>CATOUR010000045.1:1077500-3477500 GCA_951848785.1 Callosobruchus maculatus
TCGCTTTGCGTCGTTGGCAGTCAATTTCGTATTAAAATCGCCAGTTACAATTATAAATGTGCCTCTATCTTAATCCGAAAGGTTAAGGGTGGAATTTAATTTCCTAATAAAACTTTCAACATCGCGCGGAGCTCAGCACAATGAAATAATTAGCATACTTTTGACTCAAGTGCTGCTATTCAAAAGTTTGTTTTCCTCGTTTCCAGAAAACAAAAGCTTGCAAATGATTTTCATACACACTACATTTTACACGGATTGTAGCCATCTCATTTTTTCTGCTGGAATCTAATATGTACATTACACCACAATATCTCGTTCCAACAACACTACCAATGCAATAGCTTCGTTACTGTATACAGGGTTTTAAAGAAGTTTGGAAACCGTCAGCCGCCGCCAACCGAACAGCCCAAGAACCAACAGTTCAGTATAAACAAGTTTCAAAGTTTGTGCCTACTAAGCAATGAGGACATTATGTATGCAGGGTTATTAAGTTATTATATGATTTCAATCATCCCTCAAATTACTAGCGACAGGTGCTTGCAACACAATTATTGACCTAAGTTCAGCGACGTTCGACTTTCCACGGTTTCGAAGACGAAAAGTATGGATAAAGTTTGTAAATGAAGGATCATTGTGTTTAACGTACACAGGGTATCGAAAAACGTAAAAAGCAAAACCCTTAGTGATCCTAATTGTCTGCTAAGCAGTAAACAGTTTAGTTATACAGGGATGGATGTAAAATTATTTCTTAAATTACAAGCAGAAGCTGCATGCAACATAACACAGCTAAATTCAGCCATTTACGAGTTACCTAGCTTTCGAAGATGACAAACAAACAAATTAATTAAGTTTGGAAACCGGTGAATATTTGTAACCCTTAGAAACCATGGCCAAACTTTATATGGTGTAAGAAATACAATGGTTTTTTGTCTAGTCGTGCACTACGCAGTAAAACATTTAATTATAGAGCCGATGCGGTCTGTCGGTCTGTCGGTCTGTCGGTCTGTCGGTCTGTCGGTCTGTCTGTCGGTCCGTCGGTCCGTCGGTCCGTCGGTCTGTCGGTCTGTCGGTCTGTCTGTCGGTCCGTCGGTCGGTCGGTCCGTCGGTCCGTCGGTCCGTCGGTCCGTCGGTCTGTCGGTCTGTCGGTCTGTCGGTCTGTCGGTCTGTCGGTCTGTCGGTCTGTCGGTCTGTCGGTCTGTCGGTCTGTCGGTCTGTCGGTCTGTCGGTCTGTCGGTCTGTCGGTCTGTCGGTCTGTCGGTCTGTCGGTCTGTCGGTCTGTCGGTCTGTCGGTCTGTCGGTCTGTCGGTCTGTCGGTCTGTCGGTCTGTCGGTCGGTCGGTCGGTCGGTCGGTCCGTCGGTCCGTCGGTCCGTCGGTCCGTCGGTCCGTCGGTCGGTCGGTCTGTCGGTCTGTCGGACTGTCGGTCTGTCGGTCTGTCGGTCTGTCGGTCTGTCGGTCTGTCGGTCTGTCGGTCTGTCGGTCTGTCGGTCTGTCGGTCTGTCGGTCTGTCGGTCTGTCGGTCTGTCGGTCTGTCGGTCTGTCGGTCTGTCGGTCTGTCGGTCTGTCGGTCTGTCGGTCTGTCGGTCTGTCGGTCTGTCGGTCTGTCGGTCTGTCGGTCTGTCGGTCTGTCGGTCTGTCGGTCTGTCGGTCTGTCGGTCTGTCGGTCTGTCGGTCTGTCGGTCTGTCGGTCTGTCGGTCTGTCGGTCTGTCGGTCTGTCGGTCTGTCGGTCTGTCGGTCTGTCGCTCTGTCGCTCTGTCGGTCTGTCGGTCTGTCGGTCTGTCGGTCTGTCGGTCGGTCGGTCCGTCGGTCGGTCGGTCCGTCGGTCCGTCGGTCCGTCGGTCTGTCGGTCTGTCGGTCGGTCGGTCGGTCGGTCTGTCGGTCTGTCGGTCTGTCGGTCTGTCGGTCTGTCGGTCTGTCGGTCTGTCGGTCTGTCGGTCTGTCGGTCTGTCGGTCTGTCGGTCTGTCGGTCTGTCGGTCTGTCGGTCTGTCGGTCTGTCGGTCTGTCGGTCTGTCGGTCTGTCGGTCTGTCGGTCTGTCGGTCTGTCGGTCTGCCGGTCTGTCGGTCTGTCGGTCTGTCAGTCTGTCTGTCTGTTGGCGTTCTTCTGTTCTGGTAATCTCAGTAACCGCTGCATGGATTCAAATGAAACTTAGGTGGCGGTATCCTGTGGGGTCGTAGTAGATGATGCTGCTATAATGTTGAAAATCGGTGCATGGGCGGTGGACTAGTTAACAAAAAACAACAAATTTCAAATATTCCTCAAAATTCGTTTTTACGCATTTTAGTGGTTCCTGATCATTTTCTACTTTTTTCTTGACTAGAGGTGAAATTGGGGTGGTAAGGGGGTGGTGGGTTGAAAAACCTAAAAATTCATTGTATTCGTGATCGATTGTCTATTGGCCTGTGAAAGAAGTACTAAAAATGTATTGTATTCATGATGGGCTGTCCATTGACCTATTAAAGAAATGCCTGGCGACACTTTATTAGGTCCATCCAAACATTACCTTCCCTATTACAGAAGCCAAGGGACTTAGAATTTTCAGATGTATACATACGAGAATTGCATTCTGTCGTGTGTAACGTAATTATTGAATTGATTTTAATGAAAGTTTGACACAGTATTACTACCGTGGCTTAGTGTCTCAATCAGATTTTTCTCATGATTTTAGAAACAGTTTGCATTTTCGGCCCCATCTAGCTATTGTTTCAGTGTCTCAATCAGATTTTACACTTGATTGTAGAAACTGTTGGACCCCATTTAGCTGCTGTTTGAGTATCTCAATCAGACACTACTTATGACTAGATTCGGTTGGCATTTCATGTTCCATTTAGCTGCTGTTTGAGTCATAAATGCTTAGCAATTAACACTTACTTTGTGAAAACTTATGGATCATCCATTTCCTCATTTTTCTTTCCTTTTCTTTCAACAGACGAAATCAGACAAAAAAAAATCACAAACACTATCTGAACAACCTAATCACACAAGCGCATAAAACATAATGACCAGCACAGCGGGGCACAGTGGATGGCGGGAAGGTGGTACTACTTTGTCTGTAAACAATATGCCATAAACGAGAACTGAAGCAGCCAATACTCTACACAAAGCATAGCTTTCACAGCAGCACTATTCGTATTACTAAGTACAAGTAAATGAATAAATAAATAAATAAAATATACTAAAGGGTGACCTTGAGGGCGGGGCTCTCGATGTATATACTTTTTAGGTCCATCCGAACATCACCTTTCTTAGAAACCAAGGGATTTTCTGATGTATAGATTTAGAAATCGTATCATTGACAGCGCAGCGCATATGCGGTTTGGAAAGTAAAAAAAGGCCATATACTTCAACAAGTGCACCTATACTATAGTATAGTATATCCACTCAAACACCCTTCGTTAACATCAACAAATCGCTTCGTGAAGCTTTCTCGTTTTGAAATTTGAAACAGACCGTATAATCCAAATTTTACCTCATACATTTATTCAATCAACTCTCTCGGTCCAGGCTAAGGGCGTGTATATGAAGTCATATGGCGAGTTAGCGCAGCCCTGTTATGCCACAGCGTACAAGCTAAATAAACTATAAACACAAGCGGGCAACCCCTCGCATTTCAGCCGTCCTCATTTATTCATGTCGCCCGCTTACGGGTATAGAGCCGTTTCGTAATAATTGCTCTTACTCATCTTAAATAATGTAAATTATGGATAAGTTTTCTAATGAACATTGCATAATCGCTAGGATTTCTATGCAATGGTTAAACTTTACACCAGTAGTAGTTGAATTGTGCACAGAACAAATATGTACGTATATACAGTGTGTTCGAAACTGGTGAGGAATGTACTGTGATGCCGGAAACCGTAAGAAATATGAAAGTAACATTTTCGAAAAGGTGCTGTATTTTTTCATTTCTAAACATTACGACAACAGATTATGAAAATACTTTATTTCTATGTCGAAAACTAAAACCTTGTTTTTTTGTCAGAGTTCGCTATGATTGCTTAGAATATTTGACGTTGACGTTGCTATGTTGAAAGCTGTCAAATATTTTTATTTAATTGCATCTCTTGATAGAAAAATCGACAAATATGCAGTGAAGTAGCGCAAATTTTCTCAAATTTATAAACGTTTGATATATTAGTGACTTACAATAAAAAGCAAAGAAATGGAGAATGTCGTAAATGACTATTTACAAAATTTTTCGGAAACACGTTAACCTGGAAAAAATGTTCTCCGCACTTGTTACAAACCTACTTGCATAGGGACGTTTTGGAAAACCACAACCAATTAACTATTAAAAAATGGAGTCAAGTTGCACTCCCCACACATAATGATGGTTCCATTTTATCATTTCGCATTGCATGAAGCTATAGTCTGAAATCCCCTTGCAACTAAATCATCGCCCACCCGCCCGCAAAAAAAACATCCAACACAAAAACCCTCGTGAACAGTTTCTTGCGTCTCCCTCCTTAGGGACTAGGACGCCAAAGTTTTTTTTCTGCATGCTTCAACTGGACGATGCAAAACCATCTTCTAGAGCCTCCAACCCGTCTAACAACGAAGTTTGAGCTGATTTTATATTTTTGGTTTCTTGATTATTGCTGGGCCGCCATTGACATGGTTTTTCAAAAACATTCGTTTTTCATTCTCGTCACGGTAGTAACGAAGTTTAACATCCCCCCACCCTTCAACCGCCCCAATTTCACCCGACCCAAAACAAATTGAAAACGATCAGGAACCCCTAAAATGCCTAAAAACAAAGTTTGAGCCGTTTTCCTATTTTTAGTTTTTTCGTTATAGCTGCGCCGCCACTGATACGATTTTTCCAAAACATACGCGTTTTCCATACTCGCCACGGTAGTAATACTGTGTCAAAATTTCATTGAAATCAATTTAATAATTTTCGCGTTACGCAATATAGAACGATCTAAAACAATACTCGTATGCATACATCACAAATTCCATGTCCCGTGGCTTCTACAATAAGCATGCAATGTTCGAATCGACCTAAAAAAGTGTATCATGCCGCTAGGTTTTTCATTCAATGGACAGCTCATTACGAATACAACAGTTTTTTCAGTTTTACAACCCCCCACCCCCCAACCACCCCAAATTCACCACCACCCAAAAAAGTAGAAAATGATAGGAATCCTTAAAACGTCTAAAAACGAAGTTTGAGGAATATTTGAATTTTTTTGTTTTTTGCTAATTACTCCGCCCGCCGTATAACGATTTCCAAAATTATAGAAACATTAGCTACTACGACCCCACAGCATATCACTGCCCAAGTTTCATCACATTCCGTGCAGCGGTTACTGAGATTACGTGGCTAGAAAAACGCGTACAGACAGACCGACCGACAGACAGACAGACCGACGGAAATGAGTGACGTGGATGTTCGTTATGTAGACATCATAAAACGCCAAAAAAACGTATTATCTCAATATCGAAAATTTTCGTGATCACAATATTCCCCTGCCCTGTCGGTGTGGGAAGAAAAAATAATGTAAGATGAAATAGAGACATTCAGGAATATTTTGCCGAAAATCCCAAATCATCTACACTAGATGCCAACGAGGAAGATTGAAATGATTTTCACAGTTGACTACAATTTTGACATTGGTATCAAAATGAATATCAAGAAGACCCAAATTTTTCCAAAAATGTTTTATGGACAGGCAAAACACATTTTACCAATTGTGGCGTATTCAACAAACAAAACCATCATTACTGGACTGTAGAAAGTTCTCAATTACAGCAACAGAGAAACAGAGGCTGCAAATTCGATTTGGTTTCAAACTATGGGTGTGGAATTTATAACGAAAAATTATTTTGGTTCCAATTTTTTGATCAAGTCATTAATGTGTCATTTTTATAGCAAATGGTTCAATCATTCACGAGCAGATACTGAATGTGAAAAGATATATTGAAATGCTACAATATCAAATAGTGCCAGCAATTAGAGTAGTTGTCACACCAATTGTGTTTAACAATTTATGGTTTCAACAAGATAGATGTCCCGCTCACAGTTCTAATAGAGAGGTGCACATTTTCATCAAAAACATTTGGTGAGAGATTCCGAGTCACACATCTAACAATGGTCCTATCCGATGATGGCCTGTCACACATAACTCCCCTAGATTTTTATTTATGGGAAGGTGTAAAATAGAACTACATGAATCCAATCCTCCTGAAAGTGAATTTATAAACTACTCACAAGTGAAATACGAACACCTAGACAAAAGGGATATTAGCGTTAGAAATGTGTACACAGCTTGGAAGTACCCTCTCTATTACAGATCCAACACCTGTTTCTCACTCAGATGCTATTTACCTACATGGCACCACCAAAAACTATATACTCTATGTGAGAATAAAGTATGGCTTTTTGTTGATTTAAAGACTATGATATCTGTTGCAAATATCGCGAAAGACTAGTCGGTTGTGTAAAGATGCCTCCTACAAGGCGAGAGTCTCAGTGTTAATCCCCTTTGGATGGGCTTGGATGGTAGGCCAACGAGAACGTGAGTCTTTCACCCTTTTATAGAGAAATTGCTGAGACCATGAGGCGTATCGTGGCTACAGTTGTACCAGCATGGCGTGCATGGATCAAAAAGGGGCGAATGCAGCAGCTAGAGCCTCTGGAGCCCGTAGGGGAATTACGGACAGGCAAAATCGTCGTCTACTTACTATCTCTGCGAGACAGAATACGATCCACTCGAGCTGTTGCTGAAGCTTAGTATGCAGCTATAAGGAGCCACACAGCACCTGATATCCCTAGGACATCCCAAATGAAGCCCAAATTTGGGATAAGACCACAATGACATCTACAGGTTATTTGTAGGCTATCCTAGGTTGTCCTAGGTTAGCCCTAGGATAACTTGAAATATCCTTGAAATATCATGAGGCAGGCAGGCACGGACATCCTTCGGATATCCCCCCGGGTCATCTATCACTGGAATATCCTAAGGATGACGATTTTTGAAATCCTCAGCTTGCATACTATGAGGCGGGTCAAGGGATATTCCCTTCAAGACCAAGCCCTTCTTAATACAAAATCTGACATTTAACAGTGTTGACGTTAGAAAGACGAAAGAGGTGAGGTGAAAGTGGCTTGCAGCAAAGTTGAGCAAAGCAAGCTAGCAGCTTGTAGTAGTTCCTGGTTCCTGAATAATTTTTCGCCGTTTATCATATCTTCCAATACCTTTACCATCAGTACCTGTGATCTGTACCATCCGACACGCCAAGGGCCCTTCAAGTACAAACCACAAATTGCAAGTCAGATAATCATCCGGCAACCTGTTTATTTTCGTAAAGTGGGTGTAGAATTGTCCAAGCCAACATTCTATAGAAACATTAAAAAGGAAAAGGAAAGTTTAATGGCACAGCTTTATATCACGATGCACTTCATGACGGAATGGAACAGAATGAGGTTAGATTGAATTGTGTTAAACACTAGGATGGTGGCTCTATTGGATCTTTAGATGGCGATAGTGCTAGTGAAAAGTGTGCCACATTAGCTAATCTGTGCCCAAAATAACCCGGTATGTAAGGCAGAGGAGTATAGGAAAACAGTTCTAGAAAAACAATCCAGTTGTTTTCGAGTAACCTAAGCGTTTCGCATAAGGTGACCCATGGCGGTCTGTACTGCTATCTTTTAGGACAACCTAAGAATTTACCTATGGGCAAACCTACGGTAGACTAAATGATAATATTTTTGGGTCAACCTGAGGATTCCTCTATAGGCTTACCCATGGTGGTCTAATAAAGTCCCATCAAGGTATTTATAGGTTGTCCCATGCCAGGTCGTCCAGGATATGGCTTTCCCTGGGACATTATGCATATCCCTTTAAGGACAGCCTGGGATAACACAGTGGACATCAAATGCTCTGTGGGGAGAGCCCTTCGAATCTGCACGGTGTACCTACCACAGATTGCGTAAAATGGGCTTTTCATCAAATGGTCTGTATCTATTAGTGTTTTCACACATTGCAAGTCATCGTCGCCAATGGTTAGATTGGTGCCAAACACACCGGCAATGGCATGCTGAGTGGCATCAAACGGCCTTCTGCGACTAGTCTAGGTTTTGCCTGGTGGCACACGACGGACGCCAATGCGTTAAATGAAGACGGGGTGAGTCTGAGACCTGCCTGACGTGGGGCTTGCTGAAAGGGTCAAATCGCTGTTGACAATACGTAAAGGCGTATCTCGAAATTCGGCGAAAATGGGATTGCTACGTCAATGCACATACATATTACCGTGCTCAAATTGTAACGTCAAGGCGTACTAAAAAACGCACTGTCCCTGAATAGAAAATAAAAACTATAGGGCATTATGTTTAAAATACGTATAGTCACTCTTCTTTAAATCGCCCTCCTGAAAAATAGGTAAAAATGAGATACGATACGCCTTTACGGATTATCAGCGCACAGAAAAAAAACACTGTTGCATTTTCAACAAACTGTTAGTATTTGGATGTGTAGCGTCTTGTTTAGATATATAACCGTCAGCGGTGTTCACCGGTTCTCTGTCTAACGTAGACTGCCTTCACAGCTGTCGTTCGTCACACAGCCAAACGGTGCAGCGCGCTATCGTTCCATGCCAAGGATAGGAGACAACTCAGAATGATAACTCAGTACACTACATCCCTCCTTTATTAACAACATTTGTAAATACATATATATTTATATATTAACATCCGTATAACCATATGTATCCTCGACAATGTTTATACTTGAAATTTCTTAATAACATATCCAATTATCCATAACATATATCTCATTCCAACCCATAATTAACCGCTTGATAACTGATATCATAACATACATATTATACTATTCCAACCTATTTTAACTTATTTCATTTACTTTTATCAACTACCTTCTATTCTCCTTCTGTCTTTTTTAGATGTACTACATTTCTTCGGTATACTTGACCGGTTTCGTCGTTTTTTACGCTGCAGTCACCACCTTTCTTATCTATGACCGTGTGAGGAGCTGAACTGAAAGCTGGCGTAAGCTTGTTTTCTTTGTTCATATTCCTGACGTAAACTTTATCCCCACTTATAATATTACTCTCTGTAGCTCTCCTTTTCCTGTCACTATACTCTTTACCTTCATATTTCTTTACTGTATCGCGGTCTTTAACTTCATCGTTCAGCACGTTATGTTCTAGTTTACCTATAGTTGGGATTTTATCCCTAAATTGTCTCTTATAAAAAAGCTCTGCCGGAGGTTGTCCTGTTGTTGTATGGGGAAATGAATTGTACATCATCATGTAATCATAAAGTTCCTGTTTCCAGTCTGTTTTTAGTGCTTGACTAATTTTGAGCCTTTTAAGTATATCTCGATTTTGCCTCTCTACTTCTCCATTCTGGGATGGCCAGTATGGGATAGTGTTGAAAAGAGTTATACCTGATACTTTACAGAAGTTTCTGATTTCTTCACAATTAAATTGTTTCCCATTGTCAGCCGTTATGGAGCATGGATATCCATACCTAACGAATATTTCCCGTAAGATTTTGATTGTGTTCGCGGCAGTTATCGTTGTCATAATAACCACCTCCTTGTAACGACTAAAATAGTCAACAATAACAAACAAATTGTGCCCACTTGGCAATGGTCCTTGAAAATCGACGGCAACATCAATCCATGGCTCTGATGGTATTTCACGCCTTTTCATGGGCTCTGGTGGGTTTGGAGCAGCCACCAACGTACATCCTCTGCAGCTTCGTACAACTTGTTCAGCATCTTTGTCGATTCCTGGCCACCAGACTTTGGTGCGGAGACGACCCTTCATGGACACTATACCAGGGTGATCCTCGTGGGCTGCTTCCAAGACTGCCTGTCTGAGTTTAACGGGTATGACTATTTTACTCCCTCTCAAAAGTATGTCACCAAAAAAACATAATTCGGATTCAAATGGTTGGAAATGCTTAATCTCAGGATCCGGTTTATGTGAGGTAAGCCGTTTTCTTACTTTAATGATTTCGTTGTCCATCCCGGAATTATTTCTGATTTCGGACATAGATACGGCCATAGGCCTGGAAAACTCTACTAGTTGATGTATGTGCTCTTGATCATCAAAAGGGTTATTTTTAGAATTATTGACACATAATCTTGAGAGGGAATCTGCTATATTTGCCTAGCCAGGTATGTATACAACCTTAAAATTATATGATTGTAGGCGGAGAACCCAACGCTCTATGCGAGCGCAAGGTTTCGATTTTTCTCCGAAGATTATCTCTAACGGCTTATGGTCGGTCACCAACTCGAACTCATTTTTTCCATACAGGTATATGTGGAAATGCTCCACCGCCCACACCAGTGACAAGGCCTCTTTTTCCGTTTGGCAATATCGCTTTTCACAGTCCGACAAACTCTTATTCCCATAAGCGATCACTCTAGGTCCTTTACCATCATCTTGAATTAAAATTGCGCCTAGTCCAATAGGACTAGCATCAGCCATCACCCTCGTTCGATCGTTAGGATCGTAGTACCCCAGAGTTTTAATGTAAGATAGAGCATTTTTCAATAGTTCAAAAGCGTTACTTTGCTTTTTTCCCCAATATTTACTAACAGATGTATTCTTCCCTAGTTTATGTCTGAGGACTTCTCTTAGAGGTTCCGTGACTGTAGCTAAATTAGGTATCCGTTTGCCAACATAGTTGACTAATCCTAAAAAACTTTGCAATTCCTGAATTGTTCCAGGAGAACGGAAAGTTTTGATAACGGAAACAAATTTATCAAGGGGCCTTATTCCTTCCGGCGTTAATTCATGTCCCAAAAATTGTATTGTTGATAAGTTATATAAGCATTTACTATTATTCAACAAAACATTGTTTTCTGTTAATACTCTTAAAGTAAATGTCAAACGCTCATTATGTACTTTTTCATTTTGTGCAAATATTACAATGTCGTCTATAAAGTTAATGGTACCCTCACAAGGCTTAAGAATACGTTCCATTATTTTCTGAAACATTTCGGGAGCGCAAGAAATACCAAAGTTCAATCTTTTATATCTAAATAAGCCCTTGTTGGATATGAACGTAGTTATATATCTAGAATCTCTACTAATCTCGATTTGATGGAATGCGTTTTTTATATCTAACCTCGAAAACACCCTGGCTTTTCTAAAATTGGGCAATAGCTGGTCCATAGTTGGGAGAGGGTGATTCTCCCTCATTATTGCCTTATTTGCCCTTCGCATGTCAATACACAATCTAACTTCCCCATTTGGCTTTAGAACTGGCACCATTGGCGATACCCACTGTGAAGGACCATCGACTGCTTCGATTATTTCAGAATCAACTAACTCTTCGATTTTTTTATTTATTTTATTTTCTAACGGTATAGGAACCCTTCTGTAAGGCTGCACTACTGGCTTTACATTTTCATCAATTGGAGTGGTTACTACTAGATCTTTAAATTTTGGGAAATTAGATACTGTATTGACCTGCGAAAGATTAGTAATTCCTAACTGCAGAACACCTAAAGATTTCGCAGTCTCTTTACCTAATAAATTTTTTAGTCCATGCTTCACTACACAGAAGGTTGCAAGTTTGGTTGGACCAATCACTGAAATATGGGCCTCAAAGCTTCCTAAAACTTCTAAGGGATTATTAGATGCATATGCCATAAACACCTTGTCAGGCTTTTTTATTTGATTGAAAACGACTGCTTTAGAATTCTTTAGGTGCGTCCATGTTTTGTCATTTATAATATTACATTTACTACCTGAATCGATTACTAGTTGTACTGGTACTCCCCCAATGGTGCAAATTATGTCAGAATCATTATCAATATGGAAGATGTAATTTACGTCATTATCTTCGTCGCTTTCATCCCGGTGTTGTCGTTTCGATCCTGTTCTCTTCGACTGTTTGGGCGGAGAGTGGTGTTTGGACTTCCTCTTCATGAATTTGCTTCTGCAATGGTAGCTGGTGTGTCCCTTCATGCCGCATTTGTGACAAGTTGAGTCCTTATCTGGGCAGTTAAAGGACAAGTGGCTCTTTGCATTACATCTATAGCAAGATCTGCTGGAACTAGCATTACTTGGTGCATTCCTATTTCGAATGTTCTTATGTAAAATTTTGTTTACTTCTACAGAACCCTTTTTCCCGTCAAAGTCCTCCATTTGCCTACTAACAGACTCAAGAGCATTCGCTTCCATCACAATTCCTTCCAAGGTTATCGAGTCACCTATTGTCAATATTTTCTTCCGCAGATCTGTCAGGTGACATTTTTCTACGATTTGATCTATGATGTTTTCGTCGGGATTAGTATATCTACATTTTTCAGCTTGGTTTCTTAGGCGGACTAAATATTTTTCAAACTTCTCTGTTGGTTCTTGCTTTAAAAGACGGAAAATATGTCTTTCGTAGACTTTACTTTGCTTTGGAGCAAAGTACTCCTCTAATTTTCGTCAAGCAATTTCATAAACATCATTGTCCTCGGTTGTTTCTACGTGGGCACCCGGTAGATTGTAATATATTTCTTGAATCCCTAATCCGCCTACATGCAAGAGTGTAGCCCTTTTTTTTGATGGATTGTCAATATTTGCTGCATCTAAATAAATACCTAAGGCTCTCTTCCATTTTTCCCATATCATTCCGATTGAACTGACGTCGCCTTCGCAGTTGAAGGGCTCTAGGCCCGTATTTATAGTCCCGACCTTGAGGCTCCCTTGAGGAAGCCTTAGCCAAGGACGCCTGGGAATGTTCTAATTTATAGTCGTTCCTCAAGGCCTCCTTAGCCAAGGAAGAGGAAAATCTGGCAACGTTGCAAAGAAACCAGAGAAATAGCAAAATCCACTGTCATTAGTGTCATTTTCTGTATGGCTGTCTACCAATGAAGTGTCAATACCTATGGAAGGGGCACGCGTGCACTCGTTTGCGGCTAGAATGAGATAGCGCTAGTCAGGGAAAACGGCAGAAGATTTGCCAATGCTCCACATAGCTAGTTAGGAGGTAGGTGGCTGTGCTTTTTCCCTGACTAGTTCTATCTCTCTCACTGACCTCTCTTTCTTATTCATGCTTTTTCCCTATCTAGCTCTATCTCTCTCGCCGACCTCTCTTTCTTATGTCGTCCGCAAAAGTGGTACATTGTTTAAATGGGACGGGGCCATTCCATAGGTATTGACACTTCATTGCTGTCTACACTTTCCAGGAATTATACATTTGAAAATATTTATTTAAAAAATATATGGGGAAATTGAAATCTCAAGCATTTACTACAAATGATGGACTGCAGCAAGGAGGAGCTCTCAGTCCTTTGTTGTTTATAACGTTTATGGATGAAGAGAAGTACACAGAACCTGTATATTTGCTTTATTGGATATCGAAATTTGGAAAAGGGAAGGAATTTCGAAATGTGCATTTGCAGATAATGTAGCGATAGTAGCCAAAAGCGAGAAAGGTATGCAACATTTATTCACAAATTGGAATGAAATTTTAAAGAGGCATTAAGAAAAAACCAAAAGTAAAGTGTTAGTGGTATCCGCTTATCTACAGAACGAAAATAGGTGCAAATATAACTACAAGGAGTTCGAATAGAGAAAGTTGAATATTATAAATATCTGGGTGCAGTATTAGAACGATCAGGGAGCCAACTAGGAATAAACAAGAGAATTGATAAAACCAACAAGATTAATTCCCACCTGAAAAATTGTTTTCTAGGCATAAGGAAATAAGCAGGTGGACCAAGATGTCAGTGTATAGAGCGACATATAGGCCAGTCCTGACTTACTATTGTGAATCGTGGATATTTACAGCATGGAGTAAAAGCATTTTCAATAGAAATGAAATACTTTAGGAAGGTTAAAGGAGTTACCAGAAGAGAGAAAATAAAAAAAGTGTAATAATTTCTGATTGTATGTATATATTTAAAAAGTGGAAAATAAAAAAGTTTTGCAACATTATTCCATTAACTTTTTTACAGGTTTTAATAACTTTTTCTATCCAAGCAATTGCTACAAAGTGAACATATTTGCAAATGAAGTTTCTTATGGAAAAATCACTACAGCTGCAAGAATATGTGTGATAAGAAATATTTCAAGTGTTGCACATTAAACAGCTATGAGATTCAAGTTTTTGACACAATAAATTTGTCCAGTTGCACTACAAAGTAAAATCAATAGTAAAATTATTTAATACAGCAGCTCTGTGCCTTGGTAAACTATTTTTTTGTGTGAATAGTGTACTTGCCTTTAACAACCAATATAGTTTATCCCTAATATATACCAGGAGCTTATGCAAGCTATTATTTAACTTTTTCATTTTCATTCCATCCAAATAAAAATACTCTATAAGTTGGTGCATTTATTCTAACCACATAGTGTTTATTATACATGTTTTCTTTATGATACAATGTGCTGAAGGTCAAGTTATGAGTTTCAACACCTCTAAGCAATAATTGTAAAATAGTGTTTTGTAGGCGCTTTGGTTAAATTCACCCATGCCAGTGCTCTGCCACGAACACTTTGTAACTTCATACCGAGCTTCATACATTTCTGATCACTGCATGGTCAATGTGCCATGACCGCAATATTTGTAGTTCAGCTGCTCCCATCATACTGGACCAAGCACTCTAAAAAGTGGTAACAATATCAGTCATGAATACTTTTAGAGAAACTAATCTTATATTTGATTTAATCACCTCAAAAAAATAAGATAAATATATTTTCTATATATTACTAAAAAACATACTAGTACTCCTTCCCCAAATTCATCCACTACGATAACAGTAGTCAGCTCAAAATCATAAATGTTTAAAACATGGGTCACATCCATAGCTACTGCTACTATATTATTGTTCCCAAATTACCATAGTTCATTGAAATTCTGACATAACAATCAGATAAAAATCTATACTATACACTTATGCTTGTATAAATCATGCTCCACCTTCATACCTTGTTTATAGTATAATAATATATAATTATTATTATTTCTATCTTGCTTACACTGATTCACTCATAAATCGGCTTATATAACATCATTATTCTGTTTAACTCCTTGTTGACATGTCAATAGGACATGATGTTTTAATACTTTGGATATCTTTTCTTCTTGTTGAACCTCCACAATTTAGATTATCTGCATCAAATTTATTCTGATATGAATCTAAGATCCTGAAATAAAAAATTGATTGAGAAACTATTAAATATTGGTGAACAGCTTGAAAGTACTTGCCTTGAAGGTGGAACCCCCAATGCAACTTTAGGTGCCACTATCAATTTATTCATTTGTGGGAGTGTATATGTTGCATGATCGTAGTGTGTTTTAATCCAAGTCTCTAATAACTTTTCTCCTTTAATGACCTTTATAATAATATAATACTGGTACAGTTTCAATTTAGTTTGGCTGAACCTTCACTTCTTTTGGTTTGGGCTTTGTAAAAAACATTATTATTTATTATTATAAAAAGCGAACCATACACCTATCTCTCATAGATATACCAAAAAAACAAGAAAAAACTCTGGAAAATAATTCAAGACACTATTTTTTGGTGAATACAAAACAATATTTTTCACATATTTTTAATTAACATAATATAACCTTACTCTTAAATGTCAAACAAAGGTAAGGACGGTCTAAGGAAGAGCCAAGGGAGCTCCCATGCTACCTTAGGCTCAAGGAGGACTTGAGGACGACTTGAGGAAGCCTCAGCGACTATAAATTGGATTTTGTCGCTAAGGAAGACTCAAGCATCAAGGCGACCTTGAGTCTCCCTCAAGGAAGGTTTATAAATACGGGCCCTAAAGGTGCGAGATTTGACATAATTGTTGTAACCTGGAACAAACGTCTTTCTTGAGAGTTGCGCTTACACTAAACTACCTTTACATTTAGGTCATAATAATAGAAAACGAAACTTTCTTTTCTATCTTACTGCTACAATGTTCAAATATTCATTGTTGCTTTGCTATGTATCCTATTCATAGACTCTATTTCTTGCTGTTGTTCTTTACAACAACAAATCCAATTTTTTATGCCACACAATGTATATTATTCATTGTGTTCTTTTTTTTCCTACCTATGTATCCTATTCATAAGGTCTCTTTTACTGACCAATTACATCACTTTTCTAAAGACAATGCATCTTATCCACTGTCTCCTGCTATGTATCTCATTCATAGCCTACTTTCTACTCAATTTTTCCAATTTTTGTCATATCCACTCATTAAGTACATTTGATACACCATTCGTACTTAACTATTTTGATACATCACATGTATTTCCTACCTTTTAATGGTTTTAATCCTCGTCGCCAATATGTAGCGTCTTGTTTACATATATAACCGTCAGCGGTGTTCACCGGTTCTCTGTCTAACGTAGACCACAAAACATACGTAGACTGCCTTCGCAGCTGTGGTTCGTCACACAGCCAAACGGTGCAGCGCGCTATCGTTCCATGCCAAGGATAGGAGACAACTCAGAATGATAACTCAGTACACTGCAGGATGTTTTCCATCGCTTTAAATAGATACTTAGTTGTTTGAAATCCATGTCATTGGAAGAATTTAATACTTATATTCGAAGTAATCACAGGTACGCCGATAAATTCAAAATAGTTTTATATTCGTTCTAATGATATGTGTAATCCTTCTAATACTAGTATTGATATCTAATGCAATCAAAGCATCGAAATTTACCCCATGTTTCATTTAAGCAAGGCATACAATCTATTCGACGTACAAAAATTATTCCTGCAATAGCAGTTCGTGCTAATTCATCTGATAAAAATTAATTTTGCTTCAAAAGGTAACTATTACACGAACAATAACTCATGCTTTCAAAACATTGTCTATGCTGTTAGAGAAATTGGTAAGTAGTATTCGTACCAACAACATCATTTATATCGAATTCAATGGCCCTTGTTGTTCGCTGAAATATGATCAGTATTCGGCGAGACTGATTTCCCGATTCAATAAACGTAAAAAGAAGGAAGAGGAGGATCATCTCAGTTCTCAGTGTTATCTGCGCCAAGATGGACTAGGTTGTTATATGAATGTAAGTATTTAGATTAGTCAGACAGTTATATTTCAGGTAAAAATGCAGGCTCATGTCCAATACTTATATCATGCTTCTTATAACTTCATACAAAATCACACCCTTATTAAACACCCAAACGAAACGATCAGCTGTTCTCGCAATAAAATGTGTTGGTCCAAGGAAAAGAAAGTAGTTTAGAATCAATTATAAAACACAGGTTCGATTCAACTAAAGGCTGCGGTTGAATCATCCATTGGATAAAACATCGCTGTGTTTGAAGAATGCTGAGTGTAACGTCCCATTGAATCAAAGCGTAAGTCTTTGACAAAACGATAGATTTTTCTGTGTGCGGCGAAATGAGGCTTTGCCTTCCTACAACTGCTACCTATACTAACACACTTCTTTGAGTTGTTCTCTGGGTAATATAATAATAATTTCATATATATGGTTGCGAAGGAATCCTTCCCTTCCATATATTCTTATCTACGTCCCTCCCTTCGAGAGAAACGACGCCTTTAAAGAAGTTCGGATTCGATTCCCAAATGCGGGTACCGGAATGCACTCATTTTATACTTTAAAGCACAGCTTCGTGCATTTTCCGTTCAGACATTGTTTTCTGTTATTCAGAAAAATCTCCTAATGTTCGTTTTAATAAACGGAACCGACAAAAGCGACATTAATTCTGAATGCAACACTCTCATAAATATTATCTGTGTCCATTGTACATGGACGGGAACATCAGAATTTTAGTTCAGAATTAGCCACTGCCATGCATATAGGAACTTTACGTCTTTATCTCCCTAAGTAGGGCTATCGCTACTAAACGCCTAGCTCAGCTGTGGTCGTATATGTTGCTCCAGCTCAAAGTTTTGCAATTCTACAGCCTAAACAACGTACGTAACGTGTAGTTAGAGCCCGTAATCACTTTATTCGGCGTAAGGATTTTGCCACAGTACATAGTTCTGCAAACAAATATTTTGACAATTTTGCTAATTGCTGGTCTTATATCGCCATTTTATGGAGTCTAATCTTGTCAACCGAAACGTCATTAAATGACGATTAGGTACAAATTTTGTACCTAATTTGGCCTCAGTGTGAGTCCGCCATGTCATCCCTTTGTGGAGAGTGATACTGAGATGCTTGACAATATTTTACCATGGTATGCTAGAGCCATCCACTGGTACCTTAGTAGAGGCACTGCGACGTTTTTTCTTGCGATAAACTGCCTGAATCTTAATCTTGTTGTTAATTGTTGATTTTATTAGCTACCAGTCCCCGGACACCAATATTATTTCCACCGTATCTGCAGCATGCCGCAGACTAGGTCTTGAGACTACGAGTGAGCTACAAGAGCAGTATTGACAGCATAGATATAGATTTTACAGTTACGCAGCCAAGGCATATCATGGATAAATAATGAATTAGTCATCAATTTATACGACTTAGATTTGATCCCTTAAACAGTTTTCCAAATACTGGCTTATTTGGGTTATGTTTCGAACTGACGATATATTATAAGGTTGGCTATCTTTGGATATAGTAAAGCCCAGAAAGCAACAATAATATTAGATTTCTCTAGTCAGATGACGTCACCAGCATCTCGAATGGCTATTAGCGTGCGGCAAACATACAATGTAAGTTTTTAGTACCGAATCGGTCGATAACTTTACTACTGTAAAAAATAGCAAAAAAAGTTGTTTACAAAAGTTGTAGGCAAGGATATGCTCCTTCTTGACAAAATATTGTGATTTATTCAGAGTGATTCATAACTACGTGGTGATACAAACATATATTTTTTTAAATGAGACATTCTATATATTATCCAATACTTATATTCTATTAATGATCGCCGGTATAATAATGTAATGTGTTGTAACATTATACAAAGTAGGAGTATTTCAAAAGTTATGCTCATTTATGAACATTTTTATATTCCAGTCACTGTCAAATGAACGGACGGTGTAACAAAATTATTTCTTTAGAACACAAGATAAACAACATCCTCTAGATATAATGCCGGCTAGAGCTGCCTGACAAAGTTTAAGCAACTGAGTTGCTTGAGTTCTATTTTTAAATACTTGGGCATACTTTCTCAAAATTTCGACATCTGTACTTTTGAGTGCATCTTCGACTCAATTTTTAATATCAACTTGTGCTGTTAGAGGCTCCTGGTATTACACGATCTCTTATGTAGCGTCACATAAAGAAATCAATTTTTTTTCAAATTCGGTGAATAATGATGAGCCTAGCGATCGGTTGTATCTGGGGTTTAACCCTACAGGGTAATCAGACCCACGATGGTGTATAGTGCTATTGTACAGTGGCTAAAGGTTCATCAAACCACAGCGGGCGCCATGAAGGGTATACCAAAAGAAGCATTGGAGGACTGCTGAATATCCCACCTCTTGAAATTTACATAGAGCGAGAGGCCTAGGAAGAGGCAAAAATGACTGCATATAGAATGCAGTGCCATGGCAAGCTGTTTAACCACTCTGCCACGATACGTAACAACCTGCGGTGCGACATACTTGAGATGCCACCCAACAGAATGTCAAGAGTCGTGGACACCGATTTCCCATATACAGTCAACCTAAGCGACAGAGCCGTATGGGCTCCAGGAGAATCTCGACACATGTAGAATGGTATCACCTGGTAAACTAATGGATCCAAAAATTCATCAGGTATATAGCATATACGATGGTAAGTCTAGGCGGAACGCAAGTATTCGCCTAGGTAAACTGGCAACCGTTTTCAGGCAGAAATAACCGCAATTTTGAAATACTGCAGAATATACTTAGATAAATGATACAGCAAAATAAAAAATCCTATCTATGTAAACACAGACAGCTGGGCGGCTCTGATGGCCTTGGCAAGTATGGAGAGTAACCATTATACTTCAAAAATAGTGTGGGACTACCATAATACCCTAAAGACGCTATTTATTTACTTGAACAAACAAAAATAAATAGTTTTTAGATTTTAAAATTAAGATCATTTATCCAGTCAACTACAGACTTCGAGGCTTCGAAGAAATCCGACTGTTGTCCAGCATATGCGGTAATCGGGCATTCGGTGACAATATGCTGAACAGTCTGCCGGGGCTCTCCACAGTCACAGGACGGTGATTCAGATATCCCCCATTTAAAGAACGAGTCACGACAGATGCCATGCGACGTTCTGACTCGATTAAGGGTTTTCCATGTATGGCGAGGCAATTCCATTCCTGGCAGGGTTAAAGTGGGGTCCATAGTTGGTGGAGCCTGTACCGGCTTCTGGACTTCCCAATCCCTCCTCCAGTGCTCATCAACTTGGAAGCCATCCCGCAAGAGCCGTTCTGCAAATGGTATTGGGGGATTTCTAGATTTCAACCTCCGAAGATCTGCATCATCTAGGTCAGTATGCAGTGGAAGTTGGGGATTGGATAGTATTTTGTTGTATTCCTTCACCAGTTTATCCTGTCTACGAATATGAGGAGGAGTGATATGGCACAGAACGGGCAGCCACGGTAGGGGGGTAGTTTTTAGACAGCCACTAATTATTCTCATTGTCTCATTCAATTTGGTGTCAATCATTTTTGCATGAGGGCTGTTTAACCATACTGGGGCGCAGTATTCAGCAGTAGAATAAACAAGACTGAGGGCAGATATTCTGAGGGTGGTTGCGTTTGCCCTTCAAGTGGTACCGCACAATTTATGAATAATATTGTTTCTGGTGCTAAGCTTTGCTGCAGTGTTTTCTAGATGTTTTCTAAATGATAATGTTCAGTCCATTGTTATCCCCAAGTATTTTGGGTGAGGATTGTAGCGCACTAAGTTGTCATTGAAGTATACCTGAGGTTCAGTTCTAGCTTGCTTGTTATTGAGGTGAAAGCATAACACTTCAGTTTTCATTATATTTGGAATCAGCCTCCAGTCTGCAAAATATCTTCCCATCACACTAAGGTCTTCCGATAAGATACTACTGCCCTCCTCTATTGTATTACTACGAGCGGCTAGAGCAATATCGTCGGCATACATGAACTTCTTTGAAATGGTGTTGGGTATATCAGAAATGTATAGGTTGAATAAGACTGGAGCAAGAACTGAGCCTTGGGGTAAACCATTATTTAGGTGCCTCATTTTACTTCTGCTGTCACCCGTTATTACTTGGAAGGGCCTATCGCAAAGCATGTTGTTTAATAGCGACGTTATTCGGCCACACGGTACTACTTTCAGGAGTTTGAAAAGAAGGGCTTCCCTCCAAACTGTGTCGTATGCTGAAGTCAAGTCGACGTACACTACTGTAGTTTTCAGCCGTTTCTGAAACCCAGCCTCAATGTGGGTTGTTAGGCTGAGTACCTGATCCGTGCAGCTACGGTGTGGCCTAAAGCCAGCCTGTTCAATGGGAATATGTTCCAGTATTGTTGGACCTATCCGATTTAGTATCATCCTTTCAAGAAGTTTATAACATGAACTCAGTAGGGATATAGGCCGATAGCTCTCAGGTAGATTCTTTGGTTTGTGTGGTTTCAGCACTGCAATAACTTTTGATTTTTTAAGCTTCGTTGGTATGTTTCCTGTTTGTAAGATGTCACTGAAAAATTTGCTCAGCCACATTCTGGTATGTTTCCCAGAGTTTTTGAGGAACTCAGGGTGAATTCCATCAAATCCAGGGGCTTTGCCAGGCTTAGTGTTTTCCAAGGCGTTATTTACTTCTTCAACAGTGAATGGTGTGGAGTATACAGGGTGAGCTAATGTTGCTTGACGACGTTCTTTCAGTTGTTTCTTAACATATTTACAGTGCTGTCTATTAGTTGGGACCTTAGAGAGCGCTACAACTCGTGCTGCGATTTGGTCAGCCGATATTTCGTTATTTTGGCGTGTGGGTGGGTTAGAGCTCTCTAGTTTCCTAAGAAGGCTCCAAGCTTTCCTACTTGACTTTTTGAAGTTCATGTTAATGGCTGCTTGTTCCCATTTTTTGCAGCGTTCTGCATCTAGAGAGTGAAGGAGTTCATCAGCTATTTCAGAATCTCCGCTGTTCTTAAACTCTTGATAAAGCCTCTCTATGTCATCGTTCCATCCAGACATATTCTCTTCGGAAACCTCGGGGGATGCACCTTTTAGCTGTTGTTATAACAGCTTTAATGAATCTGTCGTAGCTGCTACTTTCTGGGGGGATCCATCGAACGGCTGAGTCCAGCTGCGCAGCAAACTTGTCCCATTGGGCTTTTCCAAAATTCCACCTCGGTCTTGGTGTAGAGCGGACGATTGGAATTTGGGTTCCAGCTTCGAGGATAATCGGACGATGTTGACTGTGTGGAAAATCGTCCAGAACTTTCCTTGAAACCGGTATTTGACGATTTTGAGAGTCAACTGAAGCGAAGCACAGGTCTGGATTAGACTCGGTGTTCCATGCAGCTGATCTAAAGGTTTTACGCTCTTTGGCGTCAAAAATTAAGTTGAAATTATTGGAATCAGCCCAGTCTAACAGGTGTTCTCCATTTTCGTCTGTGCTCCGGTATTTCCAGGTAGTGTGGTGACTATTGAAATCACCGGCGTATACCACAGGGTGTTGGTGTACCTCTAGTGTATTATCAGGCCAAGATTGCTACGGTGGCTTATACACATTGACTATGGTGATGTCTCCTATTTTTGTTGTTATCTGTTCGATGTTTGAAGTTGTGCAGGAAACGAGTTTAGCGTTGTCAATGTCATTCCGGACATAGGTTGCAAGACCGTACGAACGATGATAGGTGGCTCCAAGTAGATCATATCCATGAATTTTGCCTCTTTGACGTTGTTGCTCCTCGTTTTCTATGTGAGTTTCCTGGATAATGGCCAAGTCTATATTATTGTCTAGCAAGAGCTTTGATATGTAATCACACTTAGCTCTGCTAAGACCTTCAGCTTTAAGTTGAAAAATGTTAACAATCTCTCCGAGATTTTTTGTTAATGGGTCCTGAGAAGGACCGTTTCGAGAATCCATGTAAAGTAAAGCCAGGAGATCTAACGATATAATCTGGCTGCCAAAGATCGCTCTAACTCATTTAGCGTTACCCAGGGTGCACGTGTGGTATTCTGCCACGGACGCGAGTTAGTTTACACCCTCCTAAAGACGCTGACGAAGACCAACAAGTTGTCATTATCTTAACTGCCTAGTTACGTAGGAGTGGGCGGTAAAGAGAGGGCCGATAGGTGGAACACTCTCCCATCGGGTCAGAACCAGCATGTGGTATATCATACAACATGGTACGGACAGCTGTCACCAGTTGGGTGTCAAATGAACACCAGAAGCGCTGGGACAGAGTGATGGGTGGTGGGGATTGTTCAGTCTAAAAGGATGATGAGGGGACCCTCGTGTTCTTATACCGCAGACGCTCTCAGACTAAACAGAAAAGAACTACGAAAGGTGGTTGGATTCATAGCTGGCCATTGGATGTTCCGTGCACAGCTCTAAAAGCTGGGGAATGAAGTTTGAAACACATTATGTAGAAAGTGCGGTGTGGCAGTAGGAACTCTTATCTGAATGTAGATCAGGAGGAAAGACAAGAGATGCAATGCATCTCAAAGTTCGCAAAGAAATTAGGATGCGACTCTGTTTGTTCCCCTGGACTGGGAGTGCACAATAAACCGCAAGACTGAGCGGCAGCTATTAGGGCAGCTGAACCCTAACCCCGTCACCACCAAAAATGAAACATTCGGTGACCGTGGTAGCCGTGCAACTGCTGCTCCTCTGCCTATCCACCGCCCAGGAAAATGATAATTCAGGGTTGCGTGTACAGACGTGATGAACAGGAGCACCATTCTTTGCCGAATATGAAGTGGAACATGTTGAGGCAGTACTAGCAAACGATTAACAAGAAAATCTAAATACACAGCACCATTCACATAGCCGTCAATCACATAGTTTTCAACAATACCACCCTAAAAGTTCATAGACCACCTAACTTGACTATGCATTCTAAAGTGATTAGATAGTTGATGTGAAAATTTTGCCTGATGGTATATTGTCGTGCAATGGACTAATATTATGAAGATGGAAGTAGCATTTTCGCATGCAGGACGTTGTGTGATATACAAAAATAGTCGCATACTTTTTTAACCCTAATCCTAACAAAATGGTTTTGAAGTCCAGGAACTGAAATTTAATTGCAGCCAACAATTCCAAAGCGCAGTTTTGATTGCGCGGCCAGTGTTGCCAAATTTCAAGATTTCAAGAACTCCATGGTAGATACAAGGTTAGGTGGCATCACTGTACCTATTATAAGTGGTTTTCGACTATCGGGAACACTAGTTGTTATCATTTTTTAACCTAATAATGATGAACGAAATGTCATCAATGAAATAAATACAGTTTGAAAAAACCTAAAAGAAGCCTTAAAGGTTAAATTAACTAAAAAATTAAAAATAAGTAGTTTAAAAAAGACTAAAAAAAACGCACTTTTAAAGAATATCGAATTGTTTTAAGCTCATTTTTAACTTTTTAGTTTGTTTTTAGTTTAGTTTTCTTAAACTATACCTATTCAGTAATCTCACAGCTACAGGCTTTGGCAATAATCCAAAGATTCTAGGAGATGGAGCTTGCATAGCATCATCCGCTGTAATCAAACCGAAATTTTGACATATCGCGGTTACTGGATGTATGTATTCCATTTATGATAAGACGGCATATGTATACAGGGTGAGTTTTTAGTACCAAATCATTCTACAACTCCACTACTGTAGAAGATAGACAAAAAAGTTTTAAACAAAAAGCTTTATGTAAGGATATTTTTCTTAATAGAGAACATTTTGAAGTATAGAGGGTGATTCGTAACAACGTGATGAATGAAATTTACATTTTTTTAAATGTAACACACTATATGTTATCCCGCATTTCGATTTTACTACTAATCCCGGTTCTTACATTATGAAGTGTTGTAACATTATACAGGGAATTTCAAAAGTTATGACCATTTTTATATTCAAATCGCTGTCAAAAGAACGCACTGTAAATCACAAATCGCTTTTTTTGCCCGCAAGATAAACAATATGTTCTAATTTTATCGCGGACTGTGAGAAAGACGACGGTGCACACTCATGTACATAGTGAGCAAGAAAGCAAAGTTTAGATTTTCTCTTTTACTTCCCACACTTCCCTTCCCTTACTTTTTGGGCGTTTTATGATGTCTACATAACTTATATTCACGTCACTCATTTCCGTCGGTCTGTCGGTAGGTCGGCCTGTCTGTCGGTCGGTCTGTCTGTCAGTCGGTCTGTTTGTCAGTCAGTCCTGACGTAAGCAGTTATGCCAACTTAAATGGATTTTTCGTTAGATGTAGGCACGATTTTATCAACACGCGCATATTAACAAAGGCTTTGACCTATCAGAGCAGCCCATTCAAGAACATGCATCTGTCAAAGCTTTCTGAAAATTATTGCTTTCTCTTGAAATTTACTTCAAAAAGGTGAAAAAAGACATGCTTTATATATGATCGACCATTACCTTCCTAAATGGGTGAAAATTGCATTTTCTTGTCTAACGAACCATTGAACCGTTCGTTGATCTAGTCCAATCAGATTTCACAAAAGCAATACATTTGATCACTGAATTGTTGGTCTATCAAAAAATAACAATAAAGAGAAGGACTTCAATTACTGCATTATTTTGATAAAAAAATTTTACTAACTAGTCTTCACGTAGTTACACCTCTGGCTCTGCCAGAAGAAGGAGACACAAATCTCTGACGGGACTCGAAAAATCGCCACTGTGATAACAGAACTCGCTCATACCTTGAGCCGAACTGCAATAGCTATTATCTCTCCCGCAAACCGCAGACTATTCCAGCAACAGTGGCAGTGGTGATCAGCATTTCATGAGTGCATTCCAGCAGCTATATTTCATCAAAATAGATGAAGTGGTTACTGAGATTACGCGAGTAGAAAAAATGAAGTCAAGTTGATTGACTCAGTACTTCCCACACGTTACGGTGATACCAGTTTATTATTTTCCCATAGCAGGAAGCTATAGTCTAAGATCCCCTTGCAACCAAATCATCGCCAGCCCCACTCCGCGAAGGTCTTACCTTCACAGGGCAATGGATATCCTATTATCAATACAAGAAGTTTTTCAGTTTCAAAACCCCCCACCTCCAAAATTTTTAGTTTTTTAGCTTTTATATTATTGCAGCGCCACCACTGACACGACTTCTAAAAACCATTTATGCTTTTTCCATCCTCTCCAAGGTAATAATACAGTGACAAAATTTCATTAAAATCAATTCGGTCATTTCTAGGGTACACAATACAGAATGATCTTAAGCAATACGCGTATATTTGTACATAAGAAAATTAAGTCTCATGGTTTCCGTAATAGGCAAGGAAACGTTAGGTAGGAAAGGAAAGGAAGGAGAAATGTATTATGCCGCTAGGTCTTCCTTTCATAGGCAATGGATAGTCTATCATCCATACAACAAATGTTTCACTTTTGCAACCCCCCACCCCCAAAACACCCCAATTTCACTCCTACCCAAGAAAGGTACAAAGAATTATCAAGAACCCCTAAAACACCTACAAACGAAGTTTGAGCTGTTTTCATATTTTTAGTTTTTTGATTATTGCTACGCTGCCACTGATACGATTTCTAACAACCATACGCGTTTTCTATCCTCACCACTGTAATAATGCTGTGTCAAAATATCAATATAATCAATTTAATAGTTTCCACGTTATAAAATACTGTCAAGACGGCCTCTTTTTCTTCACCAAAGAATCAAACTGGACGTAACTTTCACCGTTTTACTTCACAACTCAATACAATATTTCTTAACCTTATCTCAACTTGAACTGAACTCAACTGAACTACTCCACGCTACCCGTGCCGCCTTATATACAATTCATCGAACCATCTAGAGAATTCGATGACATTCGAGAATGCCAATCCGTCATTCTAGAAAACTCTAGACGATTCGATGACATTTACACTTCAAAGATCTAACCTAACACTTTGACTTTACATCATGCATGACAACTAATACACAATACACGAATACCATAATATACAGTATGTTACATTCTTCCCCCCTTAGCGTTCGGCGTCCTCGACGATCAACTTCGATTCTTGTATCACCACATATATCAGTATTGTCGACCTTCGGTTTTCCACTTCCCGTACATAACCTGTAGACTAAGTCATTGAGGCGGTTCGTCTCCAAGTAGGGTCCCTCCAAATGACGTTGAAGCTTCGGACATCTACCCTTCTTTCTGTCGTGTGTTGTAAGACCATATCAGATCACCTTGTAACTGCGATACCCTTTGCTCAACTGGTGATTCTCATTTTCAGCTCCAGCAGCGTTCTCTTTTCCTAACTCTGCTATCATCCTCTTCAGTTGGGCCTTTTCGTTTTGTCGGCTGTCAACTCTCGACACTCCCTTCTCGTCACTCAGATTGCCCTCCAGTTCCTCTGTGAGTCTGCTCAGTTTGTCTTCCTGCTCCGCAATCCTGTTCTTCTGCTTACCATTCTCGTTCTTTAGTTGCGCGGCTTGATCAGAGCCCCATGACGCGTCCTTGAGCGCAACGTTAAGCTCTGTTCCTATCTTCGCGTTTTCCCTCTCCAGCTGCGCCAATATTTGCTTCAAATCTACATCGTCATTTTGCATCGCTGATACTTCGTTCACATCTTTGCTTGCATTTTCAACGACTTTGTTCGAATTCTTCTTTAGCCTATCGCTATCGCCCTCGCTTTCTATCTGCGCAATCTTCTGCTTTATCTTATTATGCCCGTACTTCAATTGTTTCATCCCAGAACTATCAGCCTGTGCTGCAGCCAAAGCGTCTTCCAGCTCCTTTTTTAGTCGATCGTTCTCATCTTCCAAATTCGCCAGTTGCTCTTTCATCTTATTGTCAACGTCTCTTGCTTTATACAAGTCTTCCATGACCTTTCCCACACTATCAAGCGCATCTGACATATCTGGCTTCATTTTCTTGATTTCTGCTTCATGATGCACCAACCTTTCACTCAGCCTTGACTCGTCTTCCTTGACCCCGGTCTTTTTGGCTTGCACAATCGCGTGGTCCAGGTATTTCTTTAAGGATGCGTTCTCAGCCTCCAGCTGGGTGATCTTCAGTTTCAGCATTGCATTTTCGTCCTTAACTTGGTCACATCTATCCTCCGCTTTCTTCAGCTGATCCAAATCCTTCAATCTCTTGATTTCATTTTTCAAAGCAGAAACTTCTCTGTCGTGTTTTTCGTTGAGCTTTCTCAAGGCTGCCTCGTGTTGGTCATTCTTCTTCTACAGAGTCTTTTTGTCCCTTTGAAACTTGCTCTTAATACCCATACATTCTCGTTTGTAAGAGTCAAGCAACTGCTTTAGCCTATCCCGGTCTGCTGTAAGTTCCTTCATGGCCACTCTGTGTTGTCCTTGAAGCTTAGCGATAGTTTCCTGGTTCTTCTTCAGCAAATTCTTCGTGTCTCTGTTAAACCGCTACTTCATTGAGTTTATCGTGCCCTGCATAGAATTCATTTTGCTTGCATATTCACATCTGCTTTTCCTACATCCACCTGCATGTTATCTACCTGTATGCGGCAGCCTACTCTAAGGTGCCCCTTCTGCCCACATCTCCAGCACGTAAACTTCTCAGCTCCTTCTAGATTTCTGTGAACTGGGTTTCTTTGGAAGGTACCACCTCTTCTTCTTGGAACGAACGATGTGCCCTGACTTCTACTTCATCATCTCATTCTACAGAGTGCACCTTCCGTGTCATTCGCGTGGCTTTTGTGGCAGCTTCAATTTCTAGAGCTTTGACCAAAGCATCTTGTAAGGTTCTGGGACTGGATTGTCTTACGATTCGCTGAACGTACAGGTCCGCAATGCTTTCTACAAACTGAGGAGGAGCAGCAATGTATTCCTGTGTCTCGACTAATGTGCACACAGAAAATTTCCTTAGTTTCGGTAATAGGTAAGGCAATGTTCGGATGCACCTAAAAAGGTGATTTATGTCGCTAGGCCTTCCATCACATGTCAGTGGACAGCCTATTATGAATACAAGAAATTTTTCAGTTTTTGAACCCCTCATCCCCCAAACCACCTCCAAACCACCCCAATTTCACCCCCACCCAAAAAAACGTAGAAAATGATCAGGAACCTCTAAAATGCTTAAAAACGAAGTTTGAGGAATATTTAATTTTTTTTTTGCTAATTACTTCGCCGCCCATGTACCGATTTTAAAAATTATAGGATCGTTACCTACTACGATCCCACACCATATGGCTGCCCAAATTTGATCAAATTCCATGCAGCGGTTACTGAGATTACGAGGGTAGAAAAACGCCAACATCAGACAGACCGATAGACCGACAGACAGACAGACAAACTGACGGAAATGAGTGACGTGGATTTTCGTTATGTAGACATCATAAAACGCCCAAAAAGCGTATTATCTCAAAATCGAAAATTTTCGCGATCACAATACTCCCTTCACCTATCAGTGTGGAAAGTAAAATGACAACAGACGTACCGTCAGACAGATAGGCCGATCGATGGAAACAAGTGATACCTATATATACTTCCGTGGCATGACATTATAAAAAGTCCAAAAAGCTCAACATGTATGAAATTACAATATCCACACCATAGGTGAAGGACGTAAAAATTCAACTAGCTCTTACGGAAATCCCAGCGTAGTCCACAGATGGCAATTTATTCATTCGGAATCACTAGAGCCAGTTTAGTTATTCAGCTGTTAAACCTAGGTCGGTGAAGGTATAGGAATCGCGCGGACCGCTTCAATAGCTTAGAAATAATCTGCGAAAAATAAAGAGTCCGATAAATCACATACATAGAAGCGCAGGCGACTCGGAAAATGACCGCCCAAACAAAAGGAAATTATTATGTACGGCCGACAGACGTTCAATGCAAAAACGAGGGGAAAATATAAAGGACCGTTAATAGCTTTTGTAGGTTTTTGACATCGAGATACACCTAACATAGGAGACGACCTGCGGCGACTAAAGCAGTATAGTGTCCGGTATGCTACTCTAACCTATTGTTAGTTGCATTACCCTTTGACAGACTATACGATGTTCCTAGAGAGATCCACGTACATTGGATAGAGATGATTTATTTTGTCGTGATATTTTATGAAATAAAAGGAAAACGGTATAAAGTAACATGAGTATTATTCTATAATTTATTAGGGGCCTTTAGCTCATATTTCAGCTTTGATACAGACTGCGACCGATGAGTTACAGAAAACGCATCAATGGACTATTTTTGACATAATTCTAATCCCCTATCCTCCTCCATCCTCAAACACATTGTTAACGAGTTTGATCAGTTACTCGTATAATGATCTTCGTTTTCTGATGATAAGCCGCCAATGGCACGACTTATACATTATGAGAGCAGGCGACACAAAACATCTGCCTGTGCGCCATCTGATACCCGAAGATAACGGCAAACCAAAGAAAATCGCTGCTAAACAGAAGCAGACTTCTTGGTGAAACGCCACGGCGCGTTCGCTTGGCCAACCAGAACGGCGCGGATCTATATGCTGCTGCATCATCATCATAGTCACAATGTCTTAACAGACATGTTGTGAACTCGTAAAATGCGTTTACTCATTTTACGAGTTTCTCTTGGGATATCTTTAAGATCTTTAATGCAGTGGTTTCCCATTTGCTTTCTGCATCCTTATACCGTTGACCAGATGGTATTTACTGGTTCATCCGCCTTCAGGGGCAATTTCTCACCCCAAGGACAAGAAGGTGTCCTGACTCTTCTCAACTCGTCCACCCAAAGCTGTTGGTTGAGAGGAGGTTACTGTTTATACCGACAGTAGTTCGGTTCCTTTTAGTCGCCTTATACGACACGCAGGATATATGAATGCTGCTGCATATGAAAGTCGATATACGAGGGTTGCTCTATATTTCTGTCAATCCACCAGTACGCAGACAGTTGTTTCATGCTTATTAGCGATCATCATTGCGCCATAGGTCGATTGACGGAGATAGAGAGCATCAGCATTTTTATGTCTACCAGATAAATTTCATGACCCAGCTATTGGTTCCCAAGTCTCAGTTTGTAGGATTATCAAGTGTAATGAGTATACCGGGTTATTCACGTTATTCGACGCGAAGCGTTATGGCCAAAGTATTTGATGAAAAAGAAAACAATAATTTCGGATGAATGCCTTACTTTTTTTATACGAATAAATGTAAAATCTGATAGCTTTTCTAATGATATAAGGTTCTGAATATCAATCTCTGGTAGTTTTCATTTAATTTCAAATTTTCAATCAAATCGGTACCTATTCTTCATTTTTTCTACCTATAACCAACCTAGCAGGCCATGAAATATAATCAAAAACGTTCAGATGGGAGAAAACAAGTAACTTAGAATTAATGATACAGACGAATTAGAGTAAAGAGACAAGATTATATTGTTGCAACGAATCAGCCAACCAGAAACAATGGCGGTAATATATATAAAATCAAAGAGAAGATGGAGTATGATAGAAATATATTTTTCACAGCCTACTGACTACTGCAATGTGCTAGAGATGAAAAATTTTCCTAAACAATTAAAAACACGGAAATTAAAGAAAAACCGCCGGCGATTGTTGTTCCAGCACGCAATTATAAATCACATGTAGCTGTATGAAATTTAGTAATTTGCGTCAAAGTAATGATACCTCTGAATGGAGCCTTTCTATTTTTTCACTATCTATTAGTAAGATCGCAAAATAAGAATACTTACAAATCAGATTTAAATTTTCTGCCAGGTAAATTATGCTGTATAATTTAAACAAATTTTAATTCGTTCTTCATTTTCTGCGATCTTGCTAATAGGTACTGAAGAATTTCCAGAGCTCCAGTCAGGGGTACCGTTTTATTTTGACTTGACAGAATTGAATACTTTTTCATACCATTGAATGTGAAATTTTATTCTGAAGATAACAATAATCTGCCTACAACAATTGCTAGTAGTTCTCTTTTCATTTCAAACTTTCTCATTTTGGAAATTGCCAATCTTTAGTACTTTGTCGTAACTAGTAGGCCGTGAAATATATCCATTTGTGTCGTAATCCAGCTTCTCTTTAACCTTAGATATGTTACCGCCGTTGTGTTTGCTTAGAGTGGATTTGTTGTAAGCAATTTCTATAATCTTGTCTCTTTAGTCTAGTTCCTCTGTATTTTTCTAATAAGTTGGTTATTGTCTTCTATATGAACAGGTTTTTGTTTATATTTCACGGTCCGCTAGGTTGCCTATAGGTAAAATCGAAAAGCATCGATTTGATTGAAAATTTGAGATTAAATGAAAACTATCCGAGATTGATATTCGCAATTTTACATCACTAGATAGGCTATAAAATTTTACAATAACCGTATAAAAAAATTAGGTATTCTCATTTGAAAAAATCAAGTTATCTCTAATTGATGCTTGCTTAAATGATCGGACGATTTTTCCAAGCACAAACGTGATTCAAATTTGACTGCCTAACCTAAGCTGACGCATTTCATGCTTAGTAATATGCCAAAGTCACAGCCTTCTAAATTTTCTAATCTCTGAGGTATTTAACTTTTTCTGACATCTACTTATACCGAAAATGATGATTTACACCTAAACGGTTTTCTTTAAGTCCCATGTGTGATACATAAAGTCATACTACAATTCACCAAGGATTCTGAATATGCAATAATATATGTATAGGCTGTTCCATTTAAAAAACCATAACCCTGCCATGATTCGTGTTTTGGGGACACCCTGTATAACATGAAAATATTTTTAAGATGTCGCCTTAATGGGTAACTATCTATCAAAAATTATTGTTATCTTTTTCATCAGATACTTTAGTCACAATGTTCCGTGTCGAATAACATGAATAAGCTGGTATATCATAAAATTTCTCCACAGGTATATCTTCAAAGGCAATATTCGGATAGGTCGGTAAAGTATGAGATATCATTAAAGTCATTTTTTAAGGTAATAGATACTCGTTTATCAATGCAAGAAACTTTGGAGTTTCCCCCTCTATCAATCGTTCTACCATCTCCCTTTCATCCCCTCCCAACAGAAATAAAAAATATGAGATCACAGCCTAAATTTCATCTAAATTATTTCACATATCATTCTTATGACAAGAAAATGTCTAAGTATTCAAACGCAACGTGCAGTTAGGTCTATCAAGTAATGAATATCACTAGTCATTTTGGACAGTCCGTTATGAATACACAACATTGTTCTTACCTCCCCACCACCCCAAGTTTGCCTCCTACGAAAAAAATTTGGAAATTGGTGATGAACTTCTAAAATGCCTAAAACCGAGATTCGAAGCAATTCGGGCAATTTTTGATTTTTCTGACAACTCCAACGTGACGGCACTGATCTTCTAATAACCAGCAGTTACATTTACTACGAGGAATGGCAACGGAAAATCGAACATTTCTGCGATTACAGATTCCCTCAAATGAAATAATGCTTTTCAGTACTTCTTGCACATTATTTTATTATTTTCTTATGCATGAAGCTATAGTCTGAGATGCCCTTGCAACCAAACAATCGCCCACCTGCCCGCAAAAAGGAGTGTTGTGCCGCTAGGTCTTTCTTTTACAGGACAATGGACAGCTTTTTATGAATACAACAAATTTTTTAGTTTCACAACTACTCATCGCCCAACCATCCCATATTCACCCCCACCCAAAAAAAGTAGAAAATCATCAGAAACCCCCAAAATCCCTCGAAAATAAGTTTAAGCTGTTTTTATATTTTTAGTTTTTTGGTTATTGCTGTGCCACCACTGACACGATTTCTAAAAACCATACGCGTCTTCCCTCATCGCCACAGTAATAATACTGTGCCAAAATTTCATTAAACAGCTTCCACGTTACACAATACAAAACGATCTCAAGCAATACTAGTATGTATACATCGAAAAATTATAAGTCTCTTTGGTTTCTATAATAGGCAAGGCAATGTTCGAACGGACCTAAAAAGTGTACTGTGCCGTTAGGTCTTTCGTTCACAGGTAAATGAACAGCCTCTAATGAATATAGCAATTTTTTTAGTTTTACAACCCTCATCACCCCAATTTCACCCAGACACAAAATAAAGTAGAAAATGACCAGAAACCCCTGAAACGCCTAAAATCGAACTTATCAGTTATAGCAAAAATACCAATAAAATTATCAACTGATAAATGTCTGTTTACCATTTGTGCGGAAGATCAATGCATCAAGCTCTTGTTTTCATGAATCAAAAGGCCCCATTCTATGCTAGGACAAATGTACAGTGCTCGAATTGGCAGGTACACGAATTATGTTTACGACCGCTTTGCACCTGACAGCGGACAAGCCATGTTATCCTCATGCTCGATCTCTGGATATGAATTATTCACATATACGAGGAGAATTTAGTAATCAGTCAGCGATAGGAACTTCTATCGCCCTTTCAATATTCTTTTTTTTAATTATTCGTGACTGAGAATTTGATACTCAAAATATTTGTGTGTCTGGAACCAACTGATACTGTCATTGCTTAATGGTGCGCAAAGCTTCATACCCGCTATTAAGCAAGTCTGCTCGGAACGAGATAGAAAGCTCAACAAGATGTTGCTTGCGGGGTAGCAGAAATTTTTGAGTTATCAAATTTACCACCCTACTTAACATACCAATTTCACCCCACATACCTGCGAATACTACATGTAATATTAGTAGTAGTAGTAGTGATGGGAAGGCGAAGCCACGGAGGTAGGACGCATTTGGTTTTTTTGCCAACCATACTGAACCATCGCTGAAAACACTTAAAGCCTACGTCCTAGAAAACTCCTTGTCGAATCTACGAGACCGCTTGACGTAGGTCAGTATGTTCGATCAGCTCGCTGAATATAGTGACTCCTACTCGAAGCCCGCTGTGCCTTCTGAACCCTGAGGTTGCGATACACAGCAAATCTACCCAGGAAGTGGAATGCTGTTTTGTCCTCCTCCCAGTATCTGGAGCAAATAGGGTCCCCTACCACTCTCATGAGTGACAAATGTCTATTGAGCCGGCAATTGTTAGCGAGTACCCCCACCATAAGGTTGTACGGCCATCTACATTTATACAGAACCTATAGCGTTTGGCTCTTATCAGGGACCGCTGTCAATCTTTTAGCTTGCCTTCAGTCATCTCTCTCTAACCAGGCTTTTGCCAGTTCCTTGTCGGTCCAGTCGTCCACGGCAACATTGACCGGGCACCTGCTAATTCCAAGCATAGGTTCTGGGCCGATCACCGGGCCGATGCAGGAGCTGCCGGCACCTATTTCAGCTAGAGGGTCCGCATCCTCGTTACCCGGTACACCACACCCGGGGACCCACAACATGGTCAGCTTCTTGGGGTTTGCTAGTTTCTGAAGGACGATAGAACATTCTTGAGCCAGAGCTGATCTGGACCTTGGAGCTTCCAGAACATGTATATATACGCCTTGTTCTAAAAATTGTCAGACTTCCGTCGAATGTCCACCAACAACGTGGCGTACACCTCCGCCAGGAAGACAATCATGCAAGCCCCCAACGCAAAGCTTCGCTGCACTCTTTTTCCATCCAGACAGAAGTTTGCTCTCCCGGATCCCGACTGCTTTGAGAGCGATCCGTCGCGTCAGTGCAGCACATCAGATATGGAGCAAAAATTTAATTATTCCACTAACCCAATTTTCCCTGTCTGGGATTATTAGTGAGAATCTGTTATCTAGACTTGAGGTATCTTTGGCTCTTTACACCCTGAATGACAATATTGGGATACTATTCTCCACGAATTGCTCTATTCTGGTGTGGTCAGCTAGTGTTCCGTGCCTCCTATGTTCCCTCTTCACGCATTCTCAAGCAGGCTGACACACTAACAGTGGTTTGCACCAGTCATAGTTAAACCTTTGGCTTAACTAATTAAAGCTTAACTTTAATTAAGGCTTAAAGTTGTGTGTCTTTGCACCGGTCATGATTAACTTTAATTATGAGTTAACTTTTTCTTACAGGGAAATTTAACGAACTTCAGATTTTACGTTGGCAATCATGTCGTATTTTTGATGTTCTGTGATGGAAATGAAGGTTCATGTCACTGTCGCTGATGGCTGTCAAACATTATCTTTCAAGTTCAACTGAGGCTATTTGTTTTGATTAAGGGCCGGTTGTACAAACGCTCAGTGAACTCCCGATCACCTAACCTTAAGTTCAGCGATGAACGCGGTTCAACGGTTGACGCGTTGTACAAACTCGGTTCTGGCAAGGATCAGCTGAACTGGATCAAAAGAGGATTGGTAGCAATGGATATAGGGTATTTGGTGGCGAAACTAGCTCCTTTTCGTTTTTAATGTTTAAAGTTATGCAGGTTATGTTAATGTCACGTCTATGAATGTCAAATTCTGACATTCATCAAAATTTGTTGTCAGTCAAGAACAGGTCAAAAAGTATTTTGCAATTTTATAATGGAATCCAAAAAAAGGGCGACTAATTTTACGGCGAAAGAGGAGGCCGTATTAATAGAATTGGTAAAAAAATATAAGAATGAACTTGTGTTTGCGTGGAGAGATATTTCGTGAAGCAAAGGTAGGTACTGAAAAAATTGCCGATGAGAAACAGTACATGCATAGTACCGGCGGTGGGCCTTCGCCGGGTTTCAAGATACAGGACTTGGACATATCAATAAAAAGAAATAATCGGATCCCATATAACAGAATTCACATCTATATTCGACGATGATGCGGAAACTTTTATTGCTGATGTGCCTAAAATTAATGGAGAATTTGTTCACGATACATTAGGTACAAATTTCATTGAGCATTTTTCAATTCGTTTTTTCTAACAATGTCATCCTCGGTTAAAGGTTCGTCAAAGTACTCCATCATGTAACTCATGTGAAAATATCGCATTTGACTATGTCACTCACGTCGGATATTCAGGTTAGAGACTGATCAGCTGGTCGTAAACGTCGCCATTTTAAACCTTGAACCGCCGTTAAACGCTCCTCGGTGGCCGTTCAACGTGATCCGAGGTTGAACTGAAGTCAACGCTTGAACTTTGTTGGTACAACAGCAAATTAGAAATGAACTCGGTTCAAAGTTGAACTCGAGTTAAACTGTGTTTGTACAACCGGCCCTAAGAAACTTCGGATTCATTTTAGTATTTTTAGTTTCATTTTCATTAATTGATAACCCATTATCGTAAATATCCAACTCACAGAATATAACAACAGTGGTGGTTACAATTCGATCAATAAAGTAATTGTAGCCAATTGTGAAGGACCAACTAAATTGGCAAATACCGCAAATGACTCACGAGAATCGAAGGTTAATCATGCATCGGTTGACTCACCCCTTGTTGGTTGGCGTCGGATGTCTTCCCCAGCTGGGTACTGCGTTGCTCTATCCAGATTCCTAGTTAGCTGAGCGATGTAAGGCTGTGGTCGCCCTTATTGGAGGTACCCGCTACACACGGGGTGACGGATATCACGCACACGTCCGTTCACCTCGGTAGTTGAAGTACGACTCTACCTTTCTTCCGCGTCAACCGTCAGACTTCAAACTCGCAAGTCAAAACGCGGGAGATTCGAATATACAAAATTTTTTAAATGGTAAATACCAATCGTAACCATTTTCCGCCCACCAAAAAATATAAAAAAAAAATATTTTTTCCAATCATAGTAATTCCTATATTACCCACAAAAGAAAATTAGTGGAATTATCCCACCCATAACACAACACGAAAAGAAAAAAAAAACAAATTATCATATACAAGCAAATCATGGCCTATTGTGCCGGCAAAGGGCACAGTTTCAATAAAGGACGGTCTAACAGCCCTTTACTCGTCTTAACTTGGGCGACTCTCGAAATGTTTCCCGTACCGGGATATAACTTAATAATCCTGCCTAATGGCCACTGTAAAGGACGGGTATTTTCATCCTTGAGAAGAACCAACTGGCCGACCGAGGGAGGATTATGTGGTGTATTCCACTTATGTCGTTGCTGAAGGGTGTGGAGGTACTCCATATGCCAACGCCGCCAAAAATGTTGCTGCATCTGTTGCACTAACTGCCACCTGTTCAACCGACTATGTTTCACACACAACAAATCTTCGTCAGGCGGAGCATTCAGGGGCTCTAATGTCAAGAAATGACCCGGAGTCAAGCTGCCTACATCGTTAGGATCAGAACTCAAACTACACAAGGGTCTCGAATTTAACATTGCCTCAATTTGGATTAAAGTGGTGCTCAATTCCTCATAAGTCAACACTTGCGCACCTATCACCCGCCGCAAGTGAGTTTTCACAGATTTCACTCCGGACTCCCATATACCTCCAAAGGAAGGACTAGCTGGAGGATTAAAATGCCACTTAATTTGCAAAGCTTCAGAAGCTTTAGCACCCAATAACTGTAAAGTTTTATAAGCACCAACAAAATTCGTACCTTGATCACTATAAATATCACTGCAACGTCCTCGCCGCCCTATAAAACGCCTAAGTGCTGCAAGAACAGCTTCACTAGTTAGATCTGACACAACTTCTAAATGTATTGCTTTAGTAGCCATACACACGAAAAGACACACATACACCTTTTGAGAACTAATGCCTCGTCTTTTACCTAAAGACATCCTCAAAGGACCAAAAAGGTCTACGCCACTATGGGAAAAAGGTTTGACTTCCGAAATTCTAACGGAAGGTAAATCACTCATTATGGGGACCACTGGAGGAGGCTTAACTCTAAAGCATTTTATGCAACGAGATAACACTGAAGCTATAGCCCGTTTGGCAGATAGTATCCAATATCTCTGCCTTAACAGATAATGCAAAGTTTGTGGTCCAGGATGACAACTCCTATTGTGCACACTTTGGATAATGAGATAAGTCAATCGATGCTTCCTAGGGAGCAGAATTGGATGCTTCCGATCATAGCTTAGACTAGACTGTCTCAAGCGACCGCCCACCCTCAGGACACCCTGGGAATCAATGAAAGGAGCTAACTTCTGTATAGCTTTGGGACAGACCTCCGCTCGACGAACTTTCCGCAGTTCATTATCCAATTCAACTCTTTGCACGTCTTTGACCAGAACCACCATAGCCTCATACAATTCAGCCTCGGATAAATTACCTATCTCACGCGGGTAACCCCTTTTTCGACACAAACAATTTTTACGAAATCTCAAACAATAAGCAACAACACGCTCAATTTTGCGTAAGGAAGAATATCTATTCAACAATTCTGAAACAATACTAGAGCCGTGAATAGTAATACAAACAACCTTTGCTTCTTCTTGTACATCTGTACAGGAAGGCTCACCTACACAAGTTACAGGCCAATCATCCCGAGGAAGCTTAAGCCAAGTTGGCCCCTCCCACCACAAGGGTTGTTCTAGAAATTGCCGAGGAAAAGTCCCCCTAGAAGCACAGTCACTAGGATTCTCTTTCCCAACCACATGATACCATGAATCAGGAGCTACCTTCTCCTGGATTATAGCTACACGATTGGCTACAAAGCTCCGCCACCTATGCGGAGAAGATTTGACCCACGTCACAACTACCTTCGAATCCGTCCAAGCACAAACATTATCTATTTTCTGTGTTACCATTATATGGGATACACAATCAATCAGCTCTGCGGCTAATAAGGCTGCACACAATTCCAGTCGTGGAATCGACAGTCTTTTCAAAGGCGCCACTCGAGTTTTGGCACACACCAAATGTACAGAAATACTGTTCTCCGTGGAAACCTGTCTCAGATAAACTACAGCTGCATACGACTTCTCCGAAGCATCGCAAAAAGCATGAATTTCTGTAAACTTTGCCTCTATATGAAGTATATGTCTAGGAATTTTCAACGAAGATAGCTCAGGTAACTCAGCCACAAAAGTTTTCCACTGGTTTGCAACTTCCAGCGGTGGCTCATCATCCCAACCTATCCCTAAAGCCCACAATTGCTGAAGTATTTGCTTGGGAACAATGATTACTGGAGCTAAGAATCCTAGAGGATCATACAGTCTTGCTATTTCTGACAAAATATTCCTCTTTGTACAGGACCGTATCTGAGGATGTACAGAATAAGAAAAACAATCCGTAGTGGGACACCACTGCAAACCCAACACTTTTATTCCAAGAGAATCCTTATCAAATACAAGTGGCTGCTGATGAACCTCAGGTACCTGAGCAAGTACTTCAGAACAATTACTTGCCCATTTCCTCAGTTCAAACTTTCCCAACGCCAATAATTCAATCAACTGGTTTTGAGTATCCAAGGCAATTTCCTTGGAGTTTGCTACTCCAATGGCGTCATCAACATAACAGAAATTCTCCAAAATATTTACAGCTAACGGAAACCTTTCACCCTCATCCCTACACAGTTGCAGCAACGTCCTAATCGCTAGAAAAGGACTAGACGTTACTCCATAGGTAACGGTCTTCAACTGATATTTCCTTATAGGCTCGTCACCGTTAGGTCTCCACAAAATAGTTTGATAACTAGTGTGAGACTCCTCAACTAAAATCTGTCGATACATTTGCCGTATATCCGCGGTAAACACATACAAATACAACCTGAAAGATAACAATATTGAGACGATATCATTTTGTAACTTGGGACCTGCTAGAAGAACATCATTCAAGGACTTTCCATTGGTAGTTTTAGCTGAAGCATCAAAGACAGTCCGAAGCTTTATTTCACCATTCGCATTCCTTTTCACCACCGCATGATGAGGAATGTAATACTCACTATTAGACCCCACTTGGTTCCCAACTTCAGACATGTGGCCTTGCTCCAAATAGTCAGCCATAAAATCACAATATGCTTCATGTAAGACGGAATCACGACGAAAACGTCCTTCCAACAGCTTAAATCTATGTAAAGCCTGTGAATAGGAATCACCCAGAACTGGGGGGAATTCAGAAAAGGGAAGCTTCACCACATATCTTCCTGAGTCCATACGCCAACAAGATGACGTAAAGAATTCCTCAGCCTGCTGTTCCTCTTCAGACAATGCGACACACTTAGGGATACTTTCAATTTCCCAAAACTTTTTCAATGTACAATCCAATTCCCCCACAGAAGTTAGAAAATTCAGCACACTATTAGTGGAAACACCACCCAACTTGCCCATTAACACCCACCCAAATACGGTGTTAATAGCATGTGGCCCACCATTCTGTCCTCTCACATAACCGGAACGTAAGATCTCACCAAATACTTCTACCCCTAGAAGCAGATCAATTTCCATTTCATCATGTGCAGCCAAAGGCTCTGCGAGGCAAAGATTTTCTAAATACTTCCACTTCTGAACAACAGCAGGAATTTGAGGTACCTTCTCACAAATCTGAGGTATCACAATAGCTTCCAAATTGAAGCTAGGATACGGTTTGCTGTAGGGAAAGATAACACAAGAGACTTTTCCCGAACTCACATTCGATGACATTCCATTAATGCCAACAACAGGGGTTGAATACTCCTTACGAGTAAGATTCAACCTTCTCACACAAGATTCACTAATAAAATTGGCTTGACTAGCAGAATCTAACAAAACACGACATTTGGTGGATCTACCCTCAGAATCCAATATTGAGACTAGTGCAGTAGCAAGCAACATTCTAGGCTGCACAGACAACTTACTTGCCATGACTTGAACATGACTCTCAGATTCGTTTGAGGTACTACCACTGACATCACAATCTGTCACTTTAGTGTCCGGAAAATGCAATAGTACATGGTGTTTTCCACCACAAACCCCACAAAGTTCTTTTGATTTACATTTATTTACTAGATGAGTAGCTCCCAAACAATTAAAACACATTCTAGTCCGCTTGACAAAGGCATGCCTCTTACGACATTCTGCCTGCAAGAATCTATCACATTTGATCAACGAATGTGGTGAACCCTTGCAAAAATTACACTTTTCCTGTGTTAATGTGCCAGTCGAAAAACTAAGTGTCTGCCTTCCCTTGGGATTAGCAGGACTATTATTCTTTCTAAACCCACCACTAGCATTAGACACATTACTCCCTTGATATGCGGAAGTAAGGGATGTATTTTCCAGAGCTCGACAGGTTTTCTCAACAAATCCAAAAAGCATGTCAAACCCCGGAACATTATTCCCATTATGTTCTAGTTCAAATCGCGTTTTAAGGGAAGAAGGTAATTTCTGCAACAATAAATTGAATTTGGTAAAATCCCATAGGTTCAAGTTACTCATCTCTAAAGCCACCAAATTTTGAGAAAATATTGACAACAATTTTCGAAGTTCAACTGCAGAATCATGCCTAGAGGGAGAAGCATTATAAATTGAAAACCAATAATTGCTCAATAAAACACGTTCATTCTGATATCGACTCATTAATGCATTATAGGCTATTTCATAATTATCCTCAGTAATGGGCACATTCCTTACTATTAGACCTGCCTCTTTTTCTAAATAAGAAATCAAGAACTGAAACTTTTCTATTTTTGACAGCGAATTATTTCTATGAATAAGAGTATTGAATAAGTCGATGAACGTAGGCCACCTTGTAAGGTCACCATCAAACTTCGGTATTTCAATTTTGGGAAGCCTCAAACAATTTTCTCTTACGACCACTGCAGATGTTTCATGCTCACTACGAGCCATCATCTCATCAGAAAGATCTTTATGAATGCCCCTTATTGAATATCTCATATCATCAAACATTGTATGAACTGCTTCCTCCTCCTCTAAGGCAGACTCATCTACCAAGGCTATTATTTCATATTGCAAATTCTCAAACCTCGTTACATACCCAACTAGCTCTCCATACCTGAGAAAAAACTCCGTCCGATACTCGCCATTATCACGAGCCTTCTTGGCCGCCTCAAGAACATTTTTAATAGATTTTAAAACTAGCGCGCGTTGCCGTTGCAACTTCACAACATTTGCATTAGGCATGTTCAGGTATCAGGTAACGATTCAATGTAAACACAAGACCAAAATAATCAAATTTAGAATCAATCTGCTAGTAAACACAACTTCTTTACACAAACAATACGGCAACCACACACAAATCACAAAATTTTCAGTTGTTATTCTTTTTCGAAATCTCCGTCGACTACACCAACTGTCGAAACGCCGGTTTTCGAACCCCCAACCGAATGTAACCAACTGAATCAAAACAACTTTTTGCGCTCACGCAATTCGCAAAATGTCAATTTCAAATGCCCAGAAAACTCCCCAGATATGTATTACCAACACAATACACCAAAAGTTGCTTGTTTTCGAATATAACCAATTTTTACAAACAGCGCGCAACACTAACAAATTCCGATGTCACAAAAAAACTCCGTTTTTTGTCAAGGATACGTACCAATTTAGATTTTACGTAGACTATTTTACTATAGCGCGATTTATTTATCCGGCTCGAAGGACCAAAAAATGGTTACAATTCGATCAATAAAGTAATTGTAGCCAATTGTGAAGGACCAACTAAATTGGCAAATACCGCAAATGACTCACGAGAATCGAAGGTTAATCATGCATCGGTTGACTCACCCCTTGTTGGTTGGCGTCGGATGTCTTCCCCAGCTGGGTACTGCGTTGCTCTATCCAGATTCCTAGTTAGCTGAGCGATGTAAGGCTGTGGTCGCCCTTATTGGAGGTACCCGCTACACACGGGGTGACGGATATCACGCACACGTCCGTTCACCTCGGTAGTTGAAGTACGACTCTACCTTTCTTCCGCGTCAACCGTCAGACTTCAAACTCGCAAGTCAAAACGCGGGAGATTCGAATATACAAAATTTTTTAAATGGTAAATACCAATCGTAACCAAGTGGTAAAAGTAAATCCTTGAAGTAAATGCTCTTCTTTAGGCAAGATTTTGTCTATGAAATAGTTGATTGCAGTGACCCAACATTTGGTGGATTTTGGGTGTCTTAATTCTGGATTCTCTTGTATAGGAGTGGCTGCAGAAGACATCAGAGTAATAACATCTATGCCGGATCTGTTTGTGGTAAGTAAAAATATAGAGAAATGTCCAAAGTGCTGAGGTCAACTAAAGACATCTTTATTATACATTTATAGTGTTAAACTAGCAAAATGTCCATTCATAGATAATCATTACAATTTTTATATGTATATATAGGTGGTTTCAAGGAATGAAACAATTAAAACAGTAATCTTTTGGCATAACCTTAAGATGAGTTTCCGGAACAACTGATATAATATGCAACGAACAATATAGATATTATGACTATCAACTTCTCTATTAAAACAGATTTGTGATATATGCACTACTACAAAATACTTTCTTTTTGTCATTGCAGGTGTGGAGAAAGAATTATTCAGGTTGCCAAGTATTTGAGAAAGAAGAGGCAGTCCGATACCATGAGGCGAAGAGCACATAATGTTATGCATTTAGAGCTTCATTGTGATGGCTTTATAGAAAGTAAATACTAATATGTTCCACATACTGTATAAATTAATAGAACCAATAAATGCATATGTTATCCATATATTGTATTTATATCTGTTAATAAAGGTGGAGAAAAAAAATCACTTTCTTATAACTTCTCATATAACAAAATCTAAAATATTTCATAGTATCAGTAGCTAATATGTGATATAAAATGGTGTCTAGATATAGAATGCCTTGTTAAAAATATGTATTTTAAATGATAGTTTGTATAACATGCTCACAGATAGTGATTAATTTCTGTCTTGTCAAACAAGGTGATTATTTAAAAAAACAGTCATTGGGTGACTGTAAAGTTGCACCCATCAGAAGGTAAGTTTTATTACTTGAACAAAAACTACTGGTTGAATTCTCTTATATTTTTATTATATATATTTTCTTTCAATATATCAGGGCTTGTCCTGAATAGTAGAAAATTCAGTAATTAGGATAGGGTGATCGGTGGAACACACAACAGTGATTTGCTGCCGCAGTGCTCAATAATACAGTATGGGTCAATATTATTCAAATGACTCAGTTTTTGTTAATAAAGAGGCTTCAGTTTTTCACTAGTCCCTTAAAGTATTCATTATCATCCGTGATCCTGAAATAAACAATATTTTTATTAAAAATAGAAGGAAATTAACTAATGGGTGGTGAAGATGAATTAAATAAAATCCATGTGAGAACGGGAGGACACTTGCATTCTAATTTTTACAGTAATAACTACTACTGTGATAGCTATTCACATAATAATACTGCATTTTGCAGCAGCAGCAAAATAATTCAAGCAGATGAATTTATTTTCTTTATATGGTAAAAGTTGGGAACTAAGATGCAGTATCAAACAACTGTCCCTAGTGAATGTGATAACTGTAATTTACAAATAAACGTTTTATCTTTACTGTTTTCAAAATCCATCCAAGTTTTGAGCGCCCATTATCTCATAAATTACAGCATTCTAAATAACTGAATTGCTTACCTGCTAAGATAGACTCCTTGAACAAGACAGCAGTAACACAACAATGACCAAAAAGCTGTTGAACACGAAAAATCTCATAAACCATAACACGGTGTCTTACAACAGTGATAATTGTCCAATTCCAGAATCAGCTTTATATAGTTGTAGATTGAGGTTATGGTCGTATCCTCAGTTCCCCACGACTTGATATTGAATCCAAGTGATCTATTTTGATTCATAATTGCTTATAGGATATAGAAATAATTTTATAAAATTATTTCACAAACTAACCTAACTTATTTCCGTAGTGATCTGTCAGAATATGTTAAACCCACAAATGTCAAAAGTTAAGCCAAGAAACGTCAAAGTTAAACCCTACTTTGCCTTTGGCTTAAAGTTAATTATGACTTTGACGCTAACTACAACCGGTGCAAAGCAATTCGTACTTTAATTAAGGCTTAACTTTAATTACAACTTTAACTATGACTGGTGCAAACCACTGTAAGAGTACTTCCAATTTCACATTTAATGTGATAAAAAATTAGCCATTTCCGTTCAGTTACCTACGTCAAAAGTGAAGATATATCTAACTCGACCATTTTGAACATCTAGTGAAGTGACTGTTAGATTCTTTTAATTACGCTATGTTGTAATTGTGTCTATTTCATGTAGTTTTCTACAAAATAAATTATGTTTTATAATTCAAACAACAGACTGCAATTAATGTTTCATTTTCCATGATTTTCCTAATAAGTAGATGTACCTACTGAAGAATTTGAAGGGTTTCAGTCAGAGGTATCATTACTTTTGACTTATGAAAATGGCTACCTTTTTATGGCATTAGATGTGAAAATTTTTTCAGAAGACATAGGTATTCTACTGCCAGCAACAATCACTAGTGGTCTTCCTTTGATTAAATATTTTTTTACTGATTTTGGAAATTAGCTAATAGCTAGTAGGCTGTGAAAAATGAGCGTTCTTTTTATTGCTATTGTTTCTGGTTAGAGCTAATATGTTGTAAGGAATTTTCATAATCTTACCTCGTTACTCTAGTTAGTTTGCATCTTTCTACTAAGTTAGTTGGTTTCTTCCATACTTAGACCCGGTTTCACCACAATATTTTATCCAGGATGAAAACATTATCTGGGATTAAATCCTAGATAATTTAATAGACGAGTTTCACCACATTCTTATCCAGGATTAAGCACGTATATCCGAGATAAAATTTAATCTCCCGTATTTGGCGAATAAAATGTTTAATCGGAGATTTAGAATGCAGATGACAGTTGACTCAAAACCTAACATATTTAAATTTATTCTGTTGAAGAAATAACTAACACACGTAACATAATATTATTATTGTGTGTGAGAAATATACAATCATATAAGACCCAATGCAAATATTCCATATTCCATATAGTTCCAGCACTTCCATGAGGATTGGCTCTATGTGGATGACGGAATGTGGGCCTCCACTTACAAATAAACATGCAATATGTCAAACAAGTTACACTTGGTGAATGTAAAGAATCTACCCACCAGTTTTCATTTGGGACTGCCTCTCCTCTGCTGCTTTCTTGCGTGCATCCGCCATCGCCTTCAGATTTTTCCACGTATTTTTCAGTGTGTCTGTGGTTCTTGGCACTGAGGTTTGAGAATTAAATTCTATGCGAATCTTTTCCCACACCTCATTTTTCTTCCCAACCGACACTGCGTCGGTTTTTTTATTCTCGATCACGCCGAAATATTTCTTGATTAATTCCAGTAATATATGTTTCTCATTGTATACTATATTGGGATCTCTTCTCCCCTTTCCCTTTAACTATGAGCTCGTCTGTTCAGCCATTATACAAGACACAACGAAAAAACCACAACAAAATCTCAATAGAACAAAGGAAATACAAAATTGAAAATGAACACCGGTATCCGCTATGACCACACCCAGAATTATGTCAAATTCATGTCAAATTCTCAAAATTGTGAGGTTATAAATGCTCCCGTTACGCTGTTGCCACGTCTAAAGCTAAATTCAGATGTACACGACATCCGACGATATGACAGTACGAAACTGTTCCTATTGGTTGAAATATTCAAAATGATGTCAAATCAACATATTTCAACCAATAGGAACAGTTTCGTACTGTCGTATCGTCGGATGTCGTATGCATCTGAATTTAGCTTTAGTTTGAATATATCCGAGATTAGTTAATCCTAGATATATTTGCGCAGGTGAAACAGAAATTAATCTAATCGCGGATGAATCACTTCGATTAATTTTATCCAAGATTACGTAATACGGGATTCGTATGGGTTTGGTGAAACCGGGACTAAGGGCTTTTGTTTATTTTTCATGCACGCAGGAAAATTGAAAAAGACCGATTTGACTGAAAATTTGAAATAAAATAAAAACAAAAAAAGATTGATATCGAGAGTGCTATATCGTTAGAAAGGTAATCAAATTTTACATTTGATTCTTTAAGCCCAAATAAGCATTCTCATTTGATAAAATCAAGTTAGCGGTGATTGAAGTTTCCTTAATTAATCTACTGATTTCTCCAAGTACAAAAAGAATTCAAATTTAGCCGTCTGACCTAAGGTGACGCATTTCATGCTTAGTCGTACCGCAACGTCACGGGCTTCTAAGTTTTATAATCGCTGCGATATTCAATCTTTTTCTGATACCCACTTATACCAGAATGGTGATTTGCGCCTAAACGGTTCGTTTGAAATTCCATATATAAAGTCACACTAGAGTTCACCAAGGAATCCAAATATGCTATAATATATATTCAAAAAAATGTAAGTTTGATATGAATCACCCCGTATAAACGTCAAAATTTAAGTGAAAATATTTTTACGTTATAGCCCTCAAAGGTTCCTACCATGATCAAGTAACAGATTTTTGAAATATTATTTAGTAAGCCCACAATCTTCCGTCCACGCACTATTGGCCCACCCTGTATAGGAATCGCGGTAAGGCAGAGGACATAGCTAAGCATGTTACTTTCGACTGTCTTGCCCTGAGTAAAAGCAGGAACTGCTATCTGAATGTATGTCAATACGCATCTCAAAGTTCGCAAAGAAATCGGGATAGTACACTATTTGATCCCCTTTATTGGGGGTGCACAATGAGCCTTGAGGCTGAGCAGCAATTATTAGGGCAACTGAACCCTAACCCTGTCACTACTAATAAAATGCTTTATACTGGTTACAGGTCATACTGTTATGAAGTGTGATAATACCAAAACAATAATATTATGTATCACACATGTCTTTAGATAGAAACAACGTTGGGATAGGTCTGTAAAGTAGATAACATCACCAAGGTTATTCCTTCAAGGCAATAGGACGTCCTTGATAATTACAGAAATATTTCACTTGCTTTATCGCCCACTCTATTCGCCCAACTCAATTTCACCCCTACAGAGTTATTGGCATTATACTACCTTCTACCATTTCACGTAACGCTGTATTACTAATTTAATCAAAATTGTTATAGTAGTTACTGACATTACCTGGTTGAAAACATATTAGCACTTACAAGAATAATCCAAAGATATAGAGATAGATATTTTGAAAGGCAGTATTCGGATGGGTTTGCAGAGTATTGAATGTCATCAGTTATTTTTTTTTCCATAACAGAAGGTCCTTTAAGTGTACAACAAATGTAAAGTCAGCGCTCCTCATTTGTACAATTTTACCTCCTCCCCAAAAAGGTGGAAGGCACTCAAACGAAATTTGGTACGATTCTGGGAACTTAAACTATTTGCTAATCACTCCACCGCCAATGCAACTATTCATATCACATTATAAATCTGTGGTCAACATGTTTTGATACATTTCAAGGTCTGCCTATCCCTAATAACTTCTAATCTATGATAACCTGTAACTTGTAAATTATGTATCCTTGAAAATAATGCTGGTATATACTAATATATGAAGTTAATGCGGCATAAAAAACTATAATTTTATGCTTATTCACATACTTGGGGCGGAATTTCACTTTTCTGGTACCTATCTGATGCTGTTTCCAGATGTATTTAAAAATTCTAAATACAATTTTCAGTAGAATCGGTATGGTATGCAGACTTTTGCGATAACATTTGGTCATTTAATATCGATACTTCTACTGTCATATGGTGAAATCAGGATAATGGGAGCATCGTGAATTTGGTAACTCCAAAATATTTGTTGTTAACAAGACTGTGTGGAAATTTTTAATTATACGGATTCGTTGCCATACTTATCTAAGAATACTGGCATCGTTTTGTTAATCCACAAAAAATCAGCTAATAACCTTACTCCTGGAAACGTTATGCGTAAACATCTCTGGCACACAAAATACCATAATTATGTCAACAGGAACCTGTAGAGCACAGAAAAATAATAAAATATGGAAAGCTCCATCCGCAAAGAATGGAAATCGGGTCTACCGGAACTCGGAGCTCGTAGAGGAACGTATAGCCTCAGATAAAACGCTTCTCCAATGGTCTGGAAATAACTTTCCTTTAAAATTCACCCCCGTTTTAAATTTAGGGAATTCTAGTAGTTGGAGAGAGTCGCATCGGAGATGTAAAAAGGTGTAATTTATGCTCCACCATGCACACAGAACAGCGACTTACAAAGCAGGAAGGTTATCATTATAAATTGGACCAGGGCGCTCAAAACTTTATTATTTAATCCATTTAGTTGATGTAACCTTTTTAATCATGTATTGATCCGTAAAATAAGTAGCTAGGTTATATTACATCCGTAGGTTTTGGGCTCAGGGCCGGTGCTTACACGCTTGTGGTGTGCTAATCTATAAAAGGATCCTAGCACACTTCTGAGCCAGACCTCTCAGATCTGCTATCGCTGGAGTCAGGTTAGTGTTTTCTAAATTAGGTCCACATAAATATATAAACCTAGTCTGGACAGTGCATGATATCATCGAGTTCATTGTGTTAGAGTAAGGACAAGTTGAAGAACGCTAATGTTAGCGACATTTCGCCTTTTTTATACTGAGGTATAAAATTGAGAGGGTTTATTTATTAAACAAAAAGGTGTAGCCCTGGCTTTGACGCATCGAGCTGCTGTTCCATTACTCATCAGTAACTACACACCGTGAGGTGAGCAATCACTGGGTCCGCGAATCGTGTCTTCTGCATCTGTGCTGCTGTTACTGAGATGACGTGTGTAGAGAAATGACGATACACAGACTGACGGAGGTAAGCGGCTTGAATCTTTGTGATGTAGATATTCTCAAACGTCCATGAAATTGATTTTCTACAAATTTGATTTTCTCTATATAATATAGTTTAATAATTGGTTGATTGCATTATGAAAATTCTACCCTTTTTTCTTTAATGTTTCTTAAAAATCATCATATATAAGCACAAAAAGGAAAGGATCAAAATATTACTATTACAAATATGTCATGCACAACACAGACACACACAACAAGATAACAAGATACATCATATCGCCATATTGTAAAATAATGTTTTGCTGCGAACTAGTTTATTTTGCGCAAAATATTCAAGAGACATTTTTTGGTTAGAATGAAACAGGCTATAGGAAATTAATTTTTAAATGGTAAACAAATAACAACACAAAAAGTTGCATTGGAAATACATTTTAGAGGTTGCGTTTACTACCATTTACAGCCATTGGGTAAACCAAATCAATTACTGACTAAGTGTCTTGTTGGTACCTAGTAGAAATGTCAGGTTAATTTCAATATTGTAACTTGTGTTGCATCAGTGTTAACAGCTCGTGAAAAAAATTGTTAAGCAAATTTTACGTACCCCCTTTAAGGGGCTGTATCTTAACAAAGGATACTCCAATGAAGTTTCTTTATATGAAAGATGAAGAATCACCCCCTTAAATGTTTTACACTTACTTAGTAACACCCTGTATAAACGATCAAAAGTGCATTGGCGAAAGCTCCAATTAGTCCTTCAAAATTTAAATTTTCAATCATTAGAGATGCAATGGAAATTTAAGCTGGACCGCTAAGTCTTACTTCTTCCATAGAAAATCATAAATAATCTATTAATTTTGATTTACTAAAAAGCTTTGAGGATGCTGATGTAGCTCGGATAAAAAAAGTCAATGTCAAATAAACATATTGGGATAACTACATACTAATTTGTAATCCAATATGAGTTACAACATGTCAAAGTGAAACAGCTTTTCGTCAAATGAACCGTCAATATTTATTGTCATGTTATGTATACGCCTATGTCTTTTATCTCAGCAAATGCAAGCGGTAGACTTTGCATCAGCAGTATCTACCTACGTATATGGCGCTTTTGATAGATTCTAATCCAAAATGGCGGAGTGCGTGGCGATATGCGTATAGGGTTCCCGTCAACCTGAGATAAAATATTCGGCTGATTGTTTGTTATGCTGTGGTTTATCTGTCATTACTGTCACAAAAACAAACCAACCGACTAACCTTGAAACTTTGTGTGAAAGTTAAATAATTTCACGCATACGTCACTTGCACGTCAATCAAAAATTCGAACACTCTGATTGGTGGGGACATTTGGAAACAAGGTTACCATATTCGTGTATGGTATAACTATTGTGAATTGAGTAACATTTTATTCAAGCTGTTATACCAGGGTGCACGGTGATAAACGAAATCACGTAATAAATAAACGCAAAACATTCTTTAAAACTATCTAAGGGCCCCCGATATTCAAACACAATCAACCAAAGAAAAAATACTGCTTGACGGTTATACGCTACATAAGCAGGAATCAGTGTGAAGTGAGAAATACTTGACAGGTCCACTACGCACGGTACCGATAGAGGACCATTTTTGTTGCAGTTTTTATTAGGCGGTTCAGACTACCTACCTATTAGCGGCACGCGTAATGCCCTATCAGTTAGCGAAATTTATTAACATCTTACGTGGCTAAGCCGTATATGTCCGCGTTTTTTATTTTGCGTACAATGGCAATGACGGAGATATTCGTCGCACCATTTTCTTTGAAGCATTTAATGGATATAGCAAATATAGTCGCATTCGAGTGTTCACAACGTTGCTATACCACCAATACCTGCGTCGCCACGAAGATCTACGAAAAAAATAACTTTTTATTCCTTGTATAACTTGCTCGTTTCTGTAAACCATTACGCAATAGATTGGGTGACTCTTATGTTGCTTTACCTTTTCGTGTTTGAATAGATTACTATACCATGTAATGCTAAAAGGACTAATTTTTTATTCGAACTTGGAGAACATCATAAGCGGCCTTCAGACGTTGATGCATGCTGCGATGCAGGAATAGGCTACTGAATCACGTATTTGGTATCAGTTGCGGCTTGCAGCAATACACAGTTGGAATCCCATTTTAGTCGGCGAGCCATGACGCTGAGTCGGTGACGCTGATGCAGATTTCAACGTCTATAGTATTGCGTTGGTGCAAAGACGATATCTATTTAACTCCACCCTACTATTCTTGTGTTGCATGAAACGTGCATAAAATATCAAATCGATTCAGGCGTCGCAACAGGCATGAATTTGAGTAGGAACTTATCTGATGCAAGTTGAAACCTTGAGTCCATTCAGGAGTCGCAGCATGATTCAACGTCTGTATGCCGCTTAATAGAAGGATATGGTCAGCTCAATCAAATAAAAAATCAAGGACTCCAATGATTTCGATATATACTTTGAAATGTCACTTTCCATCAATAGTTCCACCAACAATTAAAGTCTGAAAGGTTATACCTAATATAATTTGTGTTCGTAATTTACTCAACAGTAGCTATTTTAGGTGTGCCGTATGCAATGAAAAGAAAATCCGCAAAGAAAGCCGTTATCGATGCAACAAATTATACTTTAGTCTGTCCTGCTCCATGTTTTATACTAAATAATGATCTTATGTGGAGGTCAGATAGTCTTGTTACCATCTGTATATAGTATGATTCTTTAATTTTATCATTATAGAACTAGTTATAGTATACAGTTTTTGACGTATATGTACGCTTTCTCATAACACTGTTCATTTTTATTGGCTATGTCGTATATATACGATCATTACAACAACATAAGGGAGATATTATATCCGCATGCGTCAAATAACAGGCCATCTGGAAGGTGTATTTGACTAGATATCAAAATGGCTTTTTGGAGAAAGCGATCAGGGAGATGCAAACAATGTTGAAGATCAATTCAAGTCTTACATGAGCTTTATATTTGTAGTTATGTCGGATTCCATCATAAATATACAGTATAGGTAGTATAATTTTGTGCTTTCTTATAGAAAAAGGTTATGATCGTGTCGAATACTTATATTTATTTGAGCTAATGTTAACAGTTTCAAATTCTAATCATTGCAATATAGCACAATACAACAATACTTGAATGATTTCACACTCGCGATGACTGAAGTGGATGAGATGTTTAAAGGTAAGGAAAAATCGCGTATCAAAACACGATTAGTTTGGAAATACAGGAACAGCCGTGATGTATAATATGTGATGTTTAAAAATCTGCGAGATAATAGAATTCATTGTACATAGATAGAATCCCAGTATGTGAACTATCGCTCATGACTACCTAGTGTTGGCATAATACAACTTGTTTTTATTACAGTTATGAAATCAGCTAGTTTTAAATATAATGTTTGTTGTAATATGCGCTAGAAAATAGCTCAATATCAGATCAAGTAATGTCATGCAGACTTACTTAGAGTGTTATTAGTGCTACAAACAACATGGTATAACCTAAATTCTTCAAATTGACGGAATGTCAACGTGAAAACTAACAGAACGTAAGGCCGCTTGTTTGAGGAAACTAGGGATTTGCATGGTATCTTTAACATCGATTTCCTGCAAAAATTTGAGGCAACAAGCATATATTGTTTTGTTTATCATTTTGTTATTCTGTCATTCGCAAATTGTCGTCCTATTTGCATTAGTGTTCTGCTGAACATCAACGAGCTGCTGGAAATAACATCCAATCCAGTCTACAGCTCCGCAGACGACAGTACATTAATATCGTGCATGGAACCAGGCAAGCCACTATCATCTCGGGAGACGGTACGCCAGCGACAGCGGCATGCCTCAAGATCAACGTAGATAATCAAAACAACTGTAGAGTGAGGACTAGTAAATAAAGTACAGTTCAACGTACAGAAAACTCAGGCAACAATACTTACAAAGAAGTCTCACGTTGGGTTACCAAATGTGGAAATGGAGGGTCACCCCATAGTCGAGTCACCTTCCGTCAAGCTTTTGGGGATCAACATCAACATGTCCATGTCCTGGCACGACCACGTCGTCAGTATTGCTAAAACGGCATCCCAGAAGCTTGGAGTTTTGTTCCGCTGTAGGAAGCTGTATACACCAGAGCAACTACTGCTGCTCTACAATGCACACGTCGGAGCATCGTTAAAGTATTGATCCCATGTGGGGAAGCACTCCGAAGCACTCTCTAAAGCTTCTGGACACTGTCCAGAAGAGAGCAATTGGACTAGTCTATACACCTAACCTCACAAAGGACCTCCACAGCCTGGAACATCGAAGAAGAGTGGCTGACCTTCCCTGTTTCACAGACTCTATCTCGGAAGATATTCGAGTGAGCTATCTCAGATAATAACACCGAAGGCCGTCCGAACGAAGAACACCAGAGAGGCTCTGCGAGCTCACCCTTACCAGGTCGAAGTCCCTACTCTCCGAACCAGTCTCCACAGCATTCCTTTTTTTTTTTGAGAACTTCGACGCTATGGAATGAGCTGCCGGGGAATTTGTCAGCGTCATAGGCTTTCAGCCTTAGCGGGAGGCTGACCATAAAAGAAAGTGTGATTTGTAATAAGTAGGTGCCACTTTCCATATTCTGGACCATGAGATATTTGATGTGGCGGATGTGTCAAAGCCACGTGACCTAAAATCGTCAATTGCGTCGATATTACTCACCCTGTCACACCGTATACAACAAGCTACCCGCGCCGGTACTTAAAAACGTGTTTCTATGCACTATATACTATATACTATGGGATCGGGTGACCTCGTAAATATGACAGCGTAGTAGACACGTGATAGGCACCCGAAACTGCCCGATCGCCATGGTCGTCATGGTGATAGAAACACGTTTCTGTCTCTTAAGTTAGAGAGTACCGACGCACGACGCTGGCAAACTAACCACTTTTCTATAGTTTCTGGCAACTCTAAGTTATCGATTGTTACTTACATACGTACTTACAAATGTTATAAGGGGGTTATATAACCAACAGGGGTAAAACTGTGGCGAGATCGAATAACTTACTTTTCCTGAACCCTTGTCAGCGACAATAAAAAAATAAGAAACGTAGTGTGATCTTTGAAAACAGTACGGCATCAATTTATTGTAACCTTCATATTTTCCACAATAATTTATCCTACTATAATATATGCTCATTTACGTAAAGTGCATACCAAAAAGTTAATTCAACTCAAAAACAGGATACTAAGTCACTCTTCAATCTCCAAAAGATTAATTTGGCTGTATCGGGATTGCGTCGTTGAAAATACGATGGTAAGTGCAAAATGATATTCAAAATCTCGCAAACCATGGAATGCCTGGAGCTAAAACATCTCCTCGATAAAGGCGAAATGGATGCCGTTATCCATACGTCTTGCAAACATATATTTATGTCGTCGTTCATCATCCGGCATGTCGGTGCTTTCATCCTAGCTCAGCATCAAAGAATACCTCGTTAGGCGGCTCGAAACGATCTTAAAAAGGAAATCAGGAACAGCAGAAAAGAAAGTTAACAGTGAATTTTGTATTTTGGCGGCAGCCGAGGTAGCTTGGAAAAATTTAGGTACGGAACAGCCAGCCGCACTCAAAATGCTTAAAAGTTACAACAAGAATGTATACCCGCCATTTTATTCTTTGCTTTAGTTTGGAACTTACCGGAAGGCACGTCTTGAGGTAGTGCTGCAAGAATATTTAATTTTAAGAGTATTGTGTTCTGAAGGGAATGCGTTAATGTGTTTATGCGAATAATACTTACACAGTGTGCCCACTCTGTATGGAGTATAGTATATATTTCAGTATAAGAAATGTTTTTATATAAGTTCTTTCATATCGTATTTCCCATAATACTGCAGTATTCAGTTGTTTGTCTTTCAGCAAACTAATGACATAATATGTTAGTACCTAAACACAAGAGAATGTTCAAAAAAATTAAAAATTTGATTACGTCTAATCTAATCAGTATCAATGTAGTTTACTTCAAAATAAAACAAATGAGCCTGTACGTTATTTATTAACCCTTGAACAAAACGAAGTTATTAATTAAACGGTTTCAGTCAGAATAGGTGTACAAAATGATGAGAATTAAATTAGCTGCAAGACAGCACCTTAATCTATCACGAAAAGCTTGAAAGGAGTTTCTGGGCATTCTGCAAAGAATTTTGAACAGCCATTGTGATGAAAACTACTCCACTGCTAATTTCGTTTTGTCTTCAAGGCTTAATAAGAGAAGTACATGCTCATTTGTTTTATTTTGATGTAAGATATATACTATATCAATGTTATTGATGTAATAAACTCAATAAAGTTTTCAATTTTTTTGAAACATTTTCTTATATTTGGGTACCGCTGTGTTATGTCACCGCAAAAGAAAAATAATTCTCCATCAAATGAGCCTAGTTAGGGGTTAATTGCTATTTAAAAGAATCAATTGTTTTTCATTGCTCATTTGTTTTCTGGGAAAACAACTGGATTATACAAAGTGATCCAATAAGCGCGCGGTGCTCTCTAGCGGTCATACCGTTTCAATTAGACGAGTATGTTTTAACTAAAAAACGATTCTTTTCAAATGCTCTACATTTAGAAAATAATTTCAAAGATGGCGGACTTCCGAATATACTGGAAGTAGGCATCAACTTGCTTATTTTAAATAGAACACCCTGTATACTATTACGTTTTTGAATTCAGCATCAATTTCTAGGTCAGCCTGTAACCATAGTTTATGTCTATGAAGCCTATTTTCGGAGTTATTAATCAATTTTTACAAAATTTGACATTTGTAGTACTTTACAAAAAAAGTTAATGTCTCGGAAACTAAACGCGATAGAAAAATGCGGTCCTCGGTTTTGAAACAAGCAAGAAACGTACTTGTCTTTCAGTAAGATCATTGTTAAAAACCACATTAAATCAATAAACTAGCAATTTTGAAATTTGAAAAGCTAAGAACTTTTTTTTTCAAATGGGATGGTATGGTGAGTAGATGCGAAATTAAATTCTCTTTTACTTTTATTTAGGCACACGTGGTTCTACATTTGACGGTTTTCAAGATATTTACGGTTGTGCAATTATGGCGTATGAATTGGAAAAATCGTAGGTGGCGTGGCTCACAGACGAAACAATTGGCAGGAAACGTTTCATCCACAGTGTTTCGGTCCCTAGTACTAAAATGTGCTTTTGCTCCATCTATCTGTTACCACATTATTCTTAAAAACTCCAGCGATAGATTTTCCAACAGGTCTTCCAAATTTTCCTTTAGAAAATTTTGGAAAACATTAGTTCATTGTGCGGTTTCCAATAATACTACCCCAAAAGCTTAGACTCCATGCTGGTTGTTAACAAACCACTCATAATTTAGATTTACGCGTACATTTCGTAACTTTTTCATTAAAAAAAAAATTACATGAGTAAGAATGAATTATTACTTATCGTAGTAGGCTTGAGTCATATTTTTGAGCTTAATAAAACACTAGAAGCGGCGTGATTATGAATTCTGTTGTCAAGGCGGTTGTCAGTATTTTGTTTGAGAGTTCATCAGTCTTTAAATTCAGTTCTTCGAGATTTATTAATTTGGCGTTGTACACTTAAAAAAATAAAAACCATTTCTCTGTATGATCGCAACAATATCGTTAATATGACAATATAACCAAGCAGAGACATACGTAGATTTTATTTTTTCATATGAAACCTGCGCGTCGGACTAAAAAAATTCAAGAGATCAAATCTGCTCATAATTGAATACAGATTTCATTTCTTTTATTTTGAGAAAAGTGAACGAGAAGAGAAGTGAAGAGAAGAGAAGTGAAGGATGTCAAAAAAGTCTAGTTTTTAGTTATCAATCAGTGGCCAAAATCATAGGATGTAAATAATGTTGTTAGAAGACTGTTCTTTAAATTATTTTACTTTTACACTTTTAATGAAATAATATAACATTCTTTAACGACAACAAAAACAAAAAAAACTAATCAACGAATCATATTTGAGAAAATTACACATAAATCGTCTGTTATTAAATTAAGTTGTGAGAAAATAGAACACAGAAACTAGATAAGTTGTGGAAAATGCCCCCCACCCTGAAGGATACACGCTTCAGCTCTTTTCCTCATATTGTCACGCACTCTTTGAAGTATACCTTCAGTATTTCTTATTGAATCGCAGAAAGCGATTCTTCGATCCTTCAGCCCTTCTAAAGTGTTAACGGGGTGCGGTAAACCAGACCCTTAAGGTGCCCCCATAAGAAAAAGTCCAAACTATTTAAATATGGCGACCCAGGGGGCCATGGTTGTGGTCTGCCAGGACCTACCTATTGGTTATTAAATGCGTGATCTAAATATTGTCTTGCTGTAACACTAGAGTGAGCGGGCGCGCCGTCATGCATGGACCACATTCTGTTTCTACTGGAAATTGGTACTTCTTCTAGCAATATGGGCAAATCCTTCTCTAGAAACCGGCGATAACTACGGCCGTTTAGCCTTTCTGGCAAGAAAAAGGAACCAATTAATTGTCAACAAACCCAGCCTAGACATTTACCGAAAATTGTTCTTGATGGTTAAGTTGCACAACTGCGTGGGGGTTTTCGTCGGCACAAATATGGCTGTTGTGCAAATTTCTGATTGCATTTCTGGGAAAGTTAGCTTCATCTGTGAACATTATAATAACAACATAGTTTTCGCATCTCTATTACCTACTACACGTGTGTTTCATAGCTCTGAGTGTAAGTGTTTATTTTGAGGATTTCAAACGCGATTAATTTTTGTGCTACTTACTACGCCATTCTAGAGAAGTAAAGGAACCGGTGAGTGCATTTGCTTTGCAAATACTCCTCACAATAACCTCATAAGATCTGAAATTCCTACCATTATTCTGTAGCTGTGCTGAGAATCGATCAATCGATCGAGCTCCAGTGGCGTTCCCATTTCCGTTTCGTAACTGTGTAAACAAAGAATAGTTACCACACATGCCTAGCTTTCTGACCTGTACATGCTGTCAAAAATCGTACGAAAGTCATTTAATGCTAAAATGCTCGGTGTGCAGGAAACTCTATAAGAATACTTGCGTTGATGTCACTTCCAACGAGATACGGACACTGAACAGTAACAAAGGATATCAGTGGTCCTGTAAAAATTGTAGGGAGTTTAGTTGTGACTTAAAAGAGTTGAAGACGCTGATACTAAAATTACAAGATGATATACAGACCATGAAAGCGGAAAATGCTAGTCTGAAACAAGCCTCCGCTTCATTCACTTTTGAAGAGGTGATTGAGGAAATTTCAGAGCGAGCAAAAAGGAAAAAAAATATTCTGCTATTCAAAGTGCCAGAGAAAGACCCACAGCAATCTAATGACAGACACACCGAGGGTGATAGGCAGGAGGTAAAGGCTATACTTCAGGTTGTATCACCTGAATTAAACTGTGATGAAATCAAACCTGTACGTCTTGGCAAATATGAGCGAGGGAAATGTCGTGCAATAAAGATATCGTTCACTGAGGAGGTCACTGTTCGCAACTTGATGAGTAATGCTAGGAAGCTGAAGGATTCTAACTACAAAAACATAAGCATATCCTATGATCGAACACCTAGGCAAATTCAGTTATATAAAGAAGTCAAACGTCAGCTGGATGAAAGGAAGAACGCAGGTGATCATAACTGCCGAATAAAATATATCAATGATGTTCCGAGGATTGTCAATTTAAACTGAACGTGCCCAAGGGAAACTCGAAGCAGCTGGTCTGCGCATACCAAAATGTGCGTGGACTTAACTCCAAAATTGACAACCTTTATCCTGCAGCGTCTGAAAGTGAGTTTGATGTGATTGTTTTCAGTGAGACGTGGTTGAAGGAAGGTGCTTCTAGTTCGGAATTTTTTCCCGACACATATCAGGTTTACCGCAAAGACCGTAAGTTGAATTTAATAAACGTAACAACTGGAGGAGGTGTCTTAATTGCAATAAAAAACTCAATTATGTCGTGTGTCATAGATACGGCTTGCTTCGATACAGATTTTCCTAATATTGACTTTTTGTGCTGTAGATGTAGCTTTTCTCATGAAACACTCTATGTACTCGCACTTTATATACCGCCTCATACATCACTATACGATTTTGATCATTTCTTAGAGGCTCTGGAGCAATGGAATGTATTACATGGACAGAACGTTGTAGTTTTGGGTGACTTTAATGTCCCAAACTTTATTCTAAATGATGAAAGTGATTCAAAAACTAGAACAATCAATAATTTTCTTGCATTTTATAGTTATTCCCAATACAACAATGTTCTTAATACTAATGGAAAAATTTTAGACCTGATTATAAGCAGTTTCTCGTGTACTGTTGAACTATACCGCCTCATACATCACTATACGATTTTGATCATTTCTTAGAGGCTCTGGAGCAATGGAATGTATTACATGGACAGAACGTTGTAGTTTTGGGTGACTTTAATGTCCCAAACTTTATTCTAAATGATGAAAGTGATTCAAAAACTAGAACAATCAATAATTTTCTTGCATTTTATAGTTATTCCCAATACAACAATGTTCTTAATACTAATGGAAAAATTTTAGACCTGATTATAAGCAGTTTCTCGTGTACTGTTGAACTAGATGAAAACCCGTTAGTGCCGATTGATAGTCACCACCCTGCTCTTATAGTTAGGATCTTGCAGATCCAACAAGTGAATTCACCTTTTGAAGCTAATTTGAATCAAAAATTATATAATTACAAGAAAGCGAATTACCCTGCATTATATGATGCAATTACTGAAAATGACTGGTCTTTTCTGAATGATTATGATGATGTTAATATAGCTGTTGGTAGGTTTTATGATAAACTGTACAATATTTTGGATACACATGTTCCTTTGTATAAAAATTTCAAACGCAAATTTCCTTGTTGGTTTAATTCTGAAATTATCAAAAATATTAAGCAAAAAGAAATATCTCGTAAGAATTATCTGCGTACACGTGACACATATCATGAGAATGAGTTCAAAAGGCTTAGGTCTCTTATAAAACTACAAATCAAAACTGCTTACAATCAGTACATAAATAGAGTAGGAAATTCATTACAGTCTGACCCTGCTACATTCTGGTCATTTGTGAATCAAAAGAATAAATCATCACGTATTCCTGGGCGAATGTTATACGGTGAAGACGTTCTTGAGGAGCCCCAACTAATTGTTGACGCCTTCGGTAGCTTCTTTAAAAGTATTTACTCACTATCAGAACCACATAGTCAGACCGACGGAGGCCATATAGATCAGGTTTTTGACGTTGACATAGTATCAGAGCCCATTACAGAGGATGAAATTTTTCAGGCGAATAAAAAATTGAAAAATAAACTAACATCCGGACCCGATAGAATCCCGTAATTTTTTGTTAAAGATTGTATGCCTGCCTTGGTCAATGCGCTGCTTATAATATTTAATATGATATTACGAGGAACGACATTCCCTACCAGCTGGAAGGAATCCAAAGTTTGCCCTGTTTACAAATCTGAAGGCAGGCATGTAATTACTAATTACCGCCAAATTTCGATCATCAATAATTTTGCCAAGCTTTTGGAGATAATTCTATATAGACGCATTTATCGTGTAACTCAAAATCTAATTTCGGTACATCAACACGGTTTTATGGAGAAAAGATCCACTGTAACAAATTTAACGTTGTTTACTCAGTACGCAGCCACTGTGGTGGACAAACAGGGACAGCTGGATGTAGTCTATGTGGACTTTGCAAAAGCATTCGATAAAGTAAATCACGCCGTTCTCATCGAGAAGCTAAAGCTGTCAGGATTCACATATAAATCAATAGTATTACTAGAATCATATTTAAATAATCGCCAACAATATGTCTCTTATAATGGATATAACTCTGAAACCTATGTAGCGTCGTCAGGTGTTCCGCAAGGGTCAAACCTAGGTCCACTTTTATTTTTATGTTTTATAAATGATTTGTGTGACATTTTCAACTGTAACCGGCTACTGTACGCTGACGACTTGAAACTATTCTTGAAAGTAGGAGGAGCCAGTGATTGTGAGGAACTACAACGTAACTTGTTCTTATTAGAGACTTGGTGCAATGAAAACAAGCTGTTCCTAAATTTAAATAAATGTAAAGTGGTGTCATATGGTCGTGTACTCCAGCCAATAGAGTATCCTTATCGTCTGGGAGACATTGTAATTGATCGCTGTGATAGTATGGTAGATTTAGGTGTATTATTTGATTCTAGGTTAAGTTTTGATGCTCATATATTTAAGATGATAGCTGAGACAAATAAGTCGTTAGGTTTTATTATTAGGAACTGCAAGCTTATTTGTAATACATTAGCAATTAAGTCACTATACTACGTATACATAAGATCAAAACTTGAATATGGCGCGGTTGTTTGGAATCCATATTATCGATGCTACATAAGTGCTATAGACTATGTACAGAAAAAGTTTTTAAAATATTTGTCTTTCAAAACTGATGGTGTTTACCCTGAGCGAGGCTCAGACTATAATAGGCTACTCTTGCGATTCGATATGGACTCCCTCGAAGACAGACGCAAACATAGTTCAATAATATTCTTATATAAGCTTCTACATGGTCAAATTGACTCATCTAAGCTACTTAATCAAATTCAATTTCTAGTGCCCAGACAAAATTCTAGACAGCATGTTTTATTCTTTTGCGAGAGGGCTCATTCGAATCTTTTACTGAAATCTCCAATTAGAGTTATGTGTAGCAACTATAACAGCCTACATAGAATTTGTGACATATTTAATTGCGATTTAAGCGAATTGAAGCGGCTATTGAAAAATCACTCAATCTCTTAGTTTTTATATATTTTCTAATATTTTTCTTTTCTGTATGCTTTCTTATCTGAGCTATGATTTATTTCTTTCTTTATTTTATATTGTATTATACATATGTTAATTGTCCTGTAAAGGGGGTTTCCTGTTGGGCAATAAAAGCTATTATTATTATTCATCTTTCTAAGTTCCTCTCGCATAATTGCGGTAGCAACAAGTGTTGACGGGCTGAGCCAAGTCAACACCCGGACTATTATTGATCGGAATTTAGGAAGGATCGTACGATGTTACAGGTCTTCAGAATTACAGACTTTTGGAATGTTTTGTGTAACTTTTCGTCCAGGCCTAACTGTTGTAGGTGTGGTGTAAATGTGTTTGGTGTAAGGCCTGAGACTGACATAATGAGGGGAACAATAGTAACTTTGTCCTGCTTCCAAAGGCGTTTTATTTCCATGGCAAGGTCCGTGTACTTAGATATTTTCCCAGCGTAGGTGTTTTGTATATTCACATCATTGGGAATAGCAATGTCTATCAGGTATGTAACTTTGTCGAGCTTTGACTGGAAAACTATATCTGGTCTATTGGCTGGGATAGTCTTGTCTGTATATATTTGAACGTCCCAGTATAGTTTGTATTGATCGTTTTCGAGTACTGATGTCGGAGTGTAATTGTAATACGGATCTGTGTTTTCTATTAGTTTGTTTGTTGTGGCTAATGCTTGGTGGATGACTTTGGCCGCAGAGTTATGTCTGGCTGTGTATTCGGTACCGGCAAGAGTTTTGCACCCGCTTGTTATGTGATCTATTGTTTCTTTTTGTTGTTGGCATTTTCTGCAATTATCGTCAGTTATGGATGGATCTTTAATTATATATTTTTTGTAGTTTCGTGTTGCAATCACTTGGTCCTGGATAGCAAGCATGAAACCCTCCGTTTCTGGGAACAGCTGGCCATCCTGCAACCAGGTGTATGACTGTTTTTTGTTAATGTGGTCTTGGGTGACACGGTATCTATGTTTGCCATGGAGTGGTTTCTGCGACCAGGTGCTTATTTTTTCTTGTTGTGATTGGGTGGGATTGTGTGTGTCTGCGACGTGGTCTGGACATGATAGGTTGAGTGGTGTATAGTTTTTGTCTGCTTTTACTATTGCTCGATGTAAATTTGTTTGTTTGTTTTGGAAGAAATGTCTGAGTGTCTTTATCTGTCTTGTGCGAAGCGACTGTATATCTGTAATCCCTCGGCCTCCTTGTGTCCTGTCTATGGTGAGCCTTTCTTTGCATGCGTTTGGATGTGACATTCGGTGTTTCGTGAGTTCTGTCCGTATGAGGATGTGGATGTTTTCTATATCAGTGTGTGACCACTTGATGATGCCAAATGAATACGTGAGAATTGGTATTGCAAATGTATTAATAGCTTTTGTAAGGTTTCTAGAATTCAGTTTTGTTTTCAGAAGCTTAATGAGGCGGTCTCTAAACACTTGTCTAAGTTCTGCTTTGATTTGTGTGTGGTCGATCTTAACACTCTGATTATTATTAGGAACTGCAAGCTTATTTGTAATACATTAGCAATTAAGTCACTATACTACGTATACATAAGATCAAAACTTGAATATGGCGCGGTTGTTTGGAATCCATATTATCGATGCTACATAAGTGCTATAGACTATGTACAGAAAAAGTTTTTAAAATATTTGTCTTTCAAAACTGATGGTGTTTACCCTGAGCGAGGCTCAGACTATAATAGGCTACTCTTGCGATTCGATATGGACTCCCTCGAAGACAGACGCAAACATAGTTCAATAATATTCTTATATAAGCTTCTACATGGTCAAATTGACTCATCTGAGCTACTTAATCAAATTCAATTTCTAGTGCCCAGACAAAATTCTAGACAGCATGTTTTATTCTTTTGCGAGAGGGCTCATTCGAATCTTTTACTGAAATCTCCAATTAGAGTTATGTGTAGCAACTATAACAGCCTACATAGAATTTGTGACATATTTAATTGCGATTTAAGCGAATTGAAGCGGCTATTGAAAAATCACTCAATCTCTTAGTTTTTATATATTTTCTAATATTTTTCTTTTCTGTATGCTTTCTTATCTGAGCTATGATTTATTTCTTTCTTTATTTTATATTGTATTATACATATGTTAATTGTCCTGTAAAGGGGGTTTCCTGTTGGGCAATAAAAGCTATTATTATTATTATGCATGTCTTATTTTTTCTCGCATGGTTGCGGTAGTAACAAGTATTGACGGGCTGTGCCAAGTCAATACCTGACTATTATTATTCTGAATTCAGGAAGGACCGTACAATGCTACAGGTCTTGAGGATTACAGACTTTTGGAAGGTTTTATGTAACTTTTCATCCAGGCCCAATTGTTGCAGGTGTGGTGTAAATGTATTTGGAGTAAGGCCTGAGACCGACATAATGAGGGGGACAATGACAACTTTGTTTTGTTTCCATAGTCGTTTTATTTCTATGGCGAGATCGGTGTATTTAGATATCTTCCCAGCGTAGGTGTTTTGGATGTTCATATCATTGGGAATCGCAATATCTATTAAGTAGGTCACTTTGTCTGTCTTTGACTGGAAAACTATATCTGGCCTGTTTGCTGGGATGGTTTTATCTGTATGTATTTCAATGTCCCAGTATAGTTTGAATTGATTGTTCTCCAGTACTGAGGTCGGTGTGTAGTTATAATATGGATCTGTGTTTTCAATTAGCTTGTTTGTTGTGGCTAGTGCTTGGTGGATGACTTTGGCTGCAGAGTTATGTCTGGCTGTATACTCAGTTCCAGCGAGAGTTTTGCATCCACTAGTTATGTGTTCTATTGTTTCCTTCTGTTGGTGGCATTTTCTGCAATTGTCATCAGAGATGGATGGATCTTTCATTATGTACTTCCTGTAATTTCGTGTCGCAATCACTTGGTCCTGGATAGCAAGCATAAAACCTTCCGTTTCCGGAAAAAGCTGGCCATCCTGCAGCCAGGTGTATGACTGCTTTTCATTAATGTGGTCTTGTGTAACACGGTATCTATGTTTGCCGTGGAGTGCCTTCTGCGACCAGGTGTTTATTTTTTCTTGTTGTGCTTGTATGTGGTTGTGTGCGTCTGCTGCGTGGTCTGGACAAGAAAGGGAGAGTGGTGTGTAGTTTTTGTCTGCTTTTACTATTGCTTTATGCAAGTTTGTTTGTTTACTGTGGAAAAAATGTCTGAGTGATTTTATTTGTTTTGCATGAAGTGACTGTATATCTATAATTCCTCTGCCCCCTTGTTTTCTGTCTATGGTGAGCCTTTCCTTGCATGCTTTGGGATGTGACATTCTGTGTTTTGTGAGTTCTGTCCGGATGAGTATATGGATGTTTTCTATGTCAGTATGCGACCACTTGATAATGCCAAATGAATATGTTAGGATTGGTATAGCAAATGTGTTAATAGCTTTTGTAAGATTTCTAGAATTTAGTTTCGTTTTTAACAGTCTAATAAGGCGGTCTTTAAACTCTTGTGTTAGTTGTGTTTTGATTTTTGTGTGGTCTATCTTAGCGTTTTGATTGATACCCAGGTACTTGTACGTTTCATCCTTGTCCATGTTGTCTAGCGCCTGGCCAGTTACTACTTCCTGTTCGGGATGGTTTTTCCATTGGCCTTTATTGATGTGAAGCACCTTGCATTTACTCATGCCAAACTCCATCTTGATATCTGACGTACAAACTTCTGTTATCCTGAGTAATTCTCTCAGTTGCACTTCTGTGGCGGCATATAGTTTTAGATCATCCATGTAAAGAAGATGATTGATTTTGTGTTGATTTGCTTTCTGGTGCCTGATGGTGAAACCACAGCTTGTGCTGTTAAGTGTGTTGGAGAGCGGATTGAGACAGAGGCAGAACCATAGGGAACTGAGAGAGTCACCCTGAAAGATACCACGACGTATATGTAGCTGATCCGTTTGAATATGACCGTCCTCAGTTTGAAGGTGTATATTTGTTCGCCATGTCTCCATCGTTCTTGTAAGAAACTGACGAAGCCCTGGGTTGATCTTTTTTTTTTTTTTTTTTTTTTTTTTTTTTTTTTTTTTTTTGGCACTAGGAATTTCCCATCAGCCAGAAACAAAATATCTAATCTAACTAACCATCTAATAACTCGACCACCAAGTGTCTAGAAAAACACTATTAGAAGACCGATTTCAATCTAACCTAAAATAAGGAAGGATGGAAGGATAATTGGGATGTGAACAGGGTTACAGAGTCTTCTCGCCTAGGGGCCTTTCAAGGCATTTTTTTTTTCACACACAAGAGGGCCACGGTAAGGAGGATAGAAGAACATATAAGGGTCAGAACAAAGGAAAATCTATACCTACCAATCAACCCTAATTCTAAATCTAAATTCTAACACCTGAATATTTCAAAAAGTTTATAAAACAAGAGGTAACGTCAGAGCGTTGTAGTGCAAGTAGAGAGACTATATTGAATGGAGCAGTGAGTCCACACTTTATTAGATTTGTATATAGTGTATTGCAGTGGTCCCTATGTTTGAGGCATCCAAAAAAAACATGATCAAGGTCACCCTCAACATTACAGTGATCACACAGATTGGAAGAAATCAAACTCAGTCTAGCAAGATGCGAAGGAAAAGATCCATGACCTAGTTTCATTCGAACAATACATGTAATATATTTTCTTGGAATTTGGAAATTATTATGCCACTGTGATCTGGGTAACTCTGGCTGAAGTGATGTGTATCTCGAAGGATTACTAAGACAATGCTGTTTCCATTCCTGTGACCAGGCCTTAAGTAAGTTGTTTTTGATAGCACATTTATAGTCTTCGATCGATGGTGTGGCTTGAAGCTCAGTACCGGCAGTAATGCTTAATCTAGCAAGTTCGTCAGCCTTTTCATTAGGCGCCAGGCCGCTGTGTCCCTTGATCCAAAAAATCTTAATGTCTACATTTTCCATAGTTAATTTATCTAGGAGGTGCTTGATTCGTAAAACATAGATGTTAGGAGACGACTTACAGAAATTGATCATATTTAGGGCTTTTAAGACTGACTGGGAATCTGAATAAATAACGGCTTTGCGTATTTCCTGACAACTGATGTATTGAAGGGCCTGGTATATAGCCATAGCTTCAGCGGAGAAAATAGAGAGCAGATCTGGTAGCTTAAACATAGACGAGGTGTCATCATTGGCAACATAGAAGGCACATCCTGTGCCAAAAACTGATTTTGAGGCATCTGTATAAATGTGTACATATCCAGAGAGATTATCATGCAGAGTGAGGAAAATATTTTTATTGATGCGTGAATCATTACTATAGCTGGGAAAGAAGATATCGTTATTTGAGGTAGACTGGAAGAAATTGCTATGCTCTTTTTTATAGAGGCCTTGTAGGGCTTTAAAATTTATATTTGATTGCTGGAGAGCTACGCATAAAGGTGGGGATTTTTTTTTTCTCCAGAATGGGTTTGTAAGATCAAATATATTCAAATCTGATATAACAGATAGCAGGGGAGTGTTCTGAGAAATATGTTTTACTAACATCTTCCCTGCTAGCATCACCCTACGTAAGTGGAGAGGAGGCTCTAAAGCTTCAACTCTAAGTGCATCTACTGGAGAGGAACACATAGCACCCAAACATACTCTCAGAAACTTATTCTGAATTACGTCTAATTTGCGAAGAACCGTATTACTTGCAGAACCATATAAAATAGAGCCGTAATCAAGAATGGACCGGATATAAGATCGGTAGAATAACAGAGCAATTTTTTGATCAGCACCCCACCACGTCTTGGCGATCATGCGGAAGAAGTTAAAACCAGCAGTACAACGTGTAATGATATACGAAATGAATTGTTTCCAGCAGAGATTTTTATCGAGAATAATGCCAAGATATTTGACTTCGGAAACTACTTTGAAACGTATTCCTCCCAAGTCCATATCATCATCCATGACAAATCGATGTCGTGAAAAAATACAAACTGACGATTTAGAATTTGAGATTATAAAACCATTATCACTAAACCATCTGGAGTATTTAGTCATTACTGTATTTAGGGTGTCTGTGCATTGGGCAATGGTTTTCTTTTCGGTGTAAAGGCAGAAATCATCTGCATATTGTATTAGTTGGATATTAGTGTCAATGGAGTGAAAGTCAGCTGTATACATGTTAAAGATAATAGGACTAAGTACTGCACCCTGCGGTAACCCCACAAAAGACAATCGAGGACCAACTTTCTGATTATTATGGCTTCTCACATATACAGATCTTTTATAATACAAGTTAGCTATGACATAACTACTTCGAGGAGGGATTCCATAACTTTCTAATTTATGCCTTAGTCTATATAGGTCGATGTTATCGTAGGCTCCTGTTATGTCCAAAAAAATTGCCGCTAAGTAGTTGTTTCTGGAGAAACAGCACTGTATGTCAGTCACTATCTTGGTCGCTGCATCAAGTGAGCCTGTACCCTGCCTGAATGCATACTGACCAATAGGGAGTTCATGTCTAGCTAGCCACCATTCAATGCGTTTCTTGATTATCCGCTCGAAGGTCTTGAGGACACATGACATCAGGGAAATTGGACGATACGAGTCAGCACAGTTTGGATCCTTATTTGGCTTAAGAACTGGAATAACAATAACCTTCTTCCATTCCTCAATGCTATTACCTTCTAGCCAAACATCATTAAATATGTCAACCAGGAAATTTTTTGCATTACTTGGCAGATGGAGGAGCATCGGATACCTAATTTCGTCATATCCAGGAGCTGTATTTAATGATCTCTTAAGGGCAATTTCCATTTCTGCAAGCGTTATAGGCTGATTGAAAAAACCATCATCGGTAGATGGAGGACAGTGTCCGAAGTTGGGACTAGCCGTAGGAGGAGAGCATTTAGCAGCGAAGTCATTCAACCAATCATAATTTTTACATATAACCTGGGGTAATGGAATACGCTTGGCAATACGGGCTTGTTTCCATAATTCGCAAGACGGGGTGTTTTTATTCAGGTTGGAGCACCACTGAATCCAACTATTTTTTGATTTGGTTTTAAACAATCTTTTGGTAGAAGCAAATATTCTTTTACACTCTATATAGTTTTCAAGCGAGCTATTCATTTTGTACCTGGTTAGAGCTTGTTTCCTATTTCTGATTGCTTCATAGCAGTCATTATCCCACCACGCTGGAGGAGGACGATGTCCAACCTTGCAGGGTTTGTGTATTGGTATGCACAGTTCGCTCACCCTGTTGACATTATCTATAAAAAATGTATATTTATCCTCCACCGACGGGATGCTAGGAACATTACAGAAAGCATCATCTAATAGAGACTGATACGAAGCCCAATTGGCTTTTTTTAGATTCCATTTATACTTTGGATAAAATGTATCTCGTATATTACTCAGCATTGAAAGACTCATTTGAATGGGGAAATGATCCGAACCTAGACTATCCTGACCAACCTCCCATGATATAACCTGTGCAATATCCGGGCTACATATTGTGAGATCAGGAGCAGATGTTTGAATATGCGGTGCGGTAACTCTAGTGGGAGTACCATCGTTAATGATAACCAGGTTTGAATCATCGCATAGATCTAAGATTTGCCTACCAGTACTATTTTCGTATGCGGAGCCCCAGACTTGTGAATGAGCGTTGAAATCGCCACAGAGAATAAAAGATGGGTGAGCATATGAGAGAATATTCTCCCAATCAGTGATAGTGGAGTTAATATTCGGAGGCTTATATAAAGAGAAAATTGACAATTGATCGATGTTTAGACCACATACAAGAATTCCTGTATTGTCAACATGGAGTTCGATTTCTTGATAGAGGATTCCTTGTTTAATAAGGATCGCCACGCCTGCTCTACCGTCTTCACGATCCTTTCTAATGATATTATAACCAGAGAATTTAACAATATGGCCCGGTTTAAACCAGGTTTCACTAATAATAGCTAAATCTATATTATTATGTACAAGATAATTAACGAGACTGTGCTTGTTACACACAGCGGAACGAGCGTTCCACTGCATGATTCGTAGACTGTCTCTACATAGGTTACTTTGGCTGTCCATTACTAGAGTCTGTATTTAAGTAAAGAGATATTTGACTTTTAGTGGTATCACTATTTAAATGCCTTAATTCTTCCAGATTTTGTACACTGCTAAATAGTTGTTTCAGTAATGAAGGTAATATAGAAGATAGGCTCTCGGCCATATCCTCTTTGCTGACAATGTTGGATTGGTAGCGTTGGTTAGCTAGAATTGACGTCGACGGACCTGGATTAAAAGAGAACATAGGAGCTGGGGAGGTAATAGGAGGAGATTGCGCTTTTCTTTTTTTATTAGACTCAGGAGTTGAGGGAGGAGCGGATTGCCTTGGCCTATTGGTGGGCTGAGAAAAACTACTTATGTTTTGAGCACGACGAGGTAATGGGGGAAAGTTTGCAATTGGAGTACTCTCTAACGCACTAAATCTATTGCTAGTTGACACACCAGCATAAGAGTTTTCGACACTATTTTTTGCCTCTACGAAAGACATATTAGTATTAGCCATTAGTCTTTTCACTTTTTGCTGTTTTTGAAATTGGGGGCAATTAGTAGACGTAGATTTATGGCTACTGTTTTGGCAATAGATGCAGAACACCTTTGATTCATCACAGTTGTGCCCATCAACATAATTTTGTCCACATATGATACAGCGGGACTGACTGCTACGGCACTGACTCGAAACATGACCGTACCGTAGACACTTGAAACACTGTATCACCCTTTGTACGAATGGATCCACCGGAAAAATAACGCTATTTATGTTGACTTCCGAAGGTAAAAGATTACCCTCAAAAGTAATGACAACCATCTGTCTAGGGACTAACTTATGTGTACCATTTTCGCTTATTCTCCTGTTGAGGCGTTTTATGTCTAGGACCTTATAGTTTGACAGTAAATTTTCTTTTAAATAATCATCATTGAAATAGGTGTCAACACCCTTAATAAGGCCCTTTCGCTGTAAAAGATTATTAGGTATGAATGCCTTCAGATTCTCTTTTTTTAGATTTGGATTAGAAACCAAATTATTTGCATCAAGGGTTGTTTTAACACCGACCTTTACCCTATTAATCCCAACCCGACTAATGGTTGTGATCACGTTACTTAGGTTTAATTTTTTGTGGAGTACATGGCCAACATATAGGGGGTGAAATCTACCAAAATTTTCATTATTAATTTTTTCAATATAAACATATATGTTATTTTGTTGATACTTATTGCAGTGAATGTTGAACATCTGAGGAGAAGTATTATCCTGTCGAACGGGAGCTGGAGTAGAGTCAGTAACGTCCTTGGTAAAATCCTGATCCATGCGAGTTGAATTTTCAGCCTGATGCACATCACCCGGCTCTTCGTCGAAAGTGAGGTCATATACACCAATGTTATTAGTTGTTACACTGTTTACAGTTTTTTCGGCGTTGCCGCCAGCCTCGGTCGGCGGCGGCGACGGCGGCATTGCGGAAGTCGGCTACTTCACGCAAGCGGCTGGTAGGGAATTTCACAGCTCGATATAATTAAATATATGTATGTTGCTAAATTCACGAATAAATGAACGAAATGATCTCGACGCGACGGCGACCAAGCGAACAGGTGCTATCCACTCGGCGTACACCACGGAACTGTGGGTTGATCTTGTATATTTGGAGAGTTTTTGTTAGCCAGCTATGGGGTACAGAGTCGAAAGCTTTTTTATAGTCGATGAAACAGGTATGAAGATTCCTGTGTTCTTTTCTGGTTTGCTCCATGATCACACTATCAATTATAAGTTGTTCCTTGCATCCTTGGCTTTGTTTTCTACATCCTTTTTGTTCTTCAGTCAGGATGCTGTTTTCCGTGAGGTGTTTTTCAATTCTTCTGCATATCGTTGCGGTGATGATCTTGTACAAGGTGGGAAGACAAGTGATTGGGCGATAGTTGGCAGGGTTTTTGGTGTCTGCGTTTTTGGGTTTTATATACGTTATTCCTTGCGTGAGGAATTTGGGAAGCTTATTGGGTTGGAGTATGGCTTTATTAATTTGGTCTGTGAGCACTTCATATACTGAGCTGAACTGCTTGTACCAAAAATTTTGTATATTATCCACGCCTGGACACTTCCAGTTGTGAGTATGTTTTATTGTTTCAGCTATTTCCTCTGGCGTAAGAATAACGTCTCCCTGTTCCGCTATATGTTGATGTTTTTCCTCTTCCTGTCTGATCCATGGAGCGTTTTCATTATGTGTTTTGGGTTCTGACCATAGGCTTCCCCAAAACTCAGTTAACTCTTGTTTATTAGGAAGTTCTGTTGCTGTTATCTGGTTGTCGGTTGTTATCTTTTTGTAGAATTGTTTTTCACTTTTCTGAAAAAGGTTATTAGCGTCCTTTCTGTCGTTTGATTCATTGTATCTGCGTAGTCGAGCTGCGTAGACTGCAAGTTTTTGTTTGAGTGTATCAGTTATTTCTGGTATTGATTTTTGGGGCGACTTGGATTTGAGGATATCTATTGTTGTCTGTATGCGTTTTGAACGGTTGTTGTTGTTGGTGTATTGTGCGAGGTGTGCCAGTTCCTTTCTGATTGTGGTAATTTTGTTTTCGATTCGCATTTGCCATTTAGGTTTCGACTTTTTGCTTCTGTGGTTATTGGACCGTTTCGGAAGTTTTTGGCCGTTAACTATAAGTGTGGCTGCTGCGGCAGCATATATGACGGTGTGGATGTCCTCTAGGTTACTGTCCTTTGTTAAGAATTGTGGTATTACGTTGGTATTTATTGTATGTAATATTTTTTGGGTGTTGCTGTTGAAAATTAGCCTGGGCAGGGGATCTCGCAGTGCAGGGTTAGTGCCACACCATTTGTTAAATTGTGCGTTCATCACTTGTTCGGCAGATTGTGTGAAGGAAGATGTTTGAGTAACGTTTTGGTTTCGTGTGGTTGTGGGAGGCCGGTTAGTGCATACTGTGTCTGGGGCATCTGGTATAAACTCATTATTATTATTATTATTATTATTATTATTATGTCACGGTCAAACAAGGGATTATGCGCAATTTTGTCAAAAAACCGTTGACAAAAATTAACGCGCAAGGGAAAGTCTCGAGGAAGTAACGCTTAGACCCGTTGAATATGATACGGGTACAGTAGAAAATCGTGCAAAATTTTCCAAACCACGACGTGCGAGATATTCAAATTATTTCCAACTTTTCGAGTACTGATATTGATGATATGATGAATATTTTTCTTTCTGTATGCTTTCTTATCTGGGCTATGATTTATTTCTTTCTTTATTTTATATTGTGTTATACATATGTTAATTGTCCTGTAAAGGGGGTTTCCTGTTGGGCAATAAAAGCTATTATTATGTTTTTTTTAAACTTCTCTCGCATGACTGCGGTGACGACAAATGTTGACGGGCTAGGCCAAGTCAACACCTGAACTATTACTGATCGGAATTTAGGAAAGATCGCACTATATTACAGGTCTTAAGGATTACAGACTTTTGGAATGTTTTATGTAACCCTTCGTCCAGGCCCAACTGTTGTAGATGTTGTGTAAATGTGTTCGGTGTGAGGCCTGAGACCGACATAATGAGGGGGACAATAATAACTTTATCTTGTTTCCAGAGTCGCTTCACTTCTATGGCAAGGTCAGTGTATTTAGATATTTTCCCAGCGTAGGTGTTTTGAACATTCACATCATTGGGAATAGCAATATCTATTAAGTAGGTAACTTTGTCTGCCTTTGTCTGAAATACTATATCTGGTCTGTTTGCATTGATGGTTTTGTCTGTGTGTATTTCAACGTCCCAGTATAGTTTGTAGTGATCATTATCGAGTACTGATGTTGGTGTATACTTGTAATATGGATCTGAGTTGTCGATTAGTTTGTTTTTTGTGGCTAATGCTTGATGTATGATTTTGGCTGCCGAGTTATGTCTAGCCGTGTACTCAGTTCCAGCGAGAGTTTTGCATGCGCTGGTTATGTGGTCTATCGTTTCCTTCTGTTGGTGGCATTTTCTGCAATTATCGTTGGTTATGGATGGATCTTTAATTACGAATTTCTTGTAGTTTCTCGTCGCAATAACTTGGTCCTGGATAGCAAGCATAAATCCCTCAGTTTCTGGAAAGAGTTGGCCATCTTGCAGCCAGGTATATGACTGTGTTTCATTTATGTGATCTTGCGTAATACGGTATCTATGTTTGCCATGGAGTAGTTTCTGCGACCAGGTGTTTATTTTTTCCTGTTGTGATTGTATGGGATTGTGTGTGTCTGCGGCGTGGTCTGGAGATGATAGGTTGAGTGGTGTATAGCTTTTGTCTGCTTTTGTTATTGCTCGATGTAAATTTGTTTGTTTGCTTTGGAAGAAATGCCTGAGTGTTTTTATCTGTCTTGCGCGGAGTGACTGTATATCTATGATCCCTCTGCCTCCCTGTTTCCTGTCTATGGTGAGCCTTTCTTTGCATGCGTTTGGATGTGACATTCGGTGTTTCGTAAGTTCTGTCCGTATGAGGATATGGATGTTTTCTATATCAGTGTGTGACCACTTGATGATGCCGAAGGAGTATGTGAGGACCGGTATCGCAAATGTGTTAATTGCTTTTGTAAGATTTTTGGAGTTCAATTTTGATTTTAGAAGCTTAACGAGGCGGTCTCTGAACTCTTGTGTTAGTTGAGCTTTGACTTGTGTGTGGTCGATCTTAATGTTCTGATTGAAGCCCAGATACTTGTACGTTTCGTCCTTGTCCATGTTGTCTAGCGTTTGGCCATTTAATATTTCCTGTTCGGATTGGTTCTTCCATTGGCCTTTATTGATGTGGAGCACCTTGCATTTGCTCATACCGAATTCCATCCAGACGTCTGACGTACAAACTTCTGTTATTCTGAGTAATTCTTTTAGTTGCACTTCAGTGGCTGCATATAGTTTTATATCATCCATGTAGAGAAGATGATTTATTCTGTGCTGATTGACTTTCTGGTGTCTGATGTTGAAACCATAATTTGTGTTGTTAAGTGCGTTGGAGAGTGGATTTAAGCAAAGGCAGAACCACAGTGAACTAAGCGAATCACCCTGGAAGATACCGCGTCGTATGAGTAGCTCCTCTGTTTGGATATGGCCGTCCTGAGTTTTAAGATGTATGTTGGTTCGCCATGTCTCCATGGTTCTTGTGAGGAACTGGCAAAGGACTGGGTTAATTTTGTATATTTGAAGAGTTTTCTTTAGCCAGCTATGGGGTACAGAGTCAAAAGCTTTTTTATAATCGATGAAGCAGGTATGAAGGTTTCTGTGTTCTTTTCTGGTTTGCTCCATGATGACACTATCGATTATGCGTTGTTCTTTGCAACCTTGGCTTTGTTTTCTACATCCTTTTTGCTCCTCAGTCAGGATGTTGTTTTGGGTGAGGTGTTGTTCAATCCTTTTGCCTATTGTTGCGGTGATGATCTTGTACAAGGTTGGGAGACAAGTGATCGGGCGGTAATTGGCAGGGTTTCTGGTATCTGCGTTCTTTGGTTTTATATAAGTTATTCCTTGTGTGAGGAATTTGGGCAGCCTAATAGGTTGTAGTATGGCTTTATTGATTTGCTCTGTTAGCATTTCATACGTTGCACTGAACTGCTTATACCAGAAGTTTTGCACGTTATCTACGCCTGGGCACTTCCAGTTGTGAGTGTGTTTTATTGTCTCGGCTATTTCCTCTGGTGTAAGAACAATGTCTCCCTGCTCCGCTATGTGCTGATGTTTTTCCTCTTCTTGTCTGATCCATGCAGCGTTTTCGTTATGTGTTTTTGGTTCTGACCATAGGCTTCCCCAGAACTCGGTTAACTCTTGTCTACTTGGAGGTTCTGTTGTTGTTATCTGATTATTTGATGTCATCTTTTGGTAAAACTGTTTTTCACTTTTCTGAAAAAGATTGTTGGCATCTTTTCTGTCGTTGGATTCGTTGTATCTGCGGAGTCTAGCTGCATAGACGGCAAGTTTCTGTTTCAGTGTATCGGCTATTTCGGGTATTGTTTGTTGTGGTGATTTAGATTTGAGTCTGTTTATTGTTGTCTGTATGCGTTTTGAGAGGTTGTTATTGTTGGTGTATTGTGTGAGGTGCGCGAGATCCTTTCTGAGTGTGCTAATTTTATTTTCGATTCTAATTTGCCATTTAGGTTTAGATCTTTTGCTTGTGTGGGTTTTAGATCGCTGTGGAATTTTTTGGCCGTTAACTATGAGTGTGGTTGCTGCAGCAGCGTATATAACAGTGTGGATGTCCTCCAGGTCACTGTCGTTGGTTAAGAATTGTGGTATTATGTTGGTATTTATTGTGTGTAATATTTGTCGGGTGTTGTTTTTAAAAATTAGTCTTGGCAGGGGATCTCGCAGTGCAGGATTGGTGCCACACCATTTGTTGTATTGTGTGTTCATCACTTGTCTGGCAGATTGTATGATGGCAGGTGGTAGAGTGATGTTTTGGCTTTGTATGGCTGTGGAAGGTAGGTTTGTGCATGTTGTTTCTGGTGTATGTGGTGCATGATTATGTTCTGGATCTATTTCGAAGTGTATGCTGGTGTTATTTGTTGTGTCTTTGTTTGGAGGTTGGTTATTTCGAGTATGAATGGTATGTCCTTCTGTGATTGATTCGATAGCTAACGAGTCATCAGGTTGGATAGCATTGTCTGGTCTATCCTGTGTATGCTCATGTGCTGGATCTATCTCTGTGGCTATGGTAGTGTTGTCGCTTGTGGCTGTGTTTGAGGTCTGCGGGTCATTCTGATTGGGAGTATTTATTTCATTGGATACAAGAATCTTTATAGCTTGTAGTTCTTCCGGTGTCAGGCGGTTGTTTTTTGTTATGACTCGTTTTTGGTCAATGAGTCTCTGTTCCGTTACACGTTCTGCGAGGTGTGGGTATTGTATTATATGTGAAAAACAAAAAAAGTGCAGCTCGGGCTCCGACACACCGAGCTGCTGTTCCATTACCCAATGACTACTCCTCACACCGTGAGGTGAGCAATCACTGGGTCCGCGAATCGTGCGCCCTAAGTAGACGAAGGGACCCAAGGATGACTGCCTTCTGCATTCTGGCGGCTAAGATGTGCGCCGCCGCACGGCACACCGGTATTTTGCGCAGTGCAGAGAGCAGCGTATTCCTCATTCCACCTAGGGATCCAATGACCATAACCAGCAGACTTACAGTGTAGTCTGGCCAGAGCCTGCGAAGTTGTCCGAGCAACTCCTGATATTTGGTCCGCTTTTCCTCCTCCTTAGAGACGATGTTCACCTCGGCAGGCGCCGAAAACTCAATAACGAACATCGTCTTCTGTTGGTGGTCGAGAAGGACTATGTCGGGCTTGTTTGCCTGTACAAGCTCGAGCGTGGGGAACGAGTAGTTCCAGTAAATCCGGCATCTCTCGTTCTCCACAACGGACTCTATATCCCCTGGAGCGTATGGCAGCACCGGTGTCTCATCGATACCGTAAGAGTGCCTCAAATGATAGTAGAGCACTCGTAGAGCCGCGTTGTGCCGATGGACGTAAGCCGTCCCAGCGTACGTCTTACACGCCGACAAGAGATGCATAAGCGTCTCTGGCGCCTGTCGGCAAGCTCTACAAAGGGTGTCGGGTACATCTACACCCATAACCCTTTTACGGTACACCAAGGTGTTGAAGACACCGTCTTGGCAAGCCATTATAAAGCCCTCAGTCTCCGACTTCAACCCACTAGACCTTAGGAAAGAGAAGGTCAACTGCTCAGACAAGCCATGCTCTTCCAGATGTTTGTAGAAGATTCCATGCATTGGCTTATCTTTATGAAGTCTTAAAAGGAAGTCGACTTCGGCAGTTTTAAGGTGGGATTTTAATTCTGCGGGAGCAAGTTCCGTAATGGACTGCTGACACCTCCGCTTGAAGTCGAGTGTGAGGCTGAGCTCCTCGGCTGCTCGTTTCGCTGCGCTAAAAAGAAAGGCTCCTTTTCCCGCATTCTCGTGCTCTCGCACAAAGCGGATCAGGGGATCGGTGCTGTTCGTTACATAGCAGGCAGTGGCCAGTACTACTCTGTTGTGCAGACGCTCCAAACTCAATAGTCCACGCCCTCCCAGGTGTCGCGGGAGGTATATTCGCGGGACAGAGGACTTAGGATGCAGGCTTCTCTCCATATTCATCCTTTTGCGGGTCTTCGTGTCGATTTCCTTCAGCTCGTTCACTTTCCAGTGTATAGCACCAAAGGTGTATAATAACAATGGGACCGCAAGCATGTTAGTGGCAGCGACTTTGTTCTTGCCGGACAGTTCTGACGACCAGATCTGCCGGAGTCGGTGCAAATACTTGCGGCGGAGACACTCTTTAACCAATGCTGCCTCTTGGACATGACGTTGCGCCACTCCAAGGTAGGTATAAGTATCTCCGGCATGCAGCTGTCGCAAGATGCTCCCATCAACGAGCTGTTCCTCATCTCCACTATCTCCGCTTCGTCCTTTCTTGAGATGAACCAATGCACATTTGTCTGTCCCGAACTCCATTCCGATAGCATGACTGTACTCCTGCACCACCTTCAGCGATTGTTGTAGTTCGCGTTGGCCGGAGGCATAAAGTTTTAGGTCATCCATATAAAACAGATGGGTGACCTTGTGCCTCCGGTTATTGGGCGTGCCACAGCTGTATCCTTTAGTATTTCTCAGCGCTATGGACAGAGGCAAAAGTGAGATGCAAAAGAGCAAGGGACTCAAGGAGTCTCCTTGGAAGACACCTCTTTTCAATGACACCAACTCTGTCTGAACCCGAGTTTCACCTGACGTTATAGTGAACCGGGTCTTCCAGAGTGGCATCAGTTGTTTGATGCATCCCACTATCTGATTATCCACCGAAAGGCATTCCAACAGCCGCACAATGAGCTCATGAGACGTGCTGTCGAATGCCTTGCGATAGTCAATCCAGGCCATAGAAAGGTTTCGCTTGTACTGCACGGAGTCCTGCGTGACACATCGGTCAATCAACAAGTTCTCCTTGCAGCCAGCTACTCCTTTCTTTGACCCTCTCTGTTCATACACGTCGAGAAATACAGGATTCACAGCTTGAAGGAGACGCATGTACAAGATTCTGGTGAAGAGCTTGTAACATGCGTTCAGACATGTTATTGGCCTGTAGTTTTTGGGATCAGACAAATCTCCGGTCTTCGGGAGAAGCACGGTTCGACCCTCGACAAACCAAGCCGGAATTGGCTGCTCCTGATTTAGCCACGAGTTAAAAACTCTAGCTAAATGCCGGTGGCAACTGGGGAATTTTTTCCACCAGTAGGTGTTTATGCCATCCGGGCCAGGAGCTGCGAAATTCTTTGCGCCTCGTAAGGCGTCAAGAATTTCTTCCGTGTTTATCGGGTGACGCAGTTCATTCAAGTTAGGAGTCCTCCTACAAACGGACTCGAACTGCGCCAAGGCCGGAGTGTCTGCTGAGAGAGGTTTGGGCTGTTCGTAAATGTCCCTCCAAAAGGCCTCCACGCGATCAGCAGTTGGCGGCTGCTCTATGGCTGGAGGCGGCTGTTGGAAAAGGCGAGAAGGTCTTTCGTAGAACATTCTGTTCTGTTCCAGACCTCTCGCCCGCGCCACCAACGATCGCTTAGCAGCGATTAGCATCCGTATCCTGTCAAGACAGTGTTGCTTGACAACAACCAGTACCGCTTGACTGAGTGTGTGATGGTCGCGCCTCAACCCGTAGGCTATCTGGCGCACTCGGCGCGTAAATGGCTTCCCAGCCGCTCTATATTCCATCACACACTGGATACGGGATGCTTCCTGGCGAGCCAACTGGATTTTCGCTTCCATTTGGCGCACCCGTCTCTGTGCTCTCTCAACAGGAGAGTCTCTCACTCTCCCCTGTCTAGCTAGCCTCAGAGCCGCAGCGTAAATTTCGCAATTGATGCTCCAAATGTCAGAGGCCTCCGATAGACGTTCACCAACCACCTCATCCTCTCTCTTTAAATCTGCCAGCTTCAAGGACCTTCCGTTGTTATGCAAGGCCCTTCGGTCTCTGAAATCCCCAGGTGAGACGACTTGGTCGATTTCCCTCTCAGCGGGCCTTACCGGCGAACTTTCAGCCTGGTTAACAGGCCTTCCGTCCGCCGAAGGGGCAGGCTGAGCTGGAGCACGAACATATCCCTGCCTCCGGAGGTACGATACATAATCTCGCAAATTCTGAGAGGTAAGCGTGCTATGCTCTGGGTGCATTTCACACCACCTCTCATACATGCGGGACATGTATCCCCTACGGCGCGGGCTACTGCTCTCGTAGCAGCTCAGTAGGTCATCCCTGAGCTCCGTCGTCCACCTAAAACGGTCCATGTCATTGCGGGGGTCGTCAACAGGGCAATTCGAAGCACCGCCACCTTGCCCAACGCCGGCTTCCGAAACCGGCTCGGTGTGGGTGCTTTTCTTCCGGGGTGGTCGAACCCGAAGATAGGGCCCGTCAGGTGGTTGGCCTTAGGGCCCCCAGACGACATTTCCGGAGGCAGCCGTCCAAATTGCCTCCTGAGGATGCACCTGCGAAGGTTGCCGGCTGGATTACATCCTTGGGCTTCGGTATACCCTGCGGTGTCGCCACGCACCGGATAGCCTACTGATGTTGGGTGGCTTCCTGCGGGTGTATTATCAGCCGCCCCTAACATGGAGTCAGACGCTGTCGGAGTACCGCTCCTCACATGGAGATCAGTCGTGTCCTAATTGTTGAGGAATAGCCGATCCTCTGGATGCAGACGCTATTCCACCGTGCTAGTTTTGGTCCGCCCCGGGTATTTGATTTCCCCGGTACCACCCATATCTGGTGGGCGTTCCCCTATCCGCCACCTTGGGGAGGCGCCACTGAGGGGATCTAGCAAACCCTCGCGGTTATTATTATTATTATGTGTTAAAAACAAAAAAGTGCAGCTCGGGCTCCGACACACCGAGCTGCTGTTCCATTACCCAATGACTACTCCTCACACCGTGAGGTGAGCAATCACTGGGTCCGCGAATCGTGCGCCCTAAGTAGACGAAGGGACCCAAGGATGACTGCCTTCTGCATTCTGGCGGCTAAGATGTGCGCCGCCGCACGGCACACCGGCATTTTGCGCAGTGCAGAGAGCAGCGTATTCCTCATTCCACCTAGGGATCCAATGACCATAACCAGCAGACTTACAGTGTAGTCTGGCCAGAGCCTGCGAAGTTGTCCGAGCAACTCCTGATATTTGGTCCGCTTTTCCTCCTCCTTAGAGACGATGTTCACTTCGGCAGGCGCCGAAAACTCAATAACGAACATCGTCTTCTGTTGGTGGTCGAGAAGGACTATGTCGGGCTTGTTTGCCTGTACAAGCTCAAGCGTGGGGAACGAGTAGTTCCAGTAAATCCGGCATCTCTCGTTCTCCACAACGGACTCTATATCCCCTGGAGCGTATGGCAGCACCGGTGTCTCATCGATACCGTATGAGTGCCTTAAATGATAGTAGAGCACTCGTAGAGCCGCGTTGTGCCGATGGACGTAAGCCGTCCCAGCGTACGTCTTACACGCCGACAAGAGATGCATTAGCGTCTCTGGCGCCTGTCGGCAAGCTCTACAATGGGTGTCGGGTACATGTACACCCATAACCCTTTTACGGTATACCAAGGTGTTGAAGACACCGTCTTGGCAAGCCATTATAAAGCCCTCAGTCTCCGACTTCAACCCACTAGACCTTAGGAAAGAGAAGGTCAACTGCTCAGACAAGCCATGCTCTTCTAGATGTTTGTAGAAGATTCCATGCATTGGCTTATCTTTATGAAGTCTTAAGAGGAAGTCGACTTCGGCAGTTTTAATGTGGGCTTTTAATTCTGCGGGAGCAAGTTCCGTAATGGACTGCTGACACCTCCGCTTGAAGTCGAGTGTGAGGCTGAGCTCCTCGGCTGCTCGCTTCGCTGCGCTAAAAAGAAATGCTCCTTTTCCCGCATTCTCGTGCTCTCGCACGAAGCGGATCAGGGGATCGGTGCTGTTCGTTACATAGCAGGCAGTGGCCAGTACTACTCTGTTGTGCAGACGCTCCAAACTCAATAGTCCACGCCCTCCCAGGTGTCGCGGGAGGTATATTCGCGGGACAGAGGACTTAGGATGCAGGCTTCTCTCCATATTCATCCTTTTGCGGGTCTTCGTGTCGATTTCCTTCAGCTCGTTCACTTTCCAGTGTATAGCACCAAAGGTGTATAATAACAATGGGACCGCAAGCATGTTTGTGGCAGCGACTTTGTTCTTGCCGGACAGTTCTGACGACCAGATCTGCCGGAGTCGGTGCAAATACTTGCGGCGGAGACACTCTTTAACCAATGTTGCCTCTTGGACATGACGCTGCGCCACTCCAAGGTAGGTATAAGTATCTCCGGCATGCAGTTGTCGCAAGATGCTCCCATCAACGAGCTGTTCCTCATCTCCACTACCTCCGCTTCGTCCTTTCTTGAGATGAACCAATGCACATTTGTCTGTCCCGAACTCCATTCCGATAGCATGACTGTACTCCTGCACCACCCTCAGCGATTGTTGTAGTTCGCGTTGGCCGGAGGCATACAGTTTTAGGTCATCCATATAAAACAGATGGGTGACCTTGTGCCTCCGGTTATTGGGCGTGCCACAGCTGTATCCTTTAGTATTTCTCAGCGCTATGGACAGAGGCAAAAGTGAGATGCAAAAGAGCAAGGGAAGGAGTCTCCTTGGAAGACACCTCTTTTCAATGACACCAACTCTGTCTGAACCCGAGTTTCACCTGATGTTATGGTGAACCGGGTCTTCCAGAGTGGCATCAGTTGTTTGATGCACCCCACTATCTGATTATCCACCGAAAGACATTCCAACAGCCCCACAATGAGCTCATGAGACGTGCTGTCGAATGCCTTGCGATAGTCAATCCAGGCCATAGAAAGGTTTCGCTTGTACTGCACAGAGTCCTGCGTGACACATCGGTCAATCAACAGGTTCTCCTTGCAGCCAGCTACGCCTTTCTTTGACCCTCTCTGTTCATACACGTCGAGAAATACAGGATTCACAGCTTGAAGGATACGCATGTACAAGATTCTGGTGAAGAGCTTGTAACACGCGTTCAGACATGTTATTGGCCTGTAGTTTTTGGGATCAGACAAATCTCCGGTCTTCGGGAGAAGCACGGTTCGACCCTCGACAAACCAAGCCGGAATTGGCTGCTCCTGATTTAGCCACGAGTTAAAAACTCTAGCTAAATGCCGGTGGCAACTGGGGAATTTTTTCCACCAGTAGGTGTTTATGCCATCCGGGCCAGGAGCTGCGAAATTCTTTGCGCCTCGTAAGGCGTCAAGAATTTCTTCCGTGTTTATCGGGTGACGCAGTACATTCAAGTTAGGAGTCCTCCTACAAACGGACTCGAACTGCGCCAAGGCCGGAGTGTCTGCTGAGAGAGGTTTGGGTTGTTCGTAAATGTCCCTCCAAAAGGTCTCCACGCGATCAGCAGTTGGCGGCTGCTCTATGGCTGGAGGCGGCTGTTGGAAAAGGCGAGAAGGTCTTTCGTAGAACATTCTGTTCTGCTCCAGACCTCTCGCCCGCGCCACCAACGATCGCTTAGCAGCGATTAGCATCCGTATCCTGTCAAGACAGTGTTGCTTGACAACAACCAGTACCGCTTGACTGAGTGTATGATGGTCGCGCCTCAACCCGTAGGCTATCTGGCGCACTCGGCGCGTAAAAGGCTTCCCAGCCGCTCTATATTCCATCACACACTGGATACGGGATGCTTCCTGGCGAGCCAACTGGATTTTCGCTTCCATTTGGCGCACCCGTCTCTGTGCTCTCTCAACAGGAGAGTCTCTCACTCTCCCCTGTCTAGCTAGCCTCAGAGCCGCAGCGTAAATTTCGCAATTGATGCTCCAAATGTCAGAGGCCTCCGATAGACGTTCACCCACAACCTCATCCTCTCTCTTCAAATCTGCCAGCTTCAAGGACCTTCCATTGTTATGCAAGGCCCTTCGGTCTCTGAAATCCCCAGGTGTGACGACTTGGTCGATTTCCCTCTCAGCGGGCCTTACCGGCGAACTTTCAGCCTGGTTAACAGGCCTTCCGTCCGCCGAAGGGGCAGGCTGAGCTGGAGCACGAACATATCCCTGCCTCCGGAGGTACGATACATAATCTCGCAAATTCTGAGAGGTAAGCGTGCTATGCTCTGGGTGCATTTCACACCACCTCTCATACATGCGGGACATGTATCCCCTACGGCGCGGGCTACTGCTCTCGTAGCAGCTCAGCAGGTCATCCCTGAGCTCCGTCGTCCACCTAAAACGGTCCATATCATTGCGGGGGTCGTCATCAGGGGTTATTATTATTATGTCACGGTCAAACAAGGGATTATGCGCAATTTTGTCAAAAAACCGTTGACAAAAATTAACGCGCAAGGGAAAGTCTCGAGGAAGTAACGCTTAGACCCGTTGAATATGATACGGGTACAGTAGAAAATCGTGCAAAATTTTCCAAACCACACGACGTGCGAGATATTCAAATTATTTCCAACTTTTCGAGTACTGAATTTAGTATCAATCAAATTTAAAACGGCGTCTTCAGTTTCTGGAGTTCTTACAGTCAGACGGGCTCCTTTTAATTGATTGTTTGGCTTCAAAGTACCTGTTTCAATTAACCTTCTATATACATTTGTAAATGTTCGCCTATCTGATATGACTCTATTAGGAAACCGCTCTTGATACAATCGCCTTGCTTCTGGCCAAACCATACATGTAATGCATATCTGCCAACTCCTCATTAGTAAACTCGACCATTATTTTTCAAAATAACACTGCTCGTATAACACCAAACCCGAAGAACTGAATTTAAAGACTGATGAACTCTCAAACAAAATACTGACAACCGCCTTGACAACATAATTCAGAATCACGCCACTTCTAGTGTCTTAATCGCAAAAATATGACGCGAGCCTAGTACAGTAAGTAATAATTCTTACTTATGTAATTTTTTTCAATGTTTTATTGAAAAACTTCCCAAATGCGAAGGAGGTAAACTCTGAAGTGTACTTTTTAAATCTGTATTCAATCATGAGCAGATTATACCTCTTGCATTTTTTTAGTCCGACGCACGGGTTTTATCTAAAAAAATTAAGTCTACCTATGTCTCTGCATTGTGATATTGTCAAATTAATGATATTGTTGCGATCATGCAGATAAACGGTTTTTATTTTTTTAAGCCAAAACCATACATCGGATTTAAAAAACCAAGTGTTTGCTGTTTGCTTTGGTTAGAAATGAGTGGGGATTTCAAAAATAATCTTTATTTTAGGAGAAATCAGTGGCGTACCATCAATGTCTGCCAAAACAGGCAGGTCAAATTACGTACGAACGCCACTGGTGGAAATTTAAGAAAAAGTGATACATGTATGACGAATTTCATCAAAATATCTGAAGTGGTAGTTTAACACCCTGTATCTCAAAGGTTGGACGTTTAGGACATACGTTCATATGAAGTTTTCTTCTTAAAATTGACCCAAAAATCGCCCCCATAAATGTTGACATTCAATTAGGACACGCCCTGTAGATTTAAGCAATTCTTTTATAAAAACCGTTATTTTGTGTTAGCTGACTGTGACCAGCATGGTTTTTTTTCTAATGAAATGCTTCGAGAGTTACCTCTTAAAATAAACTTCAAATAACTCAAGTTGTCTGTATCTGTACCGATTTCAGCAAGGCATTTCATGAGACCAATCACGAACTATTAGTTACTGTCCTCACCTCCAAAATACAAAGTATTATAAAAAAACAAACAGTTTTAGGATAGGATGAGGGTTTATCGCATCGATTTATCTATAAAAAATGGAGTCAAGATGATTGACTCAGTACTTCCCACATATTACGGTGAAATCATTTTATCATTTTTCAATAGCATGAAACTATAGTCTGAGATCCCCTTGTGAACTAATTTCTCTGAAATTTCGGAGCAGTACTTTTACCGTGGCAAGTATGGAAAATACGTATGATTTAGAAATCGTATCAGTGGCGGTGCAGCTATTATCAAAAATTAAAAATATAAAAACAAGATACTCCGTTTTTAGACAACTTGGGGGTTTCCTAACGTGAGGATTGGGTTGCAGTGGGATCTCAGACTATAGGTGCATACAATGTGAAAACAATAAAATGGTATCACCGTAATACGGAGAAAGTACTGAGTTAATCAACTTGACAATTTTTTTCCTTACATGGATTCAAGAATAGTGTTTTATTTATGAATCTTACACTCCTAGTGCTGCTGGTATTAAGTATAAAGTTTTAATTTGTTCAAGCTCATACGTTGTGCAATAAATGTGCATGTTTTGGACTAACCACACAAATAATAATTTTCGGCTGAACGAAAATGATTATGGTTGCACAAAAATGTGAAGAAGAGTGTATTGAAACATTGGACTAATCACGTATGACACAACGTCGAATGATTAGGCGATTTCTCATGATGCCGTGTCATCTATGCAAATCAAAGCCTGTCTCGGGAGACGCAACCTTTTTAGATCGTTTACTAAGTCAAGTGTGTTATAAATTATTGGTTTGGTGACTGGTCAGCCTGTGCAGTGGTTGTAAGTGATGCGCTAAAGGATTCAGTGCCACATTAGTCTTTCCTTCCAAGAGCGATGGCTCCCCACCCCCAATATTTGTAGCGTTTATTTCGCGTTTTGCGGGTAAGCTTGTGGTACTTTATATACTGAATTCAAAGTCAAAGTTAAAAAAGTATAATATGTACAATAAATCATTACCTGGAGCTGAAAGATTAACTTTAAATAGCAGCTTACATACATTAATGCAAAACAAACCCACACTAGTGCGTAAACGTTTAAGCTGCTTTGTATCATACGAAGAGCCGATACAAAGCAGCAATTACTTTCAAACAAGCTCAAAATGTCTGTTTCATTACAGTCGTAAAAACCGCATTATCTGATCTACCATAAACTGCCCTTATAGAACATAGATGAACCACCTCTAGGTCTAAAAGACATGAGAGTAATCAAAAAAGCCCTTAACTTAACCTGATTGATATATTTAGGCCCGATTTTATCAACATGCATATTTTAACAAAGGCTTTGACAAAGCTTTTCTATTGAATGTTATTTAGCAAAAGCTTTCTTTCTATCCAATAGTATTTTATCAATATTGAAAACAAAACGTCAAAGCTAGATGACACTTTTGTCAAAAATATTTTAGACATTCATAGTGATTCATGGATCAAAATCATGGCAAGATATCAGAACAAAGCAATTGATTTGCAAATTAATGCCGCATTTTCCATGTTTACATTATAATTATTGTATAATTACTAATTGCAAACTGCGATAATTTGTGACAGAATCATAAAAGTAGTATCAATCACAGCACCTACCTTATTTAATAATTACAAATCCCACCTCCGTCAGTCTGACGGATTATAGAAAAATACATACTTTTATGAAGAATCAGTCTTTCATCTACTGGATGAATGTTTGTTATAGACCTTCTTATAGAAATATTCACAGAGGATGTAAAGGTGCAGCATACATGTTGTACATAAAATAAGGTTATACGCAGCTAAATAGCGAGCTTTGCCGTTCTGGAGAGGCAACTAGTCATGTACATGCACGCTTGGGAAATAGCTTGGCTAACAGTTAAATCGTGTGTTTAACTTTTGAAATGTAACAAACTGCTATTTTTACCCCTTTTTGCTATAAAACAAAGATATATTGCATGTATTTATAATTATTATCGATAGTAAATTGTTTTATCCTAATAATGCAGTGAGTAAATTTCTTGTAATCATATCACTTGATACACCAAGAAACCAGTGATCAAATGTACCGCTTCTGTGTAATCTGATTGGTTGAGATTAGCAATTGCTAAACTCTTTGTTAAACAAGGAAATGCAATTTTTCACCCAGTTAGGATGGAAAATCAGACTGGAAAAGATACTAGATGGTTCACAATGGTCGATTGCATATAAAACATGTCATTTTTGATCTTTTTGAGGTAAACTTCAAGAGAAATCAATAATTTTCAGAGAACTTTGACAGATGCATGTTCTTGAAAGGGCTGCTCTGATTGGTCAAAGTCGTTGTTAAAATGCGCATGCTGAGAAAATCGGGCCTTAACGTATTTTATAATTTTCACAAATTACGCTGTCTTCTGAATTTAGTATTAGCACATTTTCTGTATATGGTGGTGAGGAATCACTGGGTCTGCGAGTTATTCATTCTAAGTAGATGAAGGGACCCATGGATGACTTGCCTTCTGCATTCTCGCGGCTAAGATGTGCGCCGCCTCACGGCACACCGGTATTTTGCGCAATGCAGAGACCAGCGTATCCCTCATACCACCTAGGAAACCAATGACCATTACTAGCAGTCTCACAGTGTAGCCGGGCCAAGGCCTGCGAAGTTGTCCGAGGAGCTCCCTATATTTGGTCCGCTTTTCCTCCTTCTTAGAGATGACGTTCGCCTCCGCAGGCGCCGAAAACTCGATAACGAACATCGCCTTCTGTTGGTGGTCGAGGAGGACTATGTCGAGCTTATTTGTTTGTATAAACTCGAGTGTGGAGAACGAGTAGTTTCAGTAAATTTGGCACCTCTCGTTCTCCACCAAGCGTATGGTAGCCCCGGTGACTCACTTGTAGGGCCGCGTTCTACCGATGGACGTAGGCAGTGCCAGCGTACACCTAGACGCCGAAAATAGGTGCGTAAGGGTCTCTGACTCCTGTAGGCATGCTCTACAATAGATATCGGGCACATCCATGCCAATAATCCTGCTATGGTATACTAAGGTGTTGAAGACACCGTCTTGGTCAGTCACAATAGGAGCTCTCAGTCTCAGACTTTAACCCACTAGACGTTAGGAAGGAGAAGGCCAACTGCTCAGACAAGAAATGCGCCTTTAGATGTTAGTCGGGTATTCATTGCGCATTGTATTGACTTATCTTTGTGAAGTCTCAAAAGAAATTGGACTTCGGCAGCTTTAATGTGGGTTTTTAATTGTGGGGGAGCAAGGTCCCTAATGGACTGCTGACACCTCCGCGTGAAGCCGAGCGTGAGACTGAGTTCTTCAGCTGCCCGTGTTGCTGGTCTACATAGGAAGGCTCCTCCATTCGCATTCTCGTGCACTCGGACAAAGCGAATCTGGGGATCGCTGCTCCTCGTAACATAGCAGGCAATGAACAGTACTACTCTGTTATGCAGACGTCCCCCCAAACTCAAAAGGCCCGCCCAGGTCTCGTGGAAAGTATATTCGCGAGACAGAGGGACTAGGATATAGACTCCTCTCGATGTTTATCCTTTTGCGGGTTTTTGTGTCGATTCGTCGCAAATATTTCACTAACCAGTGGACAGGATAGCACGCCCTCGGTTTCGAAGGCAAAAGTACTAGCGTCGCTACGGAGATCACTATAATCCACATGTATGGCAGATCCTAAAGCCAGAGCGTAGTGATGAACTACAAAAAAATTAAAAAGTACGTTCAGCGCGTGAAAAGGGTTAACAAACAAAAAAATGGTGCATAGCTGGCTGGCCACGCAAAGGGAAACAACGGTATCTGCCGACATATGTATGTTTCGGACTAATTGGACCTCGACAGGGCAGCGCTTAAGTCTAACCTAAGTCTAACCCTTTCCCCGCACTAGTGAGAACACTCTACATCGTGATAAATTATCATCTGGATATGCACTTTTAATCATTTCAAAATTTTGAGTTGTTGTTTTACCCAAACAAAATGTTCCACATATCTTACCTCCACTTTCATTGTTTCCATGTTTACGCAAAACACTGACATTTGAATAACTGATTTCTAACAAATGTTAAAAGTTAGATCATAGCCTACTTCAGCGAAAGTGTATTAAACATAATGCTCCCACGTATCATTTTATGTGTTGAAGTTACAGCACCAGTCTCAATATATCCTGATGTATCTTGGTTATTCTCTCTGGCTCAGGAGAAAATGTTTACTTTCAGAAGTACTATACATTATACAATGAATAGTCTCAACTTTGCAAATATTCCGTCTTATAACGACGCAACATTTCAGTCGAAATGAACCATTATTCTTCTACTTCTATTTTGGGCATTTACTTGCACAGATTACCGCTTTATAAATTGTATAAGACCAGAATAAATTACGTAAATGAAGTGTAGTCTGCTATAAATTAGTCCAAGTTGTAGAGGTGCAGTTTGTTGAAAACGCCATAAGTAAATCATGCATGTCGTGAAGCCCTTTCATAGGTATCTTTGAGACCGAAAATGTATAAGAGGGGTTGAAGTTTTTCATTCTGTCGAGTTTTGTTTTTAGATTATTTGAAAACGTACTACCCAAGATTTTATTCTGAAGACACTAGACTGCCAGCAACAATCGCTGGTACTTTTCATTTCATTTCAGAATCTGTAATAATTATTGTCGAAACTTCTAAATCTCTAGTACATCTCGAAAGCTGGGCAGTGAAAAATAGCCGTTTCTGTCATACTCCAGCTTCTCATTGATATTAAATATGCTGCCGCTATTCTTTCTGATCAGAGCTGATATGTTATAATGTTTTTTATAATCTTGTCTCATTAACTCTTATTTCGTTCGCATCTTGTATCGCAAGTGCGCAAGTCAGTTGTTTTCTTCTATCTGAACAAGCTTTTGTTCATTGTTCACGGCCTGCTGGGTAGCTTACAGGTACAAAAATTTGAAAAACTCCGATTTGACTGAAATTTTGAAATAAAATGGAAACTACAAGAGATAATTATCACCAATCCTATATCGTTATAAAGGCTATCAAATTTTACATTTAGCTGAACAAAAAAAAATTAGGCATTCCCATTTAAAGAAATCAAGTTACCTGCGATTGAAGTTTCCTTAATTAATCTAACGACTTCACCAAGTACAAGAAGAATTTAAATTTGACAGTACTACCCAAGCTGACACATTTCATGCTTAGTCATAGTCACACCGCATAGTCACATCCTTCTAATTTTTATAGACGCGATACTCAATTTTTTTATAACATGTACTTATATCAAAAATGGTGATTTGCGCCTAACCGGTTCGTTTTAAGTATCATGTGTGATACATAAAGATATACTAGAATCAACAAAGGAATCCATATGCAATAATATACAGGGTGTTCTATCTAAAAAATGTAATTTTGACGTCACACATTTATTGGACACCCTGTATAATGGTAAATACTTTGTAACATATATTTCATTGCCCTCTATAGTTTTTATTTGGAACATCTTTTTCTATCTCAAGTAGGGAAGCACGTTATCGTCCACCCACGCATCGTTGATACACCCTATACAGGGTGGGCCAATAGTACGTGGACGGAGGATTGTGGGCTTACTAAAAAATATTTCAAAAATATTTCACTTGATCATGGTAGGGACCCTTGAGGGCTATAACGTAAAAATATTTTCACTTAAATTTTGACGTTTATACAGGGTGATTCATATCAAACCTACATTTTTTTGAATAGAACCCCCTATATATTATTGCATATTTGGATTCCCTGGTCAATTCTAGTGTGACTTTATGTATCACACATGGAGCTTTAAACGAACCGTTTAGGCGCAAATCACCATTTTTGGTATAAGTAGGTATCAGAAAAAAATTGAATATCGCAGCGATTATAAAACTTAGAAGGCCTTGACTTTGCAGTACGACTAAGCATAAAATGCGTCACCTTAGGTCAGACGGCTAAGTTTGAATTCTTTTTGTACTTGGAGAAATCAGAGGATAAATTAAGGAAACTTCAATCACAGATAACTTGATTTTTTCAAATGAGAATGCCTATTTTGGTTTAAAGAATCTAATGTAAAATTTGATTACCTTTCTAACGATATAGCATTCTTGATATCGGTCTTTTTTGGTTTTCATTTTATTTCAAATTTTCAGTCAAATCGGTGTTTTTCAACTTTCCTGCATGCAAGCAACCTAGCAGGCCATGAAAAATAAACAAAAGCTCGTTAATATGGAAGAAAGCAACTAACTCAGTAGAAAACTGCAAACTAACTAGAGCAGCGAGGCAAGATTACGAGAATTCCTTACAACATATTAGCTCGAACCAGAAACAATAGCAGTAACAGGAACGCTCATTTTTCACAGCCTACTAGGTATTAGCCAATTTCCAAAGTTAGTAAAAAAATATCTAATCAAAGGAAAACTGATAGTGATTGTTGCCGGCAGTAGAATATCTATGTCTTCTGAATAAATTTGAATAAATTTTCACATTTATTGCTATAAAAAAGTCGCCATTTCCGTAAGTCAAAAGTAATGATACCTCTGACTGGAACCCTTCAAATTCTTCGGTAGGTACGTCTGCTTATTAGCAAAATCGCGGAAAATGAAATTTGAATTGCAGTCTGTTTGAATTGTAAAACATAAATTAGTTTGCAGAAAACTACATGAAATAATCACAATTACAACATAGCGTAATAAAAAAATTCTAGCAATTATTTCAATAGATGTTCAGAATGCTCCAGTTGGATATATCTTTACTTTCGACTTAACTAAACGGAAATGACTATTTTTTTATCCCATTAAATTTAAAATTTCATTCTAAACATGTTAGACTGTAAGCAAAAATCGCTGATAGTTTTCTTTTTGTTTCAAAATTTTTAATCGTTTTGGAAGGTTGCCAAGCTCTAGTGGACCTCAATAGCTAGTAGCCTGTGTAAAACAAACACTTCTGTCATACCCCAGCTACTCATTGACATTAGATATCTTGCCGCTGTTGTTTCCGGTTAGAGCTGATGTGTTGTAAGGAATTTTCATGTTCTTGCCTCGCTACTCGAGTTCGTTTGCATTTTTCTACTAAGTTAGTTGTTTTCTTCCATATTAACGAGCTTTTGTTTATTTTTCATGGCCTACTAGGTTGCTTGCACGCAGGAAAATTGAAAAACACCGAGTTGACTTAAAATTTGAAATAAAATGAAAACCAAAGAAGATTGATATCAAGAACGCTATATCGTTAGAAAGGTAATCAAATTTTACATTTGATTCTTTAAACCAAAATAGGTATTCCCATTTGAAAAAATCAAGTTATCTGTGATTGAAGTTTCCTTAATTAATCTACTGATTTCTCCAAGTACAAAAAGAATCCAAATTTAGCCGTCTGACCTTAGGTGACGCATTTCATGCTTAGTCGTACCGCAAAGTCAGGGCCTTCTAAGTTTTATAATCGCTGCGATATTCAATTTTTTTCTGATACCTACTTATACCAAAAATGGTGATTTGCGCCTAAACGGTTCGTTTAAAGGTCCATGTATGATACATAAAGTCACATTAGAATTGACCAAGGAATATATATAGGGTTCCATTCAAAAAAATGTAAGTTTGACATGAATCACCCTGTATAAACGTCAAAATTTAAGCGAAAATATTTTTACGTTATAGCCCTCAAGGGTCCTAACGATGATCAAGTGACAGATTTTTGAAATATTTTTTAGTAAGCCCACAATCCTCCGTCCACGCACTATTGGCCCACCCTGTATAAAATATTTCATCTACATTAGTGAGTTCAGCTTCATTTTTCCCACACGCATAGTTACCGTGTGAGGTTTTAGTAAAATAACACTGTTTTATTGGATTTCACATTGTCTGTGAACAGTGTAAACGTTAGACGTGACAACATCGCATGTTTAGGTGGTTGCCTGTATACTAATTTTTAACGGCTTCAGTTAAAACATCTCGCATAACCGCCCGGTTAAATTTTATCTTTACTGAATACCAATGACGATGACGGTTAAATTTTTAACCTGACTGTTTTTTTATTATTTATAGAGCGGCATCAACTGCTTTGGTTATTAGCCGTTGCTTATCCATACGATCACATGTGCTTCAAAAAGAATTGAAAAAACTATTCAAATTGGAATTTAATGATACATTTATATTTTACGAAAGATTTTAATAGATTTAAGGAATTCTAGGGTAGCTTTAATGTTGCTAGTAGGAAGTAAGCAACCTTTTAAATCATTTGGCATGTCATAGACAAGTCTGGCAGCTGAATATGAGGGACAATCGAGCAATATATGTTTCAAGGTAAGTATAAGGTTGCACCTTTCGCATATTGGTGAAGGGTTTTCTAATAAGAGATGTGAGTGTGTAAGGAACGTGTGACCTATTCTACCTGTTCCTACATGTGCTACCTGTTCCCCACGTGTGGGCGATGGTAAGCTCCATGTCTTAATAGTGGGCTTGAAAATATTCAAGCTCTCATCTGACATAATCCATTCTTCCTGCCATAGTTGGATTTTGCTTTAGGGTTGCCTTCGCATCTTCAAGGCAAAGTGGTACATCTGTTATATCGGACGCAATTAGTCGCTTGATCTGCTATTTCATTCTCACGTATTCCGGTAGGTATGTCCTGGGCACCAAATAAAGACAATTTGTTTGTTTTTGTGGTGCAATTGATTATGTAGAATAATTATTCTAAATAGAAGTGGATCTGTAGCAAATTTATTTTGAACGGACGGTAAAGCGCTGAGAGAACCACTACAAATGAGATATCTCCCCACTTGTTGTTCTTCAATGTAACAAAGTGCTTGAAAGATATCAAAAAGTTCAGCAAAGTATATGAAACAACTTGGGTTCAAACCCCATCTCCGACATGTTTCGTCGGAAACGATAGCACAACCCACTCCTTCAGTGGTCTTAGATCCATCAGTGTAAATAATTTTGCATGGTTGGTATTCTGCTACAATATTTAAAAAGGATTGCTGCATAACATTTTTGCAAACAGTTCCTTGTTTGTATGAAGTTGTGCCAGTATCAATTGTAGGTGTGGCCATTGCCCATGGTGCTACTCCAGAAAAGGTTAGGTTGGCTACGTCTGGCAGATTGATGTTCAGGTTTGTCAAGATTTCATTTATACGAATACCAAGTGGGCGGGTAGCGGTCGGTTTGTCTTGAAAAGGTTCTTCTATTTCACCACTGAAAATAATCGAGTTGTTGACGTGTTGGGGTTGTGCTGAAATTATTTCTGCATAGTTCAGGCTGCTGTATTCTATATTTTAAGGGAGGTATGCCACTTTCACAATATAGTGAAACTGACGGACTTGTTGTGAAGGCACCAATACATCGTGTGAAGCCATGTCGATGGAGTGTTTCTAGCTTTTCGATGTGAGATTTCCTTGCGGACGCGAAAACCACCAATCCATACTCTATTTTTGCAAGGACAAGGGATTGGTATAGCTTGCGGAGAACTTCTCTGTCGCTTCCCCAGTGAATATTGGACATACATTTAGTGATGTTCAAGGGCCGTCTACATTTAGTTAGAAGCTTTTCAATTTGAGGTCCCCAGTTTAGTTTTTGATCGAAGGTTGGTCCTAACAGTTTAAGCTTCTCTTTGTGTTGTATTAAGTGTCCATTTAAAGTAAGTCGGGGAGTGTTGTCTGGCACTCTCAAAAGTCGATTCACGCTGTTTTGCTGTAGTTGTTAGACGATTAACTGCTGCTTGCAGTGTCTCTTCTGTATCAGATAGCTCTTTGCCTGATAAACATATAGTGAGATCGTCTACATATAAGCATTTGCCGATTAGTGGATTGATGGCGATTAGAAAAAGTGTTACACTTAGCGTCGATCCTTGACACCGTTTTTCTGTGAATGTGTAAATGACAATTCGTTTCCGACTCGCACTTTGAATTTTCGATATTTCATGACATTGTTTATGAAGTTTCCTCTGATTTCCCAGGAAAGTAAAGTTTTAATTAGCCGTGTCGCCAAGTCCGATCATATGCTTTTTCTAAGTCAAAGGATATAGCTACTAAGTGGTGTCGGTTCGCAAAGCTTGATTGAATGGCGGATTCAAAGTGAGCCAGTTGATCAGTAGTGGATCTATAACGACGATAACCCATTTGATTTTTTGTTTCTAAAAACCACATTAGCCTTTTATTAATCATGTTTTTAAGGTGTTTGGGGGCTATGCGTCTTCCAACCATATGCTGTTATAAAGGGATAGTAAATTTAATTTTTCTGATTTGCGTAGGTTGCAGATCATTTCATAATTAATTGAGTCTGGACCTGGAGCTGACCTGTAGACTTCACTAAAAATACTTTCCATTTCTTCAAAGGGAAAGGGTAGGTTGTAAGCCGATATTTCATTTTCAGAGAAGTCGAGTCTTGAGGCCTCCTCTTCAGCTTTCCTGGTACAAAATTCATCGATGTATTTAGTGGAATCAGGATTCTTCTGGAATTCTAGTGCCAACATGTCGACTATCTCCTTTTTGTCTGTTATTTCTCCATTATTGATTAGCAGAATGGGGGACGGGGCGGAGGATCTTTTTCCTGATATGGTCCCAATCTTTTTCCAGATAACGGAATCTGGGGTGTCTGTAGATATATCTGAGACAAATTCTTTCCAGGATTTGCTTTTACTATTTCGTATCATTTTTTGTGCTACAGCTCTGCATTTTCTAAATTTGATTAAGTTAGGTAGTGTCGGATGCCGTTTGAATTGATTGAAAGCCTGTTTCTTCTTCTGAACTGCGTCCTGTAGTTCCAAATTCCAGGGTAACCTGTTGGTTTTTCCTCTCATGGTACCCTTTTTTGAAATACTGCCTTCTGTGCACTGATGATGTTACTACAGATGTTGGTCACTACCTCTTCTATATCTCCATTTACGTTGAAAGGTTGGATAGCATTCCTATACTTATACCAGTCCGCTCTTTCGGAGTTCCATGTACTATGATGAACAGGTAAGGAACACTTGGATATTGTTTTAATAAATATAGGTAGATGATCAGAACAGCGATCATCTGGTACTGCCATTGTAATAGGTGTGCAATTTGTGGACTGCAGATGGTCAAGTCAATTGCACTTAAATTACATGAACGAATATTCAAGTAGGTACCTTCGCCTGTATTACGTATTATGAGGTTGAATTGATCAACTATTTCCTCAATTATTCTACTTCGGAGGTCGACTTTATGCGATCCCCCTAGGGGATTGTGGGAGTTGAAATCACCTACCAGAAAAAAAGGAGCCGTAAGCTGGTTTAGCAAAGCTCTTATTTGATTTTTATTCCAGCTAGATTCTGGTAAGTATATGTTACACATGATAAATTTGAAGGGCGAGTGTGCTTGCACAGCGACGGACTGCAGATCTGTTCGTAGAAATACCTCAGTGAAGGGAATATGGTCCTTGATGTAGATCGCTACGCCACCCTTAGCTCTGACATGGGCTGTGGCGTCCTCCCGTATTGCGTTGTAACCCCACAAATTACTTGTATTTGTGTCACGAAGGTGCGTTTTTTGTAAGCAGATGCAGAAAGGAGCTTTGTCGGACATTATTGTTTTCAATTCAGGATAGTGTATTTTACAGTCATTAATATTGCACTGGATTATTGAATCGACTAAAATTGATTGTACATTAATATATACGTATTTGTATAAGCGTAATGTTTACATATACATGTGTACAAAACAAAATAGATAGAAAAAATAAGACATAAAAATATGAATGTATAAATCAATAAATAAATAGGCAAGCAAACAAACATATAAATAAATAAAGGACTAGATAAATACAGCTATATGGAAAACTAAGGTGCCGTTAACTGTTCATGTTAGATCTAATTGTTGGCTTGGTCCCGCGTTTTCATCATGGTTAGATGGCTTGCGGGATTTACCTTTTGGTCATCCCTCCTTTTTTTAGTTTGACTTAGTTCATCTAGTTGGGATTCAGAACTGTCGGTGAGGTGTACTAGACCTTCTGTACACGTGGGATTTGCTCTTCTTCTTTTATCTGATAACTGAGAGGGTGTATCTGATACATTTCTCCCAAATGACGTAACGTCATAATGTCACTTCAAAATATACGGTCAAAATCATCAGTGAAGAAAAGGCTACAAATAGAAATGAGATATTATGGAATGCAAGAGGTTCTACATATATCCTGCAGATATCCTGACATATAAAATGAAGCAACTCAAACAACAGGGTGGCAGATGGAATGAGCCGAAGTAGCAGCATGTAGGTTAGAGACATAAATTTCAGTTGTATATAAATTATTTCTGCCAATACTCTACAGAAGGCATAGCCTTCAGAGTGGCACTATTTGTATAGACCAATACGAATAAAGTAATAATAAAGTAATAACTGAGGAGGCATCAGGATCGCATTGGTCTTGCCTCATAGACGTATGTTTCATAGGGGCAGGGGGCATCCATACAGATAAGCTATTTTCGACAACATCGACTAGTGCTTTTTTGACCTGGTGTTTTGTTATTTCTGCAATTTCTGGGATAACTTCTTGCATTCTTTTCCTAGGTGTAATGTTCTGTGTTCTAGAAACAGCAGTTTGAGCGTATGTTGTGTTGGAGGGGAGGGTTGCGTTATATTTTCTCTTAGCTTCGGCGTAGGTGATCCTCTTCATTGTTTTTATATTTTGTATACTGACTCCTCCTCTCATCTTTGGACAGTTCTTTGAATTACACAAATCGTTATTTCCGCAGTTAATACAAGTAAAACGTTTAGTGCATTGACTACCTTGATGCAATGTTTTCCACATAATACACATTGGTTCATTATTACATGTTGAGGACATATGTCCAAATTTATAACATCGGAAGCATCTTACAGGATTTGGAATGTATGGTCGTACTGTTAGGAAATAAAAGGCGGCTTTAACGTTTGCTGGTAATTTCGGTTTGTTAAAAGTTAAAATATGTTGAGCGGTTCCAAATAGCAGGCCGTTTTTTCTTTGCATAATTCTTGATACTTCTATAACGCCTTCAGATCGTAGTTCTTCTAGAATTTCCTCAACGACACACTCAACAGGTCATAGCAGGTAACGACTCCTTTCGAGAAATTCAATGATTTGTATGGAGAGATGGTAACATTGAATTCATCTATATTTTTCGGGTTTTGCAGTTTTCGACTTTGTGCTTCGGACAGTGTTTCGACAACGAGACCTTGTTTAGTTTTTCTTAAACATTTTAAATTTCCTACCAGTCCAAATAACGTTTTGCTTATCAAAAAGGGGTTTACTTTATCAAAGTTACCCCCATTAGTTCGTCCCAACATCGAGAACCGAGGAGTAATCTCCGCCTTTTCTTGGCTGAAGGGATTACCGCATCTTGAGGTAGGTCTGATTGTAGCAGTGCTGGACTGTCCCTGCAGAGCTAGTGGTTGGAGGGGCTGTTTCATGTCGATTCTCCAATGACTCTGTGTAACGATCCTGTTTAATATAACCAGAAATTCATAGAATAGACCTCTGGTTAAATTTTATGTTTACAGAATCCCAATGATGGTGAAATTTTTAACTTGATTCTTATAATTAACTATTAACGACCCTGTTTAAAATAACGAGAAATTTTCAGAATAGACCCCAAAAGGGGTGTATTCTAACAGCATGGTTAAACATAACGTATGGTTAAAATAACTAACGCTCATTATAACCATCGTAGGTATTCTGTAAACAGAGAGCTGGTTACAATTAAAACCGCCAGTGATTAAAACGGAATGGCTGCTGTACCAATTTAATTCGTGATTACACATCAAGAAGCGGTTATTCAACGAAAGCAAAGATATTAAATTGGTTGCAACTGATACAACTATGAGGTGAATTATTATTTGTTCATAGAATGCTGGCGAACCGGAACTTATGAGATACCAGTGATGCTTTTCAGCTCCCTTTTTGAAATTGTTTCATTTCAACAAAGAAGCTGCACAGTTTCTAATTCAAACTTCACTTCCGCATATACAGGAAGTGTGAGGGGTAACTGCAATGCCCAAGTATTTACAAGTACTCTGCGCTTAATTTTTTGGGACATGCTTGCTGCCAACTAGACACTGGAACGAACAGCATCACACTTTGCGGGTGGGCACAAATAAATGAAATCATTGCTCCTACTTTTTTTCTGTTGAGCGATCCCGCGTTTTTCCATTTTAAAATTTCGACAAAAAACAAGAACACAACCTCACACCCACTTGCCTTTATTAAAATGTCAACATTCAACTGGGATGAGTTGGATGCCTTGCCAAAACTTAAAATGTTGCCAGATATTTAAAAAACATCACTGCGGAATATGATTTCTGCTGTATATAAAATACTTTTTATACAATAGTAAGTACACTAGCTTCATTTTTAACCACATGCATAAGTTACCGTGTGAGGTTTTAGTAAAATAACACTGTCTGTGAGCAGTGTGAACATGAGACATGACAACATCGCATACATAGCTGGTTGCCTGTATACTAATTTTTAACGGCAACAGTTAAAACTTTTCGCATAATTGCCCGGTTAAATTCTATGTTTATCGAATACCAATGATGTTTAAAATTTTTACCTGGGTGTTATACTTAGCTTTTTAACGACCCTGTTTAAAATAACCAGATTTTTACAGAATATATCCGTAAGTCTGTTGCATATGCCAGGAAATGAAGACAAGTTACACCATTTTACGTTTTAGTAAAAGCTAGGAGGTGAGGTGAAGTTTAAGTAGTAATTTCAACAGGCCAGATTTGACAAGATAATGCCTCATCTTAGTGCATTAGGGTTCTGCAGTCGGATAGGATCTGCTGTAAAATGTCTCACATGCTGCAAGTTAACGTTCATGAGTTGGTATTCTCTTTTTCCATCGAATTTATAGAAAGAAACCCTTTCTGGCGCAAACATTTAATTTGAAAGTTTTCGCCCGCCGGGCCACTCCACGATCCATTTGGGATGTAAAAAGTTTTAGCTCACGGCACTTTCGCAGTTTTCAAGTGGCTCTACGTGAACACGTATACATATACTGTTCGTGAGGGATACTTACTTGAAGAGAAGTGTGGGCGCACGTAATTAGAACGAGGCTGATATGTAGATTCTATTAGGTTTCCACCGTTTCGGACAATCGGCTTGCAACTCTGATGTAATATTTTCAAACTCTTATCATAGGTTGCTTACGAGGAAAGAATGCAGAGGTGCTATCTATTACAAAAATCAATCCAGTGGCAGCGAAGTGGTTATCAGTATGTAAAAGATCTTTAATCATTGATCCGTGAAAAAATACAAAGTGACTCTAAAGCAGCGGCGTAGCGTAACATCAATGCAAGGAGATGTAATAAGTACCTAACGCAATTAATATTTTACCAACACGATGAAGATTTTTATCTTTTTTTATTAAAGTCTTTACAAAAAGTTACAAAAATAAAATATACAGACAATGCGGCGGGTTAAAAAATTATAAAACCAATTTCAGAAAAGAACTAAAGCTAGGTTAAAAAACAAAGTTGTGGACGTATCTGTTAGATCTTCAATTTTGAAATTAAGTTCAATTCTTCTACTCTTACTCAGAATCATTCATCGCGACGCGCAGCGATATTTTTGATATCATACCGCAAACGAGATGCATTTAGGAAACCACATCGCTCATCGACATTAAACAGCGGACTGGGCACAACGAAAACGTAATCAAGCTCCTAAAGTACGTTGACCACGGATCGGTTAGGCGGGTTCAAGATGTGACCATGACAGTCGCATCATCGCGCTGTCGGAACATTTCTAGCCTTTACCATAGCCCTTAGCTTTATACACAAAGCTCCGACCAATTCATACATTCAATAATTAAATTTGAATTTAATTATTTGAATAAATTTTCTGAGAATTGTAATCTATTATAGGAAATCATAGTGACTATTTTAAATAAAGACGCACATATAACTATTTGTATCGATCAATTTAGAATTCAAAAACGTAATAATATACAAGGTGTTGTAATTGAAATAAGGAAGTTGATACCTACTTCCGGTATATCCAGATGTCCGCCATCTCTGAAACTATTTTTTGCAAGTAGAGCATTTGAAGAGAACTGTTTTTTAGTCAAGTCATTTTCTTGTAATTTAAACGATAAGGCCGCTAGAGAGCACCACGCGTTTATTGGACCACCCTGTATGGTATGACTTACATCAATTCCCTCCCATGGAATTAAGTAATATGAGTTTTTTTTAAAAAGCACCATCTATTACTCTTCAATAAAACGACGCTAAATTTGACTCGTTTACTTTTATTTTCTTTTTATTTTTTTTCAATTATCCAGCAAAAAATAGCACAACGATCTAAAATTACATATAGGCGGGTTCTTTAAGGCGAATCCAATCATTCAGTCGCAATGGAAATTTCAATGAAGGTTATCTCGAGAACGGTTACCTCTAGAGATTTAAACAAAGTATAAATTTTTCACGTAAAACGTATCGAGGAAACGATCTTTTGATACTCTCATTGATGCACCAAATCGGAAATAAGTTTTGATAATTTAAATAAGTTCAAGCTGCCGTAGGTGGCGCACTCTACTCATGACAGCAACACCTAGGTTGAATTTGGATTTCTCACCTTGAAAAGACCCTCGACGCGTAATTTTAGATCGATGTACCATTTTATTGCATAATAATTGAGAATAAACGAAAATAAAAGTAAAACTTTGACACCCTGTATCTTGAAAGTTAAGTATTTCAAGAGTTTATGTTCTTATCTCAATGTTTTTAAAAATGTGAGGTCTATCACCTGTCAAGCGTTGTCGGTCGAATATCCGGACACCCTGTATGTATACAGTCAAGCTCAACGTCTCTGACTTTTATGACCAAACGATATCTCTTTTCAGAAAAAAAATTATGTGGGTATATTATGTACGTTCAGTTGGACTAAATTATAAAAAAACGCGATGTACCTACAGGGTGCTTAATAAAAGCGTGACAAACAAGTTATAATATCTTTATATATAAAAATGAAACATCCTGTATGTTATTGCACATTTGTATTCCTCGGTTAATTCTTATTGACCTGATATATCACACGTGAGCCTTCAAACGAACCGTTTAGGCACACACATATATGGAAAAAAATTAATATCCCAGCGAATATAAAACTTAGAAGGCTATGACTACAGTTTGACTAAGCGTGGAATGTATCAGCTTAGGTTAGACGGTCAAGCCTGAATTACTTTTGTATTATGTACATTTTTTCGAGAAATCTGTAAATATATTGAGGGAACTCCAACTAGATATAACTTTATTTTTTCAAACGGGCATGCCTATTTTTTGAGGATCAAATTTCAAATTTCACAGCCTAGCAGGCCATGAAGAATAAACAAAAAATTATAAAAATTGTCAGTATTAAGGTAGCAACCAGAATTCTTTTCGCGTAGCTCACAACATGACCTTTTTGAGTACCATAGCGTTCTCTGTCATTATTAATACTTTGACAACCCCTAGACTTACAAACCTGCCTGGAATTCGAACTACATGAGCGATCCGTTTATCTTTGTAGTTTCATTATACTCTCAAAATCTGTGTCAAGCCATTAAAAGCCCACGCTTCGACGCTAATGATTGGTTTTATAAAGCTCTAACCGCCCTATTAGCTGCTAAATTATAGAATCACGAAGTCAAGTTTATGAAAAAAATATAGTGGGGTTCTTTGCTTCAGTAATTGGAATATGTCCATGGACATACTGAATCCCAGGTCTTTTTAAGTCACAAAAATTATAAGGGTAGTGAAGTTCCACGTGCGATTCAAGATGCGATTTAAGAGCAGAAGATTGAACATGCGCTGTGAAAAATGATACATGAAAAGATCAAAGCAATTTCAGTTCACAGTAACGTTTGCCATGAATCTACTTCAACAGGTATTTCGTAAAGCAGCCATCTTTTGAAAAAAAACACTCATAAATCAAATTCTACAAAAACATTATTTTTGAAGTACGACAAGGGCCATAGCGTTTGAGGCTGACTCAAATTGGACTAAATTTATAAGAGTTCTATAAAAGCGTTATATAACAAAGTTGCAATTTTTAAATGCAACATCTTATATAGCATTGCATATTTGGATTCATTGGTCAATTCTAGTGTGACTTTATTTATCACGCATGGGACTAAAAATGAACCTGTTAGGTGCAAGTCGCCATGTTATATGTAGATATCGGAAAAACTTAATATCACAGCGATCCAGCAGTTATACATCTTAGCAATCAAAAGTAAAGTAACAATACTTTTGACTGAAGCATTTCAAATTCTTTAATATCAAAGTTGATATTGGCATCGCGTTGTATTTTTGTGTCTATTCCTGTTTTCGACGGTGGGGTTCTGTAAGTAAGTTCCGTGAGCCAGAACTTTTTGCAGACGAGCTGAGTCACAGGACTTATCAAACCAGCCATTAGAGCCTAGTTTGTATGATTTGATTGTATGTGTGATGTGCGCTTCCAGGCCGACATGCATAACCTGTGATTTTCGAGTAGATAGTTGATACATCATGTTTTCCAAAGTAAACTTCGCTCCAGGCAAAGCTGGAAAAAGTCTCTCAGACCGTCCCCAGTCAGCATGGCCGCAGTGCCAGATTTTGCGGCTTGGGCGAATTTCCGAAAACACATCTGTCGCAGAACAGACCGCAAATTCGACTAAGCCATGATCGGAGTTATTTAAAGGAGACTGTAAGTCGATCTTGTAAGGGACAGGATGAATCGTCAAGAAAAGATTCAGCAGGCTAGTGGAGTGGGAGGAGACACGAGGAAAGAAAATGGATTCTTTCACTAGCTGTGTGAGTCCTTGACTTATGGCGAATTCTTCAATGGCGCGCCCCGCTGCGTTAGTTTTGTTGGAGCCCAACCAGGCTTCATTGTGAACGTTGAATTCTCCCAAGAGAGCTACCTCTGAAAACAGATAGTTAGTGTTGAGGAAGTCTAAACTTTCGGACAGGTAATCAAGGAGGTCAATCCAGTTGTTGTCTGAGGGTGAACGCTAGAGCTAGCAAATGAACTTGGGGAATGGTTTGAGGTTACGCTTGAGCCATATGATGTCCTTTATTCTGCCGGATTCTAGTGTGGGAGTTATTAAGCAGGACAAGTTGCTCCGTGCGAAGGCCATTACTCCTCCATTTTTTCTCAGTGGAGAGTGAAACTCGTAAAGGGGCGGAGATTTGCCCCGCAGCATAAGTGGAGAAACATGCGGACACTTCAGTACTGCGCTGTGGTACTTCCCAGTGCGACAATCAATGGGAATACCGTCTGACCGTCTACCATATCTTGTTTGTTCGGGTATCCCTCCCTAGATTGGGGGCGCCACTATAGCTCCAGAGCCCATTCCGCCCCTTGCTTCCTTCTTCGGGTCTGAATTCCTAGACCAGTTGCCTTTTCTACGGCTTTAAAAGTCCGGTCCATCCGTTAAATTTTCCTGAAAAGAGATAACATTTGGTCACAAGAATCCTAGGCGTTCAGCTTGACTAACACTATCTCACGTACTGCTCTGGATTTTCCATAGAAGAGATTTGTCTAATAATTGAACTTGTTAAATTAACTTTATTGTGCTTGTATTCCTCACCACACACCGCTCAGGGCATATTATACTTGAATCACGCTCCGACGGAGCTGCCGGTTGCTAAGGTAAACTACTTCTTTATTTGCTGCAAAGGGGCCTGTACAGGGTGACCTAATAAGAATGGACGCCGGCAATATCTCAATAACCGTTAATCGTATAACTTCGAGCCAAAAATATTATTGGGTAAATCTGCCACTTGCGGAACTTGAAAATCATTTCCAGCGATTTCTCTTAGCCGATTTACCTACAATATGTATTCCTCTAAGTTATATGATACCGAGATATTGCCGGCGCCCATTTTTATTAGGTCACCCTGTACATGAGCCAATTCATCAAACGTGTTTATTGGTTGTGATTGCATGAGGTACATCCTTCTCAGACATAATATACCTTTCTTATGAAGCCAAAACTGTTTGTGCAACTAGAGCCATGATCCTTTTCTTCTATTTTGAAATGCACAGTCCTGATATGTAAACTTTTTTGATTTGTAACTAAACCCGTTAAATCAACTTTATTGTGTATTTCTCAACATGTCACGTCGCACCCAACAAACTATATACTTGGCAAAAGAGCTACCCTTATCCTTTCTGGTTTCTTGCGACCCTCTGGCGACGTTGTCGGGTATTAAGATAAGCTCGTTCTTGCCGACAAAACTTTTGTCGAAGTTGATAAAGTAATAATTGGCATACCCGTGTCTTTTTGATGCGCTACTTTAGGTACTGGTAAAAGGAGAGGCCCAAATGCTCACCAGTTTCATTTGATTTGCTGATAAAAGCTATAAGCGGAGGCACAAGTTATTTCTTATACAAAATCTACCGAAATACCTTCAGTTCGTACCTTGGATGTTATTTGCTATGAAATATGTTGTCCCACAAACGAAATAGCTATAAAACTCCCAACCCTCGGAACCTAACCGCTATCATTCATTTTCAGAATGTGTTCCTATCTAGAATACACTTTCATCCATGAAATATTGAAAACTTTTATATCCGTATCACTTCCATATGCTAATTGGTAGAAAAATTGCCATACGCACACGCACGCACACACGTGTTAGAATCATTTACAGGTAGGATACAGATTGTTACAGAGCTTGCATACATCGGAAAATTATTTCAACCCAGAATAATTTAATCATTGGTAATGTCAAGCGCATATCGCTCGAATATAATAATTGCATAATTGCGAGTTTGTCCACCCATAAAAATGTTCCCAAAGAGAAAACTCTGAAACTCCTAACGTTTGACAAGCTACGAATAGCAAGTTGGATGCAATAGTGTTCATGGTTTGTCGCTCTTTATATCGAAAAAGGGTTGAAATATGCTATATTCAATTATCCATGCCACCATTATGTGCTAATTAGTAGCAACTACCGCCACGCTACAACCATTAACACGTCGCCGTCGACGTCGTAGGACACAACAGATTATCTTATCTTAAAAAAATGGAGTCAAGTTGATTGACTCAGTACTTCCCACACATAATAATGATTTCGTTTTATTGTTTTCCCATTGCATGAAGCTATCGTCTGAAATCCCCTTGCAACCAAATCATCGCCCATCCTCCCGCAAAAAAACGTCCAACACAAAAACTCTCGTAAATAGTTTCTTGCGTCTCCCTTCTTAGAAAGTAGGACGCCACGGTTTCATTCTGCATGCTTCAACTTAACGATTCATAACGATCAGGAGCCTCTAAACCGTCTAAAAGCGAAATGTGAGCTGTTTTTATATTTTTAGTTTTTTAATCATTGTTGCGCAACCACTGACACGATTTTTCAGACACTGCGTTTTCCACTCTCGCAGCGATAGTCACTTCTGTGTCCAAATTTCATTAAAATCAATTTAATAATTTTTGCTACATACATAGAATGAAATTAAGCAATACTCGTATATGTATATATCACAAAACTCTAAGTCCCTTGGTTTCTGTGATAGGCAAGGAAATGTTCACGTGGCCTAAAAACAAGGTTTGAGCTGTTTTTATATTTTTGGTTTTTTATTATTGCTGCGCCGCCACTGACACGATTTTTCCAAAACTTACACGTTTTCCATACTCGCCGCGTAGTAATACTGTGTCAGAATTTCGTTAACATTAATTGAATAATTGCGTTACGCAATACAGAACGATCTAAAACAATACTCGTATGTCTGTATACATCACAAATTCTAAGTCCCTTGGTTTCTATACTGAGCAAGGCAATGTTCAAATGGACCTAAAAAGGTGTATTATGCCGCTAGGTTTTTCATTCACAGGTCAATGGGCAGCCCTTTGTGAATACAACAAATTTTTCAATTTTCCAACCGCCCACCCCCAACCACCCCAAATTCACCCCTACCCGTAAAAAAAGTAGAAAATGATCAGGAACCCCTAAAACGCCTAAAAACAAAGTTTGAGGCGTTTTTATTTTTTTAAATTTTTTATTATTGTTGCTCCGCCACTGACACGACTTTTCCAGAACATACTCGTTTTCCCTCCTCGCCGCGGTAATAATACTGTGACAAAGCTTCATTAAAATCCATTCCATAACTTACGTTACTCAATACAGAACGATCTGAAGCAATATTCCTATGTATTTATCAGAAAATTCTAAGTCCCTTGGTTTCTGGAGTAGGCAAGGCAAGGCAATGTTCGGATGGGCCTAAAAAAGGGTATTATGCCGCTAGGTCTCTCTTTTACAGGTCAATGGATAGCCTATTATGAGTTCAACACATTTTTGAGATTTACAACCCCCCAGCCCCCAACCACCTCAATTTCACCCCCACCCAAAAAGAAGTAGAAAATGATCAGGAACCCCTAAAAACGAAGTTTGTGGAATATTTTTGCTAATTACTACGCCGCCCCTGTACCGATTTTCAAAATTATAAGGACATTACCTACTACGAACCCCCAGCATATCGCTGCTCAAATTTCATCACAATCAATGCAGCGGTTACTCAGATTACGAGGCTAGAAAAACGCGCACAGACCGACAGACAGGCAGACCGACAGACAGATAGACAGGCCGACGGAAATGAGTGACATGGATTTTCGTTATGTAGACATCATAAAACGCCCAAAAAGCGTATTATCTCAAAATCGAAAATTTTCGCGATCACAATACTCCCCTCACCTGTCGGTGTGGGAAGTAAAATTATTTATACCTATCTGCGCTAATATGAGCGTCGGTATTTTAATGTTCATATTAGTGTCTCTTGCATTATTATCAGTCTGCCTAAGGGGAGTATACTCACAAAAAAGTGAAAAATGTGATATCGAAATTTATTGAATTTGGGTGATTCTTAGTATGAATTATTCCCTTTACATTTCTTTTGTGTTGTTTTTGGATTCTCGAAATTAAATTTATGTCCTGTAACTAAGCTATGTTTTGCTAGAGCTGTAGACTCCTTCTCATAGTTATAGTTTCAGTCGTTGACCGAAACCCATGAAAAACAACCATAATCTTGAGTCGAGTGTGAGGCTGAGGTACTCGGCTGCTCGTTTCGCTGCGCTAAAAAGAAAGGCTCCTTTACCCGCATTCTCGTATTCTCGCACAAAGTGGATCAGGGGATCGGTGCCCATAGCGGGTAGTGGCCACCAATGAGCCGTTTCTCATCTCCACTATCCCCGCTTCGTCCTTTCTTGAGATGAACCAATGCACATTTGTCTGTTCCGAACTCCATTCCGATAGCACGACTGTAATCCTGCATCACCCTCGATTATTGTAGTTCGCGTTGGGCGGAGGCATAAAGTTGTAGATCATCCTCCGGTTATTGGGCGTGGCACAGCTGTATCCTTTAGTATTTATCAGCGCTATGGACAGAGGCAACAGTGAGATGCAAAAGAGCAAGGAACTCAATGGGTCTACTTGGAAGACACCTCTTTTGAATGACACTAACTAGGTCTCTCTGTTCATACACGTCGAGCAATACAGGTTTGACAGCTTGAAGGACACGCATTATTCTAGGTTTCTGTCCTACAAACCATCCGAGGACAGATAGCAGATTGACTAGAACGGGATGCCAATATCTCAGTCCAAGAATTATATTAGTATTGTCCTAGAACAGTCCGATGTTTGAATGAAGCAGAACATCAGTTTTGAGTTTGATCCAGAGAACCAATCATTCGGCGCCAGGTCGACTCTGACGAAAAGGCGTTTCATGGACTGGTTGGGGTGTTATATCCAACCTGTGTTCTGTGATAGTACTGCATTCTTTCATTTTTGCTAGATGCATGTCAAAAAATCAGATTAATCCTCTGTACTTGTAGGAATCGATGTTTTGTTGAGAAGAGTAAAAGGGATTTCATTTTAATATACAGGGTGTCCAGTTAGTGTGTAATTCTTTGATATCTCGCAAGGTGTATCTGAAAGAAGAAAATGTCAAATACAAAAGTTATTTGGTTATTTAAGACGCATATTCTAAAAATATTTTGAAATATACAGGGTGTTGCGGGAAAGTAGGATAGTGATCAGCTTGATTTTTTTATATGGAATTATAACCTTTTCTTAAATTCCTCTCGCTTCCATCATTGACCTCTTTTCGCCCCTAAAATATTTTTGGGATCGGTTGCGACGTTGCCAAGTTATAATTTATTTTCCATTAATTTCCGGATTTGCAAGGTCGTAATACGTACAAATTGATATAGTCCTTCAACTTTCCTCAATAATATTATACAGCAACTTACTTGAATATTAAGTGGATATTATTTTGGATGTTACCAGCAATTTTTATCTACAGGGTGTTTTTTGGCAGAATTTTAAATTAAGGCAGTTTGAAGGCCATTTTACTTTGTTTTTTTTTAAATGTAACACCCTGTATGTTTTATTTTAAATCGAAATATATACTAATAGCCTATCTCGCCTTGTAATATTTTTTCGCGTTTGCGGCGTTGCCAAGTTATGAATTATTTTTCCAAATTTTTAAACAAATATCCCCGATTCTAATTTATTTTAAATAGAGTCCTCTACTTATTTTTATCGTAATGATTTGCGCATGTCAAATTTAGTAAGAGTCAACAGTTTCAAAATTTTGTTTCTATTAATTACTGAGATACGGCAATACCGCTTTTTCGGTAAACGGTACCGGAACGCTTAAATATTTCCAAAACTGCTACAGCTGGAGAAGTAAAATTCAATACTTGGGGTTTTTGAACATACAGAATTCAAAAAAGCTAACCGCAGTGTTGTCCGAGTTTCCTCTTTTACGTTAGACTTCATAAATAGGGCATTCCATTCAAAATTTATGACGTAAAATTGGTAAATTTGACAACACTGATGTTAGCGTTCTTGAATTCTGTATGTTTAAAAATCCCCAAGTATTGAATTTCACCTCTCCAGCTGTAGCAGTTTTGGAAATATTTAAGCGTTCCGGTACCGGTTACTGAAAAAGCGGTGTTTTGGAATTGTGGAATCTTACTGAATTCGACATGCGCAATTCATTGCAATAAAAATGAGTAGAGGATTCTATTTAAAATAAATTAAAATGGGGGATATTTGTTAAAAAATTTGGAAAAATAATTTATAGCTTGGCAACGCCTCAAACGCGAAAAAAAAATATATTACAGGGCAAGATAGGGTATTAGTAGATATTTCAATTTTGAATAAAAAATACAGGATGTTACATTAAAAAAACAAAGTAAAATGACCTTCAAGTTGCCGTAATTTAAAATTCTGCCAAAAACACCCTGTAGATACAAATTGCTGGTACCATCCAAAATAATATCCACTTAATATTTAAGTAATTCGCTGTATAATACTATTGAGAAAGGTTGAAGGGCTATATCAATTTGGACGTATTACTTGCGACCTTGCAAATCCGGAAATTAATAGAAAATAAATTATAACTTGGCAACGTCGCAACCGATCACAGAAATATTTTAGGGTTGAATAGAGATCAATGACGGACACTAGAAGAATTTAAGAAAAAGTTACAGTTCCATATAAAAAAATCAAGTTGATCACCATCTTACTTTCCCGCAACATCCTGTATATTTCAAAATATTTTTGGAATATGCATCTTAAGTGACCAAATAACTTTTGCATTTGGCATTTTCTTCTATCAGGTATACCTTGCGAGATATCGAAGAATTACGCACTAACTGGACACCCTGTATAGCTGCGTATACCTATATGAAGTGTAATCATATTCAAAGGATGGCGCATACCCTATAGTATCACAGTGTATACTTATAAATTAAATAAATTTATTTTTAGTGGAGTGGAGTATATCAGAATGTTTTATTATGTATAATAATAAAATCACCATCTGTATGAACAGATGATGATGATGAACTTGATAGTAACAGACCCTTATTTATCCAATAAACTCTCCACCGCACGCTAAACAAAACGAAATGAAATCAAAGAGTCCCAACTCCGTGTTTTCGGTTAATGACCAATGCAGTCAAGTTGGTTGACTCAGTACTTTCCACAGATAACGGTGATATTGTTTCATTATTTCCCATTGCATAAGGTTATAGTCTGAGATACCCTTGCACCAAATCGTTGCCCGCTCGCCCGCAAAAAAACATCCAACACAAAAACTCCTAAATAGTTTCTGTCATCTCCCTCCAGCGAGTACGACGACAATGCAAGCCTCAACTGGGCGAATCGAAGCGATAAGGAACCTCCAAATCGCCTAGAAACGAAGTTTGAGCAGTTTTTATACTTTTAGTTTTTTTTATTATTGCTATACCGCCACTGGCACGATTTCTAAAAACCATACGTGTTTTCCATTCTCGCCATGGTAATAATACAAGTGTCGAAATTTCTTAAAAATGAATTCTAGGTTACACAATACAAAACAGTCAAAAGCAATATTCGTACGTATATATCAGAAAGTTCCTTGGTTTTTGTAATAGGCAATGTTCGGATGGACCTAAAAAGCTGAATTATGCTACTACTTTTTTCCTTCACAGGTCAATCGACAGCATAACCCTCAACCACCCCAATTTCTCCCACACAAGGAAAGAATAAAAACGAAGTTTGAGCTGTTTTTATATTTTTATTTTTTTAATATTGCTGCGCTGCCACTAACACGATAACAAAAAATCGTACGCGTTTCCTATCCTCGCTATGGTAGTAATACTGTGTCAAAATTTCATCAAAATCAATTCAACGGTTTCATCATTACACAATACAGAACGATCTAAAGCAATACTGGCATAATTTATGTATACATCAGAAAAGTCCAGCGGTTTCTGTAATAGGCACGTAATGTTCGGATGGATCTGAAGAAGTATAATGTGCCACTAGCTCTTTCTTCCATATCTCAATAATTACAACACATTTTTCTGTTTTACAACCCCCACTACTAAAAAAAATTATAAAAGTGTCAAAAATAGTTAGCTTAAAGCGGGCTTAAGGTAAAAGTATTTAAATTAAACGTGTTTAGAATTTTCTGAGACTCTAAATATGCAATAATATAAGGTGTCATATTAAAAAAGAGCACACCTGCCTCATCTGAAGCAACCTAAATAATTGAAAACATCTTGAAGATATGCATCATCACATAACTTAGCAACACCTTTTGTAGTTGTTTTTGTATATTTGTAAATAAGAGAAATATACTACTCTATGCAAGCGCTGGACGTGTCCTATATTGTACTAAGGTTGCTCGTCTGAACACATAAAAAATACTTCACTAGAGTACGAAGTTATTCAACGATCTTTATAATCACTGAACATCTTTTATTGCGAGTAGTGTAGATGAAAGTTCGTGCATCGCAAAAATCTCACGTGTATTCGGAACTTTTACGCCGTCGCCCTTTTTGAAAGCAAGATGCTCTTACCATCCGCTTTGCCACGGAATGGGTATAGAGGATGATAGAGGGTTCATTTGCAAGTTACAAGGAATAGAGATCACTTCGGATATGTCTGGCAGGCAAATACAGTAGAAATTTCCGGGGAATGGGGAAGACGTATCGGTATTTGAGAACAGCTTAGAACAGACAAAAGGGGGCTGGTGGGAAGATGTATCTATTAGAATCCACAAAGATAATATAAATGGAACTTTGCTGGGTGAAGAGGGCAACTGCGGTCTTGTTTACGCACTTATCAGCATATTGTATTCTAGAAATTTCAGACGATGATGAGAAATATATTTTGACAAATGATTATTCGAAGCCTGGAAAATATTTATTAACGCGGCTTGATGCTTTCAAGACATCTTGTTCTACTAATACTTATTTAAGTTAGTTCTCCTGAGTTTTTGATGTAAGAAGGGATGAAAAACATATTGTACCTAATGTGGGTGCCTTTGAGTTAGATTCCTTATTGTCAACCCAAAGTGTGATTGAGTGTAGCGAATGGACTGTATGTGCAACTGTATATCTTCCTGGCCTCAGCTTCTTAGTCAAACACCTTTTCTGGAGGATTAATCTATTCTCTCGATTATACAAATGATATATAGGAACCTTGGTGAGAGAGGTGATGTGTTCCCAGATGTGTTCCCGAAATTGAAGTGGAAATAAGCAAAAAATGAATTAAACCACTGACAATAGATCCACTGAAAGACTGGACACTCTGTGTATGTAAATTTGGTATGGCATTTTCGACTGACATCCGCGTCATCTATTCGGGTTGCGTGTGTCACTACAATGCATTCACAAATCGATTACAGGAAACTGTAGATATTCACGACCTAGGTCAACCCAAAAAATTTGGTGTAGGTGACCGACGATAGATGGGGTAGGTTACGAAAAGAGCGGGCTTTTTGAAATACCATATAAGCTTATTCAGCCTCCAGACAACGTGGTAACTTATAAAAATTTACCTTACGCATTCATTACCTGTTTTGAAAATGGACCTGATTAAAAAAAATTAAAGCATTAATTTAAAAAAATGGAATTGATAAGTGACGTAATAATAAATAAAACTAATATTGTTCACGACACGTTCTCCATTTTTTTTAATTAGTGTTTTACCTTTTCTAATCGGTGCAATTTTCAAAACAGGTCATTAATGAGTTAGGTAAATTTTTGTGACATGCTACCACGTTGTGTAGGACATTCAACTGATTATGTAAGAATGGGAATATATTAGATATGCATTACTGTAATAAAACAAAACAAACCCTTTTGTAATTTATTTCAATACGACAATTGCTTAAATAAAATCAGCTACACAAGGTACAAAAACAATTCATATAAAAGTAAAGCATGATTTATTCACTAGAATCACTATTTCATGATAATTACAATCCTTTGATGGCATATAATTTGAAGAGTAAAGAGGTAATATTCCTTAACTATTCATATTGATGCAGGCAAGATGTTTGTATATTTGTCGGTTTGGGTTGCCAATCCGTTCTAACTAGCGTCTCTGTATACGCTGACCAGATGGGATTTAATGTCTGAAATAAAAAAATGTATTTTTAGACCATCGACCTCACCTTCAATGCGATGGTTTGCCAAAGAGAGGGAATGCTGCACACCTTTATGGCAGCGTATGTGATTGTGAACAGTAATACAAGTTATATGAGTATGAGTAGTACCTAGTGTTTAGAAATGCATTCAAATGATATATGTATATTTCATGTAGAAATGATCAATCTTGTATTAATTTTGCATCAAAATTCACAATACAAAAATGAGGTGAGCGGTATAAATCAGGCAAATCACTTACCTTCGCGCATCCACATTCTTGCAATTTGGCGCAAGACAACGGCGTAGATATTTAGAACCCATTCCTAAATACATATAGACAACAATAGGCAGACAAAAATCTCAAAAGTAGTGCAAAATTGCAAAAAGACGCCAATCGACAAAAGCGAGCAACGACAATGTCAGTTACGACAATCGCTGTCAAAATGACGTAACAATTGGGCCACTTCTATTGATGCATCTAGAAATCTGTTTGAAACAGAGTTGGCTGATCAATAGCTCACGCAACCCCGCTAGGTGTGCTAGGTGGCTAGCGCTAACGCTGCTACACAGGGTCCTCATTTGAGTTTCACACCCCTGAATTAAACTTGGAACGTTAGTGACAGACTGCACATGTCATCTCTGAACATATAATGCGTGTTACAACAATCCCAACGCCTAAACTTCACAAGAACAAAACGGTCTGTATACTTTGTTTTAATTTAGAAGTGGACTGGGTTGCAGATATCAAAATCCACTACTTGTCTAATTGATAGGAAGATATTTACATATTCAAGCTGATTATCTGGCAAACATGATTTCCCATGCAAAAGTCAGACACGATCATAATTTTAGGACACCTCCACATACTTGCTTTTAGGTGCAAGAAGAAGATATAATCAGGAAGAATAGAGATGTTTTCTAAATCGTTCAATGGTAACATATATTAGTCAGATTTTAGGCGCAACAAATATATTAAAGCGTCAAACTCATTAATTCAGAACAACCCACAAAAACACCAAAAGCAAATTCAGAGAAACGAAGCATTCAATAATTGAAAATACAACGATTTACCTGACAATATCATCAAAATTATTATCACAAAACAGGCTTGATGGTACATAACATTATAGGAACACTACCTTACTGGCACGTCAACCTCGTCGTGGTGCATGACGAAGGTATAGTAGACATTGCCTGAGTAATAAAAAAAAAATTAATTAATCTTTGGTGCAAAAATTGTATAAGTGACACATAATATACCCCGTAGGGAACAGGGAAAAAGTGCGTTTCTGCAATAAATCAAATACTCAGTGTGTCCCATGTATTACTCTTGGAGCAAATAACAATATTTTATAACCTTTATTGCATACTATCACAGTTTATGCACAAACCAGGTGCTTGAAGCGCCAGCTATAGGTGATTCAGGGCTATTTTCCATACTGCTGAAAAGCACATATAAACTGCTATAAGTTTTTTGGCATACGTGGTTTATAATCAGTCCCATATACGTAGGCTCAAGTAGCGTTGCTCATCCTGAAAACTATCGATTTTCGAAATAAATCTATATCGAAACCGTATAAAACGATCTAGGATTAAATTCGTAACAAGAAAATCAATTCTTTGAAAACCTATTTTTTATCCTTGTTACTTAACGATTTTAATATAGCATTTTGTTGACATTGATTAATGTGATTGCTATTAATAGTGATTGGATAGGCGATAAGATCAAGAATAATATTTAATACAATATTTATATGTAACAGCTTCAATAAAATATTTGCGTCATTTGAAGGGACTGAATTGAGGAATTGAATTTTAACAAAATTAAATGGTCATACTCTTAGTTCCAATATTAAAATGTTATATAAACTCATGAACGAATGAACGAAAGAAGGAGAGATGTTTTTTTGGTGACTAGAACCACCAGACCACCAGTTCATAGGCCTACAACGGTGTCATGCGTACTGCAATTTTCACAGTATCACAAGCCAAGTGTTGAGTTTTATTTAGTTTTGATCTGATTGTTTCTATCTTTACACATGGCCACCACACTAGTGATCCATATAATAAGGACGGCCCATGCCTGTCTAAGGGGGCTTCTAAACGGGCAACACTTTCACTGCAATGTGTGGCTGCAATAGTGCAGCTGGCAACATTCTCGGCAACAACGGCCAGACTGAGCAATATTCCTTGTATAGCCTGGCCATATAGCCACATATGTTCGGCATTGCCGATATAATTTTATGTGTTGCCGGCACATAGCCGGACGATCGCTTGGCTACCGAAAACATCGGCAATATTGTTCTATTTTGGTGTTTGTTTATTGTTGATGTTGAACATTTTGGTAGGAAAATGGCTAATACTTGGACCATCGAGAGGATTATTGATTTCGTCAATGAAATACACTTACATCCTGAGTTATGGAGAGTGAAAATTCCCAGAATTTCCTCGACACTTCATATTGTAACAAAAAAAGTTCAAACAAAAACTGAGTGGTATTTTTGGAAGTAGTATAGGGTCTATCATACCATGCTTTCAAAACTTTTTTGTGTACTTCAACTCTTAACAATTACGCACAACTTCTTTTTTAAAATAGCACCCCACAGCTTTTCCTGCAAAAATGAAGTCATTGTTTTATTTAACATCTTGTAGTGTCATTGATTTCATACACAATCCATTTTTTTCGTGAAGTCATAAGAATAAAATAAATAAAATAAGAATTTGTTTGAGGCGTAATATTTTTGTAATAAAAAAGGATAGAAGAGACATTTTTTTTTTGAAAGCTTGGCATGACAGATAAAACCCACTTGGTTTTTGTTTTTTCGTTTTTTGCAACAATATTAGCTGTCAAATAAATTCTTATTTTATTTATATGATTTTACGGGGTAGAAATTTTTGTAACTCATTGATACAAATAAATTGAATTGAATAAGTTTGCGTATAACATCAAAGGTTCCATAAGATTTTAAATCGGTGCTATATTTGAAATCAAAAAGTTAAGGGCGAGTTTTCGGGGATGGCGTACAAAAAAGATTTAGTTATAGTTTCTATAGTATCTTCAGAATTACAACTGAGTTCTTGCCTGGACCGATTATATATACATCTCCAGTTGCTAAAAACCGCCAGTCTTGTACTTACAGGTATTGCTTTTTTCATGTTTCTATCATTTCTTTTTATTTATGGTTCAATTTCCTTTGAAAGACACTCTTTGACATTATTGAAAAGTTTTTAAATAGCATATTATCAAGACCAATTTCTATCTTTTATCTTAAGTTATTATCTAAAGTTTCTTCTGTCTTCTCTCTTTTTTATTTAATGTTTTGTTTAAAACAATATAAGCCACTACGTCAGCCATTGCTGCCCGACTATACAGCCCGTCTATGAACAAACTTTTGGGCTATACTATTGCAGAAAATATTGCCGGGATATATATTGCCGAGCCATATTCTGCAATAAAATGTTGTCGTCATGGCCGGGCTATGGTTACCAGGAATATAGCCAAATATTGCAGTAAAAGTATTGCCCTTTAGGCATGCCTTGTTGTACCAGAAGTGGTACAATTAAATGCACCCTCAATGTCTAGGAAAGCTACCAAGACCACTTCGTTTTGTTTCGACGTCTTCGATAAGAAATGTTAATCGGTCTAGTTTTTCCGGTTTTTCGGCTGTGTATAACTACCTGCCAGGCAGTCAATTTTCAGGTGTGAAGCCGGAAGTCGTGGTATTATTTGTTCCTGCCCTGGCTGTAGCATGGCCGGAATCACGCCGTCCAGATCTGGGCTTTCATATGGTGCAAATGTATTTATTGTCGTATGTTACGATTTGTCGGGCCAGTCTTCTCTAGAGGGGCGTCGTGTTGGCAATTCCTGTGGTCGTGCTGCTGCCGATCCCAAGGAGTGAATCAAGGACCTTATCCTTGACTTATTGTCCTTGTATAGGATGATATTGTTGTACTCCTGCAGTAATGTATTAAGGGGCCTGGATACACACATTTATACATACGTATTTGCCATGTAAAACACGGACTCACAATTTCTCGCATAACTCACTCTATTTTCAAACTACATATATATTTTTTTTCGGAGGGAGGGGTTGGCCTCAGACATAGTCCATTAGCCACAGAAATTTAGTATTTAGTAATTTACCACGTCACAGATGTTTTCTTTGGCTCTTCATCTTAGATTAGGGTTTTTGTTAATATGATGAATTGAACAATTTTGTCATGTATGGATTTTCTTTTTAAAGCTAGGAGATTTGATATATTGACGGGTGGGTAGATATTGTCTTCCAAGATTAATCTGTTAATAAGGCTGTTAATTGATATTTTATTATATTCACATGCGAAGAATATGTGGTTCAAGTTGGCTATGCTGGCGCCATCACAGATACAATTTGTGGAGTTCCCTATCCCAATTTTATACAGATGAGCTTTGAATCTGTCATGGTTGAGTCTCAATCTCGTGATCGTAGAGGAGTAGAACCTGTCGACCTGGTATTCAAATATGTGAGGAGACCTCACAACTACAGATGGAAACTACATATATAATATTTCAGAACGCGATAGTTAAGACCTTAATGAATGACAACTATTTTCGATTTTCTCAAAAAAGTTTTTTAATGTGCAAAAAAACTCACAATGCAAAATCACACATTCTATAAATGCCTGTAATTTAACCACCAAACACGATATCAAAAAAGGCTAAATAGTTGCACAAGCGCAAGCTTTCTTCTTCAATTTGCTCTTTAAGTCATTACTGTAAGTTTAAAGGTAACGTCAGGAGCTTGGAAATGCGAAATTCAGTTTTATGGTGACCTTTGGACCTTACCTTTGGACCTTTTGACCTTACCTTTGGATTTTGGGACTTATCTCCCCTCATCTTAGACACACACACTGGAGAAAGGGAACAGGCGACCACACCTCCTCGCTAACACGGGAATACGTCTTTTCTTGGATTATCAATTTCGCGCGCTATACCCTAGACCCTTAAGTAAGACTTTCGCAGGAATGGTGCGATGAACTCCTGGTTCTTGGGTTGTTTGGCCGGCGTCGACGCGCTCCCCCGACTTCGCTCGGCGCGCTTCGCTCCTTGACGTTTTGCCAACACGAGTGGGTTGCATCCTCAGAAGCTGTTACTTGTTTGGCGTGTTCCGAGCAACTGAGATCACGTCACGGGGTTGAGCACCTATATATCCCGGATTAGAAGGGGGCGACTGCGTCCTGCGTATCTTAGAATCACTGCGTCTTTAAGGGCGAGTATCTGTTGAGCTTATATGCTTCTTCTTTGTTATTGATGTTGTATACCGGGTGTCCCAGAATTTCCTTGACACGTGATATTCTCGTAACGAAAAACGGTTCTAGCAAGAACTGAGTGGTACTTTTGAAGGCACTATAGGGTCTATCATACCATGCATTCAAAACATTTTTTTTGTACGTCAACCCCTAAAACTCACCCCCAACTTTTTTTTTTCAAATACCACCCCATAGGTTTTCCTACATAAATGAAATCCCCATTTTATTTAAAATCCTGTAGTACCTTTAATTTTATTTGCAAACTTATTTTTTCCGTAAAATCATAAGCATAAGACAAATGAAATGATAATTTGTTTGACCCCTGATATTTTTGTAACAAAAACGGATAAAAAAGAAAAGTAAGTGGGTTTTTCAAGGGTAGTGAATGACCCATCATTCCTGCTTATGAACCATTTTTTTCTCACTTAAACCCCTGGAATCCACCCCTAGCTTGTTCTTTCAAATTTCAATCCACAATTTTGCCTGGAAAAATGAATTCTTTACTTGAATTTAATTATCGTAGTGCGTTACTTTTTGTGCCCCTACTGCAATTCATCGTTAATTTTTCTCGGTTAATCCATGAAATCGTAAGCATAAATTAATTAAAACACATGTATGGAAAATATTTTTTATTATCATGAATCAACTAATAATAAAAATGTGACAACAAAACTAAGTGCAAAAACGTGAAAAAGTTTTAAGGTTACATCGGGCCGCGCCAACCCCATGTGCAGGGTGTGCCCCGCACACGGGCGCCAAAATTAATGATAAAATGCAGTAGGGGCATAAAAAGTAAGGCACTACGATAACTAAATTCAAGTAAAGAATTTATTTTTCCAGGCAAAATTATGGATTGAAATTTGAAAGAACTAGCGAGGGGTAGATTCCAGGGGTTTGAGTAAGAAAAAAATGATTCATAAGCAAGGATAAAGGTATCACAAGATTTCAAATAAAATGGGGATATCATTTATGTAGGAAAACCTACGGGGTGCTATTTGAAAAAAAAGGTTGGGGTGAGTTTTAGGAGTTGACGTACAAAAAAATGTTTTGAATGCATGGTATGATAGACCCTATAGTGCCTTCAAAAGTACCACTCAGTTCTTGCTAGAACCGTTTTTCGTTACGAAAATATCACGTGTCAAGGAAATTCTGGGACACCCGGTATATGTGTGTCCCTGTACAATCTGGCGTAACAAGAGGAGGCCGTAGCAATTTTTACAATTTTTGTTGGCTTATTTTCCTAAGCCTACTAAGTAATTTATGTTATGAGGGCAGCAAATAATATAATATTGAAATAAATTGAGAACTACAAGGAATTGATACTGACAATCTTTCATCGTTAGAAAGGTTGAAAAATTTTAGATTTGATCGTACAACAAAAATTAGTCATACCCATTTGGAAAAATCAAGTTATTCGTGACACATAATTCAAATTTGACCATCCATGTCGCATGTCATACCCTTTTAAGCTTTATAATCGCTAATTTTTTGCTAGAACGGTTTGTCTCAAGTCCCGCTAGTGATACATAAAGTCATAGTAAAAATAACTAAGCACAGGTATTTAAAAGATTAAACTCTAAAGGAATTATCATTATTTAAGTGACAATATCAAATATCTAATGTCAAGGCTTCCAGCAAATTTCTGAAATATGTTTTAGTAAGACCACTATTTCTGTCCATGCACTGTTGGCCCATATTGTATAGAGCGACTGGTGAATTATTATATTTTCCAACTATTTCATACTATATTTAAATTTTTACCGGAAAATCTCGAAAAAGGTCTGCGGCCGGCGGTACTCGAACCTACGACCTCCAGATTGATCTCCGGTGCTCTCACCAGTTGAGCTACGATCGCCCTGTCAGCTCAGCTCAGAAAGCGTCGACTAGAACTACGTGGGAACGAGCCCGCCCTCCGACGACGCTCTCGCGCCATCTTCTCGAACACCAACGGCCCGCATCTGGTACAAATTTAAATTGAGAAATCCACATGCAGATGTAAGCATGAAAAAGCAATTCAACACCCCTCGTACAGAGAGTATCTGTGCCAGCCCGGCCGAGTGACATCTAGATTAAACGATGTCGGAGATCAATACCGACCCATCAGATCACTTGCTGTCATAGATGTGGGCCGCTGGTGGTACCAGAAGATGGCACGAGGGAGGCGTCAGAGGCCGAGCCCGTTCCCGCGTAGTTCTAGTTGACACTTTCGAGGTTGAGTTGATAGGCCGACCGTAGCTCAACTGGGGAGAGCGCCGGAGTATCAATCTCGAGGTCGTGGGTTCTAGTGCCGCCGGCCGCCTACTTTTTCCGACATTTTCTGGTACGAATTTAAATTTAGAAATCCACATGGGGATTTAAGCATGAAAATCAAAATGCCTTCATACTATATATAGTATTAATAGTAATATCAAAATGACAATGATATAGTGTTATCGCAGTACCGCAGAGTGACTGCAACATCAGGCTACGGTTACTATGAATGCGAGTTCTGACGAAAATGTGTTCTGACGAGATCACACAAACTCTTCGTCAGAACAAGGGTGGTTCTACTGCACGCGTTTCCAGGGTATTCTGATTGTCAGTGCGTTTCTGCCACCCAGCGGAAGATGGACGAGCTTGATGAGCTATATTTTCTTGAAAATCCTATAATAAAGCTATTTCTTTTAAATAATGGAAAATCGGAGCACGTGAGCCAGTCATTTAGTAGTAGAGACGACAAAGACGAGTTTCATATATTGTTTGAAGAATTATGGGACACACAGTACTTCAGGATAACACCAAAAACAATCACTACATACTGAACGGGATCGAAGAAAGGATCAAAAAGTTCTCCATTTTTCGCGACTGTATTTTGTCAAAAACAGATTCGCTGTATGGTTGTATGTTGTGATAGCTTTTGTCCATCATGTCCCACAAACAACCTGTTGTCTTGCACACAAGCAATCAGTTTACCCACGTCCACGGTGAACCCTCCACAGTGCTCAGTTCCAAACCATGTGAAAAACCACTCAACACTTGGCAAAATAGTTGCAGACTCGGACGAATTCGCTCAAAAATTTCAAACGTTTTTGAACGTTCAAATCGTACTGACGACGACGTGCGTATTCCGACGAGGCTTCCTCTCCCATAGTAACCACTTTCATTGGAAATCAGGCATTTGATTGCGAATTCAACAGAACTTGTCAGAACACATTTTTGTCAGAACTCGCATGCATAGTAACCATAGCCTCAGGCGGACAAGAAGAAAAAGGGAACGACAGAAGTATCACGATGAAATACCACGCACTTAGAAAAAGGAGGTGGGATGTAGTTACGAACTATGTAGGCCATGAAGACAGAAATTTTAAAACCAAAGAATTAAGAATCTTGAATTATTAGAGAATTACTGCTAAATATAGACCAAGATATCGTTTCATCTACAGACAAAAGTACGATACAAAACAGGTGAGCCGTAACATGTTTCCACAATACCCTATCTATTTCGAGATCAATCAACAAATGATAAGAAAATGTGGATATACCTTTGGCCCAGTTTTTGGTTTGGAAATTGTGGTTTTCCCGAAGAATATTCAGCCATACGTACAATAAATTAGAAATGCATTTAACTTTATAGAGGAGGATTCTTTTACTTACCTCTTAATAATCATTATCTTTCTGAATTCATTGTCGTCTGATTTCCATGGATTTGCAATAAGCACCAATTTTACCTCTTTTCGCCTCACTGGAACGATTGTTACCTCCTTCAGATCAATACCTATATCTCTAAAAAAAGACCCTACCGCATCATTCCGTACCTTTTTCAACTGTACGGCGGGTTCACCTGTTATGTTTATATATTATTATTATTAGCAAGTATCACACCAGTTAGTACTCATAATCATAAAGTAACAAATTCCAGTGTTTGCCTCCCTGCAGAAATCAGTTCAACCCACTAGTGACTCAAAAATCATATGTTCAGGTAGCTTATACACGCGGTATACTTCGGGACCTGATGAAATATTTGCTAAGCTCAGACAAACTACAAACTTATTTGTTTTTGCTGATAAAACTACAAAACAAATGGCACGTAGGTTGCTTCTCGGTATGCTTGCTCCAACAAATGGTTTTAATATACGATAACTAGAGAATCGTCATTTTTGTGTTCATACTTCTCAGTCTCACCACTAAAGTTTGAATGTCCATTATATCGGCAGGACGTTAAACTCTAAAACTCAAAACTAGTAGTAAACACAACGCTAATGGTTTGTTGATTTACCATTGCCATGAGAGAATAGCCCACACTATGACTACCTCAAAGATAGCTTTAATTGACGTTAATACGGACACCAAAATACTTTTTCAACTTTGCCTTGCATACTCTTAAAACACCTTAGACCAAAGTTTTAACTTATTTAAGTGCTACGGGTTTATAAAATATATTATGTATAAAAATCTTTTTGCAATATATTAGCATAATATCCGATAGGTATATAAATTGCAGAATCTTCAAGGTCAAGAGTTTTCATCCAATACAGTGGCCTCTCCTAATAAAAAATAGATCATGTTAGGGGGCTCTAAGATACCTAGAACTAAACTTTTTTTATGCTTATAATTTTTTGAGCATCCCGTCACCACTGGCAATATAATAGTTCCTCAAAATTTTATAAAGATCATATTATTATTTTTCAAGCATATATACCTAATAGGCCTATTTGGTGTAGTAACGACAAACACTAAACAATGTAATCACTTGCCAATCCGATTCTTTTTAAAGCCGTATACATCAGTTTTAGTATATAGTATAAATAATTTCATGTCCATAGCTCTCTGTGGGGATAATGAGGGCTTTTTTGGAAGGGAAGCATGTACACGAGGCGAATAACGATAAGAATGGGCCTAAACTCAAAAAAATATGAACAGGGTAGAAACAGTAAAAAAGAAAGCAAGCAATTTAAAATATAGGAAAAAACGCGCTACGCTTAGTGAAAAGGGGGATAGCGATGGAAAGTCGGACGAGGAGGGATTAGTAGTTGTCTGTAGGATACTCTTTCTAATGCCTCCTTTTCTCAGATGGCCGTGAGCTGGAAGTTTTCTTGAGGTAAACCTTCACAGAACCATAACAATTTTTTTGTAATATGTTTAGAAGCGTTTTAGAACTCGGAGCTTTGTACCCACTGAAATTTATTCAGTATGGCCTTAAAACGATGCACCGTGATCATTGCAATACGTAATTAAAAATAGCATATAATAATACAAAGTAAGCGGTCATCAGGAAAACGGAATCTATTTACCATGTTGCACCATTTGGCCGCTACGAGACGGTATATGTTAAGTTCCGAAATGGTTACTTGCTAGCAAATTCATTGCAATTATAGCGACTCAGCTGAAATTTGGTATGCTAGAATAATTTTTAGTTGCAGAAGCATATACATGTTTTCAAATCTTATTACTGAAATCGGTCCATTTGCATAGTTGCTTGAGATTTTAGACCATTCAAACTTCTAGTCCCATGCGATGAAATATTTTATCTGTTTTGCTACACAAAAGTCTTTTTGGTAAATGTGACAATTGTTATGTCCAGCAGAATTTTGCATTTGGTCTTGTTAATCATGCTTTCTGTACCTTAATTGAAATTGAAGTTAACTAAATTCTTTATATGAATTGAAAGAAACTAGGATGAAACCATGCTGCCTTTTTGTACCAAATCAGTCAATTAATCAAAAATGTATGTCAACAACGTTGTTCCTCTCATTGATGTGCATGATTCATGCCACAATATTCAAAATTTCAAATGACTATGCCAGTGGACCAATTCTGGTGCTAATTTTAGCACGAATTCTACCAAAATTAAAAAATTCATTAGGAAAATATATTAGTACATATAATTTTCGGAATTTTTTGTAGGAGGTGTAAAGGATTTGAAGGATTTTCTAGGAGAAAACTATGGAATTCAATGAACACGTGGGATAAGTAACGCTGGATTTTTATTGGCCTATCTGTGTTTAACAGAAATGTAGTAGGAGATAAACATGACTACAGAAACCTGATCTCCAATTTTCCACGGTAGTTGTTGAGCTAACAGTTTTTTGTATCCAAAGTAATCTTTAATAATTTTTGAACTGAATGCTGGAATGGGATTGATGAAATCCGATATTTTGGATGTGTTAGCAGGATATTACTATAGCTATTCGATTTGAGTTTCCATTAAAAACAGTCAATATAACAACCGCCTAGTATTGAGTTATACAAACAGGTCAGGTTTTAAAAAAATGTAAAGAAAATTGAATTCATTCTATGTCCAAGTTTTTACAGATGAAGAGTATGAGCAAGTTTACCATGATGTATTTTTTATAATAAATTGTTAGCTGACGCCGTGAAAACCAATTATATAAATAGAATAGTGTAATCTGATAACAAAACCTTAAAACAAAATTCGGAAAGTATCGTAATTGCATATAATAAGCACATTTCAAACGCTCGAAGTCAAAAAATTCCATCTATGTATACCTGTTAATGCACAAGAATTTTTTTTCATTTTCTAAAATTACAGCTATTCTTAGATACTTTGTATGCGGTAACACTCTGTATTTTGTCGCTCTCTTTGATCACCTGTCAGTAATGTCAGTAGGTAATAAATCGATGTTTGATATATTTACAATTCAATGTATTTGAAGAGCATAAATGAATTTTCAATCAATATGGTCAATCGCCAATGATTAGCCCCGACGATTATACAATACTCTTCCTTCCAATTTATAAGACTGGAGAAACCGAAGATATGTTAAACATCACGCCCATGAGCTTGCTTGCTGCGATCACAAAATTCTTAGAACTTAAAACTACAGAAATCGAGTTATTAAGAGCCAAACCAATGACTACAGTCACCTATCATTTTAAACGTCAAACGGTTGCTCCTTTAGGAGACGTAAATGTGACTAACAAAATAAATAATAGATGATATTTGTCACGTCAAGAAGGATGTGTTGACAGAGTTTATTAGGATTTACAGGTCTCATCCTGCTTTGTGTGTCCAAAGAACATGTGTATAGAAATTTAAAAAAATTGGGATACGCCTCATATCGCAAGTTGGATCCAAACGCAGATCGAGATCTTGTCTTGGAAAAAAATTATAAGAAGAAGGGTCCATTTTGGAAAGAAATTTAAGAGAAATGGTGCTATTTATTTACCCGACTGTATCGTTGGTAAACAAATTAGTATTATTACTATCCAACAACACTAAAATAGCGACAGAGAGTTTAGATAACATATAACATTGTTAGCAGCCAACATATCCAGAGGATATAATATGCTGACATAAACAACGAATATAGTCACCTCTATCGAGAAATAAGAACCAAACCTGAGGTAGAGTCTCATTAAATCAGGAGCTCGTCAAATGTATTTTCCTATCATTAAATAATTTTTGAAGAGTTTTCAAGAATTTGGATAATTAGTTCACTGTTAATTTCTTTTTATCGGAAGAAATTAATTCGTGCAATGTTTACCTATTTATAATTTCACCGATGACGTATAAGTCTCTAGTATATTACCCTTTTCCTCTAGAATACGTGGGCAATAGTGATACTTGGCTCGATGATTCTACATTCTCCCTAACTTCTCTACCCTAGGTTGAATGCATTTCATACACAGGAGTGAATAATAGTGAAATACATGCTGGAGAGTAAATATAACTATCACTGTTCGTAACTGCATGAGTTCTATAAAAAATTTAAACCAGCAAAATGCATGGTGCCATGCAGAGTTCCTGAATCAAAATTTCATCACACCCACATACCAGGGAGTGGTGCAGCATTGATAAAAAATCGCTAACTTAATTACTTGGAAACACCAGCGTCGACTATTTTTAAAATACTAGAGGAATTTAATCCATCATAATCGACAGAAACGTCATCATTGCACCGAAACACATTAGTGCAGCTAAAATGAATTATACCGTTATGGATTTGCTTCCTAGGTTAATAGGCGGAGGAAGTATTGTGTTCGCGAAGTATTTCCATTTGGAAATAACACATTTATCCGCGCCTAGTGAAATATAAACGCTTTACTAAGGATTCGACTTTTGTCAAGGTAAATCATGTTTGACATACAACATATCAATATTTTCTGAACACTAACTAAACTAGATCATACCGACTAGTGATTATGGAATATTGAGGAACACAGACGTCTACATTGGCAATAAATGGGAATGTGTCGATGCCTCAGGATCACGATATTATTTAAAAAGGGGCTCCAATGGAACAAGCTGCTCCGTTCCCTTACCCAGTGGCTACTCCTCACACCGTGAGGTGAGCAAGCACTGGATCCGCGAATCGTGCATGCTAAGTACACGAAGGAACCCAAGGATGCCCTCTTAGCCTGCGTTTCCACCAGAGAAGCTAAGGAATTTGTTTTTAACTAACCAATAGAATCGCTTGGATTATCTCCCCTCGCTCAGTACAGCTGTAGTGGAAACGGCTTAGCAAGGTGAGATTTTTGTACGTACAAAACAAGGCATGTTGGTGAGGAATATGTGCTAGGAATGTGTTTCGAGAGATGCGTGCTAGAAATGTCTTGCGACGGATGTGTGCTAGGGACATATACCGAGACGCCAACAACGGGCAGATGCACGCCGCTCGCTGGCAGTCTGAAAAGAGCCCGCTACACATCCTCGCAACGCTCATCTGTACATCATTTCATAGCTCCGTCACACATATTCGCACCGCTCATCTTCCTAGCACATCTCTGGTGGAAACACCCACAACGTTTCACAGCTTCGCTACACATCCTCGCTGCGCTCATTTTCCTAGCACGTCTCTGGTGGAGACGCAGCCTTCTGCACCGCTAATATAGGCGGCTCCGCACAGCACAGCGGTATTCGCGCACTGTAGTTAGCAACGTATTTCTCATCCCATCTAGGGATCCAATGTTCATCACCAGCTGACCGATAGTATGGTCTGGCTAGAGCCTGCGAAGCTATCCTCATTCTTAGAGACGATGTTCACCTCGGCAGGCGGCGAAAACTCAATAACGATTAACGAACATCGCCTTCTGTTGATAGTCGAGAAGGACTAGTCAGGCTTGTTTGCCTGCACAAGCTAGAGCGTGAGGAATGAGCAGTTCCAGTAAATCCGCGATATATTGGCTCTATACTCCTTGACCATATGGCAGTACCACTCCTGTATGAGTGCCTTGAGAAGGACTATGTCAGGCTTGTTTGCCCGCAAAAGCTTGAGCGTGAGGAATGGGTAGTTCCAATAAATCCGCCATATATCGGCTGTATACTCCTTGACCATATGGCAGCACCACTTCCGTATGAGTACCTTAGATGATAAAAGAGTACTCGCTGAGCCGCGTTGTACCAATGCCCGTAAGCCGTCCCACAGTACGTCTCACATGCCCTCGTACATGCCGGTAAGAGGTGCATGAACGTTTCTGGATCCTTCCAGTAGGCTGCGCAACGGGTATCGGTACAGCACCCTTATAATGCTACTATGGTACACCAAGATAATTCGAAAGACAAGGTCAACTACTCAAACATTTTATGCTCTTCTAGAAGTTTGTAGAAACATCTTTATGAAGTCTTAAAAGAAAGTCGACTTCGGCAGCTTTAATGTGGACTTTTAAGTTTGCGAGGTGAGTTCCGTGATAGACTGCTCGCAACAACGTGTGAAGTCCAAGTCGTGATATTTACGCGATGCAGGACTCAGGATGTAAACTTCTCTCCATATTCATCCTTCTGTGGGTTTTTGTGTCGATTTGTGGCAGCTTGTCCATGGGACTAAAGTTGTATAATGACAATGGGACCACAGGAACGTTTGTGGCAACAAAATTGTTCTCACCGCACAGTTCTAATGACCAGATCTGCCGGAGTCGGTGCACATACTTGCGCCAGAAACAGTCTTTCACCTTTTTTGTATCCTGGGCAAGGTAGTTGGTAAGTGTCTCCGGTATGTATTTGTCGCTTCCATCTGTGATCTGTTCCTCCTCTTCACTATCTCCGCATTATCTTCTCTTGAGATGAACCATGACACATTTGTCTGTTTCGAACTCTGTTCCAATATCATGTGTGTGGTCGTGCACTACCCTCAGCGACTGTTGTATCGCGTTGGCCGAAACCATAAAAGTATCGGTCATCAGACGGATGACCTTGTGCATTTGTCGATTGGGCTTGCCACAGCTGAATCCTTTAGTAATTTACTGCGCTATGGACAGAGGCACCAGCAAAAAAGGAAGGACTCAAGAAGTTTCCCTAGATGAGCCTCTTTTTAATGACACCAACTCCCTCTGAACCCGAGTTTTACCTTACGTTATGGTGAATGGATATATTCCAGAGTGGCATCAGTCGTTTGACTATCTGAGTATTTCCTGAAAGACATTTGATCAGTCGCACAATCAGCTGATGAGAGAAAGTCCTTTGTAATACACTGGTCAACAAGAAGATTCTCCTTGCAGCCCGCTACTCCTTTCTTTGACCGTTGTTTATACACGTTGAGAAATACGGGAATCACAGCTTGAAAGATACGTAAGTAATAATATTCTGGTAAAGAGCTTGTAACATACGTTCAGACATGCTGTTGGTCTGTAGTTCTTTAAATCAGACAAATCTCTGGTCTTTGTGGGAAGCATGGTTCAGTCCTCGACAAACCGAGCTGGAACTGGCTGCTCTTGATTTAGCCAAGAGTTAAAAACTCTTGGCTAAATTGGCTTGGATAAAATAAGAGTTAAAAACTCGTGGCTTGGCATTTATGCTATCTGGGTCAGGAGCGGCAACACTTTTTACGCTTGGAATTTCTTCCGTGTTTATCGGAATATGTGTCACTTACAAATGGACTCGAACTGCGCCAAGATCGGAGTGTCTGCCTGGAGGGGTTTGGGCTGTTCGTTAAGTTCCATCCAAAAAGCCTCCAAGCGATCAGGAGTTCTGGCGGCTACTCTATAGCTGGTGCGCGCTGTTGTAGAGACGAGAGGGCCTTTTTGAAGATATTCTGTTTTCTTCATTACTTTAACATTCGTACCCTATCAAGATAATATTATTTGTCATCAACCAGTACCGCTTGACGGTCTGATGGTCGGGCCCTAACCTGCAGGCTATATGACGCACTCGGCAAGTAATGGGCTTCCCAGCCGTTCTATATTTGATCACACACTGGACACAGGATGCTTCCTGGCGGGCCAACTGAGTTAATCAACTTGAAACAGCATCACGGAGCCATGTTTCTGTACGTACAAAAGATGGCATGTTGGCGAGGAATGTATGCTATTAATGTGTTGCGAGAGATGTGCGCTAGAAATACGTTGCGAGGGATAAGGGCGAGGGACGTGTGCTGTAGTTGATGTCATCATCATAGTCACAATACATATCAAAAATTGTAATCATAACAATTCTTAACAGACCTGTTGTGAACTCGTAAAATGCATTTACTCATTTTACGAGTTTCTCTTGGGATATCTTTGAGATCTTTAATGCAGTAGTTTCCCGTTTGCTTTCTGCATCCTCACGCCGTTGACCAGATGGTATCTACTGGTTTATCCGCCTTTAGGGGCAATTTCTCACCCCAAGGACAAGAAGGTGTCCTGAGTCTTCTCAAGTCGTCCACCCAAAGCTGTCGGTTGAGAAGAGGGGACTGCTTATACCGACAGTAGTTTCGGTTCCTTTTAGTCGCCTTTTACGACACGCAGGATACACGATGGGAGATATTCTAACCCGCCCCCACACGGGGTAAATATAATAGTTGATGTAGGTGAGCAAAAATAAAACTCTGAAAAGAGCCCGCTACACATCCCCGCAACGCTCGTCTGCACACCGTCTCACGCTCCGCCACACATCTTTGCACCGTTCGTCTTCCTAGCACATTTCTGGTGGAATCAGCCACACCGTTTCACAGCTCCGCTACACATCCTCGCTGCGCACATTTTCCTAGCACATCTGTGGTGGAAACGCAAAGTAAATACGGGTTCACTCATACAGCGAAGTGCCTTTTCTTTCCTGGGCATTATTATATACAAGTTATGACACTTATTTACAACTAACTACCACCAATGATGAGGTTTCTGCGTTTTTTCAGAAATCGATTCGAATAACTTCATCAATCAAAGTCGTGTGGAGGTTTTTCAACGTTATTATGGCATCATCCTACTTTACTTTTATAAATAAGATGTAATGGATAGAGAGACACATAAATCTTCTTGACTTTTTCTGGTAATCTCTTGAGCGCACAGCGTCTATCGTTACAGATGATTTTTCGTAGCATCTCAATTTCAGTAGCTATTAAAGTCGAATAATACGTAATAGATTTCTCTGCTCGCGCTCGCTAGCTTTTCCAAATGATTTAAAAATCAGATTGTATTATATGCTTGCAATTTCTGTAAAATATACATGTTTGAAAATGGTATAATCGATATATTCTCCACTAGTCTGCTACAGTCATGCATGTTTCAAATTTTGCCTAGTCTCTATTATCCCTTGGTGACTGATTGAGGCGGAAAGCGAATATTCGCATATACCGGTAGGCTTATAGTTTAGTCATCAAGTAATATTATTGTTAAAAATATAAAGATCCAAAGAGGTATATTTTTGATTTAAGGGATATTCGCTATTGGCTTTTCGTCTGTCTGTCTATCGGTCGCTATTCTTCTAACTCCATAATCTCAATAACCGCTTTTGATGAAATTTTGAGATTATTTCTGAAGTTGTTGCAGTGGCGTTGGAATTAGCAACGGAAATCCTCAGATCATTTCCCGTTTTCTTTTTCGCGAGGGGCTAAATGGTGTGGAAGGGTGAGGGGGTTAGGAAAACGGCAGTACTTTTTGCATCCATAATTGACTGTCCATTATCCTGAAGAAAGTGGCGTGTGACATGATCATAGTAGATAAACCTCCGCCAGCTTTGGCGCTAGTGTAATTACTAAAAACAGAGATCGTTGAACCAGCTAAGTTGACCCGTCTGACGATTCAGATACCACACAAAGTAAATGATGAAAAAGAGACCAAAAAAAAAGGAAGATAAGTAGCACCAGCTTGACATTGTCAACTAGAATTTGGTAAATTTGTGTAATTTTGAGGTTTGGGTTTGAAAAAAATGTACTTGCTTGTGACGTGCTACGAAGGATGTGACCAATCGAAGTATAATTCAGACGTATGATGGCTTTTTATACTTCATTAAATGATAAAGGGTGTCTCAATAAGTGAATAATATTTGCATTATCAGCTATGTTTGATATTCATATTGGCATGTCATTCTAACATTAAAGATTGAAAGCTGACATAAACATGGGAGTTACTAAAAATGGAGCATTATATGACAAAGTAACGTGTCCTGATTATTATCAAATTGGTGAATGTTTGATTGTCACCCTTCATGAAGACTAAGTAATTTATCGATTTACTGTGTAAAGAATAATTGAAACGTGACACTATTCGGATAGAATTGTGGCCTTGGGAAATAATTGGACCATATACCTACTTTGAAGATGAGAAAAATGGTGCATCGAATGTGAATGGCGTACATTACCTTATGATGACGCATTTTTTAAGCCCTCGACATATTGCTTTTGATGACATATACAGGGTGTCCCTCAATTTCCTTGTCACGTGATACCCTTGTAACAAAAAAAAAGTTCAAACGAAAACTGGTAACTGATTGGAACTTGAAAGTGCTATAGAGTCTGTGATACCATGCCTACAAAACATTTTATTTGTACTTCAACCCTTATAACTCTCCCTCTGTAACGGTTCACCCGTTTTCAAAATTACTTTTATATTATCTACGTGGCTATCATACACAAATAGTTTATAACTTCCATTTTTAGCAACTATTTCCTCATTATACTAGTAACGTTTTCATAACTGTTCAATTGTACCTTTTTTTTACCTCTTCCTTTTCCCATATCTATCTATTTCAGCTGGAAATGTTATTATATTATACAATCTGCGAACTCATTTTGGGCAAATCTAATAAGTGGCGGGTGTGCTCTCTCTCGAGGAAACCGAGGAAACCACCCTTCTTCGAAGTACATCACTACTTCTTTGAAAACTTCTTTGGAGTGCCAGTAACAACCCTTCTTCGGAAGATCACCACTACTTTTTTGCACCATCAACACTTCCTCAGTGGGGCACCACCCTTCTTTGGAGTACCACCATGCTTCCGTTGATGTGACAACTTCTTTGGGGTGCCATCATCAGAACTTCAGTGGGGCACGACCTCTACTTCTTTGGGGTACCATCACCACATCTTCTGGGCACCACCTTTTCTTCGGAAGGGCACCACAACAACTACTTAATGGACTTCCCACCGGAGATAAGTTCTTGTTTTTTAAAAAAATATATACATACTGCATTCGTATACTGAAATAAATCTATTAAACCATTGTTGTCCTGTTTTCATTTCTTGACGGCTAGCTAGATACACGCACGCACCCACAGGCCCTTTTCTTGTGCAATCTGACTGAGCAGCTGGTTGCTATGGGCAATATGATGGTTGGTGGCTCATCACCAATCAGCATTTCAGCATAGCTTTTCCTGCACAAATTGAGGCCTTATTTTATTTAAAATCTTGTGGAATTTAAACACAAACCGTTTTTTTTTGTAAAGTCCCAAGAATAAGGTAAATAAAATAAGGATTTGTTCGAGGCGTAATATTTTCGTAATAAAAACAGTTATAAAAAAAATCCGACGCAAAAACTCTCGTAAATAGTTTCTTGCGTCTCCCTCCTTAGGAACTAGAACGCCACAGTTTCTTCCGCATGCTTCAACTGGGCGATGCGAAACATCTAAAAACGAAGTTTGAACTGTTTTTATATTTTTAGCTTTTTTTATTATTGCTGCGCCGCCACTAACACGATTATTCAGAAACAGTGGCGTCTTCCATTCTCGCCGGGACAGTAAATTCTGTGTCAAAATTTCATTGAAATCAATTCAATAATTTTTGCTTTACGCAATATACATAGAACAAAATAAAGCAAAACTCGTATGTACACATCACAAAATTGGTTTCTGTAATAGGCAAGCCAATGTTCAGATGGACTTACAAAAGTGTAATATGCCGCTAGGTATTTCTTCCACAGGTCAATGGACAAACTATTATGGATACAACAAATTTTTCAGTTTTACAACCAACCACCCCCAACCGCCCCAATTCCATCTCCACAAAAAAAATGTAGAAAATGATCAGGAACCCCTAAGTTTGAGCTGTTTTTATGTTTTAGTTTTTTTATTATTGCTGCACCATCATTGACATGATTTTACTCCGCCTCCTGTACAACGATTTCCAAAATTATATGTAGGAACATTACCTACTACGACCCCATAACATATCGCTACCTAAATTTCATCTCAATCCATGTAGCGGTTGCTGAGATTACGACGTTAGAAAAACGCCAACAGGCAGACAGGTAGACCGACCGACAGACCGACAGACAGACCGACAGACAGACCGACAGACAGACCGACAGACAGACCGACAGACAGACCGACAGACAGACCGACAGACAGACCGACAGACAGACCGACAGACAGACCGACAGACAGACCGACAGACAGACCGACAGACAGACCGACAGACAGACCGACAGACAGACCGACAGACAGACAGACCGACGGAAATGAGTGACGTGGATTTTCGTTATGTAGACATCATGAAACGCCCAAAAGCGTATTATCTCAAATTCGAAAATTTTTGCGATCACAATACTCCCCTCGCCTATCGGTGTGGGAAGTAAAAAATTCATTTGCTTCTGAAACTATGTATCAAGTGCCCTTTAAAACCCACTTAGTTTTCTTATTTATCCGTTTTTTGGGCCAAACGGATTCTTATTGTGTTTATATTATTCTTATGATTTCACCCAAAAAATAACTTTGCGTATAAAGTCAAAGGCACCACAAGGTTTTAAATAAAATAGGAATTTAATTTATGTAGAGAAACTTATGGGGTGCTATATGAAAAAGGAAGTTGGAGGTGAGTTTTATGGGTTGACGTGCAAAAACAATGTTTTGAAAGCATGGCATCTTTAAAAGTTCCACTCAGTTGTCGTTTGACCTTTTTTTGTGTTATGAGAATATCATGTATCAACGAAATTCAGGTATATGGTTTCATTAGGACGGTGCCACACGTCATTTCCCACTACGTTCTTATATTATTTACAAACATTTTTACTTGAGTGGTTTATACCAAAGGTACCACAATTTCCAAATCGCCAAAACATTGAAGGAAGGGATTAGATGTACCAATGAAATATGGTATTATTAAATAATAAAATATAAATAAAATATACATTTATACAATAATATTATTGCAAATCGTGTGCATGTGTAAGCGAAGTGAAAAGATATTTTGTTTGATAAATATATTCCAAATGTATACATTACAAATCAATACTGTATACTATATCATTATGATATACTTTGCTAATGAAAACCATGCATTATTGAAAGTGCTCTTGCGCTCTGTTTGAAACACCGCTTACAACATCACAACTCAACTGTGATTATGATTCAGGCTTACGTGCTGGTGCTGTCTACGTAGAGTAAATAACAATCCAATAGCTATAACGCAACTAGACTGCAAGAGTTGGTAGTAGGTTTAGGAAATCGGCATAACTGCACACCAGAAGCACACTCACACCCGAAAGTGTGAGAGAGAATCTATCCGTTTCGACAATGTACTAGTTATAGTCCTCTGATGTCATGTCCAACCGACGCATTTGCGTCCACTTGATCGGTTAAAATCCGTCCCTCCTCTCCTTACCTCCTCTATCTCCACCTGCACTGGGCATCATCGTGAATGATACACTTCGCAGCTCAAGATAAGGTATTTCTTATTCCATGTTCTTCTGACTTTTTCGCCTTTAGGATGCTTTATATCATCTTATGTGTGCATCTTACATCGTACCTCGCTAATCAAATCACTTGCACCATAGTTTCAAGGGTGAGATCCTCAGGCAAGTTTGCTCTCGCCACTGTGTGTGGGTTTTACATGTCGTCAACTGCTCTGCTGATTCGGTGTCTATACGTCCTGAAAGGGTCATGGCCTGACAGCGCCTGCTTGAGGAAGTAACACGTTGTCCTGTGGACGCACTCCACCCACTCCCTTATGGACAGTAGCAGCCTCTTCGTCCATTGCACCACCTCTGATGCATATGTCCATAGCTACTGTCATTTTTTTAGCGTGCTAAGTCTCTCAGTTGGAATATTTTCTTTGTCTCTATGCTTGCGCGCTCATTTCATCGCTAAATGGTACTGAGGTGGTGTTGTCGTAATGACCTGTAGAGCTCGATGCTGCATGGAATGCAAGCGCTTTCCTCTGTATAACAACTCTTTTTTTTATGGTCAGCCTCCCGCAAAGGCTGAAAGCCTATAGCGCTGTAGAAGCGCTGCGAGAGGGTAAGTCTCGGTTCACGTTAGAATTGAAACGCTGCAGGTTGTCGCCGTTGGGAAACAGATTCCCCGACAGCTGATTCCACAGCGTCGAAGTTCTCCCAAAGAAGGAATGCTGGAGGAGACTGGTTCGGGTAGTAACGACCTCGACCTGGTAAGGATGAGCTCGCAGAGCTTCTCTAGTATTCCTGGTTCGGTTGGCCTTTGGTGTTATTATCTAGGAGAGCTCGCTCGAACATCTTCCATGATAGAATCTGTAAAAAAGGGATAGGTCAGCCACCCTCCTTCGATGTTCCAGGCTGTGGAGGTCCTTCGTGAGGTCAGGCGCATCGAGTAATCTAATTGCTCTTTTCTGAATAGTGTCCAGAAGCTTTAGAGAGTGCTTCGGACCGCATCCCCACACATGGGAGCAATACTCCAGCGATGATCGGATCTGTGCCTTGTAGAGCAGCAGCAGTTGCTCTGGTGTATACAACTTCCTACAGCGGAATAAAACTCCAAGCTTCTGGGATGCCGTTTCAGCAATACTGACGACGTGGTCATGCCAGAACATGTTATTGTTGATGTTGATCCCCAAAAGCTTGACGGAAGGTGATTCGACTATGGGGTGACCCTCCATTTCCACGGTTGGTAAGCCATCGTGAGACTTCTTTGTGAGTGTTGTTGCCTGAGTTTTTTGCACGTTGAACTGTACTTTATTTGCTAATCCCCACTCGACAATTGCTTTGATATCTGCGTTGATCTGTGAGGCATGCTGTCGCCGACGTACCGTCTCCTGGGATGATAGTGGCTTGCCTGGTTCCATGCACGACACTAATGTTCTGTCATCTGCGAAGCTGTAGATTGGATTAGATGTTATTTCCAGCAGCTCGTTGATGTACAGCATAAACAGTGTAGGGAATAGGACAGATCTCTGAGGAACACCGGCGTTTATTGAAAATACGTTTGATGAACAGTCCTCGACTACAGCAAAAAGCTATTCAGCCACTGGCGCAGGCTAGGTGGTAGTCCATAAGCAGCAAGCTTGACCAGAAGTCCCTCATGCCACACTCTGTCGAAAGCTTTCGATATGTCAAGTGCAACAACACGGGATTCGCCATGATTGTCTATTGCTCTGTTCCACAAGTGAGTGACGTATGGACGTAGGCAAGGAGGTCACCTGTAGACCTGTGCTTACGGAAGCCATACTGGCGATCATTTATGAAGTTATTGTTGTCCAGGTATTTCAGGAATTGTGTATTGATGACAGTCTCTATAACCTTAGACATGATGATGAGAAGATTCACAGGTCTATAATTGGTGGGATCAGTCTTTTTTGCCTTTCTTAGGGAAAGTCTGTTGATGTCTTTCCTCTTAATCAGGTGCCGTACTTGTACTTCAACATTGTTGGTGGTCGCTAACTTCAGAGAATTGCCCTGTTGTATATTTGCCAACAGGAAATACGTGTGGAAGTGTGAATTTTTGTAAAAACTACACATAAGATCGGGGATCTCGTAAGCCAGAAGATTTACAAAGATGATTAAATCAGAGAAAAGTTGCACCTTGCTGAACACTGTAATATGGAGTCTTAAAATTCCAGAATTCCGAGTACTTCCGAAAATATTTTGGAAAAATTGAATTTTCCGTTCGTTTTAGTTATTCTGATTCTCCTTGATGCGAAAACAGTAGCTACCTAGTTGCCATTTCTTGTAAGCCTCAGAGCTTTCACCTACAAGTTATCGCTTCAGCCTGGTACTACTTAGAGAAATGCTCTTTCCACTTCCGCTTCCGAGGTGTTAACGTCAATACCTGCGTATGCAGAGTAACGCTACCTGTAGTTTTGGTACTAATTTGACTTTTTCTACTTGTATCCTTCAATTATTCAGCACTTCCGTCGTCCTTTGGCACCGTTTAGTTTCCCATTTTCAGTTCGCCTAAAATTTTTGACCGTCACTTTAGAACCGCCTTTGTTTGCATCTTCCTTGACTTTACTTAAAGCTGCAGGTAATCCAGGTCTTTTGCGGACACTATAACGACTTCGGTATTTCACATCCGTGTGCTGTATCTAAAGTTCTTGTCATTAGTATGTAAGGCTATATTGTCGTCTTTCGCCTGCTTCCCTGGAAGCAGATTCAGCCTTAGACTCATATTACTCCCGCGAAGGTAAACTCTAAGAGCTGTGTGTGGTCTGACGTTGGTATTGCAATAATTAGTCACTCCATCTTAGTGGCGAACTCCCATAGTTCCATCAAGTTATGGAAACTATTACGTTCGCGTTGGTCTAATATCACTTTCACAAGCCTTGCCCGATACCCGGTTACCTACTATCTCGGATAATTATTGATAAGTCATCTCTGGCCGCCGTTTCTTTGCGACACAAAAACATCGTAGTCATCGCAAGTTTCCGTGATTGTGGAACGTATTCTTCACCAACTCCTCCTTGCCTTTTCTTCTGTTGAGCCCCGCATGCTCCGTGTTGGTGGCCACACATACCGTAGCATGTGCTGCAGTCTGGATCGCCCGCGTCGCGGTGTCTACAGAGAGCTTTATGAAGTCAGCTTTCAAGTCTATGAACTTCAGTTTTTGAATTGGCCTACCGATGCCGATTTCGTCAACCCCCCCTTAAATGAGATTTTATCTTCTATCTTCTCTGATAGCTTTTTTATAAATAGTGAAAAAAAGTCGCTGGCTGCGGTACTTCCTGGTCCTCCTGGATTTTCTAATAACCCTTCTTAGGTCCAGCTCTAACACAGACGTCAATCTAACTTGCGGAGGACTTCTCTTAATCAGAGGCCTGATTCTAATTCAAGCGACCCTCGCTTCGTGACTCGACCCTCGCTTGGCCGCCTACTTCGATGTTGGGATTGTTGCACGGGATTGTTGGGAGACGTTTAGGACCTTGATAGCCTTAGGTTGGTAGCATATACGTTCGAGGTTGGCATTACTGAAAACCCTAAATCACTGATTTTGACAATAGAGTAGAGTAGACGTCAGTCGTCACCGTCACCTGTTTTTTGGGGGCACCCGTGTATATGTTTTGTGAGGGGCACTGGGGCGGGACCATGGAGGGTAGCTCTCGATGGTCCCGACTGGGGCCTAGGCCAGGCCACTGGTTAAGGATCACTTTATTTTTATGCTTTTACTACTACTTTTAAAAGTTGAAATACGTGGAAATAAGCGAATCAATAGTGTATGTATGCTCCAGCTCCCGATCGCAAGCATTAAACCAACGAATTTGTTGATTACAACGAAAAACAAGAATGCATTTTTTGTTTACTGCGGTAAGTGATCCAATATTAAAGAGACTTGGTTGTATTGCCTTGTATATCCCTCACATCACTTCTAACTGAAAGAGATAAAAATAGGTTATTTACTTATCTGTCATCTGTCTGTGTGGATTCATGAATCTACATTTGACATGTAACAATACTAACAATTTACCATTGTTGAAAATAATAAATCATAATACTATGATCAAGCCTCAAGCAGGGGCTCTACAAAACCTAACAAATTGAAGTGATTATTTTATTTGCCAGTTGGTAGAAAGAAAGTTTATCATCTAAGCAGACAGTGTGGAAATATTGGGTATGTTAAGGTCTATGTATGATAATTTACAAATGGAGAAACCAAAGTAAACTGGTTGCAAATTATGTGTATCTTGTAAAAATAAAAACCATTTATAAACTGTTTTCTTTTAAATCTCATTATTTACAGGAAACAAGCTTCATGAAACAGTCATAGGTCATAGTTGAAAGACAAATTGATGAGGCTTGCTTAGCATCAACAAGCTTCTGTAAATACTGTGGAAGTACAGAAGCTGAAAATTATTTTTTTGAGTAAGAAGCTAGAAGAAATGAAGGAGAAATTAAACAAATTATGTGTTCGTCTTTCTTTCAAACATAAATAAATCAGTGATGCAAGAATCAGTGCATTATTATATAGGTTCGCCATCAAAATAAATCCTCATGAGTTTAGACGAGTTGATGGAATAGGTATATATTACTTGTGATAGGTACAATTTTAAACTTTATCTTAAATAAATTAAACTTTGTTTTAATTACATAAATGCAGCTAAACAGATTACATACTTCATAGTGAAAATGAATCTACATTTACCATTATCAGCTTTTCGTTGTACATACATATATGAAAATGGCATTGCAATGCTATACCACAGAAAATAATGAAGATGCAATAATTCTACAGACAAGAAATAAATCTGTGCAATATGATTTAACAATAATGCCCTAATCCTTAGCCTATGGATGAATCAAATAACTTTTTTTGCCTTTGAGTTTGCACAAAATTTCTGCATACCTAATTATATATGTTACAGTTAAAGTGTCTTACATGGATAGTTTGTAAATTAGCTGGATAGCATCTAAATTATCCAAATACTTGATTAATTTAGTGAAAAGTTACGTTTTGATTAAAATGGCAATAAATTTTAGTTAGTTTCTATACTATCCAGCAGTTTGTAAACTAGCCAAGAATTCCATTAAAGTACAAGCCACAAATTGGCTGGGGTTTTTGGCTAGTCTACAAACTGTATAGTATTTGGATATTGTGTGAACTGAAATTTCTAGTTATGTATACCTACCAACTCGTTAGGGGACCCTATTTTTTGCTAGGGATTATTTAAATTAACCAAAGGTAATGGCTTATTTTGCATGGTAACCAACGAGTTAGTTATTACATAATTACCAGGAATATAGTTCACACTTTATCAAAATACTGTGGTTAGTCTGTAAACTACCCAAAACCCCTGGTTAATTTGTGGAATCCTTTTGTGGTTTGTACTTTACAATTTGTGGCTAGTTTACAAACTGTCTGGATATAATACAAATTAACCAACATTCATTGAAATTTTAATTGAAAGATTACTTTCCACTAAAATAACCAGGCATTTGGATAGTTTGTATAATATCCAGCTAGTTTATAAAGTAACCATGTAAGCATTTCAACCGTAACATATATAATAACGCTTCTAAGGTAAAGCTGAAATGGACATTGCTTAGGGTAGGTGGCAGGAGATTGGTACATTGCAGCTCTGAAAATTTTTGATGTATTAGATGATGTATATTTTTTTTAATTTGTATGTACTCTTCACATGGGCAAGTATCACCATAAAAACTTCCTGCAGTTAGTTATTCTTGCATTTGATTTGAAAAGTAAAAATAATGTATTAATCTGTAAGAAAACCGCATCAGTACCTCAGCAATAAAATATGTTTTCCCAATGCATTGCTCCTTCTTATTTTGGATTAGTAGATTAGATTCATTTACCAACAAGTATATATTCCAGAATTTATAATCATCAAGAAAGTTTCCAGAATGCCAATCTATTACTGTCATATCAAATTCATCTTTTTTAGCAGTTAATTTTTTTTTCACTGTAAAGACAGCAAGACCATTGGATAGAAATATCGATTTATTTCAGAATAATAATATAAATACAAATTTTAAGTAAATCAAGGAAGAAGATATGAAGAAGAAGAACTAAACTTAACAGTCATACACTGCATATGATTCAATAACAAATAATTATCTATTTATCTCATCATACTAGAATATAAAGGTTCTTTCTCTGTGCATAGTGTACAAGACAATTTATGAACAAGGTAATTGGTATAATTTTTGAAATTGGAGACATATTATATTGATTTGATAGTTTTGTAAGATGAGACAAATGTCATTACCACCCTTTCCTATTCAAAAGATATTTTTGATGACTGATCCCTGCATAATTGTTCAAAAATCAGTCAGTTTTATATATAAGCCATCCACAGCAAAGTAGAATTAATATTAACAAAACTTCTAGAAATTCCTAATGCCTACACATAAAAAAATTAGGTTTTTTTACTTACATCCAAAACATATAATTTGTTACCTAATTATTTAATTTTAATTTAATTTTCTGATTACTTTTAATGGCCGTTCTTTAGGTCCCACCTTCTTTTAGAATTTAACTTGCAATACTCAGTTCCTTTATATTCTAGTTTTACACAGTACACACATAGGTATTCAGTTACCTATGTAGATACAATACTTTATTACAAATTCATATGATTATAAATCCCTACTGTTTCTAGTTATAATAATTCAAATAAAAGTCGCCAGAAAAACTCAAAATGTGAATATAAAAATAAAGAAGCAGTTTTTGTTGATAAAATGTGGTCTACTTTCACTCAGTTGGGTCTGAAATGTGTTCATTGTTATTGTATCCATATTATCACCTGAATATGATTATTACTTCTTATAAAAAATCTAATGTACAAAATGGACAATAACATCTAGGTACCCAGAGCATATTTAAGATAAATTGAAAATGGCTGTGATATATGTAACTGTAACATTAGATCAAACTGAATTTTGTATGTACCAGTTTTTTATTCTTTCGCTCAGAATGGTTTGGTTTCATAACTGTATATAATATTTTTCAGAGATCATTGAAATTTATTAATCGGTATAGTGTTGAAACTATATTTCTTTCATTATCTTCAAATATGCATTATGGTCATATACATAGACTTCAATAATTTTATCTCCTGAGGCATATATAGTCTATATTGAACAAATGAGTCACATAATATGGCACATATTAATAAAATACACAAATTCTGTTTAGTTTACTGTTGTATGTTTGTCTTTTTCTTAGGCATAGGTTGCATAGTTTGCATTTGACGCAATACTATATTTCTTGTGTTTGTTCAAAAGTGAAATTTAGAATTTAGCTCAATATACCATATTATGTTTTAGTATATATATATATATATATATATATATATATATATATATATATATATATATATATATATATATATATATATATATATATACAGGGTGGGCCAATAGTGCGTGGACGGAGGATTGTGGGCTTAATAAAAAATATTTCAAAAATCTGTCACTTGATCATGGTAGGGACCCTTGAGAGCTATGACGTAAAAATATTTTCACTCAAATTTTGACGTTTATACAGGGTGATTCATATCAAACTTTCATTTTTTTAAATGGAACCCCCTATATATTATTGCATATTTGGATTCCTTGGTCAATTTTAGTGTGACCTTGTGTATCACACATGGAACTTTGAACGAACCGTTTAGGCGCAAATCACCATTTTTGGTATAAGTAGGTATCAGAAAAAAATTGAATATCGCAGCGATTATGAAACCTAGAAGGCCGTGACTTTGCGGTACAACTAAGCATGAAATGCGTCACCTTAGGTCTGACGGCTAAAATTGAATTCTTTTTGTACTTGAAGAAATCAGTAGATTAATTAAGGAAACTTCAATCACAGATAACTTGATTTCCTATATATTTCCTAGATATATATATATATATATATATATATATATATATATATATATATATATATATATATTTATTTACAGCGGATCACCCAGCGTCCGGACCAAAAGCGTTTTACCCAGCGTCTGGCGTATATAACTGTATATAAGTAAGTTTCAGAAACAGGTCGCTTGGCGTCATAGTTCACCGTTAGCTCCACTGGGCGTCCATATTTTTTATGCCTGTCTATTAATAGAATTTATATACAGACTTTTTGTAAATTCAGCGCTGATGTTACTAGGCGTCCACCCTTGAATGGCTTATTGCCACGAGGCAAGGGTTCTGAGAGCCGTTAGAATGAGTGGAACTTTGAGCGTGTTGATTAGAAGCGTAATGGCTAATGAGAGAAGAGTCACTGCCCAAGAACTATGATACAGCTATGCAGTTATAGTGGTACAATACTATAGGGTGTCTCAAAACGGCCCGACTGTTTGAGGTAGGGAAAAACCAAAACCGGCTTATTGTAAATACCATTGATTAGTACCAATGAAGAGATGAAGGAAGAAATTTTGCTTTTTCAAAATAACATTCTTTAAATGACGCCCATTTTTTTGAAGGCGTTTTTCAAACCGTTTGTGCACATTTTATCAAAAACTGTTCCAGGGAGTTGCTGAGTTGCTATCGATCTGATGCTTTCTTCAATATTGTGGCAACTAAACATGCATCCTGGCAACTAAAAGTGCAATATCTAACCAGTGTTCTTACCGAGCGAGCGGTGCGGGCTTACTCCCTCCACCACGCTTTATTTGCGTCTCGTGCACTCTAAGTAGTTGGACCGTTTTAATAATGTGCATAAACGCTTTGAAGAATACTGTCAACAAAATGGGCGTCATTTTAAGAATGTTATTTTGAAAAAGTAAAAAACGTAAAATTTCTTCCTTTATCTCTCCATTTGGTTTTTCCCTACCTCAAATAGTCGGGTCCTTTCGAGACACCCTGTATATGGTTACGGAGATTTGAGCACAGAATATGTATAGAACTTTTCATCGCGTACTGCAACTTAAAATAAAGTCACTATAGCCCAAAAATTGCCTGAGTGTATTATATTGTTGGTACACTACGCTTACACGGAAATGGAATATACTGAAGAATTGCATTAGCATATTATGGAGGAAATGTGTTCATAGGCTTTTCGGTATAGCCTAAACGCTCAACTCCTAAGTTCTTGGCATGCTATTAAGTACTGTACCCATGCAAGAAACACAAATCTGCAAGTACGTCGTGAGCAGAGAATATTTGATAGCTGGGAAAGACGCTATTATCTCAAGGAATTTCGGTACTTTGCACATTTCAGGGGCAAGATTCAGCGACAGACGCTGGGTAAACCGCTGCAAAACACAAAGAATATGATTATACTAAAAATAGATTTACTTTACAATAGGGGAGCATAGTAAACCTGTACACTGGATTTTTTATGAAATAAACAATGACCTTTAACATTTTATATGGATTTCCCTTCTGGACACCCCCCATTTATCTCACAAATTATTTTATGTTCACAAAAAAGCTTATGAGAGTTGAATGATTATTTATATGAATGTCGAGGGTGAACAAAACAAAATTACAGCATGTACAGGAAAGTGGGGCGCAACTAAAACAGATTCTTTAGGTGCGCTGCCCTGGATAATTTCATACCATTATATTATTTTATATTTACAGTATAATCTTAATATGTGGCGTTATCAAATTTTTCAGAGGTGGTCGATAGTTGGGTAAACTAGAAAGGTATCGAAAAAAGTTTAACAAGGGTTTGTAGGAGCAGTCATCAGCAGTCTCATTTTTAATTATACACAGTGACTCCATAAATTCGGCAAACCAAAGTTGTATTTGTTACATGAATCAACCTGCATATTACTGATTTTCACGTAAAACATGAAGACCGGATTTTGCCTATTTCGCTCCCAGATCATATGAAAATCTCTAAGAAAAATTCAAACTTTTAAAATAGTTTCTTTTTGACAAAAACTGAGAACTTCTGAAAAAAACGTAAAGTTTAGAAACTTTGTGAAATAATTATGAAATTTTCGAAAAAAATTTGACTTCCTAAAGAACTATAAAATTTTCAAAAAGAAAAAATATAAAAATTTTGAGATATCCGACTTCAAGATAATCACGTGAAATTTGAGTTTTTTGGAAAGAGTTGGATATTCAAAACAGAAACCTCAAGAAAATTATGATCTTAATAAACGAGACGATTCCAAAACAAGTGAAATTTTCGACCAATTTTGCAACTTTTCAAAATTTTGAAAAATAAACATTTTAAATCACTAGGGTACTTGCAGAAAAAAATATTATGTCATTTACGCGTTCCTTAGAGCCTAGTAAACATGACAAAATCACTTGTTTGGTTTTTTGGTGTCGGATGTGAGAGATATTCCAAAAATTATTTCAAATGCCGGAAAATGCCGCGCAAACAACCTCTGACGTCAGTGATATCCTATAGTGATGGGACGTAAAGTATTGATATTCGATATCGATAGCCAATGCTAACCTAACATTTTGACATTGATCATTATAATCACAAAACAGGCACACACAAAAGTACAAAAGTCAAAAGAATAAAAGTTAGGCTAGATTACTAATTCACCTTGTAGGGATGGGCTTGAATTAGACTCTATCTTTGAATTCATTCATAATGGGATGCGTCGAAATAAGATGATGGCTTCGATTAGTTGCGAATCTCGGTCACAAACAGGATGAACTGTGATACCTATCAGATATAAAAATGTATTGCAACAAAGATGCTAGTGGGTTAATTGCCTGTTTCAAATATGTTTAAGTATCAATAAATTGAGTCGCATTGTTTCATCTCTAGTCGAATGCGCAGTTGGCAAACCACAAAGAAACTATGGTTGCGTTCGAACAGCTGATATGATTTCGTTTTGCATTTTGCATCTCGCAGTATTACTCAACGAGGAACTACGGCTGTAGTAGGATAAAAGAGAAGTCTTATTTAATTTGGGAATATGTATACCCATATAACAAAACTCGCTCGTAAATTAAATTATTGATATATGGCCAACGTAAATATTTAAAAAGAAATTTGGCAACATCAGAAATAGTTTGCAGTTGAATCTCACTGACCTGCGCTGTAGCAGTATCGATTGTCGATATCGATAAGATACCTGTGACGTCAGCCCTTGTTTTAAGTCACGAGGAAAAATTTGAATATATCCTTATTTTATTTTGCAAATATCTTTTTTTGGCCGTCCGTAAAATCATGTTTTTTGTTTCCTACTGCTTCTTGATATGGTTTTCTTTACGCTATGTATACTCCCGAGGCGATTTCACGACCTCTGCAAGTACCCTAACGATATTGTCAAAAATTACTCACATTTTGATTATTTTTTGTATTTTAAAAGTGTTTACTTTTTCAAACCAATGACCCTTTCGATAAAATTCAAAACTTTTTGGAAAATTCCGAGATATTTATAACAAAAACAAACAAAGAAGCAGGATTTATTCGAAAAATGAGGTTTTTAGAATGAATTAATTTTTAGACCAATTTTGGAAATTTGAGAATCTTCAAGATGCAATAAATATTTTGAAATTTTACTAGTCTGCATCTTTTTACTAAGTTAGTTGCTTTCTTCCATATTAACGAGCTTTTGTTTATTTTTCGTGGCCTGCTAGGTTGCTTGCACGCAGGGATATTGAAAAACGCCGATTTGACTGAAAATTTGAAATAAAATGAAAACGAAAAAAGATTGACGTCAAGAATGCTATATCATTAGAAAGGTAATCAAATTTTAGATTTGATTATTTAAACCAAAATAGGCATTCCCATTTGAAAAAATCAAGTTATCTGTGATTGAAGTTTCCTTAATTTATCCTCTGATTTCTCAAAGTACAAAAAGAATTCAAATTTAGCCGTCTGACCTAAGGTGACGCATTTCATGCTTAATCGTACCGCGAGGTCAGGGCCTTCTAGGTATTATAATCGCTGCTATATTCAATTTTTTTCTGATACCTACTTATACCAAAAATGGTGATTTGCGCCTAAACGGTTTAAAGTTCCATGTGTGATACATGAAATCACATTAGAATTGACCAAGGAATCCAAATATGCAATAATATATAGGGGGTTCCATTCAAAAAAATGTAGGTTTGATATGAATCACCCTGTATAAACGTCAAAATTCAAGTGAAAGTATTTTAACGTTATAGCCCTTAAGGATCCCTACAATGATCAAGTGACAGATTTTTGAAATATTTTTTAGTAAGCCCGCAATTCTCCGTCCACGCACTATTGGCCCACCCTGTATGTATCATCTAAATCATTGTAAATCGTGATGGCATTGTAGGTGTATGATCTGCGATATAGAACAGTTTTATACATGGGATCTCTAAAATTGATGTCTAAATTACTACGTCTAAATACAAATTTTTCGTAAAGGGGGGGAGCGAGAAGAAACATTTTATGTGTAAATGTTGCTAAGTAATATTTACACGCATTTTATATGCCTAACCAACCATGCTGATTTCTCTTCAAAGAGATATGATCGTATTTTTTCAAAGAAAATACAACACATGTTTTGCAGTTTTTGTAATATATTCTTAGTAACCGAATCTAAACAAAAATAGTATACACTGCTACAATAAAATATGCTAGGAAATATGAGAGACTCACATAGTTTTTTCTTATTTTAAAATTCAAAATTGAACGACTCACATATGAAAGACTTCAAATTAATATAACATTTTTACTTCCCACACCGATAGGTGAGGGGAGTATTGTGATCGCGAAAATTTTAGATTTTGAGATAATACGCTTTTTGGGCGTTTTATGATGTCTACATAACGAAAAACCACGTCACTCATTTCCGTCGGTCTGTCTGTCTGTCTGTCTGTCTGTCTGTCTGTCTGTCTGTCGGTCTGTCTGTCTGTCGCTTTTTTCTAGCCTCGTAACCTCAGTAACTGCTGCATGGATTTTGATGAAATTTGGGCAGCAGTATGCTGTGGGTTCGTAGTAGGTAATGTTCCTATAATTTTGAAAATCGGTCCATAGGCGGCGGAGTAATTAGCAAAAAACAAAAAAAATTAAATATTGCTGAAACTTCGTTTTTAGGCGTTTTAGGGGTCCCTGATCATTTTATACTTTTTTTTGGGTGGGGGTGAAATTGGGGTGGTTGGGGGGTGGGGGGTTGTAAAATTGAAAAATTTGTTGTATTCGTAATAGACTACCCACTGACCTGTGAAGGAAGACCTAGCGACATAAATAACTTTTTTAGGTCTATCCGAACATTGCCTTATGCCTATTACAGAAACTAAAGGACAGAATTTTTCCGATGTATACAGGCTGTCCATTTAGTGTGTAATTCTTCGATATCTCGCAAGGTATAGCTGATAGAAGAAAATCTCAAATACAAAAGTTATTTGGTTACTTGAGACGCATATTCTAAAAATATTTTGAAATATACAGGGTGTTGCGGGAAAGTAGGATAGAGATCAATTTGATTTTTTTATAAGGAACTATAACTTTCTCTCAAATTCTTCTAGTGTCCATCATTGATCTCTATTCAACCCTAAAATATTTTTGGAATCGGTTGTGACGTTGCCAAGTTATAATTTATTTTCTATTAATTTCCGCATTTGCAAGGTCGCAAGTAATACGTCCAAATTGATATGTTCCTTTAACTTTTCTCAATAATATTACACAGCGAGTTACTTGAATATTAAGCGGATATTATTCTGGATGCTACCAGCAATTTGTATCTACAGGGTGTTTTTGGCAGAATTTTAAATTCCGGCAACTTAAAGGTCGTTTTACTTTGTTTTTTTTAAATGGAACATACTGTCTTTTTTATTTTAAATCGAAATATCTACAAATACTCTATCTCGCCTTGTAATATTTTGTTTCGCGTTTTCGACGTTGCCAAGTTATAAATTATTTTCCCAAATTTTTAAACAAGTATCCCCGATTTTAATTTATTTTAAATAGAATCCTCTACTTATTTTTATTGCAATGAATTGCGCATGTCGAATTTAGTAAGATCTCACAATTTCAAAATTTTGTTTGTATTAATTAATGAGATACGGCAACACCGCTTTTTCAGTAAACGGTACCGGAACGCTTAAATTTTTCCAAAACTGCCACAGCTGAAGAGGTGAAATTCAATACAAAAGTTTGTATTATTGATAATAGGCTGTTCATTGACCTGTGCAGGAAAGACCTAGCGGCATATGACAATAATTTGGGGGGGGGGGGGGGTACTGGCGATGATTTTGTTGCAAGGGGATATCAGACTAAATCTTTATGCTATGGGAAAATAATAAACTGGTATCACCGTAATGTGTGGGAAGTACTGAGTCAATCAACTTGACTCCATTTTTTCAAAACATTTGAAATTTCTTTGAAAAGCAGAGTATCAGTATCAATGGTCAATCCCAAATTTTTGGCAGTATTTACCATATTCAAAGAGTCGTTGTTAATTTTGACATCAAAGTGATTGGTTATAAAATGATGTTCAGGGCCTGGGCAAAATAACATTACAGAACACTTGTCTTTATTAAGTTTCAAATTATTATTTTGAGAGTAGTTTGCAATGGCATTTAGATCATTATTAATCTGAAGGAGTGCACTATCCATGGAGTTGGTGCTGAAGCTTTTGTAAATTTGTGTATCGTCAGCATAACACATTACTGACGAGTTTTCTACGGAGTTGGACATATCAATTGTGTAAATTAAATACAAGAGTGGTCCCAGGACTGACCCTTGAGGAACACCTGAGGATATTTCAATTGGGTTGGATAAACAGCTATCGATCATTACTGATTTCCACATAAAACATGAAAACTGGAGTTTGGTCTATTTCGCTCCCATATCATATGGAAGTCTCCAAGAAAAGTTCAAACTTTTAAAATAGTTTCCTTTTGACAAAAACTGAGGTCTTCTGAAAAAACGTAAAGTTTTGAAACTTTGTGGATTAATTATGAAATTTTCGAAAAAGATTTGCCTTCCTAAAAAACTATAAAATTTTCAAAAAAATATAAAAATTTTGAGATATCCGACTTCAAGATAATCACGTGAAATTTTAGTTTCCTGGAAAGATTTGGATCTTCAACAGAAACCTTAAGAAAATTATGATTTTGGTAAACGAGATGATTCCAAAACAAGTGAAATTTTCGACCAATTTTGCAACTTTTCGAAATTTTGAAAAATAAACATTTTAAATTACACCAAATTATGATATTGTCGAAAATTACTCACATATTGATTATTTTTTGTATTTTAAAAATTTTTACTTTTTCAAAGCAATGACCCTTGCGATAAAATTCAAAGCTTTTTGGAAAATTCCGAGATATTTATAACGAAAACAACCAAAGAAACAGAATGAACTTTTCGACCAATTTTGGAAATTTGAGAAACTTCAAGATGCAATAAACATTTTGAAATTTTACTAGTCTGTGATACTCTCGGAAATAACCGATGTTAAGAAACATTTTGTGTAAACAATGGGACGTTTTTTGAAAAATTAGGAAATTTTTGAAAAATTCAGACTTCAAAACATTAGATTTTGGAATAAAATTTTTGGAAGATTGCGTCTCGCCCTTAGAGAATTATTTCGACTAGATGAAATATTTGAAAGCTACTGATAATCGTAGTAACCAATTTTCAAAAATCTCATATCCGAGCACAAGAATAGCAATATTAGTTGCAGGCACTGTAGTTGCATAAATCAATGAATCGAACTACATTTCTCTTTTAAACTTCATAGAAGTAAAACATAAAACTGTTATCTATGCACATTTGTTCGTTATTATTCCGACTTTAGAGTAAACCTAGAGTTTAGCTTCAACGGTAGCTACTGAATTAAATCCAAAACAATCCTCCAATGTATTAGAAGAGACAATATTCAATGACAACAAACGACGGCAGTCGCCGAGTAAACCGCTGCAGTGTACGTAGTATAGTTATTCTAAAAATAGATTAATATAAAAAATTGGCGCCGGGTAAACCCGTGCACTGGATTCTGTATACGGCGCTGGGTAAACCCCTGCACTGGATTCTGTATACGGTAAGTATATAAATGAGGACCCCCAGCGCAGCAGGTGGTAGAAGCTTGAACTTCGATTTTGTACGCAAATCAGTATTAGGTGCCAGTGGGCGTCCAGCCGATTTTAACGGTTTTGGAATCTACACATGTTATAAGTATCGAAAACAAGGTTTTAAGGGGGTGGTTACTGGGCGTCCGTATATCCGGACGCCCAGTGACCTCGGACGCCGAGTGAACCTAAGATTTTGCATTGGAGACGCACAGTTGTACCGTGTAGATATATATATATATATATATATATATATATATATATATATATATATATATATATATATATATATATATATATATATATATATATATAAAAAACAGGATATTTTTTGGAAATTACGACCCTATTTTGTGATTGCTACCGAAGAAACTAAACATGGTAGACCGTGAAGATTTTCAAGATGCCACGAGCCAGGGCGCTGCAAGCCAACCGCCAGCATCGCCTACCAGCCAGTTCACAGTTGAGGACCTGATTCAGACAACTGTAAGAGCAATGATTTTACAAGACCAAGAACGAGCTAGGATTCCCAGCCCAGGTTTTAGCAGCCCTCCTGCACCAGCGAGGACCCCTAATGCTGAAATTGCAGCGTTAATTCCAGAGTTTTGCGGAACAGAAGACGTCTGTCAGTGGATCAAGCGAATTGATTCGATAAGGGATGTGTATGAGGTACCACTAAAAACTATATTATTGTTAGCTGTGAGCAAATTTACTGGTGACGCCAAACGTTGGTATCACTCAAAGGTAGATTTAATTAATATGAACTGGGATAAACTTAAAGTAGAGTTGAATCGAATGTTTTACTCTCGTACTGATCGCATATCTGTAATGAGACAATTTGAAGCTCGCAAATGGAAGCGAGGTGAAAGATTCACTGACTTCCGTTCATACTGTTAAGACGTTACGTTAAGGTTATGTATTTTATGGTTATGTACGGCCACGCCACATTGTGTGCCCCCATTTATGTTATGTGAAATATATCCTGTGCCATCAAGCTGTACCCGTTTGATTTGCTCCCCGAAACCGCCGTCTGGGTCCGGGTTTAGAATGTTCCCAGGGTTTAATCTGCCTGTCGTAAGAGGCGACTAAAAGATTGGTAGTCCTTGCCTTAAAAGGGCCTATGGTGGTCACCGGCTGTGAAAGCAGGCGTATGAACCACCATAGTGAGGAAGCGGCTGCACCTATGTTAAGGACGGCTTCCCGACAGCGTCTGACCCCAGGTTAGGGGCGGCTGATAGCAAACCTGGCAGTAGGTATAAAATGCGCCCCCAGGAAGCCGACCAACATCAAACGGCTATTCGGTGCGTGGCGACACTGCGGGGATAACCCAAGCCAGGGATGAAAGCCGGCCGGCAACCTGTACAGGTCATCCCTAGGAGGCAATGTGGTCGGCTGCCTCTGAAATGTCGGCTGGGGGCCCTAAGGCTAACCACCGGACGGGCCCTACCTTCTGGTTCGACCGCCCCAGAAGAAGAGCACCCACACCAGGCCGGTATCGGAAGCCGGCTCTGGGCAAGGTGGCGGTGCCTCGGATCGCCCTGACGACGACACACGCAACGACATGGACTGTTTTAGGTGGACGACGGAACTGAAGGATGACCTGCTGAGCTGCTACGAGAGCAGTAGCCCGCGCCGTAGGGGATACATGGCCCGCATGCATGGGAGGTGGTGTGAAATGCATCCAGAGCATAGCACAATTACCTCCCAGAGCTTGCGGAACCAGGTATTTTACCTTCGGGGGCAGGGATACGTTCGTGCTCCAGCTCAGCCTGCCCCTCCGGCGACTGAAAGGCCTGTTAACCAGGCTGAAAGGTCGCCGATGAGGCCCGCTGAGAGGGAAATCGACGAAGCCGTCTCACCTGGAGATTTCAGTGACCGAAGGGCCTTGCATAACAACAGGAGGTCCTTCAAGCTGGCAGATTTAAAGAGAGAGGATGAGGCGCTGAGTGAACGTCTATCGGAGGTCTCTGACATTTGGAGCATCAATTGCGAAATTTACGCTGCGGCTCTGAGGCTGGCTGGACAGGGGAGAGTGAGAGACTCTCCTGTCGAGAGAGCACAGAGGCGGGTGCGCCAAATGGAAGCGAAAATCCAGTTGGCTCGCCAAGAAGCATCCCGTATCCAGTGTGTGATGGAATATAGAGCGGCCGGTAGGCCTTTTACGCGCCGCGTGCGCCAGATAGCCCGAGAGCTAAGGCGCGACCATCACACGCTCAGTCAAGCGGTACTGGTTGTTGTCAAGCAGCATTGTCTTGACAGGATACGGACGCTAATCGCTGCTAAACGATCACTGGTGACGCGGGCGAGAGGTTTGGAGGAAAACAGATTGTTTTCCGAAAAGCCTGCTCGTCTCTTCCAACAGCGACCACCAGTCATAGAGCAGCCGCCAACTGCTGATCGCGTGGAGACTTTCTGGAGGGGCATTTACGAACACCCCAAACCTCTCCAAGCAGACACTCCGGCCTTGGCGCAGTTCGAGTCCGTTTGTAGGAGGACTCCAAACCTGAATGTACTGCGTCACCCGATAAACACGGAAGAAATTCTTGGTGCCTTACGAGGCGCAAAGAATTTCGCAGCTCCTGGCCCGGATGGCATAAACACCTACTGGTTGAAAAAGTTTCCCAGTTGCCACCGGCATTTAGCTAGAGTTTTTAACTCGTGGCTAAATCAGGAGCAGCCAATTCCGGCTTGGTTTGTCGAGGGTCGAACCGTGCTTCTCCCGAAGACCGGAGATTTGTCTGATCCTAAAAACTACAGGCCAATAACATGTCTGAACGCATGTTACAAGCTCTTCACCAGAATCTTGTACATGCGTATCCTTCAAGCTGTAAATCCCGTATTTCTCAGCGTATATGAACAAAGAGGGTCTAAGAAAGGAGTAGCTGGCTGCAGGGATAACCTGTTGATTGACCGCTGTGTCACACAGGACTCCGTGCATTACCTGCGAAACCTTTCTATGGCCTGGATCGACTATCGGAAGGCATTCGACACTACGTCTCATGAACTGATTGTGCGGCTGTTGGAATGTCTTTCGGTAGATGATCAAATAGTGGGATGCATCAAACAACTGATGCCGCTCTGGAAGACTCGGTTCACCATAACATCGGGTGAAACCAGGGTTCGAACAGAGTTGGTATCATTTAAAAGAGGGGTCTTCCAAGGAGACTCCTTGAGTCCCTTGCTCTTTTGCATCTCGCTACTGCCTTTGTCCATAGCGCTGAAAAATACTAAGGGATACAGCTGTGGCAAGCCCAATTACCGGAGGCACAAGGTCACCCACTTATTTTACATGGATGACCTGAAACTCTATGCCTCCGGACAACGCGATTTAGAGCAGTCGCTGAGGGTAGTGCAGGATTACAGTCAAGCTATTGGTATGGAGTTCGGGATAGACAAATGTGCCATGGTTCATCTCAAAAGAGGACGTTGCGGAGATAGTGAAGATGAGGAGCAGCTCGTTGATGGGAGCATCTTGCGACAACTGCATGCCGGAGATACTTATACCTACCTTGGAGTGGCGCAGCGTCACATCCAAGAGGCAGAATTGGTCAAAGAGTGTCTCCGCCGCAAGTATTTGCACCGACTCCGGCAGATCTGGTCGTCAGAACTGTCCGGCAAAAACAAAGTCGCTGCCACAAACATGCTTGCGGTCCCATTGTTGCTATACAGCTTTGGTGCTATCCACTGGAACGTGGAAGAGCTGCGACAAATCGACATAAAGACTCGCAAAAGGATGAATATGGAGGGAAGTCTACATCCTAGATCCTCTGTCCCGCGAATATACCTCCCGCGACACCTGGGAGGGCGTGGACTATTGAGTTTGGAGCATCTGCACAACAGAGTAGTACTGGCCACTGCCTGCTATGTTACGACGAGCACCGATCCCCTGATCCGCTTTGTGCGAGAGCACGAGATTGCGGGTAAAGGAGCCTTCCTTTTTAGAGCAGCAACACGGGCAGCCGAAGAACTTAGTCTCACGCTCGACTTCACGCGGAGGTGTCAGCAGTCCGTTACGGAACTTGCTCCCGCACAATTAAAAGCCCGGATTAAAACTGCTGAAGTCCAATTGCTTTTAAGACTTCACAAAGATAAACCAATGCACGGAATCTTCTACAAACATCTAGAAGAGCATGGTTTATCTGAGCAGTTGACCTTCTCCTTCCTAAGGTCTAATGGGTTGAAGTCGGAGACTGAGAGCTCTATAATGGCTTGCCAAGACGGTGTCTTCAACACCTTAGTATACCGTAGCCGGATTATGGGTATGGATGTGCCCGATATCCGCTGTAGAGCCTGCCTGCAGGCGCCAGAGACCCTTACGCACCTCTTGTCGGCGTGTAAGGTGTACGCTGGCACAGCCTACATCTATCGGCACAATGCGGCTCTACGAGTGCTATACTACCATTTAAGGCACTCATACGGTATAGATGAGACACCGGTGCTGCCATACGCTCCAGGGGACATTGAGTCCGTTGTGGAGAACGAGAGGTGCCGAATTTACTGGAACTACTCATTCTCCACGCTCGAGCTTATACATGCAAATAAGCCCGACATAGTCCTCCTCGACTACCAACAAAAGACGATGTTCGTTATCGAGTTCTCGGCACCTGCCGAGGGGAACATCGTCTCTAAGGAGGAGGAAAAGCGGACCAAGTATCAGGAGCTCCTCGGACAACTTCGCAGGCTCTGGCCGGACTACACTGTGAGTCTGCTAGTAATGGTCATTGGATCCCTAGGTGGTATGAGGGATACGCTGCTCTCTGCACTGCGCAAAATGCCGGTGTGCCGTGCGGCGGCGCACATCTTAGCCGCCAGAATGCAGAAGGCAGTCATCCATGGGTCCCTTCGTCTGCTTAGGACGCACGATACGCGGACCCAGTGATTGCTCACCTCACGGTGTGAGGAGTAGTCGCTGGGGAATGGAACAGCAGCCCGGTGTGTCGGAGCCCGGGCTGCACCTTTTTTGTTTTTGTTTTGTCTATATATATATATATATATTAATTTCCGTTTAATGTCATCTTAACTTCACTGAGGTGAATGTCATCATCATTATTATATAAATGCCTCTATGAGAAGTAAATGTATTACATTGAATTATTTATTACTATGTGGTATATTCTAGGTATATTCACATTGTTCAATATAATGCGGATGACTTAAAACTTTTCAATATTATAAACAGTCTTAGTGATTTCCATGATCATGAATAATAGAAAAGTATAAATAATGTATCATTTAATAATAACACTAAAACCGCTTTATTTTAGTTATCATCGGTGAAGTCCATTCATCACTCCTCTACTTAACATACATAATATTTGCAATTTCATAGTTACAAAATGATCAAATCCTTATAACTAGTTTACTCGTGCCCATAAATAATACTCTACATAATACAAAATACAAATCAGTTGAATGTCCTAAATTGACTATGAATAACCGAGTGAAAACTGAGTTACATACTCGACAGGATCTCATACTTTGAGGCTCTTTTAAAACTTGATATTGAACTTTTGGTTCTTACATTGTCAGAAATTTCATTATAAATTATTCACGCAAATTAAAGAAGTTGTTGAGCAAAAAGAAAACCTATTATAATAATGTTTATAATATAATAATGATAATAATAATATATTCAGATCAGTAATAGTTCAGGTGTGGACTTGACACAGCCCGTCAACATTTGTTACTACCACAGTCATGCGAGAGAAACTTGGAAAATCATAATAATATAAGGTTTCATAATTATATCTTAATAGAATATTTTATATTCTTACCCAATGCCTACTAAAACAACAATAACCAATAATATTTTCAATATGCAGACCTTATCTCATAGGTGAAGTATGCATTGCGTTTGTATATTGTCCCTATGCAATTTTATCTATAGTACACTGAACAGCTGTGACCAAATTTTTCTAGGCCTTCTAATATGTCTCCTATAGACTTTATAGTAGCATTAGTAATCTGGACTTCTTTAACTCCAGAGCAAAGGAATATATTATGATCAACCACACCTTGAGATGATATCCCATAAGGTAGTCAGTTTTTGTCTGTGATTGAAGAACTAGTTTACTGTTTTAGTGACTAAGATGTTTTTAATGTAGTATGTAGTGATAAGCAACTAGTAACTACCGTGAAATTTGTGGCTGTAAGATCTACCAATAAATGAATAAATTCCTACAGATATATCTATGTAGAACTATGTCCAAGGACCTTGCTAAACCAATTTTTTCGATGTAGCATCACTGTATTTCTATCAGCATATAATATACACATCAGACTATTACCATTGATTAACATATTGTATAGGGTTAATCAATGCTATTACTATAATGTAGGAACTGCAACAATCATTCGTAACTCATTAAATCCAACCACATTCATTGAAATTAAAAAGGTTAGTAATTTTGAGGCAGTCTTTACCACAGTAAAAATTACACTGTATTACAAATCATTAAATTTGATCTAAAAAAAAAATATCACATAAGTACTCGAGTAATCAATGCCTGACAATTTATGATTTGGTTAATTATAACACAGTGGAGTTCTAGAGTTATATTTCTGATTTTTGGTATAATATTTGAAACTGTCTGTATGTTGAAAATCCAGATAAAGTTTGCAAACTATTTTCTTTAAAAACTCCTTTCCAAGTTTGGCTATAGCAAGGTATGTATTATCTGACATGCTTTTCCTTGTACTTTGAAAATTTTAATATCTATCAATTGATGACACATTTAACAATTCTTATAATATCAGTGAATGTGGTTTTTCTTCTTAGCCAAAGCAATTGTGTCGATTAGTGAGAGACAAGCACAAAATAAATTATATTAATCGGCAATATCTTCAATAGATCAAGAGTATCTTTGAACATACTAGCATCATGCCTGCTGTTCTTTCTCTCACTGTAACACTATTATTAAAACTTAGTTATTTGGACTTCTTTAACTCCAGTGCAAAGGAATATTATATGATAAACCACACCTTGAGATGATATTCCAAAGGTAGTCAGTTTTTGTCTGTGATTTAGTAACTAGTTTGATGGTTTTGTTTCGTAAGATGTTTTTAATGTATATAGTGATAAGCACTCTTACTTGTAACTACTGTGAAATTTGTGTTTGTAAGATCTACCAATAAATAAATAAATTCCTTCTTTAAACCACAGAAATATACTTGAAGGACTATGCCCAAGGATCTTGCTAAACCAATTTTTTAGATATATCATCACTGTGTTTCTATCAGTATATAACTACACAGGCTATTGCTATAATGTAGGAAATGTAATAAATAGTTTTGAAATATCATTTGTAACTCACCATTAAATCAAACCACATTCATTGGAATTAAAAAGGTTAGTTATTTTGTGGAAGTCTTTGCCACAGAAAAATTATACTGCATTACAAATAATTAAATTTGATCTAAAAAAAGATATCAGATAAGTACTCAAGTAATCAAATCCTGACAATTTATGAATATGTTAACGTGGTAGAGCTCTAGAGTTATATTTTTGATTTTTTGTATAATTTTTGAAGCTGTCCAGATGTTGAAAATTCAGCTAAGGTTACTAAATTATTTTTTTTAACTCTTCAAACTGGCTTTAGCCAAATTATGTATTACCTGACATGCTTTTCTTGGTACTTTAAAAAATTAATACCTATCAAATGATAATACATTAACTACTTCTTATAATATCGGTGAATGTGGTTTTTTATTAGCCAGAGCAATGGTGTTGATTAGTAAGAGACAACAACAAAATAAATTACAATAATTGGCAATATCTTTAATATGTTCAAAAGTATCTTTGAACATACTGGAGTTTTGCCTGTTGTCCTTGCTACCTCAACATCATATCAGCACTAGGAAGCAGAGGTGGTGGCACTGGTTCCAAATCTATATTATCCAGAATCTCTGGTGGATTTTCAACATTATACTGCAGTGCAATGTTGTGTATTACAGCACATGCCATTATGATTTTTACTGCAGTTAGTGGCATGTAATGCACGGTTCTATGCTTCAAGAGGCACCAGAATCGCCCTTTCAACAAACCAATACATTGCTCTACTGTACTCCTACATCTTACAAATCTTGTGTTGTAAGCCTGCTCCTCATGAGATGCTGGATTTTTGATAGACGTCATCAGCCAAGGTAGGCAGGGATACCCAGAATCACCTAAAGAAAAAAAAAAAGAATTATGAAAAATTCTGATGGAAACAAGACTTGCCAAATCTGCAGGCATATCAATCTCAAGTCCCTTATGGAGAGAGGACAAAGAGGGGATCTTATTGTTATATACTAAAACATGAGTCACCACTACTCCACTCTTTGGAAATATTACCCATTAGTAATAATGCAACTCTTAGGGGTCAGGCTCTAACACTTACCCAAGAAAGTAGTTTAACCCTACCAAGGAAAACTTTTTAAGCAAACTCTCTGTATATTTATGGAATAGCTTGCAAAGTTATAGTCACTACACCTTCAATAAACAAATAAAAACAAGGTTGATAATGAATTGGCTTCTATCAGCAACAGAATGGTCCACCATTTCAAGTTAGCATTCATCATCCATCGCACCACTGTGATAATCTGGCACAAACTGTATATTTCAACAGTGTGACATTTTAACTGTAGCAATAGTGTGTAACATGCAAAAGAAGGACAAACCTGGAGCAGTTTTAGCCACCAACTGCTCTTATCACTAGGGTTGTCAGATCGCCAAACCTAATCGCCAGACAGACCAGTGAGTTTGGTTAGAAAAGCTGGACATTCTAGATTTTGTCTCAGTACTAATAGGTACAATAAAAAAATGTAATCTAGCTTTTTTCATTATTCATATATCTTGTTAAATTCTAGGGAAAAAATAAATTAAATCGAATGGCATATTAGTCTTAGGTATAGCTGTATTTTATTATTAATCAAATGTGAAATGTAAAAAGCCTAACAAAAGCCAGGCGCTGTTTATTTTGGTTAAACACACAATCAAAAAGCCTACCTATGTCTGGCTTTATCCAGATGCCTGACAACAATACTAATCACAATTTTAATAATAATAATTATAATTTTTTTGTTTATTTCACTTACCCATAATCTTACTATTCTGTTCTGCATTGTAGCCATTATTCTTCCAATATTGCTTTGGTGCCACATATATATGCATCATACCTGCTGCCTGGCCATTTAGCAACAACATTCAATATTTTCATATTTGCATCACATATCTGAAAACAGGAAATTTAATGATTCTATTTGTGGATTCTATCAAATATTCATGATTTTGACTCACAATTTGGCAACTCAGACTATGGTAACCTTTTCTGTCATCATTATAGCTACTTGTGTCCCATCTACAATTCCTATAACTTTGGGCATCTGATGATGACGATTGGTAAATCTGAAATTAAGCCTTTTGTAATATCATTTATTTTACATTATTCAATGTGGATATTACTGTTGCTTATTGGCTTCCTTTTCTTGGTCATGCCTAGGATAAGGTACCCAAGTTTTCATAACATGCCTGAGTATTGTATCACAGACCTCCTTTATTGATCTACTCATTGTCTGGCTCATGCAGGACACGCTATTACCAGCTATACTTCGTTGATAGCTACCAAAACTAAAAAAATGTAACGCTCCAAGCACCTACAAAATTATAATCAGCAAACTGTACAAGGGTTGCTCTATACCTCCGTCAGTCCACCAGTACGCAGACAGCTGTTTCACGCTTATTAGCGATCATCAGTGCGCCATAGGTCGATTGACGAAAGTAGAGAGCATCAATTTTTCCATGTTTAATAAACATGTGAAAGATGTACGAGTAAGACAGAAGGAATTCTGCCAGTGCGCCATCTAGTACCCGAAGGTGACGGCAACCAAAGAGAGAAACGCCACTAGAAGCAGTTTACCTCTCCTTGGTGGAACGACAAGGCTCGCTCGCTTTTTGCCACTAGAGGCGCGGATTTTGACGCACGCAGCGTGAAGCCGATATACGAGGGTTGCTCTATACCTCCGTCAATCCACCAGTACGCAGACAGCTGTTTCACGCTTATTAGCGATCATCAGTGCGCCATAGGTCGATTGACGAAAGTAGAGAGCATCAATTTTTCCATGTTTAATAAACATGTGAAAGATGTACGAGTAAGACAGAAGGAATTCTGCCAGTGCGCCATCTAGTATCCGAAGGTGACGGCAACCAAAGAGAGAAACGCCACTAGAAGCAGTTTACCTCTCCTTGGTGGAACGACAAGGCTCGCTCGCTTTTTGCCACTAGAGGCGCGGATTTTGACGCACGCAGCGTGAAGCCGATATACGAGGGTTGCTCTATACCTCCGTCAATCCACCAGTACGCAGACAGCTGTTTCACGCTTATTAGCGATCATCAGTGCGCCATAGGTCGATTGACGAAAGTAGAGAGCATCAATTTTTCCATGTTTAATAAACATGTGAAAGATGTACGAGTAAGACAGAAGGAATTCTGCCAGTGCGCCATCTAGTACCCGAAGGTGACGGCAACCAAAGAGAGAAACGCCACTAGAAGCAGTTTACCTCTCCTTGGTGGAACGACAAGGCTCGCTCGCTTTTTGCCACTAGAGGCGCGGATTTTGACGCACGCAGCGTGAAGCCGATATACGAGGGTTGCTCTATACCTCCGTCAATCCACCAGTACGCAGACAGCTGTTTCACGCTTATTAGCGATCATCAGTGCGCCATAGGTCGATTGACGAAAGTAGAGAGCATCAATTTTTCGGGTACTAGATGGCGCACTGGCAGAATTCCTTCTGTCTTACTCGTACATCTTTCACATGTTTATTAAACATGGAAAAATTGATGCTCTCTACTTTCGTCAATCGACCTATGGCGCACTGATGATCGCTAATAAGCGTGAAACAGCTGTCTGCGTACTGGTGGATTGACGGAGGTATAGAGCAACCCTCGTATATCGGCTTCACGCTGCGTGCGTCAAAATCCGCGCCTCTAGTGGCAAAAAGCGAGCGAGCCTTGTCGTTCCACCAAGGAGAGGTAAACTGCTTCTAGTGGCGTTTCTCTCTTTGGTTGCCGTCACCTTCGGGTACTAGATGGCGCACTGGCAGAATTCCTTCTGTCTTACTCGTACATCTTTCACATGTTTATTAAACATGGAAAAATTGATGCTCTCTACTTTCGTCAATCGACCTATGGCGCACTGATGATCGCTAATAAGCGTGAAACAGCTGTCTGCGTACTGGTGGATTGACGGAGGTATAGAGCAACCCTCGTATATCGGCTTCACGCTGCGTGCGTCAAAATCCGCGCCTCTAGTGGCAAAAAGCGAGCGAGCCTTGTCGTTCCACCAAGGAGAGGTAAACTGCTTCTAGTGGCGTTTCTCTCTTTGGTTGCCGTCACCTTCGGGTACTAGATGGCGCACTGGCAGAATTCCTTCTGTCTTACTCGTACATCTTTCACATGTTTATTAAACATGAAAAAATTGATGCTCTCTACTTTCGTCAATCGACCTATGGCGCACTGATGATCGCTAATAAGCGTGAAACAGCTGTCTGCGTACTGGTGGATTGACGGAGGTATAGAGCAACCCTCGTATATCGGCTTCACGCTGCGTGCGTCAAAATCCGCGCCTCTAGTGGCAAAAAGCGAGCGAGCCTTGTCGTTCCACCAAGGAGAGGTAAACTGCTTCTAGTGGCGTTTCTCTCTTTGGTTGCCGTCACCTTCGGGTACTAGATGGCGCACTGGCAGAATTCCTTCTGTCTTACTCGTACATCTTTCACATGTTTATTAAACATGGAAAAATTGATGCTCTCTACTTTCGTCAATCGACCTATGGCGCACTGATGATCGCTAATAAGCGTGAAACAGCTGTCTGCGTACTGGTGGATTGACGGAGGTATAGAGCAACCCTCGTATATCGGCTTCACGCTGCGTGCGTCAAAATCCGCGCCTCTAGTGGCAAAAAGCGAGCGAGCCTTGTCGTTCCACCAAGGAGAGGTAAACTGCTTCTAGTGGCGTTTCTCTCTTTGGTTGCCGTCACCTTCGGGTACTAGATGGCGCACTGGCAGAATTCCCTCTGTCTTACTCGTAAAACTGTACAAGGTTGTTAAATCTACCATTTACCTTGAATGCTACAGGAATTCGGTTTTCATAAGTTCTCCTTCTCATGAATGTATCCACCAAATACCGACAAGCATCTTTAGATAGGCGAAAATTGGGGGAAAATTGTCTTTAAATGCTCAATGCGGGATGGAAAGTTGATCTTGAGCATCTCTGATCATCCTCCGAAGTCATCGAGATCGATCCCGTTCTTCCGCCCTTTGCAACTCATCAACAATTTGCAAATGTATAAAAGGCAATGCCATACTTGCAAAATCACTAATAGGTATCTCACAAATGAAAAATGAACACAATATGGGTATAATCTATGCACAAGATCAAGAAATCATGTACGCAAATCAAAAGATCTAAGGTACAAAACCCGATTTCATAACCTTACATTTTCACTTTGCGCGCCATTTGCAGTTTTCGTCGTATGCCAAAATAAAAAGACGGCATATCTCCCGTCCTTGTCTCATATCAAGCGAGGGTCGCTTGAATCTTGTCGACCCTTGACAAAAATGAGGCGACCCTCGCCAAAGCATTAATTGTTGCACGCAAATACTTAGCTCCCATTGGTGGAACCGACGGCAATTGTTAATTTAGTCAAGGGTAGCCTCAAGCGACCCTCGCTTGGCGAATTAGAATCACCATCCAGGTTTTTCCTCCTAAACGGATTTTCATCTTTCTTACCTCCTAGAGGGTCTTTTCTTCTAGTAACTTCTGCGACCTGGTCGCCTAGCACAGATCCTCGAACACTCAGTTCATCCTTCAAAATGCCAGTAGCAGTTTTCGGCACCTCGATCTGACTTCCTGTGAGTGCTGAGCAGTCGCTGGATAACGGACGGGCCTGCTCGCTCACCCGCTCCGTAACATTGTCTGCCTTGCGAGTTCCTTCCGTAATTAATCAGTTTTGCCTATGATCAACACCAACACCTTCACGACATCCTAGAGAACTTCTGCTTGTCGAACCTACCACATCTCGTGATGAAAGTCAGCATGCACTGAGTACAGTGCCTCCTCTCCAAACTCAGTGGTGCCGCACTTCTAAACCTTGAGGTTGCGGTACACAGCACATTTGCAAGAGTTAGAAAATGTATTTCAAATGTTTAACTAAGTACTGGACTAGACGGGTAAATGATTCCAGTTAGGAGTTAGGGCCTCTTCAATACCATTAATACGCTACTAATTCTGTTAATTGTCTGACAAGACCAAATTGCAACAATCTATCGATGTTCCCACGATAAATTTGTATCATCGTCAACCACACTTGGGAGATCTATTTAGCGCAATAACTTTTCATAGTTTCGACTTTTAATGCATCTTCAACCATTGTCTTGCGGGGCATAGAAATCACTACTATTTTAAGGAGAGTTGACCACAATTTGACTTGCTGCTGTTTCTCTCCCTCCCTCTCCCTCTCTCTCTCTCATTCAAAGCAAAAAATATTCGCTGCACTGGTATTACAGATTTGTGCATTTTATGCACATTTACACACAAATCTACAATTCTGTGAAGATAAACTGGGTAGATGCTGAATAGCAATAGGTTTATTAAGCTTCTTTGTGTAGCCCATCATCTCGCCCATCACGTTACTCCTCTTTCATTTGGAAAATCTCTATCCATTCTCGCAGTTTGGCTCAAATATGATTTGCTGAATACTAAGAAGCGTGCGGTGACCTCAGAACTATCTATGGACATGGTGATGTTATTTGTTATTTTCGTCAGACCGGTCGTGATGCTATGGCGTTTTCTGAATTCCGATTGGAATTGTATTATTGTTGTATATGTCTCTCAGCAGTGCCGTTTCAACATGTTTCTCAATTACCTTGATCATATTCGGGAATATGTTTATCGCACCAATACCGTTACACAATATTGCTATATGCATTTTGGGTAGTGAGAGCATAATTTCGCGTATCTATGTATAACGCTAATACTGATAGTTCACTTGGCGTAGCGTATTAAAATAGCGGCATCGATGTATTTGTCCCAATATTTGACGTATTCGCAAATAGTATGAATATGCCTTTCTTCATTGTCATTCGACAGCATCGTCAGCTTACATATCTATCTTATTTGAGTCCTTTGATGTGTGATTAAAAACCGACAAGTATTTAGTATATGCCTATTTGCACTATTGATTCCATTTGCACAAATAAGGTAAATGACGCAAATAGGTCAAACAAGTGGACGAATACGCTACGCCTGGTGAAGTGCCAGCATAACAAAATTGGCGCGCTTATGTATTAGCTACATTTGGCAAATTTCGAGCGAAAAATATTATCCAACATTGTTAAGTTACAGATAATTTCATGTGTCCAGTGAGTTTGATTTGATTGACCTGGAAGCTTTCTCCATTTCATTAACGTCTACTTAAAAAGTACAGCTTGAAGCAGTGGCATCCCAGATCATCTACCCATCATTATATTGGTATTTTGTAAATTCTGAAATATATAATTAGATTAAATAAGGAAAATCAGTTTTTTATTTTGCATTCAGGTTATGTACATACATTATGCTTGGAGATTTTGATGTTTTTATGAGATTCCTCCAAATGTGAGATTTTTTAAGTTATGAACAAAGGCAGAATTATCTAGCATGAACGGTTTAGCAGACAGATCACTCTTTAGCCTGCCATAAATAAGCAGTCTTAAACTTATCCAATATGGCGTTCGATAACTGCAACGATGGTTATCCATGAACTTTATATTGCGTGATATGAAGTATGTATACAATGTGTTCCACCATCATGTCGACAAACTTTGAGGTATGAAAATATAATTAAAGTTACCGAGAAAAAGTGCGAAAAAAATGGGGTCAACCTTTTAATTAATTTTTTATTACATTTTCAATTTTTGTATCACGACTCCATGGGTTCGCGCAGTTGTAGCGTCATAGCTTGATTATTTATCGACCCTTTCACGACATTTTGGACTCATTCTATAGGAGAATGACTGGGCATATCAACTAAAGCAAAAAAAGATAATACCTGACAATTTCTAAGGCTAAAAAAATTCACCAAACTGAAAAATTTTTTTTTTTGAAATGCACTTATTTGGGTTACTTACAAATAATTTGAAAAAAAGCCGTAATAGTGCCTATTTATGCTTAGCAGGATGTTTCCTGTCTTACCACATGCAATTCGTGTATGTAGCACTAAAATTTTCGACAGAATAGGCCTTTTACTTCCCACACCGATAGGTGAGGGGAGTATTGTGATCGCGAAAATTTTCGATTTTGAGATAATATACTTTTTGGGCGTTTTACGATGCCTACATAACGAAAATCCACGTCACTCATTTCCGTCGGTCTGTTTGTCGGTCTGTCGGTCTGTCGGTCTGTCGGTCTGTCGGTCTGTCTGTCTGTAGGCGTTTTTCTAGCCTCCTAATCTCAGTAACCGCTGCATAGATTTTGATGAAATTTGGGTAGTGATATGATGCAGGGTCGTAGTAGGTAATGTTGCTACAATTTTGAAAATCGATGCATGGGCGGCGGAGTAATTAGCAAAAAACGAAAAATTTCAAATATGCCTCAAACTTCGTTTTTAGGTGTTTTAGGGGTTCCTGATCATTTTCTACTTTTTTTTCGGTGGGGGTGAAATTGGGGTGGTTGGGGGGTAGGGGGTTGTAAAGGTGAAAAATTTGTTGTACGCATAATAGGCTATGTACTGACCTGAGAGAGGAAGACCTAGCGGTATAATACACTTTTTTAGGTCCATCGGAACATTTCCTTTTGTATTACAGGAACCAAGGGACTTAGAATTTGTGGTGTATACATATGAGTGTTGTTTTAGATCGATATATTATTATATTACGTATCGCAAAAATTATTGAATTGATTTTAATGAAATCTTGACACGGTATTACTACCGCGGCGAGGATAGAAAACGCGCATGTTTTGGGAAAAATCATGTCAGTGGCGGCGCAGCAATAATAAAAAAACTAAAAATGTAAAAACATCTCAAACTTTACCTTCGGGTACTAGATGGCGCACCGGCAGAATTCCTTCTGTCTACTCGCATCTCAAACTTTGTTTTTAGGCGTTTTAGGGGTTCCTGACCATTTTCTACTTTTTTGGGTAAGGGTGAAATTGGAGCAGTTGGGGGGTGGGGGGTTGTAAAACTGAAAAAATTTGTTGTATTCATAATAGTTTGTCCATGTTGACCTGTTGAAAAAATACGTAGCGGCATATTACACTTTTTTAGGTCCATCTGAATATTGGCTTTCCTATTACAGAAACCAATTTTTGATGTATACATACGAGTTTTGCTTTATTTCGTTCTATGTATTTTGCGTAAAGCAAAAATTATTGAATTGATATTAATGAAATTTTGACACCGAATTTAGTGCCGCGGCGAGAATGGAAAACGCGTCTGTCTTTGAAAAATCGTCAGTGGCGGCGCAGCAATAATAAAAAAACTAAAAATATAAAAACAGCTCAAACTTTGTTTCTAGATGGTTTGGAGGCTCATGATCATTTCGCATCGTTTAGTTGAAGTATGCAGAAAAAAAATGTGGCATCCTAGCCTCTAATGTCGGCTACACACGTTCCGGCAGGCCTGTCAGTTCAAACTGAACGGTCTGCCTGAAGACCGGTCGCCTCGCCCCCACACGTTCCGGCAGGCCTGTCAGTTCGAACTGAACAAGGCCGCCTAAAGACCGGTCGCCTCTGATTGGCTGACGGCCCTCCACACGTTCAGGCGAATGTGAAATATATCAGCTGCTACGTTTCCACGGGCTTTTAAAACATTTTGTGTGTAATTTCTCGATATCTGGCAAGGTATACCTGATAGAAGAAAATGTCAAGTACAAAGGTTATTTGGTTACTTAAGACGCATATCCTAAAAATATTTTGAAATATATAGGGTGTTGCGGGAAAGTATTGTATAGTGATCAACTTGTTTTTTATATATAGTACTATAACTTTTTTTAAATTCTTCTAGTTTCCATCATTGATTTCTATTCAACCCTAAAATATTTTTGGGATCCGTTGCGACGTTGCCAAGTTATTATTTATTTTCTATTAATTTCCGGATTTGCAAGGTCGCAAGTAATACGTCCAAATTGATTTCTTCACCTTTTCTCAATATTATTATACAGCGAGGTACTTGAATATTAAATGGATATTATTTTTAATGTTATCAGAAATATGCATCTACAGGGTGGTTTTGGCAGAATTTTAAATTACGGCAATTTGATGGTCATTTTACTTTGTTTTTTTAAATGTAACAATTCATGTTTTATTTTAAACCAAAATACCCACGAATAACCTATCTCGCCTTGTAATATTTTTTTCGTGTTTGCGACGTTGCCAAGTTATAAATTATTTTACCAAATTTTCAAACAAATATCTCCGATTTTTATTAATAGAACACACTGTATATTTTATTTAACATGGAAGTACTCCCTAGTAATGGTCTATAGCGTGAACAAGTTTTAACTGGTGTTCCTAAAATAATAAAACCGTTTTCCTTGCACATACTGCTATTTTGAATACCAGGTCAATAAAAGGTACAGGAACGCTTAAATATCTTCAAAACTTGGACAGCTGGAACGAGAAAATCAATAACTGCAGGTTTTTGAACATGCAGAATTCAAAAATTCCAACAGCAGCGATGCCAGATTTTACCACATTTACGTAACTCGTCATAATTTTGTTATTTTCAATAGAATCCTCTACCTATCTTTATTGCAATGAATTGCGTATGTCGAGTTTAGTAAAGTCTCACAATTTCAAAATTTTGATTCTATTAATTACTGAGATACGGCAACACTGCTTTTTCAGTAAACAGTACCGGAACGCTTGAATATTTCCAAAACTGCCACAGCTGGAGCGCTGAAATTCGATTCGTAGGGGTTTTTGAACATACAGAATTCAAAAATGCTAACATCGGCGTTGTCAGATTTTCCAATTTTACGTTTCACGTCATTACTTTGAATGAAATGCCCTATTTATGAAGTCTAACTTAAAAGTGGTAAATCTGACAACACTGATATTAGCATTTTTGAATTTTGCTGTAAAAAAACTCTTCGATATTGATAATGTTCGCTTCAGCGGTGGCAGTTTTGGATATTCAAGCGTTCCGGTACTTTTTACTGAAAAAGTGGTGTTGCCGTATCTCAGTAATCAATAGAAACAAAATTTTGAAGTTATGAAATCCTACTAAATTCGACATGCGCAATTCATTGCAATAAAGATAAGTAAAGGATTTTATTGAAAATAACAAAATTATGACGTGTAACGTAAAAGTGGTAAATCTGTCAACGCTGCTGTTATAATTTTTGAATCCTGCATGTTATAAAACCTGCAGATATAGATTTTTTCGCTCCAGCTGAGCAAGTTTTGGAGATATTTAAGCGTTCGTGTACCTTTTACTGATATGGTGCACGAAATAGGCAGTATGTGTAAGGAAAACGGTTTTATTACTTTAGGAATACCAGTTAAAACTTGTTCACGCCATAAACCATTACTAGGGAGTACTTCTATGTTAAATAAAATATGTGTTCTATTAATAAAAGTCATAAATATTTGTTTGAAAATTTGGTAAAATAATTTATAACTTGACAACGTCGCAAACGCGAAGAAAAATATTACAAAGCGAGATATGGTATTAGTAGATATTTCGATTTAGAATAAAACATACATTTAAAAAAATACTGCCAAAAACACCATGTAGATGCGCATTGCTGATAACATCCAAAATAATATTCACTTAATATTCAAGTAACGCGCTGTCTAATATTATTGAGAAAAGTTCAAGAAATATATCAATTTGGACGTATTACTTGCGACCTTGCAAATCCGCAAATTATTAGAAAATAAATTATAACTTGGCAACATCGCAGCCAATCCCAAAAATACTTTAGGGTTAAATGAAGATGGAAACTAGAAAAATTAAAAAAAAGTTATGGTTCCATATAAAAAAATCAATTTGATCACTGCCCTACTTTCCCGCAACACCCTGTATATTTCAAAATATTTTTATGTTTTTTTATGTTCGTCTTAACCAAATAACTTTTGTATTTGATATTTTCTTCTATCAGGTATATATTGCGAGATATCGAAGAATTACTCACTATACAGGGTTATTCACGTTATTCGACACGGAGCATTATGGCTAAAGTATTTGATAAGAAAGAAAATAATAATTTGGGATGGATAGAGACCCATAAAGGCTACATTTTAAAAATATTTTCATGTTATACAGGGTGTCCCAAATACACGAAATGTATCAAAGTTATGTTTTTTTAAATGGAACACCCTATATATTATTGCATATTCAGATTCCCTGGTGAATTCTAGTGTGACTTTATGTATCATACATGGTACCAAAAGTGAACCGTTAAGGTGTAAATGACCATTTTCGGTATAAGTAGATGTCAGGAAAAAATTGAATATCGCACAGATTACAAAATATGGAAGGCTGTGACTTTGCCGTAGTACTAAGCATAAAATGCATCAGCTTTGATGAGACTGTCAAATTTAAGTTACGTTTATGCTTGGAGAAATCGGTCGATGAATTAAGGAAACTTCGATCAGCGGTAACTTGATTTTTTCAAATGGGAATGCCTAATTTTTTTTATACGGTTAAACGTAGAATTTGATAAGCTTTCTAATGATATAAGGTTGTGAATATCCATCTCTTGTAGTTTTCATTTAATTTTAAATTTTCAAACAAATCGGCGATTTTCAATATTCCTACCTATAAGCAACGTAGCAGGCCATGAAATATAAACAAAAATCTGTTCAGCTAGAAGAAAACAACTAACTTAGCTGAAAAATACACACTAACTAGACTAAAGGGACAAGATTATAAAAATTCCTTACAACAAATCAACTCTCCCAGAAACAACTGCGATAACATCTCTAAGGTCAAAGAGAAGCTGGAGTATGACAGTAATAAATATTTTTACTGTCTACTGGCTAGCGCAATTTACTAGAGGTTACAAATTTCCAAGGCAATCAAAAACCCTCATATGAAACAGAAACAACCAGCGACTGTTGCTCCAGCATGCAACTATCAATCATATGTAATGGTGTAAAAAAGTACTAATTTGCGTCGAAGTCGATACCTCTGACTGGAGCCCTTCTATTTTTCAATATCAATTAGCAATATTGCAAAAAAGGAATACTGACAAATCAGATTTAAATCTTCTGCCATTTAAGTTATGTTTTATAAATTGAACAAATTTTAATTCATTCTTCATTTTCTGCGACCTTGCTAATAGGTACTGAAGAATTTTCAGAATTCCAGTCAGAGGTACTTTTGACTTGAGTTTTGACAGAATTGCATACTTTTTTATATCATTAAATGTGAAATTTTATTATGAAAATAATAAACTGCTTACAACATTCTCTAGTAGTTTTTACGTTATTTCAAAATTTTTAATGGTTTTGGAAATTGCCAATCTCTAGTACATTGCAGTAGCTAGTAGGCCGTGAAAAAATCCATTTCTGCCATACTCCAGCTTCTCTTTGACCAAAGATATGTTACCGCCGTTGTTTCTGGTTAGACTTTGTTTGTTGTGAGTAATTTTTATAATCTTGTCCCTTTAGTCTAGTTCGTGTGTATTTTTCAGCTAAGTTAGTTGTTTTCTTCTACCTGAACTGGTTTTTGTTTATATTTCATGGCCTGCTACGTTGGTTATAGGTAGGCAAATTGAAAAACGCCGATTTGTTTGAAAATTTAAAATTAAATGAAAACTACCAGAGATTGATATGCACAACCTTATATCATTAGAAAGGTTATCAAATTCTACTTTTAATCATATAAAAAAAATTAGGCATTCCCATTTGAAAAAATCAAGTTATCGCTGATCGAAGTTTCCTTAATTCATCGACCGATTTCTCCAAGCATAAACGTAATTTAAATTTGACAGTCTCATCAAAGCTGACGCATTTTATGCTTAGTAATACGGCAAAGTCACAGCCTTCCAAATTTTATAATCTCTGCGATATTCAATTTTTTCCTGATATCTACTTATACCGAAAATGGTGATTTACACCTTAACGGTTCGCTTTAGATACCATGTATGATACATAAAGTCACAGTAAAATTCATCAAGGAATCTGAATATGCAATAATATATGGGATATTCCATTTAAAAAAACATAACTTTGATACATTTCGTGTATTTGGGACACCCTGTATAACATGAAAATATTTTTAAAATGTAGCCTTTATGGGTCTCTATCCATCCCAAATTATTATTTTCTTTTTTATCAAATACTTTAGCCATAATACTCCGTGTCGAATAACGTGAATAACCCTGTATAGTGGAAACAAATTGGATACGTTTTCAAAACGTTTCCTGTTCAAGGTTGATTCGCTATTTTTTGGGATCCTATCGAGATCCAAATGTCGTGGAACCACCAGCTGTATGTCCCTTTCTTTTTGAATGGACCAATGGTAGTGCGTCAGGTCGGCCGGATGGACGAACATATATGTGATTCTTCTCCGGTCGCCTGATCAGTCGTAACTGACAGGTAGACCGGACCATACACACGCTCAGGCGACCGGACGTCAGGCCGGACGGAGGGACGAACATATATGTGATTCTTCTCCGGTCGCCTGATCAGTCGTAACTGACAGGTAGACCGGACCATACACACGCTCAGGCGACCGGACGTGGGCGGACCATTCAGTTCGAACTGACAGGCCTGCCGGAACGTGTGTAGCCGACATAAGGAGCGAGACGCAAGACACTATTTACGAGAGGTTTTTGTGTTGGATGTTTTTTTGCGGGCGGCTGGGCGATGATTTGGTTGCAAGGGATTTTAAACTATAGCTTCGTGCAATGGGAAAATAATAAAATGGTATTATCATTATGTGTGGGAGTCAATCAACTTGTCTCCATTTTTTATATTATGACTTCTGAATCACAGCTCCATGTGTTCACGCAGTTGTAAAGCCATATCTTGATTATGTATCGAGCGACTCACGACTTTTTGGACTCATTTTATAGGAGAATGACTGGAAATAACAACTAAGGCCAAAAAATACAATATCTGACAATTTCTAAGGCTAAAAAATTTCACCAAACTGAAAAACCAAATTTTTGGTAATGCACTTCTTTTGGTTACTTGCAAATAATTTGAAAAAAAGGCGTAGTAGTGCCTATTTATTAAGACAATTTAATGTTTAGCAGCATGTTTCCTGTCTAACCACATGCAATTTGTGTATGTAGCACGAAAAATTTCGACAGAATAGGCCTTTCTGTATCGTGACTTCTGTATCACAGCGCCATGTTTTCACGCAGTTGTAACGCCATATCTTGATTATTTATCGAGCGGTTCACAGGTTTTTGGACCCATTTTATAGGGGAATGACTGGGCATGTCAACTAAGGCAAAAAAATAATATCCGACAATTTTTAAGGCTAAAATCAGGATGCTTCCTGTCTAACGACATGCAATTTGTTTATGTAGCACTAAGATCATCAAAGAAATAGGCTTTTTTATTACGACTAATTTTGAAATAAACGAGAATTTGGTATGCACATTGTCTATTGGACTTGGGTACAGATTAGTACCTACTTAAATGCAATTTACATGAACAAATTTTATTATTTTTATTTTTAGTATTATTTATTTAGCATTCAGCCAAATGACTGAAAGGCAACTAATTGAAATGAGATATGTTGGAATCACTTGGAAATCAAAGAAAACAGACTGGAGCGTAGCTTAGCGTCGAGTAACCCAGAGCGCTAGTTTCAGAAGTCAAGCGTGCCTAAATGAAAATGGCGGACATTTTGAAAATTTCGTTGATTAATTTAAATACTAAATAATCACATTTGTCCTTGTAAATTACATTTAAGTAATAATCTGTACCGACGTCCAATAAAGACAATGTGCATACCAAATTCTCGTTTATTTCCAAATTAGTCGTAATAGAAAAGCCTATTTCGTCGACGATCTTAGTGCTACATAAACAAATTGCATGTCGTTAGACAGGATACGTCCTGATAAACATTAAACTGTATTTATAAATAGGCGCTAGTATGGCTTTTTCCAAATTATTTGCAAGTAACCAAAAAAAGTGCATTACAAATTTTTTTATCAAGTTTGGTGGATTTTTTAGCCTTAGAAATTGTCGGATATTATTTTTTTGCCTTAGTTGATATGCCCATCCATTCCCCTATAAAATGGGTCCAAAAACTTGTGAATCGCTCGATAAATAATCAAAATATGGCGTTACAACTGCGTGAACACATGGCGCTGTGATACAGAAGTCACAATACAAAAAGGCCTATTCTGTCGAAAATTTTCATGCTACAGACAGGAAACATCCTGCTAAACATTAAACTGTTAATTAATAGGCACTAATACGGCTTTATTCAAATTATTTGCAAGTAACCAAAACAAATGCATTACAAACATTTTTTTCAGTTTGGTGAATATTTTTAGCCTTAGAAATTGTCAGATATTGTATTTTTTGCCTTAGTTGATATATCCAGTCACTCCCCTATAAAATGAGTTCAAAAAGTTGTGAATCGCTCGATAGATAATCAAGATATGGCTTTACAACCGCGTGAACACATGGCGCTGTGATACAGAAATCATAATTCAAAAAGGCCTATTCCGTCGAAAATTTTAGTGCTACATACACAAAGACAGGAAACATCCTGCTAAACATTGAAATGTCTTAATAAATAGGCACTAATACGGTTTTTTTCCAAATTATTTGTAAGTAACCCAAATAAGTGCATTTCAGAAAAAAAATTTTCAGTTTGGTGATTTTTTTTAACCTTAGAAATTGTCAGGTATTATATTTTTTGCTTTGGTTGATATGCCCAGTCATTCTCCTATAAAACGAGTCCAAAATGTCGTGAATCGGTCGATAAATAATCAAGCTATGGCGCTACAACTGCGCGAACCCACGGAGTCGTGATACAGAAATTGAAAATGTAATAAAAAATTAATTAAAAGGTTGACCCCATTTTTTTCGCATTTTTTCTCGGTAACTTTATTTGTATTTTCATACCTCAAAGTTTGTCGACATGACAACGATAAACAAAAAGTGATTAATGCACTGTGTGATAGGTACAATCCCTAACCGACTTGACAAAAACCTGAGCAAAAAACTAAACAAAACAAACTAAGTACAGCCTGACACGTGTAGCAAGAGACTTCGCCGCTGTCTCACATCCACACGCTACTTCATATCCTCTCGTCTCTTGCTATCCTTGTCTATTTCATATTTCTCATGGCTCTTGTTACACTTGTCAGACTGTACGTCTTGATGCATGAGCCCTGATGTTCTTTTTTATTGTGTATCTCGCTTATTTTTCATTTTTCTGAAAAAAGTTAGGTATTAGAAAAAGTTGTTTATTTTAACGAATTATATACACAGTTAAAACAGTATCAACTTAGGACTCACCCTTATGTATAAGATTTGAGAGGTGGATGCGCGCAAATCGGATCTCTGAATTTAATTTAAAAACATAAACAAAATATATGATGATAAGGTTGGGTTAAGTAAGACGATGATAAGGTTATTCAACGTACAAAAGACTCATCGAAATGCGTCGTTGCCCTTAAGAATAGTTCGCCTACTAAGAGCAGCAGTTTTACTTCATATATCTTGATATGATAGGTCAATAATTTTTAAAGTTGGTTTCGAACTTCATGCCAAAAACCACTTCAAAAATGCTCTTTCGCTTTGCTGCAGCAGTCATATCCACTGTTGGAGAACCCTGCTATTTCATATTTCTAAATTATTTTAAGAACGGTTTGCTGAAATAGAAATACGGCTTACTAAATTATATAGGGATAACCCAACACAAATGCGCTATTGCTTTTAAAAATAATCTGATTACCAAGAACGGTATTTTTACTATATATTTGGATCCCGTCTTGAGTATTCTTATAGTTACATTAAGACTCTATGCAACAAATTACTTCGGTAATGACCTTTAGGTACGTTGCAGTAATCATTGCCACTGTTGCAGACCTCTATTTAAATAACAGTGGCGTGTCGCTGTTCTAAGGGCGCTGGGGGCAAACGGATAAGGCGTTAAATACAAAAATTATTAGGTACTCCAGTTTTAGTTGAGTTTGGGTATCTGTGCCTTTAGCTCTTTAGTCTCTATTTAAGACTATTGATCCAATTAGTCTTGACCTACTACAAATATTTTTAAGAATGTTTTTGAAGAGGGCATTATATTTGTATGAAAAATTATTACCTATATAACCAAAAAGATCTTAATGTATCTAAGGTGACACTAACAGTTCCTCCGTGCGTTCTATTAGTCTTTTATAAAGAGGACAATGCGTTTAGCGCGTACCGTGCTTGTTGTCCCCTCCAGCGCTGCAAGGGCGGAACAATTGTTATTATTGTCGAGGATAGCACTTTAAGATTTGTCTACATATTTTGCGAGTAGGGGAAAGAAAGCCACAAAAACTGGATACCTACAAGTTAAAGACAAGGGCGGCTTAGCATATTTATTTCCGAATATCTCCTCAGTCTGGGTAAGTACGATATGTGACGAATTTAATAATTCCGTCAATTTAAGTTCGTTGCATAACCGTTAAATCATGTTGAGTCACCAAAAAAGCACGTCAAATGATAGACGATGAACGGCGACCTTTTTTATGTGAAATTATCTGTATCATACTATAGGAACAAAGAAATTATGGAAGTTCAGGTATTTTTATACCCAGTAAAAAAATGTTATAAAAATTGACACCAGATAAACCAATTAATACTTAGTATAGTTGCGGACAGAGAAATAAGATTGTCTACATGTGTATGTGTATCGATATATCTTGTACATTAATTTCAAATTTGGCGCCCGCACCATAAATTTCATTTTTGTTGGAATCGGCAACCTCCGCAGCGAGTACTTCGTGAGCATTAAAACGGGAACCACTTATATTATACGGTCGCGAAAACTACGTTATAAGGAAGTGCTAAGAGAAAATTGCAGTACTAAACCCCTAGTTAGAACCCACTGGAAGACCAGGACGAGCACCACTGGGCCCAGTGTCCCTTCGAACGAAGAATCGAGGTAGGTGCCGATAAATACAATACGATTTTTATGGTGCTACAAATTTCAATTTCAATTTCAAATTCGTATACAGTCCACTGAAACCACAAGGAACTAGCGAACCACAAACATTTTTTGGTCATTCGAGCCACGATAATTGCAATAACTCATAATTCATTCAATTCGTTAATTTATTATATCTATATTATTCTGTATTCAGTAGCCATTATTTAAAAAGATACTCTATTTTTTGTCGTACGTTCGGTCGAACGCTACGAGCAGCAAAAAACATTTGTTTTCTTCCATATAAATAAAATCACTTCTAGATTTATTACGACGGTTGATATTACAGAAAAGTAAACATTGCCCATTATATTTGATTCACAAAATATTTTATTAATTGTGTGCGGTACAAGGTGCAATATTTTTCTCTTTAAGTAATACCGTTGGGTACATTCCTCAGGGCGCTCCAAAATACTTGTTGAAATTTGCAGTTAACACAGTTACTTTATACACTCATTTGAAATGTCTAAGGATATACAAAAGACACTGCATCGGAGGCAAGTTTATATTACTCGTATAACAGAAATCTACACAGCTGGAGTGAAAGCTAAATCTGATCCCAATTTTCAGTCAATGTTTACAACAAGATGCGAGAACTTGCAAGAATTTTACGATGAATTTCAGCAACTTCATAACACTTTAATAGGTTTAATAGAATCTGATGAGGAATTTGAGATACAGGATGCGATCAGGAAAGAAACGGATAACTATTATTTCCAAGCAAAAGATATTTATAATCAACTCACACTAAAACAAGTTGCAGCTCAACAACCTAACCCAAATCCGAACAGAAATAATAACAGTGAATACAGGGATCTTTTGAAATTAGATATTCCAATCTTTGATGGTAATTTGCTCAAGTGGGTGACATTTTATGACATGTTTCGTTCTTTAGTCCATAATAACGCTAATATGTCAGACGTTAGAAAATTTCAGCACTTAATTGCCTACTTGAGAGGTGAACCATTAAACTTGATTAAAGCAATACCAATCACAGAAGCTAATTACGCAATCGCATTCCAAGTCCTAACAGAACGATACCAAAATGAAAGACTTTTAGCTACGAGTTACTGGAATGCAATAAATAATGCACCCACATTGAAAAATAATTGCTCTGCTAGAGACTTAAGGTGTATATTGGATACATTTAGGGAAAATATAGCAGCTTTAGATTTATTAGGTTTCCCAACAGAACACTGGCAATTTCCACTTTTTAACATGTTACTTGGCCGTTTAAATACTTCTATAAGAACTGCATTTGAAATAGAGCACAGTAAAATAAAGTTTCCTACCTACCAAAATTTAACAGAATTCTTAAACAATCATTGTCGTGCTCTAGAGTCAGTACAAATTGCGTCAAGTACTTCTTATTCTCAAAATTCTCAACAGCCAACTAATTCACATCCCAATAGGAAACAGCACAATTACAATCAGTATCAAAAATACCCAACACAAAGCTATGTGTCTAATATAGATCAAAATAAGCAAAACTCACAAAATACTCGATTCAATAAAAATAAATCTCATGGATTTAACTCATATTCAACACCGAACTCTCAAATTGCTCCAACACATAACTCTAACCATCCAAATGCTAACAGTCACAGAAACTTCAACTCCCCTATACAGTATAAGTGTAGATTATGCAATCAGAATTCACATAACAATCTTTCGCAATGCCCTATGTTTATAGCAAAAAACATAAATGACCGTATCGCATATGTAAAGCAAAATAACGTATGTCTTAACTGTTTACGTTTTTCGCATACAGAAGGTTCATGCCAATCCAACTTCGCTTGTCGTATATGTGGCGAGAGGCATCACTCAACGTTACATATTTCTCAAGACAACCAGGAAATTTCTCAAAACTCCTATTTAATGAATGTATCACATTCAGTACATCAAAGTTCGATTCCATATAGCACTGCTAGCACTTCCTCAATCATTACAACTCCACAAATGGATCAAACAAAACAAACTTCAACTTCATACATTCCTATTGTTTCATCAGTAATTTCAAGTCATCTGCCCTTCTCGTCTCAAAATGCTCAGAATAATTCAACTCTAACTTCTTGTGCAACTTCTAATAATCAATTTCTTAGCTGCGGATGTACGTCAATGGAACAATCGAAGCCCCAAACAACTGTTCTTCTCTCAACTACCAAAGTGCATATACTGGATGCTCGTGGGTATTACCAAACGGTACGGGTTGTTTTGGATAATGCTTCACAAGCTAATCTTATTTCTGAAAACTGCTTAAATCGACTGGGGTTATCTAGGAAAAAATTAATTGTTCCAATTGTAGGAATCAATCAGTCCAGCTCAACCACTAATGGCATAACCAATTGTACAATAAAGCCACTCAATAAAAATGATCCTAAATTTACTTTTGAACTTTTCGTATTGCCAAAAGTTTGTGCAGAAATGCCATCAATTCAAATAAATACAAAAAACTGGCATCATATTTCAAATTTGGAACTGGGGGATGATAAATTCAATATCCCTGCGCCAGTTGATATTCTCTTAGGCGCGCATGCCTACTCACAAATTATAAAACCAGGCATAGTTCAAGGGCAACCTGGACAACCCATAGCTATGGAAACTATTTTCGGATGGGTTCTTCTCGGAAACGCTCAAGCTTTTGATAATCAAATTACCTCTCCTCCCATTTCTTGTCATTTAACTTCCCTTCATACGCCATCTCTAGATCAAAGCATACGAAAATTTTGGGAAATCGAATCATTACCTTCCAAACAATTTCTTTCACCAGATGAAGAAAAATGTGAAGCTTTTTACCGAAAAACCGTAACCAGAGATGAATCTGGACGTTTTCAAGTTTCCTTACCTTTTCGTCATTCTAGACCAGATCTAGGAGACACCTACGCTAAAGCTTATAAATGTTTTTTATCCCTAGAATCCAAGCTACTGAAAAATCCTGATCTTTATTTACAGTATGCAGATGTTATGAATAATTATATAAAAAATGATCATATGAGTTTAGTTCCTCATTCACAAATAAATTCCAAATCAGTTAATTATTTACCCCACCATTGCGTAGTTCGACCTGATAAGACTAGTACTAAAGTGAGAGTAGTTTTTAATGCTTCCGCTCAAGGCTCTAAAGGAGTTAGCTTAAATTCAACCCTGTTGTCAGGGCCAAAATTGCAGGCAAATATCAACACCATACTTCTAAAATTTAGGTTTCATTTTATTGTATTACTTTCTGATATAAGTCAAATGTTTTTACAAATTCGAGTATCACCCGAGGATCGAGACTATCAGCGCCTTCTTTGGCGATTTTCTCATACTGATCCTATACAAGAATATAGGCTTAATACAGTCACCTTCGGTGTAACTTCTAGTCCGTATCTCGCAATTAGAACGATCAAGGAGCTTGCTACTCTTGAAAAACAAAATTACCCTGAGGCTTCTAGAGTACTCTTAGAAGATATTTTTGTAGATGGTATATGCGCAGGCGCAAACTCTATAGAGTCAGCTTTAGCACTACAGAAAGACTTAATAGCTCTCTTAAGGTCAGGATGTTTTGAACTCAAAAAATGGGCTAGTAATGATGCTAGACTATTAACTAACCTTTCACAAGAGGAATGCCAAATTCCAATGTCACTCGATAAAGAAAACTCTATTGCACTTAAAGTTTTAGGCCTCCAGTGGGATCCAAAATCCGATACTATGTTTTTCTCATACAGCATTTCTAATAAACCTTGCACTAAACGCAATATTTTAAGCAACATCGCATCCATATTTGATCCGCTAGGTTTGATCGCACCTATTTCATTTCTGACCAAATGTATAATGCAAAAGCTTTGGATATCGAAGGTTGGATGGGATGATCCTGTCCCCAAGCCTATATTCGATCTATGGACTCAGTTTCAAATGGAACTTCCATTATTGTCCAATATTTCATTTCCAAGATACATTTTTTCGAGAGAAATACTTCGATGTCAACTGCATGCGTTTTCTGATGCATCCGAATCAGGATATGCAGCTTGCGTCTATGTAAGATTAGAATTACCCAATGACATCATCAAAACTTCACTTGTTATAGCTAAATCACGAGTTAGTCCTCTAAAAACCCTCAGCTTGCCTAGACTCGAGCTTCTAGGCAGTACACTCATGAGTGACCTAGTGAGTTTTGTCATAACCACTTATTCCTCGTTAATTACTATAGATGAAGTTTTCGCATACACAGATTCCCAAGTTGTCTTATACTGGGTGTCTACTTCACCATATAGGTGGAAAACATTTATTGCCAATCGAGTTAGCCATATACAAGATAATCTCCCAGAAAGTGTTCGTTGGTATCATGTGAAATCACATGAAAACCCCGCCGATGTAGCTAGTCGTGGCATAAATCCCGCACAATTCATAAATCACCCCTTGTGGTTCACAGGGCCACCATGGCTCAGTTTACCTCAATCTATGTGGAACTTAAAAAATCCATGCTTCGAGAAATGTGATCAAGGAGTCACTGATATCATTTCCCGAGAAGAAAAACAGATTGCGCTCACAACGAATGTTGAATGGCATATCATAGACGTTCTCTTGTATAAATTCTCATCACTTCATTATATTCAAAAAATAATATGTCATAGTAGAAGAATATTCTATAACTTCAAACACCACGATTCCCCTCTAACTGGTACAATATCTATTTTCGAACTTCAACACTCCTTGCTTATTTTAGTGAAAAGATGCCAAGAAATACATTTTTCTACTTTAATCTCACAAATTAAAAATAATGAACTTCTAGCAAAACCACTTAGAAAACTTGCTCCTTTTCTGGACAAAAATGGATTCATTAGGGTGGGCGGACGACTCAGGCATACCGACGCCATCCCCTTTGAATCAAAACACCCTCTACTACTTCCTCGATCTGATAGATTCACACAGCTTCTCATTGAACATATACATAAAGAAAATATGCATCCAGGTTTGAATACAATTCAGCACCTATTAAGGCAACAATTCTGGATATTATCTTCGCGCAGAGCTATTCAATCAGTTTTATCCAAATGTATAAGGTGTTTTCGTCTTCGACCTAAAGCCTACGTACCCTATCAGGGCGACTTACCCCCTTTTCGAATTTCACAGCTTAAATGCTTCTCTCACGCAACTTTAGATTACGCAGGTCCTATAAAAATATTACCTGGGAGATGGTATCGAGGTACCAAGGAGCTGAAAGCTTACATTTGCATTTTCTGTTGCACTAGTACACGTGCCATTCATATTGAAGTTGCTTCTGATTTAACTTCCGACTGCTTTATCGCAGCCTTTAGGAGATTTGTTGCACGTCGAGGACGTTGCAACTATCTTTACAGTGACAATGGCACAAATTTCGTTGGTGCAAATAATCAATTGAAAGAACTCTCAAAGTGTGCTTCAGATCATCTCAAAATTAAATGGCATTTGTTCCCTAGCTCTAGCCCTCATTTTAACGGCCTCTCTGAGGCTGGAGTAAAATCGGTGAAGACACATCTCTACCGAGTAATCGGAGAGCAAAAATTAACTTATGAAGAACTCAACACACTACTCGTGCAGATTGAGGCTCTTCTGAACAGTCGTCCGATTTCAGCTCAATCTTCAGATCCTAACGATCGATTACCTCTTACACCGGGACATTTTCTTACGATGGAACCCTTAAATTCTTGTCCCGACCCAGACTTATCACACCTCAAATTAAATACGCTCTCACGGTGGCAACTAGTTCAACGTTTAAATTCTGACTTTTGGAAGCGATGGAAAGATGAATATTTAAATACCTTACAGCAACGATCTAGATGGACTAAAAACCCTTCTAAAATAATGCTAAACACTCTAGTAGTTATTCAAAATGAGAACAAATCTCCCTTGCAGTGGTCTTTAGGCAGGATAGTCGAGCTACATCCTGGCTCAGATGGTCATGTTAGGGTGGTAACTGTAAGGACTCAACAAGGTTTATTTAAACGTCCTGTGGTTAAACTGTGCCCTTTACCATTGTACTGAGCACTAACAAACTTTTTCTTGTTATTTGTGTACGTCATAACAATTTCAATGTCAATTTCAATTTCAATTTCAATTTCAATTTCAATTTCAATTTCAATGTCAATTTCAATTTCAATGTCAAACTCAATGTCAATTTCAACTACAATTTCACTTACTCAAAGTTAATAATTCTCCCAATTTAAGTAATTCGCACTTTTTTATCACATTTTTTTTATTTGCACATATTTCGTTGTAAAACATTAGTTTTAGGTGGGCGGAAAATGTATGTGTATCGATATATCTTGTACATTAATTTCAAATTTGGCGCCCGCACCATAAATTTCATTTTTGTTGGAATCGGCAACCTCCGCAGCGAGTACTTCGTGAGCATTAAAACGGGAACCACTTATATTATACGGTCGCGAAAACTACGTTATAAGGAAGTGCTAAGAGAAAATTGCAGTACTAAACCCCTAGTTAGAACCCACTGGAAGACCAGGACGAGCACCACTGGGCCCAGTGTCCCTTCGAACGAAGAATCGAGGTAGGTGCCGATAAATACAATACGATTTTTATGGTGCTACAAATTTCAATTTCAATTTCAAATTCGTATACAGTCCACTGAAACCACAAGGAACTAGCGAACCACATACAACATGTATAAAAAAGCTAGAAATTTGTAAGACTAGCTTGTAAATCCAATATTATAAAATAGAAAATATGTAAACATAATTGTAAGATGCATTCATAATAATTTAGTAGCAGAATAGCGGAGCAGTTTCACTGTCCGAAATGTCCTTCTGGCATGAAGCGCGACAACTGCCTCTATCAGAATGCCCCTATCCATCTCAGCAACATAGCTTATTTGGTTTTTGTTCCGTTGATCTACTTCGGGAACATAATATGTTCCTTCCCACGGTCGAAATATTGTACTCATTCTGAAGATAATTTCAGACTCACAAAAAAATTGGTAGCGATGAATATACCTTGTACTCTCATGCAGTGGTTAAGACTGGCTAGAAACGTAATAACCCCCAATGCCTACTCTTTTGGTCGTTTCACCTATACCGACCGACCCTTCAAAGCACCGACTCGTACATAGTCCATAAACATGTGTATAGATTTAACAACAAGTCAAAAGGTATCGATATACTTACAATGCATAATTCACTTTGCTTGATTCAAAACTAGTATTTTGAACTGGTACTGCCTCATATATGTTTGTACCTTATTTGGACGTATGTTTATAGGGATAAATCATTCCTTATGCTGATACATATACATAATGTGACCATACTATGTAGTGTCGGCACTCGATAGGAGCAAAAAAAAATTAAACAACTCCTATATTTCTGACCACAATAATACTTGTTTATTTTGCATTATATATGTTTTTGTTTAAAAATAGAACATGGACAGGTGGCCTAGAGGCGCAGGGAACAGCAGCCCACTTCGGCCTTGTATGCAATACGCTACTGTTAAGTAACAGCTTACTGGGATTGTAGACGCTCTCACAGCTGAAATGACTATTAATGGTTATGGGTATAGATCAGGAGTTTCCAAACTGGGTACCGCGATCCGCAATGCGTAAACTTGAGCTAAGAGCTTTTCCAGAAGGGGCGGATTCGCTACGACTCTCATGCGTATCACGACTGTTGCGTCCAGAAAGAGCGTAGTACAGCGCGAGCATTTGGGGACTAATTGGGCAAGAAGCATGGAGGTTGCTTTGAGTTCGTGAGTTAACTAAACGTAGACGAAGTGTAGGCGATTTGCGCGCATATTTTGAATTCGCGCGAATGATCTTGCGGTGAGTTTGTCCCTTCTGGACAAGGTCCAAGGGTACCGCGGACATTTTTTCAGGTTAAGTGGTTAATGGTAGAATTAACTACCTTCCAAGTACTGAAAAATTCATCGACTGACTTCATTTATAACAATACATCAATTCGAATATCCTTTGGCCCCTAAATGTACCTACTGCCTACCTAAGTACTAATTAGGTTTCAAATTCTTACGGCAAGTCGCATCTCGTATACCCTACAAGCATTTTATCTGACAAGATCCAAACCTTTCAAGCTAAGCTGAATATACTTCAATTCATTTAAAAAAAATGTAGCAGAAATAATTTATCTTACCCTATCATCCTTGTTCCCCCGTATGGGGGTGGGTTAGAATATCTCCCATCGTATATCCTGCGTGTCGTAAAAGGCGACTAAAAGGAACTGAACTACTGTCATTATAAACAGTAACCTCTTCTTAACCAACGGCATGAGGATGCAGAAAGCAAATGGGAAACTACTGCATTAAAGATCTTAAAGATATCCCAAGAGAAACTCGTAAAATGATTAAATGCATTTTACGAGTTCACAACATGTCTTTTAAGACATTGTGACTATGATGATGATCATCCTTGTTACGGATTTAAGTACTTATTTTTTTAGCGAAGGAGCTAGGGTTCAGTTGCCCTAATAGCTGTCGGGCAGCCTTAAGGCTCATTGTGCACCCCGAGACGAAGTGATCAAACAGAGTTGAGAGTCCCATCCTAAATTCTTTGCGAACTTTGAGATGCATTGGAATTTGCTCTCCTTTCTGGTCTACATTCAGATAGAAGTTCCTGTTTTCACTCAAGACGGGACAGTCGAAGATAACATGCTTAGCTGTTTTCTCTGCCTCACCGCACTTCCTGCATAATGGGCTTGCGACTTCAATCCCCAGCTAATGCAGGTGTACAGTGGACATCCAATGGCCAGTTATAAATCCAACCACCTTTCGTAGCTCCGTCTTGCTCAGTCTGAGAGCGTCTGTGGTATTAGAACACGAGGGTACCCTCAGCATCCTCTTAGACTTAACAAACCACACCACTATTTCACAGCGCTTCTGGTGTTTATTTTACACCCCACTGGTAACAACTGTCCAAACCATACTGTATGATATATCACATGCTGGTTCTGGCCCGATGAGAGGAAGTTCTGCGCCTTCCTCTCGTTATATCGCCCACCCCTGTGTGACTCGGCACCCAAGATAATGTTACCTTGTTGGTCTTCGCCAGTGTCTTTAGGGTATTATGGTAGTCCAACACTATTTTTGAAGTATAGTGGTTATTCGCCAAGGCCATCAGAGCCGCCCGATTTTCTGATAGTCCTTTTCCAGTAGCCTTTATCTATGCATATTCTGCCGCATTCCAAAATTGCAGCTATTTCTGCCTGGAAAACGGTAGCCAGTTTACCCAGGCGTATGCTTACATTCCGTTCAGGCTTACCACCGTATATGCCTCCTCCTGTACCTGATTAATTTTTGGGGTCATCAGTGTATCAGGTGATACCACTTGACGTGTATCGAGGTTCTCCTAGAGCCCATTCGGATCTGTCACTTAAGTTGACTTTATACGGGATCTCGAAGTCCACGACTCTTGATATTCTGTCCGGTGAAATCTCAAGTATGTTGCAGGTTGTCAAGTATTTCGGTGTGTTTCATGGCAGGGTAGTAAAACCAGCTGCCATGGCACTGCATTCTATTTGCAGTCATTTTTTCCTCTCCCTCTAGTAAATATCAAGAGGTGGTATATTCAGCAGTACTTCCAATGTTGCTGGTTGGAAGTACTTAGCTCTGATAGCCCTAATAATATGTACCTGAAAATCGCTAACTTAATAGTAACGACATTTCAAGTCATTGTTCTTACCATAGTGGAAAAGTAAATAAAAAATGTGCTCAAGCTTTACTTTGGGACATTTTCTCATTATCCTTGACACAATTTTAAGGGATATGGAACACTGGGCGCTAGCGGATACCAAGGATATCCCAAAATATTTGGTTGTTCTCCAAATTCCCTATTCTTTCGAAGATACTCGAAAAATTACTTTTTCTTAGTAACAGGCAATTTAATCTTTTTGTAATTTATTGGAGAGACCATCAAAACTACATGTCTTTAAAAATTGAGGCAGTTTGGGATAAAATAATCATATTAGGTTTATGCCAATTTCTGATAATATTACCAGTGTCCAGTAAATCATTCCTCATGTTAACTGCTAAATATACCTTATGAACTGTGATCAAGTTTGCTTTGCATCCAAATAGCCGAATTAGGTTTTAATTGATTTTGAATTTCAATGGTAGCTTGGAATGGTGAAGCTGCAACAACCGTTATTATTAATATCCAAAACTAAACTCAACTTCCTGCATAACCCGTAATACTTGAACGGACCGCGTTCCAAACTAAAGTTGTTGCAACAAAGTAATGCTCTTTATTGAATTAGCGGAGGTCGATACCAACATTAGGAGCATTGTTTTGTTTTACTCTGTAAGATAGTTTGCATGACACAAAAACTCAAACACCATTGACAACTAAGTTCTTAGAGGGAAAGTGAAACTGAAACTATGTGACTCCTTGACTTTTTGCTTAGCATATGCTTACTTGGTATATTGGTAGGTTCTGTCTTCTACATTTTAGTAAAAGTTCAAAATTCTTATGTCAAAGGTTCATATGGTTTGAGGAAAGTAAATCACTTTTAGGAAATCGCGTTGACTGAATCTTCAGGTTACACACAACAAGGCTCATTTTCAAAATTATAATATGAGACACAAATATATCTACGAAGAGTATTGAAACATTTCTGATATGCATATTCAAACATCCCAAGATTACTGTGTTGCGAAGCATTTGACTCCTACCGTCTTTTCTGTTTAATTTGTGTCTCGCTTATGTTAAGAGTACTACTCCATTGTACATGTTGCTTAAACAATGACAACACAATAAAATGACAATTTAACCCCTGCATAAAGAATATGACAACACCTCAATTTCAGCAGGAAAAAAAGTAATGTGACAAGGAACACCTAAAGATTTTTGATAACTTACGAACTTTGCTAATTTTTTTCGACGCCACTGTACCGATTTTCAGAAATATGTTGGCATTGTAATCACAATAAGGCAAATTACAGGCCAAATTGATAAAAACTTGTAAAACGTTTACTGAGATTACGCTTACAGGCAGACAGCTAAACAGACCGATGCAACTTAATATTTTCGTACCTTAAATCATCGTAAAACGTCCAAAAATGTACACTTTCAAAATAAATAAAATCCCTGATTGTAATATTCTACTCACCTAGGGTGTGTGAAGTAAAACTCAAGACTCAACAAGGAGGTCCTTCCAAATGTGAGATTGTGTGAGATGGGCTTAAGATCATATCGTCCGCATCTAGTGCTTCCACTCACTAAATCATCGTCGCCAACGATAAGATTGGTGATGAGAACACCGACAATGGCATGCTGACTACTAAGAGGCATGGAATAACCCCAGCAAGATAATGCAGGTCTTCATATTTGTAACAATATACGCGCTGATTGGTGATGAATTACCAACAAACATATTGCCCATAGCAACCAGCAGCTCAATCAGATTGCATAAGACAAGGGCCTGTGGGTGCGTGCGTGTGTGCGTGCCGTCAAGAACTGAAAACAGGACAACAATGGTTTAGTAAAGCTAAAATAGCTTAAAACAGCTTCGGAGGGAAGTTCAGGGAGTAGTTCTCGTGGTGCCCTTTCGAAGAGAAGGTGGTGCTCTAAAGGTGTTACATCCGCACCCCAAAGAAGGGTGATGCTCCGGAGAAGTGGTAGTGTTCACATGGCTGGCTTTCTTCAAAAGGAGTCTGAGTCTTCGAATTTCACTTGGAGAAGTACGAGTATATAAAATAGTAATTCCCGTTGACAGTATATATCATCTGACGTTTGTACATGTTTCATGTAAGGTCTCCTTCAAATGAAACTTTTTATGCTTTACTCATAAATGTTACTTGTAGTATTCTTGTGATCGCAACCATGTGTTAGTTTAAATAAACAAATCAGGAATCATAAAATCTGAGTCAAAGTATGAGATGTACTGAATGGACACTTCTTACTTCCCAGCTAGACGATATATAGATAGGTACAAGGGCGCCGCCAGAAAATTGTACAGGGGGGGGCACATACTTAAATTGAGTGCTCAAATCAGGGACAGAGGGGACAAACTTGGTTTGGCCACGGCCCCCCCTAGACCCCTCTGCAGGCGCCCATGGGTAGGTAATAGAAGCAAATAGCACATTTTAAAATAGGAATCACGAAAGCCTATGTTAGTCATTACAGTCAATCTGTATATCAATCCGACCGTCCTTTGAAGCTTTTAAACTGAGTAATCTCAGTAAAAACTGCCATAATTCGATATTGTGAAGGCATACCCATATGATGTACATGCAGAGCAAGAGTTGCCCTTCATTTAATTGCAGTTACTTCCAAGCCGTCTGAATCTCGCTGTTGCTTTAAGTTGAGTTACAGTGAGGTCCATTTGCTATAAGAAACATATACAGGGTCCTCTATGACGAATGGAAATTACTTTAGGCGAAGACTGTACAACTCATTTTCAAAGAAAGTCATATAAAGTAGGGTCCGATTTTCAGCTGTTTCAGAGATAAATGGATTTTTGGAGATTTTCATTAAAATGCAGACCTCCAAACAAAATCCCTAATAAAACAAAATTCTATTATTGGATTTTGGAATTTTTGGTATTAGTCCTTAGAAAATATGCTATCACGTCATTATCGACTAAAAGAAACTGATCATGTATCAAGCACTTCGCGAGATGTCAAAATCAGCATGTATTGAAAAGTGTCTTCAAAAACGTTACAAAAAAAGTGGTACATTTAAGCTCTAGAGGCATATTGGATCTCCGAGAGCGCCAAATTTCAACATTTGGCAAAGACTTGTCATCGGATTTTTAATTTTTGTTATCGGTACTTGAATGATGTGCTATTACATCATAGTTAGTTATATAAAGTGATCGGTTAACCGGTTAACCTTCGGTATATCGACCCTATAGGGTCTAAAAATTGTATAACTTTAGAAGATAACTTCCAGTTGTAATTTAGGCCACGTTATAAAGTACCTTGTATTCGTAAGTTTTTAGTTATATATGGACTCATCCGTCCAAAGAATCCTATTTAAAATAGTTGCATCTTCGGCGTCCACATGAAGCATAAATCGACAAAAATCCGTTCTGAAAAGATCTCCTTCTTTCAAAATGTGTACTTTGTACTGGCATGTAATGGTACGGATATAGACCAGTGGTTTGCGCAGAGAACCACACCTTTTACTGCGGAATACCGTATTGAGGGGATTTGCAACAGCGTAAGTGGATGCTGTAGAATGCTTTCCGTCTACAGGTAAACCCTAACGCCGTTGCCCATTCTAAAAGTAGAGACGCAGATGTCGCAATCCACTGAACCTTAATTTGCGCAGGCGTGTGTTCATTCTTGTCGATCTACAGCACAAAATCTACAGTTTCAGCTTTAGCGTATGCACGTTCATGACAAATCCATATTGTGTTCACTAAAGATATGCTTAATCTTAGACCTACTTCGTTATGGATTATTTACGACCTCTCATTTATACACGAGTGAAAATCTACGCATACACAATACTTTATAACGTGGCTTGCATAATCTGCTTGATTACATAGCAACTTTTAAGAGATTACCTAGCGATTTTTTAAGACGCATCGATTTTAAATTACAACTGGAAGTTTTCTTCCAAAATTATACAATTTTGAGAACCTATACCGAAATTTTCACATTATTCAAGTACCCACAACAAAAACTAAAAATCCGATGAGAAGTTTTTGCCAAACGGTATGTTGAAATTTTGCGCTCTTGGAGATCCATTATGCATTTAAAGCTTAAATGCAATCTCATTGCCACACTTACAAGTTTGTGGTACCAATGGATAACTAGAAAGATGGGCACGTGTTTACTGTAAACTACACGGTCAATTATTTGGTGAGGTTTTGAGATAGGTTCCTTTTTTTGTAATAATAATAGTACTAAATATTCCAAAATCCGAAAATAAAATTTGGTTTCATTATGATTTTCGTTTGGAAGTCTGCATTCTAATGGAAATCTGTAAAAATCAATTTATCTCTGAAAAAGTTGAAAATCGGACCCTACTTTATATGACTTCTTTTTTGTTGGAACTGAATGTACAGTCTCCTCTTAAATTATTTCCCATTCATCATAGAACACCCTGTTGTGTTGTGTTATATTAAACCCCGTTCTTAGGCAACCACATTTTGTGAACACTGCAAAAGCTCTCTTATTTCACGCCAATGGATATATCAGATTTCTTGTAAATGCGTTAAAAATGCCAGGTGAATTCGTGTTAAAGTGCAATGAGCGTTATCAACAAGAGTGGATATTAAATGAAACAGCTACGCTACAGGTTCATAAAGATCACTGCGATACGGATAAATCTCTCAGCAGTTTAAAAGTCGCTGTTTTTCTTTTAGCGTTTTCCGGGTATTCCGCAAGCGAGGCGAATTCGCATGGAAAAGGCTAAAGACCTGTAGTTTCGTCGGTGGCGTTCCGTTTCTCAGATTTGCAGGTCATTAAGAAATATATGCGGTCTAGCTTACTTTACGACAGAGCTGGGTAGCATTCAAGTATTGTGTGCTCTAAAAATATTTAAAGCACTTTAATTAAGTCTTTGAAATGCTTGGGCTACGAGCCTTATGTTTGATCAATTGAAATCAATCTAGCAAAATGCTTCGTTATAAGTCATTCAAACAGTTTCGCTTTAGCATTTCATGCTGTGCTTTAAACAAAAACAAAAAAGAACGAAGAATGACTGGACCCAATGCCCACAATCAGCTTCAATAGACCGATGGAATCCTAGACAGACGGACCGACGGAAATGAGTGGCGTGGATTTTCGCTATGTAGACATCATGAAACGCCCAAAAAGTGTATTATCTCAAAATCGAAATTTTCGCGATTACAATATTCCCCTCACCTATCGGTGTGGGAAATAAAAAAAGACTAATCTCTTAGAAATTAAAATACTAACTACTCTTTCATAGGTAGTATTTGTGTTCCACGGTCCTATATCTAATACAGTTTAAAGTTTCCCTTCCTTATGGATGGATGGGGTAAAATGATCTAGTCTTTTGGTCTCTGACCAGAGTCATTATAGTAGCAAAAAAAAATTCATGCTCCCAAATTTTGTTTTATTTCTGAATATCAGTCAGGTCATTGCCACTGAAACAGCAGCTAAAAGGGGCTCACCAGTTTCTATAATCATGAGTGAAATCTGATTGAGACACACAAACAGCAGCTAAGTGGAGCTCACTAGTTTCTACAATCATAAGTAAAATCTGATTGAGACACACAAACAACAGCTAAAGGGGGCTCACCAGTTTCTACAATTATGAGTAAAAACTGATTGAGACATTCATACAACAGCTAAATGGGGCCTACCAGTAGTACCAGTGCTTACAATCATGAGCAAAATATGATTGAAACACTGATACTGCAGCTGAATGGGACCGTAAATGCCACCAGTTACTGCAATCATAACTAAAACTGATTGATATGTTATCAAAAGTGGCAAGCAGGAATATGGGACCATGAGTAATATCTGGTTTCAATGTCCTTTGAAGTAATAGAAAAAATTTTAAGGAGCCGCCCTACCAGTGAAGTACTTAAACATGAGTAATATCTGTTTAAGATTCTCTATTCATCACGTAATGTGGTGAAATCTCGTTCACACACATTGAGGACAAACCAAATATCACTTTATTCAGTACGCGAAGTTTATATCCTTTCAGTTGACCCCGATCCGGAAAGTCATAGGTACTAACACTAACGATTTGAACACATGCGAGTAAGCACCCAGTTCGCATTGTAGGGTGTTTAAAAACAAATGCGGAAAATTGTAAGGAGGGAATCCTCGGTCAAAATGAGCGTTGGATCAAAAGTCAACCATTAGGTTGATATCGTGACACAAACGCGAAAGAAAAATAATGTTTTAATTTTTGTACCTTAAGAACAAAAAGAGATAAAGTTTTCGATAAATCACTATTACTTCCACCTTATAGGAAATCTCATTCTCTGTGAAAGAGCCTTATCCTGCATCCACACTAAAATAACATGTTGACTTTAAGAAAACTTTAAGAGAAATTATCAACTTTTAATTCTGGGAGTTAGGACACATCTGTATTTAAAGCACAGAGCACTGGCCACGCCTCCATTTCCGCGGCCTTTAGGGATGGCTTAAACATTGAAACCATTAAACACACCGCAGGTTGGAGTGATATGTAGGTCAAAAGTTTTTATTAGATTTTGCAACAGATGCTTGACGATTTATACTTTGCCAAAACAAAAAGATTACATACGTGTACATTATAAAAAAATTAAATGAAATATTTAATCTTAAATAAAAAACTTCAAGGCTGAACGAAGTCCAGACTTGTTTTTCCTCTTTCATTCGAATTATATTCAGATATAATCAACCATATTTGAACATCTACAGGGTGATCTCGAGGACGTCTAATTAGAGGTTAAACGAATTTTCTGTAAGGAAGTTCAATCCTCAGTCGTACGAGAGAGCCCCGTCCCAAGAGATCATACCCGTCCTCCCTAAGTCCAAAGTGCACGATCTGAGTAGAAATATAGTGAAGGAACAACGGGAGGCAGGGGAACGCGGGGAGGTGGAACTAGTTTTTCTGTAAACTGAGGCGCCAAAACGGGAACTACAGGGTGATCTCTTTGGACAGGGCTCTCTCGTATAATTGCGGATTGAACTTCCTTACAGGTAAGTCGTTACGCATCTAAATATTAAGATAGCTAAAGATATATGATGAGGTTCAGCTTTTTGGTAAACAAATATCGTATATTAGCCAATGAACCTGACAAAGTATTTACTTAATATAATTACAGCTTTGACATCCTTTAATTTAACGATTGTCAATCCTTTGACCAGGATACTTTTAGTTAAATGACTTTTATTACATATGACTAATTCACTAACATTTTTAAGGATACATTGGTTTTTCTTGACTCGCTAGAGCAAAGAAACTTAAAAATGCTGCTTTAGAAATTATGATAAATTACGCCTCATCCACAAAAGCGTTTATTTTACAACTTCTTAGTTAAAGCTACGTAAATCAGATATGCAATTGTTATCAAGCTATACATATAAGGTGGGTTAAACTCCTGTTCCCATTAACTCTACGAAACTCAACGCAGACTCAAATGAAAAGAAATTAATCGGCAACATGTCGTCTGTTTTATAACATTTTATTCTTTCGTATTGTGATCTCTTTAAATGATGATGAAATTATGTCTTCATTTTACTTTATTATTTTCAATGAAACATGTTTCCTACAACAATTATTAATTATTGTCAAATTCACACTGCCTTTGTTTCTAGAAGTCTGAATATGTTACCGTAACATGAATCAGTGTGTCGTATAACTGAATACTGCAACAAAAGCCACTTGTGGAAACAACTAAAGCAAAATCAATTCACACCGAAAAGTTTTCACTTTCCCCAAATATTGGCAATGGTACGTCATTAATGGCCAAATTGCAAGCGCACTCAGCTGTAAATAGTTTTTGATTGGAACCGAAAAAAAAATATCCATTATTTACAGCAACTGAAGCTATACGAGGTGTATCAGAGAATAAGGAGACTGGTGCTATTGTACTACAATGAAATATTTTAAAGTAAATCTTCAAGAGCTCCCTTTGAGAGCACCCCCATTCTGTTTAATATGTTTAACGCCTTGTTATTACTTATTATCATAAGCTTATGGAAAACCATTTTTGAGGGTCTGTTTAGTATAGACAACAAGAGTTGTTGAACTCTAAATCCAACCCAAACATTCGACCTCACAATGTTTTTTTTTTTTTAATTCAGGAAACAAATGGAGGTCACATCAAGTAAGGTAGGAACAGTAGGAGAGGTGAACCAAACCGTAAGCTCTGTGAGCCAGAGCATTGCCGAAACATCCAACCGAATTTTGATAGACCATGCCTTTGCCTTTAGAGGTCCTCGAAGAGCATTAGAATAGTACTTTCTAATACTGTATGTCCTCTAGGTACAATGTGAATGTATACAGAGTGTCCCTGCATTTCTTCGATACGTGATATTTTCGTAACAAAAAAAATTTGAAACGAAAACTGGGTGGAATTTTTGAAAGTACTATAGGGTCTATCATACCATGCTTTAAAAATATTTTTTTGTAGTTCACCCCTTTATACTCACTCTCAACTTTTTTTCGTTTTTCAAATAGCACCAAATAGTTTTTCTACACAAATTAAGTCCCTCTATTATTTAAACTGTAGCAGTACCTTTGATCTTATACACAAACTTTTTTTTTTTCGTAAAATCTTTAGCATAACATGAATGAAATAAGAATTTGCTTCGCGCAAAAAACCGATAAAAATTAAACTATTTGGGTTTTGTAGGGTACTAAATGACTGGGTACTGATGTTTCGAAAATAAATGCCTTTTTAATAACTTTTTTATGCTTTTTTATTACGAAAATATTACGCCACAAGAAATGCTCATTTTATTTATTTTATGCTAATGACTTTACGGAAAAAATTGGTTTGTGGATGAAGTCAAAGGCATTACAAGATATTAAATAAAACACTCAGTTTTCGTTTGAACATTGTTTTGTTACGAGAATATCACGTGCCAAGGAAATTCAGGGACACCCTGTATAGCTTCTCATCTATCAAAAAATATCAGGTAAATCACTTTACCAGCATTTTTCTCAGTTTTGGCCTTCTGCGGTCTTGGGCTGCCTTAACGCTTGCATTGCATTGAGACTTTAACTTAGGGTCGTGATGATAAAACCAACTTTCGTCCCATGTAACCACATTATTTCCACTGCTGACAGATTATTTATATTATAGATATATAGATATTATACTTTGTAAATGGTTTTACAAAAACTGTGGCAATTACGTTACCGGCGTAACTAAAGTCTGTAATCAAAGTCAGTATATGGATAAAGTCGCTGAGCGGGTTGTTGTTGTAGAATTAAATATTATTTATAACGTATGTATAGTGAAGCATAAAGCAGAATCAATTCACTGCCCGAAGTATCTACTTTTTCCAACTATAGGCAATGGTTCGTCATTAACGGTCAAATTGTAGGCGCGCTCAGCTATAAATCGTTTTTGATTGGAACCGAAAAGCATTACCTATGATTTGCTGCAATTCAAGCTCAAATTATGAGCGGTTGATATATTATGGAGATAGAGTATGTTTTGTTCGTCACTAATTAAAGTGAAAGAATTCAGAGTACCGGGAATTTGAACATTGTTACATGACTGCGTATCATCCAGAATACCTACTATGGCTTTTTTAGCTTCTTGTATACAGGGTGGTCCAATAAGCGCGCGGTACTCTCTAGCGGCCCAACCGTTTAAGTTAGACAAAAATGTTTTAAATAAAAAACGTTTCTTTTCAAATGCTCTACATCTAGAAAATAATTTTAAAGATGGCGGACTTCCGGGCATACCGGAAGTAGGCATCAACTTCCTTATTTTAAATAGAACACCCTGTATATTATTACGTTAATTCAGCATCAATTTTTAGGCCCAGTTTGTCAACCATAGTTCATGTCTACGAAGCCTATTTTCAGAGTTATTCAGCAATTTTTGCAAAATTTGACGTTTGTAATACTTTACAAGAAAGTTAATATCTCGGAAACTAAACGCGATAGAAAAATGCGGTCTGCGGTTTTGAAACAAGCGGGTACTTGTGTTTCAGTAAGATCATTTTTTCAAAAGAACATTATATCAATAGACTAGCAAATTTCAAGTTTGAAAAGTTAAGAACATTAAAAACTTTTTTTTCAAATGGGATGGTATAGTGAGTTTCACATCAGTAGATGCAAAATTAAATCCCCTTTCACTTTTATCAAGACACATGTGGTTGTATCTTTGACGGTTTTCAAGATATTTACGGTTTTGTAATTATGGCGTAGGAATTGGAAAAATCGTAGGAGGCGTGGCTCGCAGACGAAACAATTGGCAGGAAACCTTTCATCCAAAGCGTTTCATCCTCTAATACTAAAATGTGCTTTCGCGCCATCTAACTGTAACCACGCCATTCTTAAAACCTCCAGTGGTGAATTTTCCGACAGGTTTTCCAAATTTTCATTTATAAAATTTTGGATAACGTTAGTTCATTTTGTGATTTCCAATAATACCACCGGGAATCTTAAGCTCGATGCTGGTTGTGAACAAAACTCTCAAAATTTGGATTCACGTCGGTATCAAAATGTAAATTATGCCGGTTTACATGGCTGTTAATGATAACGCTGAAGCTAAATTTCATAAGAAAGAAAATGAAATAAATTTACAAGCCATGTAGCTTCATTCGTAAACAACACACTGTTAAAACCCCCAGTTACAGAAATTCATTCAGTTTTCAAAGTCTTGTCTATCAACTGCTTGATATAGCTGCACGTGATAAGGATGCTATATGTAGGTACTCCATTAAGATCATGTTCACAGATGTTTGATCAATGCCCAAATACTGACTAATTTCTGCTGCAGTACTGCTATGCGGATCTTCAACTACAATTACGAGAACGGCAAACTCACTATCTTCATTAGCTACATGTTTCCTTCTCTCGTACTTTACGCCAACGTAAATCCAAATTTTGAGAGGTTTGTTGACAATCAGCATGGAGTCTTAAGTATCTGGGGTGGTATTATTGGAAACCGCATAAACGAACTAGTGTATTCCAAAATTTTCTAAATGAAAATTTGGAAAACCTGTTGGAAAATTTACTGCTGGAGTTTTTAAGAATAATGTGGTTACAGTTAGATGGAGCGAATGCACATTTTAGTATTAGAGGCCGAAACACTTTGGATGAAAGGTTTCCTGCCAATTGTTTCGCCTGCGAGCCACGCCTGCTACGATTTTTCTAATTCCTACGCCATAATTACAAAACCGTAAATATCTTCAAAACCATCAAAGGTAGAACCACATGTGTCTCGATAAAAGTGAAACAGAATTTAGTTTCGCGTCTACTGATATAAAACTCACCATACCATCCCATTTGAAAAAAAAGTTTTTAACGTTTTTAACTTTTCAAATTTGAAAATTTCCAGTCTATCGATTTAATGTTATTTTGAAAAAATAATCCCACTGAAACAAAAGTACGTTTCCTGCTTGTTTCAAAACCAAAGACCGCATCCTACTATCGCGTTCAGTTTCCCAGATATTAACTTTTTTTGTAAAGTACCTACTACAAACGTTAAATTCTGTAAAAATTGCTGAATAACTCCTAAAATAGGCTTCGTAGATATAAATTATGTTCAACAAACTGGACCTAAAAATTGATGCTGAATTCAAAAACGTAAGAATATATAGGGTGTTCTATTTAAGATAAGCAAGTTGATGCCTACTTCCGGTATATCCGGAAGTCCGCCATCTTTGAAATTATTTTCCAAATATAGAACATTTGAAAAGAATCGTTTTTTTATTGAAAACATTTTCGTCTAATTTAAACGGTATGGCCGCTAGAGAGCACCGCGCGCTTATTGGACCACAATGTATAGCAAAAGTTCCATTTTGTCTTCTCGGAGCATTTGAATAAATGTTTTTTTTGTTTTTATTTTTTACCTTTTAGTCATCGCGTCTAATTACCATCTTTTTTTAACCTGCACTATTATTTTCAGCGAACCCTTTCATATAATATCCAAGCACAGGAAAGCATAAACAGCTTCAAAAATTCGGATTTTGGATTGAGTTAAGAGTGAGGTCAGAATACTTTTCTAATTATTTTTGGCAAGCCCTTTCACTTGATACCCATATTGCAGAAGTGTATACAAAATAACTATTCCGCCATCTTGGTTGGTCCGCTGTATTGGATTTAGAATGACGTCACATATTTTATCGTATATTGTTACCCAAAATAAACGTGTATACAAAATTTCAGCTCAATCGGTTGAAGATATCTGCTTCAAAATTGAGTAGCAAGATTCCACACGAAAAAACATACATACATATATACATTGCAAGTTGAATAAAAGCTTTTAAAATAGTCACGGCCTCAGACAAATCTTATGTCACGGCTTCAGACGAAGGGTATATATTATGTCTTTAAAAAGAGTTATTTCTTCGTGGAATTACAACTGATACACACAATTTAGAAATGAGATGCACCAGTGCACGTTTAATGGTTATATATAAAGAGGAAGTATTTAGGTACCAGGAAACAGCAACCATAAAGTATTTCAAAAGTTTAACAGCATACTCGTATCCAGGTGTACGACGTTAAACTAACAAACAACAACAAAAAATAGAGAGAGTCACTGGTAACGCAAATGGACTTACAGGAAGGATGGGTATTTGTAGGCCACGAACAGTGCAGATGAAGCACGTTTTTCATTTAGTTTTTTCAAAACCAACAAACTAAGCATAATACTGCTCCTCAAACAGATTAGGATCGTATACCAGTAACCATCCAAGTCTGAACTGGGGGCAGGAGCGGGAATAGTGGGTACCAATCCAAGAGTTGAAATTTCAGTCAACCTTGGGAGGTATACCACAGTCTTCCAAGCAGAAATGATTACCATAGAGCTGGGAGTCAGAGAACTAATTAAAAGGCCCCTGACAAACAAATCTATGAAAATCTTTTCAGACAGCCAGGCTACATTGAAAGCACTGTGCTCCAGTCGGGTTGATTCAAGACTGGTATGGAACTGCATGCACCTCCATAACAAACTCGGAACGGGAAACAGGGTAACCTTGATTTGGGTTCCGGGTCACAGCGGAGTGGAAGGCAATGTATTGGCCGACGCGCTAGCAAAAGGAGGAACTGAATCTGTGTTCATAGGACCAGAACCATTCGCGGGCATTGCAAAAAGCACCGCTAAAAAGACCACTCGGACTGGGCAGTGAGGAAAGCACTCCTGAACTGGCGAGATACACCAGGGCTATTGCACTCGAAGGCGTTCATAAGATACCCCTCGAATCAGGCCCCCCCGAGGATCATGGAATGTAATAAGTAGGACCTCCGCATTCTGGTCGGTCTGCTGACGGGACATGGTCGTCTAAGGTACCATATGCGGAAGTTGGGTTTTGAATAAACTTCAGACTGTCGCTTCTACTACGTGGAGGACGAAACAGCGGAGCATATTCTTAGCTCCTGTCCAGTACTGGATAATGCTAGGTTCCAGACATTCGGATTTGCTCAACTGGAACCTCATGACTTCAAGGAAGTTTCACCCTTCACGTTGATCGCCTTCGCAAAGAGGTGCGGACTGTACGGTGAACTCTAAAAAGGTGTGAGCCACAATAGACTCAATGAAGTAAGAAATGATGCGCCGTCAAATGATTCATTCGTTTCGGCTACAGTCGGCGTTCTTCACCATAGAATGAAACATTTAAAATCTTCTCAGTTAGCTTTTCACAGAGTATCATTGTGCGCATTTGAGGGAGCGTGCTTTCCTGTTGTTTAACGTTACAGACTTAGTTGTTGCTGGTAAAAGCGGTATTCTAAAAGACTCAGATCACTGTAGATTTTCCGTTTCTGTAGCCTCCGCTTTTTTAGACAAAACTTCAGTTGCAATACCAATACAAGCTATTGCAATACTTCTTTACCATTTAATACTATTTAAAACAGTTCAAATATCAGCACACCATTTCATCTCTAAACTAAATCACAAATTGTTTTTAAAATCCCGTCAAAGCCTCACGTTTTAAAATAAAATGGTCGTGCGACGGGATAATTCTCAAATTTGTTGCACGATCAGTTAGACACTTCGTTTTAGTGGACTCTGCAAGCAATATAATCCTTCTGGAAAACAGAGTATTGTCCATCAGTAAAAACTGACAGCAAAGATGGCAAAATGACGATTATGTAAGTGGCAAACAAAGAATGATCTTTCATTTTAGTTTTTATACGAGATAGAACCTCAAAGGACAGAATGGCAGGAATGATTGCTGGTGTATGGGTAGCTTTTATCTGAGATCTAAAACTTTCGCAATTACAATATTCTTACGGTTTTAGATGTAAATCAATGTTAAGACTTTGTCATTATATCTAAGTTACAGAACGATAATGCTGCTCTGGTCAACTATAAACCCATTTCATTGAACAAAAAAGCTCTACCAACTGCAGAATAAAGGTATTTTATTTAGGAATTTATTATCCTGCTCTACGATTATGATTTCTTAGACAGAGAACATGTACCTTGTCGACAAGTCAAAAATAGGGACTAACAATGAACAAATTTATGTGAAAGTCACTGAACCACGACGAATCAGAGAGACAGCCACAAGATAATTAAGTTTCAGAAGTTATATTACTATTCGTACCGTGTACTGAATTACGCTATCCTCAAGGTTTCAGATTCATTCTAATTCACGTGGAATAGGAAGAGCGCAGCCGGCGAGATGCTATTTTGCTGAAATTGATTGAACATTCAAAAAGCACAGGCGACTCATCCAATGTAGCGTGACACACAAGATAGTACACAAATAAAATTAACTATTACTTTCATTTATGATTCGTAAACATTTTATGGACCTGAGCGCTTTACATAATTCTAGTAGTCCACTTTATCTACCATGTATTGCGTAAAGCACAAAAGCACAAGATTGCATTTATGATTTGAAGTGGATTGTATTTTTAATTAAATAGTACCCAATAGTCCGTCCGTTGATGTGTGGAGCTGTTTCGCTAAGAAAACTAGATGCGAATTGCACAGCATTCTCGTCAGTGATTATAACACCTGAGTATAACGTGTTCTCAGAGCAACAACTGAACATAGAGGTAGTAAACAACTAATTCTAATAGGCCAACATCTTTTCTTACGTTATCACATTGACCACCAGATACAGGAATCATCATTGTTTACTATCGTCTTAATGGTATAGTATCCAGAAATATTCCATTCTACGTTAAAAAAACGGCATTTTGATGGTTCAGGAATGACTACAGCAAAGTCAATAGATATGTTGACCTCTACTGCGTTGCTGCATATTTTTTCATCATAAACGCAAATTCTGAAGTCATAAATTTTGAGAAGCTCGCAACGCCGATATTATTTTCCTGCGATTTGTTTACCGTAGAATATCGGCTGTCAAACGTTTGTTTTGTTTGTGCGTCTTTTATGCTTGGTCAGTAAAATCGAATTAGCTATTTGTTGGTAACTGTAGTGAAGCGGACTTGCTGTGCGATATTCGAGTGTAGTTTAACAGTTTTTCGAGGTGATACAGTGCAGTGCAATGTTTGTAACATGGGTTGCATTGGAAGAATTTTTAGGTTAGTTGACAATGTTTGGGGGCTGAAGTGTCAAAAAATGATGGCTTTGAGCACGCCATGCTGAAGTGGTTTGTTTACTACCTCCATGATCAGTTGTTACTCTGAGAATGTATCAGATTGTGACGGTTCACCCGTTTTGAAAATTATTTACTTGGCTATTAAACATAACATAACTTAACATAACTTCCATTTTTAGCAACTACTTCTTCATTATGCTAGTAACGTTTCCATACCTGTTCGATCGTACCACTTTTAATTTCTTACTTTTCCCATCTATATTAATTCCTTTTCGCTGGAATTGACCTTATATTATATAATTTGCGCATACATTTTAGGCATGTCTGATAAGTGGGGAATGTATGCACTTTCTCTCTTTACGAATCTACCTGGTAAACAAAAATATTCCATATTTAGAACGCGAGCTATGAACAGCTATGTCTGTAAAATAATTTCTGTGTGTGTGCAATTATGTACTGGCAATTGAGGTAAGGAATTTTGATTCTCAGTGCAAAATCTTAATGAATTGGTTGCTATGGTTTCGCATGCTTTTATTACTTCTGCTTAATTTTACAGCTATGTGTAGAAATGTGATTTTTAAGATCTGTAATTTTTATTGAACATGTCATTGCGAACATTTTAATCCTTGAATATCAAGTTGATCATGCACAGCACATTTATTAATTATCTAATAAAAGAGTCGCCGACCACCATTCTTTACTTCTAGACATATATTTTTGTGTTAAAATGCCTTATTTAGTGTGTATTTAATCTTTCACATTTTTTGCTTAACATTCTTCCCGTAAAATACCTAGCAGTCATATTTTCTGATCAAGAACGTTCTGAAAAGATCTGTCGAACACTTGTGTGATTTTGTTTCACAAGAGGTGAGGAAAAAGTGTTTGTCAAACACATTTTTCATCAGTATATATCTGAAAAGGTCCGGTCGGACTATAAATACAAAGCATTTATAAATCTTTCCTTTTAGCCATTATTTTATCTGTTCTCTCTTTTATATATGTGAACATATGAAATGTGTCTGCTTTTTGGCTTTAAAATCTGCCCCATGTGACTTCATAGATTTGTTTCTGAAGTACCTATATGAACGCAATTTTTCAAAATGTAAAAACATATCAAGATTCATACTTCAGAAACGGATCGTGAAGTTCTGTGAAGTTCTGTACAAGGTGCCAATATCAACCATAACCCATTCACAGAAAACCACCCTTCTTTGGGGTACCACCATGCTTTTTTGAAAGGTGAAGACAACTTCTTTAGGGTATCACCATTCTTCTTTGGAAGGTGAAAACTTCTTCTGGGTAGTATCTTCTTTGGAAGGTGAAGACTTATTCTTGATGTCAAAACTTCTTAGGTTGCCACCACCACTCCTTCTTCTAGGTACGACAGGAGCAAGACTTTTTCTCGGTGTGAAAGCAACTTAGTATGTGACCACCACCGATTACAAGAGCATCATTCATGGATGACCAGTACTCATGTCTAAAGTCACTATTCTTCAACCACTTCATGGACTCCACAGCGAAGATAAGTTCTTATTTGAAAAAACAAATATGTTCTGCATTCATATGCTTGGATAAATCTTTATCAAACCATTGTTATCCTTTGTTTTTATTTCTTGACGGCTAACTAGGCACACGCACGGACCCACATGCCCTGTCTCATGCAATCCTCCTGAGCAGCTGGTTGCCATGGGCAATATGTTGGTTGGTGGCTCAGTGGCCTAATCCTTAGTGACGTATAGGGATTAGCGATCTGAATCACCAATCAGCATTTATTGATGCAAAATTCAGAACTATCATGACTTGATACTTAAACATTATAACATTATAATCAAAACACGCATACGCAAACTTCAGGTGCTTTGTTTTAACCTGTTTTTCGTAAGCAAGCCTTTTGTTTCTGAGAACTATCTAAAAGGTCTCCAACTCAAACAAAACTGTTCAACCAATTGAGGTTTGCTATTATTTGCATTATCATAGTACTAGTCAATTATGGTGAGCTTTTGAAATAGAGCTTACGACTGGACCGCCGTCTCTGCCATCAGATTGCCCTTATACACAACTCAAATTGATAAGCTTCACCTTTTAGCTACATAAGAGAAGGAACTGAGAATTGAGCGATGTCAGGTGTATAATTTGAAATTATTTTTGGCAGTAGTCCTCAGAAAAAACGAAAATATTTCCAATGAAAAATAACCCCATTTTGAGGAAATTACTATAACAAGGCAACCCCGTCCGCACAAGCTGTTAGCTGTTTGGCGATTCCCGCATTTCTGCAGCGTATAAATATATCAACACCGGCCAAACAGCTCAAAAAATACTAGTTCAACCATCTATGGTCGCGAAGGTCTTACACAGTTTATTCCAAAATGCAGTTTTTGTATTCTGTTGCATTATTATAAGATTTTCTGACGGTTATCAATAGAATTCAAATTCGGACTGATTTTTGAGTGCCCCTTCGCTATAAAGCCTGTATTCACTTTGCTTAGTGTGGTTGTAGGGGATTGTTGACATTGTGTAGTGCGAGTAGTTTCCATTTATTATTTATAGAGTGACTCTGTCCAGTGAAATCAGTTGTTAACTGTCGACTAGCAGCTATGGACAAACATCGAGAAGCACGATTGCAACTGGAAGATGTACTGAAAGAACTATTGAACGCGTTGGTGTGTGAAACCGAAGAACCTTTGAAAGCTGAACTTGCAACACCAATAAAAGTATAAAGTATAATCTATTTACTTCCAAACCCTGGTATGTTCTTTGCTTGACTTATACGTAAAAGAGCTGCATATCGGGCTCCCTTAATTTTGTAACTATAGTTATATTTCACTTTGGATCATACCAAATTACCTCGCGGCAAATCAGCGGAAACAATGTTGTCACGCGCTTGTATAACAAAATCGTAAAGTCCCTTAGATGCTCAGATAACGAGTAGGTAATGTTGTATGCACAATCTGTGAGCAAATATTCAACAATGTTTCCCAATTTTCTATGCGGAATCAAACATGAATTGCAATCCTTAATTTCTAATATGCCTAATCCACGTCCAATCATACCAACGGTAGCACAAATGCTGAAACATACGTACACTTGACAACAGCGCTTGAAATGCCGGCATGCGAGCTCCCGACGTTGCCCCTTTGTGAGGGTCCTTTGGCCATAGCCTAAAGATCGGTACCTGCATACACACGCTACTGTGGGAAGCTATAGATGTGCGAGCGTACTCAATATATTCGCGCTCAGATCGTTCATCGCAGACCTGTCGCATATCTGTGCGAACTCAAGTCGCTTGATCCATTCGGTATCGTGATAAACATTACTGAGGAGCAAAATAACCGTCAATTAGAGCACCAACGCACACGTATGTTTTTTTGATGTTCATCAAAAGACCGACACCAGTTTTGCTCACACCATGCCGCTCATGTATTTTGCGAGATGTGACGCATTGTGAAAGGGACCACGAAATCACAGTAGTTTCGTAGCAATTACGCACGCTTTGACAACGCCGCAAGATCAAGTGAGCGTTGGCTTGGCCGTTCGCGTCTATAGATCTAACGCTCGTCTCAGTCAGGTGCGTAACGGTAGCGGCTGTGGTTAAGCTATTCTTGAAGTTTGCGCGAGAAATTAGACGATAAAATTAATAACAATGCAGCAAGGCAAATCGGTTACCAATACAACATCCAAACGACATGTTTTATCAACCGGGGAACGCAATATAGTCAAGAATGTTTACGATGGTGTACGTACACGATTTCCTGAAAGGCCGGTGAAGGAAATCATTAAACTTTGCTGCGATCTGACTAAGGTCTCGGTTGCAACAATTTTCAGAATTTTGAAAGAAAAAAAGCGCGACGTAGCATTTGTGGTAAAATCACTTAAACAAAAAAAGAGGAGTTAGAAAGATTGTTTTAGATGATGACGTGAAAAATGCGATTCGTCGAAAAGTCCATTCATAATATCTTCGTAAGGAACTTCCAACGACAAAAAAACTCCAACAGGAATTACAAAATGATAAAAGTCTGCCGAAGACATCACGTCGGGTTTTATTGAGAACATTACGCGAAATAAAGATCAGATATTTAAAACAAAGCGGAACAGCGTATTATTTGAAAGGGACGATATAGTATTATGGTGTAGAGAATACTTAAGCAAAATACGTAGTATCCGTAACGCCGCGGGAATACAAATTTATTACTTGGACGAAACTTGGTTGAATGAAGGTCACAAGGTTACTAAGTGTTGGCAGGATCTGATTATAACAAGTCCGGTAAACAAGTCCATCTTGAAGGTCTAAGTACGGGATTAAAATGCCCTTCAGGCAAAGGTTGTTGGCTAATAATAACGCATATTGGCAGCTAATCTGGGTTTGTGGATGGGGGATTGAACATCTTTGAATCTCGGAAAACTGGTGATTACCATGAGGATATGGACGTTATAGTTTTTGAATCTTGGTTTAAATCCATATTGATAAAATTAGAACCCGGTTCGGTTATTGTATTAGATAACGCGTCCTATACCTTAGTCGGAGTATAGAAGCTCTTCAGACTTCTAATTGGAAAAAAGCGGATATCTATGACTGGCTCTTGTCAAAAAATATAGAATGCGATAAGACTATGCTCATAGCACAACTGTCACAACTCGCGCATCACCATAAAGAAAGGTTCTCGATGCAGCCACCTCCTCGTGGTGAGTCCTGGGTAGGCCGCGTAAAGGCTAACTGAGAGCGACATTACTGTTGTAGATTATTTCAATTCCACTTCCAGTACGAACAAACGTGAGAACTTTACTATTTTAAATTAACTCTCTCTGGCTGACGTCTAACGTAATATAATGTTTCCATTGAAACTTTTCCAGTGGTTGCCTGCCCCTTCCAAGTCGCTGTAATGATGGCCAATAATTTAGCCCATAGCTATTTGACAATATCAACAATATCATGTGAGAACTTTACTACTTTAAATCAACCCTCTCTGGCTGACATCTAACGTAATATAATGTTTCCATTGAAACGTTTCCTGCGGTTGCCTGCCCCTTCCAAGCCACTGTACTGATGGCCAATAATTCAGCCCATAGCTATTTGACAATATCATGTGAGAACTTTACTATTTTAAATCAACTCTTTCTGGCTGACACCTAACGTAGTATAATGTTTCCATTGAAACGTTTCCTGTGGTTGCCTGCCCCTTCCAAGCTACTGTACTGATGGCCAATAATTCAGCCAATAGCTATTTGACAATATCATGTGAGAACTTTACTATTTTAAATCAACTCTTTCTGGCTGATATCTAACGTAATATAATGTTTCCATTGAAACGTTTCCTGTGGTTGCCTGCCCCTTCCAAGCCACTGTACTGATGGCCAATAATTCAGCCCATAGCTGTTTGACAATATCATGTGAGAACTTTACTATTTTAAATCAACTCTCTCTGGCTGACATCTAACGTAATAATGTTTCCATTGAAACTTTTCCTGTGGTTGCCTGCCCCTTCCAAGTCGCTGTAATGATGGCCAATAATGCAGCCCATAGCTATTTGACAATATCATGTGAGAACTTTACTATTTCAAATCAGCTCTCTCTGGCTGATATCTAACGTAATATAATGTTTCCATTGAAACGTTTCCTGTGGTTGCCTGCCCCTTCCAAGCCACTGTACTGATGGCCAATAATTCAGCCCATAGCTGTTTGACAATATCATGTGAGAACTTTACTATTTTAAATCAACTCTCTCTGGCTGATATCTAACGTAATATAATGTTCCCATTGAAACGCTTCCACACTTGCATTTTTGAGAAAGACTGCACATTTATGTAGACCAAACATTAGCAACTACTCAACTAGTTATAGCTTCCAATATCTAGTAGCATATATCTAGCTTTTGATTTAGAGAAGTAATATTTTATCATTAAAATAGATCTTTTCATTTCCAAATAAGATTTGGTACACCTATTTGTAAAAATGGATACAGAACGTATAGAATTTTATGATAGTTTGTATATTGGATCTGAGTCCCTTTCTATACCTGCAAAGAAATCGAGCGCGCTACTGCATCCGGCGTAACCACGCGTGACGCGGCTATCATCCTATGTGGAATTTAACTATAGGGCCTTTTCAGTTGTAAACAGTGGCGTACACAGCTTATTTTGTAGGGGGGTTACAGTAATGCACAATGTAATAATGTTATAAATCTATATTAATTTTTCGTGATCGATTAGAAAAACGTTCTAGAACTGCTTCTGGAGCAACTGGAATAGCGCGATGGATACTTAAGAGCGCCAAACCATTGAACCTTTCTTCCCCAGTGATATTCCTAAGATACGTTTTTAATCTGCGAACGTTGAAAATGCTTTTTCATTTGTTGCTGTTGTCACAGGAAGTGTACAAAAGGTTTTTATCAGTTTGCTCACTGAAGGAAATATATTCTCATAACATTGACGCAAAAAGTCTGTAGCACATTTGAGAATTCGGCATCACCACAATTTCAGTTCACCAATTCCTTCTTCTACGCCACAATTTAAAATAGACTGGTATTTTGATAGCAATACCATTGCATCTTTTTCATGGTTGTTCTCAAATTTTATACCTCTTTCGGTAAAAGGCATCTAAAGCTAGCAAGGATGTTTTTGTGTTTCAAGAGACGCTGTTGAATTTGAGTTAAAACATTATCTAAGAAGGGAATGTAAATTGTTATTCTGTAGTAATCAATAGCATTTTCTGTCATGACATTACATCTATTTGTTTGACTAGCGGTTCGACGAGGAATGGTTAACTCGATATCCGGTTTCTCACAAAGCTTGCTCACTTTTTCAAAAATATTATGAAAGTGCTTCTTAGCACTGTCTCGCATTTCAGTCGACATCAGTGGCTAGTTTAATGGCTACTGATAAATCTTTTTTTTTTGTTTGTAGCTGACGACTCAACGGTAAAGTTACAGCAAAAATATTAGCGATTACGTGGAGTGATATTTGAAATTCCCCACTATTGAGCACAATCAGTAATTGAACTTCCGTGGAAGATGTAGTTTTATCACTCCATAGAGATATCATTTCCAGTGCTTTTATAACGGCTTGCTGAAATTTAAAAAATATGAACACTGATTCATGGCGCTGAATCCACCTTGTCGGGCATAAAAACCACCAATAGCTTTCTCTAAAACAGTTTGTTGTTTTGGAGTTTTAAAGAAATCATATATACTTCCAACAGAGGCAAAACAATTCCGAATATTGGATATTCCACAAGCATCGAAAATGGCTAAGTTTAAACGGTGAGAGGCGCAGCGCACATAAATAGCCAGAACATTTTTTTCTCTTATATATTGCTGAACTCCTTAACCACTCATAGAAGTGGTACCATTATATCCTTGACCAACTATATATAGAGAATTAATTCCTAGCTTGTCAAGTGTCTCCGTAATAGACTTAGCAAGTCCTTTACCTGTGATATCATGTTCTGGTACGAATTGCAGGAAATCTTATATTATCAACATACCTCACACACAAGGATAGTTGCTCTACGCCTCGGACTTGGTTTTATTTTCGACAACGGAAAAGCGATAATCAGCTCGTAGCACCGGAAATTTATGATATTGCATTAGTCACTAATCAAGGGCTTTAAATAATACAGATACTCTAAATTTCTGTGAACGACAGCTTTTGCTTTTACATAGTGTATATATTCATTGAACAACTGATGTTAAACTAATGTTCAACAACGGTAAACAGTAATTGGTAAATGAGTAAACGACATGGATATGATGGTAAAACAAACACAGCACATAGCACTAGCTGATAAAATCTGTGCAACTGATATGGGAAATTCGAAGCTATAAATTATGGGCGAAGTCGTTAACTGTACGTACAGGAAGCAAGCGACGCGACGCGGAATTATAGTTCTGGATTTTCTAATATACAAGGTGGACCAGTAGTACGCTCAAGTAACATCGATCGGCAATAAAAAATGAAAATGAAATGAAATAAGAAGTTATACTGAAAATAAACGGCATACAGTGGTGAGACACAATAGTTCCCACTAACTTTCGGTAATACCAAAAATTTCGAACGTACCAAATTAGATAGATAGATAGATAGATATTTATTGACTACGTTTTGTACACAAGATACAATTGTAGCAAGTCAAGGGAAAAATATAACAGATAAAAATATATAAGTATATAACGAAAGCATGTAACACAAATGTAAGACCAACGATAAACATACACAAGTACATCATAAAAGGTTACCACTAGTGGTAGTATGCATATATTCTTCTTTAGAGTAGAAGCAGTATTTTTTGAAGGATTTTTTGAGGGTAGCTTTAAATTTGTTATTACTGAAATGTTTAACGGCCTCTGGTAGAGCATTGTATAACGAAATTTCTAGAGAGTTATTGGCTGATATTGTATACGTGAAACGTTGAGGACTTATGAATTCCGCTCTCCTAGTACAATACTCATGATAGTCTGAATTGACAGAAAATAGGTTTTTATTATTATGAATCTCAACTATCTGATGAAAAATATATAATGTAGGAAGGGGCATAATATGCATTCGTTTGAATAAAGGTTTACAATGTTCATCATATTTAGCGTTAGCTATCACACGGATAGCTTTCTTTTGAAGCTTAAAGATTCTATTTGCTGATGACGCGTCGCCCCAGAGTAGAACGCCATACGAGATACGTGAATGAAACAAAGCATGGTACACCGTTATTAAAGTTTCCTCGCTAACTGTGTTTCTCAATCTGCGTAGCACAAAGATGGTTGTAGATAGTTTTTTGGCCAAAAAATCAATATGAGCGGACCAGTTTAAGCGGTCATCCAACACTATACCCAGAAGTTTAGCTGTATTACCACAGGTTATTTTATTATTTGTGGAAAAAACTAGTCTTTGTGTCTTTACTAAATTTAGCTGCAGTGTATTGCTTGTGAACCATAGATTGGCTTTACTCTCCAATAATGCAATGCTTTTATCTAATGATGATATGCTTTTATCTAAACTCAAGAAAGACGTGTCATCTGCATATAAAATGCATTTTTAAGGTGCCATGTAATGTTGTAAATCATTTATATAGATGACGAAAAGCAGTGGCCCCAAAACAGATCCCTGTGGAACTCCATATTTAATGGGCCGCATGGAAGACACATCCATTTTCAGCTGAACACATTGTTGTCTATCGTTCAAATAAGAAGATATGAGTTGCAGTGGATGTCCTCTTACGCCATATCTCGATAATTTTTCTAGCAAGAGATGATGACTGACGCAGTCAAAAGCCTTGCTGAGGTCGCACATAGTTAGCCCAACTACCTCTCCCCCCTCAAGGCCCCCAACTACGTCAGAGACTACTCTATGGATTGCTTGAATTGTTGAGCATTTTTCCTTGAAGCCATATTGTGTTTCACAAAGGCTATTAGTAGAATCAAAATAGTTAAGTAATTGATCTTTTATTAGAGTTTCAAGAATTTTACCAAAAATTGGTACTAGTGATATTGGACGATAATTGTCCGCTGTATTAGGATCTCCTTTTTTGAATATAGGGACAACTCTGGCAACTTTAAAAACTGATGGAAAGCATCCTTCCTCAATGCACTTATTGAAAATCAATGTTAATGGAGCTATCAGACATCTACATATTTTTTTCACCAGATAATTGCTGATTCCGTGGAGATCAAACGCGTTAGAATTCTTCATTTTATTTATGACATTGAATACCTGGCTTTCTGTAACAGGCATCAGGAAAAATGACGTTGCTGATAAAGGTATCTTGTCTTGAAAATTTTGTTGAGATTTACTGTAGCTCAAATTGTTTATAATGTTTTGTGCTATATTAGAAAAGAAAGTATTAAATTCATCGGCAGAAAGTGTACAGTCCAGACAGCTTGCAGATTGAGAGCACCTCTCATTATTCACTATTCTCCGTACATCTCTAGCCTTGTTGTTTGACGTGTTGATTAACTCATCATATGCAGATTTTTTAGTATTCACAATAGCTTTTTTATACTCTTTTTTTAGGGTTTTATGTGCCTCAACATGAGCTGGGTGTCTCGAGAGGTCTGCAATCTGTTTGGCTGCGTTGACCTTATTACGCAAGATATTTAAACCCTCATTGAACCAATTTGCTTTTTTAGTTGAGCTAGAATTCATAATCCTCTTAGAACAATTTTTTCACTCAAATTTCTTACACAGGACACTAAAAAGTTTGACATACGTTCAATATCGTTCAATTTATAGAAATCTTCCCAATTAAAAACACTTAATTCATTTATAATATACTCAATATTCTTTTTTGTAAAAAATCTCATTTCTACTTCCTTTGATTTTTTAGCATGTGTATTTACAACAATATACTGACCATAGTGATCAGATAAAGAAGGATCGAGAACTGCAACACTATATTTTTCCAAAGTCATGTTTGTCAAAATATTGTCGATGCAGGTAGCAGAAGTTTGCGAAACTCGCGTGTTCTGATTGATAGTAGCTACCAAACTGTAGGTATTCATGATATCCTGAAATTCGCTAAGCTCACGAGACATTTCATTAAAGCGAATATTAAAATCCCCCAATAAAATTATTTCATCATATTTCTCAAACAAATTGTCAAGTAAATGCTGGAGTTGTGTGAAAAATACCTGAATGTTCCCTAAACAAGACCTGTAGACGCAGATTATTAAAATTTTGTTTGGTATTACTTCAATGGCACAAAACTCAGCAGCAATTTCCACTGAAAAAGCTTCCACATTTATCTGTTTACAGCTTATCTCTGATCGAATAAATATGCATACACCACCATGGACGTGACTCGATCTGCAAAATGAAGAAATTAAATTATAATTCACAATGTTGTAACATAACAAAGTTTCAGAGTTAGTCTCCCAGTGTTCGCTAATACATACAATATCAAATTTGTTCATTTCTAGAAATAAAGAAATATCGTCAATTTTATTTGATAGACCTTGAACATTAGTATGAAATACGGTCAAGCCCGTCCTACCGTCAAGATTACTATCTATCATTACTCCAGTACTTTCCGGATTACTTTCCTGTGAAAAAACTTATTGATTCGCGTTCCAATTGCCCAGCGGCTTGGTTCAAGAAAACTGTCGACATTACTTTCATTAATACCAATTTTGAAGGAAGAGTAATCTGCAGGATATTTTGAATTCAATTTCATACATGTTACTTCTGGAAACTGAGGCTTCAGAAATTCGACAAGATCCTCGCAACTAGTAGAGGGGTTCAACTTATACACATGATAGTAAACCAGGGTTGGAACTGCTTTTATAGGATGAATGTTGCCATCATTTGTTGCATTTCCTGTACCAAACACTGTGGCACGGGTCCTTTGCTTTTTTTTGTATTCGACTAAATTCCATTCATTTTCTTCTTTCTTGTTTTTACTCGATGTAGTTTCTTCACTGGTGTCACGGGTGGAGTTGGCTGCGCCGATAGTCTGTGCGCCTGCCAGTGGCATCTGTTGATCCTCGTCATAGTGAGATGTTATCCTAGTGTTTGCCTTAGATAGATTACTTGTACTATTTGGCGCGCTACTAGGTACTTGCTTGAAATGACCTTGTTCTTTGTATTGTTGCGGTCTTTCTGAATTATTTGGCGGATTCGACTGCTTAACACCTGATGCCGTTGCTTGTATCACATTGGGGTCACCATTGCTTATTTGCTTGGTATTATTCAATAATGAGTTTAATAAGTTATTATGACCCTTAAGGGCTTCAATTGCAATGGATTGATTGTAGATCACCTTGTCTTTCTGCTGGGCCAACTCCTTTAAATACTTAATCTCGTTACTCATCAGAAGGCCTTCTCGACTAATAACTGTGTTTACACTGTCACTAGACAGAACTGTGGTATTGAGTTCTTCTATGGTCACTACATCATCACAGGGCCACTTTTTTGACCGCTCACTAGCGTAATTGAGCAGAACATCACTAGTACAGTTGTCTGGTAACGAATTGTTAATTATTAGTTCGATCAATTCACTTTTCTTTAACTTATTCAATTCCGCTGATAGCAAAACAACATCACTTGCCGCCATATTTTGAACATGAAAAAAAAATTATCCACCTTTCCCATCATTTAAATTCCAGCGCCATAAACGCGAGCACTATCTGTGATAAATCATAAAATATTATTGGACAAGTGCTCATATTATGTCGTGATGTTGATTGTTTTCCGAGATTCAAAGCGGCATCAGCTAGCAAAACGCAAGTATAAGTTCTTTTGCGGCATTGTTTACAAAGATACATGGAAAGGGTGTCTGGATACTGAGCAACCAAACTAGTTGCAAGGCAACGAAGCGTCCTTCATGAATACAAAAAAATTATCAGTATCGGTGCAGCGAGTACAGAGACTACGTGGGTAGAATATAGATAGATCGACGGAAATATGTGGGCGACGACATAGATCGACTGAGATAAGTGAGAGACGACATAATATGTAGATAAGTCATTCCAAGTATATATGATTTAAAAATCTAGATTTTCGCAATTATATTGTCCCGACGGCCTCTTTTTCTTCACCCAGGGAATCAAACTCGACGTAACTTTCACCGTTTTACTTCACAACTGGATACAATATCTCTTAACCTTATCTCAAGTACAACTCAACTCAACTCAACTACCACGCTATCCGTAGCACCTTATATATACTTCATCGAACCATCTAGAGCATTCGATGACATTTCTAGAATCCATCCGTCATTCTCGAAAACTCTAGATGATTCAATGACGTTTACACTTCAAAAGATCTAACCTAGCACTTTGACTTTACATCATGTATGACATCCAATGACAACTAATACAAATACACGAATACCATAATATACAGTATGTTTGTTACATTCTTCCTCCCTTAGCGTTCGGCGTCCTCGACGAACAACTTCGATTCTTGTATCACCACAGACATCAGCATAGTCGACCTTCGGTTTTCCACTTTCCGTACATAACCCATAGACTACGTCGTTGAGGCGCTTCATCACCACGTAGGGTCCCTCCCCATGGCGTTGTAGCTTCGAACATCTACCCTTCCTTGCGTCGTGTGTTGCAAGACCATACCAGATCACCTCATAACTGCGATATTCTTTGCCCAACTTGCGATTCTCATTTTTAGCTCCAGCAGAATTCTCTTTTCCTAGCTCTGTTATCATTCTCTTCAGTTGCACCTTTTTGCCTTGACGACTGTCACCTCTCGACACTTCCTTCTTCCCATTACTCAGGCTATTCTCCACTTCCTCTCTGAACCTGCTGAGTTCGTCTTCCACCTGCGCAATTCTGTTCTTTTGCTTAACATTCTCGCTTCTGAGTTGCGTGGTCTGTTCAAAATCCCATGATGAGTCCTTGAGTGCAGCGCCAAGCTCTGCTCCTATCTTCGGGTTTTCTTTCTTCAGTTGCGCCAATCTGTGTTCTAACTCTGCATCGTAAAATGGCTTCGCTAATACTGCGGACACATCGTTCTTTGTATCTTCAGTGACCTTATTCAGTTCTCTCTTCTTCTTATCGATCTCAACTTCCAGCTGAGTAATCTTCTGCTTCCCGTTACTGTTTCCATTCTTTATATGCTTCATCCTGGAGCTACCGTACTCTACTTCAGCCAATGCGTTTTCCAGCTCCTCTTTCAGTCGAGAATTCGCGTTTTTCAAAATCACCAGTCGCTGTTTAGTCTTACTATCAACTTCTCTTGCTTCCTTTCGCTTTTTCGCATCATCGACCTCGGCGCTCAAATCTGTTCTCAGCTTCTTGTTTTCTGCTTCAAGCTGCGCCAACCTTTCTCTCAACTCATTCTTCTTGATACCGACCCTTTTGACTTTATGAATCGCGTTGTTCAAGTTCTTTGTACAGAATGCATACTCAGCCTCCATCTGATTTATCTTCTGTTTGAGCATTGCATTTTCATCTTTAACTTGGTCGCATTCCCTCTCTGCTTTCTTCAACTGATTCAAAGCTTTCAATCTCTTGATTTCGCCCTTCAAAGCAGAAACTTCTTTATTGAGCTTCCTCAAGGCTATTTCGTGTTGTTCGTCCTTCTTCAGCAGATTCTTTCTATTCGTTTCAAACTTGCTTTTAATATGCATACTTCTCCTTTCCTGAGAGGCAAGCAACTGCTTCATCCTATCCCTGTCTGCTCTAAGTTCCCTCATGGCTACTCCGTGTTGTTGTTGAAGCTTGGCAATATTTTCTTCATTCTTCTTTACTAAATTCTTTATGTCTCTGTCAAACTGCTCCTTCATTGAGTTTATCGTGTCTTGCATAGATTTCATTTTGTTCGCATATTCATCTGCTTTTTCTACATCCGCTTGTATCTTATCAGCCTGGGTGCGGCAGCATACCCTAAGATGCCCCTTCTGTCCACATCTCCAGCATGTAAACTTTTCAGCTCCTTCTAGGCTTGTGCGAATCGGGTTTCTTTGAAAGCTAGCACCTCTTCTTCCTGAAATAAACGGTGTGGCCCTGACTTCTGCTTCTGTATCTTGCTCGACAGCGCGCACCCTCCTTGTCATTCGCATGGCTTTTATGTCAGCTTCAATTTGCAAATCCTTGATCACAGCATCTTGTTAATTTATGGGACTGGATAGTTTTACCATTCGTTGAACTTCCGCGTCTGCAATGCCTTCGACAAACTGGCGAGCAGCGACGTATTCCTGTGTCTCGATGGGACTGCTGACGAATGCTCGTTTAGCTAAGCTTTGGACTTCGTATGCAAATGTGGTTAAATCTTCCTCGGGTTGTTGTGTCCGGTTATGCAATTGGCTATTCGTTCAAGTGTGCATCTTTAAAGCGTAACTTTAATGCCGACACCATTTTATCATAGCCACGTAGTTCTAAAGAGGAGAGACTTTCCAAAATACCTGCTGCAGAGTCTTTGAGCATTGATGTTAGGGCACACGATTTTTCCTGATTCGACCAGTTATTCATTCGTGCGATGTTTTCAAATTGCATAAAATAAACGTCCCATGATATCTTGCCATCATATGGGTAGGGCTCTGCTACTACCAAACTGCGTTTATCAAGTAAAGCGGGCGCTACAGCTGCTAAACCACGCTTACCTTCACTATGTATTTGCAACTCCTCTCTGGCCATTGTCTGGACATGATCTTTCACTTGCTGTTCCTTAACGTGCTTATGTAATGTCGCTGGTTGCTCCTCGGCGTTCTTTTGTGATGTATCTATTTCACTAATACACTGGTCTTGATTATTTAATGCGTGGCTTACGGATTGTCTCTGTTCCTCCAGTCTAGTCACCACCAATTTCTGTTCACTCTTCAAGTCACTCTTCGAACCTGCCATTGCCTCGTCCTGGTGATGCTTCATCTTTTTTTCAGGGTCCACTACGGTCTCTTGTATATTTGCTCTCGTTTTGGCTGCAGTTTGTTCTAACCTGGTTCTCCTTCCTTCCCTCATTTCCTGTATCATCTCTTGTACCAAATTCATCACTGCACTTATTTCCGACGACATAGTTCTGGTTCCTGGCATCAACTGACGCTGTACTCACTTCTGTTTCCTTTTACTGGCTTGATTCGCTGGATAATCCCACACTTCCGACACCAATTGTCCCGACGGCCTCTTTTTCTTCACCCAGGGAATCAAACTCGACGTAACTTTCACCGTTTTACTTCACAACTGGATACAATATCTCTTAACCTTATCTCAAGTACAACTCAACTCAACTCAACTACCACGCTATCCGTAGCACCTTATATATACTTCATCGAACCATCTAGAGCATTCGATGACATTTCTAGAATCCATCCGTCATTCTCGAAAACTCTAGACGATTCGATGACGTTTACACTTCAAAAGATCTAACCTAGCACTTTGACTTTACATCATGTATGACATCCAATGACAACTAATACAAATACACGAATACCATAATATACAGTATGTTACAATATCTATACTGTGTATAGTACAGAAATATGCAATAGCCTGGTATGAACCCGAATAACGTGAACAACTTTCAAATATAGGTTTTTCAATAAATCTACCAGTTTTCTGAAAAAAGTTTCACAAAATATTCGTAGTGTCCATATATTCCTATTCCTATTTTCCTGGTACAAACTGCATACTTTAATTAAAAAAAGGTGAACACGCACCTGTTACTGCACGCTAAAGAGATTAAGCTCCAAGCTCTGGATTTGCCCCATTATGAACCTAACTGCGGCACCCGCATTAATTCTGTCCTCTTTTGATTACTATTTGTACATTTATGTGGTTATGCTTTCAACCAGGTAATGCGTTTTTCCCGCCGCACAATGAAATTGTATGCATTTTTTTATTATTAGTATAAAGCATCTTCACCAAAATATATATTATTTTATCGCTTATACCTAACTTCAGTGTGATCAAATACCGCAAAAAATTTCATATCCTAGTCTTGTTTGGTAGGAATGCCTTATACGAGACAAGCTTCCGAAGAAGTTTGATACGTTAAATTAATGTACATTACAATAATTAATATAGGTGAGCATTGGATGTTTTCATATATTTTGGATTTGTTGAGACTGCAGCTTAAAAATTTTCTGAGAATTATTCTGTATGTATTATATGAGTCTAAAAGTTATTAAAGTAGAAACTTCTGATGTTAGTAGTTGTTAAAATAGGTGTAAATAAACTTATTAATGCAAATCGCATTATTTCAGATCTTTGGACCCATGTGGCATACGGTTCAAAAAATTATTTCACTTAGAAGATCTTATTGATGCCAAAACTAATACAAAACTTAAGAGGTGTAAAAATACGCGTTAGTAGCTTGATCCAGTAATTAACGCATTAAAGCATGCCCTATGCTATGTCTAATTCCTAGTGATGCCGCTAGAGCGCGTTTTTTGATATAATAATCGAGAAACTGAAGTATTACACATACGCATAATTTATACGTAGACATTATTTACAGTGTATAAATAAAATCATTCTATTCTGGAGAACGACTTTCTGCAGGTAAAAGAAGTTTGAACGTGCCTGAAGTATAAGGTAATTCCAATTACATCTCAAACTTGCATACCTTATTCTGTAAAATTTTGAATTTCCTCACAGATATTGTTAAACGTATATTTTTTATTAAGTTAATATTCCACCCATCTTTTACCGTGTAAAACGCATAAAAGCAGGGTGCTGACAATATTCGATTTCATTAAAATGGACAAAGCGGATGCTGAATTTAGAAAATCTAGAAAAAATATCAACCTACCGACAGGCAGACATAAATGACGGACACACATACGTGACATTTACTTTTGTGACCGTAAAACGTCTAAAAAACTTGAAATCTCCAAATCGAAAGCTGTTACGATTACGATAATGCTTTCTACGGTGGTCTGAAAAAAGGTCAAATAGACATAAAAATTAAAATCAAATTTACTCAAGGAAAGTGGAAGTATACGTAAACCAGAATTCAGTTCTTAAAATAGTTTGATATTCTTTTCTCAATAACTCGCAAAAGAAAATGGAGAAACGTAAAGTACAATTAACTCTGAAGCCAGTGGTTCTTAAATTGTGGTGCGTGACCTCCAAGGGGGACGCAATGAAGGCTCAGGAGTGCCCAAAGCTTGGTTGAAAAATAAATTACTTACTTACAAAATAATAAAGTCAACTTTTTATTGACCCGCTATAGAGCATTCAAAACTTAACTAAACAAAAACTGACTGTAGAATTACAAAAGAGACTCACTTAGGGGGGCCCAGCTTACAGCTGGATTATGCAGGGGGTTCGAAGTAAACAGTTTGAGAACCGCTGTCTAAAGCAATTGTTATGGGTATGCCGTTCAATAATTACAACATTCCATAGTTTCGAACATTTTCACGATCGATTTTCAGCTATAATTGTCGCAACAAAACATGAAAAATAATGAACTGCGATGTTTAGCAGAGGTAGAGAAGCGCTCAGGGTACTGCGAAATGAAATAGGTATGACGAAACTTCCAATTTACAAAGCACCTATTTAATACTTTTCTAAAGGTTACTTCGCTCCATCGACGTTTATATATTAAACAGATTTTCAAATTTAATTAGCTAATAGCTTTTGCGAAAAGTTCCACTTACTACCACGCTACAAGATAACTACGAGAGCAATAATTAAACACCTTTATTTGTTGTATTTTATTTGATAATACTAGTACAGTAGGTACCTTAAACGCCGTAAATGTAAAAACCTCGGAATACGTAAACTGTCCACGAATAATTATAAAACCTGTTGAATTGCATTCTTAATATGGTATTTTACAAATCTTATCACTTTATTTTATATAAAAAAATAAATATAAATAAAAAAAATAGATTTTTACGTGTATGTAATCTGATGCATGACGCGCTTTTGAGACCATCAGTTTTGGGCAAGAATGTTTTACAAATATATTTCTGAAGTATACATATTAAACTCTAATAGTAGAAAATAATAAAATAGTGTATAACAATTATTATTTATTTTCTTTAAATTATGACTTAACATATAATATGACTTAACATATAAGAGAACAGCTATTGCCACTGCACTGTGTATTATTCGATAAATTATATTATTATATTAGGCCTCGTCTCGTAAATAAGACTGGTGTAGTACCCTTGTTTACATGCCCACGACCACACATTTTAAAGATTCGATACTCTCCCATCACTATTATGCGTACCCTGTTTACCACCTGGACGCCCGCGGTTCAGTCTTTGTTTGTGTGCGCTACGATCACGTTCGCGACAGTGAGTGGTACGGGGGCACGAAATGCCGAACAAATCAAACAAGCGACGTCGTTCTCGATCTCGTTCTGGGGATCGAGCAATCCTGAAACTGCTCAAGGGGATGGAGAAAAGGTTAAAACGGCTGGAGCGTTCGAGATCAAATTCTGATTCGGATGAAGGATCTACATCTCGCAGCGGAGGAGGCTCGGATTACTCTTCGCCATATTCGGATATTGAAGACATGCAAGGTAAGGGGAGAATGCTTTTATATGGTGGGATATCTCAGGAGGGAATGCTAATGGTATGAGGAAACAAAGCAAAGAGTACGTTGGTGGTTACTCTTTAAGGTGATGTAGTATTGTGGGTGAATACTTTATTTTTCCTCTCCACTCAAACAGAGGGCACGTTGGTGGATGCCCTCATAGTGGACGCATTATTTTTCCTCCCATGTGAGGGCACGTTGGTGGTTGCCCTCATAATTAGTGTAATGTATAATACGAGATTCCTCTACCTAACCTATATGAGGGCACGTTGGTGGTTGCTCTCATAACTAGTGTAATGTATAATACGAGATTCCTCTACCTAACCTATATGAGGGCACGTTGGTGGTTGCCCTCATAATTCGGGTATTCTAGTGGGTGTATATATTAATACTCCTTACCGGCACAGCTTATTGAGGGTACGTTGGTGGTTACCTTCATAATTGTGTGCGATAATATGTATATAATGGTATACGGCCATTTCTTTTACTCATTAACATATTTCGCAGGGTTGGTTCAAGAGATTCCTGTGGTTGAATCCGCTGCTGCTCCATTACAAGATACTCAGCTACAGGTACCTTTGGATGTGAATACGCTGATGCTGTTGGGGGATGACGTGGCCCAAAAAACCCCTCTTGGTGCTTCAATTCAGCCTGAGATAGCAGAAAGGTGGCTGTACGTTGCGAAGAATGGCTTGGATGAGTCGGTTCGAAAAACCCTAATTGAGAAATATCCCCTCCCAGAAAATTGTGCCCTGGTAGGGCCACCACAATTGAACCTACTGATAAAACAAGCCATTCATGAATCGGCTGCACGTAGAGACAACAGATTATCAAATATCCAACTGCAACTGTCAGCAGGTTTGTCAGCCATTGCCCAGACACTATCTAGGGTACTAGGAAAAAAGGGAGGGGGGGAAGAGAGTGTTAAAGATGCCATAGAGGCATTGAATGATGCAGGCCGTCTGATAACGGATGTTATACACTCAGAATCCATGTCAAGGCGGGAGTTAGCGTCTTACGATTTAAACAATGAATGGAAAAACACACTCATAGAATCACCCATAGACAAGTGGTTGTTCGGTGAAGATTTGGAAGGTAGATTAAAAGCTGCAAAGGAATTGCAGGCGTCATCTCGTCAGCTTAAGGTTGTTAAAAATAAGCCTAAGCAGACAGGATGTAGGGCACAGTCATCCCCACATTTAAACTCCAAACGCCTGCCTCAATCTTATCAGGGGGCGAGAATGATGGGCAGGCGCAGAGTACAAGAAGCGACCCTCAGCCAGGAACGTCGAAAACGTCCCTTACCGCGGACCCAATATCACACCATCAAGACACAGGATCGAAGGGACATGATCAAGAGACATCGCCGCCAGTGACGGTAAGGCAATATGCGGGCCGTCTAAAATTTTTCGTACGCAGGTGGAAAGCATATACTCATGATAGACGCATTTTGTCGTGGCTTCAGGGCTTTAAGATTCCTATAGTTGTTCCACCTTCACAGTGTAGAGTTGATAACAGACGAAAGTGGTCTTTGCAAGAGCAAGGAGTGATTAGTGACTCTATTCTTAAGTTAACTGATATTGGTGCAATATCTAGGGCATTACCTTGTAAAGATCAATTCATTTCTGAGATATTTTTTGTTCCTAAATCTGATGGCACAAATCGATTAATTTTAAATCTGAAGGAATTTAACAGATATGTGGAGACAGCGCATTTCAAAATGGAAGGTTATAAAGTAGCATCAGATTTGATCAAACCTCAAATTTGGATGTGTAAGGTAGATTTGAAAGACGCATATTTCATGGTACCAGTCCATAAACACTACAAAAAATATCTCAGATTTTATTTCAATGACATACTCTATGAATATAACTGCCTCTGTTTTGGTTTGAACTGCGCCCCTATGGTTTTTACCAAATTATTAAAACCAATTATTTCATTTCTTAGACGTAAAGGTCACATCTCAGTGGTTTACTTGGACGATTTCCTGTTAATGGGGGACACCTATGCCAAATGCCTGTCAAATGTCAAAGAAACAGTAACATTGCTGGAACACCTTGGTTTCATTGTAAACTATAAGAAGAGTATAATGATTCCTCAAAGGGTCTGTAAATTTTTGGGGTTTCAATGGAACTCTATGGATATGACCATTTCTCTTCCAGAAGAAAAAGTACAAAAAATGTTGAGATATTTGAAATCATTTTTAGCACTTAATAAATGTAGTATTCGTGAGTTGTCTAGGTTAACAGGAAATCTAGTATCTGTATGTCCAGGGGTCAAATATGGTTATCTGTATACGAAATCATTTGAGAGGGAAAAATTTTTAGCACTCAAGAGCAAGAAAGGAAACTATAACTCCTCAATGTTGATCTCCCACGAGCTAAAGAATGATATAAAATGGTGGATTGAAAATCTGGACATAAGGAGAAATGAGCTTAGTCATGATAAATATGTGCTTGAAATATTTTCTGATGCCTCTGATAATGGCTGGGGCATCTACTGTGATAAAATAAGTTCTCATGGGTTTTGGTCACGTCAAGAAAAGAACGAACATATCAATTACAAGGAACTGCTAGCGCTGTTCTTTGGGCTGAAATGTTTTGCGGCCAAACTAACCAACGTTTCTGTGCTATGCAGGGTGGATAACACCACTGCCATGGCGTACGTAAACCGAATGGGGAGTGTACAGTTTCCCAAGCTGAACAGTCTTGCACGTAAGATTTGGCAGTGGTGCGAGAGGCGGAATTTGTACATTGTGGCTTCCTATATCAAATCAGAGGAGAATAAGGAAGCAGATTTGGCCTCTCGAAACCTTAAGGTGGAAACAGAATGGAGTTTAGCCGACTGGGCTTTCAGAAAAATAAGGGATAAATGGGGAAGTCCAGAAATTGATTTATTCGCTTCCCGGATAAATAAAAAATGTAAGAAATTCATATCTTGGGTAAGAGATCCGGACGCGTATGCTATTGACGCTTTCACTGTGGACTGGGGGCCATTTTATTTTTATGCGCTTCCACCGTTTGCTATTATTCCAAAAACTCTCAAGAAAATAATTTCGGATAAAGCAGAGGGTATACTGGTAGTGCCCTACTGGGTCTCCCAGCCCTGGTTTCCCGTTTTTCAGTCAATCTTAATAGAGGAACCTTTAATTTTTCCGGCTAATCCATACTTATTTCATTTCGACAGAATCCAGCACCCCTTAGCCAGCAACCTTTCTCTGATGGCAGGACGATTATCAGGAAAGCTCTACTCCTAGGTCAGGTGCCACAAGATTCATTGGAAATTTGTATGTCTTCCATAACGGAGAGGACATTGAAACAATACAATACTGGACTTAAGTTATGGTGGGAATTCTGTCAAACCCGAAAACGAGATCCATTTTCAGTTGAGGTATCAAATGTCTTAGAATTTTTGACACACCAGTTTTATAGGGGTGTTTCGTATAGCTCATTGAACTCTTATAGAGCGGCAATAGCTCAAATAGCAGGGCCTGATCTGTCTCAGGACTATCGTTTGCAAAGATTCTTCAAGGGAGTGTATATGTTGAGACCTAGCAGTCCTAAATACGGAAATACCTGGGATCCAGCAATAGTTCTCAATCATTTAAGAAATAAATGTAATTCAGACGTATCTTTGGAAATACTGACCCAGAAATGTGTAACACTTTTAGCTTTAGCTTCGGAGCAACGATTACAAACGTTATCTCTCATTGATATACGCAACATACATCATATAGATAACAGAATAGACATACATATTTCGGCTAGAATAAAGACGTCAGGTAGGAACCGACTGCAACCTTCACTACAACTACCTTATTTTGAAAAAGATCCGAATTTGTGTGTGGCACGAACCTTATTAGCTTACCTCAAAAGAACTGAGGCTATTAGAGGTAGTATAACGTCATTTTTTTGACAATCAGAAAACCTTACAAGAAGGCTTCGACTCAGACTTTAGGTCGGTGGGTGAAAGATATCTTAGCTAAAAGTGGGATAGATACTAAGAAATTCACGGCCCATAGCACCAGACATGCTGCAACGTCAGCAGCTGCCCAGAAAGGTTTAAATTTTGATACCATCAGGCTTGCGGCAGGGTGGTCCAAGAATTCTAAGATGTTTGCTGAAGTATATAACAGACCTTTAGTAGTTGAAAATGAAACATTTGCTTATGGGAACTATTGTTGTTGAAACTATTGGCTTTAAACATCTACACCAGTCTTATTTACGAAACGAGGCCTAATATAATCGTAAGATTAAACGAACTTACCTGTGAAGTTCAATCTTGATTATATGTTGGCCTCGTCGAAGTAAATAAGGTCCCACCTCGCCCTACCCTCTGCAAGTTGCAACAACATAGCTTTAAAATAGCTGAACCGCGGGCGTCCAGGTGGTAAACAGGGTACGTATAATAGTGATGGGAGAGTATCGAATCTTTAAAATGTGTGGTCGTGGGCATGTAAACAAGGGTACTACACCAGTCTTATTTACTTCGACGAGGCCAACATATAATCAAGATTAAACTTCACAGGTAAGTTCGTTTAATCTCACGATTATTGTGTTATTGTAATAACTTATTTCTCAAAGTTTCTGTGAGTCGGCTTTTAATATTGCTATTTCCAGAGATTTATCTTGGCCAGTTAGGGCCGGTTTCACAATGATGGGTTAACTCAAGGTTGTGTGTTAACCGGAGGTTAACCCGAGATGTCATGTTTCACAAATGGTGGTTTTCGTTCTTACTTGAGGTTAACTCTGAGTTAACTTGACCCCAAGAAATTCTTGAGTTAATCCCAGGTTTGTGGTGACGCATGCGCATTAGGTTATGTCACTTTGGTTTTGCTACTTGCTAGGCGTTTGGAGTTTCATATTTTATCGTTTACCTTAACGCTTTCCATCGTTATTTTCATTTGAAATGGATGGTTATGATGTACATGCGTATAGCAGTGATAAAGAAGTAGTGAGACCGAGAATATTTCGACCTAGAGTCAATTATTTTGAGGAATATGATGACCATGACTCCTTGGTCTTTTTTAAATTTTTGTATTTTTCTTCCAGCACCTTTACAGATCTGCGGCTATTATTTGCACATTTGCAATTAAATTCTTCTCCTATCTTTTCCCAGGCGTTGTCTTTTTCGCGCCATGTTGTAGCACCATTTGTTTTGCATTCTATTACATGCCTGTACTTTTCTACTAACGAAATGAACAGATATTCTTCATCGTTTGAAAAGCTGTTCGCTCTTTTTGGTCTTTTCATGCTGACACACGGCTACATGCACGGCTATTATTTGAAAAAGGCCCAGAAACAACTACAACGCCAAGCAGTTCAAACACCAACCCAACTTAAAAATCTTTTACCTATGCCAAACACCAAATAACTGCGAAGGAAATGAAAAAACGTGAGTGGAAACACTGACAATAGATCCAGTGGAAAAACCAAAATGATGTTGGAAATCGCATGGCACTGACAACTCAACGAACTCATTCTTTGACAGTCTTGTCAGAAAAACACAAAACACCAGCACGAAACACCTAACGAAGGAAATAAAAAGAAGAAGAATTTTAAATATTGCGGACACAGTACCTCCAACCGCTAAAAACAAAATACAACTCGCGGTCAGTTAACCCTACATCATTTTATGATTGTGAAACAAGAGGCGTTTCATTGTTCGAGTTAACTAGCAGGTCGAGGTTAGTAAACCGTCAGAGTGACCACTGATTGTGAAACTGGGTCATAGAGCCATGGGCTCCAACTATGGATAATCCGGGGCAGGGGTTTAAAAATATATACATATACAAATTATAAATCAGTGGCGCATCTACGGGGGGTAGTGATGTGTGGTGGTAATTGTTCCACCCCCACCGCTTTTGACGGAAAACTCAGAGAAAGGTAGAGTTACTGTTTCTTTATTTTTCAAGTAACGTGACTCCTCACTAACACCCCCCTCCCTCCCTCTCTCATAGTAGGTACATTTTTATCTAGACCATGTTTGTGAGAAAAAAAATTACTTTTGCTCTTCAGGATCCGCCTCATTAAACCACCCTGAATAACTACCTGAATACGCCATTCGTATTACTGATGCAGGTAGAAATAGGGAAATAAACAGCAATGTTTTAAAATAAAAAGTATTCGCATTCTTAAGTAACTTAAAAATACTTTTGGTGAATATTGAACCAAAAACAGTAGTTGCTTAGTGTTTTATTACCAATGTGCTAATGAAGTTATGTATTACTTTTTGCAATGGCAATCATTTATGTGCTAACGCAATGATCACATATTGATCCCATTTTTACTTCTATTTGCAACTTACCTGGTACATCGCTGTAATATCATAACTTTAATTTCATAGTAGAAACATTTTATATTATGGACAGTTATCGAGTCTGAAGTGTGAGCAAGAGGATATCGTATTACCAAGGGCGTATCCAGACACCAGTCTTTGATTGGGGGGGGAGGGGGGTAGCAGGGAATGCGATTTGTGTATGCTTTCCCCATTTTCTGTAATACCTTTGTCATGGCAGTTGAAGCAGCAGAAAGGGATATGTGAATACTATCATAATAAATAAGCAGAATTTATAAGCAGCAACTGAAACAGTTGAGTTTTTGGCACTTTAGGAAGACAAAAAAACCGTTTGATGTAATAATCAATCTTAATTTGATGTAATACATAACAAAAAAATAGCACGTGTTAGCGTGAGCATTTATTAGTACATCATAAACAACTAAATGGCCATAAATACTAGACAGTCAGGTAACCTGGGCATTTCGGCTTAAATATTAATAATATGACAATATTTATATACATGTGAAACAATGAGTTAATACGTTAATCAATCCTTTCTGTTCCAGTCACGTAATGGGTTTTCGGAAATCGTACAAGAAATTTGCAGGAGATTTTAAGTTATCGCAAGGTTTGCAGAATTTTATTTCCAATTGAATGATACCTGATTCATATAATTTATTTCGAAAATCAGATTTGTTCTTCCACTTCTTCATCAGATTTTTTCAACCGCAACGAAGTCATCGTTTATTTCAATCTCATTTTTCATCAATAAATAGGTTACATCATTTTTTTATGATAATTTGAGTTGTTTTAAAGTTTGACTCTCAGTTTGTTCCATCATCTTAATTTATTCTTCAGACGCGTTTTAACACTTCATATTCTCATCACCGATCGATGGCCTAACATCTAGCGGTCCTCATCCCCTCCAGTTTTTTCTACTCACACCTGCTTATACAGGGTGTCCCACGACGATTAAGACAAGGAATACATCGCAACTGGGCAGTAGTAGCGAACTATAATTTTCTTCTTCTTCTTTCTTCTTCTTCGGCATTTTCCCTTACGAGTTCGCCGTTTTTTTCCTCCACAATTCTCTTACATTCCAGTCCCCTACTCTCAGATCTCTATCTATCATCGCATGTCCAATGTATGTTTCCCATCTTAGTGCCGGCCGTCCCCTCCGTCTTCTCCCTGGAGGTTCCCATTCCAGTACTCGTTTTGGCCACCTGTGTTCTGGCATTCTCTGAACGTGGCCATACCATTGTAATGCTCTGTTTTCTAATTTCCTTGTTGTCGAGCATTCTACTTCCATTCGTTGCCACACTTCTGCAGTTCTTATTTTGTCAGATCTTGTGACTTGTAGACATCTTCTCATAAAGCCCAACTCGACCGTTCTTATTTTGTTTCTTATCGTTGTTGTCATTGGCCATACTTCTGATCCATATAAAGTAATATTTTGTATTATGCTTTGGAAGATTCTTTTTTTGTTTTCTTTAGTAAGAGTATTGTTCCATATCAGTCCATGGAGTGCTCTTGTGGCTTGTTTTCCTCGTGCTATTTTTGTCTCTATATCCCTTAAACATGTACCATCTCGGTGTATTGTCGATCCCAGATACTTGAAAGTTTGACAGCTTTTAATAATTTCGTCATCCAAATTCAAATTCAAATCTGCAACCTGTTGTCCAATACATAAATATTCGGTTTTATCCATATTTATTTTAAGTCCCCACAGTTCGTATTCTTCTTTTAGCTTTCTTATCATGTATTCCATGTCTTCCTTTTCTTGTGCAAAAATAACTTGATCGTCCGCGAAAAGTAGTGAATGCAATATATTTCCTTGTATCGGTATGCCCATCCTTCCACACTTCCTATACCAAGTCTTTAAAGCTTGTTCTATATATATATTAAAAAGTGTGGGTGATAGGCCACATCCTTGCTTTAATCCTTTTGTTATGTATATTGGTTTCGTTAATTCAGTGCCTACTTTTATTTGTGCTTTTGTATTATTATATAATCTTTTTGTTATATTGATCCATTTTTCTCCAACCTTCATTCCTTTCATAGCTTCCCATAATTGTTTCCTGGGTACACTATCATACGCTTTTTCTAAGTCAATGAATGTCATATGTGTTTCAATGTTCTTGGCTTTATTCTTTTCTATGACCTGTCTCATGATAAATATATTGTCCAGGCATGATCTACTTTTCCGGAATCCTGATTGTTCTTCGCTTAAATTATCCATATGTTGTTCTATTTTTTCTTTTACTATTGCGGTAAAAAGTCTTGCGATTGAGGGGATGACGCTAATTCCTCTATAATTGTTGGTCGACTTCTTGTTTCCTTTTTTATATATCGAAGACATGTATGATAAATTCCATTCTCTGGGAATTTCTTCTCCTTTTTCAATTTTATTAAATAGTTCTTGAATGAAAGATACGACCCTTTTTCCTCCATATTTCAACAACTCCATTTTTATATTTCCTGGCCCTGGTGCTTTATTGTTTTTTGCCTTTTTTAAGGCTTTGTTTATATCTTCTTTCGTGATTTCAGCTTCGCCTATCGTTGTTGTCTCTAGGTCTTGTTGAAGATATTTCGGCCGATTTTCTTGCAATAACGTCGAGTAATGTTCTTTCCACTGGTTAGGTGGAATCAGTTGTACAATATTCTTGTGTTTATTGTTGCTTTTAATATTTTTAATTTTTTTCCATGCTTCCGTTGATCTGTTATAGCCAATTGTGTTGTCTATGTCTCTACATGCTCTTTCCCAGTACTCGTTTTTCTCTAGTACAACTCTTTGTTTTACCTGCTGTCTAAGGGTAACATACTCTTCACGTGTTCTTGGTGTTTTCCCGCTCAGCCATTTCTGAAAGGCATCTTTTTTCTTTTTTATCATTTCTTCTAAGTCGTCACTATATTTTTCTAAATATTTATTTTTGTTTTGTTCAATTCCAAGTGCTTCTTTTGCGGCGTTCGTTATTGCTTGTTTCAGATGTTGATACATTTCTGTTGGAGTCCATTCTTCTTTGTCTTCTAGTAAATTTTGTAGTCTATTCTGATATAATGTTCTGATACTAAATTGTTGCAGTAGTTCTACTTTATACCTCGTGTTGTCAAGTTTATCCAACTCCTCGTCTTTTTTGGCATCGTCTTTTTGGTACTTTCCTGTGTATATGAATTTCCCTAATACTAAACGATGATTACTGGCACATTCTGCCTGTCGATATACTCTTACATCCTGTACTATGGTTTTACTAGCTTTCTTTACTATGATCAAGTCAATAATAGATTTCTGGTTCCTACTTCTTACAAACCAAACCAGGAACCAGTAGGAAGTAGTAAGAACTATAATTTTTGGGGTTTAAATTAGAGCAAACATAGTATCTTCTCTTATTACACCCTGTATACTTGTGACTTTTTGTATTCCTTCCGATAAAGCAATTCCAACAAACTAGCACACTTGGGGTCTAAAGTGATTAATTCAAGAGCTACAGGGGTACCACTACCATTGATTATATCATGTATCCCTATACTGTTAGATTACTTTGGTAGTGTTTCATAATGGGAGTGGTACAGTCATTTAAGTACCTGTAGCTCTTGAATTAATCAATTTAGACCCCAAGTATGCTAGTTGGTTGGAATTGTTTTATCGGGAGGAACACAAAAAGTCACAAATATACAGGGTGTCCCATTAAAAATTTTGAATCCGACGTCAGGTGACCAAAAACAGATACCTCATTGGGTGACACAATAATAATAATAAGCAAATCTAATTTACTCTCTAATTTACAGCCCCAAAACTATAAATCGCTACAACTGCCCAGTTCCGAAATATTGCTTGTCTTAATCGTCGTGGGACACCCTGTATACATATTTTTGGAGTTGAATATTTGTAGAAGACGGCGCTTAATATCAATTTTCACTTAGTTATGGATGTACTATGAAAATGTTAAAATATATTTTCATTTGAGGGAAAAAATAAAGAATTAACCAAGATCGTTAAGAAATTATAAATAATCGAAAGCGACAGAAAAAAGTGTTAAACATTTTAGTATTTTATGTATTTAATGTAATTCAGAAGGATTTACGTTAATACATGGACAGGTTTCAGAGTCCGGGGTCAAACTTCCTGGGTACTCCACTATACAGATATTTCAATTTTAAAACAGCGAGGAGCAACTACCGCCTATGAATTAAACATACTTTGACTCTAATATTGTATTCATTTCTATATCAAAATACGATAAATGCTACACAGTCTAACCACACTCCAAACCAATATTTTCGAACATGATAACGTTTGTCTTTCGAGAATAAACAAATTTTGTGTGAACATGAAAACTTTCTCCCAAAAGTACAATAATTGTTTGTGGTTATACATTGAACAACCCTTATTTTATATCGCGCCCTGTCCAAGGTAGTACTGAAATAATGTTTACATTATTAGTGAAAATCACAAGAGAGACTATCATTTCCATCCAATGAAAAATTATCTAAATGTCTACATGCTTAATTTATCCTGAAAATATGGATAAACTAGAAATAACAATTTTATGGGTGAGAAAACCTGTTTGTGAACTTCCTCATTCTTCATTTGGCCCATAAACATCCACGGAACCAAGTTTCTGGCTATTTAGGATGACTTTAAATGCTTGTTATATCCGATTTTAGAAAAGTTTCTAAACAGTCGACTATGGGGTAAAGTATCACAAGTCTTAGGCAAGAATTTTGGGGTTTGAAAGCGTCTACTAAACAGCGACAGTCTTGATTATGCAGGATACATTTTACTTTCCATGCCGATAGGTGAGGGGAGTATTATTGTGATCGCGAAATTTTTCGATTTCGAGATAATACGCTTTTTGACGGTTTATGATGTCTACATAATCAAAATCCACGTTACTCATTTCAGTCGGTCTATCTTTCTGTCTACCTGTTGGCGCTTTTCTAGTCTCGTAATCTCAGTTGCCGCTGCATGGATCGTGAAGAAATTGGCAGCGATATGCTGTTGGAACTCAGTAAATAATGCTCTTATAATTTTGGAAATCGGTGCATAGGCGGCTGAGTAATTAGCAAAAAACAAGGCGTTTTAGGGGTTCCTGATCATTTTCCTATTGTTTTTGGGTGGGGGAAATTGGGGAGGTTGGGGGTTGGGAGGTTGTAAAACTGAAAAATTTGTTGCATCCATATAATGGGCTACCCATTGACGTATGAAACAAAGACCTAGGGTCTTAATTCACTTATTGTAGGTCCATCCGAGTATTGCCTTGCCTATTCAGAAACCAGGGACTTAGAATTTTCTGGTGTATACTTACGAGTATTGTTACCATCCTTTAAGTACCTGTAGCTCTTGAATTAATCACTTTAGACCCCTAGTGTGCTAGTTTTTTGGAATTGTTTTATAGGGAGGAACATAAAAAGTTACAAATATACAGGGTATCCAATTAAAAATTCTGAATCGGACATCACGTAACCAAAAACAAATGCCTCATTGGGTGACACAATAAAAAGAAAAGATACTGTATTTGATCTCATTTACACCCCCAAAATTATAATTCGCTACTACTGTCCAGTCCTGATTTATTGCTTGTCGTAATCGTCGTGGGACACGCTGTATTAAGTAAATATTTTCAATTCAAAATTGGGAAAGTACGAATGCCAAAATTTCATATTCAACCATATGAAAAAAAAAACAATGAATATACCACCTATAAGAATACTTCATAAAGACTGAAGCATTCCATAGTCTTGGCGTAAATAGCTCAATATTGTGGTCTTCTTGGAACAAGTATCTAAGGCCATCTGTATAAGCATTCGGCATTTTTACATTATACAGTATTTTTCCGCATTCATGTCGACAAATGTCAGTTGCCACATAATATAAAGCTTTTGAACTAGAAGAATATGTTACGCCCACTGCCATTGTTTATAGGTATGCCACTCACAACTACTTGCATAAATATATTATATATCTTACATAAAAAAAATCTGTCCCCACAATCCCAACTGCCCAACAATACCTTCATAGGAGTATAACAATGTAACACACAGACACAGGGAAGATTATGAATTATTTACAAATGACTATTTGGCGATCTGTCGATGAGCATGAACCAAAATTATCATATTCTCAATGGTACTCCATAATTATCAAGTTGTTGTGTGTTGTGTAAGAGAAACATAGAAGATATGATATAGTTTCTAAAACTTTCTGAAATATTTGATCAAATAGCATTGAAACTTCAGTTGTGGAGAAAATTATGTTCTTGGTCAGAGCATATTTCTTTAGAATGACTATTGGAAACAAAAATATACTTTTCTTAGGTGGAATTAATCATGCTTTCCTTATCAAGTAAATTTTCTTGATGTTCTTGTCGCAAGTAAATCTTAACAAGAATATCAGAATTTTTGTATTGGGAATTTATTTTCATGTGGGCATAAAGAGAATTTTTCACTTCGTGAACAATGGTCAAAATACTCATCATATTCTTCTCTCACAGGTCGTGATCCATTCATTCAGCAAGTTGATAAACCTCATCTTTTTCTTCTCTTGGGAGCTCCAACTCTCGATACTACCAATATGCTACAGAATGATACTCGACTTAGAATCACTGCTGCATCCAGCTGTCGCCTTTTTTATTGATTCCGTCAAAGACAAATCTAAAACAATAATAATAATAATAGATCAGGCCCATTGGAGTACGAGTGAGGGAACTTTTAGAAAATAATTCTATGGAATTACCCAATGTATGACCTTTCCCAATGTACCACCCTGAACAATTCAAGCCCCCAAAATCTAGCAAAATGTAGCAGTGTACTTAACAACTGTACAAAACATTATAAATTCGTATGAAACGAGTACCTAGTGCTTCATACGGATGGATGACGCTGGTGTGGGTGCCGCAGTAGTATCACAAGACGCAGTTTGGCAATGGAGCAAGGATCCAATAGCCTCTGTGTATATTGCTGACCTTTTCGCTATATATCAAGTACTATAGTGCATAGAAGATTGGGAAATAAGGGACCTACTATGTTCTGTCTCTCTGAGTTCATTGAAATCCCTCGAACATATTTTTAACACCGATCCCTTGGTACAGAAAACTACAACTTCACCACAGCCTGTGACAGCAAGGTTAGCTTGTCATATTCATTTGGACACCGAGACATGTTGGAATAGCTGGCAACTAACAAGCTGATATAGCAGCTCGCGGTGAACCAATGAGTCCATGTACAAACCAAGTGGTCAGGGCAGACGACCTGAAGTGTTTTCTTAAAAACAAAATTCAAAACCGTTGGCAATATGGATGGCACAGAGACACGAATAACAAACTCTGTCAAATATGTAATTCGGTTAAGGATAGTACACATAAAGGTACCTCACTCCAACGCAGACAGCAGGTGATGATAGCTCGAATCAGAATAGGTCACACCCGTCTTACCTCATCATACCTACTTCTAGGTCAGAACTTCCCTCTATGTGAACAGTGTCAAGTCAACCTTACAATAACGCACATCTTCCAGGATTGTCAGTTATACACAAACTTAAAAAGCATGATGCGACTGCCGAATGATCTGAATATTTTAACAACCGTTAATAATAAGTAATAAGAAAATTAATCATCATCCTCAAAATAACTCCACTCTTTTTTAAACTGTACGACCTCCGATAAGCCAACGATCATAAGCTCATTACCTAACATTACAAATCGCACAGTATACAATGGTTAATCGAGGGTACTATGGCTAATGACCATGTATTCGATGCCTTATTTACAATAAAGAAAAATAGATCAGGAAAAGGTATGCAGACATTACTCGCTAACATTCTTCGTACCAGACATCATAGCGTCGGTTTTTGTAAGAAGAAATCGCTCTTGCAATATCTGCCCTGATATAAGAAGACATTTAGTCAGATACGATGTCCCATGTTTTTTTTTTGTATTAGCAGACACATATTTAGTCTTCAGTGGGAAAGCTGTATAAAATTAATACCTGAATCTCTTATAAAATATGTTAAATTCCACAGAAATGTCACCTGGAGTATCATAAACTTCTTACCGGTTCTCATTTCCTAGGCGCTCTAAGAAAAAAAATATTTTTTTCGTGATTAGTCTGCCTATATTTATATGGCGTTTTATTTTTCTTTTGCTGTTCCTCATTGTACTTGGTGCTTATTAATTAAGCTAATTGATAACTTTTGATACTTTTGAAGTTGTTAACAGTCTTGGATGCTTTTATAGTTGGGCCTAGGTGTTGAGGTAATCAAATAGGAGATCTAGCTTTAGAACGTTGATATTAAAATTGAAATATTTGTATTTTTAAAGGTACTAGTTAAGTATTTTGTCGGATAAAAATTGAACATTTTGACGTATAAAATTGATATTTTTTGCTAATTTTCGAGTCTGACTTGACGTTTTGACTAAAAGTTCTAATAACGATTTTCAAAACTAGCTTAGGTACCTTGCATGCAATTGATAAATAACGTTTTCTAATTAAGTTGCTATTAACTGAGCTTGATCTGCTAAATAACTCTTCAAACGAAATAGACACATTCCCTTGTAAACGCTTATAACGATCAATCACTTTTTGTATAAATCTTTCTGCGGTTTTATTCTTGTGAGAGCTATGCCTGAGTTTTGAAATTTGAAACAACAAAAATTGAAAATAAAGATGATTAGATCATCTTGACCACAATGTTGAGCACTCTGAGATACTACTTTGTAGTTTTCAATTACATCTGCACCTGGTTTTACAGTACTTGTTATGTTATAATCAGACTTTTTAAGGACCGTGTTCATAGTTTTAATACATAAGGTTCTCTTAAATGACACTCAAGGGATACTTGGGGACCCTCAAGTGTGGCTTTCCTTGAGTATCTGTTTCCTAGACAACATCTATGCTATGGCGGGATTGATTTGGCGACGTTGTCATATTTCAAAAATAAGTCAATTTGTTATGTCTATGCATACGCATTTTGATGTTTTCTGTTATCTTTTTTTGTTTTGTGCGAGTATTTCGTGTTTTGTGCCGGACATTTTTCCGGATGTGTTATGATGAAATGTCGTTACTTGAGTATTACTGAAGGAAGCGTATTAGTTAAGTAAGGTTTCGAAACACAAAACCTTGCTTAAGGGACACTCGAGTATTAAGGGACCTTTGAGTATAGACTATGAATACGACCCTAATGATGAAGCTATATGGAACACTGTGTACGATGGTTAAAGCTTTCGCTGCCCAGCGGCGCGGCGTAAGAGCCCGTCCAGATAAAGCGATTTACGCGCGAGTGGACTCGCGCGTAGTCAATTTATATTGCGTCCAGATGTCGCGTTTCACTTGCGTTTCTACGCTGGTAGATATTCCCTTTCAGTTAAAAACATGGAGTTGGATACAGCAGTTGTGTTGTGGCGTTCATACCAGCGATGGATTCTTCGTAAACAAAGAGAAAGGCAACGATTCAACATGCATCCAATTCTACATGACAAAATGACGCACAGTATGTTTATAACATTATACCCAAAGCTGAGAGAACACAGTGAAAAGTGTTTCAACTATATCTTCCCAGTTCCTACGTTTTATGAGTCTATTGGAATAATCGGATGATTCCATATCCCATATGACTACTCTTTTTTCGACTGCGTCAATGAAAAGTTCTGTATCGAAGTTATCACGCTCCGTTTTCAAAAACAAATACGTCCACACGCCACGGATTCGGGCGTTGTACTGGACGCAACAATGTCGCCCAAGTATCTCGACTCGCGCGGCGCTCGCGCGTACAACGGGCTAGTCGAGAGTCCCGCGCGTTACAAGCGTTTTACGCGCGAGTAGAACAACGCGCGAGAGCATCTGGACGGGACGTATGTAACTCTAGTATCTCGGGAACGCGCGAATGACTAAATCGCTTTATCTGGACGGGCTCTAAGGACAGTAGCATACGCCGACGATCTAGCACTGGTTATCTTGATAAATGAAAAGATAAAGATGGTCCATAAAGCAAACGAATTGCCCTGCAAGATAGACCGGTGGATGCGCAATCATGAACTTGGGTTAACTCCTGAGAAAATAGAGACAATTATAATATGCAATCCAAGGAGCAAGACAGGAAACGTGTTCTTCCAATTAAAGGGAGCCCAAGTCGTCCCAACGAGCAAGTTCATAGTGTACCTTGGAGTTACACTGGATAACGAGAGGTGTTATGGAGAATACCTTAAAAGAGTAGTGACAAAGGTAGAGAAGGAGGCGGTAATACTGTCACGACTGATGCCAAATAAAGGAGGGCCTAGTAGCAACAAAAGAGCACTACTATGCCAGGTTGTATAACTGGTTGTCTTATACGGTGCTCTTGTGTAGTGTAAAGCCACGAAAAGGAAAAGATATTAGAAGGTCTTGGACAGCTTGCAGAGAAAGTCGCTGCTAAGGGTGGCCAGTGCTAATCGCATGCTATCTACAAGAGCCTTGCAAGTAATAACGGCACTACCACCAGTATATTTGCTGGCTGAAGAGAGGACACTGATTTAGTCAATCAGGCAATGTGATATGCCGCACTCAGGCTAAAAGACTGACAAGTGAGTGGCAAAATGCTTGGAACGAGACCACTTACGTTGTACAGAGCATAGATAACCCCCTCTTAGTACAGAGGATGGGATGATTAATAACATTGAAAAGAGAATGGGCCAAATGCAATCATCGACATGCGTCCTATTTCTTAACGTAGGCAATGTCTGGGCATGAAACTTTTCGAGTGTATAGAAAAAGGAAAAGACGTCTAATGGACGAGAGATGCCTGCACTGCGAGATGGAAGACACGACCGATCATGCCCTATTTCAGTGCGACAGATCGAGGCTATACAAAACTAGAGGACAAGCTAATCCCAGAGACAATGTCCTGCTGATGTTGTCTAGCGTACAATCATAGAATATCTACATGGGATGTTTAACAAAATACTATCTGCTAAGGAGATAGAGGAACAAGTAAAATACGTAATGAATATCAGAAATTATTCCTAAATCGTATAACCATTATCCCATCTTGCCTTTTAGCCGGTCGGGCTATGGTGGCATGTCGGATGATGCGTTCTGCGTACGTTGGACATATGGTCAGAGGACTCAAGCTGGTTCAACGTCGGGCGGGCAGATTTTCACACTTCCAGGTGTGCGAGTGTTTCTGTCCTCACGATCAAGCCAATTTCCCTAAACCCTGTATAATGAAACAACTCCATTGACTCTACTGTCTTTAACTTTATAGGCCTGGAAGTTCCGGATAGTGGATAGTTTACTATTTTATTTTTCCAACGGTCCAATTGTGGTAATCATTCCTTTATACATTTGGATTAGGTCATCTATTTCTTTGATGATTACTACACCATTTGCAGTACGATCGTCAATCTCCTTTTGCGAGTAATCATTGATACGTTTCGTCATTGAAAATTCTGTACGTAACTCACATATCGGTTCTTTTTATGTTTTTTTTTCCGCCAAATGAATAGCTCCCATTTCATCTTTCACAACTGTCTTTTTTTAATTATATTGGATATGCTTTTTTGTCCAGGTTGTTCTTATTTAAATTCTTAACAATTTTCTTAAATATGCGGTATTCATTCTCATAATTAAGAAGCACTTCCACTATTTCCTCCTATTTTTTTACTGAAGTTAAATTCTTTATTCTAATCCTGAAGCTTGCGATGCTTGCGACTTGTCTGAGGCAGAAAGGTGGGTGCTGAATTGTGTCGCTAGTTCCCTCACTCCAATATCAAACCTACAAAATATGATATACATATAAATGTTATAACGGTTCACCCGCTTTGAAAAATACATTTTATTTCACCCCGTATTTTTCTATATAGTTTAATCAATACTTTGTCCATCTTCAGTAATAGATTCAATGTCTATCTATGGTGCCCTATGGGATATTGAGTTACAATACTCCACCCTTCTCACCTGTTTTTAACTTCCCACTTTATCGTTAATCCTTAGCTTGCTCAATTACCACACTCATAACATTACCATTTTTTATTAGATACATCATAATTCATTTCATTTCATCATTTTTTTTTTACTATTACATGTAACTACCTTTGGTGTTTGTAATGTAAATCATAAATAAATAATTATTCAAAAAACTATGAAATTCTGGTGATTGTATCTGTGGGCTGTGGTGATTATGTGGACAAACCCGCTCTATTAGCTAAGACTTTACTTTCGTCGTAATAATTTCATCCAGAATCAAGAACATCCTTTCCTGTTTAATCGGCTTTATTGTGTTTGCATTTCTCACCTTGTATCTCCGCGTACAGCAACTACTTGGCAAATTAATAACTTTCTTGCAACTCTCCGACTGAGCTCTCGGTTGCTAAGTTCTTTACAAAACTATAAGTCAGTGGGCTATTGTTATTTTCTAAAGCTTTGGAAGTATTGAGTTTTATCAACAAATGCACTTTAGTTGATAAGTTGGGCGAGACTTACGAATTTTGTTGCTGTGACTAGGTTATTTATACGACGTTTCTGCTTCTACTAATCTATGTGCCAGAATAACCGGGATCTTATTGCTAATACACTAAGTTTACGTATGATGCAAAACTTTAACAGCTTAGCAGTGGCACACATATCCGCGCGGATTTTCGTTACGTAGACATCATGAAACGTTGAAAAGGTCACACTCCAAAATTATCGCAATCACAATACTCCCCTGTCCCGTATCAGTGTGGAAAGCGATCAAGAATCTCCAAATCGAAAACGAACTTTGAGCCGTTTTTATATGTTTAGTCGCCGCCACTGACATAATGTCTAAAAAACATACGTTTTTCTATCCTCGTCACGGTAATAATACTGTATCAGAATTACATTAAAATCAATTCCATAATTTCCAGGGTACACAATACAGAACGGTCTAAAGCAATACTTATAATAGGCAAGGCAATGTTCAGATGGACCAGAAACAGTGTATTATACAGCTAGGTCTTTATTTCACAACCCAACGGACAGCCTATTATGAATTGAATTTTGAGACTCCCCCCCACAACCACCGAAATGTTACCCCTATCCAAAAAAAGTAGAAGAGGACCAGGAACCTACAAAACGCGTAAACACGCAATTTGAGTAATATTTGATTTTTTGTTCTTAGTCAATTACTCTGCCGATTTAAAAACTTTAGCAACATTACTTACTACGATCCCACAGCATAGCGCTGCCCAGATTTAATCACAACCCATGCAGTGGTTACTGAGATTACGTGCTAGAAAAACGCCAACAGACATATCGACGGAAATGGGTGACGCGGATTTTAGTTATATAGGTATCATAAAACGCCCAAAAAGCGTATTATCTCGAAATCGAAAATTTCCGCGATCACAGTAATCGCCTCACCTAGTGGGAAGTGAGATGGAAAGCTAATTTTCAAATAAGTTTTAAAATAACACAAAATATGCTTAGAATGTGATCAAAGAATATTTTCTTAGCCGCATATTCAGTCAACCCTGTACGGAGGGTGAATTGAGAATTTGTGAGCAAATATTTTATAGAGTAACGGTATAATTTATCTTCTCTTCGGGAAAGTAAGTAATATTTTTTAATAGCTAATTCGCTCCAGGCAGCGAGTCGCGTACGTTGAATACCAAATAAGCAAACATTTTTCACGATAATAAAAATAATAAATTAACCGGCAGCTCGACAGCAGCGACATCTACGTGTCCGAGCTTTAATGCGTCCAAAGAAAATTATGGACCCAGCTGAGTTTTCACATATGAGCTACAGTACTGGAGAACCCAGTGTCGTAGGCTAGAGAGACTATACATATTTTTATGAATTTCAGGAGTAAACATTAACTATCACAAACGTTAGTTAACTAGTGTTTAAAAAAATAATCGGTTAGTGAAAACAACCCATTTAATAATCGGTAGTTTACGTAAACGTTCAGTTTAACAACTAGTTAAGCTTGCCCAAAGATGAAGTATGGATCATCTTGACGTCTTTTGTGGGCAACCGATGATGGTTAACCTCACTTTGGAGGTTATTAAAGCCTGAATTTTGATATATAGTATATATATATATAGTATATGACGACATAAATCAAAAATATGATGTCACTTGTTGATTTATAGCACTCGCCTACGGCTGGTGCTGCAAACTTCAGCTCATTAGTGTCATTATCGTACATTGAACAATTTACTATTAATTCACGCGGGTAAGCCTCCCCTATCCTCGCATGGGCAAACATCGGTATCCTGATACCTTTAAATCAATTCCATGAATGCCTCAAGGTATTCATGTAATAATTTAAGCATCAAATGTTGCACAGTTAGTAACTGCATATGTGTATTCACTATCAAGGTAATTGAACAGCGACAGCAACATGCCTCACAGATTAACGTAGATATCAATAAAATGTCTAGTTTAACGTATAGAAAACTCAGGAAAGGACACTGACAAAGAAGTCTCACGTTGGCTTACCAACTGTGGGAATGAAGGGTCACCCAATAGTCGAGTCACCTTCCGTCAAGCTTTTGAGGATCAACGTCAACAACAACGCGTCGTCACTATTGCTAAAACGACATCCCAGAAGCTTGGAGTTTTGTTTCGCTGGAAGGAAGCTGTATACATCAGAGCAACTACTGCTGCTCAACAAATTACACCCGACAATTTGAAATTACAAGTAACGAGTTGTAAAATTAACTTTACCGTTTTGAACTATCACCCGACGCTTTAGAAACTGCAGCTAGAAAAGGTGTAGAGAGGCTCTGCGAGCTCACCCTTACTAGGTCTATGTCCCTACTCCCTGAACCAGTCTCCACCAGCATTCCTTCTTTTGGAGAAGTTCGACGTTGTGGAATGAGGTGTCGGGGGAATTATTTCCCGACGGTTACAACCTGAAGCGTTTTAGATCTAACGTATACAGGCACTTATCCTATCGCATCGCTTCTACAGCACCATAGGCTTTCAGTTTTTTTCCAGGCTGACCGTAAAAAAACTGAATTAAGTTTACTAAACGAATGATATTCATCATCTTTTCTATGTCGCAACGTGATGAAGTAGCTGATACAACATAAGGCATAACATGGCAGTTGACGTCTACCTGACAAATGATAACTGGCAATTTGACAACTAAAACGAGTCAGAATCAGGATGTTGTTCACAGTACCTCAGTACACATTATATTACAATTTTGGCGGTAACAGTGTGCATTTAAAAGAATACAACTTTTAAAGCCATCTTGGTTTATGAATATAATAAAAATTATATGTAAAATTATTTATACCATCTAAGTGCTATCGAGTTTGGTTTAAGCAAACAAAATGGGGGACAGGTTCATTATATGCAGACAGACCCAACACAACGAAGTTATGTACTCAATTGACATACCTAATCAACAGACTGGTATCCGGCAGCCGACCATAGATAAATTGGCCAACAATGAAATACGGTTGTAAAACGTTCACATCGAAATGCTTAAATTTAGATATAGGACTAAATAGATACATTTTGAAGACAAACATTCCTTAAATAACAGACGACCACAAGTGATAATAACAACTACGGAAAAAACCTCTAAGCAAATAAAGCAACAGTAAAAATGCAATGTCAACCAGTTTATAACTATCTAGTGCTGGTATCGATACCCACATGCGTTGTATATTGTCCCATTTACCAACTGTAATAAATAAATGAGCCTCAATTGTAAATGCCTGATACATAATATTTTTGGTTTATATGGTAGAAATTAACCTACGGTGGGCCGCTAAGGGCATACCGATTTCATCAAATAGCCAGCTAAAGCATAACTGGTTCAAGCAATTAATTCTCTGTCAAAAAAAAGGATATTACGATATCTTTATTTAGGTATTTCTGAGTTATGGCCCTCCAAATGAAACATCTGGTCCGAAAATTCTGCGGTGTAATGGGGTATTTTCCAATTTGATAATATTGCTTGTTTAATCTCTGAAATGGATTATTTGCATGTAGTCGGTAATAATTGCAGTGTTGGAGTTTTATCTGCATACGGAGAATAAAAATAGTTAAAATATCATACATTTGTGGCGAACTTATTTAAGTCCCTTTCCGCTTCCCGCATGAAAATCAACCAACGAAAAGTTATTTTTATTTAAATGATATAAATTTGCGTTGAACGTAGTTCAGCAAGGTTGCCACGCTATTGAAATTTTCCCTTTGTTTTATAAGAAACTTTATTTCGTGTGCTAAGTCAGTTTTACACTTTTATATTGAATAAACGTTTTCTATTTTTGTGGACTAGAAATGATTTACAGCACTGAGATTAACTTTATTAACTATTATAGACTTATTATAATTTTACTCGTGATTTCTGTAAGTAATATAAATTTTGTCGAAGTAAATGTCAGAACTGTAAAAACTAGAGGTCAGTTGGATGAAAAGAGTTAACTTCGTATAAATAACGGAATAAAAATAAATTATTTGTAAGCGAAAAACAAGTATGTAGGTTTTCGAGAGGGGCTGGGTATAAGGAAGAGCCTACTTGCACAGTCGACCATGCTAAAAAAATGCAGAGACGAAACTATGTGAACTTGTGGTTTATAGACTATTCAAAAGCGGTTGACTGTATTAAGAATTTATACGAACACAAAGTAGCTTCAATAAGATTAGAATGTATCGAGACAAAAATTGTACCTATAAAGCGCGGAGTCAGACAAGGATGCACGCTCAGCCCCATGCTCTTCAATATGTATGCCGATGTTATATTCGAGCAGATCTGAAGACCGTATAAAGGTTAACGGTAAATTGATAAATAACTTAAGGCATGCCGATCCAACAGTCATACTAGCTGACACTGCTGAGCGTATTCGACGACTAATCCACAGAATAGCTTCAGTAGGCGATCAGATGGGACTACAAATAAATAAACATAAGACAAAGATCATGTTGGTAAGCATAAATCCAAATAGGTTAATAGATATAAAAGTTCACGGGCCATCTATGTTATGGGTTCAGAAACTTGAATATTTAGGTAACTGGATTACAGAGGCCAGATGTGGAAATAAGAACAAGAATCAAGATGGCCAGAACAACATTCTTAAAAATGCGCAATCTGGTAAGCGGTAAAATGTACAAATGAAATATAATTTCATAATATAAAATAATAATATAAAATAAAATAAGCAAAAAATGCTATTTTTCTGGTGCAGCCATATGTAGTCGAAGCGTGGAAGACGAAGATTAAGTAATGAATAGAATGGGGGCCTTGGGGATGTGTGTGTAACACCGAATGTTGAGAATACCTTGGGCAGACCGCGCTATAAATATTGGAGTTCTGCGGCGAATGAACAAGGAACGTGCATCTCTTAACCATCCTAAAGAAAAAACCGTTTATCTTGGACATATCACGAAGAAAAATAAATATATCCTTCTGAAACTAATGTTAGTAGGCAAAAGACAAAACTCATGATTGAAAAACTCCAGACATTGGACGGGTATGGATTCGCACACTCTACTCAGGACAGCTGGACAGAACATGGTAGAGACGAATTCGCAAAAATTGTTGAAGATATTCATTGAATGGAGTTGGCTTTAAAAGTAGGTAAGCTTATTTTATTCTCCCCTTTGGACCAAAAACTAGAACAAAATGAGTTGCATATACACCTACCATAAAAAATTTCTATTTGCAGTTCACCTGATTTTCTTGTAAGATATAGCATAAAAGACATCTATAACAAAAAAGAACACAATAAATTGGTATAGGCAAAATATTTGGTGTCAGGGGCCGTTAAATATTGCAACTCTTAAGAGTGTATCTTTTTTTCTAATGATAACTATATTATTTTTGATAACAATAATTATATAGAATCATATGTCAAATAGAATCATTTTACTTCTATAATACTAAACAGAAACGATAGTGCCTATATATACAGTACATAGTCGATACGTAGGAACTGACATTTTAATGCACAATTTCACGCTTAATATTACTTCTGGAAATCTTGTTGTAAAGGCATCTCTAGAATGTTCAACATATAATTTGAATTACCTATTTATACGGTTTTACTATTTTATTTGTGTTTCGTTCAGTTTGCACTGCCTCGGTTAGAGCTGGTAGTAAACGTTTGAGCTCCTAACAAAATCTCATCAAAAATGTGTCTCCGGGAATGGCTTTAAAGATTTGTCACTTGATAATACTAATATGTGGCGGAAGTAAACTAAATATGTACAGTGGAGTGGACACTTTTATATAAAACTTAACGAACAGAAATGCTTCATTTAGTGACCGCATTTATTATTATTGCTATTTTTGCTCACTCCAGACTATACAACGCGTAGGGCAAAAGGGTATATTATGCAAAGGCAGTCAAACTGCTAGTAGACTTATTAGGCTCGGTGAATATGATCTCATAAACGACATAAACTGAACAATACAGCTAAACGGAATAGTGCATCACATGATTAATAGGTGTAATGGTATTCCCCTACTACTATTTGCGCGTTCGAGGTACAATTATAGTTGCATTCTAGCATCCGATCTCCAACATTTTGAAATCGTTTGAGTTTGCGCAACGAGGAAGTGATGTTCAAGCAAGATCCAGTTTGGAACTATTGACTGAGCGTTTGAGCAATAACAATTTGTAATCAAGGACTGATTTTAGACGGTCAAAACAGTACGCAGGATTTCGGTGGGTTAAGAGACTGGGACATGTGCGGATTGCAGACTTTTTTCTATGTTTGGAAGTTAAGGTTATTAAACTCACTTTTGCGCGTTTTGGAATGTAAACATATATAATACAGAATCACGTAGGTTTAATTATGTATTGTTCTTGTCACGTAAATGACATCAGAACTTTCCAGTTCCAGTTCTGATTCACATTTGCTAAATGACTTTGGTTTCATAGATGATGGAGGGATTAGAATAATGTGCCATTTTCATAGAGAGATATTTTTTACTTCTATTTCTTCCAGTTTTATTTCCTGTTATAAAAATCCATCGATAGGTCAGGTATAGGTGAAAGCACAAAATGGTAAGGGAATCGAGGAAAAAGTCAAAAATGCAACCGTAAAGCATAGTGTCAAAAAATAGTTTTATATGCAAAGAGGGTGTTTTAACAACAGATGATTATAAACCGTTTGAAACCAAGTCATTCTCAATCCGGTTTCAAACTATCAGAAAATAACTTTGTCCTACAGGGGATCTATTTCGCTTAAGTGAGATACAAGTGCATCGATTGAAATCTCGCTTTACAGGAAATCTCAATTAAAGATAATAGTTAAATCAACGTCAATCGTCCAAATTTCTATGTATGTTAAAAACAATTTATTTGTCGTAAATTTTAGTTATCTGCTTAGCAATAGTGCAATACAAGATTGACTGATTTCTTCTCACACATTCTCGTTTTTCACAGCATACGGCGATACCTGCTTCGTTTTACTAATAAAAATAATTGTCACAACGAATGACATATTACGCTATCTGCTAACTGACATTACATACCAAAAACTAATATACCGAAATATCCAGTAAATATTAAAGTTTTAGTATTTGTTGTTAATGGAAATACATTCGCATAGTTATAGAAAATGTTAGTTTTTGTGAATTTCAATTGGTTTGTTAAATAAAGTCTATTTGTTAAATCAAATCCTGATATCTACTTATCAAAGCGGAAAAGAGTTTTTGCGTCTGCTATTGATCAAAACGGATTCGTCAGGCGCGAAAAATTCAATGATTTTTCTCATATAACCCACAAGCACCATGCTTACAGAGTAACAAGTTAATAGCTTATGAAACGTAGTGTTGTCGGAAACAAGTGATGTATACCAAATTTCATCAAAATCTATAACTTCCAGTTTGTTGATGAGTACCTACCTTAACTTTTAGTTACCAGATTTCTTTCAGACTCTTCTATAAGAACTTCAAGTAATAATTGTGTTCCTGTTCAACCCAAGCTTGTCGTGCACTGCAATACAGAAACTTGTTTGTTTACTATCATGCTTACATCCGCATGTGGATTTCTCAATTCAAATTCGTTAAATTAAAACAAACTTGTATTATTTACCGTAGTTTTTAAAGTAAATTGTTGTTTATAAGCTATGTCAGGCGTTGGCCGAGGCTTTCAACGAAAAGATAATCGCCCATATTTAAGGATAAATATTACTTTCAGAATATAACAAATGTGCAAACAATGAACTAGCTAACAACAATAAGCGTTTCCTAGTGGCAAACCCTTAAATCAGGTACATATATACTTATTAAATGTTAAGCATATTATTCCAGTCACATCTGTCCTTCAAAAGAGAACGTTATTGATAGAAACACAACCTTCAGTACGTTAGCTCTTCATTTCATCCAACCGTAATAATTTGAATGAAGTTGGAATTAATATTAACTCTCAAAATGTAGCTTATGAGAAGTGCTTATTCAGGTCAATTTATGTTCGCGTCGCCGTCCTCAAGAAAAAAAACAAAAGGCATATTATCCTAAATTAGCTACGATGCTACAGATTTGAAAACAAGCATTTACTATTTTTATCCGGTAAAAAATAAAGTTTTTGTAATTTGTGTTATTATTGAGATGTAATTTCTACTATTATTTTTATGACAATATTTATTTGAAAACTATTACCTAACTTTGCGGGTTTTGTTGCCTTAGATTTTATTAAATCCTCTCTATACTCTACTGACGTCGCATGCATGTTCTCTACCTTTTTTTTATAAGGCGTGTAGTGCTTGTCAGACACATAATATGTGCGAAAGTAGGTATTAAGCGTTATAATCGCTGATTGTGTGAAAAGAATCCCAGGAAGCAATAAGCGCTGGGCTGGACATCATGTTGTTTACGTGATGAGTCGGATCAAATAACTATAGTAAACAAAACTAAAAAACCCGTTTTTATAGCATCAAAAAGTGAAAATAACTTTTAGTATAATTTGAAAGTGATAATTTCAAAGCGATAATGTTTCTTCGTGTATAGAGCAACCCACGCTTTTTTAACAATAATGCTAGTATTTTTCGTTCATTATCATTTTCGGATCACTTTTTAGTGGTACGAAAGTACTGAACAGATTTTTTTTTAGTTTTTTAACTATTATTACTTTTCACTTTTTAATTCAGGGTAATGAGACAAATTCATTAAATTATTTCATAGTCACCGTCTTGATAAATATGTTCGTTTACATCGTTACCCTACCTGTCGAGGATGATCAATGCTCATACCGATAAATTGAAGCCTCTCATCCACCATTTCTAAAAAAAGTGATGTGGGATACATCTGGCACCTTCATCATTATATCGAATCTGATCTCATCACGTGCGCGTGTGGTGTTCGCGTTCTTTTTGGTGTGCGCGTTCTTTTTTGTGTGCGCGTTCTTATTTGTGTGCGCGTTATTTTTTGTGTGTGCGATCTTTTTTGTGCGCGCGGTCATTTTTGTATGAGCGTTATTTTTTGTATGCGCGTTCTTTTTTGTGTGCGCGTTCTTTCTTGTGTGTGCGTTCTTTATTGTGTGCGCGGTCTTTTTTTTGTGCGCGTTCTTTTATGTGTACGCGTTCTTTTTTGTGTGCGTGTTCTTTTTTGTGTCCACGTTCTTTTTTGTGTGCTTGTTCTTTTTTGTGTGCGCGTTGTTTTTTTCTGTGCGCGTTCTTTTTTGTGTGCGCGTTATTTTCTGTGACGCGTTCTTTTTCGTGTGCGCGTTCTTTTTGGTGTGAGCGTTCTTCTTTGTTTGCGCGTTCTTTTTTAAGTGCGCGTTCCTATTTGTGTGCGCGTTTTTTTTTGTGTGCGCGTCCTTTTTTGTGTGCGCGTTCTTTTTTGTGTGCGCATTCTTTTTTGTGTGCTCGTTGTTTTTTGTGTGCGCGTTCTTTTTTGTGTGCGCGTTCTTTTTGGTTTGCGCGTTCTTTCTTGTGTGCGCGTTCTTTTTTGTGTGCGCGTTCTTTTTGGTGTGCGCGTTCTTTCTTGTGTGCGCGTTCTTTTTTGTGTGCGCGTTCTTTTTTGTGTGAGTGTTTTTTTTGTGCGCGTTCTTCTTGGTGTGCGCGTTATTTTTTGTGTGCGCGTTGGTGGTTGGTCGGTATTGGTCTCTGACCGCGTTCGATCTAGATGTCAGTCGTCCGGGCTGACACGGATACCTCTGTGTACGGGGAGTGTTGAATTGTTTTTATTTTCATGCTTACATCCGCATGTGGATTTTTAAATTTTTTTTTCCTCTGGGAGCCGTCAGCACTTAAGCCTTTAAGGCCTATTGTACTATGACTTCCCAGAGGGGGGACGGTGCACGGCCAGCACCGTTGGAATGATTACACCATCATCCCGGACGGTCCGACGGGGGTCACCCGTCCGGTCCTTACGGTCGATCATCCAAAGTGCCGGCCGCGTAAGATGCTCCGCTCAGCGCTCGTGTGGGCGACATCAACACGGTCGAAACTGAATGCCCTGTGTGTCTACCGTCACCCACCCAAGCGCTAACCGCGCACAAGGCTGCTGCTGCCCCACTATCGAAGGCAGACGCTGTTCATCGCGCAGCCACGTGGGTCCCCGATTTTTAAATTTAAATTCGTACCAGAAAATGTAGGAAAAAGACGGCGGAACTTGAACCCACAACTTGCCGATTGGTACTCCAGAACTCTCACCAATTGAGCTACGGTCGCCCTGTCAACTCAACGTCGAAAGCGCCATCTAGAAGTACGCGACAACGGGCCCGCCCACCGACAACTCTCTTGCGCCATCTTCTGATGGTACCACCAGCGGCCCGCATCAGATCAAGTGATCTGATGGGTCGGTATTGGTCTCTGACCGCGTTCGGTCTAGATGTCAGTCGTCCGAGCTGACACGGATACCTCTGTGTACGGGGAGCGTTGAATTGTTTTTATTTTCATGCTTACATCGGCACACGGATTTTTAAATTTAAATTCGTACCAGAAAATGTAAGAAAAAGACGGCAGCTGGCGGGACTCGAACCCACGACTTTCAGATGACAGACTATTAGTGCCTCCTCTGTGAAACAACTAGATCTCATGAATAGTTTATTTGAAAAAATCTGAAGGAGTGTTATAAACACACAAACAAACATATGAAACTAGCAAAAGTGTGTTAAAAAGAAAAAACAGAAATGCCGTATCATTATAGTAATAACGAACTGGAGAACATCACTTAAGCACACGGTGTACATGTACACGCAGGGCTTTTGTGCACAGGACGTTTGTATTTGTACCCACGCCAAGGTTAGGACGATGGAAGACATTGACAACCCCAAATGGTGCAAATTGAGGAGAAAGAGGATTCTATGACAACAAATAGGGCTACTCAGGCACAAGTTGCAAATAGTAAAGTATGCCACGCGCTGCGAAAAGACGTTTTCAACGTACAACATATTAGGACCTTGCAATCGGGGGATTACCGTGTTAGAGAACGTGTTTGTGAGTAACTTTTGCAGAAGCATGAAGCCAATTCAGCTTTTATAAAATTTTTATTAGTTTAGGACGGATTCACTTTTACGTGTGATGGAATAAAAAAAAATTACAATACGCATATGCGGTTAGTGAAAGATACCCTTATTGGACATTTTATACTACCGAAACGTTTGAACGGCTTACAATATCCTAATTGTTTGACCCCAACTCACTGGCTGCCAACACTCAGCCAAATATCTCCACTCCCTATTCGTCGAGAAAATGTCCTTAAAGAATACAACAAAAACCACCAATTACAGCAGCTCTTCAACTTGAGTTTGATGATTTTAATCTTGCAGTTAAGTAGGCAGAAATTTGGGCAACCCAAACAGCAGACGGAGTGAGCAGTAATCTAACTGTTGCTGAAGAACCCCCTGGTTTTGAGCACCACCGAAGGAATGGTCAACCCTGAACAGAATTCTCACGTCGCACGGAGTGTGCGCTGATTCGTTGTTTAAATGGAACAAGGGCGAATTCCCACCATGTGGCTGTGGAGCGGAACGCCACACTGTCAGGCATATAGTGCAACAATGTGACCTCAAAGCATATCCAGGCAATAACAAACCATCAGCCATAGGGTGGATTCTCAGGCTCGATATTAACCTATAGCCTAGTTACCATTTAGATCGCAAAAAACAAACATAAAGTAATACAAAAAAAACTGTTTTACTTTTTGATGACTTTTTTCACGTGTATCATAACCATACGCTAAAAAAATAAGTAAATTTTCGGAAAATTTTGCCAAAATTACTGAAAGTTGTGTCTTTAAGTATAAGACACTTAATACGGGTCTTACATGTCGGTGCGCTGCTTCATGCTAGGCTCGAAGACCATGATATGTTTTCATGATGGGTGGATAGGACGTGATGGACGATTACCTGACCTTATCCTTGCGGTTGCGCTTTCTTCTTGTAGAGCGAAACGAAACGAGTGTACCATACTGAAGCAATTACAGTTGGCTAATTACGTGAACGAATTGAGAAAGCTGCTGCATTTGTCCGGGAAAGACATTCTGTCCTTAAGGAAGGAAGGAATTACGGTATACTGCTTTATAGCAGTATACCTTATTTCCTGGCTGCAAAGGCACGAACTTCTATTATTTATTTTTACCACGATAACTTCAAAAAGTGCTTTACATTTTGGGTCAGATGACTGGTAGCTCTCTTTACTTTTTGTGTGCTGTATCACTAAGGCCTGTCGCTTCTGGAAAGGATGCCATGGATTTGAAAATACTCAGATATTATTATTACAATAATAAAGCTCGCTAATTAAAGGAAATTATATTACCCTCATATTATTTTTATAATCAAAATTTGGTCGATTTCGAATGCAAGCTCCGCAAGTCTAAACCATAGGGCCGCCTATGTCTGATATAGTGGCTGTGGCATGAAGCAGGGAGAATAACAATACGCCTGTTAAAAAACTTACATGGAAGTAGTTACGTAATTGTAATTTAACTGTATATTTCCAGGCTATACTTACATCATTTGGACGTGACTACTAAAAAGCCGTAACTGAATGGGTGTGCTTAAAGTTACACATAATATGCTAACTCATTTATTCTTAGAGAGAGATTATTACTTTTAACATGGGGTGCAAAAGCAAGTACGATATATGCACGTAAGGACGTGGACTTTGAGCACGAGTCGGCATTAGCTAAATAAAATATCAATGAGACGGTTTCAAGTCGCTTGACTCAGTACCTTCCATACATTAAGGACACTAACAAAAATTTTTGAATTACACTATTCTACTGTCCCTACCACCCTTATTCTGTATTGGAAGGAGGGAGATTTGCCTAGATTCTATTCGATCCCTTGTACATTCTCCCAGAATCCCTCATAACTGAGTGTTCAGCCATCCCAACCTAGCGACAAAGGTAGTGATAATGGGGATGCAGCTTAGCGGGATTCTATTTAATGTGGCCATGGAAGGTCAGCGTTCCTCCAGTAACAGCACCAATCTTAATGAAGATATGTTGTCTGGGTATGGACAGGTAGTATTTAGCTACCCTTCACTAGGGTAACTAAGAAATTCCTTAGCAATTGGGTAGCCAGAAGTATCATCCAACACGGCCTTATAAGCTTTGCGGCTGCTTTCTCTTAACAGTTGCTCTCATAGCTCCTGAGGTCAAGACACAAAAAGCCTCGGTGCTCAGGATTTCATTCTAGGTAACCCTTTCTACCTCTCGGTTAGCTGAAACATTACGTTTGGACTATGAGTGCCCTTTTATCCAGCCAACCATTGTTTTGCTGCCGATAGATGCATTTATGAGTTTCTGAAGACAATCCAATGCTAAACTCGTAGTTAGCTTGAAGGACTTGAAATTCAGTAGCGCCTATCTGCCGTCTATGCAGATTCTGGTATTTTTGCCCGTGGTGTTACTTTGGACAATTTATACTGCTGCCATGAATATGCCGGCCAACTCAAACTGGCGCATGTCTGCTATAGGCCAGCTGAAGTGTATGTGGTGAATTCTGGAGCATAGTCATTTAGAATTTAGTTTAGTAAATCTTGAAACTTTATACATTTGTTCATTTTCCCCACCACTTCTTGTAGTGCAGTCGTTACGCACAAGTCCGCTAAAAGGTAAAACTAGTGCATTTCTAAGATTACCAATTTGTTTCAGTTAATTTGTTTATTGATTTTTGTCCAGACAGTCGGGTACTCTCTTATGAATGATCAATTTAAAAATAGTTAGGGTTGCAGAACTTCACTAATGCGTTTATACTCCAGACATGGGAAACCTTACCCATACCTGAATATGAAAATGCGTCAGGGCATTACTCACTCCCTTTCCCCATGTTAAACGTCTGACGCTAGCTGGATGAGTTGTGAAGAGTTGACGCCTCATTTATTTTTGGTTCATTCAACAATGGCGTTACACTTTGTAGCAATTTTTTAGATGTAATTACCTAAACCTCAGCCATCATGGCCACCAAAGGTCTAGTTATAGCAGTGTAGTCATAGCACATCTGCAGTTTCCTCAGGGTTCTTACTAACGTTTAAGATTCCAGTTCAATCTGGCACTTAAAGTTACTCGTAGATATTTATCATCCGAAGCAAACACCAGACTGACATTAGGAGTTTTGGCGGACTAATGTTCTTGTTTACGTTTGCAAATTATGCCTTAAAATTTACCGCTATGAAGAATTACAAGTTCGTCTGCATTAGCCATTGTATAGAGACAGATTTAAGCCTGGTCGAAAGGTCAGCAAGAACCATGTTCCAGAGGAGAAGTGAAAGAACTGTGACCTATGGACGCCATGTTGTTTCCAGTCTTCGCGTGCAGGGATGTGTCGTTCATGACCGATTCGTTCATAATGACCGCATCTTTCCAAAGACGCGTGACCCGATCGATTATGCCTCGTGTTCCTAATGCCGGCTACACACGTTCCGTCAGGCCTGTCAGTCCGAACTGAACAGTCCACCTGGTGTCCGGTCGCCTGAGCGTGTATATATACCGGTCGGCTTGTCAGTTAAGACTGTTCAGATTTGCCTGAACGGGTGGCGATCGGTCTTCAGACGGACTGTTCAGTTCGAACTGACAGGCCTGACGGAACGTGTGTAGCCGGCATAACGGGTTTTATGACCCGCGATTCGCGAACGAAATTCAGACGGAGGGACGGAAACAGTATTTTGGAAGTCGCCGAAGTGAAATAGCTTCTGAAGATGCCATCCACTCGTGGTGGCGAAACGTCAAGCTTTAACGCTAAACGACGCCGGCCTAAAAACCCAAGAACCACAAATTCAATGTACCTATATCTTCACCATCTATGAGACCGTCTTAGAAATTCAACTAAAAAATAAGTAGCCTACTAGAACTAGATGGTGGCACCGAAAAACATTTGAAGTATCCATGTCCATTTGAGATTCACACTGATTGTTTTTTATAATAAAGGTAATGTAATCTCTGATCATGTTTAGTTTATTTTGCTATATTTTATTTTTTATATCTAGTGCAATTGCATCTACACCAAGGTCCAGGGTACAAACTCCTTTTGTTTTTAATTAGAGGTATGTTACTATTTTTTTTTATAATTAATACTATTAATAATTTTGTTTCGATGTATTCTCCTCTCATCTGTCTCTCCCGGGTCTCTCACTATGACCCGACTAGAAACCGGCGTAATTATGTAGCTGAACCCGTCGCGACAGTACTGGATTCGCGCTGCGGCTCTCCTTCGAGTCTCGTTCATTTGAACGGGTCTTAACGAAGGGGTCATAGCCGTGAATGACCCGCTTTCAACCGGATTACTCAAAAGAGCCGGGTCTTCTTCTTCTTCTTTCAGAACCATCTCCTCAGCGGAGGTTGGCGACCATGATTTGGAATTCTTCTCTGTCTTGGGCTAAACGAATGATTGTACAGGCCTTTCTGCTATTAAACCACTGGCGTAAGTTCCGAAGCCAGGAGAACTTTTTTCGTCCGATCCCTCTTCGTCCTTCGATCTTTCCCTCAACGATCAGTTGTAACAACTCGTGCTTACTGTTTCTAAAAATATGGCCAAAATATGCTGCTTTTCTTCGTTTTATTGTGGTTAAAAGTCCTGTTCTTTATTCATTCTCTCTACTACCCTAGTGTTTGTTACCCGCTCGGTCCATGATATCTGTAATATGCGTCTGTATAGCCACATCTCAAAGGAGTCCAAACGTGACATGGTGCGAGCTTTTAATGTCCATCCCTCAACTTCGTATAATAATGTGGACAGTACATAGCATCTTGTTGCTCGCCATCGAGTAGTCAAACTTAAATCTCAGTTGCAGAGAATTTCATTTTGAAAAAAGTATTTCTGGCTGTTTACTCTTTCTACGTCCTGATTGTCTATTTCTATCCTTATATTATTAATATTTAATCTACTGATGACCAGCCGGGTCTTACTTTTTCTATTCGCATGGTAACATCTCCTACATTTTGACAGCGTCAGTGTTGGGAACATCTTTCACCGAAGGCACTGTAGTAATTTTTTATAAGGATGTTCAATCAAATGCACCTTCAACACCTATGGAAACACCCCCGTTTCCTATTTTATCACCTACGCCGTTTTATTAAATTAACAAATTCCATTTGTTACTTAGAACTGCCTTGATGATTGCCAACCTTCGAAGAGAGACGGCACCCTAACAAGAAGATTTGTTACTAATCTGCATACTAACGATACTGATGTACGGAGTGACTTCTTATTTCAAGAACACTACCGGAGTTTGTTTTTATTCCAAACGAGTTTGGGAGCACATAGTCAAAAACGTAATACGGTACTTAATATTTTATAAAGTTGTAAAGAGCAGAATTATCTGCAATCATACATGGAAGCGATGTCAATACTGACTAAGGCTTGTTAATACATATTTTGTTAGCAGTATTCTTGACATAGTAAAAAGCATTCATACTGATAGTGTAGGGTTAGATACTAATCTTCCATATGGGAAAACAGAATTTCGGAACTTCAGATCCATATCATTCGATGAGCTGAAAGATATAATATTCTCCCTTGAAAATAAAACATACGGGGAAGACATTTTGACTCCAAAAATCCTGAAATATACTTTGTACTCCATTGGCCATGTAATCTTGAATTTTATTAACACCTCGTTAAGTTATGGAATATTCCCAGATCAATTAAAAATTAGTACAGTGACACCTATTCCAAAAGTATCTAACACTATTGAAGCGTCCGATTTTAGACCGATTAACACATTGCCACCTCTTGAAAAAATTCTGGAAATATGTGTATATAAACAGGTTACAGAATATTTTGAAAATAATAAGTTACTCATGTCAAAGCAATCTGGATTCCGCAAAGGGCATTCGTGTGAAACAGCCCTACAATTTATAATAAATGAGTGGAAAAACTTCATAGACGATAATAACTATATAATTGCAGTCTTTCTTGATTTCAAAAGAGCCTTTGAAACAATAGACAGGCAAATATTAATACGTAAACTTCAACACTATGGTATTGGTGGCACAGTACTGAAATGGATTACAAGCTATTTGTATGATAGACAGCAAAGGACTAAGGTTGGATTTTCTTTTTCAGGCACTATTTCCGTTGATTGTGGAGTCCCACAGGGTAGTGTCCTTGGCCCTTTGTTTTTTATCATATATCTGAATGATATGGAACTGGTTCCGCGAAACTGCTCCTTAAATATGTTTGCAGATGATACATTGATCTATTTATCTTGCAAAAACTTAGATGAGGGGGTTAGTATGATGAATGGGGATCTTGCACTCATTGAAAGATATCTAAAATCTAACAGACTAAAACTAAATACTCAAAAAACTAAGGCCATGATAATATCTACAGAGCACAAAAGCAAGGTGGTAATAAAAAGCAGTATTAAAATTATAGTCGACAATGTTGTCCTAGACATTGTAGATGAAATGAAATATCTTGGATTTATGATAGATAAAAATATAAATTTTAACAGTCACTGTGATTATATTATCAAGAAAATTTCAAAAAAATTATACTTTTTCTCAAGAATTTCAAAACACCTTTCAATGTTTGCAAAAATCACTATTTATAATACAATAATAAAACCTCATTTTGAGTACGGCTCATCTCTATTGTATTTTATGAATAAAAATAAACTAGGGAGTTTACAAAAATTGCAAAACAGAGGAATGAGAATAATACTGCAATGTTCTAGATATACAAGAATTAACGATATGTTAAACACATTACAATGGCTTTCTGTTAACCAATATCTTTATTTAACAACTATGGTTTTTATTTTCAAAATTATACAAGGTATATCACCAAGTTATCTAGCTGATCATTTAAGAACAAATAGTGAAGTCCACTCCTATAATACGAGAACTAATTCTAATTTTTACTTAACTAAGACCAATATGAAGAGGACAATGAAATCACTGATGTACAAAGGACTCAATGAATATAATAAATTGCCCCAGCAAATCAAAGAAGCTAGTTCAGTGAAGCATTTCAAATATACACTAATCAATTATATAAAAATTAACTGTTTATAGTATATAGTATAGTTTTGTTTATGTGTAGTTAAGAAGAAATATTAGATTTCTAATCGTAGTGATAATATTGTACTTAAGTTTTTGTTACTTAGATTATTGTAATTATGGATTGAAATCCATCACTAATTGTATTAGGAAACCCTAAATAAATTGCTACTACTACTACTACTTGTAAGGCCGACGAGTATTCTGCTTATGTTCATCCATTTCACCTGATCGCGGGCTGCCGAACTCCATTTATCCTTCTTCTGAAAAAATGATTATGACCAGAAAACGGTGTCAGTTGCAGGTTATATGGCATCATCATTAATCTCAAATGTGTGTTCCTTAAAAAAATTATGAATCTATGAGAAACAACTAACATATTTTGCATTAAGTTTTGACCAGTTGTAATGCTTTTTGATTAGTTCGTTGCCACTAGCAGGATTTTCAAAGAGCATACAATATTCCGAACATAGTTGCGGTAGTGGCACGATCTGTCAAGTTTTAAGTATGATCAAGGTCACTTCGGATAAAATAATGGAAATGCCGCTATTGATTCAAAAAGAAGTCCCCTCTACTACGCTCCCTATAACTCTAATTTCACTTCCTCACGGAAAACAAAAAAAGAATGGAAAATATCACGAGTCTCCAAAATTGGAATGGAAATTTTTGTTTTTTACTCATTGCGCCACAGCCACTGCACCAATTTTAAAAAATATTGTAGTATTATTTACTATGATCCCACATCATATCTCATCCCATCTCATCTTTGGCAAGAAGTCTAGAAATGTAGTGGTGCATCCTTCATGAGCACGTAAAAATGTCAAGTCCTTTCTTTCACATAATCCTTACCACTCACTCCCTGAAGAAAATAAGAAACGCCTAATCACGAAGACATGAGCGGTTCTACCTTTTCTTATTATATCGATGCCACTGCATTGATTTTTGAAAACACTTACGTTCAAAATTTCATTAAAACTGGCTAAGACGTTACTGAAATTATGCTGTTGGAAAAATGGTAACAGATAAATAGACTGACAGACTGACGGAAACGAGTGGCATGTATTTTGTATTAGACATGACTGAACGTCCAAAAAGTTTATTACCGCAAATTTTCACGGCTAAAATACTACCTTACTACCTACCTACTAGTACCTACCTACAGTCTGTACTTTGCAAAAGCACTTGGAGGAAGCTGAAATGTCGGCAAACTATTTATGCCATCGCATGTAATTTTATTGTAATGCGATGAATTAAAGGTAATGTTGAGGGGGTACATTAATAGTGAACGATCCAATGTATTCGAGAACGATCCCTTTGCAAATACTGTTTCTCATCTTTGTAAGCAGCACTAGTTGTCCGCTGTTAGCGTCAAGGTTATCAGAAAAGGATTTTGCCGCTACTCGAACGCTTCTAGACAAGTATCACATCAATTTTATAGCTTCCGCTCGAGATTCGATTACCGCCTAAGGAAATAAAAGACATTTCAAATCTACCCGCTTCTGGGTTAACGTCTTGAAACACAGAGCAAGGTTATAGCCGGTCATTTAGACAATTATTATCCTTTCCGGCTATCAGGGTACCACATCAAGGAGACATCGATACGACCTCAAACTCAATATGTCCAACTCTGTGTTAAACCGGTGAACCGTAGAGAGCTTGTTTCAAGACAAATGAAGACTAATTTTACGTTTCGAAACTCAAAGTATCCCCATGTACTCAATTATCCGAATTAATCTAAGTGAGATGGACAAAATAAACTTCTTTTGAAGGTTTTTATAACAAAAATAAAAAAAAGGAAATATCTCCCCCCCCAAGCATACTGAATAATTCTATAATATGTCGTACGACATAAATGTTACGTGAAGACTGATATATCCTAAAAATTACAATAGGGTTGCAAGACTTGCAAGTACTATCGAAACTAGTGATATCCGTTACAGTAAACAACACTACTTGTCGAATAGTGACCTTAATTAATAAGAAAACAGGTGCTAGGTGCGAACAGGTATATTACGGTTATTATCTGCACTCACCTGTTTTTTTTAAATTAATAATGAACTAAAGTTTGATCCATATTAATTACAAAATCCATGGTTGCCAGCTAGAAAATGGCCGCAAACAGATGTTGCCATAATTTTGATTAGGGATCTCGCTCCAGGCGTCTTTTATTTCAAATTTTTCCTAAACGACTGCCTAGAAAAAAGTTTAATTTGGCACACAAGATTAGTTAAGGATTCTCCATGATCTGGAGAATATAGCGATAAATTACAAAAACCAGTGGTGGAGATATCGCGAAAATTTTAGATTTTGGGATAATCCACTTTTTGGGCGTTTCATGATGTCTACATAACGAAAATCCACGTCACACATTTCCGTCGGTCTGTCTGCCTGTCGGTCTGTCGGTCTGTCTGTCGTGTTTTTCTACCCTCGTAATCTCAGTAACCGCTGCATGGATTGTGATGAAATTTGGGTAGCGATATGGTGTGGGGTCCTAGTAGGTAATGCTGCTAAAGTTTTGAAAATCGGTGCATTGGCGACGGAGTAATTAGCAAAAAACAAAAAACATAGATATTCCTCAAACGTTTTTAGGTGTTTCAGGAGTTCCTGATTATTTACTACTTTTTTTGAGTGGGGGTGAATTTGGGGTGGTTGGGGGGTGGAGGGTTGTAAAACTGAAAAATTTGTTGTATTCATAATGGGCTGTCCAATGACCTGTAAATGGAAGACCTAGCGGCATAATTCACCTTTTTAGGTCCATCCAAACATTGCCTCGCTTATAACAGAAACCAAGGGACTTACTTCACAAAATTGGTTTCTGTAATAGGCAAGCCAATGTTCAGATGGACTTACAAAAGTTTAATATGCCCCTAGGTATCTCTTCCACACGTCAATGGACAGCATTTTTCAGTTTTACAATCCCCCACACGCCAACCGCCCCAATTCCACCCCACCTGAAGAAGGTAGAAAATGATCAGGAACCCCTAAAACGCCTAAAAACAAAGTTTGAGCTGTTTTTATGTTTTAATTTTTTTATTATTGCTGCACCGCCAGTGGCATGATTTTTTCTAATGTCGGCTACACACGTTCTGTCAGTTCGAACTGAACAAGGCCGCCTAAAGATCGCCTCTGATTGGCTGACGGCCCTCCACACGTTCAGGCGAATGTGAAATATATCAGCTACTACGTTTCCACGGGCTTTTAAAACACTTTGTGTGTAATTTCTCGATATCTGGCAAGGTATACCAGTCTGTCTGTCGGTCTGTCTGTCTGTTGGTCTGTCTGTCTGCCTGTCTGTCTGTCTGTCGCGTTTTTCTACCCTCGTAATCTCAGTAACCGCTGCATGGATTGTGATGAAATTTGGGCAGCGTTATGCTGTGGGGTCATAGTAGGTAATGTGCCTATAATTTTTGAAAATCGTTATACGGGGGGCGGAGTAATTAGCAAAAAACGAAAAATTTCAAATATGCCTCAAACTTCGTTTTTAGGCGTTTTAGGGGTTCCTGATCATTTTCTACTTTTTCTTGGGTGGGGTGAATTTGGGGTGGTTGGGGGGTGGGGGGTTGTAATACTGAAAAATCTATTGTATTCGTAATGGGCTGTCCATTGATATGTGAGTGAAGGACCTAGCGCGATGATACACTTTTTTAGGTCCATCCGAACGTTGCATGCTTATTATAGAAACCACGGGACTTAGAATTTGTGATGTATACATACGAGTATTGTTTTAGATCGTTCGATATCGCGTAACGCGGAATTTGTTCAATTGAGTTTAATGAAATTTTGTATTATTACTCCCGCGGCGAGGATGGAAAACGCGTATATTTTGGAAAAATCGGGTCAGTGGTGGCGCGGCAATAATAAAAAAACTAAAAATATAAAAACAGCTCAAACTTTGTTTTTTGGCGTTTTAGGGGTTTCTGATCATTTTCTACGTTTTTTTGGGTGAAGGTAAATTTGGGGTGGTTGGAGGGTGGGGGGTTTTAAAACTGAAAAATTTGTTGTACTCATAATGGGTTGTCCATTGATCTTTGAATGAAAAACCTAGCAGCATAATACACTTTTTACGTACATCCGAACATTGCCTTGCTTATTACAAAAACCAAGGGACTTGGAATTTGTGATGTATACATACGAGTATTGTTTTAGATCGTTCTACATTTTAACGAAATTTTGACACAGTATTACTACCGCAGCGACGATGGAAAACGCGTATGTTTTGGAAAAATCGTGTCAGTGGCTGCGCAGCAATAATAAAAAAACAAAAAATATGGAAACAGCTCAAACTTTGTTTTTAGGCGTTTTACGGATTCCTGATCATTTTCAGTTTTTTTTTGGGTGGGGTGAAATCGGGACGGTTGGGGGGTGGGGGGTAGTAAAACTGAAAAATTTGTTCTATTCATAATAGTCCGTCTATTGACCTGTAGAAGAAATACCTATGGGCATATTACACTTTTTTAAGTCCAGCCGAACATTGGCTTGCCTATTACAGAAACCAATTTTGTGATCTGTACATACGAGTTTTGCTTTATTTCGTTCTATATATGTATATTGCGTAAAGCGAAAATTAGAGAATTGATTTTAATAAAATTTTTATACAGAATTTATTACCGCTGCGAGAACGGAAAACGACTTTGTTTTTTGAAAACCGTGTCAGTTGCCGGCGCAGCCATAATAAAAAAACCAAAAACATAAAATCAGCTCAAACTTCGTTTTTAGACGGGTTGGAGGCTCTTGATCGTTTCGCATCGTCCACTTCAAGCATGTTCCTAGTTCCTAAGGAGGGAGACGCAAGAAACTATATTTACGAAGGTTTTTGTGTTGGATGTTTTTGCGAGCGGATGGGCGATAATTTAGTTGCAAGGGGATCTTAGACTATAGCTTCATCCAGTGGGAAATAATAAAATGGTATCATGATTATGTGTGGGAAGTACTGAGTCAATCAACTTGACTCCATTTTTGTTTAAAGTTTAATTCAAAATTAAAGCTAAATTCTTAGTAAACACAGTAATCCATGATTCCTAGTTGGAAAATGGCCGCAAATAGAGATTGTCGCGATTTTGCTTCCCACACCGATAGGATAGGAGTATTGTGATCGCGAAAATTTTCGATTTTGAGATAATACCCTTTTTGGGCGTTTTATTTATTTTACATAAAGAAAATCCATGTCACTCATTTCCGTCGGTCTGTCTGTCTGTCGGTCTGTCTGTCTGTCGGTCTGTCTGTCTGTCGGTCTGTCTGTCTGTCGGTCTGTCTGTCTGTCGGTCTGTCTGTCTGTCGGTCTGTATGTCTGTCGCGTTCCTCTACCCTCGTAATCTCAGTAACCGCTGCATGGATTGTGATGAAATTTAGGCAGCGTTATGCTGTGGGGTCGTAGTAGATAATGTTCCTACAATTTTGAAAATCGTTATACGGGGGCGGAGTAATTAGCAAAAAACGAAAAATTTCAGATATGCCTCAAACTCCGTTTTTAGGCGTTTTAAGGGTTCCTAATCATTTTCTACTTTTTCTCGGGTAGGGGTGAATTTGGGGTGGTTGGGGGGTGGAGGGTTGTAATACTGAAAAATTTGTCGTATTCATAATGGGCTGTCCATTGATATGTGAATCAAAAACCTAGCGGCATGATACACACTTTTTTAGGTCCATCCGAACGTTGCGTGCTTATTATAGAAACCACGGGACTTAGAATTTGTTATGTACACATACGAGTATTGTTTTAGATCTTTCTGTATTGCGTAGCGCGAAAATTATTGAATTGATTTTAATGAAATCTTGACACAGTACTACCGCAGCGAGGATGGGAAACGCGTGTGTTTTGGAAAAATAGTGTCAGTGGCGGCGCGGCGCAGCAATAATAAAAAACTAAAAACATTAAAACAGCTCAAACTTTGTTTTTAGGCGTTTTACGGGTTCCTGATCATTTTCAATTTTCTTTTGGTGGGGTAAAATCGGGGCGGTTGGGGGGTGGGGGGCAGTAAAACTGAAAAGTTTGTTGTATTCATAGTAGTCCATCTACTGACCTGCAGAAGAAATACCTAGCGGCATATTACATTTTTTTAGGTCCATCCGAACATTGGCTTGCCTATTACAGAAACCAAATTTGTGATCTGTACATACGAGTTTTGCTTTATTTTGTTCTGTGTATATTGCGTAAAGCGAAAATTATTGAAATGATTTAGTAAAATTTTGACAGAATTTATTAACGCTGCGAAAATGGAAAAATCTGTTTTTGAAAAACCGTGTCAGTGGCGGCGCAGCAATAATGAAAAAACCAAAAACATAAAATCATCTCAAACTTCGTTTTTAGATGGGTTGGAGGCTCTTGATCGTTTCGCATCGTCCAAGTCACGCATGCAGAAAAAAACTGTAGCACCCTAGTTCGTAAGGAGGGAGACGCAAGAAACTATTTACGAGGGTTTTTGTGTTGGATGTTGTTTCTGCGGGCGAATGAGAGATAATTTAGTTGCAAGGAGATTTTAGACTATAGTTTCATGCAATGGGAAATAATAAAATGGTATCATCATTATGTGTGGGAAGTACTGGGTCAATCAAATTGACTACATTTTTTATAAGCAATTCTCTGTCCAAGTGGACGCGCTAGATAGAAGTTGAACGCACCGTTGCGTGTTGTAAATATCGTGAAAATGTTTCAGTGTTCTTCTTTCTTGCGATTTACTAAACACACATTTTTGAGCATAATCACAATTTTTACCGCATGATCACCACAACATCACCTTCATACTTGCTGGCTGAAGAGAAGACACTGATACGCCATGGTCAAGTAGGCGATGCGATAGGTCTCCCTGAAGCTGAAAGAGGGACAGCAAGTAAGTGGCAAAACTTATGGAACGAGGCAACTCTTGCCGCACAGTGAACGAAACGACCAATACCGTCGATAAAAGAATGGCCTGGCTACGGGCCTTTTCGAGTGTATAGGAAGAGGATAGGACATGTAATAGACGAGAGGAGTCTGCACTGCGAGGTGCAAGACACGGCCGAGTATGTCCTGCGACAGATGGGGGCCATACAGACAAGAAGCAAGTCAAAAACCGGAGGGGTAGCTAAACCCAGAGACTATGGTCCCGCTGTCGTGGTCCAACATAGAGGCATAGAACATTATACAGTGGATGGTAAACAAAATACTCTCAGCAAAAAAGAAGGAGGAACGGCTGCAAGATTTGACGGGAAGTAAGAGGGAACGGGCTTTAGCCTGCCGGGCTGTAGTGGCATGTCGAGTGGGGGCGTTTGCGTCTGTGGGAAATGTGATCGGAAGCTCAAGTTGGTTCAACGTCGGGCGGGCAGACTCTCTCTCTCTCTCCTTCGGGAGTGCGAGTGCTTCTATCCTTGGGATCAGCCCGATTTCCTAAGCCCTCTATAATAAAAAAATGCCAGTGGTGCGCGATATTACTCCGACAAATAATTATGAATGCATAAAATGTAGAAAGCCTGATCCTAAACCTGTGCTGTGTTGCGATGGGTGCGGAAGGCATTATGGAGTAAAATAATGCTTAGATTCTTCTGTAAGCATTATCTATCGTGTATAAAATTAGTACCAATACTGTTGGAAAGGGTCGATAACTTGATGACATAGAAAGGTAAAAAAATGCACCTGTTAATCCAGCTACATCAGCAGATCATCAAGAACTTCTTCGTAAAATGGAAGACAGGACAGGAACAGGAAAATGAAATTTTATAATATACATATAACTTGCCACAAACTCCAAACCTACCTCAGAGGAACAGGCCACTGCAGATTCACAGCATGTAAAACGAATACTAGGTGATTTTTCAAATAGCATAACCCTTCCTGATAAACCCATAAGGCGTAGCAGGTTTCATCAAACAAAAATCCAGAACCGACTTGTAAAAGTAGTCATTGGAAGTCCAACTTATGCAGTGTATAGAAAACGTTACCACGTTATCAGCCTTGAATACATACCGTGGTCACAGCATAATTAACAACCAGCATAATATCTCTGAGGATTTCCTATATAAAAATGGTTCCCACAAAATTTGACCCTGGGAGGGTTTATGGATAATTTTATAGCTGTGAAGTTTGGGTAGAGATGCGAAAATGAAAATATCGATACCGGTACCAACCCGATATTTTTTAGCCTCATAGGCGCGTGTGGTTCGTATATAGAATTTTGTGCAATTGTATACACCTCACAATAATTATATAATAATTTTCGATACAAAAGTAGCAACAGTAGCTTGGAATCACTCAAAAAGTATCTAAGATAAAAATACTCGATATTAGTGCAGAAGTACAAGTATGGAAGTACCGTTACCATCCCTACAAAAAAATCATCCAAAAGTGGGGATGCGCGTGTAATTTCCGCCAACTTGAGTTATTGTGCTGGTTGTTTATTATGCTGTGCCGTGGTGTTAACATATCTAATGATAGAGCAGTAAGGTAGATACAGCAATACAAAAAATCATTAAATCTGTACTCACACGCAGACAAGATGCAGGAGAAGCCATCCTCCAAATAAAATATATCCGAGGTCCATTTAAAAAAATTAAGAGGGTATAACACAAAAATCGGTGAGTTTTTATATCAGCGGGTCTACAGAAGGTTCGACGTCATTGAAACAGCAGAGACTTGGCTGGCGAAAGAAGTTTTGAGTTCCGAGTTAATTCCAGACTATGACAGTGTTCTACGTAGTGGCCGTGATTTTACAAACTCTAAAAAACTAAGGATGGTAGTGTACCACTACCATACAAAAAAAAAACAACACTACTTCATGTAACACATAGATTCCATCGTTTCACATCAGTTTCAAGTGGTTGATCTTTGGCATTCAAATGTATTACCTCACGTACTGTTTTATTCTTCCATGTTCTGTATAATATACCTCCAGATATTAGTAGTCACGATTAATTTAGTCGCATGGTTCATTTAAGGGAAGATACAGGGTGTTCTAAAAGTTGGGGCTTTCCTCTTTAGAAGCAACAGCCCTTGAAACGGCAAAGCTGATGCACGGTGAATCAGCAGCTAAACAGTGAGAAAAAGTCAAGCAAGTACTCACTACGGAAGTTGTAAGTACGGTTCTGTCGCAGGCGCCTTACAGGTAAAAATACGACTTGCGATGTCTCCTTCAATTTGGACCACACGATGTTGTCGAGGTCTTCCAGCGTCACCACCACGATGTGGATTCAGACATTCTGAGCCTGTGTCTCTAGCTCTTTGCACAAGTCAGACAAATCGACGAAGTGCAGGGTGAGTACGGTTAGGGTAACTATTGGCGTACACTCGCGAAGCCGCAGCGATATTTTGACCACACTCACCGCAACAGCAACGCGACGGTATGATGAACTGCCTGTTTTTCTCACTGGCATTGGCAGTTCGGGCACCACTAGCGCTGCCTTGTTTGTTGTGATATTATGACATGGTGAGCCATTGCCCAGGGACGGACTTAGAATTGAGGATTTCTTTAATGGTCAGTATATCGTTTCCTCTAAATATTTCGTTTATATGTTACTGGGAAAAAACACCCATTTTGGCGAGTACTATCCACTGTATGAAAAAAAAGTCCCAACTTATGAAACACCCTGTACTGTGCGATAAACAAAAGTCACTATACTGGGCGATTTTAACGCTAATATAATACGCTACAGTGCTATTTCAAATTGAACATGTTTAGTGCGATTTCTTCCGCCTACTTTATAACAACCGACTCTTCATGATGATGAGGGTTCTTTCAGTAACTCGCTTACATCCATTAAAAAAACAGCTGTAAGATTTTGATATAACCATAACTCTTCTTTACATACATACAGGAAAACTTCCCACCCCAGATTTCTCGAAAACCGCTGATTAAAAGAAAAAACTCCGGGACAGTTTGGATGACCGTCGTCAACGCATTATCGAAAGCTGCCATGACATCACACAAGATGTTTTTACTACTTGTCAGGAATTTGAAAATTGCCTATATCATTCTTTGGCCAATAACGGGCAACGGTTGTACACTTATCACAATAAAAAGTGACTTTTTCGTGTGTTTTTGTATTCTATCTGAACAGGTTCTTAAAGATACATAAAGATTATAATTTTCTCGAAAGCGAATCGATCGATTTTAGAAAATAAAACGTCAAAATTAAGTACTTCAATATACTTTTAAGACAAAGTTATTACTCGATACTCTTTGTCACTTAAAATTGTGGATAATCCGGGGGGGGGGGAGAAGGTACACGGGTATGAAGTAGTTTTTGGTTAAAAAGTTGTCCCCCTTGACAAATCTTTTGACGTGTCTTGGCGTTTTGTCTTTTAATCAGTGGTTGTCGATAAATCCGTGGTGGGAAGTTTTTCAAATGAACGCCCTATATACGGACATATCTGTTCTTTGTTCAAGCTACGTCAGATCTGATATTTTACCTGTCATTCAGCATTGCTAAATTGTTATCCATTTCAGAGGATTGTAGAATTGAACTGTAACAAACTGAATTTTATGGAAACAAGGTTCCACTCGTATTGCCCGTTCGTTTGCAAAGGCCTTGGTTAACTGAAGATTGTTATTGCAAATTAACTATTCTATTTTCTACATTCGTCGAGTTATAAGAGAATGTTATGTTTTTAGTTGCTTTTTTTTCATTTTCTTAATATAATATCATATGGATGGTAGTGCTTCTAGGAGTAAGTATTTTAGTGAGAAAGTAAATTATGTAAATTGGAGGAATGTGCTGTATCTTCTCCACATAGAGAGCAGTTTTACAGATAAGTGTGTACAATGAACATTAGATAACAAAATAAACGATCTTCATCACTTTATTGAAGATTTATGTTACCTATTATAGTGCCTTGTCCTAGCTACTTAACAGTTTCTGTCGAGTTTTCAATTATCCTACGTGTTTGATGCTCTGAAAGAGGTAACATTGTATTCATCAACCAATGAGTAGAGCATAATGAGTAATTTACACTAACTTTTCTCACGATTAGATCATTAAAGCCCATTTAAAAGGGATATCAGGTGCTTCTATGAAAAGCGCACATTTGAGTAATTATTCCAAAATAAAGCAGAACCTTAGCCAATTTATAACCAGCGTTCGTATACCCTTAGGGAAAATGTACGCCGATTTAAATCGTGTAATGAAACAGAAATAAAATAAGTCAGAAGTTGTCCATCATCCTTAGTATTATTTTATTTAAACAGTAGTACATACAGGGCGAGTTTTAAGCTGTTACACTTGGTTAACTATGTATAGAAGTCGTTAAAATAAACAACTTTTTCAAATAACCTTTTTCAGAAAACGGAAAGATAAGCGAGACACAGAATAAAAACATGTATATTGGGGCTTGTGTATCAAGACGCATCTAGTCTGTTTGTTTCGTTTTTTGCTCGTATTTCTGTCAAATCGATTACTCATCGTACCTGTCAATTAGTAAAATAGTCACTATTTGTTTATCGTTGTTCATTTTAAATTGCTAAATCTTAGAAGGGGCACATTATTATCAAACAACAACCTTTAGCACATACCAATTGAAAACTAGCTATGATAAACTGAAAGTGACTAGTGCACTAAGTGACAGGTACAGCGTCTCGTCGATAAAACATAAAATCCGAGCGAAATAATAAACATACACAGACCACTAGATGACACCTTGATACACAAGCCCAGATTTACCTTTTTTGATTCTGTATATCGCTTATTCTATACACATTTTGAAAAACAGTATCAACTTAGGACTCACCTTATTTATACTATGTTATTTACTTTTCTGTGTTAATTTATTCCATATTCTTATATGTACTGTATTATTTATTATATATGGTAAATTATTGTACACTCTGCCTCAATAACGTTTTATAACATTTCTGGTCCAAATAAATAACTAAAAAATAAAGAAAACAAACAAAATAAATAAAACACATAAAATAAATAAATAAAATAAATTAAACAAATATCATATTATAAATAATATGAATAACGAAAAGGTTAATTTAGTTACGTACATATTCTTTAAAAATGAGGACGCTGTCCAATACCCAAACATTAAGTTACGATATACTTTGCTATTTTATTTTCACTGATGACGATCTTTCAGTTTAGTATTTAATTTTGCATTTACTTCTATTATTGGTAATTGCCAATAAGCTATTGAAAGCAGTTCTACAGTATATTCTAAGAAACCTTGGCCAACAGTTTTACCCACGTCTGTACTTAGTTGCCGCAAGGCTTCGCCGAGCTCTTTGCTTGCTTATAACTAAAGAATGTAACAATACTAATAAGGTGGATACATCTATACCAAATCCAGTTGCTCTCTACTTTTCAAGACCCCATTTGGGTGGAAAGCATGACGCCAGTCAACTTTATTTTTCCACTAGTGTAACCTTCGGGTTAATAATTGCATCTACTCATATTGAATTCACCTTCAGCAGAGAATTTGAACCATAAGCTTAGTGACAGAAATATACAAAAGCTCGCAAATCATAGAGCGAGAATAAACATGTGTAATATTTAAATCAGTTTTATTTTATGAAAAAATGAAAATAAAAAAATAGAAGTTGATCATCATACTAATTAATATTTTATTTAAATAGTACATATATAGAAACTAAAATTTGTTATTCAATATTTACTAAAACCAAGTTAAGGCACGCGCACATAAATCGGCATCGAACGAACGGTACGGATCGGAGAAAAATAGTTTCTATAAAATTTAATGAACCAGCGCACATATGTGCGGACGACAGGCAGCGAATTTTCAAAACCCGGCGAGAATATAGCAGCTAGAATTAAAAGTCGGCCGTCGCGTGCCGTGCGTGCCGATACCGACGTATGTGCGATGCTGATCGGAGATTGCCGAGGCACCGTCGGCATTTGGAAATATCTACTTACCTTAACCATATCATCAACCTTTCTTTTGATCTAATATGGCATGATGAACGCTTTTCTTCAGTAATCAGTTCTCCTATAGCCTCCAGAAAAAAATCGAATTCAAAACGCGTCACTCTGAAGTAATTGAAGAATTTTCTTCGTCATTCATAAAATCCGGAAATAAATGTACATATTCCTCAAAAACTGCGCTTCTCTGACATACTTTATGAGCCCACATCCGTCTACGCTTTCTATGTTTTTGGAAACTTTCTTCTTCCAGTCAATCGCCAACTCTTCACCTCACATATTTGCAACTGACTTCCAATTCTTCCGTCGATTCCGATCAGATATGTGCGGTACCCCAATTAAAAATCCCTAGGGTACCGACCGTTCCTTCCGTCCCATCCGTCCGATGCCGATTTATCTGCATGTACTTTTAACACACCACTGCGGCAAGACAAAGCTGATATTCTGCCATTTTATTGTCATTGGTGACGGCAGATGTATCGTATTTTATAATTAGAGGTTAAAAGACTTACCTGTAAGGAAGTTCAATCCTTGTGTACAGAAAAGTGGTACTACCTCCCTGCCATCCCCTACGTCTCGCTGTGGTGTAACGGAAATACTAGTAGTGACCGCTGCATGGATTTTGATGAAATTTTTAGCAAAAGACGAAAAATTTCAAATAGTCCCCAAACTTCGTTTTTAGACGTTTTAGGTGTTCCTCATTTTCTACTTTTTTTTTTGGATGGGGGTGAAATCTGGGGTGACCTGTGACGGAAGACCTATCGGCATAAATAACTTTGTTAGGTCTATCCGAACATTATTTTGCCGATTACAGGAACCAAATGACTTAGAATTTTTTCTGGTGTAATCATGCGAGTATTGCTTTAGATCGTTCTGTATTGTGTAACGAGGAAATTGTTGAATTGCTTATAATGGAATTTTAAACAGTATTACTACTGTGGGGAGGATGGAAAATGTGTATGATTTTTATAAGTCGTGCAGTTGCGGCGTAGAAATGATAAAAAACTAAAAATATAAAACAGCTCAAACCTCGCTTTTAAGCATTTTAGAGATTCCTGATAATGTTCTAGGTTCTTTTGGGTGGGGGTGAAATTGGTCTGATTGGGGGTGGTGGGTTGAAAAACTGAAAAATTTGTTGTATTCATGATAGATTGTCCATTGACTAGTGGAATAAGTATCTAGTAGAATAACACAGTTTTTCAATACACTTGGGTTGGGGTGAAATTGGCATGGTTGGGAAATGGGGGGATGTAAAAGTGAAAAATTGTTGTATGCATGATACACTGTTCATTGCCTGTGAAAGAAAGACCTAGCGGCATGATACTTTTTAGGCCCTTCCTAACGTTTCCTTGCCTATTACAGAAACCAAGGGACTTGTATGATGTATATGCGTATGAGTATTGCTTTGGATCGTTCTGTATCGTGCAACCTGGAACTGACCAATGAAGTTTGGTTGTATGGTTTTTAGAAATCGTGTCAGTGGTGGCGCTGCAATAATAAAAAAAAAATAAAAATATAAAAACAGATCAAACTCGTTTTAGCCATTTTAGGGGTCCGGGATCATTTCCCAATTTTTTTGGAGGGAGGTGAAGTTGGGGTGGTTGGGTGTGGTAAAACTGAAAAATTTGTTGTACTGATGATGGAAAGACCTAGCGAAATTTGGGGGGGGGGGGCTGGCGATGATTTGGTGGCAAGGATTATAGCTTCGTGCTATGGGAAAATAATAAACTGGTATCACCATACTGTGTGGGAAGTACTGAGTCAATCAACGTGACATCATTTTTTTATAAAGGAAATCAGGGTTGCAAGAAGTTGCATCGAATAGCATATATCATTATAGCAGCATATATTTTGTTTTGTTTTTGCAAAAAAATCAAGCATATTCTAGGTAAAGTACAGAAAGAAACCTGAGTTACCTTAAATAGTTTATAAGTTTAAAGATTGTCTTGGAAATCGGAGGCGCATTGGGCAAATCCAAAGGCATGAAAGTGAATTCATATATATATTCCAAACTAGAAGAAACTTCAGTAATTGATATGCACGTTGTATGCAAGAGAAAGTAAGCGTCTTATAAGTCGACATTGGCCATATACCGATCTTTGGATATGATTTTTTGGCGGAACGAAATTCCTCTAATTTAAAATACTGGCAGCTAAGGGAGATGTTAGGCGCCTTATTATTTAAGGTGAGTCTTTGATATCCGTTGGTTTTTTTTGTAATTTTTGACTGAGATTTCGCTCTTGCTATTAAGTTGCCCCGGAAGGCCTTTCGATTTGCGGTATGACGTGGATGGCTCCCCCTTCCCTTTTCGCTCGGTTTTATTATCTTTCCCTAGCAAATTTTATATATTCGGGAGAAATATGTCCAAACCTATAGATAAATAAGACTTTATGGACCTTGCTAGTCTAAGATTTAGGAAGCGATGCTAACAGCGCCTCTGCTCTACTTTAAAAACTCGAGGATGGATTCAAATGATATATCAGTTCGGGAGGGTAAGAGGGGAACTTGTAAGGCAGAAGAAATACACAAAGTGAAATGAAATACACAAAATGGGAATTGCAATGTCGTGAGAGGTTTGTTCTTTTCAAATGTTTTCTGTTCGTCAGAGTGATAAATATTTGTTAACCCTTTATACATAAAGGAAAAAATATGAATGTTCCAAGGACACAGCACTAGAAATAAACCACTGTAGGAATAAAATTCAAGGTGTAACTGAATAAGCGTAAAACATTTAAGGGGGTGATTCCTCATCGAAAAAAAGATAAGATCTTTTATATAAAGAAACTTCATTGGAGCATCCTTGTTAAGATACAGCCCCTTATTAAAAGGGGTACATAAAATTTGTTTAACAATTTTTACCACAAGCACTAAAAAAGTTAGAATGTTGTAATTAACCTGACATTTACTACTAGCAAGAAGACACTTAGCCAGTAATTTATTTGGTTTATGCCATGGTTGTAAGGTGTAGAAAACGCAACCCCTAAAATTTATTTCCAATGCAACTTTTTGCCTTATTATTTGTTTACCATTTAAAAATGTATTTCCGATAGCCTGTTTCATTCTAGACACAAAATATCTCTTGATTTTTTTGCCCAAAATAAACCAGTTCGCAGCAAAAAAATATTTTACACAATTATTTATAATTATTTTAAACAACTCATCGAAAAACATTGCGTTGGTGAGTCTATAGCTACAGATCATCGCCTGTTGCACCAGAACAATGATGAGGACTATGTTTGCGTGTCTTCCACCTAGAACCAAAATTTAAAAGCTTTTCATTCAAAACTGAACAAGTCCAAGATGTAACCCATGCAAAACTCAACAAATACGTATCGTTCTAAGTGCACAAGTCCAAAACAAAATGTGCTTTAAAATGAAACCTCCTATCTTGAAAAATATGGATTCATACTCAAAATATGAACAAATTAAGCTACTATTTATCATGCAAAAACAGATTCAAATAAATAATTATGAAAGGTATTATTCAAAAATTACGTTTCCTGAACAATTATTAAAAGTGGACATGTTGACTTTTGCGTGAAAGCTCCTCAGCTGAGCAATCGCACAAAGATGATCAACTTGGTGAGCACATCCACTGTAAAGGAATATACCACTTAACCTCATAATGTAGAGGTGTTTCCTCAGTTGACATTGTCTACTAACAGCAAAAGTCACAATGCGGGAGTGTTATCTGGGCATGGACAGGCAGTATCTCCCTACAGTCTCACTAGTAATCCTTTAGCAGTGGAACATCCAGAAGTATCATCCCATGTGCCCTTAAAAGTTTTGTGGGCGCGTGTTCTTAACAGGTTGTCATAGCTTTGGACAGCAAGACACAAACAGTGAATAACTCAACAGGTAGGTGTGTTTCTGTAATAGTAATACTTCCATAAAACTTTATCTCTTTTGCTCTAAAATAAAATCTATAAAGAAATAATTCCAATCCCCAGCACGATGCCCTCCCACAACGAATAACTGACATTAGAAAAAATCGTCAGTACCTACATGGATCCCTACGAGGGTTTCTAATAACCTAAGGTTTGCTACTAGAGATGTTCACTGGCCACCAGGAAAACGCGTCATGTAGGTCATTGTCAATTGTGTGTCGTCGTAGTTACCGACACATCTTTTGAAGGCTTTGTATTTAGCAGTTAACAGTTACTTTGTGAAACTCGTGCATATTCCATTTCCTCGACTTCGGCATTTCGACGAAAACACAAAAAAAGACACAACCACTATCCTAATGACCGCACCGCAACGAGTCTGAAACAGAATAAGGTAATAGGTACAGCGGTACGCAGGGGATGGCGGGGCGGTGGTACCACTTTTCCATAAACAATACGTCGTAAATGAGATAAATGAAGCATATATTACAGGGTGATCTCGAGGAGGGGGATTTCGAAGTATAATAAACTTTTGCCTACCTACAACCCAGGTAAAAGGGACGCTGTATAAATATAGCATATTAATAATGAGATATCTAATTAATACTATTTCGTAGAAAAGGTTCTTTGGACATTTATTGATATGCTTTTTTGCACATAATAATAATAATAATAATAATAATAAATCGTCTTTATTACTTTAAATTAAATTTTACATTTTTGTTTCCAGAGTCCAGTGGCGAAGTCTAGCTTCTAGCTACTCTACTCAACCACTGGCGGGCCTCGCCCGAAGAATAAAAACAATGAGAAAAAAAAAACATACAGTACGACCGCTGAATCAATCAGTCTACACAGAACTAGGTAGTCAAATACAAGACTATTTCCAGCATACACATTAAATTATCATCGTATCTAAAAAATAACTAAAGGACTAAAGGATAACAGGCACAGATTAAACTAAAGTTAACATTACGTGGACTTACTAAATATAAGTTACATATCATATTACTGCAATTTACAACCTTGAGATTATATTAAATATACAAACCTTGAAATTGTACTAAATATACAAATATACAGAGATATAGAATTGCTGTAAAAAACAAATACAAAAAAAACAATCCACATTACACATATTATCGTTCGAAATATGAATGAAGAATTAAAAAAAGGAAGGAGTATCACACACTAACTCTACTGCAGGTCAAGAAGGTATCGTTTGAGTTTGAATTTAAATTTATGAATGTTGAGCAGCTTGAACTCTTCTGGGAGCAAGTTATACATTCTAATGGCATTATATATGAACGACCTTTGAAACATAGCAGTCTTATGCTGAGGGATGGAGAAATTTGACTTGAACCTTATATTTCGGTGATGAACTTCATTACGGGGCAAAAAATGCTTAATCAAGTCAGGAGGGTTAGAGCTATTAAGAAGTTTATGTGTAAAGCTGTTCAAATGGTGTAACCTTCTATTTTTCATGTTAAGCCAGCCACATTCCTTAACTTTGTGTGAGATTGGATCATATTTTCTAATCCCGTAAATCATTCTGCAACAACTATTCTGGACACGTTGAATTTTAGCTGCATCAACAGCAGTTAGGCAAGGCCCATATAAAAAGCTACAATAGTTAAAGTGGCTAAGCACCAAAGTCTCACACAAGGTTCTTTTCAAGCGCGTGCTGAGTATATGACGATTACTATAAATCATTTTAAGAGAAGTAAAAGCCCTGTTAACTAATGTTTGTATATGATTTGTGAAACGCAGATTTTGATCAACAACTAGACCTAGATTACGGGCTGATTCACAGGTGTTGATATGATCATTAGATATTTTCAATGAAAAATTATTATTCAAAAAAGCCATATTATTTTTGTTGCCAAAATAAATGACTTTTGTCTTGTCTGAATTCAGTTTCAAATTATGTTCCTCGGACAATTTTTTTATTAGGTCAAGCTCTTTATTGAACGTTAATTGTGCTGCATCTTTGTCCCTCATATGAAAGCTGAGATAGACCTGCATATCATCAGCATACGCTTGAACTTTGAGCTTTTGAATTTTAGTTAAAATATCTGCCGTATACACTATGAATAAAAGAGGACCTAGTATCGAGCCTTGTGGCACCCCTGACAAAATATCTTTATTTGATGAAAAGCGGTCATTGACATGGATTTTTTGAGTACGTCTCAGCAGATAACTCCATAAAAGATACAATGTAGGATCACTGAAGCCATAGTATTTAAGTTTTGCGCAAAGCAGTTCGTGATTGATGGTGTCGAATGCTTTGGAAAAATCCAAAAGTACAAGCGTGCTCGACAGCCCTGCATCATACGCTAGCAAAATATCCGTAGTTACTGTGGCTAATGATGTTTCAGTACTTCTACCTGATCGGAATCCTGACTGGCAATCAGGAATTATATTATTTATCAAAAAGAACTCAGACATTTGACTACATAGAAATTTCTCAAAAATCTTTGAAATAGCTGGTAATATAGATATTAATCGAAGATCAGAAAATTCTTTTGGATTCTTGTTTTTGGGAATGGGTATTCCGATTGCAGATTTCCAAACAATAGGGAAGTACGACTGTTCGATACAACAATTAATGATATGGGCTATGTACTTGTCTATAAAGGGACTGCATAGCTTGAGCATCTTAGCACTGATATTATCAGCACCAAAAGCATCTGACTGCAAGTTAAATAGGAAAGTATGCACCTCATCGACACTTATCATCCTAAACTCAAACCTAAGATTTTCTCTAAAAAAATGGTTCGAATAAAAATCAATTTTGTTGTCACAAATAGAATTTACGCACTGCGCGTATGAAGCAAAGTAGTTACTGAGAAGTTCAGGCTCACACAGATGATCTGGAATTGATGTTTTACGGCTCGCACATACATTAAGCTGCCTCAATGCAGTCCACGTATTTTTAATACCGCCTTTACCAGCATGAATCAAGAAATTTTCTTTTTCACGTCTGGTAACAGCTAAAGTAAAATTCCGTAGTTCTTTATATCTGACATGGTCAGCCTCTAATTTACTCTGTTTAAATTTCTGCAGAGCCTTATCTCGCTCTTTTTTCAAAATGGCCAAATTATCTGTAAGCCAAGGTGCTGGGTGCTTTGTTACTCTTTTACAAACATAAGGTGCATGATTGTCAAAAACTGATAATACTAAACAATTGAACAAATCAACTTTCGCGTCAAGGTCCTCGGTGCTGATTAATTCATGCCATGCTAGCCCAGTCAACTCTTCCATGAATAAACCGATATTGAAATGTTTAAAGTCTCTATACGTAACGGTTTTTATAGGATTATTATTAGTTGGAATATCAATTTTTGCATAGATAAGCTCATGGTCTGAGACGTCATGTACAGATAATGTGCCTGACTCCTGTACTATATCAATGTCCGATATGAAAATTGCATCTAATAGAGTACTGGAAGTATTGGTTATTCGTGTAGGTGTGTTTATTATTTGTGAGAAGCCAAAAGAGTCAAAACACCTCACTAAATGATTATCTAAATTGAGCAGGTCTATATTAAAGTCACCTAAGCATATAGTCCAGTTAGCGGTGTGCACAACTGAAGATAAAATATTTTCAATATCCTCTATTACCTGAGTGATATTTGCAGTCGGAGGCCTGTAAAAGACTCCAACAATAAAGGTGTATGCTCTTATTTTAATTTTTAACAACATGTATTCGAGACTGCTATTCAGCATGTAACCTACATCGATGACGACGCATGGTATAGAAGATTTTACATAAGCACCCACTCCTCCACCCCTACCAGATCGATCCATTCGAAAGAAAGTATAACCAGGTATATCAACTGCAGCAGAATCTGTATCAACATCTAGCCATGTTTCAGTAATTAATATGATGTCATAGTCATTATGCATAACAATTTCATTGAAGGTGTTAAAGCCAGTAAAAATGGATCTGATATTTAAATGCGCAAATTTCATATAAAAAAAATAAATCAATTAAAAAGAAATGAGATAAAAACTAATAAAGCTATTTGGAACAGTGCCTGTTATCTATGATCCTATGCTAGATATATAATCCTAATTCACAGAGAGAACTTAATACTAGTTAAATGAACCTTTGCTGTAAGTCTAAAAAAAACAAATTAAAGTGTTCTGGAGCTCACAATTACATGAAATATTTTACCAGCAGAGCAAGTGGTTATTGAAACTATAAACTATCGAGATCCTTCTTATTTTTAATACAAACTTTTTTACCGTCCTTATTAACAAACACATGTCCATTATAAGACCATACACTTCTGAGGGACGTCTTCTCTACCGCCGCCTGCATCAATTTCAACCTGTGATCTGTTAGGTCTTCTTTTATGACGATACCACTACCTTTTAGTTTTTTTTTGTTGTTGAAAATTTCTTGCCTTTTATGGATATTTGTTAGTTTTAACAGAATGCCCCTCGGCTTATTATTGACCATTTTGCCGATTCTATTACACGATAAAATCTCATTATGTTCTAAAGACACCCCAACATGTGACTTTATGATATTGATTACAGAATCAGTTAACTTGTGGTTGTCTAGCGGGTTCTCCTTCACTTGAAAAATACGCAAATTGTTCAGTCGACTCGTTTGATCAACATCATCAATTTTCTGCAGAAGGCATTCATTCTCATATCGCAGCAAAGCAGTTTCTTCTTTTAGTTCCAGTATTCCTGTACTATTATCCGCCACCTTTTTCTCGAGCTCGATGAATTTAGCCTCAAGAGTTTTTGTGATACTATCCGTTACTTTTTGCACCAGCTGGCCAAGAAATTCTTCGTTTTTTAGAATAGAATTTATGCTGCTGCTCACCGATGATTTTATCTCATCACGGATTTCTCGTGTAATCACCATATTAATTAATTGAAAATTTACTCACAGGTACTTTATCAGGTTATACGTCTACTGCCAAATTTTCAGGATTTTTCCTTGAGTTTTTACCACTCTTGCATTCGTTCAAAGCCAGAGCTCACAACAACACGACTACACAGTACTGTATGTATACATCGAGACATGTTAATTTTTATCTACCATCAGCATACATATGTCTTTGAATCAAATTGTATTAGACATTTCACTTGCAACAGTGCAAAAAGTAAATGCTAGAGGCAGAGGAAGTTTCAAAACATCAGTAAAAACGAAGTTTGTCCGCCAGTATCAATCGCCAATTACTCTGATTGCGATATCAATTTTGAACTTTATCCAAAAAAGTAAAACTATTAGTAATTTCTATTGTACTTGTGATATGTTTCATAAAATTTGATTCAAAAACACATTTATTCCGATCGTATAAAGAAATGTGTGTAATATGTGCAAAAAGCATATCAATCATCTTTTTTTTTGTAAAAACAATTAAAAAAAGAGTTGTTATGGCCTGGGCTCTAACCAGACCGCTCGAATACGGACATTGTCAGGCTAGAAGGCTGAAGCTCGCCTGACAGAATAAGTGACAGGTTTTTCTCCCGATTTTTCCCGACTACCTTTCCCTGAGTATTTACTTCAAATCTGTTCCGTAAATTTAATCTTACAGATAAATTTAATCTTACAGATAAACAGTAAGTAAACCATGAAGTTAAAAGACATTACAAATGTTAAAAGTTTACTCATATTGTTACAATGACTTATTATCGAAAACCACTGATTGAAAGAAAAGACGCCGAGACACGTCAAATGATCTGTCCAAGGGACAACTTTTTAACAAAAAACTACTTCCTCCTCTTGTACCCTCTGCCACCTAGGATCATCCCCTTAGAAATTTTAAATGACAAGGGGTATCGAGTAGCGCCTCGTTTCAAACGTATGCAGAAGTCCTCTATTTTGACTTTCGATTTTTTAAAAGCGGTCGATCGGTCGTTTCATTTTCAAGAAAATTATAAAAATGTTTATGTATTGAATTTGTTCTGATAGCAAACAGAAACACACGATAATACCACCTTTTATTGCACTAAGTGTTCAAAATGTTGCCCGTTATTGGCCAACCAATGATATAGGCGATGTTGCAAAACCAGTGGAAATGATTCCAACGGGGATTCCAATTTATGGTGCCCAAAACCAATCTGCTCGCCAAATGCCGTTCCGTCTAACGCCAGACTCCAGGGAAGGTAAATTCGCATAGGTATGTTTGGTCAAACTGGATCTGTTGCAATAAAAAAAAAACACGGAGAGTTCTAGATGAAGCTGCTCAAGTTGAAGATTTACGTCATTTTGGCATAAATCCCAATACTTCATTACGCAAAATTGTGGACAAGGGGGGAAAGTAGGTTTTGGTTAAAAAGTTGAACTCTTGACATATCTTTTGACGTGTCTCGGCGTTTTTTCTTTTAGTCAATAGTTTTCGATAAATCGATGGTGGGAAGTTATCAAATGAATACCACCCTGTATATACTTACTGCTCCCTCTAAAATTTTCGTTGTGTTACCCGCAAATAGAAGCACGTAGGCTGTCATCGCATCTGACCACATGCCACAGGGCAGTAGGGTACGGACAACTAGAAAACGTACATAATAACCAATTATCACAGCATAGTAAACAACCAGCACAATAGAGAGTTTTTGGTCAGTCACGGCAAACGACAATTTTGTTATGGTTATGGTTAACTTTGTCGTTAATAACGATAACTTTTCGTCGCAAAATGTAGAGTTTTTGGACGCGTCAGACTTTAAGGAATCGAAATGTCGGTACTGTCACCGTTGACAAATGTAGGAATTTTAGGTTAATTTCGACATTCTAAACAAAATACGTGATTAGAACGGATTGTGCCCTAGACGTCGATTGCGAGATAAATTATCATTTAGAAAAGTATGGAGGAGATTATTGAATTAGTGTATATATATACGATGACGTAGCAAATGTCACATAAAAATAACCATAAAAGCACAAATAACGATACCGCTAATCTGACGTAATTAACCACGTCCGTTATGTTTAGTAAAGTTAACTGTGTGTCAAATCGTTACTGCGCAGACTCCAAATAACGATAACCACGATTTCAGTGACATATGTGCGGACCAAAAACTCTCTAATATCTCTGAGGATTTCCTCTATAAAAATGGTTCCCACAAAATATGACCTTGGGATAATTTCACGGCTGTGAAGTTTGGGTAGATGCGAAAATGAAAATATCGATCCCGGTACCAACTCGATATTTTTTAGCCAAATGGGTGCGTTTGGTTGGAATTTTGAGCAATTGATTACACCCGTCAATAATTATATAATTATTTTCGATACCGATACCGCTACAAAAATATCGATACCAGCTTGGAATCGCTCAAAAAGTATCTAAGATAAAAATACTCGATATTAGTGCAGAAGTACAATCATCGAAGTATCGTTAGCATCTCTACAAAAAAATCATCCAAAAGTGGGGAAGCGCGTGTAACTGCCGCCAACCTGAGGTATTGTGCTGGTTGTTCACTATGCTGTGCAATTATTTTTTGTTTGCGAACGATCGGTCTAGGGTCAACCGGCGCGGGTCGCGAGTAAAATCTGGAGACACGGAAGGAGCTGAAAAGCTGTTCAGTTTAAGTGACATATAATTTTGAGATTTAAATTCTTGCAATGCCCTGCCCACATAAATGCCCGCAATGCCCGTTTAAATCTCCGCAATGCCCGGGTTTTGTACACCACTTTGCCCCAGCGGTTAACCCCTCGATTTAGGCTTATTGTAGTTTGTCCTACCAAATTTATTTTTGCAAAAAATAATCTTAGTCCCTAAGGTTAGTTTATTGATTCACGGATATAGAATCTCGCGAATCATAAATTGAGCGTAAAAATTAAAAATTTTGACGCCAGCTTCATTTTATAAATGAACATGGTAGATAGACGTACTTCTAGCGTTATTACTGAAACTAATGCATCTGCTAGGTGTTTCATTTGTGGAGCCAGACTAACGGAAATTAATTCGATCAACATTGGAGGGAAACATTTCCGTTTCGGGTTATCCCCACTCCACTCCATTCCCTGCATATATCAGATCGATGGAGTACCCTCTAGATATACCTTACAGATTGAAATGGCTATATATAGGTGCTAAAGGTGAGCCTTGGAGAGATAAAAAAATTATATGCCAATGAAATTAAAACGTAAAAAACCCCATTTCGGAATTAATTCCCAGTAGGCTGAAAATCGTCTTTATACCTTTATTTAGTCTGAAATACGTGTAATCTAAGTTTGCACCATCGCAAAGCTTTTCGTATCCAACGACCTTCAAATTTTCGGCTTCGCATTCTTTTGTTTTTGATTGTAGCTGGAAAATGGTACAGCAGACAGAAAATTTGGTTCAATTCAGTACTAAAGGTGACTAAATTCGGCATGAAACCTTATACAAAACATCAAATTTGGTTTAGTGGTATAGCCGAGATCAAATGCGAAAAACGAAAAAAGCGTATTTCAGGGCAAACTTACATTTTGCGGATATTCAATACAAAATATCTTGAAAAGAGATACTCCGATTGAAAAATATATGAAATAAAACTTGTAGAGAATAAAATTTCACGATTCATGAATACCTTAGTTTTTAAATTTAGTCATTCATAATTTAAAGTTTAGCATTCATTCAAAATCAGTTGTCATTCATAATTTAAGTTTGGCATTAATTCAAAATCAGTTGTTTCGACATTTTGAGTCACTTGAATCCATGTAAGGTAAAATCATAAACATAAGCCAAATTCAGCCTGACTAAACTGATGTTAGTTATCCACATTTCCCCGATAGATTTAACATAAAAAATTGAAAGTGTCATAATTCCTTTATATTTTATTTCCTGGAGTTGCGATTGGTGTCGTTACTTATCTTGTCCATAAATATGTACGAGGGGTGCGGTAAAGTGAATACTCAGAATTTCAAGGTAGCATAACATTTTCATTTTTCATTTGCAGATGTTGCGACTGGTGTCATTGTACTATACTCATTAAATGGCCAAATGCTTCCGAATGATATATGATATATGTACAGCGTGGCTATATATATCAGGGGTAAAAAGTCTAGCCGAAAGGGTAAAGCAACAGCAAACTAGCTTTAAATTGGTGCAAAGTTTTGTGCGCCAAAATGATCGAAAACTGAGGTATCTATATAACGTAAAATTATATTTACTGCATCTTTTGTTCCATGGTTTTTTTCCAATAGGAGTATCAGTTTTAAAAGGTATATAGTCTTAGATAGCCGCAAAATGTTTAGTTTGCAGATAAATGGAAAAAATTCGCCGTTTCTAACTATTGATTTAGGCTCTACCGTTAAACCGACTTACACGTTTTAGATTATTTGACGCAAAATTGAGTATTTTTCAATATTGGGCAGAACAACATTTTCTGTCCGACGTATTATTTCCCAGCTACAACCAAAAAACTAAAAAAGTGCAAAAATTTGACAGTTTTAGGGCTGTCAAAAGTTAAGCTAACCACCTAGAATGGTGTAAACTCAGATTACACGCATTTGTCCAAGCAGTGGTATAAAAGTGATTTCCAGCTTGCTGGAAAAAATCTTCATTTGATTAGCCAGCAAGCAAGATTTTGTGATTGAAATGCTGCTAATAAATAATTCATATACCAATACAACGTTATGACTTAAAAGTGAGAATATTTGTTGCAGATCTAAGATTGTACTCTGTATACTGCTAGTATTACAAACATAGCACATCCCACTGCAGCGTAGAGAAGGCATATTTTTTGGACAAAGTAATTCTCAGGGCTCAATTAAATCCCTCGGGAACCAAACTTATGTTGAGCCGCTTAGTTTGAGATGTGTATCAATAAATATACAGGGTTATTCACGTTATTCGACAGGAGCATTATGGCTAAAGTATTCGATAAAAGAGAAAATAATAATTTCGGATGGATAGAGACCCATAGAGGCTACATTTTGAAAATATTTTCATTTTATACAGGGTGTCCCAAAAACACGGAATATATCAAAGTTATGTTTTTTTGAATGGAACACCCCGTATATTATTGCATATTCAGATTCCCTGGTGAATTCTAGTGTGACTTTATGTATCATACATGGGACCTAAAGCGAACCGTTTAGATGTAAATCACCATTTTCGGTATAAGTAGATATTAGGAGAAAACTGAATGTCGCAGAGATTGTAAGATATGGAAGGCTGTGACTTTTCCGTATTATTAAGCATAAAATGCGTCAGCTTTGATGAGACTGTCAAATTTAAATTACGTTTATGCTTGGAGAAATCGGTCGATTAATTAAGGAAACTTCGATCAGTGATAACTTGATTTTTTCAAATGGGAATGCTTAATTTTTTTTATACAGTGAACGTAGAATTTGATAACCTTTCTAAGGAGATCAGGTTGTGAATATCAATCTCTGGTAGTTTTCATTGAATTTAAAATTTTCAAACAAATCGGCGTTTTTGAATTTCCTACCTATAAGCAACGCAGTAGGCCATGAAATATAAACAAAAACCTGTTCGGGTACAAGAAGATAACTAACTTAGCTGAAAAATACACACTAACTAGACTAAAGGGACAAGATTATAAAAATCACTTAAAACAAATCAACTCTCCCAGAAACAACTGCGATAACATCTCTAAGGTCAAAGAGAAGCTGGAGTATGACAGCAATGGATATTTTTTACAGTCTACTGGCTACCGCAATTTACTAGAGGTTAAAAATTTCAAAGACAATTAAAAACCCTGACATGAAACAAAAAAACAACCAGCGACTGTTGCTCCAGCACGCAACTATCAATCATATGTAATGGTGTAGAAAAGTAGTAATTTGCATCGAAGTCGATACCTATGACTGGAGCCCTTCTATTTTTCAATATATATTAGCAACATTGCAAAAAAGAAGCACTGATAAATCAGATTTAAATTTTCTGCCATTTAAGTTATGTTTTATAATTTGAACAAATCTTAATTTATTTTTCATTTTCTGCAATCTTGCTAATAGGTACTGAAGAGTTTTCAGAGCTCGAGTCAGAGGTACTTGTGACTTGAGTTTTGACAGAATTGGATACCTTTTTATATCATTAAATGTGAAATTTTGTTATGAAAATAATAAACTGCCTACAACATTGTCTAGTAGTTTTCGTTTCATTTCAAAATTTTTAATGGTTTTGGAAATTGCCAATCTCTAGTACATTGCAGTAGCTAGTAGGCCGTGGAAACATTCCTTTCTGCCATACTCCAGCTTCTCCTCGACTAAAGATATGCTACCGCCGTTGTTTCTGGTTAGACTTTGTTTTTTGTGAGTAATTTTTATCATCTTGTCCCTTTAGTCTGGTTGGTGTGTATTTTTCAGCTAAGTTAGTTGTTTTCTTCTACCTGAATAGGTTTTTGTTTATACTTCATGGCCTGCTACATTGCTTATAGGTAGGAAAATTGAAAAACGCCGATTTGTTTGAAAATTTAGAATTAAATGAAAACTACCAGAGATTGATATTCACAGCCTTATATCATTAGAAAGGTTATCAAATTCTACGTTTAACCGTATAAAAAAATTAAGCATTCCCATTTGAAAAAATCAAGTTATCACTAATCGAAGTTTCCTTAATTAATCGACCGATTTCTTCAAGGATAAACGTAATTTAAATTTGACAGTCTCATCAAAGCTGACGCATTTTATTTTTAGTGGTACGGCAAAGACACAGCCTTCCATATTTTATAATCTTTGCGATATTCAATTTTTTCCTGATATCTACTTATACCGAAAATGGTGATTTACATCTAAACGTATATACATGGAAGCCATGGGATTGATTTTAATGAAACTTCGCCACAGTATTACTACTTTAGTGGGAATGAAAACGCATATGGTTTTTAGAAAACAAGTCAGTGCAGGCGCAGCAATAATAAAATAACTAAAAATCCACAATCAGCTCAAACTAAGTTTTTAACCGTTTAATATGAGTTTCTGACCATTTTATTTTTTTTTGGTGGGGGTGAAATTGAAGTGGTTGGAGGATGGGGGTTGTGAAACAGAATTTTTTCTAGTATTCATAGGAGGCTGTCCATTGATCTGAGAAAGAAAGATCTAGCGACATAATATACTTTTTTTAGGTCCATACGAATATTTCCTTGCCTATAACAAAACTCAGGAGATTTTCTGATGCATACACATGAGTATTACTTTAGGTCGTTCTGTATTGTGTAACGTGGACACCTTTAAATTGATTTTAACGAATTTTTGACACAGTATTATTACCGTGGCGAAGATGGAAATTGCGTATGATTTTTATAAATCATGTTAGTGGCGGCATAGCAATGATCAAATAACTGCAAATATAAAAACAGCTCAAATTACGTTGTTAGGATTTTAGAAGTTCCTCATTATTTTCTAGTTTTTTTTTTGGGAGGAGGTAGAGTGAGATTGGACTGACAGGGAAGTAGGGGTGTTGTAAAACTGAAAAATTTGTTCTATTCGTAATAGGCTATCCACTTGATTTCATTTTTTTATAACGCGTGTTATAGCTATGAATATCTTTATGGCTGGGATAACTCTTATTGTGCTCAAAAAAGTAAGTTAAGATCTTATACAGGTAAATGCACGTCACATTGAGTATCCTGTATTTAATAAATATCTCACGACAACATAATCTCGACTTCACTTCAAATATCGAGCAGATGATTGACCTTTGTATAACAAACACCTTGCAAACGTGGCTGGCTCTGCCCCGTGCAATAGTACCGCATGATATAAAAAAGTGTGCGCAAGCATAGTAGACCTCTAGCAAGGCACTGATGTTCAACTGCCTACTTAGCATCATTATCAGATGCATCTTCTTTCCCAACGTACCACACACAGAATTAATCTGATCTATTTGGGTGATGATTCAGAAAGGATAATATTAGTATCATCTGCACACAACGATAGTTTTTCGTAGGAGGAAGTAATTATGTGGGCCATTGATAAAAAATAAAAACATTAGTGATCCGATTATATATAAAAGAGACCTTCCCCCCAAGAAAAAAATTACCCCACAAATAAAAAATCCCTCTCGCAAGAAAAAAAATTAGCGACGCCCTTGCTCTACCAAGATTTAAGATGAACGGTACGTCACGACAAAAGAGAGGTCGAAAATTTGAGTCGGATATAGAGCTCAGCAATGCTTTGATGGATATACTAAACAGACTATCAAAAAATGGTTTTAGAAGTTTATAATAAGTGAACAAAGCGATGAGATGAGTGAACAGAAGGTACTTTGAAGGTAGATTTCTAAATACATATTTCATCTCTATACTGTTTCTCATATTATATATACGTAACACCAGTCTCCCTATTTTATGATACATTCTCATATACTTTAAAATGTACGCTCCCACCATTTTTGAAAAGATATTCTTACCGCCAATATAAAAATGGTGCATGCGTATATATAATAGGTATACAAGTTATGCATTCTTAGTTCCTTTTATTATTGTCGCTCCTTATGTTGCAAATTATTTATTATTTTGATTCTACTGTAATTACTCAATCAATTTGACAACAGCGCGTTTCTCAGCATTTTCGTCTTAGATGTCAGTGATTCTCGGATAAAGGCGGCCATAGACCGGAGTGCATGTGTGACATACAGGACGGCCAAGCTAGTATGCGAAACACAAACCACAGCATAGTAAACAACCAGCACAATAACTCAGGTTGGCGGAAATCACACGCACACCCCCACTTTTGGATGATTTTTTGTAGGGATGCTAATGATACTTCGATACTTCTGCACCTAATATCGAGTATTTTTGTCATCGATACTTTTTGAGGCATTCCAAGCTGGTATCGATACGTTTGTATCGGTATCGAAAATAATTATATAATTATTGAAGGGTGTAATCAATTGCACAAAATTCTGTGTACGAATCAAACGCGCCTATTTGGCTAAAGAATATCGAGTTGGTACCGGTATCGATGTTTTCATTTTCGCATCTCTACCCAAACTTCGCATCCGTAAAACCCTCCCAAGGTCAAATTCTGTGGGAACCATTTTTATATAGGAAATCCTCAGAGATATTATGCTGGTTGTTTACTATGCTGTGCACAAACTAAGCAAGCGGTAAGTACGCTGTTGTCCGCACACAATGCTGTTTGAGTGTCAAACATGTACTTTGATTACAAACGATGAGCAGTGAAGACGAGTTAATTTTGATGACAGTGGCGTACGCGTCCATTGACAAAAAAAGTAGAAACAAAATCGGACCCGCACAAAGTGGGGGAATGAATTTCAAAACGACAACTTTTGACACATATAAATTGACTGGAAGAATTACAGCCGGATGATTGGAGAAACTATTTAAGGATGGATGAAGCCAGTTATCGTATGCTGCTTGATTTAGTAACTCCCGTAATTGAGAAGCAGGACATAATACTGAGGTCTGCTATAAAGGTAAAGGTAAAGGTAAAGGTAATTTATTTGACTGTTTTATACACAAAGAGTATTTACAGCAAGTCAAAAGAGATACAACAAAACTGAATATAGATAATATTACAAACTTGTGTAGAAGACTGACACTTAAAATTCACAAACAATAACATATAAAGTATACCACATCTTAACCAAAACGGCTGAAGTATTCTTCGCAACTATAGAAGCTGTTTATTAAAAATAATTGTTTCAACGCCAATTTAAATGTTGTGGCCTCCATATTCTTGAAACTGTCCGGCAATGCATTAAAGAGCTTTAAGTTAAGGCTATTTTTCTGTGACTTGCTCAAACGATAACGCGGTAATCTCAGGTGATGACAATTTCTGGTACCGAAAGAGTGCAAGTCTGACTGTATCGTAAGATCAGCCAAATTTTTACGTATTTCTAAAATACTCATATACATGTAAACAGATGGCAGTGGCATAATTTGTAATTCAGAAAATGAAAGCCTACAAGACTCTCTGAAGCCTAAGCCCATTATAATTCTGACGGCTTTTTTCTGCATTTTAAACACCCTTGTAGCTTCACTTGAGGCACCCCAGATAGTAATGCCATATTGCATTTTAGAGTGGAAAAGAGCATAATAAACTGTTTTCAAAACATGTATATCAAGATTTTGTTTCAATTTTCTGAGGATGAATAGTACAGATGAGAGTTTATTGCATAAAATGTCAACATGGCTCGACCAATTTAACCTATTATCAATTGTTATACCAAGTAAAGTGACACTTTTCGTTTCAGGAACGGATGGTTTTGATGAGATTACAAGTTTTTGTGTTTTGTCACGATTCAGGAGAAGTCTGTTATCAGCGAACCATTGCCGTGCCCTCTCTTCCTCCTCATCAGACAGTTGTTCGAGTTTGCCTATATCGGGACTTCTAATTATAACAGTGGTGTCATCTGCAAATAAAGTGCATTTCGTAGGGTTGATAAATTCGGGAAAATTGTTAATATAAATGAGGAAGAAGAGCGGGCCTAAGACAGACCCCTGAGGCACTCCGTGCCTTTGTGATAAAACGGAAGATACAGCGCCATTTATACAGTCCACCTGACAGCGCTTATCGAAGTACGATTTGAAAAATAATACTGTTTTTTCTGATAACCCTATTGTAATAAGTTTGTCAATTAGAAGATCATGGCTGACGCAATCAAAGGCCTTTGAGATGTCATACAGTGCTAGGAGTATGTGATTGCCTTTCTCAAGGCTCTCTACTATGTCAGATATGACCACACGAACAGCGTCCACGGTTGACTTACCAGGAAGGAATCCCCATTGCCTTTCGCTAAAAAAAGATATATCCATTAGATGATCCAAAAGCAGTTCTTTTAATATGATCTCTAATAGTTTTCCGAAGATTGGGATTATAGAAATTGAGCGATAATTGTTGAGGTCTGATTTGTTTCCTTTTTTAAAAAGTGGCACCACCTTTGCGCATTGCAAAGATTCTGGAAATTTTCCAGAAAACAAACATGTATTGAATAAATGGGTCAACAGAGGAACTAAAATGTGTTTAGTTTCTTTGACAATTTTACTATTTATATTATATACATCCATACTAGACGTATTTTTTAAGTACGTAATGCTGTACGAAACCATGTCTTCAGTAACATATGGAAATTCGAATGGTATGCCGCTTAAATGATTAATCGCCGTCTCGATGTCCGGTACTTCCCTGTTTTCGGTAGGAATTTTACTCATAATACTTTCCGCGATGGTGGAAAAATGGAGATTGAAATCCTCACACGTTATTTTGCTGCTATCTGGACGATGATGTCTAGCTAACTCATAGTTTATTAATTTCCAGGAATCCTTACTTTTATTATCCGAGTTACTGATAAAGTTATTAAACGCTGCTCTTTTTGTTGCTATTATTTCTTTGTGATACTCTCGTTTGAGTTTTTTGTACAGATCAGTGAAGGCAGGTGATGTTTCGGCCTCGCAGACTATCCTAACTGTCGATAAAATATTTCGTTTTTGTCGAAGTGAGTCAGTAAACCAATGTACAGGGGGATTGCATTTAGTATCTGAAAGTTTCTTTAACGGAAAGTATGTATCTATTAGCTGACTGTATGTTGAACACAGGAGTTGTGACATATAATCAGCGTCGCATGCTGAATAAAAATGATTCCAGCTTATTTTACGCAACGCTTGTTCAAACTTCCGTATATTTTTATCAGTAAACCGTCTAGTGTATATGGGTTTCGAACGGAACGAATTGCTGCAGGATTTAAAAATTTGCGCCTTATGGTCCGATATACATGGGTCTAGAACACTTGTAGTGTACTCATTATTCTGCAAATTAGTACATATGTTATCAATGCAAGAGCTAGATTGTAGTGTCACCCTAGTTGGCTCACTTATCGCCACAGTCAGACTAAAGGAGCTCAAGAGACACATTAGGTCGGTCAAGTTTGTTGACTGCCCTAAAAAATTTATATTAAAATCACCTAATATGATTATCTTGTGGTTACTTTCAGCCAAAAACATTAAAAGCTGTTCAAATCGGTCTAAAAATATATTGAAATCAGATAAGCAGGATCTGTAAATGCATATAACAATTGTATTTGTTTTTCTAATTTTTACCCCACAGAACTCAGCATCACGTTCTAGGCAGAAACTTGAAATATCTAAAGGCTCAATATCATATTTGTTATCAGAAAAAATACAAACACCCCCATGTTTACCAGGAGGGCGACAGTAGGAGCTAATTAGGGAATAACCGTGAATATTAGTCAACTTTAAGGATTCATAATCTAGCCAATGCTCAGACAAGCATAAAAGACTAAAATTCCTATTTTCTATGAAAAGGTTGATCTTGTCGATTTTATTTGACAGAGACTGGACATTTAAATGCAACAAAGAGAATTCAGCCATCTTACACAAAGATGCGGCATCGTTTCTATCATTTTCATTTATGTATCCGCTGCCACCTGGGACCGCCTCTGAAAAAACCTAGTGACATACGCTCCTTCCGGCCAGCTTGAAGGCTCTAGTGCTGTGTCTAAGTTTTCATAATTAACAAGTACCTTAAATGAGGCATATGACTTTGGATACTTAGGAATCAGTTCCTCACATACTACTTCAGGGAAGGTATTTCTGAGAGCTGTCACCAAATTTTCAGATTTGGTTCCCGGTTGCAGGCGTGACACAAATAGCGAAACTTTTTTAGGCGCGGCTTTAACACTGCACATATTTTTTGCACTTCCAATAATAGCATTTTGACTGTTACGTCGACTCTTCTTTCGGGTAACGTTGATCCATTCTTTTTGATAATCCAAATCGCGTGGATCTGCGTCACTTTTGCGGTCGTCAGCAGCTACATTTCTTCCGTTGCTTACTCCCTGGCTGTTGCCGGTAGAATATTCATCGGATACGTCCTCGCTAGGTATCTGCGCGGTTGCCGAAACTGGTACTGGAACTGGAAGTGTTTTATTCTGTGTGACAGTCGAAAAGGATTGCAGGTTCCTGCTTTTCGATGGCAATATGCTGTCTTTAGTTTTCGCCTTCATTTGATTGGTGGTACCACCTCTGCTAATGGTGTTAGATAGTTTTATATCTGTGTTTTCCATTTTTTCATATTTTAAAATCTTTTGTTCTAATGTATCTATCTTATAATAAAGGAGAGAATTTTTCTCTTCCATTTCTCGCAACAATCGTTTTAGAAGATCATTTTCCACTAATAGGTGATCATACCTTTGTGTTTTATCACTTTCTCCACTGGCATGGTTGTCAATCACCGTTTCAATTGAGGTGTCCGACGAATTCATGCTACATTTTTCGCACTTATAAGCAGATGCGCTTCCATCATCGTAATTGGCACATTCAGTATGGACAGGCACTTCACAAAGCGAACATATGAGCACTTTTGAACTTCTTAATAACTTTTTAACACAAATATTACATTTATTTTTGTCGACGATATCTACGGGCGTCTTGCTCGTGTGCGCCATTTTGGTTAAATTCATCACCTCATAAACGATTATCAGTCACGCTTTGCTATTTAGCGACTCGGAGGAATTACGAATCTCTTGTAGTTTCATTCAATAATACCTACATCATACGCTGCAACCTTTTTAATTCTATTGATGTAATTTTTGCATTTCGTTTTCGACAGACAGTCAAAACTTTTATAAAGTTCAATGAATTCTGTCACGAATTCTCTTGAGAAGCTTCTCAAATCAGACATTTTGAAAATAGTACGTTATATGATATAACCTATGATATTACCTACGCGACACTGAACAGAATAATCACGTTAAGACAGAGTGAGGTTAATCCACACACCGACATACACGTATGTTCATTCATGTATGGGCGTGCATGAATTCAAGTTGAAACAGAAAATTTGTATGTCGCGCATGTATATCACTTTTTGCCCACACACCAGCGAATATCAACGTAGAAGCATGTATGACACATGTATGTCACACATGTAGGCCGGTCTATGGCCGCCTTAAGACAAAAGATTAACACACAAACGATAAATCAACAAAGCAACCTAACCCAACCGGCTAACACTGCGCATTTACGTCATTATCACAATGGCTTTTTGGGAAGAGAGGGAAGGCGCTGTTTCCAGATTTCAATATGAACTTTTATCGAAACAGTTTTTACTTCCATAACTAAAATAATGAATAATTAATTCAAACGGTAGTCAACCGATTTTTTTAATGTTACAGTATAAACTACATATTCCAAAAAATATTTTTAAATATTATTTATCCTTGAGTCTACTCTTAAAATAGGCTTATTCTACCCACCTATACAAACACGCTAATCTGTCATAAGGGCTCATGTTGGAATTCCGATTTTATATATTATTATCTTTCTGAAATGATCGACAATTAGTGGTGAATTTTTAAAAAGGTAAATACCAAGGGTAAATACCTATGTGATCAAACTTATCAAAAATTGAGGGAAATATTCATCTGCTAACTACTCTCGTGAACAAACGTCCTTAATGAAACTTAGTGCTGTTTGTCTGAAACCAAAGTAACGGCATTTATATAATAAGAACAGATGATTTAGCGTGTAAATGCTTTGGAAAAGCCAGTTAGATGAGTTGGGAATATATTATCATGGACGTAAGTCATTAGGCAGAATAATAGATTTTTTCCGACCATTTGGAAAATTCCACTTTCCAAACATATGTTCAAAATACGTGTAATGTAAGGTAAAATGACTGAAAGACACAACCTTACCATCTGTAGAGTTATTACGTCATCCAAGCCATAGGAGTTAGATTTTCGTATATTATTTTTAAAACATCCCCTGTAGTCACTTTGTGCGTTCTGTAAAATAGATGTTTTTACACACACATCGTTGACACTACAAAAAATAGAAACAAAGGCATCATTTATTTCAAAAGAATGACACAGTGAGGTAAGGAGAGTATTAGTTCTTTTAGATTGGGCGTTCGTAGTCGACAAAGATTCATATAATTTTGGAGTATCACCGTTATTTGCTTGTAAATATGCAAACCTCTCACGTCGAAGCGATGAAAGAGAAAAGTTACAAAGCTCTTGATATTTTCGCCTCCTTTCCGAGGTGCGGCATTGTTCAGACTTTGATAGAGCTCCGTTGCGTTGTCCAAAAATAGCTTTTAAATTCTCTGTTAGCCATGGCGAACGCGGCTTGAATGAATAAGGACCAGAGGCTATCCAGCACGGAATGTGGCTGGTGCATAGGCCACACGATGGGCCCTTTTGCGGCGCTATCCGCGCTAGTTCCTAAGACCTGCCCTTTTGGCAAAGGCAAGTACATTCTTAGGTCCTATCCGTTTTATCTCTATTGGTTCCAAGGTTCTTGAGCCCAGCATAGTCTGTCTGCCTGTGATAACCCAGGGTTTCACAGCGGCACAGGATGTGTGCCGAGGATTCTTCCTCTTCACCACACCACGTGCACGTTGGGTCGTTGACCACCCTCATCACAAACAAGTGACGCCTGAAGGTGTTGTGACCCGTTAATAAGCCTACTAACAATCTCAAGTTACTCCTATCCAGAGAGAGACAAAATCGTCCTATTCTCTCTGCAGGCCCTGCTAATAGCTCCCGAGCCTGACGGAGATGACCAGAGACGTTGTTCCATCTCAGAGAGTGTTGATTCTGGATCCACTCTCCAGTTGTTTTCCTAATCAAGTCTGCAGACAGTCCTAAGGCTGGTTCCGGGCTCACAAAACTGTTTCCGGATCCCATCCTGGCTAGATGATCCGCCATTTCATTACCCTTTACCCCAGCGTGCCCAGGTACCCACATCAGTGATACCTTGTGTTTAGCTGAGATGTCGTCAAGAGCCCTCCTGCACTCCAGGACCAGTCCCGACGTTATTTTCCAAGCACTCAGTGCTTTGATGGCTGCCTGACTGTCAGAGCAGATAGTAATCCGCCTCCTAGACCCGTCAATTTCCCGAATACGATTTACACAGGCAAGTATCGCATAGACCTCAGCCTGGAATACTGTGGTGTGCCCCCCAAGAGGGAATGAAAGTCTTGTACGGGGTCCGTAGACTCCCGAGCCCGAGCCCTCTCTAGCGAGTGAACCGTCTGTGTACCAGACCTGTCCTCCTCCTTCGATGAGCTGTCTTTCCCTAGACTCCCACTCTTCCCTTGACGGAAGCACCACCGTAAATTTGCGATTGAAGCGATGCGTAGGAGAAACTGCATCGCTCCTCGCCAACAAAATAGGACAATCCTCATGCAACTCTGCTAGAATCGTCGAATGTCCTTTGCCTGGATTCATAAAAGTCCAGTTACCCTGACTCCAGAGACGGAACCCAGTTTTTCTAGCTTCCCCTTGGATTACCAGATCCAAAGGAGGAAGATTCAGTAGTGTTTCAATGGCACTCAAAGGTGTTGTGCGCACTGCACTGGTTATACTAAGACATGCCAAACGTTGGACCTTATTAAGTTTGGCTCTTGTTGCCTCCGTCTTTATACAGGTCCACCACACTATGGAGCCATATATTAGTGACGGTCTGACTATTGTAGTGTAGAGCCAGTGCACCACTTTTGGGCTCAGGCCCCAGCTACTACCGACAACTCTTCTGCAGGCCCATAATGAGTTTCGAGCCTTGCTTACCTTATAATCCACGTGCTGCCTCCAAGTCAGCTTGTGATCCAGTATGACTCCTAGATACTTTACTGACTGAGACAATTCAAGTGTCTTTCTGAAAAAGGTAGGCCTCATGAGGCCTTCCATCTTCCTTTTCCTAGTGAACATAACGAGCTCCGTCTTTTCAGCGTTCACTGACAGATCCACCTCATTACACCACGTTTCCACAACATGCAGCGCGCCTTGCATTACCTCGGAGACTGTATTAATGAATCTACCCCTGACCACTATGCTCAAATCATCGGCATAGGCCTGTACGTAGACCCCTGTGTTGCTTAGTCTCACGAGTAGGTCATTCACCACTAAGCGCCATAATAGAGGTGAAAGAACACCGCCTTGTGGGCAGCCTCGCGCCACTGCAACGCTATAGTTTATGTCATTAAGCGTTGCAGAAGCCACTCGGCCCTCTAGAGTAGTAAGAATCCACTCCACTAGGACTGGAGCAATTCCATGTCTCTCTAGGGCGCGTCTTATCGAATTGGTAGTGGTACAGTTGAACGCACCCTCGATATCAAGAAATGCTACCATAGCCACTTCCCGTTGATCTAACGTTTTCTCCAGCCCGCTGACCAAATGATGAAGTGCCAGCTCAGCTGATTTTCTCGCCTGATATGCGAACTGATAGGCATGGACTTCAACCCTTTGTAAGGGCCCAACGCGGCTTACTAACACGGACAGTCCGTGATGAATAATGTTTGTCAAACAGTTGCAAGATGTTTGATGAAAGAAACTTTGTTTTGCCCTTAATGTTTGCAATGTGTAGAATAATAAACCATGAAACTGCAATAAGGTGTATATTGAAGCTATCAATATTTAAGCCCTGGCGTATTCCAGGCAAGCTCCATTAAAAGTCACCAATCTTATTAACTTTGTGTTTCACAACAACGTCTCTACAACGCTTAGTAAAATCCCATGCGCATGTCGATAATACCTTCCTCTTTTACTTTAAAAGGCAGTACATAGATATATACATATTTTGTTCACTCCTTTGACGCTTCCTCTGTAATCGTGCTATTTTTCGTAGTATTTGCAAGATACTCTAAGTTCCCCCCATTAGTAGTCGTAGTCCAGCCATCGAGCACATCATACGTATTTGTCTGTATCTACGATTGTTTTTTGGTTTTGTTTTATTTCAGTTGTGCAAAATGAAATTTAGTTTTTCGCCAGTTCATTTGGAAAATGAATGGTTCTGTTGTGTACAGTGTCCATTGGAGATGAATAATCTTCTGAAGAATGGAAAGTCATGTCCATTGAAATTCTGCGTTCTGGTTGAAACCAAACATTTCTTGTAGAGGTTTTTGTCAACGTGGTTACCATATTTCTTGGGTTGGTGTATCAGCCGATGTTCTTCATTTATGAGGAATGGTTTCCATTTCGTTCAGGATTTTTATATAGATTATTTTGGAGAAACAAAAAATATATTATATCTCACAAATGGTAGCAGTAGTCATGCGGTAACTGTAGCTGTCGTTTGCAATAAGATAAGAGCCATTAGCGATTGGGTAGCAGATGATAGAACTAACGCTTGGTTACGTTCGCTGACAGTTCTGGCACATTGTAGGTTATCTTGTTGTCAGTTATTGTCTGTCGTGATACTGACAGCGATTTCCGCCTGTCAGTTGCCATTCGCAAGATACGTAATAAGCCCGCCGGTCCCAATTTGGGACTTTCCTTTTCAGAAACAACGGCCTTTGAAATGACAAGGCCAATGAATCAGCAGCAGAAGAATGAAATAATGGTAATAAAATGCATACTATTCCTTCACTGCGAAGTTTTAGGTGGGGCCCTGTCACATGGATCTTATAGACGTGGTTTGAATTTCGTGCTGCAAGACGGAAAAGCCAAGTACTTCTTCTTCAATTTGGACCATCCGAGGTTGTCTAGGTCACCCAGTGTGTCCACTATGATGCGAATGCCAAAATCCTATATCTCTACCTCCTTGCGCGAAATAGACAAATCGACGGAGTGTAGGGTGAATACGGTCAGGGAACCGAACAGCATACGCTGGCGATGTCCGAGAGGTATTTTGACCACATTCACCGTACCACCAATTCATTCTAGTGATACCCGTTGAACCATTTTTGTTGTTTCGAAAGTCCGATGTAGCACATCAACAACTCGACAGACGTCAAACGCGCACTACTATCTACATATGTGCTTCGTAGTAATCTGGGTTTTTTCATGTTGTGCCTCTGTTTTGTTCTAATCGTACAAGGGCGGAATTATAAATGTAGATATCATTATCCGTCAATATCTTGATATCTCTAAACATTTTGGTTGTATGTTACTTAAAAAAATCACTCCTTTTGGAGAGTACTAAACGCCCTATGCAGAAAAGTCCCAACTTAGGTAATTCAGGGGAATCCGCCATATCTACTAGCTAAGCGTATGACGACCATCTTAGCACCATATTTAGATTTTTATTTTTATCTGAAGATAGATTATGTTATTCAAAGAAATTAACAATATTTCAATTGCGCTTAGTAGAAAATAGCAAAGGGGTACTTTTCTAGAGTATCTGATTAACATTCCTCCGTTGACAAATTTATCGACCAATTTCATGTTTCGGAATACCCTCACAGTTGTATAATTTCTGTCTTATACCGTACAATATAGAGTATTAACCATTTTCTTCAAAATAGAAGATGAGGCAAAATACGTTGACTATTATTGTGTATAAATTAGGTTAATCGGTGTGAAAAAAAACGAACTACAGAATAACTTCCATCTCTAGCAATTACAACTTTTCCAGCTGTTAATCGGAGAGCGTCAGTTGTAATTCAGAGAGCATCGTATGTAAATCAGAACGTATCAAATGTAAATCAGAACAGTCAATTGAAAATCAGAATGCGTCATATCTAAATCAGAATAATCAAATGAAAATCAGAACGTATCATGCTGATTTACGTATGACAGATTCTAATTTTCAATTGACTGTTCTGATTTACATTTGATACGTTCTGATTTGCATATGATGCTTTCTCAATTACAACTCACGCTTACCGATTAACAACAAGAAGAGGTCTAGATTTAGGTGTATAAAATCGAACGTATGTATGACGTAGTCTATACATGTTATATCCGGACACATCCCGACCTGAATCTGTATTCCCCATTTAAGTGCAAATCCAGGTCATCATGCCGTCGAAACGATATCGGGCCGATGTTGCGTCTGTCTAAAGCGATGTATGCGCAACATAATTATAACATTCTAGTGCTGCTTGGAACGTCTTTATCTCGCTCATAGTATTAGGTATACTTCATACCAGCGCCATAAAATTTCTTGCAGTCTCTCTTACCTCCTAAACCAGATCAATTTCATATTGATCTGTTCCTTCCTGATCTGTCCGTTTATCCATTGGGGACTCTTCCCTTTTCCAGTTCCGCTTAGGTTATTTGTTGTATATGTTGACTTTACAAGAACTTTAAGAGAAGTGATCAAATTTTAATCACGTCCCAGCTACACCACAAACTGTAACCAAAAGGGTTTAATGCTTGGGACACATCTGTTTAAAGCACAGAGCACTGGCTACGCCTCCCTTTTCGCGGCCTTTAGGCAAGGCTTAGACATTGAAGTAATTAGACATACCGCAGGGTGGAGTTATATGTCAAATGTTTTTGTTACATCTTATAACAGGCCCATATGCTTGACGATTTATATTTTGCAAAATCACTGATAATGAAAAATGGATTGTGATGCTACTAAACTAAACTTGGAAATTTTAATGAAGGTTACCTCTAGAGACATAAATAAAGAATACATTATTCATGTAAAACATGTTGAGGAAACGATTGTTTGATACTCACATTGATGCACCAAAGCAAAAAGAGTTTTTAACTTAATAAGTTCAATGTGCGGTAGTAGCGCCCTTCATGACAGCAAAATCGTGATTGAATTTGGATTTTTTGCCTTAAAAAGACCCCTGAGACGTAATTTTAGATTGTTGTGCCATTTTGTTATAGAGTAATTGAGGAAAGAGGAAAATAAAAGTAAAACCTTGAAAATCAAGAATTTTAAGGCTTCATGTTCCTATCTCAATCTTCACCTGTCAAGCGTTACCGGTCGAATATCCGAACGCCTTGTATACCTGTACTAATTATCTATAGTATTTATTATATTACAATGTATTGTGTAAGACTTTTGCAGTTATGATCTAAAAACCTGCTGGTTCTTGTGCTATTCGGTCGATGTTGAGACGTTCCGCCGCCCTGGCGTCGGCGCGCTTTGTTGCTTGGAAGTCCGCGAACAGGTAACCGTTTCTGAGTATGCCATCCGCTCGTAGTAGCAAAACGTGAAGTAACGAAGCACGCCACCGCAAAGGCGTCGGAGACGGTCGACTTTGACCCATCAGCTCAAAAACCATGAGTTCATAGTACATTCCATTGCTAAAGAGTGGATGAGAAAATATTACCTGTGCGAAATAGGATAAATTTAACGAGTTTCATTATATCGGCAGGGCTTTAAATGTAACTCGATTATTGACAATTGCAATTAAAAATGAACTTTATTGGATCATTTGTTTAGAATATGCAGTCAAAACTAATTTTTATGTACGCATAATAATATTATTAACAAGAATTGAATCAAAGCTTTAATTTGATCTATGGATGTACATATACATATACATCGTCGCAGTTAGCCAAACAGCCGAATGTTGTTGTATGCACAGATGTCAAATAGATAGATCGGATATGGAAAACCAATACATATGTATGTAAGTGCAGTTTTGCAGTTCAAGCTGTAATTGTTTCAGGCCACGTCACTTGTATAGGGTATCCAGTTTTGGGCACTTTGACGAAGTATCTCGGTTATTTTTATAAAGGTAGAGATGTGCAATTTTCACGATAGTGCGCTACTTCTTTGTGAAACTAAAGATGCCCTCAACAAAATTATCATGGCCTTCTTCGTTTTTTGAGATACTGGGTGAAATCGAAAACTATTGATTTTGGGACCGCCCTTATTTCTCGGTTATTTTTAGCTTATCGAGAAGTTTGAGAAATGTAGTTGAAATGTGGTGTAGTTTGATTTTTTCTTTATCTAATCATTTATCAGTTATGAAGCATACATTAATTTTTTTAAACGGAACACCCTGTATATTATTTTTGACGTCAATTGAAAATAATTCAAGCTTTTCAAAAATAGATATTAGTATGAATTTATTTTGAAAACTAAGCTCAAAATTAAATTTTTCTCATTGATTAACTTTATTTGTAGCAGCATGCCATGACTTGTCTATTAAAAACAATACCCAAGTAAACAATTATTAAGATACAAGGTACTGAATACTTTTAAACTCAATTATTTAAATGTGTTTTATTAACTACTATTTAAGATAATGTTTCATAAATATTACTTATAGTCCATTATTGCATTAATTAAAACGAAAACTATATCTAGAGAATATGAAAATATCTGAATCAAAACAAAAGTTAAAAAACACAGAAATGTTAACGTTGGATACTATTTTCTCGAATGCAAAACTGGCACATTTTTCGTATTCTTTCATTTTAGAGATTTAGAAGTTAAATCAAATGCCCTCCGAAGTTCTGTTGCAGACTCGTATCGTGTTTTGTGTACTTTATTTTGCATATAATCCCATAAAAATAAATCTACAACCGAGTCTACAACTAAAGATCTGGAGATAGTGGAGGCCATCTTATAAGTCCGTTAGTACCTAACCATTTTTGAGGGAAGTAGTCATCTAGAAATGGTAATAAAAGTTATGACCTGGGGGACCATCTTGCTGGAGGTATATAGGTATTATTATAATTTACTAAAGGACTATCTTCGAGTAATTATTATGGTATGACTTCCTCAAGAATGTCTAGGTATCTACGTGCTATAAAGGCTGCTTCATAAATTCGGTAGGATACTATAAAGTAAAACACGATACCCCAACCCCAAAGCCTCCTTGTTGGGCACTTTCAAGAATTAAATGTTGATTTTCCTAGTTTCTCGTATTGTGGCGACTGGAAATTCCAGAACTTGAAGTCTATCAAAATAATCGTTGATGCGTACCCGTATTTGTTGCAAGTACTACTGGTAAAACTTTATCCGACGCTCGGCATCGCCAGGATGCAAATATTGAACTATCAAAAACTTGTATGGATGGTATTTGTATTTTTTTCAATTTTTTGAGCAGTTGATTTTGCCTACCACTTCCTCTATGTGCTTGCAAGATGATGATGCCGTTGCTTCTATGTGACCTGAAACGTTTGTTTCCCTTTGCTTCCTATTCTCCTTGAACTAAGTTTTAGGACGTGGTTGAACAAAGGATCCTAACTAGATTTATTTTTTGACGAGCAAATACATCTGGAAACGGTTGCTGTCCCTCTGGGTATCAGCTGCCATTATTATAGAAAATTGACAATAATTTAAAGAAAACACAGAAAGAGCAAAGCTATAAGTAATAAAAATATAATTAAAAACTGGCAGACTCGCAAGTTTTTGACATATTAGCTGTTTTGTTTTTAATAGGTGAGTCATAGCCCACAATCTACTCACCACTAAAATAACACTATATTTATCATCATAATAAGACATTATTTATTTATTATTTATTTATTATTTATTTTGTAACGTAATACAAAATAGCGCCACCTCGAAGGCCATGCCTTGTGTGAGGTATAGGCGAAATAGCTATATATTATACTACAATTTGCTAGGTATATACACTTAATAACTCAATTTGTCCAATATATCACCTTATCTTATTTTAATCCTGTTCTTTCAAATCTAAGTAGAGTCTGTTATAGAATAATAACTGCTTAGATGTAATATATATTTTTGAAAAGCTTAAATTATTTACAATTGACATAAAAATAATATACAGGGTGTTTCATTTAAAAAATATATGTTTACTGAAAATTGATTACAGTAAGAAAAAATCAAGCTACTCAAACTACTCCACCCGATTCTAAGGAAAAATCCTATAAGAACTTTTTTAAACATTTCAATAAGATAAAAGACAACCAAGATACAAGGGTGGTCCCAAAATCGATAGCTTTCAATTTCAACCTGCAACCGTAACTTCAAAATCTCCGAATCTTCAAAAATAACCGAGATACCACGTAAAAGTGCCCAAAATGGGATACCCTGTGCAATTTTGTTGCCACAGGTATTAGCATGATTTTTGTCCAGCGAAGCTTTACTTCTTTATCTTAAGAGAAGAAGCACAAGACATACAGAATTATCTAGTATTTGAGCAATGCCTTTCCTGAAGGATACAGTTTTATGCATTTTTATTCATTATGGTAAGTATAGTATTTTGTGATTTTAGCTAAAGATGTATCTTAAATGACAGAAACCCATGTTTTCTGTTAAAACGTTTTATTTTCCCACGTAAAATAATATTTGGAAAATATAATAAAAAAATCAGTAGTCGATTCTGCTGAACACAAAAAATAACAAAATAAAATAGTATTAAGATATTGTCAGAAGTAGACCTAGTCATTTTAAGTTCCACACTGATAGGTGATGGGAAAGTTGTGATCGCGGAAATTTTCGATTTAAGATACCTAATCGTTTTTTGGGCGTTTTATGATGTCTACATATTGAAAATCTACATCACTCATTGCCGTTGGTCTGTACACCGGTCTGTCTCTCGGATTGTCTCTCGGTCTGCTTGTCGGTCCGTCTGTTGATGTTTTCCTAGCCTCGTAATCTCAGTAACCGCTGCATGGATTGTGATGAAGTTTGGGTGGCCGTGGGGTCGCAGCATTGCTCCTATAATTTGGAAAATCAATGCATGGGCGGCGGAGCAGTTAGCAAAAAAACTCAAACATTCCTCAAACTTTGTGTTTAGGCGTATTAGGGCCCTGACCATTTTCTACTTTTTTTGGGTGGGGGTGAAGTTGTAGTGGTTAGAGGGGGTTGTGAAACTGGAAAATTTGTTGTATTCACAGAATGCTATCCACTGACCTGTGAAAGAAAGACCTAGCGGCATAATACACTTTTTTAGGTCCATCCGAACGTAGTGTTTGTTGTCACTTAGAGAAACCAAGCGACTTTTCTGATGTATACATACATACGTGTATTGCTTTAGATTGTTCTGAATTGTGTGACTTGGAAATTATTTTGTTTTCAATGAAATTTTGACACAGTATTACTGCCTTGGCGAAGACAGAAAACGCTGCCTATGATATTTAGAAGTCGTGGCAGTGGCGGCACAGCGATAATAAATAGACTAAAAATTTAGACACAGCTCAGTCTTCATTTTTAGGCGTTTAAGGAGTTCCTGATTGTTTTCTACTTTTTTAATTTTGGAAATCGGTGCATGGGCGGCGGAGCAATTATCAAAAAACAAAATACTACAATATTTAAAATATGCCCCAAAATTCGTTTTCAGGCATTTAGGAGTTCCTGATCATTTTCCGCTTTTTTTGGCTGGGTGTAAAATTGGAGTAGAGTGATGAAATATTTGCAAAAATTTGCTGTATTGATAATAAGCTGTCCGTTGATCCGTGAAAGAAAGACCTAGCGGCATACCACACGTTTTGGCGGTCGGGCGGTCGATGATTTGGTTGCAAGTTGATAAACCGATACCATACCGGTACCGATACCGGTGTGGGAAGTGATGGGTCAATCAACTTGAATCCAATTGTTCAATGGAAAGTCGAATATTGCAAAAAGGTCTTTTTGTAATTATACCTGTTAGATCATCTTTGTTGTACGAGGGCTGCTCTATACCTCCGTCAATCCACCAGTACGCAGACAGCTGTTTCATGCTTATTAGCGATCATCAGTGCGCCATAGGTATAGAGCAGCCCTCGTATATCGGCTTTCATAAGCAGCGGCGTATAGAACCCGCGCTCTCTGGTGGCCAAGCGGACGCGCCTTGGCGTCCCACCAAGAAGTCTACTGCTGTTCAGCAGCGATTTCCTTGGTTTGCCGTTACCTTCGGGTACCAGACGGCGCACCGGCAGAATTCTTTCTGTCTGCTCTCACAAGTTTCACATGTTTAGTAAACATGGAAAAATGGATGCTCTCTATTTCCGTCAATCGATCTATGGCGCACTGGTGATCGCCAATAAGCGTGAAACAGCTGTCTGCATACTGGTGGATTGACGGAGGTATAGAGCAGCCCTCGTATATCGGCTTTCATACGCAGCGGCGTATAGAACCCGCGCTCTCTGGTGGCCAGGCGGACGCAAATTGGCGTCCCACCAAGAAGTCAACTGCTGTTCAGCAGCGATTTCCTTGGTTTGCCGTTACCTTCGGGTACCAGGTGGCGCACCGGCAGCATTATTTCTGTCTGCTCTCATCTTTGTTGTGTTTATATTCTTCAAATTGTCGCACTGCATACACTGAACTACTCGGCAAACGAACTAACCTTTATAGCACCTGACTGACCTCATAGTTGCTAAAATAACTAAGCAGTATGATCGGGGGGGGGGGTATATGCTCAAGTACTATTGATGTGCACCCCAATTCTCCACCCTCCAAATGCCTACTCCTTTTGCAGTGAGAAGTGAATTATTGCTTACTATTAATATTGCATTACAGTTTTTCTCACGGACCCCACTACGCTGTCTACTAAATCTGCTTATAGCTGTTTTTTCTCCCTATTTAAAAGCGTCACAAGCAAACAGCTAAGCTGCTTATGTAGGTTAATCGTATACGAGACAGAAGACTCCATAGGAAGCGGAAGGGCTTTGAAAAAGAGCTATAAACATCACAGATGGCACAGTACGATGAAGTTGCCGCGCCTCGTACCGTGTGAAAAAGAGCCAAAGGAGCATGCTAAATGCCCGTCCTAACGTTTTTGCTTGATGAGAGCACTTATTTATTTATGAGCCTTTCGGTTGCAACGGCCGCCGCCGCCGTGTTCAGTGTAAACCTTGAAATGAGCGTACAGTATGTACATACGAACTACGTACATTAGCAAAAGGATTTTATGCTGGCGTTTAAACAAGGCATTGAGAACTTATATACATAATTGCCCACCGAAACAGCCATGCACGACAAGATAGGGTCTTAATTGCTTGTGTAGAAGGCGGTTAGTTTAATTGTATAGCTTAAATATAAAGCTTTTGTACAATGCCACGGTTTGCTGAAAACTATTGTATAGAAAATATGACAGTTTTTTTTTTTAGTGATTGACACGAATATATTTGATACTTTCATTCATCAATGCCTATGAATTACACCCTTGATAATATATTTCCATACCTGTTACCTGTAGTTGCAATAATTTTACATAAAATTTTGAAATAAAAAGTACTAATCTCGAACAACGCTCACTTATAGATTACACATTTGAAGTTAAAATGAATGTTTTCAATGGTGACCCGAGTGGTGACCTAAATGCTAACATTTAAATGTTTTTTAAGTCCAAGGTAACAATGTTAGCTTCTTGTACATCACCAACGGTAGACAATGTTTATTACTGAGTTTTTGGCATCGTCTCTAATACCAAATTATCATACTGTTCAGTTATTTGGAGTCCCATATACAATATACATAAAAATCTCGTTGATAAAGTACAGAAGAATTGTCTAAAATTGCTTCGTTTCAAAGACGGTCAAATATACCCGCAAAGGGGTTGTAATCAGCTTGAATTACTACAAAGATTTTGGTTTGCAGTTACTGGAGAGTGAATAAGTCTCAATTATTTTTCTCTAAAGATTTTTTAAATTGAAATCGAAGCAATGTATTCCGAAGTCATATTAAAAGGACTAAAACTAAGTAAAAAAGATAGTAAAAGTAAATTAGATCCCAAAAATAACAAACATCAAAATATCCTTTTAAATAATATTCGTTTATCCTCAGCCAAAAGCAGTATGTAACATATAATCACAAGACAACAGCGTCCTTACAGCGTTCAAAAATTAGGACTAAGAGTATTTTTGAAGGAAAGAAAAACGTATTCATGTGCTGTCTAGAACAATACTTACAATTCAAATGCTGTTCAAATGGAAAAAATTGTGATCATATGTTACGGCTTTTTTTGGAGAGTAGCAATTTCAATCATCGATCCGACAGACGACGTCGTTTCGCTTTTATTAAATCTCGTCAGTAGGATTTAGGTCTCAGACGAATAAATGAAATTATTGCATACTAGTGCCTAGTTGTCGTACTAGTAGTAGCAACTTTAGATATTGAGAAGCCGTAAAGAAGTATTGGTTCGCCACCTATCTACCAAAGCCAGTACCTGAATGTTGAATTTGAGTGATCCAAGCACTGTATTATGCGACCCGTTTTTAAATAAACATCAGGTAGAGAAACCTGTGGATACGACATAACACAGACTTTTTGCGGGCACTTATTTAACGTTCCCGACTTAAACCCGAATGTCGGGAGAGTTAATTAAATAAGTGTCCACAAAAAAGAGTAGGTACCTATGTGTATGTCATATCCGCAAGTTTCTATACCTGATGTTTATCGAAAAACGGGTCACACAAATACAGCGCTCGGATCATTCAAATTCAACGCTCAGGTACCGGCTTTGGTAGAGGAACCAATACTTTTTCAAAGTACTACTTCCCAATATCTATATGATGCTACTACTAGTTACGGCTTTTTTTACTTTTCCACGTGACCAAAGACGAATGCTGACGTGATATAGGACGATATCGAAAATCGTACCATGATTAATAGAAATAGAGCAACCCTCGTATATTGGCTTTCATATGCAGCAGCATATAGAACTCGCGCTCTCTGGTGGCCAAGCGGACGCGCCGTGGTGACCCACCAAGAAATCTGCTGCTGTTCAGCAGCGATTTTATTTGGTTTGCCGTTATCTTCGGGTACCAGATGGCGCACCGGCAGAACCTTTCTGTCGCCTGCTACAACATGCTTCACATGTCTGGTAGACATGAAATAATTGATGCTCTCTATTTCCGTCAATCGACCTATGGCGCACTGATGATCGCTAATAAGCGTGAAACAGCTGTCTGCGTACTGGTGAATTGACGGAGATATAGAGCAACCCTCGAATACTCGTATGTATACGTAACACATTCCAGGTCCCTTGGTTTTTGTAATAAACAAGGCAATGTTCGAATGTACGTAAAAAGTGTATTATGCTGCTAGGTTTTTCATTAAAAGATCAATGGACAACCCATTATGAGTACAACAAATTTTTCAGTTTTACAACTCCCACCCACCAACCACCCCATTTCAAAACATACGCGTTTTCCATCCTTGCCTTGGGAGTAATACTATATCAAAATTTCATTAAAATCAATTGAACAGTTTTCGCGCTACGCGATATCGAACGATCTAAAAACAATACTCGTATGTATACATCACAAATTCTAAGTCCCGTGGTTTCTATAATAAGCATGCAACGTTCGGATGGACATAAAAAAGTGGATTCTCATTCGCATATCAATATATGTATAACGATTTTCAAAATTATAGGAACATTACCTACTACGACCCCACAGCATAAGGCTGCCCAAATTTCATCACAATCCATGCAGCGGTTACTGAGATTACGAGGGTAGAAAAACGCGACAGACAGACAGACAGACCGGCAGACAGACAAACCGACGGAAATGAGTGACGTGGATTTCCCTTATGTACACATCATAAAACGCCCAAAAAACGTATTATCTCAAAATCGAAAATTTTCGCGATCACAATACTCCCCTCACCCATCGGTGTGGGAAGTAAAATTGAAAACTTATTGTATGATTCTTAATATGTTACATGAATGCTTCTTTGGCAATATTATGTTGTATGGGTAACAAGGATCCTATTGGAAAAAGCGTTTCGTATCCGCATTTCATTCGGCGATATCTCTCAATCTTTTCGGAACAGATTTATTATCCGTTTCATTACATCCGAACTTTTGCATCATTAAGAAGTAGCGCGGTGGCAGTAGCTATCAGCATGACATGCGACAGGGTCGATCCGGAAGTAGGTTACGAGAGATATTCTCCTCGTCACTACAGATTAGTGGAACAATACGGTACGTCAAGTCAATTGAAGTGATTCATAATTTGAATCACCTGTTACTTTCTGACACCTAATGACTTACAATGTTATGTTGTATCATCCAGTATCACATACAGAAGGCCTTTACGGAAAATATGATCGCCTTTATGTGTTATACATGTGTTATACTATAGATGTTGGGTGCGCTGTCAGTTGTCAGTGCTCAACTGATCCTTCCGTTCGCAAACCAAACAAGAACCAAATAGATAGTTTACTAATCCTTAAACAGCTGATACTGATCGAACGCGATCAGATATTTGTTTCCGTAAACGCCTAGATTCGTTTTTTTATTATAGGGAGTTTAAGAGATCAGCTTGATCGCAAGGACAGAAGCTCTTACACACCGGAAGGTGAGAGAGAGAGTCTGCCCGCCCGATGCTGGATCAACTTGAGTCCTCTGATCGCATGTACAGCGGGCGCGAACGCGTCCATCCGACATGCCATCATGGCCCGACCGGCTCAAACCCGTGCCCCCTTTTTACTTCCCACACCGATAGGTGAGTTGAGTATTATGATCGCAAAAATTTTCGACTTTGAGATAATACGCGTTTTGGGTGATTCATGATCTCCACATAATGTAAATCCACGTCACTCATTTTCGTCGGTCTGTCTGACTGTCGGTCTGTCTGTCAGCATTTTTCTAGCTTTGGGGTCGAAGTAGGTAATGCTCCTATAATTTTGAAAATTGGTGATCCTGATAACTTTTTACTGTTTTTTGAGTGGGGGTCAAACTGGGGTGGTTGGGGGGTGGAGGTTTGTAAAGCTGAAAAATCTGTTGTATTCATAATAGGCTAATCATGACCTGAAGAGTTCCACTTTGGGACCTACTTTATTTATTATCTGCATAAATGACTTGACATTAGTTACTTCTATCCATTTAACACTATATGCAGATGATACTACTTCACTCAGTACTGCTGGTAATAATGAGAGTGTGACTGCATTATCAGATGTTTTAGGCCTTCGGGTTGAAAACTGGTGTTCTAAGAACGTATTATGACTAAGTGAACAGAAAACTCAAACTATGCTGTTCTCCCTAAAGGTCTTGCCTCACGAGACTGATTCTGTTCAGACCCTTGGCGTTCGTTTAGATTCGAAGTTAACATGGGAAAGCCACATAAATGACTTAAACACAAAGCTTAGCAAAAGTGTTTTTGTGTCTCAACCAGCACCCTACTTAATGCCGATCATGCTTACCTTAACTCACGTGTGAGATATGGAATTATACTCTGGGGTCACTCCACCCATACATCGAAAATATTTATAACACAAAAAAGTGTATCCGAATCATGACAGGATTACCCGCACAACAATCCTGCAGAGACTGCTTCAAAAAATTGGGAATCGTCACCTTTCCGAGTACATCTTGCACTGCCTTGTCTATATAAAAGAAAACATCGACAAATTTGTTTTAAACTCAAGTTTCACGACTATAAGTCAAAGTCCTGCATTGATATTTCAGTGCCACATGATAGAGTACAAACAGCTAGGAATGGTTACAACTACCACGGTATAAAGTTTTTGAATGTACCTACTACCCACCGAAGGAAAAACGCTGGGTAGTGAAGCTTTTAAGACTAAAATGAAACGCTTTATGAAACTAAAAGCATTTTGCAGTGTGAACGAGTTTTTAAAGGACAATTTTACCCATATTGTTATTTAATAAACTTATACCATTTTTATATTATGTGTTATATTGTATTTTGATTATATTTATGATGTGTATATGTATTATAGGTATATGTGTGTTGCTATTTTTAGTATTATTTGACTTGTGTAGTTGCTTAGGCAGATTTAGCACCAATAAATAAATTGGAATGAATTGAATTGAAAAAGAAATACCCAGCTGTATACTACACATTTTTGGTACCATCCGAACATTGCCTTGCCTATTACAGAAACCTTGGGACTTAGAATCATGCGATGTAAACATACGAGTATTGTTTTAGATAGTTTTGTATTTTGTAACATGGAAACTACTGAATTGATTTTAATGGAATTTCGGCACAGTATCACCACTTTGGCGAGGACAGAAAACGCGTATAGTTATTAGAAATCATCTTAGTGAGGACGCCGCAATATTAAAAAGAACAAAAAATATAACAACAGCTCAATCTTCGTTTTTGGGCGTTTTAAGGGTTCCTGATTATTTTTTACTTTGGGTGGGGGAGAATTGGGGTGGTTCGGAGGTGAGCAGTTGTCAGACGGGAAAATTTGTGTAGACCTACGAAGGAAGGACCTAGCGGAATAACACACTTTTTTGCGGTCGGGCGGGCGATGATTTGGTTGCAAGGGGACCTCAGACTACAGCTCCATGCTATGGGTGAACAATTAACTGGTATCAGTATAATGTGTCGGAAGACCAGCTTGACTACGTTATTTAGTATAACTTTTGAAACCTACCCTGTACATTCACCGAACTGTAAAGACCATTTAATTTAATCGCATTCACTTTAACTTCTCTGTGATTCTTAAAATTTACTAAATTACGTAAATTCCTTACTTTTTTCAGATAACATTTTGTTTCAGACGTAACCTCTAATTCTAATTTCTAGAACTAGTAGATACTATATGCATTTACTGCGTCACCTATAATTATGACTATCATTGAAGTAATCCTTTCGATTAGATTTTTCTTGGATTGCATTTGCTTACTTTCTCATGGTGTCGTGACACAAATAGACAGTAACGCAAAAACGGTTACCAGTTTACTAGGAATATCCCGTGTTCTTCTATGGCGGTATTCAAAACAAACTAAAATGTCGGAATGTCTCAGACTAATCTTATTATTGGAATCGAGTAGTCTCTTGAATACCGTTCCAGTATATATAGGATTTACTACCTTTAGAATATCCAATCCAATCCTTGTTGCATCTAAGCAAAAATATATACAATACTTGAGGGGATTTGAATAGATATTTGGAAAATAAAATGGCACAGGTTCAATACCGGTTATCTATAAAGCTAAAATTAAATTGGTATAGGTCCCTATGTATGAGAGTTAAGACGCTCTAGGCTAAAGTTTTGTATGGCTACTGCGACTACAACAAAAGATAAACCTTTGTGTAATGTAATTCCATTCGTTCGCAACTTTTACACTGTATACGGGGGGTGTTTACTCAGTTGGGACTTTACTCCTTTTCATAGGATTTGTAGATTAGTTAACAGGAAATTTTCTATTCACCCTATGCGAGTCAAAGTTCTCCTTTGGCTGCTTACCAGCAAATATAATAATGAATATACCCAAAAAGAGATCCGCTCACTTATATATTGGTACGAAAACTAATCGTTCAAACACTTCGCATGCATACACATTGCCACTAATCACCGATTAGTTTTTATTTCCGAATCAGCTATTCGGCTTTCAGTGACAACACACGACTCACCGTATGAACACGTCCATTCAAATGTACGCGCCACTGCAGTACACGCTAAAAAAGACGATTCGGTAAAATTGCCAAACCAGTGTCGTGTGAACGGGCAAAAAATAATTTTTCTGCTCTGAATACCTTCATCAGGTGTCATAGATTGGGCAGAATAAGGACACTACCTCGACTACTTCACCGTCTTCCTTTAACCCATCTTGGTGTGGCAGCAATGTAGGCCGCAGGCTCGGTCATATGACACCGATTAGGCTATTTTACCGAGTCGTCTTTTTTTACCGTGTACATACATTTAGACGGACGTGTTTACACGCTGAGTTTACGAAACGCCTACGGCAATTTCGTCGTTTCGGTTGCGTGTTGTCACCGAAAACTGAATAGCTGATTCGGGAATAAAACCTAATCGGTTATTAGTGATAATGTGTATGCGTGCATTTTTATGTTTTTATTTGTTAAATTTTTATGAAAATTTAATTATTAAGCTTCATTGCTCAAAGTTAAATAAATAAAGATACCAAGTGATAAACAGAAGACTGTTGTGATTACGAGTTTGACTTACTTTATGTTTATATTAAAAACTTAAGAAATGAATGGATTTTGTTTTATTAACCAACTATTACATTTAAAAAAAATGTTGGCGGTTGATATTGACAGACAAACACCATTTGAACTGATTTTTTGAATTGTCCATCGCGTCCTGTACTTAGCTTTTGCACTATGCAGTGCAAGTAATATGTCTGATAGAATTTTTTTCAAAAACATATTTATGTTGATCGTAGAAAAAAATGTACATAACAAGTGCAAAAAGCACATGAATGAATTATTTGATAAAAAAGAATAAAAAAAAATTGGACAGGCTGAGCTTTGAACCCAGACCAACGGATCCATTAGCTAACTCTCTAACCACTAGGCCAGCCGAACATGCACCAGATAGTTTCAATAAGACAAATTTGATTAGGTACTTACTTACTGGAATCTGTAATCTGATTTCAAACATTCAAAAAGATATTTATTTCGATCGTAGGGGTCGTCCTGAGCTGCAAACTTCATTCATCGGCTATATTGCAACAAATATACACTAGTTACTAGCAAGTATTTTCACGTTTGGCTGGGAATCTAGAATCTAGTATCGATGTAGGATGTCGTTGGTCAAAGGAGCATCTTAACCGCCATCATTACGTCACACGGGTTCGGGAGCCGTCGGCGTGTTTTCGGTACTCGATTCAAAAACCCATTTTTATTTTGATATAACTTTTGAATTATTGCGAAAAAAAGAAAACAAAAACAGTTTTATTATAAAACTTATATATGATCTCTCGATTTATGACAAAAAAAAATTGATTCAAAACCTCAATTGTGAACATCCATGCTCGCTTTGCAACCAGTATTGCTCAACTGAAACGGCGGAACGTCTGTACCGAAGCACGTGCAGGCACGCGCCGAAGGGCTGATGAGTCATCGGTACGGCCGGTCTGTACGGCCGGATGCCTAGAAATCTTTCTTTCGGGATTTTATCGGACGGCAGAAGGTGCGGATGGTCCTGTTCCGACAATGACGACCCAGTGCGCGCACCCATAGGCAAATCAAAGCTAAACATTTTTGAAAAATCCCGTGCGTACCGTTCGTACCGTACCGTCCGACCCAGTGCGTTCAAGGCTTAACCGTACCTATTTTGTGAGTGATAGCGCAAGCACGCAGAAACCGATATAAGAAGCAGAAGGGGAAGGGGAAAACCTCACTTTTTAGCAAAGGCGTTATCCGTGTGAAATTAGAAATAGCTGCCTCTCTTTTGTGGTCTAGAATTCGACCCTCGAAGCGCTAGAGTTTGTTCCTATTGTATTTTATTAATGGTGTCGTTGTAAACGGTTAGATGTTAGAACTAAGTTTAGTTGTCAGAAACATCAACATTGAATGTCGCAGAAGAGATTTTGTATTTAGTAAGTGGTGGTTGGCGCCACTGCATCTAAGACGAGTTAAACCGTTTTCTCTGGTTATACGGCATGTAAATTCGATTTAGGTCACGTTAAACCTCATTTTTAAAACGCTTTAAGTGAAACCGTTTTAACAAGCGCTTATACATCGGTTTTACCTAAAGTATTTCATAGTAAACCATTTTAGGGCAAACGTGTATACGTAGTAATTTACAAACCTATGTTGCGCCAGATCGTTGACAACCTAAATCCTTGTTTAATCACAAACTATAAAAACGCTATACGTTTTCTCAAGATCTCTCATTTATACAACCTAATCTAGAACTTTCAAATTTATATTTCTACGCAGTTGATTAGAAAATCTTGGTAGTTGATCTCAGTCGTGTCCACACGTGCGAAGTATAAGGCGGTCATGGCGATGACTTAAGTCACCTCAAATTTTACTTTGCGGTCACTGCTTCCTCCAACTGCTGCAGATTTTTCCGCCTGACTCAATCGGCAATCGAACTTGTTTTCTGGGGCACGTAAGGAAAGGATGCGTTTGATGCTGATTACAGTTGTGGCTGCTTGTCTTACCAATCGTATCGATCTTGTTACTTGTCTTTTCTCTATAGCCATACACTTTCAGAGTATTTTTCAGATGTACCAGCTGCGGGCTGAGTCTAGTAGCTTCACACAATTATTTCTGAACGCACTGTTAACGTTTTTGATGATTCTGACTTCCGGCGTGGGTGGTTGCTGTGTAAGTAGCGATCGGTTCTCTTGGATTCATGTACACTGTCTGCTCCAGGGATGATTCTTTTGCTGATAACTGGATAATTATCAAGAAAAGTCAGCTTCTTAGATGTTCTAGTACATGTTTGTCCATTATGAAGTTCATCCCGTCTAGACTCAGGTTTCGATTGCCACGCCTTCATCTGCTCATATATCTTACTGTGCCAAGAATGTTCTTGAATCTGTTAGTAAGTACTGTTTATAATGTTTTTATTTTAGCGGTATTCCTTAATACAGTGATACGACATATGAACTGATTAGGATTTGAGATTCTTCAAGTATTACGTATTTTGTTCCTTCGTTCCTCACTGACCCTTTGATAAAAACCACATGTATTTGAAGATGATCTTTACTGAGGTTTGGGTCACATCGGTGGACTTACCTAAGTGTTAAATGTGACACAAAATTAATTTTGGCTTTGACACTGTGACAGATATTTTCTAAAACAGTTCTTGATTATTTTGTTAACTAGCACCAGATAAGAATCTGCTTATATCAGAATCAACTTTGATTGTAACAACTGATTTGTAAAAGGGCAATGACAAAAGGAGGCTTTTTTAATATCTATAGGTGCACTAAAGGGGTGCCTGCAATTTTTTGAGAAAATTACAGAGAAGGAGCATCTACGGTTATAAAAATTGACTTTTTTCAAGATCCTGTGTGATCCAAATCTCACCCTTCAAGTATAGTGATAGAACAGCTTGCAGTAGCTGTAGGGTTATGACTGCCTGGTACGATTGATGATATATGTTACAAATTTATCTTTGAAAACCAGATGCTTGCTGCTTAGGGTCACTGTTAACTTTCCGAACTGCGTGTTTACCGATATCGTACCTTCGCCCATAAGTAAAGTATAAGATTTCATTTTTGAATGTATTGTGTAACGTTCGCAGCCATGTCTGAATTAACTGCTGGTTCTTGGGCCGTTCGGCCGGCATCGACACGCTCCGCCGCTTCACGTTTTAGCATCCTCAGAAGCGGTTACTTCTTCAGCGAGTTCCGAGTAATTGAGAGTAGGAGGAGCCGACGCCAAGGCGACGGTAAGGGTCGGCACCGGTCGAACAGCCCAAGAGTTAGCAGTTCATTCATTCATTTAATTCTGAATGTTTTGAGGACTTTTGATATTTATTTGTGAGTCTTTAAGGATATTTACCTGGATCTTTGTCATTTCTATAATTTTGGGTATATGGGAGAATAGTTCATGAAGTTAAGAAGCTTATAATTTTAAAAATGCGCGAGAAGGTCAGAGTTCAACTACGCCCATATCCGTTGAATGTACATATGTACATGCATAGTATATGTAACATAGACCAGGTATGTACATGTACATATATTCATAACATATACCACTTACATACCAAAGTATATACAGTGTATGTACATAAGATGGATATGTATATCCACAAGTGGTGCATGAACGTCTAATGGATGTAAAATAGACATAAAAAATTTAAACTCCATGTACGTCTGACGCGATTTTCCACATCCAAAAATTAAGAAACCTTATACTTTCATTATGCATTGTTATTAATTCAATTTCTAGTTACAATAATAATGCTTGGCAAAACCGATTAATTACTGTGATTGTCATTCCTTTCCTGTTGAATGGCTTGTCTAAAATCACAAATAAATCAAGGTTGTAAAATTTTGAAGGTGGTTTGTTTCGCTTACGACTGACCGTCAAACACTGGATGCGAGTGTTATCAGTAGTCAGAAGATAAGTAACATTACTAAATACTTGACTCGATCAGGCAATTAGGCACAACCAGCACCAGCACACACGCGCTAACTACGGCTAAGGACGCGAACGGCGGAGTGGCTAGAAACCAGCAATGGTGGCACTAATTGTCCTTCGCGCAGGCGTAAACTACTAGATGTATATATTATATTTAGACCAACATCTTATGTATATTCACGTATGAATATACCTACGTGAATATACATAGTACAATACACTAGTGTATATCATTTTTCATATGTACATTCAACGTCCTATGAATATCCAAAATACACATGTTCAAACTGGAATATCTAATGTACATTCTGTGGATGTACATATCCATCTAGTGTTATGTGGGTACTTGATGCTTTTGTAATGGATAGATAAAGATACTCACTAGATGTTTCCGCAGATACGTCCCGAACTGGATCTAGACTAGTTCGGATGAAAAGGCGTATGCTCAGAATCATTACTGCCATGCGCGGTATGTAAATCCTTATGTAAACTGATTCTGTGATGCAAACTGAATCAGTTTACATACAAGATTTACATACCGCGCACGCCCGTGATCATACTGTGCATGCAATTTTTATCTGAACTAGTCCCAGATCAGTTCGGGACTTATCCGCGAATATCTCTATTTATGTAGTGCATGATGTATGGGCTTTTGTCCATCGCTCTTGATATGGAACAACCGGAGTGATTTTGATAAGTCACAAGCACTTGTCATCGTTGAACTGCTAAAGCAGGGTTAATTATGAGTATCTTAAATGGTCTAATGTCAAGCTAATTGCACGTTACCTGAAAAATGAATCTAGTGCACCGCACTCAAGTACAAAAGCTGGTCAAAAGAATCACAGTTCTGTGACGGCGTAATTCCTTTTTAGATTTTCCACGTTTTCGCATTATTATGAAAGTGAAACTACTTTGACAGCGGTTTGTGCCGCTGATAGTTCGCTTTTGGCTTAACTAACCAATAAATAACTTTAACTAAGGCTTAAAGTTTCTACCTTGTACCTGTCAGTTTTAATCATGAGTTAGTAAATTAAGAGTTCACTTTTTTCAGGATTCTGGTAACAATAAGTTAGTACTCAACATTCTAACGATTCTCTTATGTAATCTTGGTAATAATATCGCATTTAGGTGTTCTTTGCTGGAAACGTCATGTCACTGTTGTTGCCGCTGTTGACATTACATTATAGCGACGGCAGCTAGTTTTCATCAAAAAAATTCGGACTGTTTTTAGCGTTTATTAATTTCATTTTCATTGATATAAATTATCTGTGTAGAGCAATTCCATCATGATGAGGCGCTATGTCTCGATCAGCTGATTCTGGACAAACCAATCTGTATGTACCACTTGAACAGCATTGTTTGTGAACTTTTATCATATTTTATATAATATACGGGTATATATATATTCTTGTTTCCTATCAAAAAATGTAAGGACGCATCGCCTTTCTCCTCGACCTTATCCTCTTTGCCGGACGACCAGATTGTAAAGAATAGGATCCGCCAAATACAATGGGGTTTCAAAGTAAGACTTGATGAAACCCCGATATACCCTTTAATCCTATAGATTCGAATATTCTTTTGTACTCGAGCCTCTCGTGAAAACCAAGTAGAATAGACGGCTTCGCAAGTATTTTAGTGGATAACTGAATTTTTCATGGCTTCTTTTAGTTCGTGTTTGAATGCTTAAACCGCACAATTTATTGTGATACGATATCACCGCTCACCTGTGAACTAAATTGCATATTCTTCCTTCCTATTCCGTATATTCAAAGAACACCTATAGTGATAGCAAATATTTTTTATTTCTCGTAACAAAAAAAAAGTTCAAACAAAAAACCGAGTGGAATTTTTGAAAGTATTATAGGGTCTATCATACCATGCTTTCAACACAATTTTTTTGGTACTTCAACTCTTAAAACTCATATCCAACTTTATTTTTCAGATAGCACCAAATAGTTTTTTCCTACATAAATTAAGCAATTAGTTTATTTGAAATCTAGCACTATCATTGATAGCTTATAACAATCGTTTTTTTTGTAAAGTCATAAGCTTGACATAAATAAAATAACGACTTGTTTGAGGCCTAATATTTTCGTAAGAAAAACAGATAAAGAAGAAAACTAAGGGTACTGAATGACCTATCATACCACGCTTGCGAGACATTTTTTTACTCCAACCCCCATTAAGTCACCCCCAACTTTTTTATGTAGCATCCCACAGCTTGTCCTACATTAATGAGCTCATTATTTTATTTAAAATCTTGTGGTTGCTTTGACTTCATATAAAAACCAATTTATTTTTGCAAAGCCATTTACATAAGATAAATAAAATGGGGATTTATTTGAGGCGTAATATTTTCATAGTAAAAAAGGATAAAAAGATATTTGTGTTCGAAATCATGTGTTATAGGTCATTCAGTAGTCTTAAGACCCCACCTAGTTTTATTTTTATGTTTTTTGGGTCAAGCAAATTCTTATTTCATTATGCTTATGATTTTATGAAAAAATGAGTTTGCATATAAAATCAATGATAAAACAGGATTTAAGATAAAATAAGGATTTAATTTGTGTGGGAAAAACTATGTGGTGCTATTTGGAAAACAAAAGTTGAGGGTGAGTTTTAAGGGTTCAAATACAAAAAAAGGTTTGAAATGCATGGTATGATAGACCCTATGGTACTTACAAAAATTTCACTAAGTTTTCGTTTCAACTACTCGTATTTTTTGTCACGAGAATATGACGTACCAAGGAAATTCAGGGACACTCTGTACATATAGTTTTTGATCGGTCTGTGTTAATATACCAAGGAAAGCCTTGTCGCACATTTCTGTCGCTGGGTCTGGCTGAGACCATATTTTTAGCCACGAAATATCTATAACTTATTATTTCGATTTTGATGGAACTCGGGGAGGGATATGTCGTTGAGAGAATAATTATTAGCAAAACACCAAAAGCTATCAAAACACAAAATGAGTTTTTGGAATTTTATATATTGGGATGCTGGAACTGTAAAATCTTATGTATTTGTAATAGACTTTTATAGTCATGAAAAAAGATGAGCCTAATGATATTCTATACTATGATACTGATTCGAAGATCACATTTGAAGACGTACTTTTAGATTATTTGAACCAAACTACGAGAACCCTTGATACCATCAAGTTGACTAGTGTAATTTTTGACACTGTATTGACGGTAATGGAGAACTTATAGGAATTTATAGGTACCGGAATCAGGAGTAGCCAGCTCCGACTTGGCTTGTAGACCAATATTTCACACAAGGCCCAAAAAAACATGCGATAGCTACGTGTCATATTTTCTTATACCTATCTTGGAGGGGCGCAGCCTTCTTCACGGGGAGGATTAAGCAAACAGTCAGAGAACTAGCTCCCGCACTATCACTCTTAAAGATAGTTTAAAAACCTGCATGATGCACAACTCACTCACTCACTCACATGTGTAGCAGGTAGGCCGATATTTGTATAGAGGTAAGTATGAAAATTTCATAGAAGTAGGAGATTCCAAAATAATCCAAGTGCTTATAAGAAGGCGGTAAGAACCCACGAGTAGATAACATTTTCATTTTAACAGAATAGCAAACAGTAGAAAGTAAATCTTATCCTAACGTATTTACTATTTAGTAGAAAAGGTTCTTTAAATTATAAGATAAAGTACTGCAGAGATTTTTTTACCCAAGAAGCCGACGTTTCGGTGTTTACTTTATGTCTTCTTCAAGGCTGAAATACGAACAAATATTTAAGTAAAAATATAAGTTGAAAAATAGTTGAGTATCAGATTTAATAATTCAGTCTTACAAACAAATTTAAAATATTTAAACATAAAATTCACAATTAACATTCAAAAGATTTGAACCATTTTTACAAAATGCAGCTCGGTAGAGCAATCAAAATGGAAACCACTATATTAATCTATTGATCACTTGCATGAAAATATAAAAATATAAAACAATTTATCATTCCGTCTCATTGAAATGTTGAAATAACAATGAAATATACAACATACATCCATACCTTTTTTTGGGGGGGGGGGGGGGTTGAAAAACGTTTGAATTGTTGAAGTAGAAGTGCCAAATTCGCCATTTTTTGAAATCAATAAATCAAGAAAATTATGAAAGTTAATGGAATCCTCAGCTTTTGTGACCATCTCAGTTATATCTGACAGTGTTTCCACTCCTGCATTATCAATAACGTTTGTGGACAATAAATTACTTTGTGGAGTTATGAATACCTCGTTTTCAGCTGCAATCCCACAAATCGTTGATGGTTCTGAGACCAAAGGTTCGTAAAATGCTAACGGCTGGACGTTATCACCAAAGGCCAGCTTGGCCATAGAAAGACGTGCTTCTGAAGAAGCAGCAGGAGTGTTGGTAGAAGACATTCTGTAAAAATTTAAAACAGCCATTTGATGTTTGCAGAATCTTCCTAGTCTGCCCTCTTCGCAACTGCAAAAGCTTGCTTGGATGTCTGCATCATAAGTTCCATCATTTTTGCTACTTGACGAAATTTTTTTTATGTCCTTTTTCTGTAGATAACTAATTTTTTTAGTTGTTTATTTATAAATAAACGATTAGAACTACCTCGGTTATTAATAAAATTCCTCAGGCGGCGCTAGTAATATTTTTCCATTACTGTACAGGAAAAATCTATTAACGCTATTGCATTATATGCCTTATTCCTATTTAAAACAACATCCTTAAACAACCTTACTGTAATCTCACTGAAATTGTTTGTTTGGTGTCCGTGTGTTAATGAATCTCTGTAGGCTAACGCCCAATCGTCTTTTCTATTCCAATAATGTGTAATGTATTTTGCCCAATCTGGATAGTCGTGATCACCACGTGCTTCGTGTATTTGTTCATATTATGCTATATGCTCCGACTCTATAAGTTGCGTTTACTAGTACCTATGTCTAAAATACCTACCTACATATGAGCCTTGGCGTGTTCGTAAATGCAGTAAATGCAGGTATCATCGATATCCTTGCCGATTCTTTTGGTGTAGGTGCGAAAGGAACCATGGCCGGACAAGAACTGAGTTATGTAATAGTTTGTCTGTCGATATGGGCATTCCACCCACTCCCTAATGTTGTGGATCAATTGCTTTGTCCACTGTCCTACCTCAGAAGTATCATCCCGTCTCTGCTACCACTTCTGCATAGTTGTGTTTCGAGCTAGGCGCTTAGAGGTAGACATTTTTCCATCATCCATCTCAAAAAGTTGGCGTCGCTCAAGGACCAGTAAATCCATAGGCGGGATTGCCGCAATTACCTGTAGTGCTTTGGTGGAAATTGTTCTATAGGCGCTTGCAACTCTCAGAAGTGCTCTTCTCTGCACCCTTTCTAATGCTACCTGGTGACGTTTAACATTTACGACTTTCGCCCAGATCGGCGTCGCATAGAGTACAATAGAGTGTATCACTCCACACAGCACTGCTCTTTTGCCGCTGCTCGGACCGCCTATATTCGGCATGATCTTCTCATGCGCCTTTTGGATTGCCCCACTCAAATGCGGGCCATAGGAGCCTGCAGAATCTAAGGTGACTCCCAGGTACTTTAAAGCTTTTTTGGGTGCGACATGGACACCATTTATTTCAAATATGATGCCATCGGTCTTCTTCCTGGCTCCTTTCGGAAGGACAGCTTCGGTTTTGTGTAACGCTAGTACTAGCTTGTTCTCCGTCATCAAGGTGCAGATTTTATCGAGAGCTATGTTTGCTCTGTGGTTAAGGGTAGCCTTGTCGTCTCCACATATGACTAGAGCCAAATCGTCGGCAAAACCGATGGCAACAGCATCTTCTGTCAGTTGCAACTTCAGCACTCCGTCATAGAAGATGTCTTACAAGATAGGCCCAAGAACCGATCCCTGTGGAACCCCTGCACTAGTAGTTATATTTGTTGATCCTAGTTTGATAGACCTATCTTCCAAATAGCTGATTATCATATTAATCAGGTAATTAGATATATTTCTCCTTCGCAGTTCTAATATTATAAGTCTTCTACGCACCGAGTTAAAAGCATTCTTTACATCTAACGTGATCAGCACACAAAATTTACTTCTGATATTTTTCGCTAGATTCACTATTAATTCACCGGCTTGAATTTCCGATCTACCAGCACGGAACCCAAATTGGTTGTCCGCCAAGTCACCCTTCTCTTTTAATTCTTCTACTAGCCGTTCTTTTATTAGTATTTCTAATATCTTACTTATTGCAGGCAGCAAGCAAATTGGTCTATATGAGCTAGAGTTCTCTAAGGGTTTTCCATATTTCAAAAGCAGAATGATGGTAGCTACCTTCCAGACTTCCGGAAATGTTTGCGCCTCTAGTGCAGTATTGAACAACTTCAGAATGCTGTTAGGGAACTCTTCCGCAACGATTTTGATTACCTCAGGAGGTATCTGATCTGGTCCCGGGTCTGCAGCTATCTTCAGTTTGTTAGCCGCTACTTTCAATTCTTCCCTAGTAAATGGATTCACTACTTCGCTGGGGCGTTTCATCATTACATCATTGTACTTCGGAAAAAGGTCATCAATTATTTGCAACTTTCTCTACTTTGGAATTTTCCAAGGAGTATTGTTCGTCACTCATTTAGAGACTATTCTGTAGCCATTCCCCCAAATATAATTTTCTAAGTCGACACACAGTTGCTTCCAGTGCTGCTTTTTGGATACCCTAATCAGTTTTTGTAAATCCTTCTTTTTGCTTCTGTACACTTCCATTGTGATGTGGTACTCATTTGAGGTGGCATTCGTTCTTTTACGGAGTGCAGTGAGTTTACGCCGAGTTCTTATACACTCACTTCGCTTATCCTCTATTTCCATGCTCCACCAATAAGGGACGTCCACGTTCTGTCTATTCCCTCTACTAACTGTACTGGCTTTGTAGGCTTGCTTGATTTGGAAGGTTAGCTGTTCTGCGTCTATGATTGTGCTGTCGGTGTCTTTCAACAATTCCCCTAAAGAGCTTATCAATTTCTCTTTGTCAAATACTGTTTTGTATTTAGTTCTCTTTCTTGTCTGTGGAACATTCCCTTTAAGTTCAATAAGATGGTCACTCAGCGTTTCCGTATCCAATACAGACCACCCTGTTACTTTCTTAGCTAGCCTCTGGGAAGCGAAGGTTACATCAATGAACGAGAAACCGTTCCCTCTTTGGAAGGTCGGAGTATCTCCCTCATTAAGTACTACCAGATTCAATCCCGCAACCCACTCACTTAGGATTCTTCCACGTCTGTCAGTTACAGGGGAACCCCATAGCGTAGACTTTGCATTAAAATCGCCCATCACAATATATGTACCTTTATGCTGTAGTACTTGTAGTCTTAGATTTTCTAGAAACTCCTCAAATTCTTCTATGCTGGAATTAGGCGAACAGTAACCACAGAGTAATATAACAGATTTCAGACTTAAAGCGATTATACCTCCCTGATGCTGCACGTTATACACCTCTATTTTGTTATTAACCATACTAACGGCTACATCTAATCTCGTGTCGGTGAGCCACTGGGCACTGGCACTTATTTTTTTGTTCGGTTCACACGCCACAATGATGTCCACATGGTACTCTAAGGCTACCGAGTAAGCCATGTCGTGAGCGTTCCTCGATCTATTCAGGTTGGTTTGCAGGATTCTCATGTTATTTAGTAATAGCTGGCAACGCTGCCTCTTCTGCTCCTAGCTCCATCGGCTACTAGTCTTCTGAATTTCGGGCACCTCATTGACGAAGCTAGGTGTCCAGTGATATTGCAAACTACACATTTGTGTGCGCCATTACAGTCTCGTGCTTTATGCCCTTTTTGTCCACACCTTAGACACTCTTCGGATCTATCTTCGCCTGCGCATTCATCTTTCCTATGTCCAAACTCCAAAATCTGTAACACCGTGTTACATTAATCCTTTCTCTTATTCTACAGTTTACCCAATCAATTTTGATTGCACCTCTCTTGATTAATGCTGTTCCTGCTTCTTTCGTTGCGGATACCGTTGCCGTGAGATTACCATCTCTATTGGTGCGTATAGATTTAACCTGGATATATTCCTGGTTTGTCTCTGGCCGACCCACAGCCTTGTTTAATGCTACCAAAAACCTGCGTTTCAGTAATGTCTGCTTCGAGGTCCGTGACGTAAATTGTTTTGTCCGTACTACGCGCTGATATTGCGACTTCACTCAGGTTTTCTTCTATTGCCTTCTTCAATGTACTTGACTTGGACTCGCCCCCCTGTACTACCAACAAGAGGTCGCCAATTCCGGTTTTTCTCATATTTTTTACTTGGATCCCCAGTTTGTCTACATCGATGTTTGCTTTCATTTTCTTCAATAAATCTGCGTATGATGTGTTGCCAGCTCTCACAATAATCCCGCTGGTGCTGGGTGGTGGCTTTTTCCTAGGTTTTTCTCTTTTAGCTTGTTCCCTATCCTGGTTGACTGATTCCACTAGAAGCTTTACCGTGACATCTCCTGTTCTAAAAATAAACTCTAGAATCTTCCTGATATATTTCTCATTGAGACCCTCAGCCATCGCAAACCGTATACTCTTCCTTTTGTGAGAACCTATTAACTCTTTGGATTTCGAAATCATTTGATATATATGCTCCATATCGTTTACTCCCTTTTGGCAATTTTACAGGGAATGGCGTATATAAATTTCTGATCCTCCCTAGCACTTGTGCTTCTGCTACTCGTGATTGTAGTCGATCTGGTCAAATACTCGATTTGGTTTTCTATTATGCCTTCGCCGAAAAGCTCCAACGTTTCCGGGTGCTGAGACAGGATTTGCTTCATTACTCCTTTTTCCTCACTACTTTGTGAGTCCAAGATCAGTGCTAGGTCGGATTGCATGGAGATTTGTGTTATCCTCTCGATCTCTACCGACGAGTATGCCTCCTCTGGACGGTCTTCGTCTAGAATCGTGGCGATGTCTTCAAACTTGTCACCTTCGGCGATAATATTTCTGATTCGGAAAATATTCTTTTTGTCTGCTATTTGTGCTTTACTTAGAACCCCGTTCATATCCATTTGGACTGCTATACTCTGGATTTGCTTGTTGCTAGGGGCATCCAATGTTGTTGCGTGTATCCTATGCCACTTATCACTCTTCCTGCTCAGAAGATCTGCACTCACACCTACCTTCAAAATTGCTTCCTTGATATCACATTTTGTGTTGGGAGTCGTCTTTATCAAAGACTTAAGCTCTGTCGCCGTTTCTCTAATTTTAGCTATGAGATCTCCAATTTCTCTAGTAATTTTTTCGCCTGGGTCTGTTTCGCTATCTTCGTCTCCAGGACAGTCTTTCCTTTTCCTCTTAATCGTAGGCCTGTCATCGCTACTCTTAATGCTACCTGTGCAGGATCTGGCTCTCTCTCGTGGAAAGAATGTTTGAGAGGCGAAGAACGTTTTCTTCTCTCCTTCTTCTACTTGTGATATATTCGGCGCAGTTCCCAACTTCTTTGAATCACCTGGATCCTCTACTCTTATCCTTGGTGGTGATCTTGGTAGGGAGCTTCTCCTAGTAATAGGATCTGTGAACTTTCATGTATAGGCTTGCCAGCGCTTCGTATGCCAAGGGGCGGGTCGATGTAGCTGGGAACGGGTATACCCTTGGACGCATCCTACCCCAGTTCCCTGAGGCCCAGCCATCGCTTCGCCGATCCCGGAAAACGCGGACGGATCGGCACTCGCCCGGAGCAGCGCAGAAGTCCGAATTCTGTGCCCATGGCATACTACCTGATCAGGGCCCGAAGGGGCTGGTCCCTGATCTAACGTCCCAGCTATGCTTCGGCAGGGCAAGCTCACAGCAGCTCCCAGGAGCACTCCCCGCAAACCAAGACGTTAGAACGATCCTCGTTGTCCAAATTCTCGCCGTGGTCGTCTTGTTGGCCGCTGAACTGGATGGGATATGGGGGTGGTAGGGGTAGGAGAGTACAAGGAACTGCAAACCTGTCCGCCATGGTTGGACCTACCAGAGATCTCTTCCTATGTGATCTCCGACGGCATAGCCTAGCAGGGGAGAGGGTAGGAGCTTCGGACAGCAGAATAACCAGGATCGATATACTGCTGGGTGTTGAGCGCTGATAATGGAGATGATGAGCCCTTTTTTTTTCTTGTGCAGGGACCATCATTCCCATCTATCAACTGTGCCGCCTTTGGAGTGCCATTTGGACGCAAGATAAAGAAAACATTTTTCTTTTATTGTGCTGCATTCTATATCTCGCGCTCAGTGGTGCCGCATATACCCCCCTGTATATGCTACGAGAAGGCAGACACCCGAAAACTCTTATTTGGCATCCAAACGAGGTAAACCTCCAAAGGATGACCAATGCAAGCTGACCCCACCCATATATCCTTACCTATCGAGCACACCCTTATAGCACCAAGGGATAACATATTCCTTTGGGCCAAACCACAAATAACTTTCCAGAAGATGGTTAAAAAGAATAAAAAACCTCGTTTGTCAACACACCTGATTTTTGGTATTTGCTGCTGTGCAGAAGCCAGTATGAGGAAAATATGAAAGTCGACGCTTTCAAAGTTGAGCTGATGGGTCGGCCGTAGCTCAACTGGTGAGAGCGCCGGAGTACAAATCTAGAGGTCGTGGGTTCGAATCCTGCCGGCCGCCGACTTTTTCCGATATTTTCTGGCACGAATTTAAATTGAGAAATCCACATGCGGATGTAAGCATGATAGTAAAAACAATTCAACAACCCCCGTACACAGAGGATCTGTGCCAGCCCGGATTATGTCGTTTTATTATGGTTTAAGTTTAATGTAATTAGTAATCAATAAATCAATTATTTATAATTATTATAAATCTGACTCAGATCGAGAGTACCAGTTTTACTATTGGCAGCCTTATAATGCTTGGAAATTTAAATCATTTCGTTGACCAGCCGTTTCTTGTAATTAATTTCGGTGTAAAGCATGGTGACAGAATAGAATTTAAAATGGTGATTATACTCAAAATGGTGAGATGTTAAGGCTGTATGATCCCTATCATTTATATGAGTATCTTTGCATGATGGGCTGAAATCCTGTTCCTTAAATTTTGTTTGGTTTGTGTTACATATACAGCACCACATTTATTGCAAGGTATTTTATAGACTACATTAGATTAATTATATTTGATATTCTATTTATCTTAATTGTGAAGAGAAAAGTGGAAATACTGGTTCGGTGTGGTAAAAACTATCTTATGTGTATCATCAGCAAGCTGATGTCTAATTCTCTCGGAAAGTCCCTTGAAGTACGGAGTTTCTGAATAAGTTACAATATTGGAGCTGTTTTGGTTAGTGCGGGTAATCTTCTTAAACTCCTTGATTATCCCGGCACATTAGGCTTCTTAGTACTTGAGTGATACTGCATACGTAAGAAACATACTAGTGATATCAGAATAACCAATAGTCTTATACGTACGGTTCCGTTTGAGAGTTCCAGTTTGCGAATTTTCCATAAAATATTGATGTTGCTTAAATGTTCAAGACATTCGCGCAAATTGTGTTTAATGAAGACTCAAGATTATAGAAAGAACAATGCTAAAATATGCATGGAATCAAAGTTGAAGTTCAGCCTTTTCAAGACGTCAGGCTGTGAATGCATAGCCGAATAAAATATAAATTCAGCCGTCTGTACTTCAAAGAAACCTCAACCAATTCGATTTTCTCGACATGTTCCGACCCTATGCCTTTCAGCGGCAAAATGAAGACATTCACGCTCGCACAGTCAACATTCTAGCCCAGTGAATGTTGGAACATTCCATTTGCATTTAGTTGTATACGAATTGTTACTAACATCTATGCATAACGCTATATTTACACTGCATATATTGCCAACACTTTTAGGCAGTGATTTTGTTACATTAATGTCTGAAGTAAACGGACTGCAAATAAAATTATTAAGCTACCACCGGCCACAACTGGAATTACCGTTAAAGGAGATGCAGGTGTTCAGCTCTGTTCTTCTTTCTCTGTAAGAGTACTTCACCTCAGGAGACCATTTGATAATTTTTTTATCATAGCGTGTTCAGGAGAATCGGTCTGATCACAAAGACAGAAGCACTTGCACACCTGGAGGTGTGGCCGCCCGACATTGTACCAGCTATCAAAGGAAAGTACCACCACTGAGTATAGATCTGGAGAACTCTGTCATAAAGGGTTCTAGCACCGTCAAGTTTTTAGGAATCTTGTTCGACGAATGTCTCCATTTCAAGGATCATTGTAACTTTGTGGTTTCAAAACTGATGACACAGTTATATGCATTCAAAAATCTGTTTTGAATGTAGGCCAACTATTGAATTTGTACTATGCTTTAGTTGAGTCGCGTTTACGATATGGAATACTCTTCTGGGGTCTCTCTACCAATGCAAATAGAGTATTCATATGCCAGAAGAAAATTGTCCGATGCATAGCAGGGGTACCTAGTACGCAGAGCTGTAAGAGCCTATTTAAATCATTCTACATATTAACACTACCCTGCCTATTTATATATCAACTGGCTCTTTACATATACACAGAGGTTCTCAACAAACGGCAGCATTTTAAAAACTAACACCAGGCAAAAGAATGATATCCACAAACCCCTTGTGAAACTTAAGACAAGTTCCAAATCGCCTGATATATTGGGACCTTCAATAAACTCCCAGAGCACATAAAAAAGCTTAAAATATCAAAGTTTTTAAAGTCATTTTTAAAAAGTTTCTTGTAGAAATTTTTTTTTATGAAGTAGCAGAATATATATAAGTTTTTAAAAAATTGAAATAAATAGCATCTGAAAATTTAAATTTTTATGAATGTGTGTGTGTATATATGTATACAATAATTGTATTATTGGTGTGTATATTTGTGCTTGTATATATTTATTTCTTTTGACAAATCCATATACATATATTTTGTATCAAAGGATGAAAATAAAGATGAAGATGAATGAAGCTTGAGTCCTCCGCGTTATGTCCAATGGATACAATTACGTTTACATGACATGCCACCACGGCCCAACCGGTTGAAACCCGTTCCCTATCTTCTTTCCGTCCCGGAACCTTTGTGGAATAACAGAGCAACATGAGTGTAGGGCTGGTCTGACATCGATGATGTTGTAATTTAATTTATTCTTCTATGTTTTTTGGATCCTTTGGCACTCAGGATCTTCCTCACCATGCAGTGAGTGGTCTTCCAATAAAATTTATGGAAGATCATCAATCTAACCATGTTGCTGCCTTCAGATCTTCCAGTGGGTTTACACAGGTTTCTTGCCTGCATTTGAGTCACACCCACTCACATCCGTACTCGAAGAGAGTACACAGAAAAATCTGTCGTTTTGTCAAAGACCCACGCTTTGATTCAATGGAACGTTACATTTTTCACATTCCTCAAATACAGCGATGTTTTATTCGATGGGAAGCGTATATTTGGTAACGAATTATATCGTATTGTCGATTCAACTACAAGATGTCATTAGATTCTAATGAATGAAACAATTGCAGCCTGTCGTTGAATCAAACCCTTGTTTTATAATTGATTCTAAACTAGTTTATTCTGCTTGGACCAACACCTTTTATATACAAGATACAATATCGATTCGTTTGGATGCCTCATTTTGTTGAATAAAGTACGGGTGTATCGCATTGTTGTATATTATTGAAGTATAGATGCGTTTAAATATTTTTTCCTTTGTAATCGCACTGACATCATCCATATATAGGCTGCGTTTCCACGAGAGATGTGCGAGGATGTGTTACGAGAAATGCGTTTTTAACGAACCAACGGAATCGCCTGAATTATCTCGCCTCGCCTAGCACAGCTCTAGTGCTAGGAATGTGTTTCGAGAGATGTGTGCTAGAAATGTGTTGCGAGGTCAACAATGGGCAGATGCACGCCGCTGCTCACAGGCAATGTGAAAAGAACCCGCTATACACATCCTCGGAACGCTTATCTGCACACCGTTTCATAGCTCCGCCACACATCTCGCACCGCTCGTCTTTCTAGCACATCTCTGGTGGAAACACCCACACCGTTTCACAGCTCCGTTACACATCCTCGCTGCGCTCATTTTCCTAGCAAATCTCTGGTGCAAACACAGCCATAGACTACCGTAATATAATTATAATGGTCATAATGATGAGCAAATATTGTGAAAAGTAAAAACAAAATTGGGTAATACTGCAACTTATTCTCTTAGTAGCAATGCTTTAACAAAGAGAGGTACTTCGAAACAGAATTGGTATTCGAGGGTTGCTCTATATCTCCGTCAATCCACCAGTACGCAGACAGCTGTTTCACGCTTATTAGCGATCATCAGTGTGCCATAGGTCGATTGACGGAAATAGAGAGCATCAGATTTTTCATGTCTACCAGACATGTGAAGCATGAATTGGTACTATCTGTATTATACGCTATGGTTGTATAGTAACGTTTTTGAAAGTGAGCACGACGATTGATATAGGAAAATTACCAAATCAGTAGTTTCTTTTTTTAAATGTATCTTTTTAAATTAGGAAGGGAAATTATTTATTCGCGCATAAATTGTAATTATATGACAGACTATAAGAAATATACATGTTTATAAATTCGTAATTCACCTATTAAAAATTGTCTAAAAATACAGAAAACTCTAATATAGCCATGGCCCTGTCACAATTTTCGTCACTACTTTTAGAAATATATTATCGGTTATAAAAAACCGTACCAAACGGTATGTCGCAATACGGTAAAGAACGAAACACCGTCGTCCGCGGTCTACAGTCATTAGAATGAATATAAAACTTTTAAATTAATTGGCATACCTGTAATTACTTCGAATATAAGGATTTAATTCTTTCAATGACATGGATTTGAAACAACTTGAAATATACTTAAAGTAATAGAAGAACATACAAATACTAACAATTAATTGAAACCGCAACAGTATTTTTTTGTGTCTATGTTTTGCCATGTTTTGCTGTCTGCATTGGCGGCACTGTTTGTCGACAGATCTTCCTACCCTTTTTCTATAGACGCGAAACGGGCCATGTGCCGCTAGAGCCTGCGACAGCAAATAGTAGGTAGTCTTGGGCTCACATTTTACCCATTCTTCTACCGAGGGTATCAGCCTTTTTGTCCACTCGGCAACCTCCTTCGCTTGAGACCGTATCCACCGCCACTTCTCTATGGTCCGTTATCTGCCTTTTTGCCTAGTCGAGGTGTCCCCTTGTGAGTCGCAGATGTCTCTTCTCTCTTCAGCCAGCAGATGCAAGGGTTATACCCTGTCACCACTTGCAAGGCTTTACTGGATACTGTGCGGTGTCACCCTCACCAGTGACTCTCTTTGCAGCCTGCCCAGCTACTGCTGACATTTTTTTCCCGTTGAGCGCCCTGTGCCGAACTGGCGTCCCGTAAGGAACAATCGACTGGACGATTCCGTTCGGCAGTGCACTTTTTCTACTGCTGGGTTCCGCAGTGTTCGGCATCACCCTCGAGAGCATTGATATTCTAGCTATTTTGGAGTGGCACAGCGCCATGTCCAAGAGGCAGGATTAGTCACAGAGCATATCCACCGACTCCGGCAGATCTAGTCATCAGAACTGTTCGACAAGAACAAAGTCGATCGCTGCCACAAGCATGCTTGCAGTCTCATTGTTAGTATACAGTTTTCGTGATATTTACTGAACAGTAAAAAAGCTGGGACAAATCGATATAAACCAACTAAGGGATTGATATGGAAGTCTGCATCCTAGGGCCAGAGGTGTCCCGCGATTGTACCTTCCACGACACCTGGGGGCGGCGTGGAATATTGAGTTTGGAGCATCTGCACAATAAAGTAGTACTGGTCACTGCCTGCTTTGATACCAGGAGGACCGATCTCCTGATCCGCTTTGTACGAGAGCACGAGAGTGCAGGTAAGAGGATGCTTCCTTTTTAGAGCAGCAACGCGGGCAGCTGAGGAACTCGACTTCACGCGGAGGTATCAGCAGTCCATTACGGAAATTGCTTCTGCACAATTGAAAACCAATATTAAAGCTGCTAAGGTCCAATTTCTTTCAAGACTTCACAAAGATAAGCCAATGACGAAATCTTCTACAAACAACTAGAAGAGCATGGTTTGTCTGACCAGTCGACTCTCTCCTTCCTAATGCCTAGAAGGTTGATGTCGGAGACTAAGAGCTCTATAATGGCTTGCCAAGACGGTTTCTTTAACACTTTTAACACCATAGTAGGATTTTGGGCTTGAATGTGCCTGATATCCCTTGTAGAACTTGCCTGCAGGCGACAAAGACCTTTACGCACCTCTTGTCAGCTAGAATGGTGTGCGCTGGCACTGCCTACATCCATCGGCACAACGCGAGTTATGTGGTTGTAAATGACTGTAATATTATATTATTTAATGCTGACTTCATATAAAACCTATATCTGTAAACGTTAGAGAGATCAGCAGAGTTTACCTCCATACTATTTTGACGCTTTTGAGTCAGTCTGTCTTGAGCTCTCAAACGTTTCGGTCCCAAATAAATTGTATTATTTGATCGGGAAATAATTTTTTTAAAAACAAAGTTTAAGTTCTCGACCACTTAATTGGCGCAGCGACGCAGTAGGATTTCTAGAGGCATTCGTTAGAAGAAAAACCGTGAGTGTCAACTCTTTGCTGGGAAAGCAACCTACACGAGCCGAGAGCCCAGAAAGAAGCAGGACCGCAGGTGCCCTTTGTTCTGGAACAGCCCACGTCCACTTGAAGGATCCTAGGCCAGGAAGGAATGAAGTACTGGATCTATCAGTAAGTGCTCATTGTACCCTATTTCCTTCCTGACAGACTCACCCCGACCTGTACATATTTAAGGTGATAGTGCAGATCAACGGCTAATTACTTAGCAAACTTAGATTGGGAACAAGAGAAACAGAAACAGAAAACACAAGTAACTATTCAGCAAACATCATGACCACCCCTAACATAAGTAGACATAATGTGCCTTCCTTCGATATCAAGCTTTTTCAAATAATTCCTGATCGATGGAAATCCATGCAGATTATATAGATATTTAGAAGTAAGTACAGATTTATTAAATACATATTGGAATCCAACTGAACCCGACTGTGTACAAAATAAAATTTTACTTCACGGCATTTTTTCCAAATTATCTGGTGCGGCAGAGCAGGTATTTCCTCTTAGTGGAAGTTCTAACTGGGACACAATAAAAAATTTACTTATCTCACATTTTGGCGATCAAAGAAATGAGAGCAGCTTAATTTCAGATACGACAGCTCTTAGACAAAATTCTAATGAAAGTTCTTATAATTCTATTCAAGGGTTGTAGCCATGTTAAATCACTTGCATAATTATGTTAGTATACATGAAACGATTGATGCTATCAAGGCGAGTAAGAAAGCTCTTTTTGATAGTCATGCATAGCATACTCTTTTAGTAGGGTTAAAGGAACCACAAAGTTCCATGATCCGATCTATGAAACCTAATAATTTGGCTGAAGCTCAAAAGTACATTTTAGAAGATAATAATATTCGATATTTACAAAAATCCAGTAGTAAGTATTCAAGCCCACCTATGAATAAACCTTTACCACCGCCACTTCCGCCCAAACCGCAATTTCAAATGCAACAAAATCAATTTTTCAGACAGCCTATGTAGTCTACTCCTCAATTTAGGCCTCAACCGAATTTTAACCAACAATTTCCTAGAGGTCCCATCAATATTGTTCAGAGACCAAATATGCCCCCTCAAAGATTTCCAACAAATGCTCAAGTTTTCGTATTCCATTTAAACCTACCCCAATGAGTGTCCAAACGCAGCTTAACAGGCACAGACCTGATACCCAAAGTAATCGTTTTAGGCCATCTGGTCCAAGAAACTTTACTTTCGAAGAACTTTACAGTGTAGAAGGAGAAACGTATGACCAAAATTTTGAATACTACCCTTATGACAACTATTATTCAGAATATCACCCAAACGACGAAAATAAGTTTGAAAGTGATAATAATTATTACTATTCGTATCCAAATGAACCCCCTTCAAGCTCTGAAAATAGTCAAAGCTCCGAAGAAGAAAATTTTCAAGTAGCCACGCCCATAATCGAGGAAACTTAATTGACCTCAACACCATATATGACAAAACCGAGCTACCCTATATCGAAATAGCCAACCCTCCATTAAAACTTCTAGTAGACACAGGTGCCACAAAATCATTTTTGAACCCTGAACTTGCCTATAAATATTTTCCAAAAAATATATACAAGGAACCCTTTGAAGTAACTTCTGTATTCCAGCATTCAAAAAGAGATTATGGTGCAGAAATTTCCGCCTTCCCAGAGTTTAATATGAGTGAACCAATTAAATTTCATTTGTTTAAATTTCAAGAACGAAAAGGGAGTAACTATGGAGAAGCCCTTATTACTTCCTGCAGTGAAAACCTTCCAAGAAAATTGTGCTTCAACACATATCGTTGGACAAACTTCATAGTCTAGAAGAAACAGCTGACCAGATCCAGACGATAGTTCCAGAAGCACCTTCGCACCCTTAAAAATGGAGTCTACCCCTGTATCATGTAATACTACTTTTCGGCATTGCATACTTTGTTGCCAGAAAAGTCTACCCATTCCAGAGAGGCCAAGGATCAAGCAGAAGCCACCAGTACTTCGAGGTCCAGGTTCAACCCTCGAAGCCAGAAGTTTTGTTCACACCCTCCAAAACTTCATCTTAAGAGGGGAGGAGTTATGTGGTTGTAAATGACTGTACTATTATATTATTTAATGCTGACTTCATATAAAACCTATATCTGTAAACGTTAGAGAGATCAGCAGAGTTTACCCCCATACTATTTTGACGCTTTTGAGTCAGTCTGTCTTGAGCTCTCAAACGGTTCGGTCCCAAATAAATAGTATTATTTGATCGGGAAATAAATTTTTTAAAAACAAAGTTTAAGTTCTCGACCACTTAATTCGCGGCTCTACGGGTGCTATACTATCACTAAGGCATAGTGTCTTCATCTTTGAGACATCAGTGCTGACATACGCTCCAAGGAACATAGAGTTTATGGTGGAGAACGAAAGGTGCTGAATTTACTGGTACTACTCATTCTCCACGATCGACCTTATACAAGCAAATCAGACCGACATAGCTTTTTTCGACCAACAACAAAATGCGATATTCGTTGCCGTGTTCTTGGCGCCTGCCGAGAAGAACATCGTCTCAAAGGAGGAGAAAAGGCGGACCAAATATAGGGAGCTCCTAGAACAACTTCGCAGGTCCTGGCCGGACTACACTGTCAGTCTGCTAGTAATGGTCATTGGATCCCTATATGGTATAAGGAGGTTGCTCTCTGTACTGTGCAAAATGGCGGTGTACCGTGCGGCGGCGTATATCTTAGCCGCTAGAATGCATAGGACAGTCATGCATGGGTCCCTTTATCTACGTAGGAGGGTCGATCAGTGATTGCTCACCTCACGGTGTGAGAAGTAGTCATTGTGTAATGGAACAGCAGCCTGGTGTATATCCTCCCTACAATCCAGGCTTTACATTGTTTCGAGATTATCAAATAAAGTTAAAAGTAAGGCGGTTTTCTGTTGGTGACGAACTTCTGCAGACTTGGGACGACAAGTGTGCTTCTATCCCTAGTGACACTTGGCCGAACTGACTTAAAGAGTGGTTTGAGAGAATGTAGAGATGTACTGAATATAGAGGAAACTACTTTGAATAAATTAAATAAATAAAGCCGTATTCCAAACATTTCCTAGTATCTTTTGTAATGATATTATTATGATGTATTGATAACACGCCAAATCAAATCGATCAAATTATTTGGTTGATACTTATTACTTTGGTTACTTCAAGAGTAGTATTAACATTATCTTGAGATGCATCAGTCGTATCAATTCAACCAGGTGGTTACACTTGCAATAAGAATTTTGGTAGTTTCGCCTTGATAAGCGCTTTACTTAAAATGGTGCTTAGTATACTCAATATACCCATCGTAAGTCTACCGTATTATAATAGTTGATATACAACGCTACCATAGTGTGAACATAGTAACATTAGTTTAAAATTCATACAGTTTTTTTGTGTGTACTACTTAACTTTCAATCCGTTTGGATATTAGTGTGATTGGATAAATAGTGTATTATTAGAACTTAAAACTTCCATACACTCTGAATCAAGCTACATACAATTCTCAACACCATGCTCCCCTCCCAAATAGTGAAATGTGATTGGACAAGTCTGCTTGAGGTACCTAGATATACTATGATACATCTATCTCCTAATTCAACAAATACTGCTGAAAGCTGTTTTCTTGTACATAATATGCTCAGGAGTGGCATCAGCCAGTAGAAAAGCGAAATATTGCTCCGTAAAGGTCGATGTGCTGTATAGGTTTTATTTTTGCAACTTTTAAGGTGGGTACAAATCCGCCAGCTGCGCGCGCGCAGCCTGTTCACCAGTTTTATAGTGGGTACACAAGAGGTTCGTCGAACGGGAGAATTTCAAAGAACACCTCACGTGTTCGCGGTGCGCAGAATTGTACCCATCTTTACACCGCCAGCGCATCATCACTCTCCAGCAGCAGGCAGATTTTAGCCGTCAACACTGTCAGCAGGCGATCATGCGCGTCTCGAAGCGTATGTGCCGCGAGCCACGCTCAGCAGCCGGATTCTGTGTGGTATACATATCGACTGTAGTCTACGTCTGAGTGTCATCGACATGGACAAGACGCGACATGAGCTCTCGCTTCGTCACTATCGGCTTTTCTATTCAGAATGACATTGTTGGCAGTTGATATTTATGCGCGCCGGCGCCGGCGCTGATCGGTGATGGCGCGACGTCAAATTCAAATAGGGTCGGCGGCGGCCTAAAAAAATTACACTGAAGGGGAAATAATGGTTTTCTCGTACGACTTATTCACCCAGCAATCTAACGAGTTTTTTGCGTCACATCTACCTACAGAAACAAAACCTAACTGTTCGCTGCGTGAAATTTTTGGACAAATAAAAGTTATAAACAAATAAAGCATAAAAATGGTATAGGTATTTTGTCTTAAAGTGATGGTTACGAGTAAAACCTGTAAGTAGGTATTTTTAAGACAAAGTGTCTCAAAGTAGATACATTAAGCTATAAAATGGCCGTTTCTAGAATTTAAAAAATTTATTGATTGCTTAGAAAATTGCAAAAAACTGGCTAAAATCGATAAAGAGCAATATATTTTACCGCAACAGTGAATCTAGGACTCTGGTACAGAATATGAGATCAAAATTTGGGTACAATTCATCATAAATACTTACATTAAACAATATTGAATTTGTTTATCCCACGTAGATTTTTTTGCTATGCTATATTACAGCTATACAGATTTAGAAATTCTATGGGCAGAATATCAAAGAAAAAGGCTCAAGCTTTATACAGGGTGGGCCAATAGTGCGTGGACGGAGGATTGTGGGCTTAATATAAAATATTTCAAAAATCTGTCACTCGATCATGGTAGGGACCCTTGAGGGCTATAACGTAAAAGTATTTTCACTCAAATTTTGACGTTCATACAGGGTGAATCATATCAAACTTACATTTTTCTAAATGGAACCCCCTATATATTATTGCATATTTGGATTCCTTGGTCAATTTTAGAGTGACTTTATGTATCATACATGGAACTTTAAACTAACCGTTTAGGCGCAAATCATCATTTTTGGTATAAGTAGGTATCAGAAGAAAATTGAATATCGCAGCGATTATAAAACGTATGGTTACAATTCGATCAATAAAGTAATTGTAGCCAATTGTGAAGGACCAACTAAATTGGCAAATACCCGCAAATGACTCACGAGAATTGAAGGTTAATCATGCATCGGTTGACTCACCCCTTGTTGGTTGGCGTCGGATGTCTTCCCCAGCTGGGTACTGCGTTGCTCTATCCAGATTCCTAGTTAGCTGAGCGATGTAAGGCTGTGGTCGCCCTTATTGGAGGTACCCGCTACACACGGGGTGACGGATATCACGCACACGTCCGTTCACCTCGGTAGTTGAAGTACGACTCGACTCTTTCTTCCGCGTCAACCGTCAGACTTCAAACTCGCAAGTCAAAACGCGGGAGATTCGAATATACAAAATTATTTAAATGGTAAATACCAATCGTAACCATTTTCCGCCCACCAAAAAATATAAAAAAAAAAAAATATTTTTTCCAATCATAGTAATTCCTATATTACCCACAAAAGAAAATTAGTGGAATTATCCGACCCATAACACAACACGAAAAGAAAAAAAAAAAAACAAATTATCATATACAAGCAAATCATGGCCTATTGTGCCGGCAAAGGGCACAGTTTCAATAAAGGACGGTCTAACAGCCCTTTACTCGTCTTAACTTGGGCGACTCTCGAAATGTTTCCCGTACCGGGATATAACTTAATAATCCTGCCTAATGGCCACTGTAAAGGACGGGTATTTTCATCCTTGAGAAGAACCAACTGGCCGACCGAGGGAGGATTATGTGGTGTATTCCACTTATGTCGTTGCTGAAGGGTGTGGAGGTACTCCATATGCCAACGCCGCCAAAAATGTTGCTGCATCTGTTGCACTAACTGCCACCTGTTCAACCGACTATGTTTCACACACAACAAATCTTCGTCAGGCGGAGCATTCAGGGGCTCTAATGTCAAGAAATGACCCGGAGTCAAGCTGCCTACATCGTTAGGATCAGAACTCAAACTACACAAGGGTCTCGAATTTAACATTGCCTCAATTTGGATTAAAGTGGTGCTCAATTCCTCATAAGTCAACACTTGCGCACCTATCACCCGCCGCAAGTGAGTTTTCACAGATTTCACTCCGGACTCCCATATACCTCCAAAGGAAGGACTAGCTGGAGGATTAAAATGCCACTTAATTTGCAAAGCTTCAGAAGCTTTAGCACCCAATAACTGTAAAGTTTTATAAGCACCAACAAAATTCGTACCTTGATCACTATAAATATCACTGCAACGTCCTCGCCGCCCTATAAAACGCCTAAGTGCTGCAAGAACAGCTTCACTAGTTAGATCTGACACAACTTCTAAATGTATTGCTTTAGTAGCCATACACACGAAAAGACACACATACACCTTTTGAGAACTAATGCCTCGTCTTTTACCTAAAGACATCCTCAAAGGACCAAAAAGGTCTACGCCACTATGGGAAAAAGGTTTGACTTCCGAAATTCTAACGGAAGGTAAATCACTCATTATGGGGACCACTGGAGGAGGCTTAACTCTAAAGCATTTTATGCATCGAGATAACACTGAAGCTATAGCCCGTTTGGCAGATAGCATCCAATATCTCTGCCTTAACAGATAATGCAAAGTTTGTGGTCCAGGATGACAACTCCTATTGTGCACACTTTGGATAATGAGATAAGTCAATCGATGCTTCCTAGGGAGCAGAATTGGATGCTTCCGATCATAGCTTAGACTAGACTGTCTCAAGCGACCGCCCACCCTCAGGACACCCTGGGAATCAATGAAAGGAGCTAACTTCTGTATAGCTTTGGGACAGACCTCCGCTCGACGAACTTTCCGCAGTTCATTATCCAATTCAACTCTTTGCACGTCTTTGACCAGAACCACCATAGCCTCATACAATTCAGCCTCGGATAAATTACCTATCTCACGCGGGTAACCCCTTTTTCGACACAAACAATTTTTACGAAATCTCAAACAATAAGCAACAACACGCTCAATTTTGCGTAAGGAAGAAGATCTATTCAACAATTCTGAAACAATACTAGAGCCGTGAATAGTAATACAAACAACCTTTGCTTCTTCTTGTACATCTGTACAGGAAGGCTCACCTACACAAGTTACAGGCCAATCATCCCGAGGAAGCTTAAGCCAAGTTGGCCCCTCCCACCACAAGGGTTGTTCTAGAAATTGCCGAGGAAAAGTCCCCCTAGAAGCACAGTCACTAGGATTCTCTTTCCCAACCACATGATACCATGAATCAGGAGCTACCTTCTCCTGGATTATAGCTACACGATTGGCTACAAAGCTCCGCCACCTATGCGGAGAAGATTTGACCCACGTCACAACTACCTTCGAATCCGTCCAAGCACAAACATTATCTATTTTCTGTGTTACCATTATATGGGATACACAATCAATCAGCTCTGCGGCTAATAAGGCTGCACACAATTCCAGTCGTGGAATCGACAGTCTTTTCAAAGGCGCCACTCGAGTTTTGGCACACACCAAATGTACAGAAATACTGTTCTCCGTGGAAACCTGTCTCAGATAAACTACAGCTGCATACGACTTCTCCGAAGCATCGCAAAAAGCATGAATTTCTGTAAACTTTGCCTCTATATGAAGTATATGTCTAGGAATTTTCAACGAAGATAGCTCAGGTAACTCAGCCACAAAAGTTTTCCACTGGTTTGCAACTTCCAGCGGTGGCTCATCATCCCAACCTATCCCTAAAGCCCACAATTGCTGAAGTATTTGCTTGGGAACAATGATTACTGGAGCTAAGAATCCTAGAGGATCATACAGTCTTGCTATTTCTGACAAAATATTCCTCTTTGTACAGGACCGTATCTGAGGATGTACAGAATAAGAAAAACAATCCGTAGTGGGACACCACTGCAAACCCAACACTTTTATTCCAAGAGAATCCTTATCAAATACAAGTGGCTGCTGATGAACCTCAGGTACCTGAGCAAGTACTTCAGAACAATTACTTGCCCATTTCCTCAGTTCAAACTTTCCCAACGCCAATAATTCAATCAACTGGTTTTGAGTATCCAAGGCAATTTCCTTGGAGTTTGCTACTCCAATGGCGTCATCAACATAACAGAAATTCTCCAAAATATTTACAGCTAACGGAAACCTTTCACCCTCATCCCTACACAGTTGCAGCAACGTCCTAATCGCTAGAAAAGGACTAGACGTTACTCCATAGGTAACGGTCTTCAACTGATATTTCCTTATAGGCTCGTCACCGTTAGGTCTCCACAAAATAGTTTGATAACTAGTGTGAGACTCCTCAACTAAAATCTGTCGATACATTTGCCGTATATCCGCGGTAAACACATACAAATACAACCTGAAAGATAACAATATTGAGACGATATCATTTTGTAACTTGGGACCTGCTAGAAGAACATCATTCAAGGACTTTCCATTGGTAGTTTTAGCTGAAGCATCAAAGACAGTCCGAAGCTTTATTTCACCATTCGCATTCCTTTTCACCACCGCATGATGAGGAATGTAATACTCACTATTAGACCCCACTTGGTTCCCAACTTCAGACATGTGGCCTTGCTCCAAATAGTCAGCCATAAAATCACAATATGCTACATGTAAGACGGAATCACGACGAAAACGTCCTTCCAACAGCTTAAATCTATGTAAAGCCTGTGAATAGGAATCACCCAGAACTGGGGGGAATTCAGAAAAGGGAAGCTTCACCACATATCTTCCTGAGTCCATACGCCAACAAGATGACGTAAAGAATTCCTCAGCCTGCTGTTCCTCTTCAGACAATGCGACACACTTAGGGATACTTTCAATTTCCCAAAACTTTTTCAATGTACAATCCAATTCCCCCACAGAAGTTAGAAAATTCAGCACACTATTAGTGGAAACACCACCCAACTTGCCCATTAACACCCACCCAAATACGGTGTTAATAGCATGTGGCCCACCATTCTGTCCTCTCACATAACCGGAACGTAAGATCTCACCAAATACTTCTACCCCTAGAAGCAGATCAATTTCCATTTCATCATGTGCAGCCAAAGGCTCTGCGAGGCAAAGATTTTCTAAATACTTCCACTTCTGAACAACAGCAGGAATTTGAGGTACCTTCTCACAAATCTGAGGTATCACAATAGCTTCCAAATTGAAGCTAGGATACGGTTTGCTGTAGGGAAAGATAACACAAGAAACTTTTCCCGAACTCACATTCGATGACATTCCATTAATGCCAACAACAGGGGTTGAATACTCCTTACGAGTAAGATTCAACCTTCTCACACAAGATTCACTAATAAAATTGGCTTGACTAGCAGAATCTAACAAAACACGACATTTGGTGGATCTACCCTCAGAATCCAATATTGAGACTAGTGCAGTAGCAAGCAACATTCTAGGCTGCACAGACAACTTACTTGCCATGACTTGAACATGACTCTCAGATTCATTAGAGGTACTACCACTGACATCACAATCTGTCACTTTAGTGTCCGGAAAATGCAATAGTACATGGTGTTTTCCACCACAAACCCCACAAAGTTCTTTTGATTTACATTTATTTACTAGGTGAGTAGCTCCCAAACAATTAAAACACATTCTAGTCCGCTTGACAAAGGCATGCCTCTTACGACATTCTGCCTGCAAGAATCTATCACATTTGATCAACGAATGTGGTGAACCCTTGCAAAAATTACACTTTTCCTGTGTTAATGTGCCAGTCGAAAAACTAAGTGTCTGCCTTCCCTTGGGATTAGCAGGACTATTATTCTTTCTAAACCCACCACTAGCATTAGACACATTACTCCCTTGATATGCGGAAGTAAGGGATGTATTTTCCAGAGCTCGACAGGTTTTCTCAACAAATCCAAAAAGCATGTCAAACCCCGGAACATTATTCCCATTATGTTCTAGTTCAAATCGCGTTTTAGGGGAAGAAGGTAATTTCTGCAACAATAAATTGAATTTGGTAAAATCCCATAGGTTCAAGTTACTCATCTCTAAAGCCACCAAATTTTCAGAAAATATTGACAACAATTTTCGAAGTTCAACTGCAGAATCATGCCTAGAGGGAGAAGCATTATAAATTGAAAACCAATAATTGCTCAATAAAACACGTTCATTCTGATATCGACTCATTAATGCATTATAGGCTATTTCATAATTATCCTCAGTAATGGGCACATTCCTTACTATTAGACCTGCCTCTTTTTCTAAATAAGAAATCAAGAACTGAAACTTTTCTATTTTTGACAGCGAATTATTTCTATGAATAAGAGTATTGAATAAGTCGATGAACGTAGGCCACCTTGTAAGGTCACCATCAAACTTCGGTATTTCAATTTTGGGAAGCCTCAAACAATTTTCTCTTACGACCACTGCAGATGTTTCATGCTCACTACGAGCCATCATCTCATCAGAAAGATCTTTATGAATGCCCCTTATTGAATATCTCATATCATCAAACATTGTATGAACTGCTTCCTCCTCCTCTAAGGCAGACTCATCTACCAAGGCTATTATTTCATATTGCAAATTCTCAAACCTCGTTACATACCCATCCAGCTCTCCATACCTGAGAAAAAACTCCGTCCGATACTCGCCATTATCACGAGCCTTCTTGGCCGCCTCAAGAACATTTTTAATAGATTTTAAAACTAGCGCGCGTTGCCGTTGCAACTTCACAACATTTGCATTAGGCATGTTCAGGTATCAGGTAACGATTCAATGTAAACACAAGACCAAAATAATCAAATTTAGAATCAATCTGCTAGTAAACACAACTTCTTTACACAAACAATACGGCAACCACACACAAATCACAAAATTTTCAGTTGTTATTCTTTTTCGAAATCTCCGTCGACTACACCAATTGTCGAACGCCGGTTTTCGAACCCCCAACCGAATGTAACCAACTGAATCAAAACAACTTTGCGCTCACGCAATTCGCAAAATGTCAATTTCAAATGCCCAGAAAACTCCCCAGATATGTATTACCAACACAATACACCAAAAGTTGCTTGTTTTCGAATATAACCAATTTTTACAAACAGCGCGCAACACTAACAAATTCCGATGTCACAAAAAAACTCCGTTTTTTGTCAAGGATACGTACCAATTTAGATTTTACGTAGACTATTTTACTATAGCGCGATTTATTTATCCGGCTCGAAGGACCAAAAAATGGTTACAATTCGATCAATAAAGTAATTGTAGCCAATTGTGAAGGACCAACTAAATTGGCAAATACCCGCAAATGACTCACGAGAATTGAAGGTTAATCATGCATCGGTTGACTCACCCCTTGTTGGTTGGCGTCGGATGTCTTCCCCAGCTGGGTACTGCGTTGCTCTATCCAGATTCCTAGTTAGCTGAGCGATGTAAGGCTGTGGTCGCCCTTATTGGAGGTACCCGCTACACACGGGGTGACGGATATCACGCACACGTCCGTTCACCTCGGTAGTTGAAGTACGACTCGACTCTTTCTTCCGCGTCAACCGTCAGACTTCAAACTCGCAAGTCAAAACGCGTCAGATTCGAATATACAAAATTATTTAAATGGTAAATACCAATCGTAACCAACGTAGAAGGCCGTGACTTTGCGGTACAACTAAGCATGAAATGCGTCACTTTAGGTCAGACGGCTAAAATTGAATTCTTTTTGTACTTGGAGAAATCAGTAGACTAATTAACGAAACTTCAATCACAGATAACTTGATTTTTTCAAATGGCAATGGCCTGTTTTAGTTTAAAAAATCGAATGTAAAATTTGATTACCTTTCTAGCGATATAGCATTCTCAATATCAGTCTTTTTTGGTTTTCATTTTATTACAAATTTTCAGTCAAATCGGTGTTTTTCAATTTTCCTGCGTGCAAGCAACATATCAGGCCATGAAAAATAAACAGAAGCTCGTTAATATGGAAGAAACCAACTAACTTAGTAGAAAGATGCAAACTAACTGGAGCAACGAGGCAAGATTATGAAAATTCCTTGCAACATATTAGCTTTAACCGGATACAACAGCCCCAAGATATCTAATGTAAATGAGTAGCTGGGCTATGACAGAAAGTGTTTGTTTTTCACAGCCTACTAGCTATTGAGCTCTACTAGAGCTTGACAACTTTCCAAAACGATTAAAAATTTTAAAACAAAAGGAAAACTACCAGCGATTTTTGGTTACAGTCTAACATGTTTAGAATTTCACATCTAATGGGATAAAAAGATTAGTCACGTCCGTTTATTTAAGTCAAAAGTGAAATCTCCAACTGGAGCATTCTGAACATCTATTGAAATAATTGCTAGAATTTTGTAATTACGCTATGTTGTAATTGTGTTCATTTCATGTAGTTTTCTGCAAACTAAATTATGTTTTACAGTTGAAACAGACTGCAAATCAAGTTTCATTTTCCGCGATTTTGCCTATAAGTAGAAGTACCTACTGGAGAATTTGAAGGGTTCCAGTCAAAGGTATCATTACTTTTGACTTACGGAAATGGCTACTTTTTTATAGCATTTAATGTGGACATTTATTCAGAAGACATAGATATTATACTGCCAGCAACAATTACTAGTAGTTTTCCTTTGATTAAATATTTTTCTACTGACTTTGGAAATTGACTAATAGCTAGTAGGCTGTGAAAAATGAGCATTCTTGTTACCGCTATTGTTTTTGGTTAGAGCTAATATGTTGTAAGAAATTTTCATAATCTTGCCTCGTTGCTCTAGTTAGTTTGCATCTTTCTACTAAGTTTGTTGGTTTCTTCCATATTAACGCGCTTTTGTTTATTTTTCATGGCCTGCTAGGTTGCTTGCATGCAGGAAAATTGAAAAACACCGATTTGACTGAAAATTTGAAATAAAATGAAAACTAAAAAAGATTGGTATCGAGTATGCTCTATCGTTAGAAAGGTAACCAAATATTACATTCGATTTTTTAAACCAAAATAGGCCTTGACATTTGAAAAAATAAAGTTATCTGTGATTGAAGTGTCCTTAATTAATCTACTGATTTCTCCAAGTACAAAAAGAATTCAATTTTAGCCGTCTGACCTAAGGTGACGCATGTCATGCTTAGTTGTACCGCAAAGTCACGGCCTTCTAAGTTTTATAATCGCTGCGATATTCAGTTTTTTTCTGATACCTACTTATACCAAAAATGGTCATCTGCGCCTAAACGGTTCGTTTAAAGTTCCATGTGTGATACATAAAGTCACACTAAAATTGATCAAGGAATCCAAATATGCAATAATATATAGGGGGTTCCATTTAAAAAAATGTAGGTTTGATATGAATCACCCTGTATAAACGTCAAAATTTAAGTGAAAATATTTTTGCGCTATAGCCCTCAAGGGTCCCTACCATGATCAAGTGACAGATTTTTGAAATATTTTTTAGTAAGCCCACAATCCTCCGCCCACGCTCTATTGGCCCACCCTGTATACCTGATTAAAGAAATGGTAAAAAAACTTACATATTGCAACAATTTTAGGTACAAGTTTTTTCATGTCTGAAGAGCTGGTATTACTATACAGTACACTAAATTAAAAAAAAATATCGTAGGTCAATTTGAGCTAAAGTATTGATTAACACATTGTATAAATGATGTAAAGTTAGCCGTTTTTCTTTTAAAATTCACAGATCCTTTGTTTATAAAAACTAAGGAACCTAATTTACACTATTCAAAAGATAAGAATAAAAAACTTTCATGTATTTTTTTAAGACATGCAAGTTTCCTGATGCCCAAAATGCAGCTCAAATAGACTGGCTTAGTAGAAATCCATGGCTCAAAAAATAAAATATAAAATTCTATCAATCTATTTATCTCTGGAAATCATCAGATTTTGACGATTTTTTTAAAGTTACCTATATATGTTTCTGTACTATTCACATATATTACAATTATGTAATTTGTTTACAAATTTAACATTTATTTAATAGAGTAAATTGTTTAATTAAATTCTTTCAGAACATCATTTTATATCAAAAAAAAAATTATATATTCCAATTGATCATTATCGAAACAAGTGAGGGAATAAGAGCACAAAATTAGGGCCTTATTGTTAGATGATTTTGCAATATTTAAAATAATTCTTTTACCATTTTTTTAATCAGGTGCAGAGTTTCAGTTTTTGATACTCTGTGTAAGTACTGTAAAATAAATATGCGTGGGATAAACAAATTCAATATTGTGCGAGCAGATAGAAAGAAATTCTGCCGAGCAGAGCAGCCCTCGTAAATTCAATATTGTCGAAACTTTGATCTCATATTCTATACCCCACACCGACACCCCACTTTTAATGCCATATCAGAGTCCAAGATTCATTTTTGTCAACATGTTACTGTAAAATTGCGATTTATTAATTTTAGCCATTTCTTTGCAATTTTCTTAGTAATAAATTCTTCAAGTTCTAAAAACGGCCATTTTATAGCCTGAGCCATCTTCATCAAGGCTGTTTTTCTAATACTGTAAAGGTAAACAACGAAATAAAGTCAAACGAGCAAAGCACAACACACAAGACAAAAGCGTAAACGATTGCTTTATCGTTGATGGCAAACGACAAGCGGTTAGGTTCATTTGACGAAACGCAAATCCAGTCACAGCGGCATAGCGTGGCGTCAATAGAAGGACAAGTAACTGCAATTAGCATTTAACCAACACAATAAACATATTTTCTTTCTTCAATTTTGAAGTTTCAGGAATAAAATAAACAGTGTGAAAATGTAACAGGTTAAAAAAATAATCATACTCAAATCAATTTAAAAAAAGAAATAAATGTAGGTTACGTATCTGTTAGTTGTTAAAATTCAGATCCATTCCTTTAGTCGCACGCAGAATCGTTCATCGTGACGCGCAACGATATTTTATTTTGTACCACGAACGAGATGCGTTTAGGAAACCGCATCACCTACCGACGTAAAACAGCGAACTAGACACAATGGAAACGGAATCACATACCTATATATAATTCGTGGGCCTCGGATCGCGTTCGGCGGCGTTCAAGATGTGACCAGGACAGTCGCATTACTCGTATCATCGCGCTGTCAACTTATTTTTATTTTTAGCGTTTTGCATAGCCGTTATCTATAAAGCTCGACCAATACATACATTCAACAACTGAAATTGAATTTAATTATTTGAATAAATATTTTCATAATTTTTATTTAATATAAAAGAGCCACTACGCCACTGTCCAGTTACTAGTAGTTCCACCATGACTCGTAAATGTCCGACAGATTTCTATTGTAGAATTCGATGTGTAAATACATTCAAGTATAACAATAAAACAATAATAATAATAATAATAAACTTCTTTATTGAAGTTCCATCAAGCGTATGGTTTATGTTTTCATTCCTCACCTCGTCTCAGTTTGACCTACAGTGAATAAAGTAACCACATGAAACAGAGTAAAAAATATTAGCAAAAAATGCAACATGCTACTAAACTAGAGAATTCAAGGTCCATGCTGTTTAATCTTGCACCTGATTACATATACATTAATCTAGGTAGTAGACTAAAGCAAAGGTCACAAATCTCACCTCATAAAATCCCAGAAATTCAACTATCTACAGTTAAAAAATATCTTCGGCTGAGTGGGAACGGTCAAACCTACCAAAAAGCAATTCCAGTTAATATTGGTGAGTCCCGCAATTCAGCTTGAATATCATTTCGACCATTTTGATTCCATTTGACAACTAAATTGACAAGTAGATCAATAGGTCAAAAGATTATACACATATTATACTGGATGTTAAACTGAAAGTCAAATGAACAAAAAGAAAAAATTGAAAAAACTCGATTCAGTAGGATCATGTAGTGAAACTGAATCTACAACACAGTCAACACAAAAATCCGAAGCTGAGAAACTGATAGAAGAAAACAAACAACTAAGAGAAATACTTGAAGAAAAAGAAAAATTAATATACCAACTCACAAATGAAAACCTCAGACTCCAACAACAATATGATTTAATAGCATCGAATATAGTAGAAAAAGACTCTATAGTTACCACGTTAGATAAAATTAGTATGAGACTAAATGAAGTAGAAAAAAATCAAACAGCAAGAGAAAAATCATATGCCCAGGTATTGAAACAAGAAGCTGTACAAATTAAACAAAATTCAAATAAAAGTATAATTATAACACCTACTCATACTCAATCATGTGATGAGACGAGAAAAGATCTATCAAAAAAAGTTTCACTTTCAAAATTAAAAATCCACGTTGCCAGTATTCAGAACTCAAAAAGTGGTGGTCTCGAAATTAAAATCAATGAAAATAATCACAGTGAACTAAAAAAATACTGAACGAAAAATTGGATACCGACTACAAAATCTCAGAACCAAAGATGTTTCTTCCAAAAATCAAAATTGTCAATTATAAATCCAAAGAAAAACCCAACGAAAAGGAAATCGAAGAGGACCTAATACGAGAAAATCACTTTATTGAAGATGGGGATATCAAAATTACATACGTGATGTACATACCAATAAAGAACTCGTACACCATCCATGCAGAGACCTCAGGAAAATTATTCAAACATATTTTTGAATACAACAATGGCAAAATTCTTCTTGGCTGGCAGTGTCTACATGTTTATGAAAATAATAAGGTAACACAATGCAGAAGATGTTTTCGATTCAACCACTCAGAAAAGAAATGCAGGAACAAGAGGATCTGTAGAGATTGCGGCATCGAACACGAAAACAACGACAATTGTAAGCATGCACAAATTCAGTGTTGCAATTGTATATATATGAATAAGAAATTCAACAAAAATCACAATGTCAACCATTGCCCAACAAATACAGATTGTCCATCCTACAGGTATTATCAGTACCTCTACAATACAAAAATACTCTTCTAAATTCTAAGTTTTAGGTCATCCTACAGTAACTACTTAGTAAGTATTAAGTATGTTTGAATACATAAACAATTTCCAAATTCAAAATATCAAGACAAATGTTTTACAAGACGTTGATGCATTTAATAATTTTTTAATAAATTCCTATGTTAGTCTCAAGATTTTTCACATGAATATAAGAAGTATTAGTCATAATATTGATTCATTCAAAGTTTTATTAACTAGAATAGATCATACTTTCGACATTATTGTTTTAACTGAAACATGGAAGCTGATTGATATATCGTTATTTCAGTTACAGGGATATGACACCTTATACAATTTTGGCACATATAACCAGAATGACGGGGTGATAGTATATGTAAGAAACAATCTCAACTACAATCACGAAATATTTTCGTTGAACAATGGGATCAAAATTCTAAATTTATTCATTACTTTTGATAAGAAAAAAATTAAAATATCATCAGTATATCGTTCTCCGTCCTTAGCACCTCATGAGTTCCTAACCGATATAGAAAATTTCATCAATAATCATGATAATAACCTTCTAAACCAACATATACTTATAGGTGATATTAATATCAACATTTTGGAAGAAAATTCAATTACAAAAAGATACCTAGACATCTTAAATGCTAACGGTTATTTATCATACATTAATGAACCGACTAGAGCAATCAACGGGACATGCATAGATCACTGTTTTATTAAAAACTTTGCAAAACATTTTTCCTATATTCCATTTATTCTTGAAACCGATATCACGGACCACTTTTCCACTATACTATTCATATGCTCATACAAAAATATATCTAATAAGCTAATAACGGATACAGGCAACAAAAATTACAAATTTTTTATAGATAATTCTAAATTGATCTCCAATGCTAAAAAAGAATCATGGGAAGGAATATATTCCTCGAACGATATTGATCAAATTACAAATATATTTGTAGATAAAATTATAAATTTAATAAGCACAAGCACAAATAAAGTTAAAATCAGCCACAATGAAATAGGTAGGAGTATGTGGATAACTAAGGGACTTATCAAATCTGCAAATGAAAAAAATCGACTTTACATATTAATGAAACAAACAAATACTGAAGAAAATATAAATAATTATAATAGATATAAAAATAAATTCATAGAACTAATTAGACAAACCAAAAGAGAATATTATTTAAAAAAAATAGATAACAATATCAATGATCCGAAAAGACTTTGGTCAACTATTCATGAAATTTCAAATAAAACAAATCAAGTCAAAGATACTACCATTAATGAATTAAATACGAGCTCTGGGAAAGTTACAAAAGATCAACAAATCATTAGTGACGAATTTGTGAAGTTTTTCACTGAAATTGGTGAAAATTTGGCAAACCTTCTACAAACAGTCCCGAACATAGGAAAAAGTAACGAAAAAAGATCACTAAACACATTTGTTTTGAGGGAAGTAGATTCCAATGAAGTATTAAATATAATTATGTCATTAAAGAATCGAAAATCTCCCGGACTTGATGGAATTAGAGCTGAACATCTCAAAATCATAGCACATGAAATAACAGAACCATTTACCCATATTATTAATAGCTGTTTTCGGTTAGGAACATATCCTTCACAATTTAAGAAAGCTATAATAACTCCCGTCTACAAAGCAGGCGATAAAACAGAGGTTAGCAATTATAGACCTATATCTGTGATATCAAGCTTATCAAAAGTAATTGAAAAACTACTCTCTTCTAGGATACAGGAATATCTGACTAAATATAATTTATTACATACAAATCAATTTGGATTTACAAATGGTAGATCTACATCAGATGCAATTTTGACGGTCGTGAATGAAATTTATAAAAATATAGATGAAAAAACACCCTCCATTTGTATCTTTGTTGATTTGCAAAAAGCGTTTGATACAGTGAATCATAAATTACTTCTGAACACCTTAGAACGACTTGGATTTCGTGGCACGATGTATAAATTGCTTGAAAATTATTTATCTAACAGGCCACAATCCGTGAAGATAGCAAAATCAATAAGTAAGGAAATGTTTGTTAAGTGTGGTGTTCCACAAGGAACAGTTTTGGGACCACTTTTATTTAATATATATTTAAATGATCTTTTCGAAATTGATTGTGTTGGTAAAATAATCAGTTTTGCAGACGATACAGCCATACTGTATAAAGAAAAAGAATGGGATAAGCTAAAAAACATTATTGAACACGATTTTGTCAAAATTATTCAATGGCTTACTCAAAAAAAATTGACAATAAACTTTTCTAAAACACACTTTTTACCGTTTACTTCCTATTCTAGATATTTACCTTCTTTCAGCAATATTACGTTAAACATAAATAATAAAATAATCAAAATTGACAGATTAAACAGTATAAAGTATCTAGGAATCTATTTAGACACACACTTACGTTGGGATGTACATATTAATAATCTATTAAAAAAAATTAGATTCATTTCATACAAGGTAAAATTACTAACAAACATTTTAACAGAAAAGCATCTACGTACAGTATACTATGCATTAATTGAAACCCATCTCATTTACGGTATATTGGCATGGGGTGCTGCATGCACAACATACATAAATGATTTAGATATTCTCCAAAAAGCAATTCTAAAATCTATGTTTAAAAAACCAAAACTGTATCCTAGTGACGATTTGTTCAGGGAAGCTCTAATATACGATGTCAGGCAACTTTATTTCTTACATACTATCTTTCGTTATCACAAAAATTCAAATGAGCAAGACAGCATCAAACACGATCATAACACAAGATATAAATTACATGCAAAAGGCATACCTAAAACAAGAAAATCGATTATGCAGAAATCATACATTTATTTAGCGCCAAAATTATATCAGAGAGTACCTAATGATATAAAGGAACTACAGTCCACTAAACGATTTAAAAAATATCTTAAAGAATGGTTGAATACACTAGATAGGAAAGAAATACATGAATTAATAAATAAATCATATTATAACTAAATCCATAAGTAATCTTAAAATTTTATAAACAAATTTCATTCAAATTACTCATAGCCATGTTATCTAATCTCTACCATATTTATCTTATACATACGTAAGTATGTGATTGTAATATTTATGTACGTATACATTGTAACACTGAATTCGTCCATGCACAGGCCTAGTCCTTCTATGGATGTTAACATAATTATTTACTCATTTTTTTCAATTATTTGTTTTTTGTACTTTGAGTAAATAAATATTATTCTTCAAAAAACAAAAAGTGCAGCCCGGGCTCCGACACACCGAGCTGCTGTTCCATTACCCAATGACTACTCCTCACACCGTGAGGTGAGCAATCATTGGGTCCGCGAATCGTGCGCCCTAAGTAGACGAAGGGACCCAAGGATGACTGCCTTCTGCATTCTGGCGGCTAAGATGTGCGCCGCCGCACGGCACACCGGTATTTTGCGCAGTGCAGAGAGCAGCGTATTCCTCATTCCACCTAGGGATCCAATGACCATAACCAGCAGACTTACAGTGTAGTCTGGCCAGAGCCTGCGAAGTTGTCCGAGCAACTCCTGATATTTGGTCCGCTTTTCCTCCTCCTTAGAGACGATGTTCACTTCGGCAGGCGCCGAAAACTCAATAACGAACATCGTCTTCTGTTGGTGGTCGAGAAGGACTATGTCGGGCTTGTTTGCCTGTACAAGCTCGAGCGTGGGGAACGAGTAGTTCCAGTAAATCCGGCATCTCTCGTTCTCCACAACGGACTCTATATCCCCTGGAGCGTATGGCAGCACCGGTGTCTCATCGATACCGTATGAGTGCCTTAAATGATAGTAGAGCACTCGTAGAGCCGCGTTGTGCCGATGGACGTAAGCCGTCCCAGCGTACGTCTTACACGCCGACAAGAGATGCATAAGCGTCTCTGGCGCCTGTCGGCAAGCTCTACAATGGGTGTCGGGTACAACTACACCCATAACCCTTCTGCGGTATACCAAGGTGTTGAAGACACCGTCTTGGCAAGCCATTATAAAGCCCTCAGTCTCCGACTTCAACCCACTAGACCTTAGGAAAGAGAAGGTCAACTCCTCAGACAAGCCATGCTCTTCTAGATGTTTGTAGAAGATTCCATGCATTGGCTTATCTTTATGAAGTCTTAAGAGGAAGTCGACTTCGGCAGTTTTAATGTGGGCTTTTAATTCTGCGGGAGCAAGTTCCGTAATGGACTGCTGACACCTCCGCTTGAAGTCGAATGTGAGGCTGAGCTCCTCGGCTGCTCGTTTCGCTGCGCTAAAAAGAAAGGCTCCTTTTCCCGCATTCTCGTGCTCTCGCACGAAGCGGATCAGGGGATCGGTGCTGTTCGTTACATAGCAGGCAGTGGCCAGTACTACTCTGTTGTGCAGACGCTCCAAACTCAATAGTCCACGCCCTCCCAGGTGTCGCGGGAGGTATATTCGCGGGACAGAGGACTTAGGATGCAGGCTTCTCTCCATATTCATCCTTTTGCGGGTCTTTGTGTCGATTTCCTTCAGCTCGTTCACTTTCCAGTGTATAGCACCAAAGGTGTATAATAACAATGGGACCGCAAGCATGTTTGTGGCAGCGACTTTGTTCTTGCCGGACAGTTCTGACGACCAGATCTGCCGGAGTCGGTGCAAATACTTGCGGCGGAGACACTCTTTAACCAATGCTGCCTCTTGGACATGACGCTGCGCCACTCCAAGGTAGGTATAAGTGTCTCCGGCATGCAGTTGTCGCAAGATGCTCCCATCAACGAGCTGTTCCTCATCTCCACTATCTCCGCTTCGTCCTTTCTTGAGATGAACCAATGCACATTTGTCTGTCCCGAACTCCATTCCGATAGCATGACTGTACTCCTGCACCACCCTCAGCGATTGTTGTAGTTCGCGTTGGCCGGAGGCATAAAGTTTTAGGTCATCCATATAAAACAGATGGGTGACCTTGTGCCTCCGGTTATTGGGCGTGCCACAGCTGTATCCTTTAGTATTTCTCAGCGCTATGGACAGAGGCAAAAGTGAGATGCAAAAGAGCAAGGGACTCAAGGAGTCTCCTTGGAAGACACCTCTTTTCAATGACACCAACTCTGTCTGAACCCGAGTTTCACCTGATGTTATGGTGAACCGGGTCTTCCAGAGTGGCATCAGTTGTTTGATGCACCCCACTATCTGATTATCCACCGAAAGACATTCCAACAGCCGCACAATGAGCTCATGAGACGTGCTGTCGAATGCCTTGCGATAGTCAATCCAGGCCATAGAAAGGTTTCGCTTGTACTGCACAGAGTCCTGCGTGACACATCGGTCAATCAACAGGTTCTCCTTGCAGCCAGCTACTCCTTTCTTTGACTCTCTCTGTTCATACACGTCGAGAAATACAGGATTTACAGCTTGAAGGATACGCATGTACAAGATTCTGGTGAAGAGCTTGTAACACGCGTTCAGACATGTTATTGGCCTGTAGTTTTTGGGATCAGACAAATCTCCGGTCTTCGGGAGAAGCACGGTTCGACCCTCGACAAACCAAGCCGGAATTGGCTGTTCCTGATTTAGCCAAGAGTTAAAAACTCTAGCTAAATGCCGGTGGCAACTGGGGAATTTTTTCCACCAGTAGGTGTTTATGCCATCCGGGCCAGGAGCTGCGAAATTCTTTGCGCCTCGTAAGGCGTCAAGAATTTCTTCCGTGTTTATCGGGTGACGCAGTACATTCAAGTTAGGAGTCCTCCTACAAACGGACTCAAACTGCGCCAAGGCCGGAGTGTCTGCTGAGAGAGGTTTGGGTTGTTCGTAAATGTCCCTCCAAAAGGCCTCCACGCGATCAGCAGTTGGCGGCTGCTCTATGGCTGGAGGCGGCTGTTGGAAAAGGCGAGAAGGTCTTTCGTAGAACATTCTGTTCTGCTCCAGACCTCTCGCCCGCGCCACCAACGATCGCTTAGCAGCGATTAGCATCCGTATCCTGTCAAGACAGTGTTGCTTGACAACAACCAGTACCGCTTGACTGAGTGTATGATGGTCGCGCCTCAACCCGTAGGCTATCTGGCGCACTCGGCGCGTAAAAGGCTTCCCAGCCGCTCTATATTCCATCACACACTGGATACGGGATGCTTCCTGGCGAGCCAACTGGATTTTCGCTTCCATTTGGCGCACCCGTCTCTGTGCTCTCTCAACAGGAGAGTCTCTCACTCTCCCCTGTCTAGCTAGCCTCAGAGCCGCAGCGTAAATTTCGCAATTGATGCTCCAAATGTCAGAGGCCTCCGATAGACGTTCACCCACAACCTCATCCTCTCTCTTCAAATCTGCCAGCTTCAAGGACCTTCCGTTGTTATGCAAGGCCCTTCGGTCTCTGAAATCCCCAGGTGAGACGACTTGGTCGATTTCCCTCTCAGCGGGCCTTACCGGTGAACTTTCAGCCTGGTTAACAGGCCTTCCGTTCGCCGAAGGGGCAGGCTGAGCTGGAGCACGAACATATCCCTGCCTCCGGAGGTAAGATACATAATCTCGCAAATTCTGAGAGGTAAGCGTGCTATGCTCTGGGTGCATTTCACACCACCTCTCACACATGCGGGACATGTATCCCCTACGGCGCGGGCTACTGCTCTCGTAGCAGCTCAGTAGGTCATCCCTGAGCTCCGTCGTCCACCTAAAACGGTCCATGTCATTGCGGGGGTCGTCAACAGGGCGATTCGAAGCACCGCCACCTTGCCCAACGCCGGCTTCCGAAACCGGCTCGGTGTGGGTGCTTTCCTTCCGGGGTGGTCGAACCCGAAGATAGGGCCCGTCAGGTGGTTGGCCTTAGGGCCCCCAGACGACATTTCCGGAGGCAGCCGTCCAAATTGCCTCCTGAGGATGCACCTGCGAAGGTTGCCGGCTGGATTACATCCTTGGGCTTCGGTATACCCTGCGGTGTCGCCACGCACCGGATAGCCTACTGATGTTGGGTGGCTTCCTGCGGGTGTATTATCAGCCGCCCCTAACATGGAGTCAGACGCTGTCGGAGTACCGCTCCTCACATGGAGATCCGTCGTGTCCCAATTGTGGAGGAATAGCCGATCCTCTGGATGCAGACGCTATTCCACCGTGCTAGTTTTGGTCCGCCCCGGGTATTTGATTTCCCCGGTACCACCCATATCTGGGAGGCGTTCCCCTATCCGCCACCTTGGGGAGGCGCCACTGAGGGGATCTAGCAGCCCCTCGCGGAAAAAATATTATTATTATTATTATTATTATTATTACTCTAGTATATAAACATTTCCACTCCACCTCGGAGGTATTGTTCTGGCACATTACCCTTTATTTTAAGTGGTGCTCGGCTATATCTTCCACTTTATAAAAATGAACATCTGTATTTATGAATATCAACCAAAATAAGTCAAAATAAATACATTTTATTGATCATAAAAACAATAGTATATAATAGTTGTCAGTCACAAATAGAAGATTAGAATTAATTGACATGTAATCAATATCCACAATTTCACAGCCTAGCAAACCTGCAGCGTAACCTATTGAACCATATGGAGCCTTAGCATTTAACTTTGTCAAAACTGTAGGATTAAAACAGGAACACATGATATAATTTTGTGTTATTTATGATTTCAAATTGTACTACCAATAAATAAATAAATGAAAACCTCACCCATATCTTCTACTTTATAAAAAAGAACATATATATTTATGAATACCAACCAAAATAAATCAAAATAAATCCTTTTTATTGATCATAATAACAATAGTAATAGTTGTCACAGATAGATTAGAATTAATTGAAATGTAATCAAAAGCCACAATTTCACATCCTAGTCAAATCACAGAAATGCTTATGAGGAAAACTTTGAATTGCAAATTTTGAGAGTATAAATATGAGATACAGCAAATAGGTTCGAGGCATAATAAAAATTAATTAGTTATAAAAATTTAAAGTTTTAATTGTACTTGGCACTTTGTACAGTTAGTCTTTAGGCTGATCAACTGTATAACATCACTGGCTTTTTCTTGAAGTAAACAAGATGTACTTACTTAGCTTTGCTGTACAATACTTCAAGCGCCCTAGCCTGTGCAAATATTATTTTCTATTTTCATCTGTGTTGAACATCCTATTGTCAAATCCACCAACTATAGTCAAATCCATAACTGAGAAGACACCGCTTAACATTGGTTTCTCCATCTTTGTTGATCACTTGAATGTATAAGCTCATCCACTGAATAGCTCGTCTCTCATTACAGTAATATTCGTCAAAATTATTAACATAAAGGTAAACACTGCAGACAACACAGCATCCTACAACCCACAACTCAGATATGGTTGTGTATGATCTAAAATAGAAGAATAGAAAATTAAAGTAGTGAGAGTATGAATGACTAATAATAAATAGTGTAAGGTATTGCACAGAAATGCAGTAATAAATATACTTACACTTTGCACTCGCTCATTTAACTAAAGTTGCACTTCATCAGGAGTTATATAGTATTTGAGCCCCATTTATTTCTTGCTTGCTGGCTGTACCTACTTTGTGGTTGTAAAGTTTGAAGCCTTCAAACTCCCTAACAAATTCATTCGCATATGAAATGGTTTCTAGTATAAAAATAATGTTTAAACAAATCAGTTAAACAAACATCAACAGTTTCACGAATAACCAAAACAACACTCAAAAAAAAACGAGGTTAATGCATTGAAGTGTCAATACATAGGTTAATGTCGCCGGCGCTTGGAGGGAAATTCGAATGTCCTTCTTCTTCTGAGTTATACGGTATTTGCCACAAAATATGTTCGTGTTTGATCTATGAGGGCAACTGGTTAACGCGTTTGGTGTAGCTGCTAAATTTTTGTCATTATGCATTACTGTAGTCACTTTTCAATTGTTTAAAGTTAATGTGTCGCTTCTAAAAACTGAAGACATCATGAAGAATAGCTAGAGAAGACCATTGAATTTCGCGTCGTTGTCAACCACGGATCACTGAAATGCGGGCTCATCAGTGTTTCTGTGGTCTGGGCCGCCATTATTTTGGGTTGCAATATGTCCGCCACATTGGGCCCGCCCTGTTTCCCATTCTGTAATGCTAGTAAGCATCGTGTCGTACCGCGCCGTTTCGCTCGTTACTGCTTGGGTGAGAATCGGCCTTTAGACTGTCTAAATGATGATTCCCATCTAAGCGACATCGAGCGAAGCAAAGTCTTTTTATTATTACCCCACCGACAATACAACACCGATTTTCAAAATTATAGCAGCATTACCTACTACGACTCCACAGCATATCATTACCCAAATTTCATTACAATCCATGCAGCGGGTAATGAGATTACGAGGGTCGAAACACTGCAACAGACAGATAGACAGACAATCAGACAAGCAGACAGACATACCGGCTGGTAGACAGACCGACTGGCAGGCCGATAGACAGACCGAAGGAAATGAGTGACGTGGATTTTTGTTATGTAGATATCGTAAAACGCCCAAAAAACGTACCTATTACCACAAAATCGAAAACATTCGTGATCACAATACCCCTCTTACCTATCGGTGTGCGAAGAAAAAGTACGGAACAGTTCTAGAAACCTCCAACCAACGTTTACTGTTATTTGGTATTAATGTCGCGTTGATGCCATTATCTACGTCTACGTCACGCCCCAAATTTCGTCGAAACTGGTGAAGCGGTTACTGAAATTATGTTATTAGAAGAATGCCAATATGCTGACCGACAGACAGTCAAACGGAAACGAAAATCCAAAAGCTTTAACTATTCTGTTCATCTATGGTGTGTGACAACTGGAGTCAATAATAAGGACCTTCTGCAAGTCCGTTGTCTGACGTTATTTCACATTGTAGGATATTTGTGGCATTCGTAGTTCCCTGGAATAACCGAATCGGCTAATAACCGATAAAGTTGTACGTTATTTACGTAAGGTTACGGTACGTATGATTGCGGGCGGTATTGTCAGGTCTAAAACGCTATGCCGCAGTGGAGAACAGAACCGATTTTGATAGCAACAATAGTTATTATTGGGTTAGATCATTGTAGAAAAGGATCAAGTTTTCTTCCATCAGCTTTATTTGGCAGTATTTACCAATAAAAGCTACAAAATTAGGCGTCTCCGGCAACAGCGTGTTATCATCACGGAACTGAACCATGAGAGTGAAATGTAATCCTTCAGTGGTCCTGCAAAACCTATATTGTTAGATGTTTATTTGTTCATGATCACGTCCAGTACGCTACCGACACAATAAAAAACACAGAAAGCCTAAAGCACGAACCTCACTTATTCTACGCTGTAGCGCGCTACGATAAACCAAGGTGTATGCAAAAAGTGAAAATTATATACTCTACATAGCCTAACTTTAGAATCGTTTAATGACGTAAATAACCGTTAACGTTTTACTATACTACTGACACTTTGGAAAGAGCCGTGCAAAAGCTCCCTTTGACGCAATGTTTACAGCCAAGTTGCAGCCCTCTAAAATTCAAACTCTCGTCAATAGTAAGCCTCGTTAATGGGCATACCTGTAATATAACCAAACAAACCGATAATGACGCAATCCTTATGATTCATTATGCTGCGGCTGGCCATTGTCGGTTGCATTGTGATTTCTGCTGCCGCAGCCTTTCTGCTGATGTTGCAGCTGTACATGGGCCTAATTGAGCTAACCGGGATGCAAATGAGGCATTTTGTGTTACGCATAACGTAACAAAAGCGTGTACGTATGAATTAGTGGACTCTTCTGCCATGGTGATGATCGATGGAACGGAAATACGAGTGGCTAAGGCCTTTCGAATACAACGTAATGCAAGTATCCGATACCCACGTCGCGACGGGTCGTGTAAATCCTGTTGCGCACAAGCCCATCAGTCCGCTAGAAATACTAAAGTTCTCCAGAATCAAAACGTGTAGAGTTAGGTGACATTTTGATTCAACAAAATAAAATTTGAAGCGTTTAAGATACTGAAAACATTTATAGTTTCAATAAAAGTCACATGATGCTTTAGGACATTACTTGATGATTTTCTGACCATTATTATTTATTAGGTGTATTTTACTTCTTATAAACAATTATAGTATCACAGGCGTAAATAGTAGGGGATCCAATGATATTTGTATCCCGGGATTAAGAATTAGTTATCAAACGTGTGTTTTCAAACAGTTATTGGTGAAGCTAACTTAAAAATACATTTTCTGGTAAACAAGTACCCACATAGCACTGGATGATATCATAATATTCTGTTCACATTCACTACAGACATTATGAATATTCTGAGAAAATTCTATGGATAATTAGAATATTTATAGAATATTCGTTCGAAATGGGAAAAACACGCTGTGTTCCTAGAATATTCCGCCGAATATCGTGGTAGAATGTTTTTGAATATTGTAGGAACATTTTGTCTAAATTATCTCATATATGAAACGTTTTTAGAGTATTATGGATACTGTTTCAGAAATAATAGCACCTACTAGTGGACGATGGTCACGAAAGTTAAGTGGTTAGACATCCCAGTCTAGATGTCTAAAATAAAGTGTAAACGTGTAAACTTGTTGCGTTTAACCTCAAAATTCTACTCACATTATATAATGAACCATAAACCATAGTAGGTGACTTTAATTTGGAACACTGTCGCACACTTTATAACAACGCAACTTTATTGCACAAAATTGGATATAAATGCACGTCTTTTACGAATAAAAATCGCCATTCTTCGCTAAAATGCCGACATGCTGACATGCTTATTCCAAATTCAAAGTGAAGCGAAGTACGAAGAATAGAGTGACAACTTGACAACATTGACAACTGACGAGTGAACGGACACCACAGTCACCATACATCATCATAATTTCCTGTCACCTGTCAGCCTGTGACTTTGTCGTCGGTCCGGATGCCGTCGCGTTGGTTCGGCCCTCCGAGTAACAACTGAACATAGAGGTAGTAAACAAACCACTTCAGCATGGCGTGCTCAAAGCCATAATCTTTTGACACTTCAGACCCAAACATTGCCAACTAACCTGAAAATTCTTCCAATGCAATCCATGTTACAAACACTGCTCTGCACTGTCCCATCTCGAAAAACTGTTAAACTACACTCGAATATAGCACAGCAAGTCCGTAAAGCTTCACTACAGTTACCGACAAATAGCAAATTCGATTTTACCGACCAAGCATAAAAGACGCACAAACAAAACAAACGTTTGACAGTCGGAGGTTACCGTAAACAAATCGCAGGAAAATGACATAGGCGTTGCCAGCTCCTCAAAATTTATGTAAGACAGAATTTGCGTTAATGATGAAAAAACATGCAGTAACGCAGTAGAGGTCAACACATCTATTGATTTTGCTGTAGTCACTCCTGAACCATCAAAATACCGTCTTTTTTAACGTAGAATGGAATATTTCTGGATACTATACAATTAAGACGATATAGTAAACAATTATGATTGCCGTATCTGGTGGTCGATATGACAACGTAAGAAAAGATGTTGGCCTATTAGAATTAGTTGTTTACTACCTCTATATTTAGTTGTTTACTCTGAGGTTCGGCCTTGCGTCGGTGGATGCCGTATTGCTGTGCCATTGGAATGCCGGCAATCGGAATATTTGGCAATGGCTAACGACTAATAAACTTTTGAAAATTGGACGTAATACTTATTAGGTATATTTAATAGGATGAACGCAAGACGAATAGTACTGAATGGAGGTTTTTTATCATTTCACTGAGAAACGTGCAAATATAAATTAATAACACATATTGAATATTTGCCTACACATACAGAAAAAAATTCTGCTAAGAATGTTACTAGAATGTTAAAATAGCTACACCTTGTTCTTAGTAGATGATTAAAATAATATTCCATGAAGAATATTACTGGTACATATTCTGTAATAATCCAAACACTAAACGAATAATTTCTGATTATCCTAAGTGGATAAAATAAGAATATTCTATAAAGAATATTATTTTAATATTGCAGAATAATCAAGAGAAATAACAAATATTCTATTGAATATATAGGAGATTTAGAAAATATTCACGGAATATTCAGTGCTATGTGGGTAAAGATTTAACCAAGTAAAAATAAACAACATAAAGCAAAATTTTCATTTTCTTTTAAATATCGAAATTAACAAAAAATAGTATAAGATACAAGTACAAGACTTTTATTCATAAAAGCAAACTCAAAAATACATTTTCTGGTAAATACGTAAAAAGATAAACAAGCAAAAATAAATAATATTAAGTGAAATAAATTTTCTTATAGATATCGATTAATGATAAATAATAATATAAGATACAAGTCCAAGATGTTATCCTTGAATTCTATTTCTGTTCTTTTATATAATACTCTATACATATTGAATTATCTGAAGGTTTTAAATAGAACATATTTGTTTTCGTAGAACGATATGAGCAGAGTAGGATATGAGGCATCGGCACATCGGGCCGTAGTTTTTTAGGAGGCAAACAATATTACAATCCCGGGGCCGAAATTATAATCCCAGCCTATCCCGGGATTCAAAATACGTCCTTATTCTACGAGATCCCGGGATCCCGCATTCCCAGGATTGGATCCACTAGTAACTAGCCATCTGTCCTGGAAGGGAGTAGGGGTCGTATTCATAGTCGATACTTAAGAGTCTCTTAATACTAAAGGGCCCCTTAAGTATAAGGTTTTTTATTTCGAAACCTTACTTGAGGTTTCCTTACGTAAGGCTCCCTTGAGTAATACGTGACAACATGACATGTCAACATGACGTTTCGTTGCAGTCAAGTCGATTTTGTAGGTAAATTTTGGAGTACGGTGTTGTCAGTTTCTGTCACATCCGGAAAAATGTCCGGCACAAAACACGAAATATCGGCACAAAACAATAAGAGATAATAGAAAACATCAAAATACGTAGCCATAGACATAACAAATTGACTTATATTTGAAATATGAGAACGTCGCTGAATGAAACTCGCCATCTGGTAGATGTTGTCTAGGAAACCGATACAAGGAAAGCCACCCTTGAGTAACCTTCAAGTAACCCTCAAGTATCCCTTGGGTTACACTTGGGATACGACTATAAATACGGACCAAGGGCGGCCCAAAAAATAAGCGAGGTGCAGTCAGTCCATTTTTGAACTGCAAAAAAGTGTCCGTCACATCCGGCATAGGAGCAGTGAAGCATCACCATTTGGAAAAATGACAACCTTATCTGATGGTACGTCTTCTTTAATATTTCTTTTCAAGAAACTGAGAGAATGCGACTTTATTTTCGTCACGAATACCTTAGTTTATGCCAAATAGTTCTAAAGGGTCTCACTCCAATGTTTTACGTTTTTCTTAAATACTAAACAGGCATCCCGGAAAATTTACCCGCATTCAGTAAACCATATGCCACATGTCGAAGACTGTCTTGCACCTTCAGCCAAAGAATAACAGTTTTATTCTATAGAATATATATTTTTTTTTGTTTCAAAGGAAATTCCTCTATGGATTTCTTGAATTTGTTTTTGATATTAAAATTACCGCTTCTAGTTGGGATACTAACCACCCTGGGATAAAAGCATACATCGGCATAGGGTAGTCAGCTCTTTGAAGTATTACCAATTGGCGTTCATTCAAAATGAAAGCAAATCGGTGCATGCTGATGAAAATCTGAGCAAAAAACTATCGTACATTGGACTAATATGTGCAGTCTAGTGAACCGTGTTCACAATAGCCATATAATTGGCAATATATTAATTTCATACATTGCTGTTGGCAACAAGTGCAAACTGTAAATGCCTTCAATCAGATTTCCCTGAAAATAGAAACTATACACACACAATACGATCGTAGTGTCGTGGCAATACGCTAACATATTTATAGTAAAACCTAAGTTGCCGTATAAAACTAGACCATAATGTAACTTGGGTTACCTCAAAATTTACCTAGTGGCATCGCGAAGTGAGCCAAAACCATATGCAATGAGCTACATAACTAACCTAATAATATGCAGAAATCTTGCACATAAATGAATAAAACAACCGCTGTGCTGTAACAAACAAAAGCGGGTAGTAGTACATATAAAATCAATAGGTACATATATGGAGCATCTAAAGCAGGATAGTAGGATTAGGATAAAACCAAATTCTGAAATTGGGTAGAGGCGGTGCTCGCACACTCGGTTAGTTAGCGAGAGAGATAAATTTCCAACGAAAAGAACAAAAAATTAAGTAAAGTTGATTGACTCAATACTTCCCACACATTACGGTGATACCAGTTTATTATTTTCCCATAGCATGAAGCTTTAGTCTGAGATCCCCTTGCAACCAAATCATCGGCAGTACCCCCCCCCCCAAATTGTCTTATGCCGCTAGGTCTTTCCTTCACAGGTCAATGAATAGCCTATTATCAATAATACAAACTTTTCAGTTTCACAACCCGCCCCCCCTCCCCCCCCGCTGACCACCCCAATTTCAACCCTGCCCAAAAAAGGTAGAAAACGGTCAGGAACCCCTAAAACATCTAAAAACGAAGTTTAAGCTGTTTTCATATTTTTAGTTTTTTGATTATTGCTACGTTGACACTGACATGATTTCTAACAAGCATACGCGTTTTCCATACCCACCACAGTAATAATGTGTCAAAATTCCAGTATAATCAATTCAATAGTTTCCACGTCACAAAATACAAAACGATCTAAAGCAATAAATACTCGTATGTATACAGAAAATTCTAAGTCCCTTAGTTTCAATAATAGGCAAGGTAATGGTCACATGGACCTAAAAAGGTGATTTATGTCGCTAGGTCTTTCTTCACAGGTCAGCGGACAGCCTATTATTAATACAGCAAATTTCTCAATTTTTCAACCCCCCACTCCCCAACCACCCCAATTTCACCCCCACCCAAAAAAAAACTCAGAAAATGATCAGGAATCTCTAAAACACTTAAAAACGGAGTTTGAGCTGTTTTTATATTTTTAGTTTTTTTATTATTTCTGCGCCGCCACTGACCCGATTTTTCCAAAACATACGCGTTTTCCATCCTCGTCTTGGGAGTAATACTATGCCAAAATTTCATTAAAATCAATTGAACAATTTTTGCGTTACGCGATATCGAACGTTCTAAAACAATACTCGTATGTATGTACATCACAGTCCCGTGGTTCCTATCATAAACATGCAACGTTCGGATGGACCTAAAAAAGTGTATCATGCCGCTAGGTTTTTCATTCTTGTATCAATGGACAGCCCATTACGAATACAACATATTTTTCAGTTTTACAACCCCCCACCCCCCAAATACCCCAGCTTCACCCCACCCAAGAAAAAGTAGAAAATGGTCAGGGACCTCTAAAACGCCTAAAAACGAAGTCTGAGGCATATTTGAAATTTTTCGTTTTTTGCTAATTACTCCGCCCCCTGTATAAAGATTTTCAAAATTATAGGAACATTACCTACTACGACCCCACAGCATAACGCTGCCCAAACTTCATCACAATCCATGCAGCGGTTACTGAGATTACGAAGGTAGAAACACGCGACAGACAGACAGATAGACCGACAGACAGACCGACGGAAATGAGTGACGTGGATTTTCGTTATGTCGGAAGTAAAATGAAGATATGCATACATATAATGGTTAGAGAGGCTAGAGAGAGGCCTCACTAGTTCGTCACGTTGCGACGTCGAAACGGAGCAACGCATTGTATGCCACACCGGTGAAACGACGGATGACGTCGCAGCGGTGCACGCTGCGCGGCGATACCATGTCTAACATAATTCATGAATTGTAACATTTTTTTTCTGAAAAACATACTAGAATCATATACAGTACAATGTACATCATTGATAATTATTGTAACATACTTTGAGGACTTTCAGGAATGTTGTTGATAGAAATATGTGAGTACCTATGTATTCAGTGGCAGTGGCACTAGTACTCACGGGGGGCTACTGCGCAGTGCGGCATATTTTCTAGAGCGGCAAAATTTCAAAAGTGGAAAAAACCCCGGTGCTGTCAAAGTTGCATAACATAACTAATAATGTTTTGTTTCATGGACAATTTAATTCATTCATTCAATTCATACACTATTTGTAAAACCAAACTTCTGTAAATTATAATGTTAGCACTTTAAGTGTAAATAAAGGATCAAAATAATTTATTTGTTTCGTTGAAGATTTGAAATGATAACATTTCATTCTATTTTTTTGTGAAATTACTAGAGTTGAGTAAAAGTATTTTGAAAAAAAAAATCAATTATTATTGCATTTTGAAAGTCAGGCATTTGTGCCTGTTTAAAAATGCATGTAACACGAGTAGAAGTAATATTGAACAAATATTTTTTATGTTATTGAATTATGGATAATAACTTTAATGCAATGAATTATCGCGCCATGAACCGATGAAAAGTTGGTTCGTGTGCTGTTCGGCCGTCATCAAGATGCTCCGCTGCCTTGGCGTCGGCGAGCTTCGCTGCTTGACGTTTCGCCAACACGATTGGCTGGCATCCTTACAAGATGTTGCATGTTCGGCGTGTTCCAAGAAACGTCGACGTCACAATAGGTCTGTTTTTACAGAGAATCAGAAACAGTCAGAGCCAATCAGTATTCCCCATTGCAGTTGTCAAACTATTTCTGACTAGTACTGGCCAATCAAATTGACGCTGACTAGGTTGCTCTCAACAATCCCTTTGATTTGATGCCCATATTATAGAAATGCGTTAAAAGTAATTATAAAAGTAACTATTTCACCATCTTGGATGGGCTGCCATATTGTATTTAGAATAACGTCGCACAGCTTATCTTATATTGTCATCCAAACGAAACGTGTATACAAAATTTCAGCTCAATCAGTTGAAGATGTCTGCTACAAAATTCAGTAGCAAGATTCCACCCTAACAAACATGCATACATACATAAATAAATGAAAGCTTTTAAAATGGTCACTCGTATCTAAACGGTTCAGGCGTGATAGGTACATAAAGTCGCACTAGAATTGACCCAGTAATGTTTTCTTATTGTGTTTATCAAATACCCTATATACAAGGCATTAGGTTTAAATTGTAGTCCAACTCTACATATACTGTCCATTTAGTGCGTAATTCTTCGATATCCCGCAAGGTATACATAATAGAAGAAAATGCCAAATACAAAGGTTATTTGGGTACCTAAATTCTTCTAGTTTCTATCATTGATCTCTATTAAACCCTAAAATATTTTTGGGATCGGTTGCGACGTTGCTAAATTATAATTTAGTTTCTATTGATTTCCGGATTTGCGAGGTCGCAAGTAGTACGTCCAAGTTGATGTATTCCTTTAACTTTTCTCAATAATATTATACAGCAATTTGTATCTACAGGGTGTTTTTGGCAGAATTATTTCTGTTTTTGGAGAAAGATTAATCAAGGAACCTTCAATCATAATTTTTTCTTATAACCAAATAAACTTTCTAACTATATGGATTATGTTATTTGAAGTTTTCAGTCGAATCGGTGTATTCAATTATCCTAACTATTAGCGACCTAGCAGGCCATGAAATATAAACAAAAACCTTTTCAGATGGAAGACAACAACCAACTCAGCACAAGCATGTAAACGAACTATAGTAGCGACGGAAGATCATACAAATTCCCTAAAACACTTCCCTGATGTCAGTAAGAAGCTGGAGTGGACAGAAATGGCTATTTACAGGGTGTCCGGATATTCGACCGGCAACGGTTGACAGGTGATGGACCTCATATTTTTATGAGCATTGAGATAGGAACATAAAGCCTCAAAATGCTTAATTTTCAAGATACAGGGTGTCAAAGTCTTAGTTTTATTTTCGTTTTTTCTCAATTAGGTACTCCGCAATGAAATGGCATAAGGATCTAAAGATACGTGACGGGAGGATTTTTGAGGCTAGAAATGCAGACTCATCTACGGTTTTGCTACCATGAATAGATCAAAAATATCAATATCAAAAGAATCGTTTTCTCAATATGTTTTACGTGAAAAATGTATACTTTGTTTACGTCTCTAGGGGTAACCGTTTTCGAGATAACCTTCATTGAAATTTCCAATGCGATTGAATATTAGGCTCATACTTTTACATGCCATTTGGCAAATTTTTAAACTTCAGCACCACCTATTTTAAAAATTAGATATGTTTGGAATATATATTGATACCGTTAATTCCTTAGACAAGGAAAGAAAGAGGACAGAACGCGCGACTACCATTTCTGTTACCAAATGGCACCAAAAATGTACCAAAGCGCTATTAAATTTACCTGTGATACGTGATTCCTGGCTCCTTCCTGCTGCTGCGGCTTTTACAACCATAAGCTGCAGACACTACCATTATGCACACCACAATATTTTACAATGGTTGGTCCTAAAAACGCTAAATATCATAAAACAATATTTTGACAGCTGTCAAATAAGTATTCATTTTCGGTCACAGCTAATTCATATAGCATCAATCGGGCGTGCGGTATCCCCTCTCTTTCCTTATCTAAGGTTAATTCTGTCGATCACAGTTTACAGCTAATTGGGGTGTCATGGAAATTTCAATAAAGGTTATCTCGAAAACGGTTACCTCTAGAGGCTTGAATTACGTATACCTATTTTACGTAAAACATATTGTGGAGAAGATTTTTTTATAATATTCACGTTGAGGCACTAAACCGGAAAAAAGTTTTGTTAACTTAAAGGGGCTCGGTGTGACGTAGGTGGCGCCCTTATTTAGAATAGATTTAGAATAGATAGAAAAACCATGGCTGGATTCGGATTTCTCTCCTTAATAAAACTCCTTATACGTAATTTTAGGTCGTTATGCCATTTTATTGCTGGATAATTAAGAAAAAATGAAAATAAAAGCAACACTTTGACACTCTGTGTCCTGGAAATTAAACTATACTTTAAAAATCGCTGTCATGGCTGATGATATAATATGATTACTGCCTCAACTGGTTTAATAAATACGTTCACTGGTCTGGCATAACGCATAATAACCAGAAAGCCAGCAACAGCACCGCGGCGCAGCGCTAGCACTTGTTTGCGGTAATGGCATTCCTGATATTCCCTATTTAGTTTTAAGCGCCTCTTGAGACGGAGGCGTCTGAAATGAACGGGGATGAGATCCGGTCCCGCACGTACCAAGAATAAAATTTTGCCAAGTCGGTCTCCGAGGATCGGAAAAGTCAATTCCGACCTAGCCTTATCTGTTTCACACTGGGCACTGAAAATCGTTGGGCTTATTGTCACACTGTTGCGTATGCTATATGGGTATGTTCTCGCCGAATAGATAAAACTCCATCTAACAGTTTGCTGTGCTGTTTTATTGGTGGGAATATCATAACCTAGCGAGATTCCTGGATGACACACTGAACTTGTGCACAAGTAAGTGTGTTGAGATTGTAACCATATAAGAGTCAGTAAGCGAGAAAGGTTTTCCTATTGCTGCTTTCATAACTGAACCTGCCACAATTTGCATGTCAAAGAAAGACACTATAAGACCATTGAACAAGAAACTACATGTCTAGGTTTTCAAAATTCAATACGCATCGCTATCTGAAGCCATAGGGGATAATAGCGTTAGCAAAACAGTATCGTATAACCTTCTACACGGCTGTTACAATCCAGCTTCACAGAAGTTACCTAGAGATCGGTTTGTTAGAGATTTACTCAGGTGGTGAGTGTCAAGGTCAGTTGTGGTTGATAAGCAGGAGGCTGGTTCAACAAAGCTTTATCAAAATTATTTTTTTAAGAATGAATATGCTTAGAACGTGTCTTCGATAACAAGCACTGGTCCCAGGGATAAGAAGTGTGATCAATGGGGAGCTGATAATAAAAAGTGGCATCCAAAGTTCGTGTAGAGAAGTTCTTGAAGAAGATTCTGTGGAATAGGACGAGAAAGTTCATTGCCATTGATTAAGGAGTCGGTGCAGAAGGATCACAATAAGAAGTCTATCTCCTTCAGGAGTATTCAAACAAATATCTTATCAAGAAGAATCCATCCAAGAAGGGTGGCATCCCTATCAAGAAAAATGTTTGTCGTTAGTCATTGTTCACGATCCTTGCAAGATATCTCTGGATCCATGTTACTGGTTTACAGAATGACTTGAGAATTACATATTGATTCCAGAAACAACTTGTCGTTTTAAGTGAAATATAATGACTAAATATACAGGGTTACTGGTAACTCGACCACTTTCCTGCAAGAGGTGATAGAGGGACTCAAATGCAATAGATTTAACCCCCCATACGTAATTCCGAAAACCGATAGTTTTCGAGATAATTAACGTTTAATGTTTTTCAACCAAATTATCCAAACTTCCACACTAGATCCTAAACTAAGAAAAAAACCTGTTGTTGATTCTGATAATTTTCATTTTAGTATTTAACTAACACATATACAAAGCTAACTTAGTATTAAAATGTTTCAAAATACTAAACAGTTCCAAACTAAATACAAATATAAAAATAATCAACAACATTTTTACATTCACCGTGAAAGAAAGTTATCCAGCTGAAAAAAAAATTATACAAACGGTTGAACAAATTGCCAAAAAAACTTTCCTACCTAATAACCTTTTCAGAAAGATTATAAACAGCAATGAATAAAAATCACCTATTCAAAAAGAACGAATGAAGGTACAATCGTTATATTGATAACTACTAGAATGTTTGCAAATTCGGTCGATGATTTTATCAAAGTAAAACAAATTAAATGAGGGGTATAATTGCAAAATGCGACATGTCCACTACATCATAATTTTAGAAAATCGAAAAAAACTGTTTACATGTTTTCTATGTTCTATTGAGGAATGCTGGAATCCTTGCTTTGAAAGAAACAGAAACACGTGCGCATACTGCAATTTTGAAGGATATATCACTACTCGGGGTCTTTAAATTTGTATTTCAAACATGGACATGTCGCATTTTGAATCTGAGCTATGGATTTGTCGCATTTTGCACGTAACTATTGAGTGTGACCATAACAAAGCAACATTACTGAAATTTAAACAGCTTTGGTATCATTATTGTAATTAATTAGAAAAATCCAATAACTTTAAGCAAGTTTATTCAAAAAATGTTACAAATTCAACAAAATCGTGAAATACTGCGAAAGACACAAACTGAACAAAAAATCGTAATTTTATAATAAAAGCCTGACTAAATATTGAGGTCTGTATCCTCAACTACATTTTCTTGGGTGACTGCTATTTGATTATGTTGATCATTATTATCAAAAATGTCCTTAAAATAATATAATGCAGGATCAGATCTCCACTTGCTCCCATAGTGCGTCTTTAGTAAGTTGCTGATACTTACAACTTTGTCTTGCTTAATTCTCATTCCTACAGGAAGTTCTTTAGGCTCAACTGCTTCAATTCGTCTTCCTTTTTTAAAAATACTTTTTCCTATACCTAAGTCGGTCCTGTAAACTGCTTCGCCTCTGACCAAAACCATACCAGATTTTTTGTTTTTACTTAGGATGAATCTTTTTGCTGGTTGGAATTTGAAATGCCATTGAGAAGTAGGTTTTAGAAGTTTTTGCATCTCAGTTCTCCAGTCAAAAACTTTAAAATCTTTTCCCATCTCTAGCACCTTTGCACGGTCTTTTATTATGTTCATGTAATGCGTAGGCTGTACAATTTCCGAGGTTTTTCGAACAACCTTCTCAATATTTCCGAATACCCTGTCTGGCGGCAGGAAAGAATGACCTACCACAGGGAAAATTACTTGTATCTCTTCAATGTTTGGTGGCGCACTTGAAGTGAACCACTTGCAAAGCATGCCAATAAAAATTGAATTTTTGTTCTGCCCCCCACAACCATCGCAGAAAAGGCGAACAATTTTGTTACTGTCCTCAAACTCATAATTACTTAGAGTATGATAAATAGCAGATGCAATCTCGTTGGAGCTCTTCGGTCTTTCTACTTCTGTCCATACATAACATCTCACGTTCTGTGGTGAAAGTGCTGATTTTGAATTTCCTATGACAACTCCAAAATTATAAAAGTTAATTTGCATGGCAAAATAGGCTTGCTGATCGGGCAGTTTCGGTAGAGCTAAGTTTTTTTGACAGTCAAAAGAAACATTCACTATTTCGTCAGAACTTTGTTTAAGTAAAGCGTAGAAGCTGTTAGCCTGAAGTTTATGGACTCTGTAGTTTGTAATCAATGTTTGCTTTTCTAAAGCATCTAGGCATTTTTTAATTTTTTCTTTATACTGAAGACAGGCCGAGCATTGGTCTGTTTGTGGGGTTCCAAATCCAACGTTGTAATTGGTATTAAAATATTTTCTGAAATAACAATGTTTCACTTTTTGATTTGGCTCAGCTTGGTTATTGAATAACTTCCATAATTTTTTTATATTTAGGTCGCAAGGTAAGTAAACACGATGTGGACTATCTGAGCGGCAATAGTGACTTTCTGTGCATCGTAATGATTCAATAAACATTTTCATACAAGCTTTTTTTTCATCATTTTTCCCCATAACTCGATCGCCTCCACGATTCTCTTTTGGGGCTTCTCCTGTGTTCATAAACTTTTTGATTAGTCGCAAGGTTCTGTCCTTTTTCACCCCTATAATACCCAGGAATGCTGTTCTACATACTTGAACTAATTTGCCGTCTCGTCTTCGTACTTTATAACTCAAAGAAACTGCTTTTGATTTATTTACGACAACTGATCTAGTTCTTTTTCTTGCAGGCGTTGTTCCAGAGCAATAGCTTAAAATGAATGCATCTTGATCAGCCTTTCTCTTACTTGCATAAAACCTTTCGTGAAAGTGCTTGATATCATTCATAGTAAGATGCCAGCAACGAAATGGTCCGTTGTTTTCTGTATGTTTACACTGGGGAAATTCTGGTAAACATTTTGGGGAATATCTGAAACAAAATGACAATGCTAATATTTCTATCTTTAAAGTATTATGTTTTTACTCATTAACTGATAACTAGTTAAGCGAAAGTTGTAGTGATTACCGTTTGCAGATGCATGTTTCTTAATTCCATTTTATTTACCTAATCAAGGCTTTATGTTATGTGAAAGAAATTCATACTCACCTCGCTACTTTAGCTTTTTCTCGTTTCCATTCTTTTGGTTGAAACGACCTTTTTCGGGCTCGGTTTTCAGTATCAGGCAAAACTGTTTTATGTTCTTCCGCCATGCTTACCGATTCAAACGCATACCATTAATAACAGATTTCAGCATGGTGACTGCAAAGTACAAGCGCATGCGATGCATCACGTGTCCGTAACTAGCTCTCTGGTTGGCCACTTGTGACTTGTCGCATTTTGAATCTCAAATGTAGGCTGCGGTGTCGCATTTTGCACTTAACTGTGATTTTCAAACTTATGTTTAAAGGCGCAAATGTCGTAGTTTGCAGCGAAACAAAAAGTGGTATGTAGACAATTTTATAAACTTTCAGTATATGCATAAAAGTCATTTTTGATAAAAAATGGACATGTCGCGTTTTGCAATTATACCCCTCAAATCCACTCAAAGTTTCTAGAGATCTTGCTCAATGAGTTGCCCTTGATTTCGGATACAAGTACGGATCCGCTTCCTCACTTCGGTTTTTGTAACTCGTGTTGAAAAAGTTCGTTTCATCTTCTCCGCCGCATTGATAATTTTTTGCCTTAACTGGAGTCTCGTAAACCAATGCCTTCATGTGACCCTAGACGTAAAAATCAAGAGGTGTCAGATCTGGGCTCCGCGTAGGCCATGGGATGGGTTCACCCCTCCCTATCCATTTGTTCGGGTATGTGTTGTCCAACAACTGCCGAATTGTGATACGGTAATGCGCTGAACAACCATCATGCTGGAATATCATGTTGTTGATGATTCTGTATTATGTTGATAAATTTTGTTAAATAGTTACTTTTGGTTATACTGTCATTCTTGTCCTTGGAATATGCCATCAGATAAGGAAGTTTTTAAAATAATTTGCTTGACTGGTTGTGTATCCTTTTTTGAGCTAGACAATTTTCTTTTACGGTGAATGTAAAATTTTGTTCTTTATTTTTTAAATAATTGTATGTAGTTTGAAACTGTTTAGTATTTTTACACATTTAAATACTAAATTAGATTTGCGTATGTGTCAGTAAAAAAACTAAATTGGAAATTACTAAAATCGACAGCAGGATTTTTTCTAAGTTTGGGATGTAGTGTGGAAATTGGAACATATCGTTGAAAAACATGAAATGTTAATTATGTCGAAAACTATCGGTTTTCGGAATTACGTATGGGGGGTTAAATCTATTGCATTTGAGTCCCTCTATCACTTCCTGCAGGAAAGTGGTCGAGTTACCAGTAACCCTGTATATCTAAAGCAGATATTGTTTTTTCGACAGTTATCGTGCCAAAAATTTTATATTTTTTTTATGAAGTCATTGTTATCTGGACGATGGGATATAATCAGAATGGTTGGAAATGAAGAAAAATGTATCTATACTGAATTAATATGTATGTCCCTTGATATAAAAAATATCATAATCTTACAATCCAAAATATCATACATGATTAGAAAGACATTTAAGGATGTTGTGAAATTTCTACACACATGGCCAAAAACAAATTATATTTCAGATACGTTTCACGTAGAAATATATAAAAAACAGTAAGATATAAAAACACTTTTGCAACTTGGCAAGAAATAGATGAAATCGGTCACTCCCCGTAATAGAAAACCGGAAATGGTTAGCAATTTATGCTCATAAGTTCGTTATTAACAGTATTCGGCGAGCAACGAACCCCGATTATTTGCTATTCGGCTGATAAAGCAGGCGCCACATATGCGGTATTCGGCGAGCAACGAACCCCGATTAAGTATATGCTATTTGGCTAAAGGACGACACGTGCTCGCTATTCGGCGAGCAAGGTTGAAAAAACGGCGAATATTGATATTCGGCAAATACCCGCATATGTGGCGCGAGCTTAACGTGCATGGCGTACTGATGTGAGCTCGTCAAGGGGTCGTGAGAGAAAAGAAATCGGAGTACAGCGAAATTTGACGACAGGAATTTGTCAGGTAGAATCTGCAAATAGGTGGGAGAACATAAAAGAATGTATAGGCGGAAACTCACAGACAGAAGTAGAAAGGGAGGCTGACTATCACTGAACTGAAAGTAGTGGATACCGGTTGATTATAATTTATTATTATTATTATTACAACACTATCATGAGTAGAGCGCAGAGCACTATAAATTCAAAATGCAAATAAAGATTAGAGACAATACAAATATAACTAAGCTAAGACACATCACGTACGCATATTATTGTTCCAGTTATCGAGTCTGTTCTTGAACAGGTTCACGGACTCACTATTCACTACGCTGGAGGGGAGCTTATTCCACACATCAAACACTCTGTTGGGCAGGAAATGCTGCCTAACGGTGGTCTTGAACGATTCCTTTTTTAATTTCAAAGAGTGACCTCACAGATGGCCAGTATTAAGGCAGAACAGAGATGACAAATCAACTCCGAAGAGCCCATGTAGTGCGCGATATGTAATGATCAAGTCACCTCGAGTACGTCTACTCTCGAAAAGTTGTACATCTAATATTCTCAGCCTCAATATGCCAGATGATGTCAGAAATAAATTTTCAAAATGGGTGTCCTGTTACAGTCGCCTATTTTAGATAATAATAATTATTTACTCGAATACTTTGTCTGCGGATCAGAGAGGCACCTACAGGACAAGTCTCAGAAATGAAATCAGAATCCTAGTATCCTTCCGCCTTCACTGCCTTCACTTTATAGCAGCCCTACTTTGGCCGACAGCGATTATCGTAATGTAATATACTTCCTAGATCGTCCAAGATTCGATAAGAGGGTGCCTGGGCTGTTATTCAGGACATTCAGTTCCAAATGAAGATGCAAATAACTTGTGCACTGTTGCGAAACTTTGTCGGGCCGTATATAATTTTAGAAAGAGCAATAAGCTTTGAGGATTTTTTAGTACACATATTTAGACACTAACATTGCTGTTGTGCTTGAGATACTGTCTGCTGTATAGGGCCGAATCTTCACTTGGGGAAATGGGCCAAGTTTATGCTTTAACAGCGTTTAGCAAATTTTAAAATACCATTCCCTAGGTGAGTGCTGTACTACAGAAGGTGTACGGAAGTTGCGATGATTTTGCCTGTGCCTATGATCCGCAAATTAATAAGAAAAATGCGTAAAACTGGCCTGTCTGTGGATTATCGTATTAGTCCTCTCAATATAGCCTAAGGAATTGCTGCTGATAAAAGTAGAAATCTTGAATGATACGGCAAAAGAGGCTACCAGTCGCAGGACTTTTTGCTTGCAAAGTACAACTCACTCAGGGGTGGATGCAAAATGACCATTTGTTCTAGAATTGATACATCTTTTTGGTTTCCTGTCTTATAGCATTGCAAAAGAGCTGCTTGGGACAAACAAATTTAATATTATGCAAACAATTTAGTGAATCGTACTGAAATTTTGATCTCGTATTCTGTAATAAAAGGCTCAATTTTTCGTGCAATATCAGAGTCCTAGATACATTTTTAAAATGTTACTGTGAAATAGAGTTTAATTAATTTTTGTCGGTTTTTTGCAATTTTCTAAACAATAAATAGATTCCTCAAAATTTAGAAACGGCCATTTTATAGTTTAAGGTATTTTCTTTGTCTTTAAGACAAAATTTGCCATTTTTTACGCTTTATTTGTCAGTTAGATTGCTGGATGAATGAGTCTCCCTAACCACGCCTGTTTTATGCTTATTCCCTGGAGAAATGTATTTTTAAACGACAGTTTCCTATCGAATATGAGTGTAACAATTAGTTATTTGGCTGCAGGATTATAGGAGAGAAAGGTGCCGTTAAGGTAAATCTTTAGCTCTCTGTTTGCCATTTTATTGTTAATGTGAAAACACAATCTTTTGCTTGATTTTGCTCATACTTGGCTTGAGCTTCCACCTGCTGAATTATGCTCCCAGGATTGAAAAATTGGCAGTTGGTGTAGACTCTAGAATGTCATAGTTTGTATTTCTGTTCGCTAGAGCCAGGTCATCTGCATATGCATATTTCCGGGAGGATAACTGAGGAAGGTCTGATTTGGTGTGAGTTTGATATATTGAACAAGATGGGCGATAGACAGAGCCCTGGCGTACTCCGCCTTTTTAATGGCTCACTTTGCTGGAATCAGAGCTCATGAAAAACTGGAATGATCTGGCTAAAAGCATATTGTTTATAAAAATGCCTACTGTTTTGCAGGGTATGATTATGGTACGGCTTGTATAAGAGCCCTTCTCTCCAGACGGTGTCTTAGGCTGCGGTCAGTTCTACAAACACTATCCCGGTCTCAACGCAACGTTGTTATCCGCTATCAATAAAAGATGTTTCCTGTAACGGTAACTACGATTTGGTCTGATATCCGCCTGCTCAACTGGTATATGTTGTTCTATCTTGGGACCTATTCTCATCAAGACTAATCGCTCGACGAGTTTGAGACAGATGCTGAGTAGCGCGACGAGGCCATTCAATATAAATGCCTCACGCTACTGAGGACGTACTGAGGACCATGACTGAGGACTCGCCCAAATGTCGCTAAGAAGATTCATCGGCACGTCGCTGGAGTACGGATATGCATAATATATGATTTAATTTCAAATCATCAATCAAATCGGTGTTTATCAATTTTCCTACCTATAAACAACCTAGCAGGTAATGAAATATAAGCAAGTAGCTATTCAGATGGAAGAAAACAACTAAATTAGCAGAACGATAGAAACGAACTAGAGTAAAGAGACAAGATTATTTGATCGTCCAATCTAAGCTGACCGTGTGTGGAAAGATCAGCCAGTACCGTAACGTTACCGTTTCCCAGGGGGTGTCTGAATTTTCACGATGCACACCCTTCGGGCAGGCTCTTTCCGAGTCCCCCAGGATCATCAGGATCGCACAAAATTACCATCTGACACAGGTCCTGAGATCACTGCTGTGCAACAAGAGATTCAACGTGAAGTTCCAGGGATAGAGGAGTCGATGGAGGAACCAGAAGTATGGTCTCTCGCAAGGTAGTGCTGGCAACACTTCTATTCAATTTGTACACGAATGGTGAACTTGTCGGCACTTCTCCGAATAGTTTCATCTACGCCGATGACGTAGGTATTACGTGCCAAACCCATATCGGGGAAACTGAAAAAGGGTTAAAAAAGTCCCTACCAAGGTTGACCGCATACTTCAAGTTAAACCAGCTACGCCCAAATCCAGATAAAACTGACTTGGTGACCGGCAAGCAAACAGGGCACTGCAATGAATGGAATTCGATCAGGTCCACCACTGTCCAATTTTCATGTCCCCATGAGAAAATGGAAAGTCATCAGAAACCCTCAAATCGCATAAAAACTAGATTTAAAGTGTTCATTAGGATTTCGACTGTCGAACGCGGAAAAATGATCGTTACAAACAGGAGGCCACTACGCACCTTAAAACCAAGTTTGGTCAGTTTTATTAGCCGTTTTTAAATTTCCAGCTATTTATTTTTTTACTATCGGCTGTATCAGTACCTGACAGCCAGACCGTTCCACCAGAGGTCCTTTCTGCCGAGTTTGTCAAGTTACCGGAGATTATATCTTGAAAGTCGTGTGTTTTGTAATGAAAGATTTTTTTGGGGTGGCGATGACAAAGAGATTGTCGAATTTGTAATTAAGAAAGGAGACCGTATACCGCCAAGAATTGGTCAAATTTCACATATAATTATGTGCCACCTTTTTACGACAAAATAGATATACTGCATTTTCCTTCAACGAGTAAATCGCAGCCGTACACGAGCAACTTTTTGCAGTAAGGTCGACTGCAAATTTGCTGCCGGGTTTCATCGAAACTGAAGTTCACATAGAGGAGCTTCTAAACGGGCAATACCTTGACTACAATGTTTGGGGCTATATTGCTTGCAACCCCTGCCATGACTACAATATTTTTTCTGCAGCATATGGCTCGGCAATATAGTATATCCCGGCAATATTTTCTGCAATAGTATGGCCCACAAATTTGTTCATAGACGGGCTATACGGTCGAGCAAAACTGGCTGATGAAATTACACATGTCGTAACTGCTTATATTGTTTTGAACGAAACATTAAATAAAACAAAGATAAGTTAGTGGATTCGACCTTACATCAATAGGCGTGAAACTTGAGATAACTTGATTTTAAAATAAGTCTTGATAATATGTTATTTACAAACTTTTCAAGAATGTCAAAGAGTGACTTTGAATTTCTTTTTAAGACAATTGAACCAAAAATAAAAAGAAATGAGAAAAGCAATACCTGCTACTACAAGATTGACGATAACTCTACGGTTTTTAGCAACTGGAGATTCTTATAGAAGTTTAATGTATCTATTCAGAGTTTCAGATGCTCCGATATCTGTCATCGTTTATTGCCAGAATTTTCTTGGCATGTTATGCTTTCGTAAAATAAACCGGTTCAAGCAAGAACTGGGCTGTAACTCTGAAGGTAGGGTTTTCAAGCAGCACCCCATAGGTTTGCCTTCATTAACGATTTCCCTATTTTATTTAAACCTTTTTTTTATTGCGAGAATATCACGTGTGAAAGAAACTCTGGGACACCCGATATACTTTTTTTGGCATTTCTATCTTCATATATTCCGATTTCCATGTTCCACAGCCCGGGATATAGGTGTATTTCATTGATGAAATCAATAATCCTGTCGTTGGCTCAAGTATTAGCCATTTTCCTGTCAAAATGTTCAATACCAACAATAAACACAGACAAAAACCGAGCCGATGTTGTCGCTTGTCAAGCGATTGTCCGGCCATGTGCTGATAGAGATATGTTGGCAACACCGAATATATGTGGCTATCTGGCCGGGCCATACCAGAAATATTGCTGAGTCTGGCCCTTGTTGCCGAGAATGTTGCCGGCTACACTATTGCAGCCAAACATTGCAGTTACCCGTTAGAAGCCCCAGAAATACAGTACCATTATCCGACAGCCATACACAGGAGTTCACTTGCAGACGACACAACAGGAAGTTGCAGATAGCTTCTCTTAGCATCAACACCGGAGCTTTGTAGGGATCTATCTTGGCTTCTACATTGTTTCTACGTCACATCAAATCCGATTCTGTTTTGCGATCTCTGTTATTGAGCTGACATGCAGAAGGCTGGCAGCCACTGCTTCTGTGTCAAGAGTCCTGGGACTATTACCGCTTGAGTAAGTAGGCAGAATATACACGCTTAGTTAATTTCAACAGCTGCTGGAAAAAAGCTTGGGTGCCTATTCAGATTCAGCCTAAACTGTGGGAAATCCTTATCTCTATGAGAGTTCTTCATCATCTAGTGTTTCTCATACAGCAACTCTATGAGTCTAATTCGGATCGTGTAAAAATTGATGGTAACCTGTCTGGTCAAACTGCAACTAGAAAAGGCGTTCGTCAGGAATATGTATATTATCTCCGACATTATTTAACATTTACTCTGAATTTGTGATGAGACAGGTATTGGATAACTAGAATGGCGGTATAACTATTGGTGGAAGCATAATATCCAACTGAAGATTTGCTGACTATACAACCCTTATTGCTCTTCTCAGGAAGAACTAGTAGCTATATGAAATATCTTAGAACAACACAGTGAGACGTATGGTCTTGGTATCAACTACAACAAGACCAAGGTTAGGATCGTACATAGTAGTACAAAGTTTTGTGTACCTCGGTTCATTGATCAACAATTTGGGTAGCTGAGAGAATGAGATTCGACAGCGCATGCAACACACCAAAGGTTATTAAAATATGATGTAACCATAATATCACTAAAGCTACCAAAATGTCGCTGGTTCAGTCCCTTGTGTTCTCCATATTTTTGTACCATGCCTCGGAAACTTGGACTGTTAAAAAGGCAGATCGAGCTCGCATAGATGCTTATGAAATGTGGACGTGAAGGAGAATGCTGAGAGTTCCTTATACCGCCTCTCGAACTAACGTTTCCGTACTGGATGAGCTCGGAAATCCAAAGAGACTATCCTCCATTGTGTCGAAGAGAATGCTTAGATTCTTCGGACATATACACAGAAGCGATAATATGGAGAAACTTGTAGTTCAGGGTCATGCTCCGAGTGGGTGGCGCCGGGGCCGTTCCCCTACACGCTGGGTGGATACGACGAAACAGCTGCTGGATATGGGTATCGAGAGCGCCACCTCAGTGGTGATAGTAAATCACGAACGATGGCGAGCTACAGTTCTCAAAGCTATTGATAATATTCTTGTCGGCAATACCCTAGCTCAGACTTAATGCATTTTACCAGTGTACAACATGTCTGTTAAGACATTGTGACTATGATGGTAACCTATTCAGAGCCAGAAAGTACTCACCATCTAATCTTCTTAAGCCGCATAAAGCCCAAATAAGACTTGACCTGAAGTATTGCCCACATAACTGGGGTGAGGCTTCCATTGCTGCTCTGTTAATACTTGATGGAGTCCAGAAAAGAGTAATTCGACTAATTGGTGACCTGGCCTGAGCGTACATGCCGCGTGAGTCCGGCGACTTCTCACCTTTCTACAGGTATTCAAACCTTCCAATAATTCAAACGCAGCTTGCTCCTCCGAGCTATCCTCTATAATTCCGTCACTCACCAAGCCTACTAGATGCACCCGCAGGTGATCGTTTCGCATATATCAATAACCGGACAGACGACCAGACCCTTATTTCCAGGATGTTTAGGGGTTGGAACTGATTACCAGAAGACGTCTTCGTTGAACCTGCGAATTTTGGCGTATTCAAAACTCACTTTGTAACAATAAAAACGTTGCCTGGTCATGAATGACCAGCCAACACTTTTATTACACATAGCAACCAGCAGCTCAGTAGGATTGCATAAGACTAGGGTATGTAGGTGCGTGCGTGTGTGCGTGAATGTGTGAGTCTCGTTAGCCGCCAAGAAATGAAAACTAGGACAACAATGGTTTAATAAAGATTTATTTTAGTATGTATACGAATGCAGTACATTTAATTTTTTTTTTAAAAAAGAACTTAGCTTCAGAAGGAAGTCCTCGTAGTAGTGCCCTTCCGAAAGGAAGGTGGTGCTCCAGAGAAGGCTGGCTTTTTGAGGAGTTCAGGTGGTGCCCCAAAGGTGTGGTGTCTTCATTTTGGCAACTCGAGAAAAAGAAGGTGGCTTTGGTGGTGGCACCCCGACAAAAAGGTTAGGTGGTCTTCATGGTGGCACCCCGACAAAAAGGTGGCTTCATTGTGGCACCCCGACAAAAAGTTAGGTCTTCATGGTGGCACCCCGACCAAAAAAAGTGGTCTTCATTGAGGCACCCCGCCAAAAAAGAAGTTAGGTCTTCATGGTGGCACCCCGACCAAGAAGGGTGGTTCTCCTTGATTAAGACATAATGGCACAGACACAAAAGATTGTCTTAGAGAGACATAATTACATTAGCTGTTAACTGTTTGAGTTCAAAACGCAAAAGGAAGGAGATATGTGTTTCGACATAAAAGGTAACCTTGGTGGAGAGCAAGAGCATACCCCCCCACTCATTAGAATTTCCCAAAATTTGGCGCGCTTGCGCAGTGTGTATAATTAACAATATTTGCAGCTCAAGGAAGTAGAGATGGGAAAAGGTAGAGGTGAGAAGCAAAATGGTTATAGAAATGTACTAGTATAATGAGGAAGTAGTTGCTAAAAATGGAAGTTGTAAACTATTTGTATATGGTAGCCAAGTAAATAATATAAAAATAATTTTGAAAACGGGTGAACCGTTACACTCGGCCCCACTTAACGAAAAAAAAAATTTGAGAAGCATTCGAGAATTTTTTTTTTAAAGAGAGTAAAGTTAAAGTTATCACTGAGGGATCAAAATCAACCATTTGTCCTGATAACAAAGTCAGATTATGTTTTCGTGCTTCCCCATGCACATCTCAAGAATTCGTAGTAATCTACAACCTACAAAGTCTACCAAGGTGCATGAAAGAGCAAGAAGACGCAGGTAGAAAACAAAAATGTTGGAAGAGAAATGGGAAGAAAAAGAGATAGCCTCAAGTCTACCAAACAAGAGGGATGGTTATAGCACCAACTCGCTTAAAAGTGCAGTGAAGCTGCACTGAATATGTACTACACAATGAAGGTAATAAATTGTGAATTAAAAAAAACAAATGTACGCAACCTATCAAACCCTAATATACTTAAGACCTAAAAAAAACTCGTCAAAACTTTGACAAAAGACAAAGAGTTTCAAGACTTCAAAATAACTAAAATGTCGATACCTATACAAAATCTAAATACCCTATGTAACCGTAAGAAGGTACTACTCAAAAGAAACTGGGATATCCTTAATATCCTCAACAAAAGATTGTAAAATATTCCACTGAACAGACTTAAGAGAAAATTCAAATCTCTAAAGCATAAGTATAAGACCAAACTATTTCCATTTATGAAATACGAAATAAAAAAAATTGTAACACCATAAGTGCTTCTATGATAACCCAAAATAAAATTTAAATTTTAATCAAAATAATTTCTAGGTACTAACTATAATTCAGTAATGTTCTGATTCAAGAAAAAAAATGTATAATCAGGTGATGTTCTGATTCGATAAAAGATCTTGCAATAATCCAGTAATGTTCTGACTCGATAAAGAGCATTATGATTCAGTGATCAACAAAAAAAAATGTTGGGCGCCAGTAGTCTAAAATAAGACTACAAAAAAAAAGTTATCAAACATAAGTACTTGAGTAATATCATTTCAAAGTCAAATACCTACATGAAATTTTTCAAATAATAAACAACGAAGTAAATTCAAAGCAGTTCCGTGTCATAATAGATTCAAAAGAATGAATTCACAAACGATTAACAAGATTACATTCCAAAATCAATTCAGGGAAAGTTTACAAAACATGTTAAACTTGAAAAGAAAATTCAGGGAAAGTTTATGCCTCAAATTGGATTCAAAAATAAATTTAGGGAAAAATTATACATCATGTGACAATTTAAAGTAGGCAAAATTGCTTAAGTGTAATAAGTTTCACAGATCTAATATTCATTAATAAATTGATTCCAAAAAAAAATTCAAACATCAGTGTAAGTTTGAGATCTAATCAGGAAAAAGTATTAAAGATTGCATGAGCCTATACAATAACAATAATCAAAAGCTTGAACTATTTGTGAGCATGTAAGCACAAGGATGTTAGTCGATTAAAAATTATAAGGTTCAAGTAAGCTAAAAATCGAAGATTAAATGCAAAATTTCAAGAAATGTTACCAAGATTTTAATCCATCAAATATCAGATTACTAAAACTGTAACAAACTCATATCAAGTTATGAGTGCAAAGCGAAAATCATAAAGTTATAAATTCAAAGTGATTCAAAAAAAACTAAACTGTGATAAACAGATCATATGAAAGAAACTAAACATGAAAATCTCAGGCCTACAAAAGTCATTCCAAGTACGCTGCAGATTTATAGAAACGCATACCAGGATAACTAAAGAGGATAGAGACAATCAGGGGTAATTTCGTTCATGAGAGCTAAGTGAAATTTTTTTTTAAAAGCCGTAAATTTTAAAGTGATTTTAAAGTCATAAGAAATCTACTATAATGAACATTGAACAAGTACCATGAAAACAAATCACACATGAAAATCGCAAACCTACAAAAGCCATTCCAAGTACGCTGCAGATTTATAGCAACGCATACCAGGATAACTAAAGAGGACAGCAACAATCAGGGATGATCTTATTCATAAGTAAAAATTTAAAAATTTACATAAAGTTGAAATGACATGACATGGCATAAATGAACATAGGATTTCAGAAATCTACCAACAAACAAAGTACATTACAATGTACCATATCAAAAGTGTTTCTTCTACGCCAGAGGTTTCAAGAGCTGCCCGAAATACGCCAGATTTATAAGTATGCATATTACGACAGACAAGTGAACAGAAAATGCATACAAAGAAAATGCTTTCGATCCAAGAAACGTCATAGGACTTACATCAGTCTCTATAACACAAAATTTGGAAAAAAAATTCCATAACAAATAATATTTCTGAAAACATGTTACAGTATACTACGGAATGCAATAAATTTATACTACAAATTGAATTGATTGATCAAAGTTTTGAGAACTATCAAAAATATCAGTAAAATTTAAGAATGTGCTCACAAATGTTCAGTAAGGTTAAATTTAAATTTGCTCAGAATTTGGAAATCGATGTTAAAGTATAATTGTCACAATAGCAAATTTTGGACTAACGTAGTTCAAAAAGTTGATTATCAACGGTCTTAAATGTCCTAAGGAGATCTATTAGCAGACTCTTACTGCCGCCTAGAATTTTTAAGGGGCGCTGGCTAATTCTTCCTCTGACACTGACGCTTGAAGTGAGAATGGCGGTGCATTTTCCCTTCAGACGTCTCGCATCTTCGCCCAGTACAGCAGGGCGCATGAATTTTTGGGACTGTGGTATACATAAGGTTGATAAACAACGGTTTTAAGTGTCCTAAGGAGATCTATTAGCAGACTCTTACTGCTGCCTAGAATTTTTGAGGGGCGCTGGCTAATTCTTTTTGGATACTAATGCTTGAAGAGAGAGTTAAGTTTTCCCTTCAAACATTAAGCATCCGCGCCCAGTACAGCAGGGCGTATGAATTTTTGTAACAGGGACTTATAATCAGAATTCTTAATCATTATATAACAACAACAAAGAATAGTGTTGATCACTTTCTGAACCAGTCTCAATCACCATCTGAATCAGAACTATCACTTGAATTATTACCCATATAGGTATCATTAATATCTAAACTATTGTCAGGTTTAAGATCTTTGACATGAAAATCTCCTATAATATTACCATCCAAATCTTTCAACGTATAAACTAAAGGTGACTTTACTCTATAAACAATGCAGGGGATAAACTTTGGACTTAACTTCGCACAGAAATTATCAGCAGCTTTTGAAAGAATGAAATTACGTTTCAAAACTCTATCACCAACTTTGAATCTAAGATCTCTCCTTCGCAAGTTATAACGATTTTTGTTGACTTCATAAGAACGTCGCATTCGGTCTTGAACTTTAGAATAAATCTTAGGTATCTTTTGTACTAAATTTGGGTCTAAAACATTTTGGCTGATATTAACGTCATTCTTAGCATCATCGGCAATGATTCCATAAAATGAACCATCAACAGGCACATTTCGATAAAAGTTTAAATAGCTAGGTGAATATCCTGTAACTTCATGCTTTGCTAATCTAATTGCCTGGGCTATTTGATGAATAGACTGATCCCAGGTATTGTGAGAACTTTTTATGTATGATCTAATTGCAGTGACAATAGTCCTATTCACTCTTTCACAAGGGTTAACTTGAGGAGTGTACCTTGCATTATACCAGATTTTCTGTACATTATAAGAGCTAGTAAGAGCTTTAAATTCTTTAGAGATAAATTGAGGTCCATTATCAACTACAATGATCTGTGGAACTCCAAAAATGAGAAATACTTGATTTTCTAGAAATTTAACTATGGATGTTGATGTGGCTTTAGGCATAGGATGTACTAAAACAAGTTTTGTAAACCAGTCACAAACTACCAGAAGAAATCTATTACCCTTTTTAGAACGAGGGTATGGTCCTAAGAGATCAGCAGATATCATTTGAAATGGAAATTTGATATCTCTGTACTTTCCCATTAAACCAGCTTGGGGTAAATTACCTGGTTTGCACTGGGCACAAATTTTGCATGAATTCACATATATTCTAACTGACTGTTTCATTTTTGGCCAATAATATAGAGCTGATAACCTAGATAGCGTTTTGAATACTCCTAAATGACCTGAAGTGGAATCATCATGATATAATTTTAAAAGTTTTAACCTATTAGGTGTTGGTACAACTATCTTCCAATCAGTATATGTCTCTGAAAGAGGATCGTCAGATAAAATATGTTTGTAAAGAACATTATTTTCTACTTTAAAGGATGGATATAAATCCGGATTATTACTGACTTTGTTAATCATTTTTCGATACCACTTATCTGGAGTTAACTCATTTAAATTTAATATTGAAACATCTATATCTTCATGTACTCTAGATAAAGCATCGGCAACAGGAATTTCTTTGCCTTTGCGATGGATGATTTTAAAGTTATATTGTGAAAGGCGATATAACCATCTAGATAATCTAGGTGAAGGATTTTTAAGACCTTGAATCCATTGCAAAGATGAATGGTCAGAGATAACGTTAAATTTTGTATGTTCAACATAACAGCGAAAATGTTCTATACTTAGCAAAACTGCAAGCAGTTCTTTTTCTGTGGTGGAATATTTTCTTTGGGCCGTGTTGAGAGTCTTACTAAAGTACGCTATGGGATGTTCTAAACCATGTTCCTCCTGGAAAAGTACACCACCAACTCCAGAATCCGAAGCGTCACAGACAATGGAAAAGGGCTTAGTGAAGTCTGGACTAGCAAGAATGGGAGCAGTAGTCAGCAAGCCTTTGATCTTCTCAAAAGCCTCAGCAGCTTCGGGTGTCCAAGCGACAGACTGACCTTTCTTTCGGTTCTTTAATAGATCTGTAATTGGAGAAGCTATTGTACTGAAGTCTTTGAGAAAACGACGATAATAACTAAACATGCCAATCAATCTGCGAATTTCGGTTGTATTCCGTGGTGTAGGGTAGGATAAAAGGGCTGAGACTTTTTCAGGATTAGTTCTAAGACCCTTCTCATCAACAACATAGCCTAAGAACGTAAGAGATGAACGAGCAAAGTGGCATTTATCAAAATTTACTGTTAAGTTTGCATTTTTCAAACGTATGTACACTTCTTTAAGAACTTTAAGGTGCGTAGAAAAGTCAGCACTTACTACTATGATATCATCTAGATAGTAAAATACATAAGGTTCAAGATCAGGACCAATAACCATGTCTAACAAGCGACACATGGCACTTGAGCTATTTGATAAACCAAAAGGGAGTCTGCGAAAGCAATACATTCCCTTTCCACGGACTGAAAAAGCTGTTTTTAGTTTTGATTCATCATCCAATGGAATTTGGAAGAATGCAGATTTTAGATCTATTGATGATAGATATTTAGCATCCCTGACTCGAGTTATTATTGTCTCTATCAAAGGAGGTGGATAAGCATCTGGTACAGTGACAGAATTTAGCTTCCTACCATCAAAACAGACTCTGTAGGAGCCATCTTTCTTGCTCACAAGCCACAAAGGTGAATTCCATGCACTCTGGCAAGGCTCAATAATGCCCATCGCAAGCATTTCATCAATCTCTTTGTGAAGAGCCTTTTCCATCATGTATGGAAGAGGATACTGTCTCTGTCTGATAGGCTTGGCATCACCTGTATCAATATGATGAGTATATAAGTGAGTGCAGCCAATGCTGTCAGAGGGAGCAATATCTTTGTAAAGTTCAATAACTTCTGACAGCTGTTCCTTTTGCTTATCAGACAATTGATCCATCCCTTGAATAAAATTTACAGCACAAGTGTCATAACTGAAGTTTACAAAATTTATATTTAGCTTAAACTGCAAAATAAATTCCATTCCCAAAATCAGCTTATGTGAAATGCTTGGGACAATTAAAACTTTAATCTTATGATTTTCACCATTAAAAGTGATCGGAAAGTAAACATAACCTAAAGTATTTTGAATCTGACCATCAGCTGTAGTCAGTTGTAAAGCTGTGTTATAATCAATCTTAAGATTCAATTTTCTCAATAAATATAGTCCAGATGACCCAAGAATGTTAGCGTTGCTACCACTATCAAGCAAAGCTGTAACATTTTCATTATCTATACTAATTGAAAGATATGGACGATTATCATTGTTCTTACTCACAAATAAAGGTTCAACAGAATTTTTAACTTTGACATTAGAAGTCACTTGTGGTTCCCTAGTATCTATGTCTGAAAAATCTTTACCAAAATCTAAGTCAGGTGTACCAACATGAAAATCCCTAGCATTATCTACTTCTGTGATTTGATCATCAACCCTGGAGTGGCTTTGCCCTTCGTATTGGGATCCGAAAAGGTGACTCCCTTGTTCTGTACATGGGAAGGCCCAGGAGTCAAAGCGGGAACTTCCTGTCTCTGTACGTTTTTTGAACAAGAGGGACAAGTTGATTTTGTGACATTTCTCATGCCACATTCATAACAAAACCTAATACGGGGAGATCTACATTGCTGTGAGGAATGCCCAAGTTTTTCGCAATTCCAGCAAACTACTGGTTTTCTAAGAACAGGGGAAGATGTATCATTGTTAGAATTACTATGATCGGATCTACTGACCGGTTGACATGTCAGAAAGGAATCCTCTAACTTCCTACAATATGAAGTTAATTGGGCAAACGTCAAGATATCATGAAGTGCTAGTGACTTAACATAATCTGGCAACAAGTTTCTACGAATGATGTTAACCATGTCCTTTTCAGTGAATGGATTGCTAGTGAGTCTATTGAACTGAGACTCCATAAAAGCAATAAAAGTTATGACAGGTTCACGTTGACCTTGTCTGCGTCTACGAATTTCATCAATCAAGTTGATGTCGTAATTGTCTCTAAGGAAAGCATCCTTTAATTGACGCACCAAATCACCCCAATCATGAAAAGCACCCCTAACAGAACCATTATGCCACCAAGTCCATGCGATGCCTTCAAAAAGGTCACCTGCAGCAGCATATAGATCCATCTCATTACAACCTCGAGAAGCCATAAGAGACTGAATCAATTCAAGAAACTCAATGACAGATGTTTTGCCATTGAACTTCCTAATCCCCCATTTAAAAATAGGAATTTTCTTCTGTTGATAAACACTAACAGGAGAGCAAGGCTGAGGATTCATTGCCAAGGGAGGCAAAGAAGCTGCTACAGTAGTAACAGGTTGCGTTTGCATAGGCTGTGTTGGATTAACAGTCACAGGCATGGGAACTGGTGATGAATGTCCTGTGGGAGGTTCGAGCTTGGCCAAAAGATTTGACTCAGCAATCACAAGCTGTGTTTTAAATCGAGACTTCTGTGTCACTTCCTCATCAGAAGAAGGAGCAAGTCGATCAATTCTGTTTGCTAAGTGCAACAATCGAGTACAAATCCTGCGATGTTCACTTGAATCATAGCCACTAGAAAATTGAGATATCATATCTTCAAGTTTATTGAAAGAGAGTATGATATCATCTTTATCCTCATCAAAGGGAATTAAAACTGAAGTTTCAGAAAAACTTCTACCGTGCTGCTCTTGTGATAGCAGACCACGCAAAACTTTTCGCTTATCGTCCATAGTGCTAGGAACTTCCAAGCCTCTAATCTTTATCTCATATGCCAACTCACTTGACATCAAGTCATTAACATTCAGTTTAGTGAGAGGCATTTTTGTGTTTAAGTGAGGTTAAATAGAAAAAGGACAAGTCAAAACCCAACAAGATAAAAAAAAATACTAAAAATATCAAACAGTTCACCAAAAAAAACTACTTGGGCATGTATGTTCTCGAAAAAGAAACTAGTATTCTGGAGTGATACTAAAAAATTAAAATTATTTATCTGGCCTCAACAAATATGACTGCCCTTATCAGTCCTTCAATCAAAACAAAACAGAGACTAAAATGCTCTAATATCAAAAAAATTTGCCAGATAAATCAACTACACATATCGATAAGACTCCAGAATAAAACAATAAAAAAACAAAGACTAGAATTTGCTTAATGAAAGTTCAAAAAAAAATTTTTTTTTTTAAGTATTAATATACTTTATATGTGTGTGTGCCTCAATTTATGTGTTAATCTAGGAAATTAAATATATGTGCAAGTATATAATTGCACATATATAACCACCCTTCTATAAATAACAAAAAAAACTAAAGTCAGCTTATGAACATTTTCAACTATAAATGAGTTACTAAATGAATGTGTACCTAAATAACAAATTACCAAAGAAAAGTGTAGTGAATTGTTGTCCAAATACCACATAAAATGTATAGCTACAAAAAAAAACAAACCATACAAAAAACTGTAGGTATATGTTTATGACCTGTGAATAATATCCAAACGCCAGATATCTTAGAGAAACATTTACAACATACGCTCAGATTTATAAATTAACGCATACGCGAAATGTCTCAAGACAGTACAAAAAATAATGCATTAGGAAATCAAATCTCAGTCATAAATAAAATATACTAATAGACAAAAATCAATAGAAAAATTTTGAAAATAGAAAATTTGGACCAACAATCACCCTGAAAACTACAAAAAAAATAAGCTGATAATAGTTAATGAAAATTAAATAATAAAATATATATGCCAAATGAAAGTACTGCACCCAAAAAAATTATTAAATGGAATTTTGAGTCAATGAGCCGAAATGGAATTTTGAAAAAGTTGTCCAATCTTCACTTCAAGACAGCTGCAAGACTCACAATGCACAACATCCAGACATACCCATGCCTGGCCACACGTTGGCAGCGCCAATTTGTAACAATAAAAACGTTGCCTGGTCATGAATGACCAGCCAACACTTTTATTACACATAGCAACCAGCAGCTCAGTAGGATTGCATAAGACTAGGGTATGTAGGTGCGTGCGTGTGTGCGTGAATGTGTGAGTCTCGTTAGCCGCCAAGAAATGAAAACTAGGACAACAATGGTTTAATAAAGATTTATTTTAGTATGTATACGAATGCAGTACATTTAATTTTTTTTTAAAAAAGAACTTAGCTTCAGAAGGAAGTCCTCGTAGTAGTGCCCTTCCGAAAGGAAGGTGGTGCTCCAGAGAAGGCTGGCTTTTTGAGGAGTTCAGGTGGTGCCCCAAAGGTGTGGTGTCTTCATTTTGGCAACTCGAGAAAAAGAAGGTGGCTTTGGTGGTGGCACCCCGACAAAAAGGTTAGGTGGTCTTCATGGTGGCACCCCGACAAAAAGGTGGCTTCATTGTGGCACCCCGACAAAAAGTTAGGTCTTCATGGTGGCACCCCGACCAAAAAAAGTGGTCTTCATTGAGGCACCCCGCCAAAAAAGAAGTTAGGTCTTCATGGTGGCACCCCGACCAAGAAGGGTGGTTCTCCTTGATTAAGACATAATGGCACAGACACAAAAGATTGTCTTAGAGAGACATAATTACATTAGCTGTTAACTGTTTGAGTTCAAAACGCAAAAGGAAGGAGATATGTGTTTCGACATAAAAGGTAACCTTGGTGGAGAGCAAGAGCATACCCCCCCACTCATTAGAATTTCCCAAAATTTGGCGCGCTTGCGCAGTGTGTATAATTAACAATATTTGCAGCTCAAGGAAGTAGAGATGGGAAAAGGTAGAGGTGAGAAGCAAAATGGTTATAGAAATGTACTAGTATAATGAGGAAGTAGTTGCTAAAAATGGAAGTTGTAAACTATTTGTATATGGTAGCCAAGTAAATAATATAAAAATAATTTTGAAAACGGGTGAACCGTTACAACTTTAATAGATTTTTCTTCATAACAGCCTCGGTACTGTATTTATGCTTTGCCCTCGCGGCTGCGCGGTTATAAAATAAACAATGGATATTAATATTGTACCAATTCAGATTTCAATTTATTTGTATTTAGTCTACGTTAAGAGGAGGTTATAGTACGTACATGAGAGCTGTTTGCAATAGTTCAGCTGTAACCATTTTTGGACTATTAATTTTGAGATTTCTGGACTGAAAAAATATGAGCATGAAGAAATAGGACGGTTCTAGAGAAATGTCGAAGTATATTTTGAAATTTCTTAATAGACAATTAGTACAAAATTGCCAAAGTTGACGTTTTTTTGACTAAATTCACGATCTCGTTAATCACCCTGTATAAAATTATTCTAAAATCTGGAACGACGCTTTTCTAGATTGAAGTTTTAAGAGAACGCAAATCAGGTTTTTGTGCCAAAAATTATTAATATACAGGGTCAAAAATGGTTACAGCTAGAGCCTTGCATTGAACGATCGCGCGCTAATTGGGACACTCATAAAGGCGCCACCAATACAAAAAAGAAGTCAAGTTGATTGACTCAGTACTTCCCATACATTACGCTGATACTAGTTTATTATTTTCCTATAGCATGAAGCTTTAGTCTAAGATCCCTTGCAACCAAACAATCGCCAGCCCCCCCCCCCCCCCCAAAATTGTCTTATGCCGCTAGGTCTTTCCTTCATAGGTCAATGGACAGCCTATTATCGATACTACAACCTTCTCAGTTTTACAACCCCCCACCCCCCAACCACCTCACTTTCACCCCCACCCAAAAAACTGGTAGGCAATGATCAGGAACCCCTAAAACATCTAAAAACCGAATTTGAGTTCGCATAAAAACTAGATTTAAAGTGTTCATTAGGATTTCGACTGTCGAACGCGGAAAAATGATCGTTACAAACAGGAGGCCACTACGCACCTTAAAACCAAGTTTGGTCAGTTTTATTAGCCGTTTTTAAATTTCCAGCTATTTATTTTTTTACTATCGGCTGTATCAGTACCTGACAGCCAGACCGTTCCACCAGAGGTCCTTTCTGCCGAGTTTGTCAAGTTACCGGAGATTATATCTTGAAAGTCGTGTGTTTTGTAATGAAAGATTTTTTTGGGGTGGCGATGACAAAGAGATTGTCGAATTTGTAATTAAGAAAGGAGACCGTATACCGCCAAGGATTGGTCAAATTTCACATATAATTATGTGCCACCTTTTTACGACAAAATAGATATACTGCATTTTCCTTCAACGAGTAAATCGCAGCCGTACACGAGCAACTTTTTGCAGTAAGGTCGACTGCAAATTTGCTGCCGGGTTTCATCGAAACTGAAGTTCACATAGAGGAGCTTCTAAACGGGCAATACCTTGACTACAATGTTTGGGGCTATATTGCTTGCAACCCCTGCCATGACTACAATATTTTTTCTGCAGCATATGGCTCGGCAATATAGTATATCCCGGCAATATTTTCTGCAATAGTATGGCCCACAAATTTGTTCATAGACGGGCTATACGGTCGAGCAAAACTGGCTGATGAAATTACACATGTCGTAACTGCTTATATTGTTTTGAACGAAACATTAAATAAAACAAAGATAAGTTAGTGGATTCGACCTTACATCAATAGGCGTGAAACTTGAGATAACTTGATTTTAAAATAAGTCTTGATAATATGTTATTTACAAACTTTTCAAGAATGTCAAAGAGTGACTTTGAATTTCTTTTTAAGACAATTGAACCAAAAATAAAAAGAAATGAGAAAAGCAATACCTGCTACTACAAGATTGACGATAACTCTACGGTTTTTAGCAACTGGAGATTCTTATAGAAGTTTAATGTATCTATTCAGAGTTTCAGATGCTCCGATATCTGTCATCGTTTATTGCCAGAATTTTCTTGGCATGTTATGCTTTCGTAAAATAAACCGGTTCAAGCAAGAACTGGGCTGTAACTCTGAAGGTAGGGTTTTCAAGCAGCACCCCATAGGTTTGCCTTCATTAACGATTTCCCTATTTTATTTAAACCTTTTTTTTATTGCGAGAATATCACGTGTGAAAGAAACTCTGGGACACCCGATATACTTTTTTTGGCATTTCTATCTTCATATATTCCGATTTCCATGTTCCACAGCCCGGGATATAGGTGTATTTCATTGATGAAATCAATAATCCTGTCGTTGGCTCAAGTATTAGCCATTTTCCTGTCAAAATGTTCAATACCAACAATAAACACAGACAAAAACCGAGCCGATGTTGTCGCTTGTCAAGCGATTGTCCGGCCATGTGCTGATAGAGATATGTTGGCAACACCGAATATATGTGGCTATCTGGCCGGGCCATACCAGAAATATTGCTGAGTCTGGCCCTTGTTGCCGAGAATGTTGCCGGCTACACTATTGCAGCCAAACATTGCAGTTACCCGTTAGAAGCCCCAGAAATACAGTACCATTATCCGACAGCCATACACAGGAGTTCACTTGCAGACGACACAACAGGAAGTTGCAGATAGCTTCTCTTAGCATCAACACCGGAGCTTTGTAGGGATCTATCTTGGCTTCTACATTGTTTCTACGTCACATCAAATCCGATTCTGTTTTGCGATCTCTGTTATTGAGCTGACATGCAGAAGGCTGGCAGCCACTGCTTCTGTGTCAAGAGTCCTGGGACTATTACCGCTTGAGTAAGTAGGCAGAATATACACGCTTAGTTAATTTCAACAGCTGCTGGAAAAAAGCTTGGGTGCCTATTCAGATTCAGCCTAAACTGTGGGAAATCCTTATCTCTATGAGAGTTCTTCATCATCTAGTGTTTCTCATACAGCAACTCTATGAGTCTAATTCGGATCGTGTAAAAATTGATGGTAACCTGTCTGGTCAAACTGCAACTAGAAAAGGCGTTCGTCAGGAATATGTATATTATCTCCGACATTATTTAACATTTACTCTGAATTTGTGATGAGACAGGTATTGGATAACTAGAATGGCGGTATAACTATTGGTGGAAGCATAATATCCAACTGAAGATTTGCTGACTATACAACCCTTATTGCTCTTCTCAGGAAGAACTAGTAGCTATATGAAATATCTTAGAACAACACAGTGAGACGTATGGTCTTGGTATCAACTACAACAAGACCAAGGTTAGGATCGTACATAGTAGTACAAAGTTTTGTGTACCTCGGTTCATTGATCAACAATTTGGGTAGCTGAGAGAATGAGATTCGACAGCGCATGCAACACACCAAAGGTTATTAAAATATGATGTAACCATAATATCACTAAAGCTACCAAAATGTCGCTGGTTCAGTCCCTTGTGTTCTCCATATTTTTGTACCATGCCTCGGAAACTTGGACTGTTAAAAAGGCAGATCGAGCTCGCATAGATGCTTATGAAATGTGGACGTGAAGGAGAATGCTGAGAGTTCCTTATACCGCCTCTCGAACTAACGTTTCCGTACTGGATGAGCTCGGAAATCCAAAGAGACTATCCTCCATTGTGTCGAAGAGAATGCTTAGATTCTTCGGACATATACACAGAAGCGATAATATGGAGAAACTTGTAGTTCAGGGTCATGCTCCGAGTGGGTGGCGCCGGGGCCGTTCCCCTACACGCTGGGTGGATACGACGAAACAGCTGCTGGATATGGGTATCGAGAGCGCCACCTCAGTGGTGATAGTAAATCACGAACGATGGCGAGCTACAGTTCTCAAAGCTATTGATAATATTCTTGTCGGCAATACCCTAGCTCCGACTTAATGCATTTTACCAGTGTACAACATGTCTGTTAAGACATTGTGACTATGATGGTAACCTATTCAGAGCCAGAAAGTACTCACCATCTAATCTTCTTAAGCCGCATAAAGCCCAAATAAGACTTGACCTGAAGTATTGCCCACATAACTGGGGTGAGGCTTCCATTGCTGCTCTGTTAATACTTGATGGAGTCCAGAAAAGAGTAATTCGACTAATTGGTGACCTGGCCTGAGCGTACATGCCGCGTGAGTCCGGCGACTTCTCACCTTTCTACAGGTATTCAAACCTTCCAATAATTCAAACGCAGCTTGCTCCTCCGAGCTATCCTCTATAATTCCGTCACTCACCAAGCCTACTAGATGCACCCGCAGGTGATCGTTTCGCATATATCAATAACCGGACAGACGACCAGACCCTTATTTCCAGGATGTTTAGGGGTTGGAACTGATTACCAGAAGACGTCTTCGTTGAACCTGCGAATTTTGGCGTATTCAAAACTCACTTTGTAACAATAAAAACGTTGCCTGGTCATGAATGACCAGCCAACACTTTTATTACACATAGCAACCAGCAGCTCAGTAGGATTGCATAAGACTAGGGTATGTAGGTGCGTGCGTGTGTGCGTGAATGTGTGAGTCTCGTTAGCCGCCAAGAAATGAAAACTAGGACAACAATGGTTTAATAAAGATTTATTTTAGTATGTATACGAATGCAGTACATTTAATTTTTTTTTTAAAAAAGAACTTAGCTTCAGAAGGAAGTCCTCGTAGTAGTGCCCTTCCGAAAGGAAGGTGGTGCTCCAGAGAAGGCTGGCTTTTTGAGGAGTTCAGGTGGTGCCCCAAAGGTGTGGTGTCTTCATTTTGGCAACTCGAGAAAAAGAAGGTGGCTTTGGTGGTGGCACCCCGACAAAAAGGTTAGGTGGTCTTCATGGTGGCACCCCGACAAAAAGGTGGCTTCATTGTGGCACCCCGACAAAAAGTTAGGTCTTCATGGTGGCACCCCGACCAAAAAAAGTGGTCTTCATTGAGGCACCCCGCCAAAAAAGAAGTTAGGTCTTCATGGTGGCACCCCGACCAAGAAGGGTGGTTCTCCTTGATTAAGACATAATGGCACAGACACAAAAGATTGTCTTAGAGAGACATAATTACATTAGCTGTTAACTGTTTGAGTTCAAAACGCAAAAGGAAGGAGATATGTGTTTCGACATAAAAGGTAACCTTGGTGGAGAGCAAGAGCATACCCCCCCACTCATTAGAATTTCCCAAAATTTGGCGCGCTTGCGCAGTGTGTATAATTAACAATATTTGCAGCTCAAGGAAGTAGAGATGGGAAAAGGTAGAGGTGAGAAGCAAAATGGTTATAGAAATGTACTAGTATAATGAGGAAGTAGTTGCTAAAAATGGAAGTTGTAAACTATTTGTATATGGTAGCCAAGTAAATAATATAAAAATAATTTTGAAAACGGGTGAACCGTTACACTCGGCCCCACTTAACGAAAAAAAAAAATTTGAGAAGCATTCGAGAATTTTTTTTTTAAAGAGAGTAAAGTTAAAGTTATCACTGAGGGATCAAAATCAACCATTTGTCCTGATAACAAAGTCAGATTATGTTTTCGTGCTTCCCCATGCACATCTCAAGAATTCGTAGTAATCTACAACCTACAAAGTCTACCAAGGTGCATGAAAGAGCAAGAAGACGCAGGTAGAAAACAAAAATGTTGGAAGAGAAATGGGAAGAAAAAGAGATAGCCTCAAGTCTACCAAACAAGAGGGATGGTTATAGCACCAACTCGCTTAAAAGTGCAGTGAAGCTGCACTGAATATGTACTACACAATGAAGGTAATAAATTGTGAATTAAAAAAAACAAATGTACGCAACCTATCAAACCCTAATATACTTAAGACCTAAAAAAAACTCGTCAAAACTTTGACAAAAGACAAAGAGTTTCAAGACTTCAAAATAACTAAAATGTCGATACCTATACAAAATCTAAATACCCTATGTAACCGTAAGAAGGTACTACTCAAAAGAAACTGGGATATCCTTAATATCCTCAACAAAAGATTGTAAAATATTCCACTGAACAGACTTAAGAGAAAATTCAAATCTCTAAAGCATAAGTATAAGACCAAACTATTTCCATTTATGAAATACGAAATAAAAAAAATTGTAACACCATAAGTGCTTCTATGATAACCCAAAATAAAATTTAAATTTTAATCAAAATAATTTCTAGGTACTAACTATAATTCAGTAATGTTCTGATTCAAGAAAAAAAATGTATAATCAGGTGATGTTCTGATTCGATAAAAGATCTTGCAATAATCCAGTAATGTTCTGACTCGATAAAGAGCATTATGATTCAGTGATCAACAAAAAAAAATGTTGGGCGCCAGTAGTCTAAAATAAGACTACAAAAAAAAAGTTATCAAACATAAGTACTTGAGTAATATCATTTCAAAGTCAAATACCTACATGAAATTTTTCAAATAATAAACAACGAAGTAAATTCAAAGCAGTTCCGTGTCATAATAGATTCAAAAGAATGAATTCACAAACGATTAACAAGATTACATTCCAAAATCAATTCAGGGAAAGTTTACAAAACATGTTAAACTTGAAAAGAAAATTCAGGGAAAGTTTATGCCTCAAATTGGATTCAAAAATAAATTTAGGGAAAAATTATACATCATGTGACAATTTAAAGTAGGCAAAATTGCTTAAGTGTAATAAGTTTCACAGATCTAATATTCATTAATAAATTGATTCCAAAAAAAAATTCAAACATCAGTGTAAGTTTGAGATCTAATCAGGAAAAAGTATTAAAGATTGCATGAGCCTATACAATAACAATAATCAAAAGCTTGAACTATTTGTGAGCATGTAAGCACAAGGATGTTAGTCGATTAAAAATTATAAGGTTCAAGTAAGCTAAAAATCGAAGATTAAATGCAAAATTTCAAGAAATGTTACCAAGATTTTAATCCATCAAATATCAGATTACTAAAACTGTAACAAACTCATATCAAGTTATGAGTGCAAAGCGAAAATCATAAAGTTATAAATTCAAAGTGATTCAAAAAAAACTAAACTGTGATAAACAGATCATATGAAAGAAACTAAACATGAAAATCTCAGGCCTACAAAAGTCATTCCAAGTACGCTGCAGATTTATAGAAACGCATACCAGGATAACTAAAGAGGATAGAGACAATCAGGGGTAATTTCGTTCATGAGAGCTAAGTGAAATTTTTTTTTAAAAGCCGTAAATTTTAAAGTGATTTTAAAGTCATAAGAAATCTACTATAATGAACATTGAACAAGTACCATGAAAACAAATCACACATGAAAATCGCAAACCTACAAAAGCCATTCCAAGTACGCTGCAGATTTATAGCAACGCATACCAGGATAACTAAAGAGGACAGCAACAATCAGGGATGATCTTATTCATAAGTAAAAATTTAAAAATTTACATAAAGTTGAAATGACATGACATGGCATAAATGAACATAGGATTTCAGAAATCTACCAACAAACAAAGTACATTACAATGTACCATATCAAAAGTGTTTCTTCTACGCCAGAGGTTTCAAGAGCTGCCCGAAATACGCCAGATTTATAAGTATGCATATTACGACAGACAAGTGAACAGAAAATGCATACAAAGAAAATGCTTTCGATCCAAGAAACGTCATAGGACTTACATCAGTCTCTATAACACAAAATTTGGAAAAAAAATTCCATAACAAATAATATTTCTGAAAACATGTTACAGTATACTACGGAATGCAATAAATTTATACTACAAATTGAATTGATTGATCAAAGTTTTGAGAACTATCAAAAATATCAGTAAAATTTAAGAATGTGCTCACAAATGTTCAGTAAGGTTAAATTTAAATTTGCTCAGAATTTGGAAATCGATGTTAAAGTATAATTGTCACAATAGCAAATTTTGGACTAACGTAGTTCAAAAAGTTGATTATCAACGGTCTTAAATGTCCTAAGGAGATCTATTAGCAGACTCTTACTGCCGCCTAGAATTTTTAAGGGGCGCTGGCTAATTCTTCCTCTGACACTGACGCTTGAAGTGAGAATGGCGGTGCATTTTCCCTTCAGACGTCTCGCATCTTCGCCCAGTACAGCAGGGCGCATGAATTTTTGGGACTGTGGTATACATAAGGTTGATAAACAACGGTTTTAAGTGTCCTAAGGAGATCTATTAGCAGACTCTTACTGCTGCCTAGAATTTTTGAGGGGCGCTGGCTAATTCTTTTTGGATACTAATGCTTGAAGAGAGAGTTAAGTTTTCCCTTCAAACATTAAGCATCCGCGCCCAGTACAGCAGGGCGTATGAATTTTTGTAACAGGGACTTATAATCAGAATTCTTAATCATTATATAACAACAACAAAGAATAGTGTTGATCACTTTCTGAACCAGTCTCAATCACCATCTGAATCAGAACTATCACTTGAATTATTACCCATATAGGTATCATTAATATCTAAACTATTGTCAGGTTTAAGATCTTTGACATGAAAATCTCCTATAATATTACCATCCAAATCTTTCAACGTATAAACTAAAGGTGACTTTACTCTATAAACAATGCAGGGGATAAACTTTGGACTTAACTTCGCACAGAAATTATCAGCAGCTTTTGAAAGAATGAAATTACGTTTCAAAACTCTATCACCAACTTTGAATCTAAGATCTCTCCTTCGCAAGTTATAACGATTTTTGTTGACTTCATAAGAACGTCGCATTCGGTCTTGAACTTTAGAATAAATCTTAGGTATCTTTTGTACTAAATTTGGGTCTAAAACATTTTGGCTGATATTAACGTCATTCTTAGCATCATCGGCAATGATTCCATAAAATGAACCATCAACAGGCACATTTCGATAAAAGTTTAAATAGCTAGGTGAATATCCTGTAACTTCATGCTTTGCTAATCTAATTGCCTGGGCTATTTGATGAATAGACTGATCCCAGGTATTGTGAGAACTTTTTATGTATGATCTAATTGCAGTGACAATAGTCCTATTCACTCTTTCACAAGGGTTAACTTGAGGAGTGTACCTTGCATTATACCAGATTTTCTGTACATTATAAGAGCTAGTAAGAGCTTTAAATTCTTTAGAGATAAATTGAGGTCCATTATCAACTACAATGATCTGTGGAACTCCAAAAATGAGAAATACTTGATTTTCTAGAAATTTAACTATGGATGTTGATGTGGCTTTAGGCATAGGATGTACTAAAACAAGTTTTGTAAACCAGTCACAAACTACCAGAAGAAATCTATTACCCTTTTTAGAACGAGGGTATGGTCCTAAGAGATCAGCAGATATCATTTGAAATGGAAATTTGATATCTCTGTACTTTCCCATTAAACCAGCTTGGGGTAAATTACCTGGTTTGCACTGGGCACAAATTTTGCATGAATTCACATATATTCTAACTGACTGTTTCATTTTTGGCCAATAATATAGAGCTGATAACCTAGATAGCGTTTTGAATACTCCTAAATGACCTGAAGTGGAATCATCATGATATAATTTTAAAAGTTTTAACCTATTAGGTGTTGGTACAACTATCTTCCAATCAGTATATGTCTCTGAAAGAGGATCGTCAGATAAAATATGTTTGTAAAGAACATTATTTTCTACTTTAAAGGATGGATATAAATCCGGATTATTACTGACTTTGTTAATCATTTTTCGATACCACTTATCTGGAGTTAACTCATTTAAATTTAATATTGAAACATCTATATCTTCATGTACTCTAGATAAAGCATCGGCAACAGGAATTTCTTTGCCTTTGCGATGGATGATTTTAAAGTTATATGGTGAAAGGCGATATAACCATCTAGATAATCTAGGTGAAGGATTTTTAAGACCTTGAATCCATTGCAAAGATGAATGGTCAGAGATAACGTTAAATTTTGTATGTTCAACATAACAGCGAAAATGTTCTATACTTAGCAAAACTGCAAGCAGTTCTTTTTCTGTGGTGGAATATTTTCTTTGGGCCGTGTTGAGAGTCTTACTAAAGTACGCTATGGGATGTTCTAAACCATGTTCCTCCTGGAAAAGTACACCACCAACTCCAGAATCCGAAGCGTCACAGACAATGGAAAAGGGCTTAGTGAAGTCTGGACTAGCAAGAATGGGAGCAGTAGTCAGCAAGCCTTTGATCTTCTCAAAAGCCTCAGCAGCTTCGGGTGTCCAAGCGACAGACTGACCTTTCTTTCGGTTCTTTAATAGATCTGTAATTGGAGAAGCTATTGTACTGAAGTCTTTGAGAAAACGACGATAATAACTAAACATGCCAATCAATCTGCGAATTTCGGTTGTATTCCGTGGTGTAGGGTAGGATAAAAGGGCTGAGACTTTTTCAGGATTAGTTCTAAGACCCTTCTCATCAACAACATAGCCTAAGAACGTAAGAGATGAACGAGCAAAGTGGCATTTATCAAAATTTACTGTTAAGTTTGCATTTTTCAAACGTATGTACACTTCTTTAAGAACTTTAAGGTGCGTAGAAAAGTCAGCACTTACTACTATGATATCATCTAGATAGTAAAATACATAAGGTTCAAGATCAGGACCAATAACCATGTCTAACAAGCGACACATGGCACTTGAGCTATTTGATAAACCAAAAGGGAGTCTGCGAAAGCAATACATTCCCTTTCCACGGACTGAAAAAGCTGTTTTTAGTTTTGATTCATCATCCAATGGAATTTGGAAGAATGCAGATTTTAGATCTATTGATGATAGATATTTAGCATCCCTGACTCGAGTTATTATTGTCTCTATCAAAGGAGGTGGATAAGCATCTGGTACAGTGACAGAATTTAGCTTCCTACCATCAAAACAGACTCTGTAGGAGCCATCTTTCTTGCTCACAAGCCACAAAGGTGAATTCCATGCACTCTGGCAAGGCTCAATAATGCCCATCGCAAGCATTTCATCAATCTCTTTGTGAAGAGCCTTTTCCATCATGTATGGAAGAGGATACTGTCTCTGTCTGATAGGCTTGGCATCACCTGTATCAATATGATGAGTATATAAGTGAGTGCAGCCAATGCTGTCAGAGGGAGCAATATCTTTGTAAAGTTCAATAACTTCTGACAGCTGTTCCTTTTGCTTATCAGACAATTGATCCATCCCTTGAATAAAATTTACAGCACAAGTGTCATAACTGAAGTTTACAAAATTTATATTTAGCTTAAACTGCAAAATAAATTCCATTCCCAAAATCAGCTTATGTGAAATGCTTGGGACAATTAAAACTTTAATCTTATGATTTTCACCATTAAAAGTGATCGGAAAGTAAACATAACCTAAAGTATTTTGAATCTGACCATCAGCTGTAGTCAGTTGTAAAGCTGTGTTATAATCAATCTTAAGATTCAATTTTCTCAATAAATATAGTCCAGATGACCCAAGAATGTTAGCGTTGCTACCACTATCAAGCAAAGCTGTAACATTTTCATTATCTATACTAATTGAAAGATATGGACGATTATCATTGTTCTTACTCACAAATAAAGGTTCAACAGAATTTTTAACTTTGACATTAGAAGTCACTTGTGGTTCCCTAGTATCTATGTCTGAAAAATCTTTACCAAAATCTAAGTCAGGTGTACCAACATGAAAATCCCTAGCATTATCTACTTCTGTGATTTGATCATCAACCCTGGAGTGGCTTTGCCCTTCGTATTGGGATCCGAAAAGGTGACTCCCTTGTTCTGTACATGGGAAGGCCCAGGAGTCAAAGCGGGAACTTCCTGTCTCTGTACGTTTTTTGAACAAGAGGGACAAGTTGATTTTGTGACATTTCTCATGCCACATTCATAACAAAACCTAATACGGGGAGATCTACATTGCTGTGAGGAATGCCCAAGTTTTTCGCAATTCCAGCAAACTACTGGTTTTCTAAGAACAGGGGAAGATGTATCATTGTTAGAATTACTATGATCGGATCTACTGACCGGTTGACATGTCAGAAAGGAATCCTCTAACTTCCTACAATATGAAGTTAATTGGGCAAACGTCAAGATATCATGAAGTGCTAGTGACTTAACATAATCTGGCAACAAGTTTCTACGAATGATGTTAACCATGTCCTTTTCAGTGAATGGATTGCTAGTGAGTCTATTGAACTGAGACTCCATAAAAGCAATAAAAGTTATGACAGGTTCACGTTGACCTTGTCTGCGTCTACGAATTTCATCAATCAAGTTGATGTCGTAATTGTCTCTAAGGAAAGCATCCTTTAATTGACGCACCAAATCACCCCAATCATGAAAAGCACCCCTAACAGAACCATTATGCCACCAAGTCCATGCGATGCCTTCAAAAAGGTCACCTGCAGCAGCATATAGATCCATCTCATTACAACCTCGAGAAGCCATAAGAGACTGAATCAATTCAAGAAACTCAATGACAGATGTTTTGCCATTGAACTTCCTAATCCCCCATTTAAAAATAGGAATTTTCTTCTGTTGATAAACACTAACAGGAGAGCAAGGCTGAGGATTCATTGCCAAGGGAGGCAAAGAAGCTGCTACAGTAGTAACAGGTTGCGTTTGCATAGGCTGTGTTGGATTAACAGTCACAGGCATGGGAACTGGTGATGAATGTCCTGTGGGAGGTTCGAGCTTGGCCAAAAGATTTGACTCAGCAATCACAAGCTGTGTTTTAAATCGAGACTTCTGTGTCACTTCCTCATCAGAAGAAGGAGCAAGTCGATCAATTCTGTTTGCTAAGTGCAACAATCGAGTACAAATCCTGCGATGTTCACTTGAATCATAGCCACTAGAAAATTGAGATATCATATCTTCAAGTTTATTGAAAGAGAGTATGATATCATCTTTATCCTCATCAAAGGGAATTAAAACTGAAGTTTCAGAAAAACTTCTACCGTGCTGCTCTTGTGATAGCAGACCACGCAAAACTTTTCGCTTATCGTCCATAGTGCTAGGAACTTCCAAGCCTCTAATCTTTATCTCATATGCCAACTCACTTGACATCAAGTCATTAACATTCAGTTTAGTGAGAGGCATTTTTGTGTTTAAGTGAGGTTAAATAGAAAAAGGACAAGTCAAAACCCAACAAGATAAAAAAAAATACTAAAAATATCAAACAGTTCACCAAAAAAAACTACTTGGGCATGTATGTTCTCGAAAAAGAAACTAGTATTCTGGAGTGATACTAAAAAATTAAAATTATTTATCTGGCCTCAACAAATATGACTGCCCTTATCAGTCCTTCAATCAAAACAAAACAGAGACTAAAATGCTCTAATATCAAAAAAATTTGCCAGATAAATCAACTACACATATCGATAAGACTCCAGAATAAAACAATAAAAAAACAAAGACTAGAATTTGCTTAATGAAAGTTCAAAAAAAAATTTTTTTTTTTAAGTATTAATATACTTTATATGTGTGTGTGCCTCAATTTATGTGTTAATCTAGGAAATTAAATATATGTGCAAGTATATAATTGCACATATATAACCACCCTTCTATAAATAACAAAAAAAACTAAAGTCAGCTTATGAACATTTTCAACTATAAATGAGTTACTAAATGAATGTGTACCTAAATAACAAATTACCAAAGAAAAGTGTAGTGAATTGTTGTCCAAATACCACATAAAATGTATAGCTACAAAAAAAAACAAACCATACAAAAAACTGTAGGTATATGTTTATGACCTGTGAATAATATCCAAACGCCAGATATCTTAGAGAAACATTTACAACATACGCTCAGATTTATAAATTAACGCATACGCGAAATGTCTCAAGACAGTACAAAAAATAATGCATTAGGAAATCAAATCTCAGTCATAAATAAAATATACTAATAGACAAAAATCAATAGAAAAATTTTGAAAATAGAAAATTTGGACCAACAATCACCCTGAAAACTACAAAAAAAATAAGCTGATAATAGTTAATGAAAATTAAATAATAAAATATATATGCCAAATGAAAGTACTGCACCCAAAAAAATTATTAAATGGAATTTTGAGTCAATGAGCCGAAATGGAATTTTGAAAAAGTTGTCCAATCTTCACTTCAAGACAGCTGCAAGACTCACAATGCACAACATCCAGACATACCCATGCCTGGCCACACGTTGGCAGCGCCAATTTGTAACAATAAAAACGTTGCCTGGTCATGAATGACCAGCCAACACTTTTATTACACATAGCAACCAGCAGCTCAGTAGGATTGCATAAGATTAGGGTATGTAGGTGCGTGCGTGTGTGCGTGAATGTGTGAGTCTCGTTAGCCGCCAAGAAATGAAAACTAGGACAACAATGGTTTAATAAAGATTTATTTTAGTATGTATACGAATGCAGTACATTTAATTTTTTTTTTAAAAAAGAACTTAGCTTCAGAAGGAAGTCCTCGTAGTAGTGCCCTTCCGAAAGGAAGGTGGTGCTCCAGAGAAGGCTGGCTTTTTGAGGAGTTCAGGTGGTGCCCCAAAGGTGTGGTGTCTTCATTTTGGCAACTCGAGAAAAAGAAGGTGGCTTTGGTGGTGGCACCCCGACAAAAAGGTTAGGTGGTCTTCATGGTGGCACCCCGACAAAAAGGTGGCTTCATTGTGGCACCCCGACAAAAAGTTAGGTCTTCATGGTGGCACCCCGACCAAAAAAAGTGGTCTTCATTGAGGCACCCCGCCAAAAAAGAAGTTAGGTCTTCATGGTGGCACCCCGACCAAGAAGGGTGGTTCTCCTTGATTAAGACATAATGGCACAGACACAAAAGATTGTCTTAGAGAGACATAATTACATTAGCTGTTAACTGTTTGAGTTCAAAACGCAAAAGGAAGGAGATATGTGTTTCGACATAAAAGGTAACCTTGGTGGAGAGCAAGAGCATACCCCCCCACTCATTAGAATTTCCCAAAATTTGGCGCGCTTGCGCAGTGTGTATAATTAACAATATTTGCAGCTCAAGGAAGTAGAGATGGGAAAAGGTAGAGGTGAGAAGCAAAATGGTTATAGAAATGTACTAGTATAATGAGGAAGTAGTTGCTAAAAATGGAAGTTGTAAACTATTTGTATATGGTAGCCAAGTAAATAATATAAAAATAATTTTGAAAACGGGTGAACCGTTACAACTTTAATAGATTTTTCTTCATAACAGCCTCGGTACTGTATTTATGCTTTGCCCTCGCGGCTGCGCGGTTATAAAATAAACAATGGATATTAATATTGTACCAATTCAGATTTCAATTTATTTGTATTTAGTCTACGTTAAGAGGAGGTTATAGTACGTACATGAGAGCTGTTTGCAATAGTTCAGCTGTAACCATTTTTGGACTATTAATTTTGAGATTTCTGGACTGAAAAAATATGAGCATGAAGAAATAGGACGGTTCTAGAGAAATGTCGAAGTATATTTTGAAATTTCTTAATAGACAATTAGTACAAAATTGCCAAAGTTGACGTTTTTTTGACTAAATTCACGATCTCGTTAATCACCCTGTATAAAATTATTCTAAAATCTGGAACGACGCTTTTCTAGATTGAAGTTTTAAGAGAACGCAAATCAGGTTTTTGTGCCAAAAATTATTAATATACAGGGTCAAAAATGGTTACAGCTAGAGCCTTGCATTGAACGATCGCGCGCTAATTGGGACACTCATAAAGGCGCCACCAATACAAAAAAGAAGTCAAGTTGATTGACTCAGTACTTCCCATACATTACGCTGATACTAGTTTATTATTTTCCTATAGCATGAAGCTTTAGTCTAAGATCCCTTGCAACCAAACAATCGCCAGCCCCCCCCGTCTTTCCTTCATAGGTCAATGGACAGCCTATTATCGATACTACAACCTTCTCAGTTTTTACAACCCCCCACCCCCCAACCACCTCACTTTCACCCCCACCCAAAAAACTGGTAGGCAATGATCAGGAACCCCTAAAACATCTAAAAACCGAATTTGAGTTGCTTTCATACTTGTCGCGTTCTTTGATTATTGCTACGCTGCCACTGACAAGCTTTTTAACAAACATACGCGTTTCCATTCTCACCACGGTAACAATATACTGGGTTCAAAATTTCATTAGAATCAATTTAATAGCGTCCACGTTACAAAATACAAAACGATTTAAACCAATAAATTCTCGTATACAATACAGAAAAATTCCCTTAGATTCCTTAATAGGCAAGGGGCTAGGCAATGTTCGGATGGACCTAAAAAGGTGATTTGTGTCGCTAGATCTTCCTTCACAGGTTAGTGGACAGCCTATTATGAGTACAAGAAATTTTTTAATTTTTCAACCCCCAACCCCCAACCACTCCAATTTCACCCCCACCAAAAGAACACATAAAATGAACAGGAACCTCTAAAACGCTTAAAAACGAAGTTTGAGCTGTTTTTATATTTTTAGGTTTTTTTATTATTTCTGCGCCGCCACTTGGCACGATTTATCAAAACCATACGCGTTTTTCCAATCTTCGCCATGGTAGTAATGCTGTTTCAAAATTTCATTAAAATGAATTGAACAGTTTCCTCGATTACAACGGATCTAACGCAATACTCTCGTATGTTTACATCAGAAAAAAGTCCTTTTGCTTTCTGTAATAGGCAAGGCAATGTTCGGATGGACCTAAAAAAGTTATTTATGTCGCCAGGTCTTCCTTCACAGGGTCAGTGGACAGTCTATTATGAGAGCAACAAATTTTTCAATTATTACAACCCCCCACCCCAATTTCACCCCACCCAAAAAAAAGTAGCAAATGATCAGGGACCCCTAAAACGCCTAAAAACGAAAGTTTCAGCAATATTTAATTTTTTTTTGTTTTTTTGCTAATTACTCCGCCGCCTATGCACCGATTTTCAAAATTTATAGGAACATTACTTACTACGACCCCACAGCATACCGCTGCCCAAATTTCATCACAATCCATGCAGCGGTTACTGAGATTACGAGGGTAGAAAAACGCGACAGACAGACAGACAGACAAGACCGACAGACCGACAGACCGACAGACCGACAGACCGACAGACCGACAGACCGACAGACCGACCGACAGACCGACAGACCGACAGACCGACAGACCGACAGACCGACAGACCGACAGACCGACAGACCGACAGACCGACAGACCGACAGACCGACAGACCGACAGACCGACAGACCGACAGACCGACAGACCGACAGACCGACAGACAGACCGACAGACCGACAGACCGAACAGACCGACAGACCGACAGACCGACAGACCGACAGACCGACAGACCACAGACCGACAGACCGACAGACCGACAGACCGACAGACCGACAGACCGACAGACCGACAGACCGACAGACCGACAGACCGACAGACCGACAGACCGACAGACCGACAGACCGACAGACCGACAGACCGACAGACCGACAGACCGACAGACCGACAGACCGACAGACCGACAGACCAGACAGACCGACAGACCTGACAGACCGACAGACCGACAGACCGACAGACCGACAGACGCAGACCAGACCGACAGACAGGACCGACAGACAGACCGACAGACAGACCGACAGACAGACCCGACAGACAGACCGACAGACAGACCGACAGACAGACCGACAGACAGACCGACAGACAGACCGACAGACAGACCGACAGACAGACCGACAGACAGACCGACAGACAGACCGACAGACAGACCGACAGACAGACCGACAGACAGACCGACAGACAGACCGACAGACAGACCGACAGACAGACCGACAGACAGACCGACAGACAGACCGACAGACCGACAGACAGACCGACAGACCGACAGACAGACCGACAGACAGACCGACACGACAGACAGACCGACAGACAGACCGACAGACAGACCGACAGACAGACCGACAGACAGACCGACAGACAGACCGACAGACAGACCGACAGACAGACCGACAGACAGACCGACAGACCGACAGACAGACCGACAGACAGACCGACAGACAGACCGACAGACAGACCGACAGACAGACCGACAGACAGACCGACAGACAGACCGACAGACAGACCGACAGACAGACCGACAGACAGACCGACAGACAGACCGACAGACAGACCGACAGACAGACCGACAGACAGACCGACAGACAGACCGACAGACAGACCGACAGACAGACCGACAGACAGACCGACAGACAGACCGACAGACAGACCGACAGACAGACCGACAGACAGACCGACAGACAGACCGACAGACAGACCGACAGACAGACCGACAGACAGACCGACAGACAGACCGACAGACAGACCGACAGACAGACCGACAGACAGACCGACAGACAGACCGACAGACAGACCGACAGACAGACCGACAGACAGACCGACAGACAGACCGACAGACAGACCGACAGACAGACCGACAGACAGACCGACAGACAGACCGACAGACAGACCGACAGACAGACCGACAGACAGACCGACAGACAGACCGACAGACAGACCGACAGACAGACCGACAGACAGACCGACAGACAGACCGACAGACAGACCGACAGACAGACCGACAGACAGACCGACAGACAGACCGACAGACAGACCGACAGACAGACCGACAGACAGACCGACAGACAGACCGACAGACAGACCGACAGACAGACCGACAGACAGACCGACAGACAGACCGACAGACAGACCGACAGACAGACCGACAGACAGACCGACAGACAGACCGACAGACAGACCGACAGACAGACCGACAGACAGACCGACAGACAGACCGACAGACAGACCGACAGACAGACCGACAGACAGACCGACAGACAGACCGACAGACAGACCGACAGACAGACCGACAGACAGACCGACAGACAGACCGACAGACAGACCGACAGACAGACCGACAGACAGACCGACAGACAGACCGACAGACAGACCGACAGACAGACCGACAGACAGACCGACAGACAGACCGACAGACAGACCGACAGACAGACCGACAGACAGACCGACAGACAGACCGACAGACAGACCGACAGACAGACCGACAGACAGACCGACAGACAGACCGACAGACAGACCGACAGACAGACCGACAGACAGACCGACAGACAGACCGACAGACAGACCGACAGACAGACCGACAGACCGACAGACAGACCGACAGACAGACCGACAGACAGACCGACAGACAGACCGACAGACAGACCGACAGACAGACCGACGGACATGAGTGACGTGGATTTTCGTTATGTACACATCACAAGACGCCCAAAAAGCGTATTATCTCAAAATCGAAAATTTTCGCGATCACAATACTCCCCTCACCTATCGGTGTGGGAAGTAAAAGTATGTAAACTACAGTTTATGAATGAGCGGAAGTTCATTGATTTCTGAAATGAGATGGGTATTGTCTTGGGCATCAACTAAGTTTGTAGTCGGTGGTTTTGGGTGACTTATTGATATACACTGCAGGCCAAAGTTAGGAACTACTAAAATTTAAACAAATTGCGGTATTTGGTTTTGAGCAGTTGTCATTTTTAGGATTGTTGCGAAATCTTACAATTTTCAACCAAATTTGTATGTGATTAAAATTCTAATTGCTGGCAGGCCCAAGTCTAGAGTCTTGGGCTCACACTTTTTTGCGACGCGAATAGAAATTACATTTTTCACTTTGTAACATAAACTGATAAAAACCTTGTATTTTCATTAACATTTATTCATTCCAGAAGTTATGTTCCTTTGCTAAGTTCTCCACTTTAACGATTTTTGTGTTCAAACGGCGAAGTAGCAATAGTAACTTTTTCTGACATGGAACTGCCACTGAACTTGATAAAACCAATAATTGTGGTTTCTCTTTAACGTGGCATTTTTCATCCAAAAAGTCATTTTTCTTCTCTGAATACCTTCTTCATCAGGTGTCATATATCAGGTAAAATAAGGACACCATCTTGGTGTGGCAGCATTAGAGGTCATATAGGCATCTATTATAGTCCGCAATTAATACTCGCATTTTTTTATTAATCGCTCAACATCAGAGAAAGCAAATTTTTCTTTTTCTTCAGAGTACATAATCGTGTTGGCATAGGTGCATAGGTATATCTGTATTGGAGGTGTTATAGATTCAACAAAGTTGTTAAAATGCGTCCTCTTTTTAAATACTTCATTGAAATACCGAATTTGGCGGCTGTAAGTCAGAGTGCAGGTAGATATAGTTTGAATATGGAGGGATATATTTTTGGACGCCTACCGGTGGGGGTAGAGGGGCAGCAATAATTTGGTTTATTTTTCTGGAGTTTGTTGTGAATCCAACAATAATTTTGCTGGCGCCTTTTGGAGGTGCTATAGGCAAAAAGTATGAGACATGATAGTTTTTTTAATTTGTAGTTCCAAGGGGGGGAACACGTCCCCCTATCCCCCGTATTTACGTCAATTCTGTAATGCGTTTACATCTTTCAGTTTTCCAACGGCATTGGCATGTCTAAAAAACTGTTCAATGTAAAGTGAACCTCGCTGAACTTAGCTGCTTCACAAATAGCATATACACGCATAATACTGTCATTGGTAAATACTTCTTGTTGATTTTTCATATTTTCCGTCTTATTTTCGCTCTTGTACATAGGATAAATGCATTTTTTTGTGTGACAGCTCAGTTGCACAACAACTCTTTATACTCATATTGAATTTATTATTATGCATATGCCTGAAATACACAGAAAACGGATCGACTGTGGTGCCAGGTATAAATTATACAATGTCTATTTCTCAGCGACGGCGACGGATTTTTGCACGACAGGTCTAGGGTCAGTGCCGTCAGCGGAAGCCGGTTCGGCATCACCATCACAGACCCCTCAGTTTATAAATAAAAGAGTGCGGCGCCTTCAAATACTTTTTATAACTTGGTGGTATATCCTTGTATTAGGAATAGTAAATAGGCCACGCCCCCTCTTACTCGACTTCTTATCTCTGCCCTTACCCTGCAAATATGTTATCCTCAAGTAGTTTACTATAACCTCCACTCAAGGGATCATTGCAACAATCTTCTTTTCATAGAACTAACGTTAAAAAATTGGCGACGATAATTGATGTATAAAATATTTTCCTGTGATCCACCAGATATAGTTGAGAATTCAAGTACTAAAGGAGATGCTGATACTGCTAATTATCAACCATCTGACGGCTTTTGAAAAGGGGCACAGTTAATGAAATGATGACAATCGGTTTATTAATTACCCTAGCTGAAAAGTCGCTTCAGAATTAGTAACAGTACATTAATGATGTATGATAATGTATTATTCCGGGCTCTATGGCTTTTTACATTACCATTATATATTTGCAACCATTGCTAAATGATCCGCATCAAAACTGATAGAGTCCAATAGCTCTTACCGGAGCTCCTACATTTCTTGGTTTTTTTAGTTCTTAGGAGGGTCTGAATCATCTTAAAAATTTGGCTGACAGTGTTTTCACCTATTTGATAACAAAATATCTGTGGCTTAATATTTGCCATATCTTCCACGTAATTGTTTATATTTGTTAGACTATGCATTATGTACCCCGGTAATATCATAAACAAGCGGATATGGAAAAAATATTCGGGTGTCTTACTACCCTACTTCCTACTACAACTAAATTTATGTCATTTATTAAATAAAAAATAAATTTTTAAATCCCATACAATAACAAAAAAATTGTCTTATTGAACTTCTCCCTCCTTTACGTAACATAAATGAGGCATAATGCACCCAATCTGCATTTAAGTGAACCACATGAACTTACGCCCATGCATTCAGGTCAGTACCTTTGTGACTAAATATCAAAGCGCGAATGCATAGAGATAACTGAGCTGGTCTGCAAAGCACATATAAATGCAAAAGTCAAAAATTTAAAGAACAATAGTATAAGTTAATATTTAATCTTTACCATTTTTTATTACAAAAATAATACCTAGCAATACCGGCATAATCCTAAGATGCCAAAATAAATTAAAGAGTAGCAATTTCATTCATTCATTCATCCGAAACCAATCACAGACGATGTGGTTTCTATACCTGACGCTTTTAAACGGGTCACATAAACAGTACTCGGTTCCTCAAATTAAACGCTCAGGTACCGGCTTTGGTAGAAAGATGGCGAACCAATACTTTTTCAAGGTACTGCTTCCCAATATCTATATGTTGCTACTATTAAAAAATAGCGTCAAACTGTTTGGCTAACGATTCCCAAGCGCCATCGGTATCAACAAGAATTTGGATTCCCCATCTTACACTACTTGCACGGATCCAGTTGACTCACGAAAAAAAAAAACAGTAAATATCCAGGAATATTTAAAACGCCTACGAATGAGGCTTGAAAAAGTGGTTTTTCGTTTTTGTTGTTTCTGACTAAAAATGTTTATTGTATTGTAGAATCTAAAGTCCTTGGGTTGTTCTGAAAAATATAAAATATCACCAAAGCCATTTTTTTAGAGCCCAACATGAGCAAGAAGCCTTTCATAATCCCCTATACCTCAGCCTTCGCACCACGTCAATATCAACCCCTCCTAAAGGAGTAAAATCAAAACTTTGAAGAGTTTGATATTATTCTTTTAACTGAAACTTGTATAATAGTGAGCTATTTGGACCAACCTTCAATGTGTATAGGAAAGATCGAGATACAACCACGACAGGTTTATCCAAAGGAGGTGGTGTACTAATAGCACTAAAAAATAAATATATTTTTGAAACAAATGATTTATCTATGCTAACATTATCAACTCCAAGGATAGACCTGATTGGTGGTAAAATAATGTTTGATTCTATTATATTGTATGTGTTTGTAGTATATATACCCCCTGATATATCTGCTGATGATTTGGAGCTATTTCTGGACCAGTTCATTTTGTTCAATTCAAGTCATTCATCTTCATTTATTCTTGTTGGTTATTTTAATGTTCCGGCATTTAGTCTAGATCTTAGTGATAAAAAGCATCGTCTTTTGAATGATTTTGTCGAACTATGTAGTGTAAGGTAATATAATCATATTATTAATCAAAATGGTAGATTACTAGATCTGATATTTAGTTCTGTGACCTGCTTATCTAAGAAAGATGATATGCCACTAGTGACCGAAGACAGGCATCACCCAGCCATTTCCTTTTCTTTTGCACTTCAGAATAACTCACATAGAACACCACAATTTACACCAAAGAAGTGCGATGGTGTATTTAACTTTAGAAAGGCAAATTTTTCATTGATGTACAACTTAGTAGCTACGTGTAATTGGAATAATGTTCTTCAATCGACTGATCCCAATATAGTCTGTGATGAGCTGGGCAAAATATTACATGGCATATTTAAACTATCCGTCCCATTTAAAGTCCCGCCCCGACGTAAGTTCCCACCATGGTTTTCAGTAAATACTATCAAAGTTGTAATACAAAAAGAATTTCTCCACAAAAACTGCAAGAAGTATAACACTACTTTTTATTGCAACAGGTACAGAGATCTGAGGAAACAAATAAAAAGGCAAATTGAGATTGATTACCGTAATTTTGTCTCTGATGCTTCAAATAATATTATAAGGGATCCTAGTACATTTTGGAATTTCATCCGTAATAAAAAAATCAATTCTAGAATTCCTGGAATTATGAAATGGAACGATAGTATTTATTCAGGTCCGCAAGAAATAGTAAATGGGTTTGGAAATTATTTTGCGAGCGTTTATACAATGTCCGACCAAACATTGCTTGACAATTTTAACCTAAATTATAGCCAACTACCTATTATAAGCCTTACAGAAATTACAGAAGATGACATTGTAAAAGCATCCAAAAAAATCAAAAATAAGCTAATTGTAGGACCAGACCAAATCCCAAGTTTTCTTGTTAAGGACTGCATTTGTGCGTTAACGCAACCGCTGCTCCACATTTTCAATATTATTTTAAAAACCTGCGTTATTCCCACCTCATGGAAATTGTCCAGAGTATCTCCTATTTTAAAAAAAGGTGACCCTGCGTTGATAACTAATTATAGATCAGTATGCGTTTTGTCAAACTTTGCCAAATTATTTGAAATTATATGTCACGAATTAATTTATAATGCGACTAAGAACATCATAGTTGACGAGCAACACGGCTTTTTACAGAAAAAATCATGTACAACAAATCTAGCATGTTTCTCTCAGAACATATGTAGCTGCCTAGATAGTAGGGGTCAGATTGATGTAATATACTTAGATATTCAAAAAGCATTTGACCAGTTGATTTAGGGATCCTATTAGTTAAACTTGATCATCTTGGGTTTGCACCATCTCTATTAAGATTATTTCAGTCTTATTTGTTTGACAGAAAGCAGTTTGTGGAATATGAGGGTTATCGATCAAAACCATTTACACCAACATCGGGGATTCCTCAGGGTTCCAATTTGGGTCCATTACTTTGTATACTCTACATCAACGATTTAGCAACCATACTTACCTGCGAAAAGCTAATTTATGCTGATGACCTAAAATTATTCCGTACTATTGATACTGAAAAATCATCTATGTTTAAATGTTAAAAAGTGTTTTGTTGTCACTTACTCCAGAAAGAAACATGTGTTATACTGGTCGTACAGAATAGGTTCTGAATTATTAGACAGACGAAATGAAATAAAAGGTCTAGGCATAACTTTTGATTCGCAATTATCATTTCATTCTCACATTAACGAAATTGTATCATCTGCGAATAGAATGCTAGGCTTTATAATAAGGAATGGAAAGGAATTTCAAAATTTAACTGTGCTAAGGATTCTTTATGCTTCATATGTGCAATCTAAATTAGAATACTGCTCAATCATTTGGCATCCGATTTATGCCACCTACGTAAATGCAATTGAACGTGTACAACGCAAGTACCTCAAGCTGTTATCTTTCAAATTAAATGGTATTTATCCAGATAGAGGATGTGACTATTCAGTGTTGCTAGAGCAAAACCAATATAATTCACTCAACACGAGAAGAATATTGAGCACATTATATTTTCTGCACAGTTTATTAAATGATGAAATTGACTGTCCATATTTATTAAGCCTTGTTTATTATCATGTTCCACGTATAAACTCAAGACATTCGAGATTATTCTACTATGATTTACCACATACAAATACTCTTATAAGGTCACCAGTAATACTAATGTGCTTGAATCTTGAACTTATTAACAGACAGTGCGATATACACAACACATCAAGGTGTGAAATTAAGCAACATGTACTAGGATTAACGCATAATATTTAGATTATTTTTGATTTATATAAGATATAGAATGGCCTTTGCGCAGGCAATAACCTTATTTACCATTTTTTTAATTTAATTTTTTGTCTCAATTTGATTTATTATTATCATCAATATTATCACTCTATTTTGCAACTTACTTAAGCATTTCCTGTAATTGGGTGTAAACCTGTAGGAAATAAAGTATCTATCTATCTATCTATCTAACTTTTCGAAGTCATAACACCATCACCTATGAATTAGCAAATAGAACATGTTTTCATTACTTTGCAAGATATGTAGGTCTGAACGGTAAAATTGCAGCTTTAACCCCCCCTCCCCTTGGAATGACCCTGATACAATAACCAGGCGGTACTCTCACGTGAGTCGCATGCCTTGTCTCCAGAGCATGTACTATATTGCAGATGGAAGTAATCCCATTTCCAAACTAGGCATTGACAAAATGAGAATTTGATCAATGCCCGAATACGCGAGATTTCGCGGAGACTGCATTAAGTGAAGCAACAATAAAGCTGGAAGCTAAAAAATTACCAGTATTAGATTTGATAGATATGGAATGAGGAAGTTCGGTCCAACGAAATACTTACAATTATATTTGCCATGATAACAGATGCCTGAAGCTAGTAAACTTGTGTCACTATGGAGTTTTTAATATATTAACACAAAGCACAAGGGAATTTGTGAGTCGACGTACTACCGAACGAGTTTGTTATTATGCATAGCTAGATATATTAAATGCTTATAAACTAATCAGAAACACATGTTGAATTGTGTAATTTTTTTTCTTATTCCTTCTTCTGTTACATTTCTGCGATTCCGGAAATCATACCAACTATCTGGCATCCGAAATACGGGAATATTGACACAGACGTGTTGCATATCAGCGCTATGCTGTAAACGACGAGACGAGAGCGGATATGGAAGGAAAATTGCGTGAGCTATTACTGAAATTAGCCATCCGTTGAATCCAGTGACCCATCGCAGGGTATCGCTGACCAGGCATAAAGCCGAGCCATAAATGCATAAAAACGTACGCCACCGGCGGATGATGGCGGAGGCGTTAAATGCAAAGCACGAGCGTGAAATCGAAAAAACTGCACTCGGTCACCGACACGTAATACAAATTTCCTATTAAAATTGCGAAAACTTAGTTTCCTTTTTCATCGCATTCGAACTTTGTGATAGCTACATATATGGATGTTTCACAAATCTGGATCATCCGTCATTCATATTTTTACACCTAAGTTAATTTGTTTCATCGTTGTCTGTCTGTGTACTTTTGTGTTGTTTACCAACTTCAGAATTAGTTAAAATAAGCCTTTTAAGGTGTTGGTCACGTTTTAGAAACACTCTATATTGTGCTTAATAATTACTTTATAATGTTCTTATGTATTCGGACATACCAATATGATGTGTTTGATCAGTTATTTTTGATTTTTTTTTAAATTTTGAATCTTTTTTGTGTAGTATTTCTCCGATTTTAGGTCCGCCGTTACTGGAAATATATATATGCTAGAAGGTTGTAATTTACCACTTATAATCAGCTGCACTATATCTGTGACAAGAATGTGATGCTTTTTACATAGCTCAATTTTTTTTTTAAATTTGGCTGGGTGGATTACTGCTCATTATTTATCAATTTTTTTGAAGTTAAGTCACGTAATCATGAATCTTTTACCCAACCGCAAAATTTGATTGCGATACTCAAAACAGTGAGGGACAAAAGACCGGAAAACTATTGAAAAATCCCTACTGCCCATTTCTCACACCTAGATGGTTATTCGCACGTGGTGTTGCCAAATCATTAGGGACATTGCTAACCGTGCTAGCGACTGGCGGTAGGTACGGGTTGTCTGGTCATCATAAAAAAATTGCAAAGAGCCGCGCGAGCGCCAAGTGGTGCGGCGCTAGGCCGCACAGTAAGACTGTGTAAGACTAGTGCGGCGGGCGGCGGCGGCGGCGTGGCGGTGTTCGTGCCGACTTTGTAACATGCCGCTACAATAAGGGGACTGAGAAAACGAGTTTTTTGTTCGCAAAAGAAGATAGCTTCCTGTATTTTAAATATACGGGGTGAGTTTTTAGTACCGGCTCGGTCGATAACACCACTACTGTAGAAGATATCGAAAAAGGTTGTATATAAAAGTTGTAGCCACGGATATGCTCCTTGCCCAGAAAATATTTTGATTTATACAGGGTGATCCATAACTACGTGGTGATGCAAACATGCATTTTTTTAAATGAGACACCCTATATATTATTCTATATTCAAATTCTACTGATAATTTCCGTTCTTCCAATATAAGGTGTTGCTACATTATACGGGGTATCTCAAAAGTTATGGCCATTTCTATATCCAAATCGCTGTCAATTGAACGTATTGTATATCAAAAAGTGATGAATTAAAAATCACTTTTTTTACACGGATGAATAAAAAATATCACCTAGTTTTAAGATCTGCTATAAAAAAAGCCCGTGACGCATATTGGTATACAGGGTGATGTAGAATGCAAAATCTCGATTTTCTCTCTTTTTTTAAATGTAACCCCCAATATTCTTTTATACCAAAGAATTGCATTTAATATGCTCTTTCATCTTTGTATAGCACTTGTAATGGCTGAATTCATTAGTTTCTGAGATATTCCGATTTTTCTACAAATTTCAAATACATCTCCTATTTGTTTAGTGAAATTTATTTATTTTGAGAAAATAATATCAAATTTTATTTTTGCTTAACAAACAACTAAAATATAAGGCCATAATAGTACTTGATCAAGTCAAAACACTGGATTAACGAGATAATGTAGGTCAAGTGTGCTGAGGAAACAATTTTATAGACGTCATGCATAGTTATCAAGCAGATCTGTCAGGTAGGCTACGAAATATTAAACGATACCGTCCAAATAAAACGATTCTTCAATCTTTCAAACGCATTAGTTTTAGAGTGCCTCCGTTCTGGATATTGCTGTTCATAGTTGATATATTCTAGAGGCAAGTAGGCAATTTCTCAAAGATTCTCCTAAAAACCCTCAATGGAAAAATTATTTTTAAAGCTCGTTTTTCACACAGTACGGAATTATTAAGCAGGTTATGAAAACCGTCAATTTTACAAAGGATACCTGATAAATCTGCTTGATAATTATGTATCACGCCTACAAAATTGTTGCCTCGGCATACTTGCCTTTATTGTCTCGATGATTCAGGGTTTTGAGTTCATCAAATACTATCATGACCTTATAATTTACTTGTTCGTTGAACAAAAAACAAATTCGATAGAACTTCCTCAAAATAAATAAATTTCAGTACAAAAATAGAAGCTATATTTTAAATTTACCGAAAAATCAAAATATCTCGAAAACTGATGAACGTAGGTATAACAAGTGCTATACAAAGATGAAAGAGCATATTAAAGGTAATTCTTTGGTATAATAAAATATTGGGGGTTACATTTAAAAAAAGAGAGAAAATCGAGATTTTGGATTCTACATCACCCTGTATACCAATATGTGTCGCGGGCTTTCTTATCGCCGATCTTAAAACTAGATGATATTTTTAATCCATCCGTGTAAAAAAAGTGATTTTTGATTCATCACTTTTTGATATACAGTACGTTCAATTGACAGCGATTTGGATGTAGAAATGGCCATAACTTTTGAAATACCCTGTATAATGTAGCACTACTCTATATTGGAAGAAAGGAAATCATCAGTAGAATTTGAATATAGAATAATATATAGGGTGTCTCATTTAAAAAAATGCATGTTTACATCACCACGTAGTTATGGATCACCCTGTATGAATCAAAATATTTTCTGAGCAAGGAGCATATCCGTGGCTACAACTTTTGTATACAACTTTTTTCGATATCTTCTATAGTAGTGGAGTTATCGACCGAGCCGATACTAAAAACTCACCCTGTATATGTAGGTATTTGGTTCTCTGAAGCCTGTCTTTCAGAGTCCATGTTCTTGGCGTAATCCCAGTATTTTGTTACCATTGTTATTTCGTTATCCCTTTTGTTATTCGTCGTTATTGTTTTATTAATTGTTGTTATTGAATTCAACTACCACATGTACGTTGATTCTCGTTTCACGGAAGAGTTCACAATAATATTACCAGAAACGTTCTTATTATATATTGGAGAGAAATAGTCAATATTTTGCGACAATTATTCCATCTACAGTGTGCATATTAATTTGCACACTAGTAAATAAATCAACAAATCTTATAATTTATTATAATTATTTCAAAATGAAATATAAATTAATAATTATTGGATTGGACACTGATTTCTCTAGTTTTTTGAATACTTTTTGGGTTGATCACCCAATTTGAAATGCCATGCGTCATTTTGTAGGTGCATGAATATTTTTTCTGTGAATGATTTATATCTCGACAGATTACAATTTTACGATATACGCTATATAATTAAGTACACATTATACTGTAATAATGACATAATAACGAGATTACAGCATATTTCTCATCATCTAGATGTCTTCAAAATTTCTGAGTTCATATAGTATATGAACTATCACTATAAACGTTATATGACACATATCGTTGGGAGCACTGAATAAATTTCTGAAATGGGATTTCAGCTTTCAAAACGTTTAGATGTTTTCCTGAATATTCTCAGGTCACTGTTCAGATTTTTCATTTGTTTTTCTATTTGTTCATATTCGAGTGCTGAAAGCTTTAATTTTTTGGCACCTCAGTTGTTGATAATCTTTATGTGTCCCTACTTTACGAAATGTTGTTTTAACTTTTGTTACATTTTGATATCATCATGAATTGAAGGGTTGTAATCTTTAAATTCTAGCTCACTATATCAGGTTTTACTTTTACTTCCCACACCGATAGGTGAGGGGAGTATTGCGATCGCGAATATTTTCGATTTTGAGATAATACGCTTTTCGGGCGTTTTATGATGTGTACATAACGAAAATCCACGTCACTCATTTCCGTCGGTCTGTCTGTCGGTCTGTCGGTCTGTCTGTCGCGTTTTGCTACCCTCGTAATCTCAGTAACCGCTGCATGGATTGTGATGAAATTTGGGCAGCGGTATGCTGTGGGGTCGTAGTAGGTAATGTTCCTATAATTTTGAAAATCGGTGCATCGGAGTAATTAGCAAAAAACAAAAAAATTAAATATTGCTGAATCTTCGTTTTTAGGCGTTTTAGGGGTCCCTGATCATTTTCTACTTTTTTTTGGGTGGGGGTGAAATTGGGGTGGTTGGGGGGTGGGGGTTGTAAAATTGAAAAACTTGTTGTATTCATAATAGACTACCCACTGACCTGTGAAGGAAGACCTAGCGACATAAATAACTTTTTTAGGTCTATCCGAACATTGCCTTATGCCTATTACAGAAACTAAAGGACTTGGCATTTTTTCCGATGTATACATACGAGTATTGCTTTAGATCGTTCTATATTATGTAACGACATAACTGTTCAATTGACTTAAATGAAATTTTGACTCAGTATTACTACCGTGGCAAGGATGGAAAATGCGTATGGTTTTGATAAATCGTGCCAGTGGCGGCGCAGAAATAATAAAAAAATAAAAATATAAAAACAGCTCAAACTTCGTTTTTTGAGCATTTTAGAGGTTCCTGATCATTTTCTGCGTCTTTTTGGGTGGGGGCGAAATTGAATTATTTGGTTGCAAGGGATCTTAGACTAAAGCTTCATGCTATGGGAAAATAATAAACTGGTATCAGCGAAATGTGTGGGAAGTACTGAGTCAATCAACTTGACTTAATTTTTTTTCAGGAACATAAATGTACTGGTGAAATTAATAAATCTGATTTTTTTTATTATGTTTTTTGTAGTTTTTTTTCAGAAGCATAAGCACCTAAACCGAACATTCTGAAAGCGTTGCGAAATGTCATTCTTGCTCGGGCCACCAAAAGTTGTAGTGCCCGATGCATATTTCTAAACGCCATATGTATCATAAATGGGATCAAGCATAACGACGAGCTAAACGAATTTTGCGCACCGTATCGCAAATATCTTTATACTTGATCGAACTCTGAAGAAAAAAAATAATAAATAATAAATGAATAAAATGTTGTACCTAAAGTAAAATGACTGTGTCGCTTTTCCAATATATATTTATATTATCATTCAATTTCCAGATGGTATGTAGAGTTTTTTTTTTAAATAATATACATTTCTATAGACCCGCACCTGTGTCATTGTGAGGAAGTTATAAGTAGTGGTAGGTATACAATATGTTATGCTAATAATAAGAATCTCAATTCATTTTAGCTCTTTTTTACCTGGCTACATAGGTACATATTTTCAAACTAGGTATTCATCATCTTCTTTGACCCATTAGCCAAACAGCCAGAATTTTATAAGTTCTTAAAAATACTAGATACTAATATTCAATTTCATTTTTAACCACATGTCTCACCCTGTAAAATGTTTTCAAATCGCGATCGTACGTAACGAAAATAACCATCAACCTTATATCTGATCAAATCTTCAAACTTCCAGCAAAGACATACCGAGAGCCGGTACCCAAGTAGAAATAAATAAGTCGTCGTATAAATAATTATGCATTGAAAAAATTTATCAATACTATCAATACATCAATAGTAACGAAATACCAATAATCCGAAAATAAGATACACAAACCCTCCTGTATAATGCCCACTTACGAAATAATACAATAGATGCCTAAGCCTAGTCATAATTTCCCAATTCAAAGTTTACAGATTACTCATATCGTCATATCCCAAATGAAGGAATACGGACGGCCACGTGTGCCATTGCTTCGTCTTTTAGGGACAAGCCGACCGATTTTTTGTTGCCGGCACGGTTGTCGGACCGGTGTCCGTCGGGTGGTTCTTTGAGCATCCTTGGCAACAATGCTGTAGCGGCCATCGCAGTTTTGTGTATTTGCGGCAGAAACGAGGAGGAGCTTCTAAATAATTCGGCGTTGTGTACAGATGCTGCCATTTCGCGGATTTAGTTTACTAGACAAGGTGACGAACCATAATGTTTCAGATGTCCCTGTAGTCTTTCTTAAAGTATATGATAATACTAAGTTAAGAGATTCAAGAAAAACACACACACGCACACTAAGTTGGATTCTTTGTCCCTCGATACTAACAAATATATTCGTGCTTATTTTTCTAGTGACCGCGACTATAGATTATGATTGTTCGTCATGGGTTTCAGCCAACGATTAAAACTATAACTTTCCTTCACTACGTTTCGGTTTATTTTAATCTAAACCATCTTCAGGTGTCTATAAATGAATAGGAAATGATCTGTATATAATAAAAATAAGAACGAAAATACAAAAAGAACAACAAAAAAGACAATTAAATAAAATAATTATAAACTGTATGTGTAAAATAGAAATATAACTAACTATAAATGTATATATAAAACTTTTAAACATATACTTAGTGATTTTATTTTCGTTTATTGAAAATGAATATAAAAGAATGAAATTTACTGAGATAAGGAAAATAATACTAACAAACCTACTTACGTTAATTTCAGATGTCGGTTACATTTCTGTAAAATTGTTTTGTTTGTGAAACAGCCTTTACGGATCGAGAGAGCTTAATGACCAGTACGGCGTTTTTAGGATATTGTAAAATACACAACAGATGTTCTTAAAGTGGTGGGAAATGTTCTTAAAGTGGTGGGAAAAGATTGATGGAACAATAGGGGTGAAAGCTTTTGTATCTATCTATGTATACATAAATATGGTTTGTTAGATTATTCCAAGAGGCAGAAACCCTACTTTATTATATATTATTATATACAGGGTGAGTTTTTAGTACCCGCTCGGTCGATAACTCCACTACTGTAGAAGATAGCGAAAAAATTGTATATAAAAATTGTAGCCACGGATATACTCCTTGCTCAGAAAATATTTTGATTTATACAGGGTGATCCATAACTACGTGGTGATGCAAACATGCATTTTTTTAAATGAGACATCCTATATATTATTCCATATTCAAATTCTACTAATGATTTCCGTTCTTCCAATATAGGGTATTGTTACATTATACAGGGTGTTTCAAAAGTTATGACCATTTTTGTATCCAAATCACGGTCAAATGAACGTACTGTATATCAAAAAGTAATTAATCAAAAATTATTTTTTTTACATGAGAAGATTAAAAATATCCTCTAGTTTTAAAATACGTTATAAAAAAATCCCGCGACACATATTCGTATACAGGGTGATGTAGAATGCAAAATCTAGATTTTCTCTCTTTTTTTAAATGTAACCCCCAATATTTTATTATACCAAAGAATTGCCTTCAATATGCTCTTTCATCTTTGTATAGCTATTATTATGGCTGCATTCCTTAGTTTCTGAGATATTTCGATTTTTTTACAAATTTTAAATATACCTTCTATTTCTTTAATAAAATTTATTTATTTTGAGAAAATACTACCAAATTTTGTTTTTGCTTAACAAACAACTAAACTATAAGGCGATAATAATACTTGATCAAGTCAAAACACTGAACTAACGGGTCAAGTGTGCTAAGGAAACAATTTTATAGACGTCATGCATAATTATCAAGCAGATGTATCAGGTAGGCTATGAAATATGAAACGACACAGTCCAAATAAAACGATTCTTCAATCTTTCCAACGCATTAGTTTTAGAGTGCCTCCGTTCTGGATATTGCTATTCATAGTTGATATATTCTAGAGGCAAGTAGACAATTTCTCAAAGATTCTCCTAAATACCCTCAATGGAAAAATTAATTTTCGAAGCTAGTTTTTCACACAGTACGGAATTATTGAGTAGGTTATAAAAACTGTCAATTTTTCAAAGCCTACCTGATAAAACTACTTGATAATTATGCATGACGCCTACAAAATTGTTTCCTCAGCATACTTGACTTGATTATCTCGATGATTTAGGGTTTTGGCTTCATCAAATACTATCAAGACGTTATAATTTAGTTGTTCGTTAAATAAAAAACAAATCAGATAGTACTTTCTCAAAATAAATAAATTTTAGTACACAAATAGAGGCTATATTTTAAATTTACCCAAAAATCTTAATATCTCGGAAACTGATGGACGTAGGTACAACAAATGCTATACAAAGATGAAAGAACATATTAAAAGCAATCCTTTGGGATAATAAAATATTGGCGGTTACATTTGAAAAAAAAGAGAAAATTTGGATTTTGCATTCTACATCACCCTGTATACGAATATGCGTCTCGGGCTTCTTTTATAGCCGATTTTAAAACTAGAGGGTATTTTTAATCTTCTCATGTAAAAAAAATAATGTTTGATTCATTACTTTTTGATATACAGTACGTTCATTTGTCCGCGATTTGGATATAAAAATGGTCATAACTTTTGAAACACCCTGTATAATGTAACAATGCCCTATATTGGAAGAACGGAAATCATTAGTAGAATCTGAATATGGAATAATATATAGGGTGTCTCATTTAAAAAAATGCATGTTTGCATCACCACGTAGTTATGGATCACCCTGTATAAATCAAAATATTTTCTGAGCAAGGAGCATATCCGTGGCTACAACTTTTATATACAACTTTTTTCGCTATCTTCTACAGTAGTGGAGTTATCGACCGAGCCGGTACTAAAAACTCACCCTGTATATATCGGCTAATTGATTTATATCTGTTCAAAAATTTATTGAATTTGGGTGATTCTTAATGTAAATTATTTATTTTATATTTCTTTTGTGTTGCCATTCAACGTATCGTACTTACGATTATATTTCTGTTCTATTTCTTATTATTGGATTAAAAAACTTTGGTGGATAGCTATTATTAATAAGTGTCTTTTTTACTTTATACTATTATGACGATTATTAGGTTAGTAATAAGTCCTGTTACCACACTTTTCTTATATTTATTTGGAACAAACAAAATCCGAAGAAACCTTTTCTACTATCTGAACTATTATTCTGAATGACTCAAAATCACAAATTTATATTTCTTACCCTCAAACTTTGCGTGTATCATCAATAACATCTGCAAACCTACATCAAAAAATGTATCTTTATTTTCTGTAATTCACAACCTGCATCTATTTCTATAATTGATTGCACTTTTTCTAAATAGAGTATTTTTAGGAAAATAACGACGATATGCTTGATATTAGACAGTACCTACCACAAAACTTGTTTGCTGTAAATATATTCTCACGCTATTTTCACCTATACCCAAGGACGGTTTGCGAGAGGACAGCATAGATAACTGACAGCTCCGACTTAAATTTCAGAAAAACAAAATTTAGTTTCGTAAGCATCTGAACTAAATGAATGAGCAACATTTCAATTTAATTTTTGAAGATAAAATAAGAGGAGGTTCTGAGTGTCATATATTTCCTTGTTAAAAAATATATATTTTCTATGTATTTAACAAACGCTGTACAGTCCGATCACTCAGTGTAAAGCGATATTTTCAAACTTGACACGTGCTTCGCTAACTGTGTTAGCATCTTTAGGGGAAATTTTAATCTAAGTCTTGAGTGTTTATTATTTTTAAGGACATGACTTCCAACTCACACTTTTGTCATTCGAAATATATGTATTTGTTGGGTCTTCAACATGCGTTACAGGTATCGGAGGCTGGAGTCGGCCATATTTGCTAACTTATAAATGAATGTTTCTGTTCCGCGCCACAAGCATCTGTGAAAACAATAAATCAAACCGGGGTCCGAAGGCCTTATATTAATATAAAGTGATCCAAAATGTAAAGTAAAATATTGGCGGTCCGTTTAAAGAGCATGAAAAGCAAAGTTCATTTATTCATACATATACGACTCATCAAAATAATTTTCTGGGTTGTGAACAGGTTTTCCTGCCAGGAAGGTTGGGACATGGAAATATTACTTATTCCAAAGCCTTACACATTCCAAATTTCTACACCTGCATTTACCTTTATCATATTTGGTAATTTAGTTCAACATGCAACGACAGCCAGTCATAAATAGTATGATAGCTCTAGTAAATTGGCGCTTTTTTATTTACCTACTGAATGAAATCAATAATATAGTTGATATTCCATATCCGTTTTGATATCAACTACATTAATCTATATATCCGTAGAGCACCGTGGGGTATTTTTTACCATAGAATCGTTTTATTGGCCAAAAGGGAATTACTGCACAATAGACCAGTCGTCTTAGTTACTGAACGAAAACTTGTCGGTTATCACAGACTTCTCATAGATTCGGACATTCGTGATTTTAAGTATACGTAGGCTTATTAGTCACTTTGGATACCAGACCTAGGTACTTCAAGTTACCGTATTACTTTGAATCATTTACTTTCAGGAAGGTTTTTTTTTGTTGCTTAATATTAATAGTGTTCCCAGAACATTTACTTCACACTCACTGCGTTGTTGCTCCAAACTTTCTACATCAACAAGTGCAGGAGGTAGTGTAAATGCGGAAAGTACAGAGTTTGAGATACAAACATGTCACTCATTTTGGCTAGTCTGTCTGTGTGTCATCTCTCTACCTGTTATGCATGTGCTATCGAGAGCTTTGAAAATACTGATGAGATGCTATTTTCATATTAGTTTACCACTGCGATAGGGATCAAGGAGCATCATAGTTTTAAAAAATCCATCTAGTGACGTCACAGTGTTAATAAACAAACTGGGTTCCATCGTACATCACTGGCTTTAATAAAACTGAATATATTTCATACATACATTGTTTAACAGCTGTTCCAGAAAACAACTCTAGTTTTTTTTATAACTATACCCTGGTAACCGACTGTCATCCGTGTCAACAGTAAACAGATGTTCGGCTAGTGATAACTAAAAATCCCCCAGAATGAATCTTGACACATGCTTTGACGGCATACGTACAGTGCTGCTCTCGGTGCTCATACCGCTACTGACGAGTAATTGACTCTTAACAATATATAAATGAAACAATGTATTTCTTTCGGTCAATCATTTTTACTGTGAATTTTTAGATGGTGAATCAAGTTCTTGGTCACAAAAATAGTTATTATTTTTTGGCAATGAGATATTCAGTAAAAATATTACTAAGACGGTCCTGACTTGCAGGATTGCCAATTCAGACCACTACTAAAAAACTAAATCTGAGATGCATTTCTTCGTCAGCTGAGACCTATGAAATAGACGTCAAGCCAGTAGTAACAAGCCTAAGTAACTAACAATAATTTTGAAATCTTAAAGACCTTAAGGTGTTGCACTCGCATTGTTGACAAATCCAAAATAAGAGCGAGTAACACGTCAGCATCTTAAAATTAAGGTACTGTGTATCTTATGAGTGAAGGATCTGACACATAGACTGCAACTCCAAAATAAGATAATGAATACCACACCTCATTCGGTATCCAACATCTATAAGGAAACCTACGAATACTTACGGCCTACCCTTTGCTTTGGAGAACATTGATAAGATTTTTCCAGGAAGCATATACAATCATACTGTCACGACGGCCTCTTTTTCTTCACCCAGGGAATGAAACTGAACGTAACTTTCACCGTTTTACTTCACAACTCAATACAATATCTCTTAACCTTATATCGACTACAACTCAACTCAACTGAACTGAACTACTACGCTACCCGAGGCGCCTTATATACACTTCATCGAACCATCTAGAGGATTCGATGACATTCTAGAATCCATCCGTCATTCCCGAAAACTAGACGATTCGATGACGTTTACACTTCAAAGATCTAACCTTATGACCTTATATCATGCATGACAACTAATACACAATACATGAATACCACAATACACAGTATGTTACAATACAGTTACAGTCAGCTGATGAATTAGCAATATAATCGTGATTCAACTTTACATAAATAGATTCCTTTACTTTTCTTTTACACTTACTATCCTCCTTCTATAGGGTGAGCTATAAGGTTTACTTATGGTTTATTGCTGGATGACGAATCAGATCCGGTATTGACTCATCTTGTGGTTGGCTCAGATTTTGAATTTGAATAACAAGAATGCAACGCGCTATGTTTCTTCAGGATTTCAAAATCATCATTAGTTAGTTAGGAAGTTATTTAACAAAAGCTGCTTCCTGGAACAGTTATATCTTATACCTATGTGCTTTTTATATGAGTGCAGTGAAATACCATAAAACAGAGAGAGATAACTTCAGGATGACTTTTAGAAATTATATCAAACAACTGAACGTTACTTGGTTAGTCTACGAGAATATTTGAAATTTGGAAAGAATTAATCTGATATCATTTTGAAAATGAATGCAGTGATGGCAAATAGATATTAAAAGGAGAAAATATATGAACACTGTTCCTTTTACTTCCCACACCGATAGGTGAGGGGAGTATGGTGATCGCGAAAATTTTCGATTTTGAGATAACACGCTTTTTGGGCGTTTTATGATACCTAGATATCGACAATCCACGTCACTCATTTCCGTCGGTCTGTCTGTCTGTCTGTCGGTCTGTCGGTCTGTTGGCGTTTTTCTAGCCTCGTAGTCTCAGCAACCGCTGCATGGATTTTAATGAAATTTGGGCAGCAATATGCTGTGGGGTCGCAGTAGGTAATGCTGCTATAATTTTGAAAATCGGTGCATGGGCGGCGGAGTAATTAGCAAGAAAACGAAAAAATTCAAATATTCCCAAAACTTCGTTTTTAGGCGTTTTAAGTGTTCCTGTCACTTTTTTTTGTGGGGGTAAAATTTGGGGTGGTTGGGGGTTGGGGGATTGTAAAATTGAAAAATTTGTTGTATTCTTAATAGACTGTCCACTGACCTGCGAAGGAAGCCCTAGCTGTATAAATAGATTTTTTAGGTCCATCCGAACATCCGCCTATTACAGAAAGCAAAGAACTTAGAATTTTTTCTGGTGTAAACGTACCGTGAGTATTTCTTTGATCGTTATATAATGTGTAATGAGAAAACTGTTGAATTGATTTTGATGAAATTTTGACACAGTATACTGGGTGTCCCAGAATATCCTTGACACGTGATATTTTCGTAACGAAAAACGGTTCAAGCAAGAACTGAGTGGTACTTTTGAAGGTACTATAGGCTCTATCATACCATGTTGTAGATAATGTCAAGTAATGTCAATATTCGAAATTGTCAGTCAGAGCGAAATGTAGGATTTATTATATTACGGGTGACCGAATGCATGCAAGACTCCATAAACCAAATGTCTGGGTACCATGATCGCCAGGCAGATGAGGGTAACATCGACCTAGAAGAGATGTAGATCTGGAGAACTGAAGACCGCTGCTGAAGACCTACTGTCACGAAGTGTAAAAAATTTAATGTTTCATTATTATCAGCCAATACCTTTATACAAGTTATTACTTTCAAAGGTGGCCTTTATTTGCACTGGTACTTGTATGAATAAATAAATAAAAAATAATGCATTCAAAACATTTTTTTTGTACGTCAACCCCTAAAACTCACCCCCAACTTTTTTTTTTCAAATAGCACCCCATAGGTTTTCCTACATAAATGATATCCCCATTCTATTTAAAATCTCGTGTTACCTTTAATTTTATATGCGAACTTATTTTTTCCGTGAAATCATATGCATAAGACAAATAAAAGGATAATTTGTTTGATGCCTGATATTTTTGTAACAAAAACGGATAAAAAAGGAAAGTAAGTAGGTTTTTCAAGGGTAGTGAATGACCTATCATTCATTGCTTATGAACCATTTTTTTCTTACTTAAACCCCTGGAATCCACCCCCAGCTTGTTCTTTCAAATTTCAATCCACAATTTTGCCTGAAAAAATAAATTCTTTACTTGAATTTAATTATCGTAGTGCCTTACTTTTTATGCCCCTACTGCAATTTATCGTTAATTTTTTTCGTTTAATCCATGAAATCGAAGCATAAATCAATTAAAACACACGGGTGGAAAATATTTTTTATTATCATGAATTAACTAATAAAAAAATGTGACAACAAAACTAAGTGCAAAAACTTGAAAAAGTTTTATGGCTACATCGAGCCGCGCCAACCCCGTGTGCAGGGTGTGCCCCGCATACGGGCGCCAAAATTAACGATAAATTGCAGTAGGGGCATAAAAAGTAAGGCACTACGATAATTAAATTCAGGTGAAGAATTCATTTTTCCAGGCAAAATTGTGGATTGAAATTTGAAAGAACAAGCTAGGGGTGGATTCCAGGGGTTTAAGTAAGAAAAGAATGATTCATAAGCAAGGAAAGATAGGTTATTCACTACCCTTGAAAAACCTACTTGCTTTCCTTTTTTATCCGTTTTTGTTACAAAAATATCAGGCGTCAAACAAATTATCATTTCATTTGTCTTATGCTTATGATTTTACGGAAAAAATAAGTTTGCATATAAAATTAAAGGTACCACAAGATTTTAAATAAAATGGGGATATCATTTATGTAGGAAAACCTATGGGGTCCTATTTGAAAAAAAAAGTTGGGGGTGAGATTTAGGGGTTGACGTACAAAAAAAATGTTTTGAATGCATGGTATCATAGACGCTATAGTACCTTCAAAAGTACCACTCAGTTCTTGCTTGCACCGTTTTTTTTACGAAAATATCACGCGTCAAGGAAATTCTGGGACACCCGGTATATGGAAAATTGGTATGGTTTATCGTGCCAGTGGCGGTGCAGAGATAATAAAAAACAAAATATAAAAACAGCTCAAACTTCATATTTAAGCATTTTAGAGGTTCCTGGTCATCTTCTGCGTTTTTTTTTGGTGGGGCTGAAATAGGAGTGGTTAGGGGATAGGGGGTTGAAAAACTGAAAAAATAGTTGTATTCATAATAGGCTGTCCACTGACCTGTGAAGGTAGACATAGCGACATATATCACCTTTTTAGGTCCATCCGAGCATTGCCTTGCCTATTAATTACCGAAACTAAGGGACTTAGAATTATCCGTATACATACTAGTATTTATTGCTTCAGATCGTTTTGTATTTTGTAACGTGGAAACTATTAAATTGATTCTAATGATATTGACACAGTATTATTACCGTGGTGAGGACGGAAGACGTGTATGGTTGCTAGAAATCGTGTCAGTGGCAGCGTAGCAGTAATCAAAAAACTAAAAATATGGAAACACCTCAAACATCGTTTTTAGATATTTTAGGGGTTCCTGATCATTTTCTACCTTTTTTGGGTGGGGGTGAAATTGGGGTGGTTGGGGGTGGGGGTTTTAAAACTGAAAAGTTTGTAATATTGATAATGGGCTGTCCATTGACCACCTGTGAAGGAAACACCTAGGGGCATAAGAGAATTTGTGGGGGGGGGGGGAGACTGGCGATGTTTTGGTTGTAACGGGATCGCATACTAAAGCTTCATGCTATGGGAAAATAATAAACTGGTGTCATTGGAATGTGTGGGATGTAGTGAGTCAAACAACTTGACTTCATTTTTTCAGCCATTTCAGAGACCAGTGGTCACTTTTTAGAAACTTTGAGAGGGTGTAAGATTGAAATGCTAATAAATGGAAGGATAGTGTTATCCAAAAAACTTATTTTCTTTTACTCGTATAATTTAGCACACCGCGTAGGCAAAGCTTAATACCACGGCTGCTATGAAAAGGTTACGTTAAGGGAAATTTGTTGACGTGGGACTTGAATAAGCCGACACTCGTAGGCTCAATAAATACATCTTCTTACAGTCTATCTCAAACCCTAAACACTTTAGAACCGAAGACGCGATCGTATCACTCGGTTCTAAATGTATGAAGAACGATCGGCTTAGCGGCCATCCCGCGGGCGCAACTAAAAGGCTTGACGAGTGGAGGAATTATAGAGTATAGCTGAAAGGACTGGATTTCGTCTAAATATCGGTAGAAAAGTGAGAGGCTACCAACTGCAGGCCGGTGAAAAAGAGGTTGGAGGTGGCGCGTGAAGGTTGGGTCACCGATTAGTCGAACTGACCTTCTCTGGGCTCTGGACTCAAGCTTAGCCTGGGTAATAGGGGCAGCCGCTCCCTAGATATGAAAGCACTACTCCAGGTCTTATCTGGGCTTTATACAACATAAGAAGGTTGGAGGTTGAGAATATTGGAGCTTTTTTCCAGCAGCTGTTGCAGTTAACGAAACGTGTTCTTGTCAGATCATGTTTTCTGCTATGTTGACTCCTGAAGACTTTGACGAATGACTTCTAGTCAGTGCCTGTTTGTTCATTACAACCGGGTGCTCGCTTGGGAACTTTTTGTTTGTAAGTGAACATATTATTGACGTGGAGCAGAAACAATGTCAGAGCCAATACCGATCCCTGCGGACTCCTGCGTTGATGTTGTGGTAGAAAGAGGAATAGCCGTCTACCACGAAAGATATTTTGCGAACAAAGCGGATATCCGCTAATCAACCGCACAGTTTAACGGGAACACCAGTTGACCGAATGCCTTTAAAATAACAACAACAACACACATGTATGACGTAAACCAGAAGATCTCCAGGTGATCTTGGGTGTCAGAATCCATATTATCTGTCGCTGATTTAGTAATAGAGCTCAAGGTATTTCATAAGCGCTTGTTCGGCACATTTCTCACTCAACATGGCCGTAATGCCAGGTTATGCGGCAATTCATAATTATTGAAGGGGCGACCGATACAACGTTATATAAACAAAAAATCTTAGTGGGAGAGATAAAATACGTCTGTCTTTTCAACAGTTTCTTCATAAGAATGCCTATATAGTTGTTGATCACAAGGTTGCGTCATAGTGATTACAGGTTGTTATATTTACGTATAGCTCGTCAAGCACATACTATGACCTCATTTCATATAAAAGTATTATATACAACGTTGTTCCTGCTGATCCTTCAATTCATCAATTCTTGTACTATGATTACTCTCGTTATCCATAGACCAGATAATATCACGGAGCAGTCAGAGAAGAAAAAGAAAGGAAGGAAGGAGAAGAGCAAAGAGGAGGAAGTTCTCGTCGGTTGAACGGCATAGCTGGACATAGTGGATTTGATTTCGATAAAATTTCGAGTTAAAAAAAGGGTTAATTTTGAAGTTCGATGTCTAGAAGGGCAAACATTTTGTTGTCTTCAAAATCGCACGATTTGATTTTGATCACAGTGCGAGCCGTGGTCTTGTGTGTTTGCGTATTTGCTCGGCTGTGTGGTGGTTATCAGGGGACTAATTTTCTGCTGCAAGGACTTCCAGTTGTCATGTCCATGCTTTGAGCAGTCGAAGGTGAGGTCGAAGCAGCAGGTGAAATCAAGGTTGCATTCTTGACTGCGTCGATGTACGAATTGGCTCGCATTTGTGCGATGATCTGCAGATTCCTGCCAGGCGTGTATCTACAGTGAATCCCCTCAACAGTTCGCACATTCGAGCACCTCTTGTCCTGTTTGAGGGCACACGTGTGTCATGTGGTCTTTGGCACATTTCAGGCAATTTACTGAGGCAGTACAATACGACTGAGCGTGTCCATACAGCGGTGGCACTGAGCTATCAATCAACAGTTCTTTTGAACCTCGACTCTGACAGTCCCAGAAATTCATGTCCATTAAACACTTGCTGGGATTTTTGAGTCCTTGTCAGAATCACCACTACCAAAAGCATAGGCGCACTACTGCGCTCCAGATGAATTATTCTTGCTCGGTAGTTAATGCGGGGATGCCTCTGATGACGGCGAGCATGTTTCGTTCAGAGGGCAGAGGAAATGTGTGATGAAGAAAATTTTCCTCTTTGAACAGACGAATTATCTTCCTATATTAGTCCTCGCTTTTGGGTACAATGCGTATCTCAGCATCAACACCTATTGCACGAACGTCGCATCCCTCGATACAACAGGAGTAACTTAGCCTTAGCGAAATTGTGGAGCCTGTGTATGAACAGCTGCTTGAGATAGAAGAAACTATGTTGCTGCCAGCCAATGGAGTAGCCGGTGATTGCGGACCCAGGCATCTCAGTCTTGGCTGGCTGGCAGAAGGGAGAGGATCAGACACAGGCGGTATCATGCTAACTCAAGAAGCGTTGTTTGGCGATTCGTGTGGCGGTAAAGGCGAAAATTCGTCCATTTTACTAATAGCTCGCTTTTTGCGATTTCGAACGGGAATTCACGTATATCGTCCTCAGTCTCCGTTAGTGCGTCACTGGTGGGCGTGTCATGTTTACGCCTTAACATTTTAGAAGAACTGTCATTATTGGAAATACATTTGTTTAGGATATTAGATAGATTAAAAACCTAGGTATTCAGGGATTCAGTGCTGTCCGTTAGTCAATTTAGCCAGATCATGCGGCTTGGGCGAGCTTCCACTGACACACCTGTCACGGAAGGGAACATCGACTAAGTCATGAGCTGATTTTCTTCACTGTATATGTATTTAATGTGATTAAATGTGTCGCCAGAACAATATTCAGAAGCGTGGTGGAGTGTGAGGTGACAAGAAGAAAGCTGTGTCAGTCTGGCGTATTATAGGAAATACATTACTAAACAACTTGTATACAAAAGTTCATAAATTCATTGTTTACTGAGATATATTCGTATACTATATTCCGTACTGGAGGGTCACGCTGTATCTATATATAATATACATCCTTTCAAAATGTTAGGTTAGATTTTTGATGTGTAAACGTCATCGAATCATCTAGAATTTTCGGGACTGACAGATGGGCGTTCTAGATGTCATCTGAATGTCTCGATCTTTTTAGAAGGTTCGATGAAGTATATAAGGCGCCACGAGTAGCGTGGCAGTAGTTCAGTTGAGGTCATTTCTAGTTTATAAGGTTATGAGATATTGTATCGAGTTGTGAAGGAAAACGGTGAAAGTTACGTTCAGTTTGATTCTTTGGTGAAGAAAAAGAGGCCGTCCTGGCAATTGGTGTCAAAAGTGTGGGATCATCCATCGAATCAAGCCAGGAAAAGGAAACGAGAAGTGAATATAGCGTTAGTTTGTGCCAGCAACCAGAGCTATGTCGTCGGAAACGAGTGCAGTGGTTAATCTGATACAAGAAATGAAGGCAGAATGCAAAACCGTGTTAGAAGAATATGTAGCCAGACCGAGAGCAAATATGCAAAGGACCTTGATGAATTTTGAAGAGAAGTTGGAGCAAGACCAAGACGAGCAGGCAGCCTTTATGCAGGTGACCGTCGGGGACCCTATAAAAAAGGTGGAGCATTACAAAGACGAGGCAGTTTCAGTTTTGAAGAGTGACTTGAAAATTGGACAGAAACTGGAGGAGCAAAGACAATCTGTAAGCTAGTCATCAGAGAATCAAGACCAGTGTATTAGTGCAATCGGTACACCACAAGAGCACGTTCAGGAACAGCTACAAGTGAAATATCGTGTCAAGGAAATGATCAGGGAGGAACTGCAAGAAGTTACTGCAGGTGAGCGTGGTATAACAGCTGCAGCACCCGATTTACTTGATAGAAGTAGTTTCGTAGTGGCAAACCCTTACCCATACAATGGCCAGATGTCATGGGATGTTTATTATATTCAATTTGAGAATATCGCACGAATGAATAATTGGTCGAATGAAGAGAAAGATTGTGTGCTGACATCGATGCACAGAGACTCTGCACCAGCTATTTTGGAAAATCTCTGCTCGTCAGATCTACGTGACTATGACAAGATAACGTCTATATTAAAGTTACGCTTTGGAAATGCACACTTAAGAGATATGTATGGCCAACTGCACAACCGGACCTAGAAGGCCAAGGAGAATTTAACGTCGTTTGTATACGAAGTCCAAAGGTTAGCCAAACGAGTATATGTTAACAGTCCTATCGATACACTGATGGTAAGACTATCCAGCCCCAGAACTTTGCAAGATGCTTTAATCAAGGCTCTGCAAATTGAAGCTGCCACAAAAGCCACGCGAAAGACATGACAAGCTTCCGTGCTGGAGATGTGGGCAGAAGGGGCACTTTAGAGTAGGCTGCCGCATACAGGCCGATAAGACGCAGGTGGATGTAGAAAAAGCAGATGAATATGCAAGCAAAATGAAATCTATACAAGGCACGACAACCTAATGAAGGAGCGGTTTGAGAGAGATACGAAGAATTTGCTGAAAAAGAACGAGCAAACTATCACTAAGCTTCAAGTATAGCACAGAGTAGCCATGAGGGAACTTACAGCAGACCGGGATAGGTTGAAGCAGTTGGTTGACTCTCAGAAACGGGAATCTATGGCTATTAACAGTCAGTTTGAAAGGGACAAAAAGAAGCTGTTGAAGAAGAATGATCAACACGAGGCAGACTTGAGAAAGCTCAACGAAAAACACGACAGAGAAGTTTCTGCTTTTAAAAATGAAATCAAGAGGTTGAAGGCTTTGGATCAGCCGAGGAAAGTGTAGGATAGATTTGACCAAGTTAAGGACCAAAATGCAATGCTCAAACAGAAGATCACCCAGCTGGAAGCTGGGAACGCATCTGGACCACGCGATTGTGCAAGCCAAAAAGACCGGGGTCAAGGAGGACGAGTCAAGGTTGAAAAAAAGGTTGGTGCAGCATGACGCAGAAATCAAGAAGATGAAAGCAGATATGACAGATGCGCTCGATAGTGTGAGAAAGGCCATTAAAGACTTGTATAAAGCAAGAGACGTTGACAATACGATGAAAGAGCAACTGGCGAATTTGGAACATGAGAACGTTCGACTGAAAAAGGAGCTGGAAGACGCTTTAGCTGCAGCACAGGCTAATTGTTCTGGGACGAAACAATTGAAGTATGAGCATAATAAGATGAAGCAGAAGATTGCGCAGATGGAAAGCGATGTCGATAGCGATAGGCTAAAGAAGAAATCGAACAAAGTTATTGAAAATGCAAACAAAGGTGTGTACGAAATATCAGCTATGCAAGATGACGATGTAGATTTGAAGCAAATATTGGCGCAGCTGGAGAGAGAAAACGCGAAGATAGGGAAAGAGCTTGACGTTGCGCTCAAGGACGAGTCATGGGGCTCTGATCAAACCGCGTAACTGAGGAGCAAGGATGGTACGCAGAGGAACGGGATTGCGTAACTGGAAGACAAACTCAGCAGACTCACGAAGGAACTGGAAAGTAACCTGAGGGACGAGAAGGGAGTGCCGAGAGCTGACAGCCGACAAGACGAAGAGGCGCAACTGAAGAGGATGGTAGCAGAGTTAGGAAAAGAGAACGCTGCTGGAGCTGAAAGTGAGAATCATAAGTTGAGCAAAGGATATCGCAGGTACAAGGTGATCTGGTGTGGTTCTACAATCCACGACGGAGAAGGGATAGATGTCCGAAGCTACAACGCCATTGGGAGGGACCCTACGTGGTGATGAAGCGCCTCAACGACGTAGTTTACAGAATACGTATGGGTAGTGGAAAACCGAAGGTCGTAGCGATCGTCTATGGCCATACAAGGATCGAAGCGAATTGTTCGTCGAGGACGCCGAACGCTAAGGGGGGGAATAGTGTAACATTCTGTATATAGCATTGCTTATTTGTATTGTTGTTGATGTTCCTTTCAAAATCTTAGGTTAGATTTTTGATGTGTAAACGTCATCAAAGCGTTTAGAATTTTCGGGACTGACGGATGGGCGTTCTAGATGTCATCTGAATGTCTTGATTTTTCTAGAAGGTTCGATAATATAAGGCGCCAAGAGTAGCGTGGCAGAAATCACTGCAGTAGTTCAGTTGAGTTTAGTTCCAGTTGAGATAAAGTTAAGAGATATTGTATTGAGTTGTGAAGAGTCAAAAAGGTGAAAGTTACGTCCAGTTTGATTCTTTGGCGAAGAAAAAGAGGCCGTCGTGACAATATATATGACATAACTCCTTATATTGAATAACGTTGCAGTCGCGAACACTAAACTTTTGCGTAAGTTTGAAAAAAAACAGACCAAACAACAATATAAACAATGGACATAAGAGGGGTGGAATTACAATTTTTGTTTATCAAATAAATTTTGCAGTTGATGAAGGCTTGAGTGTCCAGACAAAAGGCCAATTATGTTGTTTTACGCAAATATGCCTCAAGGAAGAAATTACCCAAGAAAAGCATCTATCTGTAGGTACTAAATATATTTCACTAAGAATCCTCGAAGAGAAAATATAAAAAAAAAGGAGAAACATCATATAGGTAGAGCAATTTTATAACAGCTTACTTCTCGTAAACAAAGCTTTCTTCGCAGTGCTCGATATCCACACAGAACCAATGGACAAATAACTTAGCCCACTTCGAGAGCAATTAAAGCATCTGTTTTGAAATAACGTTCATTGACCTCCCCCAAACATTAGACATTTTTGTGCTCCACAACTATAGATTCGCATATGTATGTGTAACGATTACAGAAGTAGTGTGAGATAACATGCATTTGCCCATGGTTAAGCTTTCGAGCGTAAATGCGTCTCTAATAAAACAAGCTGATCTCCATTAAAACGAAATTTATACACAAGGCTCTCATGCTGATAATGGAATATTATTGGATTACTGTAAGCCGTAAAGAGCTAAATGGAAAATCCTTGCGTAAACTAGAACAGTTTGCGAAAATGCGTATATCGCGTTTGTTCATTATTACTTCTGTATGACTCGTTGTCATAGTATTTATAGAATTGCGATTTGCGGACATTTTCTGAGGGTTCATGGAATTTGTTAGCAGCTTTTCAAATAACAGGAACATTTCTGTGAATTCTGTTGCAAGAAACTTAGAAAACAGGACACCGAATTGGCGAACAAGTTGAGGAAAAGGCGGAGGAACAAATGCGAAAATGTCAGGAGAACAGTTTTGCGATTCAATCAAAAGCTTAATTATACAGGGTTAATACTCAATTCGTAACTCACCACACCACATAATTTATTGTTTTTCTACAGAATAAATAATTAAGAAACCTGAAACTTATATTTTTAAAACATTTTATTCAACTTGCAATGTATGTAGGTATGTATGTATGCATGTTATGTATCTATGTAGGTATGTTTGTTCGGGTGGAATATTGCTACTCAATTTTGAACCAGATATCTCCAACCGATTGAGCAGACATTTTGTATACTCGTTAACTTTGGATGACAATACACGACAATCTATGTGACAATATTCTGAATGGTCCAATATGGCAGACCATCCAAGATGGCGGGATAGTTATTTTTTATGCACTTCTACAATATGGGTATCAAATAAAAGGGCTTGTTGAAAGTAACTCGAAAAATAATGTAATGTCATTCTAAATCCAAAACAACGCGCCATCCACGATGGCGGAATAGTTATTTTTATGCACTCCTACAGTATAAGTATCAAATGAAAGGGCTTGTTGAGACTAACTCGAAAAATAATGGGACGTCATTCTAAATCCAATATGACAGGGCATCCAAGATGGCGGAATAGTTATTTTTTATGCACTTCTACAGTATAAGTATCAAATAAAAGGGCTTGTTGAGACCAGCTTGAAAAATAATGTAATGTCATTCTAAATCCAATATGGCGAACCATCCAAAATGGCGGAATAGTTATTTTTAATGCACTTCTACAATATGGATATCTACTGTAACAGCTCGTTGAGCGTGACTCGAAATATAATTTGACCTCATTCTAAATCTAACATGGTGGATAATCCGAGATGGCGGAATAGTTATCTTTAATGCACTTCTGCAACATGGGTATCAAATTAAAGGACGAGAATAATCGATAAGATACTTTGACATCACTCTTAATCCAACATGGCGGAATTTTGAAGTTTTTGATGCTATCCTATAGTATGGAGAATATACATGCAGGTTAATAACCAAAATGTAAAAGACAAATTTAAACAAAAACTAAAGACAAGCGTTTATTTAAATATTCTAAGAACAAAAAAATAAAATTTTCCTTAGAAATGTTAATTATCAATTTGTAGCATCATTATACACAATTGATATGATCATAAGAGCTTGTCGCGTGATTTACGTGTGTAAATCAACCAATACCTATTTAATTGACGAACTTAATCTGTTAAGTTCAATTGTGTTAAAATTTCAGCTAAATTAAATACCTATAGGTACTTACGTAAACCTCGCAACAAGCTTTTATGATCATACAAATTTTGTATAATGAGGCTATATGTATATATATATATTCGTAGCTAACATTTTAAAGGAAAATTTTATTTTCTTCCTTTTAGAACGTTCAAATAAAAGTTGTTTTTTTTTACTTTTATGTTTTTTTGATTTATTACTTTGTATGTTTTACTCAATAATTAGCGATCGCTTCCAAACTATCGTAAACATGCAAATTTAGTACAGCACGATTTTGTTACCAACCCAAGATATTTACGGTTTTGTAATTATGGCGTAGGAATTGGAAAAATCGTAGGTAGCGTGGCTCGCAAACGAAACAATTGGCGGGAAACTTTTCATCCAGTGTTTCGGTCTCAACACTAAAATGTGCTTTCGCTCCATCTACCTATAACTACATTATTCTTAAAAGCTCCAGCGGTAGGTAACTTTTCCAACAGGTTTTCCAAATTTTCATTTAGAAAATTTTAGTTTAATATGCGGCTTCCAATAATACCACCCCAAATGCAGTGTTCAAAGTCTTGTCTTTTAATTGCTTGATTTAGCTTAGATGCATGTGATAAGGATGATGTGTGTACTCCGTTAAGATCATGTTCAGAGATGCTTGACCATTGCCCAAATAGCGACTGATTTCTGCTGTAGCACTGCTATGCGGATCTTCAACTACAATTGCAAGAATGTCAAACTCACTATCTTCATGCATTACTACTACATGTTTCCTTCTCTCATATTTTACGCCCAGGTAAATCCATATTTTGAGAGGTTTGTTGACAACCAGCATGGAGTCTAAGCATTTGGGGTGGTATTATTGGAAACCGCATAATAAACTAATGTTTTCCAAAATTTTCTAAATGAAAATTGGAAAATTCACCACTGGAGTTTTTAAGAATAATGTGGTTACAGTTAGATGCAGCGAAAGCACATTTTAGTATTAGAGGTCGAAAGACTTTGGATGAAAGGTTTCCTGTCAATTGTTTCGTCTGCGAACCACGCCACCTACGATTTTTCCAATTCCTGCGCAATAATTACAAAACCGTAAATATCTTAAAAACGATCAAAGATAGAACCACTTGTGCCTAGATAAAAGTGAAAGATAATTTAATTTCGCATCCACCGATGTGAAACTTATCATACCATCCCATTTGAAAAAAAAGTTTTTAACGTTTTCAACTTTCCAAATTTGAAAATTGCTAGTCTATTGATTTAATATTCTTTTGAAACAATGATTTTACTGAAACACAAGTACGTTCCATGGTTGTTTCAAAACCAAAAACCGCATCTTTCTATCGCGTTTAGTTTCTGAGATATTAGGGTTTCTACAAACGTCAAATTTTGTAAAAATTGCTGAATAACTCTAAAAATAGGCTTTGTAGGCATAAACAATGGTTAACAAACTAAATCTAAAAATCGATGCTGAATTCAAAAAAGTCATAATATACAGGATGTTCCATTTAAAATAAGGAGGTTGATGCCTAATTCAGGTATATCCGGAAGTCCACCATCTTCAATTTTGCCACAGTATGTTATTACTGTGGTGAGGAAAAAACGCGTATGGCTGTTAGAAATCGTGTCAGTGGCAGCGTAGCAATAATCAAAAAACTAAAAATATGAAAACAGCTCAAACTTATTTTTTAGATATTTTAGGGGTTCCTGATCATGTTCTACCTTTCTTGGATGAGGGTGAAATTGATGGGTGGGGAGTTTCAAAACTGAAAGAATTGTTGTATTGACAATAGGGGGAGGGGTGGTGCTTAACGTGGCGAGCATGGATAATGCAAAATACAAAAGCAGTTCAATCTTCGTCTGTAGGTGTTTTAGGGTTCCAGATCATTTTCTACCTTATTTTGAGTGGAGGTGAAATTGCAGTGGCTGGTTGGGGGGGGGGGGGGGTGGAAAGGAAATGTAGAACTCAAAGATTTGTTGTAGATATTCATAAAAAACTATCGATTAATCTCTGAGAGACAGATCTAGCGCCATAATGCACTTCTTTGCGGGCGGACGGGCGATGATTTGGTTGCCAGGGGATCTCAGACTATAGCTTCATGCTGTGTGAAAATAATCAACTGGTATATCACCGTAATGTGTGGGAAGTACTGAGTCAATCAACTTGACTTCATTTTTTTGGGAGAGGGTGAATTTGGGGTGGTTGGAGTAAAACTGAAAAATTTGTTGTTGTACTCATAATGGGTTATCCATTGATCTTTGATTGAAAAACTTAGCGGCATAATACACTTTTTACGTACATCCGAACATTGCCTTGCTTATTATAAAAACCAAGGGATTTGGAATTTGTGATGTATACATACGAGTATTGTTTTAAATCATTCTATATTGCGTAATGCGAAAATTATTGAATTGATTTTAATGAATTACTATAAGTATTACTACCACGGCTAGGATGGAAGACGCGTATGTTTTGGAAAAATCGGGTCAGTGGCGGCGCAGCAATAATAAAAAAACTAATATAAAAACAGCTCAAATTTGTTTTTAGGCGTTTTACGGGTTCCTGATCATTTTCAATTTTTTTTTGGGTGGAGTGAAATCGGGGCGGTTTGGGGATGGGAAGTTGTAAAATTGAAGAATTTGTTGTATTCATAATAGTCTGTCCATTGACCTGTAGAAGAAATACCTAGCGGCATATTACACATTTTCAGGTCCATCCGAACATTGGCTTGCCCATTACAGAAACCAATTTTGTGATCTGTACATACGAGTTTTGCTTTATTTCATTCTATGTGTATTGCGTAAAGCGAAAATTTTTGAATTGGTTTTAAGAAAATTTTGACACAGAATTTATTACCGCGGCGCCGGCGGCTGTTTTTGAAAAACCGTGTCAGTGGCGGCGCAGCAATAATCAAAAAACCAAAAATATGAAATCAGCTCAAGCTTCGTTTTTGGACAGGTTGGAGGCACTTGATCGTTTCGCATCGTCCAGTTGAAGCATGCAGAAAAAAATGGCGTCCTAGTTCCTAAGGAGGGAGACGCAAGAAAGTATTTACGAGGGTTTTTGTGTTGGATGTTGTTTTTGCGGGCAGGTGGGCGATAAAATTTAGTTGCAAGGGGATTTCAGACTATAGCTTCATGCAATGGGAAATAGTAAAATGGTATCATCATTATATGTGGGAAGTACTGAGTCTTGATTGACTCAGTACTTCCCACTCCATTTTTTACTTATCTATCCTAGAGTTAAGTTTTTCGCGGTATAGCGGTTTCAAAAAAATTTAAAAAAATAATGATGTTTTTTCAGCCCACCCTACTGTTTATTCTTTTGTACATCACCTCTCCGAGAACGGGTGCTACCGCGATGTATCGTTTTATTTATGTATCTTTTTCTACTTTTTACTTCCCACACCTATAGGTGAGGGGAGTATTGTGATCGCGAAAATTTTAGATTTTGCGATAATGCGCTTTTTGGGCGTCTTATGATGCCTACAGGACGAAAATCCACGTCGCTCATTTCCGTCGGTTTGTCTGTCTGTCTGTCCCTCTGTTGGCGTTTATCTAGCCTTGTAATCTCAGTAACCGCTGCATGGATTGTGATGAAATTTCGGCAGCGATATGATGTGGTGTCGTAGTAGACAATGCGGCTATAAATCTGAAAATCGGTTCATGAGCGTAATTAGCAGAAAACCAAAAAATTGAAATATTCCTCAAACTTTGTTTTCAGGCGTTTTAGGGGTTCCTGATCATTTTCTACTTTTTTTTTTGGTGGGGGTGAAATTGGGGTGATTGAGGGAGGGGGCTGCAAAACTCTAAAATCTTTTATATTCATAATAGGCTATCCGTTGACCTGTGAACTAGCATCATAATATACTTTGTTAGGTCGATCCGAACATTCCCTTGACTATTATAGAAACCAAGGGACTTTTCTGACGTATACATACAAATGTCGTTTCAGATCGTTCTGTATTGTGTAACGTGGAAACTATTGGATTGCTTTTAATGACATTTATACACAGTATCATTATCGTGGCGAGGATTGAAAAGGTTTATGGTTTTTAAAAATCGTGTCAGAGGCGGCGAATCAATAATAAAAAAATAATAATAGCTCAAGCTTCGTTTTTAGGCATTTTTTGGGGTCCTGATCGTTTTCTACTTTTTTTTGGGTAGGGGTTAAATTGGGGTAGTTGGGGGTGTAAGGTCATGAAACTCAAAATTGTTTTGTATTCATAATAGACTATCTATTGGCCTGCGAAAGAAAGGCCTAGCGGCATAATGCACTTTTTTTGGCCTGGCGGGCGATGATTTGGTTGCAACGGGATCTCAGACTGTAGCTTCATGCTATGGAAAAATAATAAACTTGTATCACTGTAATGTGTGGGAGGTGCTGTGTCAATCAACTTAACTTCATTTTTTGAAAGCTAATTAGTCAGTTGTGTTGGATTCGATATACGGTCGTACAAACTGTTCGATATTTGGTCGCTATTTTTGGAAATATACGTCGTACTCACGATTCTGAGTAGTTTTTCTCATGAAAAATTGTTTACATCCACCGATATAGTCGGTGTTTACATCAGAGGTAGGACAATGAGACAGCAGCGGAAGCAACAGTGCTGCTGTGACTTGTTTGTTTGGTGCTGTAGTAGTGCAGAGAACAAGACAAGGAGCCGTCATAGGAGCACCTCCAACAGTACCTCGAGCAACAATGTTGAAACACGGGACAAGAGGCGTTGCAGTCGTTTGAGATCCCCTGTGACATTAGGCCTACGCTTAGTTAGCTTAGGGTTAATAAAGCTTGATTTAATTAAACCGTCCATAATGTCATTTGATTGTCAATAAATTAGTAGGTTCTGCACAAACCATCGCTAGGATCGAGGAACTGGTCTGATTCGACATAATTATTTCTTTTCTACTTTTCCCTCAACACTAGATTTACATAGCCTTATAGGTAAAATGCTTGCTCTATGCCCAGGCCAGATGAAAGCACTTGCGTCTAGGCAGCAGTTTACACAATTTATCCATTATGAATCTAGGCAACCCACTGTACACTGGGACTACTGGGAGGTGTATGACGTATGACTATTGTTTTAAATTAATAATTGAAAAGTTGGCGTTCCACAAACTACAAATAACCCTCAAATCATTTAGGAGTGAATAGTAATAAACTGTATTATGTAGGTATATAAATAATTGTTGCTCATTAGGGCTGATAAATTTTAAATAGCTACCAGTTGAGTTGTGCGTTTTTTTACAAGTTTTTTATACTTTTTGGATTAAAATTATATTAATATACATGAAATAAAGTTATGAGACTTTTACTTCCATTTTAGAGGAAAGTAGGTATTTAAAGCTCAATTGTTTAGTGACCTACTGTATACTATCCAGGAAACAGATGGTTGGGTTTAGGTCAAGAAAAAGAGGAAGTCTCTTTTACTGTTTTGCCGACGTTTCGGCCTTTATTAATCCATCTTCAGGGCACTAAAAAAATTTTTTTTTGTTTATACTTAAACAGACAAATATACATTACGGTTATAAAAAATTGAATATATAAAATGACAATACACAATAACGAATTAAAAAGGAAGGTGATCATTGCTATTAAAAAAAACCTAATACACAATATACAATAAACGGGTAGTACTTACATCAGTGATGGACTCCTTGAGTCAAATATGGTGAAAAGGCACATGTAGTATAAAACAAGTATATAAGGGCAAAACGACACGTAATAAATAAATAAGAACAATAAGACGGAGATTGTCTATTCACAATCGATGTGTACGTCGGACTGGCAAAAATCATAAGTATTTTTAAAGGAATTCTATGGGGGCACAAAAAGGTTAGCAAGAAACATAATATTTCAATATTTACAAAAATAGACAAGGAATACAGGGCGAAGTTGAGAACAGAAAATGTAGAAAAAGGGTTGGATGGGGTAATGTAGAACAGTGTTAATTATAAAACTGCAGAAGCAAATGTGTGGTTAATTCTTTTTAGGTATTTTGCTGATAAGGTTAAAATAACTACTACTTAAATTTTGTATGTCTTGTTTCTTGTTAACAGTATTAAATTTTTTTATATTGATCATTTCAAGAAACAGACGTTTCTTCAAATTACTTTGTTCTGATAAAATGGTTGTATTGTCAAAATCAAAATTGTGATGTAAGTCTTGAGTATGTTGCATCAAGGCAGTTTTATTATTATCATGAAGGTGGGTGGGTCGGACACTTCTTTTGTGTTCTTCTTCTTTTTAGGTATCTGCCCGTCTGTCCTACATATACTTTATCACAATTACAGCAAGGTATGCTATAAACAACTTCGCTTTGTAGTTCCTTGGGAGTTCTATCTTTCATGCGGGTAAAATACTTTTTTATCGTATTGTTGCTTTTGAAAGCAATTTTTACCTTGTCACTGCCTAGTACCCCAGCTAGGTTCTCTGAGAGGTTCTTTGAGTACGGGATTTTATAGTACTTCTTTAAGGTCTGTTGTTCTTCTTTGTTAGTGGAACCTACTGGTTTTCTTAGTAATTTATCTACAAGCTTTACTGGATAATTGTTTTTTAGTAGGTAAGTCTTTATGTTTTGTAAGTTCTTTTGATGGAAGGATGGGTGTGACAGTTGAGTCGCTCTATGTTTTAAATTATTAATGGTATTAAGTTTATGCTGGAAGTGGTGTTCTGAATTAAAATTTAAAAACCTCTCCGAAAAGGTAGGTTTATGGTACCAGTCAGTGACAATAACTCCATTTAAATTGATAATTGAGATATCTAGAAAAGGGATCCTTTTATTAGCTTCTTTTTCAACAGTGAACTGAATTTTGCTGTGAAAACTGTTAAAGACCTGCAGCATGGAGTCTATTTCATCTTCTGGAATACAAGTGCAGATATCATCTACGTAACGTTTAAAGAAAATTGGTTTGAACGACAGTTTATTTAAACACTGTACTTGTAATTCAGACATAATGATGTCTGCACATACTGGTGATAAACAATTTCCCATTCCTAGACCAAAAATTTTTTTGTAAAACTCATTGTTAAATATAAAATAGCTATTATCGAATACAAACTTCAAAAGCACGAGGAACTGAGTTAAAGACAAGTTAGTGTGTGTCTGTATCTTACTCCATCTCTGGGTAACTATCTCAATCACCAACTCAGTCGGAATATTAGTAAAAAGTGATGTAACATCTAAAGACACCAATACATAGTTTGTAGGTATAGTCATCCCTTGAATTTCCTTGACTAGTTCAAACGAATCCTTAACGTGATATTCATCTTTGTCAAAAGCATAATTGAGTAACGTACCCAGATGCTTGGATAACTTGTAAGTAGGAGAACCTACGAAACTGACTATGGGTCTAAGGGGAACGTTCGGTTTATGAATTTTAGGTAAAAAATATAATTTTGGAAAGACACCATTATTACATTTCAAAGACCGACCTAATTCTTTACTGAAAACATTATTTTTTATTAGTTCATCTATGACATTATTGATTTTGTTCTGAATTGTAATTGTAGGATCTTTTTCTAATGGTAAATAGGTAGAAGTGTCTGAGAGTAGTTCTTTTGCCTTACTGTAATAGTCATTCCTAGTCATAGCTACTGTCACGTTTCCCTTGTCGGCTTTAGTAATAATGATATCACTGTTATTGTTTAGGAATCTTCTAGTGCATTTTTCCATGTTATGTAGTTTGGGGTTTACCTTGAAGTTTGTTTTATTTTGCACATAATTAGTAATAATATTCACAGTTTTGTTTCTTTTTTCGTTTTTGTTTTCTTCCGATTCTAGGTTGTCAACTATATATTCTGTGTCTACTAGAAAATTTTCTAAGGGAAATGTGTGACAGTTGTATGGTAAATTATAGTTTTCACCTAATCCAAGAAAAGTCTGTACTTCAGTTGGAATGTCCACATTTGTAAGGTTGAGAAACCACTTATTTTTTTGAGAAAGATTGTCCTCTGTATGAAAAATGTTTAATTTGCTATGAAATAGATGCTCAATTTTTTTCTTTTGTCCCTTTCTTATGATTTCGTACCTTTTGGCGTAAAATCGTTCTTGTGAAACATAAAAAGATTCATATACTTCATTAGGTACCAGTGATCGTAAATTGCCCTGTGCAATATTTAGAATATTTTTCAAATAATTTACTTTCCAATGAGAGTATGAAATTTCTAGGTTGAGTATTTTCTTCCTAAAATGTTTTTGTAAATTGAAATATTTATCCTTGAATGGACTCTCATCCAACAGCAAAAACTGTAAATTAGCAAAGCAATTATTAAGATGCATGGGTACTACCTGTTTTTGTTTACATTGCAGTAAGAATTTCACATGGTTTTCGAAATTAGCTAGTTTTTCAAGCGTGGAGGCCCATATCTTCATGTTTTTGTAAGCTTCATCTCCATACAAACGCCTTACGTTGTCGTAGAAACCCATATTACAAATATACTATGCCAGTCGTCTGTCGTATCCCAAGACAATTTATCAGCTCAATTGTTTAGTGACCTACTGTATACTATCCAGGAAACAGATGGTTGGGTTTAGGTCAAGAAAAAGAGGAAGTCTCTTTTACTGTTTTGCCGACGTTTCGGCCTTTATTAGGCCATCTTCAGGGCACTAAAAAATTTTTTTTTTGTTTATACTTAAACAGACAAATATACGTTACGGTTATAAAAAATTGAATATATAAAATGACAATACACAATAACGAATTAAAAAGGAAGGTGATCATTGCTATTAAAAAAAAACCTAATACACAATATACAATAAACGGGTAGTACTTACATCAGTGATGGACTCCTTGAGTCAAATATGGTGAAAAGGCACATGTAGTATAAAACAAGTATATAAGGGCAAAACGACACGTAATAAATAAATAAGAACAATAAGACGGAGATTGTCTATTCACAATCGATGTGTACGTCGGACTGGCAAAAATCATAAGTATTTTTAAAGGAATTCTATGGGGGCACAAAAAGGTTAGCAAGAAACATAATATTTCAATATTTACAAAAATAGACAAGGAATACAGGGCGAAGTTGAGAACAGAAAATGTAGAAAAAGGGTTGGATGGGGTAATGTAGAACAGTGTTAATTATAAAACTGCAGAAGCAAATGTGTGGTTAATTCTTTTTAGGTATTTTGCTGATAAGGTTAAAATAACTACTATTTAAATTTTGTATGTCTTGTTCCTTGTTAACAGTATTAAATTTTTTTATATTGATCATTTCAAGAAACAGACGTTTCTTCAAATTACTTTGTTTTGATAAAATGGTTGTATTGTCAAAATCAAAATTGTGATGTAAGTCTTGAGTATGTTGCATCAAGGCAGTTTTATTATTATCATGAAGGTGGGTGGGTCGGACACTTCTTTTGTGTTCTTCTATGCGTCTTTTTAGGTATCTGCCCGTCTGTCCTACATATACTTTATCACAATTACAGCAAGGTATGCTATAAACAACTTCGCTTTGTAGTTCCTTGGGAGTTCTATCTTTCATGCGGGTAAAATACTTTTTTATCGTATTGTTGCTTTTGAAAGCAATTTTTACCTTGTCACTGCCTAGTACCCCAGCTAGGTTCTCTGAGAGGTTCTTTGAGTACGGGATTTTATAGTACTTCTTTAAGGTCTGTTGTTCTTCTTTGTTAATGGAACCTACTGGTTTTCTTAGTAATTTATCTACAAGCTTTACTGGATAATTGTTTTTTAGTAGGTAAGTCTTTATGTTTTGTAAGTTCTTTTGATGGAAGGATGGGTGTGACAGTTGAGTCGCTCTATGTTTTAAATTATTAATGGTATTAAGTTTATGCTGGAAGTGGTGTTCTGAATTAAAATTTAAGAACCTCTCCGAAAAGGTAGGTTTATGGTACCAGTCAGTGACAATTACTCCATTTAAATTGATAATTGAGATATCTAGAAAAGGGATCCTTTTATTAGCTTCTTTTTCAACAGTGAACTGAATTTTGCTGTGAAAACTGTTAAAGACCTGCAGCATGGAGTCTATTTCATCTTCTGGAATACAAGTGCAGATATCATCTACGTAACGTTTAAAGAAAATTGGTTTGAACGACAGTTTATTTAAACACTGTACTTGTAATTCAGACATAATGATGTCTGCACATACTGGTGATAAACAATTTCCCATTCCTAGACCAAAAATTTGTTTGTAAAACTCATTGTTAAATATAAAATAGCTATTATCGAATACAAACTTCAAAAGCACGAGGAACTGAGTTAAAGACAAGTTAGTGTGTGTCTGTATCTTACTCCATCTCTGGGTAACTATCTCAATCACCAACTCAGTCGGAATATTAGTAAAAAGTGATGTAACATCTAAAGACACCAATACATAGTTTGTAGGTATAGTCATCCCTTGAATTTCCTTGACTAGTTCAAACGAATCCTTAACGTGATATTCATCTTTGTCAAAAGCATAATTGAGTAACGTACCCAGATGCTTGGATAACTTGTAAGTAGGAGAACCTACGAAACTGACTATGGGTCTAAGGGGAACGTTTGGTTTATGAATCTTAGGTAAAAAATATAATTTTGGAAAGACACCATTATTACATTTCAAAGACCGACCTAATTCTTTACTGAAAACATTATTTTTTATTAGATCATCTATGAGATTATTGATTTTGTTCTGAATTGTAATTGTAGGATCTTTTTCTAATGGTAAATAGGTAGAAGTGTCTGAGAGTAGTTCTTTTGCCTTACTGTAATAGTCATTCCTAGTCATAGCTACTGTCACGTTTCCCTTGTCGGCTTTAGTAATAATGATATCACTGTTATTTTTTAGGAATCTTCTAGTGCATTTTTCCATGTTATGTAGTTTGGGGTTTACCTTGAAGTTTGTTTTATTTTGCACATAATTAGTAATAATATTCACAGTTTTGTTTCTTTTTTCGTTTTTGTTTTCTTCCGATTCTAGGTTGTCAACTATATATTTTCTACGACAACGTAAGGCGTTTGTATGGAGATGAAGCTTACAAAAACATGAAGATATGGGCCTCCACGCTTGAAAAACTAGCTAATTTCGAAAACCATGTGAAATTCTTACTGCAATGTAAACAAAAACAGGTAGTACCCATGCATCTTAATAATTGCTTTGCTAATTTACAGTTTTTGCTGTTGGATGAGAGTCCATTCAAGGATAAATATTTCAATTTACAAAAACATTTTAGGAAGAAAGTACTCAACCTAGAAATTTCATACTCTCATTGGAAAGTAAATTATTTGAAAAATATTCTAAATATTGCACAGGGCAATTTACGATCACTGGTACCTAATGAAGTATATGAATCTTTTTATGTTTCACAAGAACGATTTTACGCCAAAAGGTACGAAATCATAAGAAAAGGACAAAAGAAAAAAATTGAGCATCTATTTCATAGCAAATTAAACATTTTTCATACAGAGGACAATCTTTCTCAAAAAAATAAGTGGTTTCTCAACCTTACAAATGTGGACATTCCAACTGAAGTACAGACTTTTCTTGGATTAGGTGAAAACTATAATTTACCATACAACTGTCACACATTTCCCTTAGAAAATTTTCTAGTAGACACAGAATATATAGTTGACAACCTAGAATCGGAAGAAAACAAAAACGAAAAAAGAAACAAAACTGTGAATATTATTACTAATTATGTGCAAAATAAAACAAACTTCAAGGTAAACCCCAAACTACATAACATGGAAAAATGCACTAGAAGATTCCTAAAAAATAACAGTGATATCATTATTACTAAAGCCGACAAGGGAAACGTGACAGTAGCTATGACTAGGAATAACTATTACAGTAAGGCAAAAGAACTACTCTCAGACACTTCTACCTATTTACCATTAGAAAAAGATCCTACAATTACAATTCAGAACAAAATCAATAATCTCATAGATGAACTAATAAAAAATAATGTTTTCAGTGAAGAATTAGGTCGGTCTTTGAAATGTGATAATGGTGTCTTTCCAAAATTATATTTTTTACCTAAAATTCATAAACCGAACGTTCCCCTTAGACCCATAGTCAGTTTCGTAGGTTCTCCTACTTACAAGTTATCCAAGCATCTGGGTACGTTACTCAATTATGCTTTTGACAAAGATGAATATCACGTTAAGGATTCGTTTGAACTAGTCAAGGAAATTCAAGGGATGACTATACCTACAAACTATGTATTGGTGTCTTTAGATGTTACATCACTTTTTACTAATATTCCGACTGAGTTGGTGATTGAGATAGTTACCCAGAGATGGAGTAAGATACAGACACACACTAACTTGTCTTTAACTCAGTTCCTCGTGCTTTTGAAGTTTGTATTCGATAATAGCTATTTTATATTTAACAATGAGTTTTACAAACAAATTTTTGGTCTAGGAATGGGAAATTGTTTGTCACCAGTATGTGCAGACATCATTATGTCTGAATTACAAGTACAGTGTTTAAATAAACTGTCGTTCAAACCAATTTTCTTTAAACGTTACGTAGATGATATCTGCACTTGTATTCCAGAAGATGAAATAGACTCCATGCTGCAGGTCTTTAACAGTTTTCACAGCAAAATTCAGTTCACTGTTGAAAAAGAAGCTAATAAAAGGATCCCTTTTCTAGATATCTCAATTATCAATTTAAATGGAGTAATTGTCACTGACTGGTACCATAAACCTACCTTTTCGGAGAGGTTCTTAAATTTTAATTCAGAACACCACTTCCAGCATAAACTTAATACCATTAATAATTTAAAACATAGAGCGACTCAACTGTCACACCCATCCTTCCATCAAAAGAACTTACAAAACATAAAGACTTACCTACTAAAAAACAATTATCCAGTAAAGCTTGTAGATAAATTACTAAGAAAACCAGTAGGTTCCACTAGCAAAGAAGAACAACAGACCTTAAAGAAGTACTATAAAATCCCGTACTCAAAGAACCTCTCAGAGAACCTAGCTGGGGTACTAGGCAGTGACAAGGTAAAAATTGCTTTCAGAAGCAACAATACGATAAAAAAGTATTTTACCCGCATGAAAGATAGAACTCCCAAGGAACTACAAAGCGAAGTTGTTTATAGCATACCTTGCTGTAATTGTGATAAAGTATATGTAGGACAGACGGGCAGATACCTAAAAAGACGCATAGAAGAACACAAAAGAAGTGTCCGACCCACCCACCTTCATGATAATAATAAAACTGCCTTGATGCAACATACTCAAGACTTACATCACAATTTTGATTTTGACAATACAACCATTTTATCAAAACAAAGTAATTTGAAGAAACGTCTGTTTCTTGAAATGATCAATATAAAAAAATTTAATACTGTTAACAAGAAACAAGACATACAAAATTTAAATAGTAGTTATTTTAACCTTATCAGCAAAATACCTAAAAAGAATTAACCACACATTTGCTTCTGCAGTTTTATAATTAACACTGTTCTACATTACCCCATCCAACCCTTTTTCTACATTTTCTGTTCTCAACTTCGCCCTGTATTCCTTGTCTATTTTTGTAAATATTGAAATATTATGTTTCTTGCTAACCTTTTTGTGCCCCCATAGAATTCCTTTAAAAATACTTATGATTTTTGCCAGTCCGACGTACACATCGATTGTGAATAGACAATCTCCGTCTTATTGTTCTTATTTATTTATTACGTGTCGTTTTGCCCTTATATACTTGTTTTATACTACATGTGCCTTTTCACCATATTTGACTCAAGGAGTCCATCACTGATGTAAGTACTACCCGTTTATTGTATATTGTGTATTAGGTTTTTTTTTAATAGCAATGATCACCTTCCTTTTTAATTCGTTATTGTGTATTGTCATTTTATATATTCAATTTTTTATAACCGTAATGTATATTTGTCTGTTTGAGTATAAACAAAAAAAAAATTTTTTTAGTGCCCTGAAGATGGCCTAATAAAGGCCGAAACGTCGGCAAAACAGTAAAAGAGACTTCCTCTTTTTCTTGACCTAAACCCAACCATCTGTTTCCTGGATAGGTATTTAAAGTCTTAATAGTTCTATGTTCCCTGATTTTTTGAATCTTGAAAGACGATATACCTGGCCATATGGAAGAAAACTACCTTATTTTCTGGATAAAATTTTTTGGCAAATATCAGTGGTTACATGATCGTAGATAGAGGGCATGATAATTATCGAGAAATAAAGTCAATAGGCCGTTGTGAAGTAGTTCAAAGTTTTATATACCTCTGTTCTTTGATCGATAATTCGGGTAGCTGTGAAAATGAGATTCGACGGCGCGTTCAACAGGCACGTGTGGCCATGACAAGGCTTACTAAAATATGGCGTGACCATAACATCACTAAAGCTACAAAAATGTCGCTGGTTCAGTCTCTTGTGTTCTCCATATTTTTGTATGCCTCGGAAACTTGGAATGTTAAAAAGGCAGATCGAGCTCGCATAGACGTTTTTGAAATGTGGACATGGAGGAGAATGCTGAGAGTTCCTTATACCGCCCATCGAACTAACGTTTCCGTACTGGATGAGGTCGGTAATCCAAAGAGACTATCCTCCATTGTGTCGACGAGAATGCTTACATTCGGACATATACACAGAAGCGATAATATGGAGAAACTTGTAGTTCAGGGTCATGCCCCGAGTGGGCGGCTACACGCTGGGTGGATACGACGAAACAGTTGCTGGATATGAGTGTCAAGAGCGCCACTAAACTGACAACAAGTCGCGAACGATGGTGAGCTACAGTGCTCAAAACTATTGATAATATTCGTGTCAGCAATACTCTAGCTCCGACTTAATGCATTCTACGAGTTCCAACATGTCTGTTAAGACATTGTGAGTATGATGATGATGACATTGACTTATTTAGAAAATAAGATTTACATTTATTTTAAGATTTAAAATCAATTTTAAATAGGCAAATTAATTACTTAGATGGTCTAATATTATGTAAACAAATGAAAAAAAAATTATTTTAGATGCTTATTCCTTGAATAAAACCATAGCAGGAAGCTTTTGACTCTCAGCTGCAGAGGGTTGAGTTTTGAAAAAAGTTATGTTTTTGTTGTGTGGCGTGGTTGATACTGATGTTGCTTTTGTCCAGTTTCTTCCTTCCGCAATTTCAACTGCAGCCAATGTGGAACTTAAAGGTTCCACTTTTTTTAAAACGTCCATTTCGGGCAAGGTTTTGCCTTTTTCTAAAGCTATAAGAAGTCTATTCTAATTCTTTCTTTTTCTTTGTTTATATATCTTTCATGTTCTCGTAGAATTTTGTTTTGAGACAAAGCTGATCCTAGATACTCTGTCTCTGCCTGTCCGTATTTAATTAAGAACAAACTAAAAAAACAACTCACAACAAATTGCATACCCAAAACCAAAAAAATTGATTACGGTTACAGGGTTACTGTCAGTTGCTAATAACTCTTTACGCTTTATAGTGTATAGTTAGTTGCCTATATGCACTATGGATAATTTGTGTAAACTGCTATGTAGACGCAAGTGACGAAAGCTTTTTTGGGCTAGAGTCAATTTTAGCGAAACTCGAAATCAGGGTCGAGAGGGGTCTCCATCGACGCGGATGGACGCCCTGAGTCGAACGATATCACTACTAGATTGAGGAAATACCCCGGTATAATTCTATGACACTTCAAAGTTTCAGTACCTAACCTAACTTATGCCAAATGATCAACTTATTGAGATCAAATTCGGTTTAATTAGTGGTTAAATAAGTGTTAATCGATTCTGCCTGATGCCGTGAGTCGAATTATACCTACCTCTCCCAGTACGAGGAAATGCTCCTATGAAAATCTGCGTCACTTTAAAATTTCAAACTTAACCTCAAAATGACTTCGATATTTCGATGATTTTTAATGAAGTATGTGGTCATGCTATATGTCATGCGAAAGCATTAGATGATTATAGCACAGTGACACTAGTCGCAACATCCTGAAATGGAAAATAAAAAAGTCATGATACTTTAAATGTTTAATGTTAAAGCTATTGAGGAAACCAGGTTAGTTTATTTTGAATTAGGTTTATGCAGACATATAGCGGAGGAGCCTGGGGGGACCGCCCCCCCTGACGTGACTGTCTTCGAATATTTTAAATAGTCTAGGCTACAGGCTCCCTAGGAAGGATTCTCACCTGTTTGGTTTTTTCCATAGCGCGGGGGTAGGCCCCAGGAGACCTTTCTTTGGTTAATTTCCAATTGATAAAATATACGGTTGTACAGTGTAGATTTGATAAAATTCGAGTCAAGACATCAAGCCGAGTCGCTTGACACACCTTTTTACCTCGACCGATTTACTTAGTTTACGTTAGGTACGGTACTGGAATTTGGGAATTTCAAATTAGCGTAGATTTTACCAGAACTTCAAGCTGAGTCGACTAGGTCCCATTTCAGCTTCAATAATTCAAGTAGTTTGGTTAGGTTAGGTTCGATATCTTCAAAATGTTGTAATTCTCCACCGGAGCATTTCCTCAGTCTTAGAGTGGTATTGTTCGACTCAGGACGTCAACCCGCGCCGATTGACACCAATCTCAACCCCCATTTCGAGTTTCGCTAAAACGAACCCTTACCTTTTTTTGAATATACTTTTAAGAGATTAGTCCCCATTAAGAAAATGAACTTAAATTTGAATGCACCAAATGAGGTAAAATTGATCGTAAGCGGCAGAGATAATCAGTCGGGCTGCGAATATTGATGACCCAGCCAGATTAGCAGTTTATTAAAAGTCTTTCGAGCAACAGGAAATAAGGTAATAAGCAGAACCTGTCCTTATGGACTATTACGTTAGTATCGCTTGACGTCTTAAAGGCCTCAGAAAAGCACACAACATATTTCCTGTTTTAAATGTAACCAAAAAGGACATCAACAACCACAGTGTTCACTCAATGCTACAAAAAAAATTCCACACTGTAATTATTGAAAGAATGGACATTCAATTGAGCAGTGTTTTAAGAAAAACAAGCATCATCCAGGTGTTCGTGACGCGAATGAAAATCAGTTATCTCCGAATACCAACAAACAAGTGTTTCTGATATCCAGTGAAATAGGAAAAACAAGTATGCCCGTGTTCACGATTTTGACTGGCATTCGTTAAATTAAGAAGTTTCATCGTACAGTAAAGTTTTATATGCAAACTTATTGCAATAAGCTCTATCGCCAACTTTAGTTTATTTCTTGGTAAGGTAAGTCCACAAAAAGTGAGACGCGACGTTATACAAAAACGCAAATGTATAACCATAGGGCTTGTCTTTCTCCCATCCTCCCTTTTTCCAAATTCAACATTGGACCCAAGGGCGTCGCAAAAAGTCCCTACAAAATATTTGTATTGTGGTGCTGGCCTGATTCTCTACCATAAAAAAGCGGTTAGAAAATTCATGAAGGCAGCCCGTAAAAACCAAACGACTGTCGGATGGATATGTACACCTCCATAAAAGGACAATCGATCCAGAGTGATGACATTCTTCTTATTTAATATGTAGACAATAAGCTTTGTGATGTACCTACGTTCGTATAGTGGTGGTGTTTATTGGCGGTTCCGGGAACTGCGAAATCCGGTGTAACGTTACATATACAGAGTGTTACATTGGTTGGCATAAAGCCCTAGTAACGCTCTTATCGGAGATAATCGAATGGCAATATTTGGAGGGCACATGTGTCAAAACTATCAATAATGCCGTAGTACTGGCACCCTTAAAGATGTTTCAAGGGGCAGGTTCGAGTCCAGCATCTCGCGATGCAATCCAATATCGGGTGGTACTAGGGCTGCATAGCAGATAAGGTAAAACTGTACAGGGTGACCTAATAAGAATGGACGCCGGCAATACCTCGGTACCCGTTAATTGTATAACTATTTTGTATAGAAATTATCCAAGTTTATCTTGACTTAGCAGGTACAGGGCGGTATTTGACATAGTAACAATTATTACGCATTATTACGAAAATTTTAAATGGTATGCTATATCTCTTTTAACATAGATATATAGAGGACAAAATTCCTAAAAAGGCAGCGAAAGAGCCAACTTCCTAGCGATTTTCAAACCGGAGAAAGCAAGCAGAAACAATTGCCGCCCTATAGGGTTATAGCTTTCGTCTAATGGTTTTAGTAATCATTTTATAGATAATACTCAAGTAAAGCATATTTTATCTATTAAAATTGTTATTATACCGTTATTATACCACCATATTATGTTTTATTTTACTGTTAATTGGCCTTAATTTTTAAGATCTATTCACATTGATTTTTTCTTACTATCTTTGCTATCGAATTCATATAATACTTTGTGATTTGTTCAAATTGACGTTTACCTAATAGTGATAAAAATGACAATCAATTTTATTCTGTGATTTGTTTTTGATTGCTTCTTTTAAAAGTTCCATTATCATGAAAATTGAATACAGCAGCTACTGGCGCCTACTGCGCCACCTGGTGGTTGTTTCAGAAAGTCAAAATACGATTTGTAGTATTTTTACTTGAGTATTATCTACCAAATGATTCCTAAAACGATTAGACGGAGGCTATATCCCTATCGGGCGGCAACTGTTTCTGAAACTCACAGCACACTTGTCAGAATACTTGTTCTACAGATATCTCTGGTTTGAAAATAGCTAGGAAGTTATATCTTTCGCTGACTTTTCAAGAATTTTGTCCTCTATATATCTATGTTAAAAGAGATATAGCATACCATTTAAAATTTTCGTAATAATGCGTAATAATTGTTATTATGGCAAATACCACTCTTTAGCTACTAAATGAAGTTAAACTTGGACAATTTTTGTATAACAAATTACTAGGCAAGAAAAGCTCTTTCAAGCGAGACCTAGCTTGTTTAATTCCGTTAACTTTGATTATGGCCATTGAAATAAAAAGCTTTATGACATTCCCCCACCACTATATCTTACAAGATAGAGCAAAAGACGATTAACAAAAAAAACGAGAATTGTTCAGTCTATATGACGGTAGAATTTATAATATACCTTTATTTGCATATTTTTTGAAAAAAAAAGCCGTTTTTCTGACTGACCGTAACAGCCCCCTAGCGGCTACTTGCGGAAGTTGAAAATAATTTCCAGCGATTTCTCTCAGCCGATTTACCCATTAATATTTTTTGCTCGAAGTTATACGATTAACGGTTACCGAGATATTGCCGGCGGCCATTCTTATTAGGTCACCCTGTACACTAGCGTTCCATACTGATAGCATGAATACCTCTACCGGTGGTATATTTAATTAGGCCGTATAATATGTATCCAAACTTAATATATAAATAACGGTCAGCATAAAAGCTGATTGTAAAATGAGTGCTACCATGCAATTCAACAAGTTCGCAGAGCAGAAATGAAAACGTGGAAATACAGTTAACATGGGACCTGGGAGCCCAAGTCAAAGGCCAAAACTGGGTCTCTACGTCAACCTTCATATTCAAGACTCAGCATGGATGCTACGTCTGATGACAAGATCAGAAAATACCTATGACAAGATCCTTGAACAAATAAAGCGGACAATGTCGGCTCGCCCGGGAATACGTACCAGGAAAATGTCATTTAGGTTGGAAGGGGCCAAAAATACTCCACGCCTAGATAATAGATTCTCACTGATTATCCTTGATAGAAATGAGAAGGAAAAAAACAAACTGGTGCACCCCAGGCTCCGACACACCGAACTGCTGTTCCATTACCCAATGACTACACACCGTGAGCTCAGCAATCACTGGGTCCACGAGTCAGCCGTCCTAAGTAGACGAAAGGGCCCATGGATGATGTGCCACCCCACAGCACACCGGCACTTTGCGGAATTCAGATATCAGTGTATCCCACATACCACCTAGGGATGATCCAACGACCATTACGAGCAGACTCACATTGAAGTCTAGCCAGAGCATGCGAAGTTGTCCGAGCAACTCCTAATATTTGGACCGCTTTTCCTCCTCCCTAGAGACGGTGTTAGCCTCGGCAGGCGCCGAGAACTCATAAGAATGACATAAACATAATGAACATCGCCTTCTGTTAGTGGTCGAGGAGGACTAGGTCGGGCTTATTTGCTTGCACAAGCTCGAACGTGGACAATAAGTAGTTTCAGTAGATTAGACACCTTCGTTCTCCACCACAGACCTTACATCCCCTGGAGCCTATGGCAGCACCGGTGTCTCATGAATGCCTCAAATAATTGTATAGCATTCGTAGAGCCCCATTGTGCCGATGGACGTGGACTGTGACAGCGTACACCTTACACGCCGACAAGAGGTGCGTAATAAGGGTCTCTGGCGCCTGGAGGCAAGATTTACAACGATATCGGGCACATCCATGCTCATAATCTTGCTACGGTATACTGAAGTGTTAAAGACACCGTCCTAGGGTGAAGATGAAGAAGATTCCGTGTATTGGCTAATGTTTATGAAGTCTTGAAAAAATTGACTTCAGCAACCTTAATATGGGTTTTTAATTGTGCCGGAGCAAGTTCCGTAACGGATTGCTGTCACCACCGCCTGAAGCCAAGCGTGAGACTGAGTTCCTCGGCTGCCCCTGTTGCTGCTTTAAAAAGGATCCTTTATCTGTAATCTCGTGCTCTCGCACAAAGTGGATCAGAAGATCGGTGCTCCTTGTGAGATGCCAGGCAGTGACCGGTACTACTCTGTTGTGCAGACGCTCCAAACTCAATAGTCCATGACATTCGAGGTGACTTCTCTTCATGTTAATCCTATTGCAGGTCTTTGTATTAATTAGTTGCAGCACGTCCACTGTCGAGTACATAGCACTAAAGCTATTATAACAATGGGACTGCAAGCATGTTTGTGACAGCGAGTTCTTCAAATAAAAATACTGGCGGCGGAGACACTATTTGACCAATTTTGTCTCTTGGACATGACGCTGGGCCACTCCATAGTTTAGGTATATGTATATACGGTATACAGTTGTCGTAAGGTGTTCCCAACCACGAGCTGCTACAAATCTTCACTATCTCCGAAACGTAATCTTTTTGTGTTCCAAACTTCATTCCAATAACTTGTCTGTAATCTTGCACTACCCTCAGCGACTGCTGTAAACCGCATTGTACGGAGACATAGAGTTTCAGGTCATCCAAACAAATGCGTGACCTTGTGCCTCCGGCATGGTACCATTTGCTTGACGCATCCCACTGTTTGATCATCTACCGAAAGGCATTCCAGCAACCTCACAATCAGGTTATGAGGCGTAGAGTCGAATGCCTTTCGATAGTCGATCCATGACATTCGATGTATATACTGTACAGTGTCCTGTGTGACACAGCAGTCGATCAAAAGGTTATCCCTGCAGCCAGGTGCTTCTTTCTTAGACCCTCTTTATTCATACAGGCTGAGAAACACGGGAAGGATACGCATGTACAAGATTCTGATGAAGAGCTTATAGCATGCGTTCAGATATTTTATTGGGCTGTAGTTTTTGGGATCAGACAAATCGCCCGTCTTCGGGAGAAGCACGGTTCCACCTACAACAAACCATGCCAAGAATTAGCTGCTCCTGATTCAGCCACGAGTTAAAAGAACCAGTAGGTGTTCATGCCATCGCCTCGTATGGCGCAAAGACATTTATCCGTGACTATAGTACGATGCAGTACATTTATGTTCGGAGTCCTCCTACAAACAGACTCGAACTGCGCCAAAGTCGGAGTGAGATTGAAGAGATTTGAGTAAAGGTACCTCCAAAAAGCCTCTATGCAATCCTGAAAGTCCTTCAAGGATTGTACGCTGGCTCCTGATTAAGGGCAGGTAATGAATTTTTCAACCTTTTCTTGCGGATACTCAGGAGCCATTGCCGGTTGAACAAACGTTAAATTGGCAAAATATCGTATTGTATCGTATATCCTGCGCGTCGTAAAAGGCGACTAAAAGGAACCTCACTACTGTCGGTATAAGCAGTAACCTCTTCTCAACCAACAACTTTGGGTGGACGAGTTGAGAAGAGTCAGGACACCTTCTTGTCCTTGGAGTGAGAAATTGCCCCTAAAGGCGGATGAACCAGTAGATACCATCTGGTCAACGGCATGAGGATGCAGAAAGCAAATGGGAAACTACTGCATTTAAAGATCTTAAAGATATCCCAAGAGAAACTTGTGAAATGAGTAAATGCATTTTACGAGTTCACAACATGTCTGTTAAGACATTGTGACTATGATGATAATGCTGCGTATTGCAACCTTGAGCAGGACGCGGTTAAAGGGGAAATTATTATGATCCGTAAAATGTTCGGATGTCCCGACCTTCATCAAGAGATTTAGAAGGTTCGACAAAAAAAAGTTCTTCAGGGGGCCATGATGACTTTTAGCACTGATTCTGTGCAGTCGGCAGAAAAGTAAAAGGTCGCCTGCTTGCTTGGCTTCTCCTCACCACTACTACTCTTACATTGCACGCAATGATAACTTTTCGGGCTAAAAGCGCGGCGATAGCTTCCGTTTTCAATTAGTTTGGCTTCATGTTAAAACGTTTTGTAATCATTTTATCCCGTATTCTATGGCTATGGACCAACAAATTGTATAATTGAAATAACATTATTTCGATCACTGCTATAACACCAACAAGTTGATATTTCGAGCACCACAGGGGGGGGGGGCACTTAGGGTTCTAAAAACAGCATCCTATGTCAGCATCCTCGGCAGCCTCAACAAGAAATACTACCTGACACTGCAACGTGTCTTGTAAGCATAATGAAGCAGAAAAGAACGAAGATATCTCAAGAAAAATAACAGTATACTACAAAGGTTACCTGATTTTGATATCTGAAAAGCTGGTATAACTTTAATAGCATTAGAACTCAACATAGTAGATGTGCAAAACTTATGTACAACCTGATAAGTGTAACAAGAGCCGTGAGAAATATGAAATAGACAACGATAGTAAGAAACGAGAGGATATGAAATAACGTGTGCGTGTGAGAAAGTCCCAAGTCTCTTGCTACACTTGTCAGGCTGTAGATACGTAAAATAGGAGATCCTCAGTGTGAATTCGCGGTCAATAACCCAATTATCCACTATATTACCGAAGAATATATTCTGAGGCCAGGGCGGTTTTCTGTTTGGAACTTCATAGGGTTTTCTAATAGTTTGTGCGTTTTGGCAGAATCTTGAAATGAAAAATAAAATTGAAGATCCACATGAGTAAATTAAATATTAATGAATGCTGTAATGTACGAAATGTCATGTTATTTTATCTGCATCGTAAAGACATATTTCACTGAATAGAGTAGAGTGGGTGCAAGGCAGTGCTCATTTAACAGGTTGATAAATAGAGTGAAGAGTGTTATTCACTAATTTTAAAAATACACACAGTCACTTTAGTTGACCTCCTTCCATGTAATTTGGTCTCTAAGGCAGTGTGATTAATACAGGGTGGGGCATAGGAATGAAGTGTTTTTAAAATAATCATAAAATTATTAGCTTTTACTCTAAAAAAAATTATTGGTAGTAGAACATAGCTGATAATAAACCATTTTGGAATATCTAAGTGCAAAAATCACATCTGGCATATGCAGCCGTTCACGAAAATTCCACTCCACTGTTTCCAGCATGTCTCTGTTGATTTTTGAGAGATTTCATGGCGAATTGCTTCCTTCCCTTCGTCTATCGTACAGGGCTTGGCCTTTTAAACACGTGACTTGAGTTACGCTCATAGAAAAAAATCACAAATTGATAATTCGGGAGACCGAGGAGGTCAGGAAATGCCCCCAAACCTCGAAATTGAACGATTTGGAAACAGGTGGCGAAGAACAGCCATAGATGCTCTGGCGGTGTGTGCCGTAGCCCCATCTTGCTGGAACCACAAATCTTTGATATCCACACCTCTTGCTTGCAATTCAGGTATGAAAAAGGTACTCACCATATGAATGTAACGTTCAGATGTTACTGTAGCTGTGACCCCATTTTCTCCAAAAAAATATGAGCCCATAATGCCAAGCGTTCTTCTAGCATCTACCGCTTCAAGATGGCAAGTGGCAAGTAAGAAAGTGAAATGGTTTGAGTCAAGGAATGGATTGTAAGAAACCGCGCGCTCCTCCCTTTTCTAATATATGAGTACTACACAAACCAAAAATACTTGGTTTTTATGCTCCACCCTGTATAAATAACTGTAAGTATGAAACGTAATATTTTACTAATCTATTTTTTTTTTCAGGTAAGTTTGGACCAGGGCGGTTTAGTGTATAGTGAACTGGTGAGTAAGTTTTCTTATGTCTCCCAGATGACTGCGATTGACTCTTGTTGGCTATGCTTTAAGTAGGTATACTTTTTAATCAAGACCCTATCATTGTATATTGTGCTGGAACTAAAAGCCATGGTTTACGAATTTGATATAATAAAGTCTATAAATATTGTATGTCTCTAATCATTAGCCTCTAGCCTGTAGAAACTTTTCTAGAAGATAATGCTCTAATTTATTTCTTTGAAATATATGAGGCTGGTGTGATAGGTTCAGGAATTTTTTAATTCTCCGTGCCGTATGTAATGTAAAAATTTGGGCAAGCAAGCAGGATAAGTATGTGGATCAACAATGTTATGACCACAGGTTTCCAGTATTTACGCTATGCAAACGAACGGATACAGTCAACTATATTATATAATATATAATATTTTGTGATAATTTGTGTTCGCACAATTCCGAATTGCATCATAATCTCGCTTTTTTCACGAAAGAGAGTGGCACCGCCAGGTCTCTCTTAACATTTCTCAAATCTGCGCCCTCTATTTCCTTTTCCTGATAACCAGTGTCTAGCCAATCTGTGTCATCGAGAAACGTAATGTTGCGCAATATATTCAGCTAAACCGAAATGGTGGTACTCACCACAAAATGCTTTTCTTCTTGGGCGGTTGCAAGGTCCATGAACTGAAAAGCCAAATACATTAAACTGTATTGTAGTCCAGGCGGTAGGGGTTTTTTGACAGCAAAAGGTCGTAAAGGAGTGAAACTTGGTAGTATGGTATAAATTGGTCCCCTGAACTTACACCTAAGTTTGCGACCTCGGGATGTTGCCGCTCGAAGGGTAGGGGGATGAAAACTCTGCTTCGCGACGATTTTCGAAAAATAACGCCGTTATGGCAAGTGATATCGAAAAAAACTTCAAATTGTTAATGGAGAGAATTAAGTTCTGCATAATTTTTGTGTGCGACCAATAATCTCCGTCCTGCAGTGCGCCAGAATTAGGGTTTGGTTTGCGGTTTTCACTAAAATTAGAGCTTTATCGCGGATTAAGACGAAGAACTTTATAAAAAGGTCCTGTAACTGTAGGATGGCAAATATTGGTGGAACACGAATAATGTAAGGATCAAAATTATGCAGAATTTTATTCTCTATATATAGCATTTGAAGCTTTTTTCGGAATCACTTACCAAAACGCAGCTATTTTTCGAAAATCGTCGCGAAGCAGAGTTTTCACCCCTCCACCTTTAGAGCGGCAACCCCCCGAGGTCGCAAATTCAGGTGTAGATTCCACCATTTCAAAAGACTATTTTACGACGTAACGATTGGACTATTGTCTAACAGTTCGAATGCGACCTTATTTCCTTGAGTTGAACTTCATAAGGCGATATCACAAGTGGTACACTAGGGACATCATTAGTCATACAGAATCAAAATACTACTTTCATAAAATAATTAAGGAGACAGGTGATTTGGTTTATCTTGATCTTTTCAAGCTACCTAGATCAAACATAAAACTCACGGCCAGTCGTGCGTACGCAAACTACATCACTGACGTTCAAAATACGATTAGAAATAATGCTAAGAGCTTCCTTAAGTTTCATAAATTCAAAAAGAAAAGCGTCCCAAGAAATATGTTTCTCAAAGGTAAACATTTTTGCAGCCCATCGTCTATTGTTTCAGGTTTTGCTGAATTCTTTGAAAGTGTTTATGAGGCAGCGACTGCTGACTTGAGCCAAACATTGTAACGTAATGTTCGTTGAGCTCGTATTGAGCATTACATTACAAAGTTCGTGTTTACACGATGCAGCGAATCGATCAAATAAATAATTCATTGTTGCCTCAAAAGATGAATAAGAATGGATTTTCTGATAATTTGGCAATTTTTTTTACTTAAATGATCGTAGTTAATTTGTAGAATACCACACTTTCAAATCTGATTCGTATTTAACAAAGTCCGGTGTGCCACAAAGTACAAAAACTTAGGACCACTACATTTCTTAATCTTTGTGGCTGGCATCAATCATATCATATCAGTTGAAAAAAAATGTTTGCTGACAATCTTAAGGTTTATTCAGTAATCAAGACACAAGAAAATTTAGAACAATTGCAAGAAAATTTATTTAACTATAGGTATTGACATTTTGAAATATATGCATTAAAATTTGGCTAACCCACATATATTCACTGCTGCCCCTCTTATACAACTGCTATGGTTATCCAGCTCTTTTGTACTGCAGGATAAAACACTGAATTATACTCTAATTGGAAGTGTTCTTGAGTATGGGTGTATTGTGTGGTCTCCTATATATTCTACATACATTTCTAAAGTTCAAATGATTCAGCTTAAATTTTGAAATGTCTTTATTTGAAGGCTAATGGTCATTACCCATCTTTCAACTATCCAAAAAAAGACCTCTTATGGCAATTTGACATGATAAGTCTCGAAAGCCGTAGATTTCTATTGAACTGTAGTTTCGTATATATGTAAACTACTTAACAACAAGATTGGTTGTAGTGAAATTTTAGCTTGTTTAGATTTCAATGTACCCAGGCACAATAATAGTAGGTGCAAATTTATCTTTTATTTATCTAGAACTTATACAAACCTAACGATAGGGTCTCCATTGTATCGTATATCTAACAGCTTTAATGATCTTAGCCAACTATTCGACTTCAACAAGAGTTAATGTACGAGTATATGTAAAAAAACAGTGCTGACATATCTCAAGGAAGCCCAGTGACCAAATCTTTCGATCGTCAATGTATCACAAAATCATGTATATCTATTGTTTTGTATATGCTTGCGATTAATATTAATTATCTATAATTTAGTATTCATTGTCCTGTGCTTCTGCACTGATAAGATGGTGGGTTCTTGATACAATCATGGGTTTTTTAGTATCACTAAATGTATTATGAAGTACTAACTTTCTTTTTGCATGTTTGTTTATCTTTTACTCATCATATATAGCATATCTCTGTAATTGGATTATGGATCTGTTGATAAGTACACAATTGAATAAATAAATAGATACTTCCACCAACGATACACCGCGGAATACTAGCATAAAGTTTAGACTAGAGTTGTATAAGTACTATAGTCTAACTACCAGTCATCCTTTATTTCCGAGATTTCCACAATGTGTTGTGCTATACACAATAAATCCGAGTCCGCCCACCAGGCGCATGTTTTGAGGAGAGAATACTTGTTATGCTGCGAATGCAAGGTACGTTGAATTTTGGTAGCGCGACATTGGTCACACAAATCAAAATCAAAGAGGAAAAGTTTATATCATTGGCGGTTCCTAAATTTTTTAAAGGGGCGGCGCGCACAAAATTTAAAATAAAGAAACTACACGAAAATCCTACCACAGAATGTTGAGGCTGCACCCTGCGCATAATGAAGAATTTTCGGTTTCCGCAGTTACTTCTCAAAAGCTACTGATACGAAAAGTCACTGCTAACTACACCCTCAAAGATGATATTTACTTGAAGCTTGCTTCGCCGTTAGTCGTCTGTTGTCTTGCAAAGTTTGCAGAGCAAGTAAAGTTTGAGCGCTAGTCCGTCTGGTGGCTAGAATACACCGCGCGTGTAATTATTATTATTATTATTATTATATAACAAATATGAGTTGAGCTAAAAAGCTATAAACTCAAAAAAAAATTACAATTGTAAAGACCACTAGCAACTAGACTAGAGCAACTAACGACGTCCTTGCCATAACCAACTATCGTACAGTTTCTTGAAGATGTTGACCAATGACGCGTTCACTATGTCCAGGGGAAGATGAAGAGTTGACGAGGCACAGTCCGGAACTTCTCTTTCAACAGCTTGGAATTATGTCCACGTAGGTTGTGAAAAGAGTATATTATTAGTGTTATTTAACAAACTTATTCAAGGTGCGTGCAGCTAAAGGTTAAGAGTGTTTTACTTATCATCCCGCCTAATAAAGAAAGAAAGATCGTCTAGCTTGGATCGAACTCCCAAACCCTGTATTGAAACGCATCAGCGTGACCTACTGAACCAAGTAGCTGACTGCTTCATTTTATCAAAACATCCTACATTATTAGTACCTGCTTTGTAATATTATTTATAATTTCCTTAATTTTTATTTTGTCCTGTGAAGGAATGTTGGTCAAAGTGCATTTTAAACAACACGTTCACCCGATTGTCCATTTCAAGTGACGGTTTAATAGGTTAGAATCGCCGACGCGTAGTGACTTGAACACGAGAAGATGATCGAGGTGCGTCAGCAGAAGTGGCTTCTGTTCATATATCATGTAACCCTTTGGTTATCATTGATGAAAGTCGATTGAAGTTGATTGACCAATAGGAGCGTCTTCGGTGCGTTAGCCATGGCTTGGCCTTCAGACAATCACTTGCTGAGACACAGGTTATAGTCCGAGGCTATAGTGTGCTGCGAGTGCTAGTTCTTATAGATGATTATGCAACCGATTTTAGCTATAAATAGGTACTTGACAGCATACAGATCTATTATAAATTCTTTTAAAGGAGGAACCACCCGTGGTAGATATGTGAAGTAGCTGATAGGAAAATGGTAGCAGATTGGCCAAGTTGATCAAATAGCTGTTTAGCTTCGAGAAAAATGTATTTTCTATACTTTCAGATCTTTAGGTGAAGTAGTCCCCATTTGTGTGAAATTTGCGAAAGATTTGGTAAACTCGTAAAAGGAAATACGTAAAATCCGTATTTTATCTGCGCCTTTTGTGTCCGTAGGCATGGAGGTGAAATTAGGGTGGTGGTGAATTTGGTAAATCCATAATTTTATAACCGAGTGTCTGTGAGAAGTACTGAGTCGAGCCACTCAAAACATTGTTTAAGGGAAAAATCAATCATCAAATCTCCTTGTTCTAATGGAAAACCTTCTGTCTCTGTATCTGCAGAGTGGGAAGGGTGAGTAGTCCCACTGCACTTAAGCTACAACTGGCCCATTGTGCATCCTCACAGGAAGTTGTTCCCTCAGGTCATCGTCCATCCTACCAATTTTAAGAAGGTGCACACGTCACTATGTGTGTAGATATAGATCAAGGCTCGTCGAACCCTTTGGTTTTCGCTAATAGAAGATAACACAGGGCACGCAAATATGAGATGTTCCATAGTGTCGTCTTCGCTTTCACACATTCTATATATCGGTTGAGTTCTTGAGTTCACAATGGCCAGTTAGGAGTCCTACTATGACACGTGGGTTTGACCTGGTTATCGCTAAGTAGGTACTTCTTAGCTATTGCCATGCCAAAACCTGCAAGGATTTACTTTGCAAATCGGCATCCCTGTAGTTCTTCCCATCGTTTTACCATTTGGGCATGGGAGTGTCTTTTGGCTATTTCTGCAATTGTGGTTGTCCACATTCCGAAAATATATCATGGTCCCAAAATTCTTTGGTCAGAAGCCTTCCTGGCTAGACCGTCCGCTATACGGTTGCCTTTGTTGCTCTTTAACCCACCTTAGGACAATATTGCTTTTTTCTGAAGCATGGGCTGAAAATAGGTGGCATTCCATTTCTAGCCCTAATGTGACGCAGGTCTTTTCAGGGATAGACGTGCTTGTCTGCTGTCGGTGCAGGTTATTACCTTTTCAATAATCCAAAAAAAGGTTTAAAAAAATATTATTTTCATCCTTTAATTTTTCTGTCGAATATTTGGGAATTTGGAGAAGTTACATTCGTTAAAAGTTCAGAATTACTTCTTAACGATTTTGAGTGAAGCATAGAAGATAATTCCTCGTTTTAGTAGCAGAGCTGACACTTAAGTTGATTCTTGAAAGTAATTTGATACGACCCACATAACAAAAGTGTATACAATGTACATGCAATGGATATCGAATTAATGGATATGTATGTCCAATGGATGTCAAATAGACACCAAAAAAATACACATATCATGTTCGTTTGTCGCGAACTTTTACATCCATGGCGTATCCATAGAATGTACATATGTACGTCTAATGTACATGCATAGTATATGTAACACAGACCAGGTATGAACATGTATATTTATAACATATACCATGTATATACTTACATACCAAAGTATGTACAATATACATACATACAATGGATATATATATATATATATCCACAAATGGAGCATGAACGTCTAATGGATGTAAAATAGACATAAAAAAATTAACAATTCATGTACGTTTGCCGCGAATTTACACATCCATAGTATATCCATTGCATATACATTCATGTACTTTAAATCACATGTATAGTGTGTTCAATATAGAAGCAGAAAGATAAACAAACTTTATACTTTCATTATGTATTGTTATTAATTCAATTCCTAGTTTCAATAATAGTACCTACCTGGCAAAATCGATTAATGTGATTGTCATCTCTTTCCTGTTGAATGGCATGTCTAAAATCACAAAGAAATCAAGATTATAAAATTTTGTAAGTGGATTGTTCCGCTTACGAGTTACCGTCAAACGCTGGATGCGAGTGTTATCAGTAGCCAGAAAATAAGAAACATTGCACAACATTTCACTCGATCAGGTAATCAGGCACAACCAGCAGCAGCACACACACGATTACTACGACGAAGGACGCGAACGACGCAATGGCTAGAAACCAGCAATGGCGACATTAGCTGTCCTTCGCGCAGACGCAAACTACTAGATGTATTTATGATACATAGACCAACATCTCATGTATATTCACATATGAACATACGTACGTGAATATACTTAGTATATTACACTAGTGTATATCATTTTTCATATGTACATTTAACGTCCTATGAATATTCAAAATATACATGTTCAAACTGGAATATCTAATGTATATTCTGTGGATGTACATATCCATATAGTGTTTTTTTGGGAGTCTCGTAGCTTGTAACCCAGAAGTGGCGGTAAAAAACCTACACGAAAATCCTACCGCAGGTTGTTGATGCTGCAGCTGCACCCTAATCATAATAAAGAGTTTTCAGTTTCCACAGTCATTTTTTAAAAGTCAGCTGTATCACGAAAAGTCGCTTCTTAGAAGTGTTTTGCTTATCACTTATCACAAAATGTTATTTCTTAGAGAGTTTTCTACGTATCATCCCGCCTAATAAAGAAAAAAAAAATGAATCGTCTAGCTTGAGAATTGAACACCAACCCCTATATTAGGACGCATAACCATAACCTATTAAAGCAACTAGCTGTATGCTTTATTTTATCAAAGTACCTACTTATTTTCATCTTTGTAATACTAATTAAAATTCCCTTAGTTTTTATTTTGTCCTATGAAGAAAAGTTGGCCAAAGTTTATCTTAAGCAACGCGTGAACCCGATTATCCTTTTCAAATAATGGGTTAGTAGGTTAGAATCACCGATGTAAACAATACGTAATGACTTGAACACGGGAAAATGACTGAGGTTCGTATTCATAGTCGTTTCTCAAGTATCCCTTGAGTATTACTTAAGGGATACTTGAGGGTTACTTGAGGATTACTCAAGGGACCCTCAGGTGTGGTTTTCCTTGTGTATCTGTTTCCTAGACAACATTTACGAGACGGCAGGATTCCTTTGGCGACTTTGTCATATTTCAAATATAAGTCAATTTGTTATGCCCATGCCTACGCATTTTGACGTATTCTGTTACATTTTTTGTTTTGTGTCAGAATTTCGTGCTTTGTGCCGGACATTTTTCTGGATGTGACAGAAACTGACAACAGCGTACTCCAAAATTATCCTACAAAATCGCCTTAACTCCAAAGAAATGCCATGTTGACATGCCATGTTGACATTTCGTTACTTGAGTATTACTCAAGGGAATTTTACGTAAGGGACCCTCAAGTGTTAAGGGACCTTTAAGTATCGACTATGAATACGGCCCTGGGGCACGTCAGCAGAAGCGGCTTCTCTTCATATATCACCTGTAACCCTTTTTTTTCATTGATTGACCAATAGGAGCGCTTTCGCTCCGCTACTCGTTCCTAGGCTTTTAGACAGTCACCTGACGTGACACTTGTTATAGTCCGAGCTTATAGTGTACAGAGAGTGCCAGTTTTTATAGTCTGAGCTAGTGTGCTACCTACAGATTAGGCATTAGGCATCATTGCAATTAGAAATAGGTACCTACACAGCATAAGGAACTACTAAAAGTTTGTTTTTCCTTTTGCTGAGGGCGACGTGTGGCCGTGAGGAGGAACCGCCCCTGGTTTATATAAAAACTTTCAACCGTCGTTGTCTCGATATCGGTATACTATATATAACTCAATCAATTTTATTCAGTCGGAGGGCAGAAGTGTTCGTTCGAAAACTGACGCTTCCCGTTTTACTACATGCTAGCGGAAACTGCCTGCAACTATAAAATGAAAATGAAATTGACATGTGCTTTACTTTGGAATCACAAAACGTGTATGTCTTTGAAATGTTTTTGAATATATCATGATGTCTATATGGAGAAAATATATATCACCGTTGGTCTCTCTCCTTGTCAGTCATTCTTATTTTCCCTAACAGCGTAATTTCAGTACCTGCTTCACCAATTTTGATGAAATTAGTAGTTTCCGAACCGCTATAAATTTAATGTTTGCCATTTTAGGGATGGAGATCTCCAAAATTTTTATGATATTCGGTACTTCACAAACCTAAGAGAACATTGCCTTTGAAGACATATCCGAGACTATTTTAACTGAATTTGGTGTTAGATTAGCTGCGGGTGCAGTGCAAGCAATGCTCTTATAGTTTCAAAAAACGGTGCGTTGACAGCGGCTTAATCATCAATAAACAAATAAGAATCGTTCTGAAAGCTCGGAATTTAGTTTAAACAGTACAATTTGTTTTTTTTGCCGCTTTCCAGTAATATTCAAGATTTTGTTTCGGCAAGTGACTTAGGTCATACTAAAAGTGTAATTGTAGATATTTGTTCAGGATCCAAAACTCTGCCATCTTTGAACTTTTACATCTTAGTAAGCCTCGTTTTCACGGCGAACTATCACAAAAATGTCACCGTATAGACAATGTGATAGTCGCTATCGCACTGTCCCGAAAGTGCTATTATACTATCCTGCTTGACGAAATAGTTGAGAGTATCCTCACGATAGTTTTTATACTATCACGTCTACTGCCATATAATACTGGCAGCATGATAGCTTATTTGAAGTCTATCTCGCCCATATCATTTAGAGCTTTTCTACGTTTGGTTTTAATGATTTCACTAATGACAGCAGCCACGGCCACAACCATGCCTGTCATATTGCTATTTGTTACTACTCTTGCTCTGTGAGCTCTGTGTTTTGTGCTTGCTTCTATCACAACACTCTTTCAACGTAGACATTTGACTTTCATGACACGACTATCGCGCTGACTATCATGAGAGTACTTTCATGGTAGTAACCTTAAAAACGAGGCTTTAGTAATGATTCAAATTTAGAACAATAGGTACGAAACGAATGTTCTACTATGTCGATGTACATGTACGAATAAATGTATTGCTTTCCTTTATTTAGATAACCAAAACAAAAACTAGCCTCATGTTATCGTCTTTCTATGCCAATTATTGGATTTAATTATCCCACTGGAAGTAAAGCATCTAATTCACAGAACATGTATAAATAACGCTAGGCAAAGCCCATTTCACTAGACATAGTTTGATTGGAAACACTCGAACTGTTAATATAATTGACTCATTTGGGGTATAATTGGCGATAAATTTGTAATGGAACGTGTGATGGGTCGAGGCCACCCGATTTGCTGCAATTAAAAATGGTCAATCAGATTGTGCCAAGCAGAAAGCTTATGGTTATTGTCTGATTTAATTCCCCCAAGAACGAACCACGTCATTCGTTTTCATATAATTGGACGCATACCTCAGTTTTTTGATATCATAACGTGATATATTTTGGATAATTCGTACCACTGGACGTTACAATTGCTTTTTATTTCCTAAACATGATCATATCAGTGATTTTTATGTCTTTTGTAGAGAAGTTAACTAGAAATAGTAGTAGTAGTTTTTTTAATTATTATTAATCGGCTTGAGCCCAAAGACAGAAGCACACGCACATTGTGCCCACCCAACGATAAATCAGCGTGAGTTCTCTGATCGCATGTTCAACGTACCCAAACGCATCCATTCGACCTGCCACCACGGCCTAGCCGACTGAAACCCGTTCCCTCTTTCTTATATCTGGTGATCTATTTCCATTTGGTAAGAGGCATACGAACCAGAACTATGTTCCCCTTGTTCCACCCTTGTAGTCTTTCTCCTTCGCAGAGATGTCCCATGTTCCTAACTGTATGACCTCCATGTGTCGCACAGAAACAGGGCATGCTCGGCCGTGTCTTCAGTCGTCTGTCGTTATCCTTTTCCTATATACTCGAAAAGATCCATGCGCAGAAAGTGCCTGCGTTAAAAAATAGGACGACTGTTGGTGACTGCATTCCGTCCATTTCTTTATAGACCGTATTAGTCGTTACGTCCACTGTGCAATATTAGTGAGCTCGTCCCATATGCTTCGCCATACACTTGTCAATCTTTTAGCTTCAGTGCAGCATATCGCATTGAATGCTTCACCATGCCAAATGAGTGATGCCCTCTCTCCATCCATTATCACTTGCAGGGCTTTTGTAGATGCCGTGCGATAGGCACTGCCCACCCTCAGCAGAGACTCTCTGTGCAAGCTGTCCAGGACCTTCTGACACATGTTCCTTTTCGTGGCTTTACACCAGACAAGAGCTCCGTATAGGACGATCGACTGTATTACCTGGTACAACAGTGCCCTTCTGTTGCTACTGGACCCTTCTACATTTCATCAGTCGTGACAGTATTGCCGCCTTCTTCTCTGCCTTTACCACTACTTTTTTAAGGTGTTCTCCGTAACACCACTCGTTATCCAATGTGACTCCAAGGTGCAATATCGACTTGCTTGTTGGGACTTGGACTCCCTTTATTTGGAAGACCACGTTAGCTCTCTTACTCCTTAGGCCGCGCATTATAATTGCCGTTGTTTTCTCAGGCGATTGGGTATTGGGTTCTAATTACGTTCTAATGTCTTCAGACTGGACTCTCATATAATGGTAATCGAACTTCAGGTAAGTTTGTTTGATCGTTCAATAAATTATAAGCAACAGCATAAAAATTAAAAGTTGTTACCTACGAAGGTTGGTGAGAATGTTGTTCATCATGTTATCTATATTGTAGATCATCCATGTTAGACTCACGAAATTTCTAACGATAATATAAATGTAAGCCTGTTAAATCCGCATCAAGTTATCCATTATGTATATATTAAAAGTTAAAACATTTAAAAATTGATAAGAATAATCAGAACTACAAACATGTATTGATGATTACATCGTGGTGCACATTAAGGTAATGAAAGCAGTTTCTTACCAGAACAGGAAGAAGGAAGTAATTATGCGAATAGGTGTCAGATGTCAGAGGTTTACGTTTCGCTTTCTCAACGAATTCCTTAACTCTCTATTATTTGCATTGATCGCTACCTAGACCGTACCTCCTGATTGTAGGCGTCCACATTATACAGGGGATCAATCTTGACGACGCACGATAACATTTTCCTTTCTGTGGCTTTACACCACACAGGAGCTACGTATAGGACGATCAACTATATAACCTGGTACAACAGTACCCTTCTGGTGCTACTGGACCCTGCTACGTTTGGCATCAGTCGTGACAGTATTGCCGCCTTCTCCTCTGCCTTTACCACTACTCTTTTAAGGTGTTCTCCATAACACCACTCGTTATCCAATCTGACTCCAAGGTCCAGTATCGACTTGCTTGTTGGAACTGGCACTCCCTTTAATTGAAAGGCAACGTTAGCTATCTTACTTCTTAGGCCGCGCATTATAATTGCCTTTGCTTTCTCAGGAGCTAATGTATGGACCAGCTCTATATCTTCATTTGCCACGATAACCACTGCCAGATCGTCAGCATATGCTACCGTCTTTACGCCACTGGACAACATAACATTAGTACGCCCTCATACAGGGTGTTCCAGAGTAACGGTCCTAAAGCAGATCCTTGAGACACCAGCTACTATAGGAATTTCGGTTCCGGCCATGCAAATTGATCTGGGGTCTAGATAGCAGCTTATGTATTTTGAATCTTTAGCTTTGATACTTCTTCCATAATCATGCTCCACGAGCCTGTAATAAAAGCATTGCATCACCAAGGCACACCATTACTTCTTAGTATCTGCCGTAACCTTCTTTGTCATCTCCAGGCACCGACTACTCCAGGGCATCGATAATAGTCGTCCCCTAGTAGAAACTAGATTGGCATGGCGAGAGCCCTTTTGCCTGTTCGATCTCTTTCTCAAGCCTCTGCCTTATAAGGATTTCGAGCAGCTTTCCGATGGTATCTAACAGGGAGATTGGCATGTGTGAAGAGGAAAGCTCTAGCGCTTTTCCGTAGTTGCTTGTCAATACCACAACTGCCCTCTTCTATGTACTGGGAATGCTTTGTATACTCAAAAGATGGTTTGAAATACATATACAGATAGCTGCTGTGGTACTATATATGCTATCGTTTTGATGGCCTCTGGAGCGACTCCATCTGGCGCAGGAGCTTTGCCATTTTCACCTTTGAGTCTTCGCACAGTTCTTCCCAGTATGTGCGTATTCATCCTCCAGTGCCTTTATGGTTGCTTATACTGGTGGTTTTCGCGTCTTTTGCACAGCAGATCCAATTTCCGGTACCTTAGTGGTCTGTACATCCCTTTTCTATGGTACTATCTTTCAGCCGTATGTACCTCTGTTCAGTAAAGCTTGCCTTGATACGCAAGGATTTAAGTCTACGGGTAAGTGCCTCTTAGAATTTGCTGAATTCAACGAAAGGCGTGTGGCGCTCCGTTGATGTCCTTTTAACTTTATGTTTCATGTCCCTCTCAAAATAGATGTACCTATGGTCAGTCAGAGTTTCGTATTCCAAGACCTCTCACCCTTTAATGCACTTAGCTACCTGCTGCGATAAACGAAGACAAAGTTTTTTTGCAGAATGTGGGCAGCTATCATTCAACACCACCGTATTCATTGCCGCTATCCACTCCCATAGCAGCTGCTTTGCCATTTAAATCGCCAAGAACAAGAATGTCTCGGCCCGCCGTAGCTACGCCATCCCAGAGCATCTCCATATACTTTTCGTATTTCTCCATACTTACGTTTGAAGAGTAGTAACAAAATATCTTCAGTTTATCGAGGTTTAGGCGTATATTGCCATCTCCACTAACTACCGAATTTACGACGATATTTTTGTTTCGAATATACGCCACTACGTCGTTGTTGTTATCGGTATAATATCATCTGGATAGACTGCAGACCTTTCGATTCGGCTTCGATACTGATACTAGGTCTTCTTCATGGCCAGCGCATGAGCCATTTTATGCGCTGCACGTGATCTGTTTACGTTTGCTTAAAGTATGGTACGCATTTGTTGTTCCATAATTTCTGCCTCGCAGACCGAAGAGATCGCCTTCCGTCGCTACGGACTCTAGAGGTTTTGTCCACGTTTTCCTCTTTTGTTTATTTTTTAACGCCTTCTTATACATAAGACAGGCAAAAGTACCCGCTCAAACTCCTTCAAATGAACATATCGGTCTTCTTGTGCGCCGCCTTGCCGCAATTTGGGCAAAATTTTGCCTCTTTTCATCGTTGCAAATTTTGTGCTCTGTGCCCCAGCACTTTTAGGACTTTTCAGTGGAAAGTCTTTCCTGGACCGTGTACAGCACGATCCCCAGCTTAATTCAACCCTTGCTTGTCAATTCGTCAGCCTCCTTCCTTGATGCAAGGACAGTATCTGCCTGATTGCCGTTTTTTGTCGGCCTCAGAGATTTCACCTGTAAGTCGTTAAGTCGTCACCGCCGTCGTTGACTACCTCACGAAGCGCGCTTTCCACTTCCACTCAAGAGGTAACACCATCTATTATACCTCACACACGCAGAACAACACTCCTAGTATACCTGGTACGGATTTCCTCTATTGGAAGTTTTCCAATCGCGCCCCTCAGCTGATCAGTTCCCCCACCCTCTTCTGGAACCATTAGTAATAGTTCTCTATTTTTCGTTTCTCTGATGTTTTGAACAGTCATGTCAAGGTAACCTTTCTTTGCCTCCTCTTTGACTTTCTTTAGAAGCTGCAAGTAATTCAGGTCTTTCGCGGATGCTATTACAGCTTCCGTATTGTTAATCCGTCTGTTCCTATCATTTGTATGCGATGACCCCTTGGCTTTATTGATAGTAGTAGAAGTAGTAGTATCAGCTTTTTCCTCTTCTTCCTGCGCTGCAACCCTTAAACCCTCCAGCACTACGTTAGCATAACCACAGAGGGCAGGTTGATATTTGTTGCTCAGTCGCACTCCTCCTTTTTCTTTTCTCTCAAGATACTTCTAGTAGTAGTATCATCAAACCAATGGTGTTTTCTGGTTTGAGCTTCACTTACATTTGGACTTCAAGAGTGTGCATGTTCTTTAACCACCTTGTCCCACTTGAAAAAGGTGTAGCGGGCGGTATCTTTTTTTGTGAGATAAAATCGACAATTTGGACTCTCTTTGATGTCCTTAAGTGCAGGCATATGTTGAAATTGCCCATGATCCGTAAACATTTAGTATTTTATATACTAAACGTAATTTATAAGGGCTTACATTAATACATTCAAAGTATTCGGAGTCCGAAGTCAAACTCCTTGAACACCTCACTATACCTCAAATTCGATTACAGTACTTTCTGTCTATGTTGGCGTTGAAATTAAGAATATGGGTCGATCTAAAGATGACTTTCGTCCACGTTTCACTGTCTCTGTTATGTATAGCATGGGTTAATAAGCACCCGTTACCGTCAGATGTGCTGAAGTGCAACCTGTTCCGTTTAATGGCAGCAGACGTGTAAGCTGTAGAAACGCCACCATTCATCAGTGGGAATAGTTAATGAAAGGAGGGACAGGAGGCACAGTCACTGTCGTCAGCGCAACGGTAACGCCCCGCGTCCTCCGTTCTCCTCCACCGTCTCCGTCGGTAACCCGCGCATCGCAGTCCTTCCAGGCATATGATTAATGCTTTACTAGATATCTAGGAGGAACTTCATCTCAGAGCTAATGCTGCTAAGAAAACGGAAATCTACTAGAGCACTGTCAAAGCTTTCCAGCCACGCTGTGAGTGGAACGTTGTAGCACTTGTATGATTTTACTTGTAGATGTGACTACCTGGCAGTGAATGGTGTTTCACATGGTTTAAAAAATTAGTAATTTCCGTCAAGTCAAAAGTAACTATACCTCTGACTTCAGCCTTCAAATTCTGAAGTATCTATTAGCAAGATCTAAAAGAACGAAGATTGATATTTAAATTTTCTGCCAGGTAGGTACATTATGTTCTATAATTTGACCAGATTTTAATCTAGTCCTCACTCTCTGCGATCTTGCCAGTAGGCATGGGGAACTTGAAGGGCACTAGTAAGAGGTATCATTCCTTTGCCTTGACGGAAATAACTACTTCTCTAATATTCCAATCGTTACGTCACAAAAAAAGGGTTTCTGACAGCAAGAGGTCTAAAAGAAATGGAATTGGGGATGGTAGACTTTGGTCCCCTGAAACTATCCCTAAGATTGCAACCTCAAGGGGTTGGCGCTCGAGGGGTGGGGAGGATAATTCTGCATAATTTTTGATTTTCACTAATATAGAAGTTCATCGCGGATTAAGACGAAGAACTTTATCCTGTCCTGTAACACTTTTACTTCCCACACCGATAGGTGAGGGGAGTATTGTGATCGCGAAAATTTTCGATTTTGAGATAATACGTTTTTTGGGCGTTTTATGATGTGTACATAACGAAAATCCACGTCACTCATTTCCGTCGGTCTGTCTGTCGGTCTGTCTGTCTGTCTGTCTGTCTGTCTGTCTGTCGCGTTTTTCTGCCCTCGTAATCTCAGTAACCGCTGCATGGATTGTGATGAAATTTGAGCAGCGGTATGCTGTGGGGTCGTAGTAGGTAATGTTCCTATAATTTTGAAAATCGATGCATAGGCGGCGGAGTAATTAGCAGAAAACAAAAAAATTGAATTTTGCTGAAACTTCGTTTTTAGGCGTTTTAGGGGTCCCTGATCATTTTCTACTTTTTTTGGGTGGGGGTGAAATTGGAGTGGTTGGGAGGTGGGGGGTTGTAAAATTGAAAAATTTGTTGCCTTCATAATAGACTGTCCACTGACCTGTGAAGGAAGACCTGGCGACATAAATAACTTTTTTAGGTCCATCCGAACATTGCCTTTGCCTATCACAGAAAGTAAAGGACTTAGAATTTTTTTTGATGTAAACATACGAGAGTATGGCGTCAGATCGTTGTAACGAGGAAACTGTTGAATTGATTTTAATGAAATTTTGAAACGGTATTACTACCATGGCGAAGATGGAAAACGCGTATGGTTTTGATAAATCGTGCCAGTGGCGGCGCAGAAATAATAAAAAAACTAAAGTTATAAAAACAGCTCAAACTTCGTTTTTAAGCGTCTTAGAGGTGCCTGATCATTTTCTGCGTTTTTTTTTGGGTGGGGGTGAAATTGGGGTGGTTGGGGGGTTGGGGGTTGAAAAATTAAAAAAATTCTTGTACTGATAATAGGCTGTCCACTAACCTGTGAAGGAAGATCTAGCGACACAAATCACCTTTTTAGGTGCATCCGAACATTGCCTAGCCCATTACAGAAACCAAGGGACTTAGAATTTTCTGTATACTATACGAGAATTATTGGTCTAAATCGTTTTGTATTTTGTAACGTATTAAATTGATTCTAATGAAATTTTGAAGTTTTGGCACAGCATATTGTTACCGTGGTGAGAATGGAAAGCGCTTATGCTTGTTAAAAATCGTGTCAGTGGCAGCGTAGCAATAATCAAAGGTCGAAAAGTATTAAAACAACTAAAATTTGTTTTTTAGATGTTTTAGGGGTTCCTGATCATTTCCTACAAGTTTCTTGGGTGAGGGTGATAGTGAGGTGGTTGGGGGGGTGGGGGTTGTAAAACTGAGAAGTTTCTAGTATCGATAATAGGCTGTCCATTGACCTGTGAAGGAAAGACCTAGCGGCATAAGACAATTTTAGGGGGGGGGTGGCAATTATTTGGTTGCAATGGATCTTAGACTAAAGCTTCATGCTATGGGAAAATAATAAACTGGTATCAGCGTAATGTGTGGAAAGTACTGAGTCAATCAACTTGACTTCATTTTTTCTGGTAAGAGAGTAACATTTCTGATATGTATATTATCTTCTTGTTTATTTATCATCTGCAGTTGCCTAAGCTCACACATTTGGTTTGAAAAAAGGTACATTTGAGAACACACCCCTACCTAATCCTGATATGTGCTGTTTATGTGCTGTTACGAAAGACGTCTTACTTGTGCATACTTTTAGTGAAAATGGTATTACCTGGGCGTTTTTCAATTTAGATAACAATGTGCGACCTCAAGGAGTTGTCGCTTGAGGGTGGGGGAAGGGGGGGGAAACCGTTTCGAGACCCTTTTAGGTAGATAGCGCTGATGTGGTAAGTGCTATAGAAAAAAAATTCAAATGACACATGAAGACAACAAAATTCCTCACAATTTTGGTCTCTACAGTTTTCGTGTGCGACCAATAGGTTCCATTCTACAGTGCCACAAAGTTAGGGGATGGTTTATGGTTTTTACTAAAATCAGAATTTTATCGCGTATTAAGTGGAAGAATGCTATCAAAAAGAAGTTCTGTAACACCTTTTTGGCCAAGTGAGTAACATTTCTCATATCTCTATTATCTGTAGTCTGCCTAAAAACATATTTGGGGTCAAAAAAAGTACGACATTTAGGAACACATTGCTACCTACTACTGATATTAGCCAATCGCTGAGTCGTACAAAACTATTTTGCGCCCAAAAAGTCGGAAAGAAATGAAATTTGGTGGGATAGTAGACATTACTCTCCTGAATGTGTTGTGACCTTTTCGAAAAATAGCGGCATTTCGGTTAGTACTATCGAAAAAAAGCTTCAAATAGTTTGTGGACATCAGAACAAAATTCACCCCCCCCCCCCCCCCCCTCCCCCTACCTGCGAGCGGCAATTTCCAGAGGTCGCAAATTGAATTCTCTCATTTGAACCTTTTTTCGATAGCGCTTACCAAAACGACGCTAAGCAGAGTTTTCACCCCCCCCCCCCTTCAAGTGGCAACCTTCCGGGATCGCAAACTTAGGTTTACATTCAGGGAACCAATGTCTCACGATCCCACCAAATTTCATTACTTTCCGAACTTTTGAGCTCAAAATATTTTTGTAGGGCTTAACGATTGGCTTATATCGGTAGTAGGTAGCGATGTGTTTCTAAATGTACTTTTTTAAAGCTGAAATGTGTTATTTAGGCAGCTACAGATAACAGAGATATCAGAAATGTTATTCTCTTAGGAGAAAAAGTGTTACAGAGCTTTGTGGTAGCGTTCCACGCGATAAAATTCTGACAAACCACCTCCTAACTGTGGGGTACTGTAGAATACAAACTATTGGTCGCACACGAAAAATGCAAACCAAAATTGTGAAGAATTTCATTGCCTCCATATGTCATTTAATCTTCTTTTCGATAGTATTTAATACTATGGCACTATATGTCGAAAAACGTCACGAAACAGTTTTCGCCCCCCCTGCGGCAACCTTTAGAAGTCGCAAATTGAATCTTATCCTAATTAAACAACGCTGAGGTAGTACCATTTCTACTAAAAGTACGCATAAAGAAGATATTTTTCGCAACAGCACATATCAGTAGTAGGTAGCTGTCTGTCCCTAAAGTCGTAATATTTTTTAAAACCAAATGCGTGAGTTTAGGTTGCTGCAGATAATAAATAAATGAAAAGGTATCATTCTTTTAGGAACAGAAAAATATTACACGATTTTTTTTATAAAGTTCTTTGTTTTAATACGCGGTGAAGTTCTGATTTTAGTAAAACGACAGAAACTATTGGTCTCACGAAAAATGTATAGACCAAAATTATGCAGCATTTTATTCTCTCCATAAATCATTTCAAACTTTTTTTGGTATCACTTACCAAAACCACGCTATGCGACGAACATCGTCACCCCCACCCCTCGAGCGGCAACCACCCGAGAGGTCTTGCGACACACCTTTTGAATCCCCTGATGAATACGTCACAATGCTAAAATATGAAGTCGATATCTTTGTCTCCTACAAAATGGCGGAACGTTTAATAATCACCTGAGGCAAACACGTTGATATCGATGCTTACCTTACTAAAGAAACGCACTGTATATAGAGCGCGTCTCCGAAACAATCAGAAAAGGGCAACAACTTAAGATCCATACTAGATTCGCAAGGAATGGCATCTAACACACTATTCTCACTAAACCTGGGAACAAGGAGCAGAACATCAAAGACTGCACATATGAAATGCTTCGTAAATTTGGCAAGGTATACTGGATGACTGCTAATAGCGTTCTCAAATTCCTTGGTCGGATTATCCATTTTAAAATACTTCAAACAACGCTGAGTGAAACTCCATTTCAAGTATTACCGTTCCGCACTCCAGATGAATTAATGAGAGCTATTAAATCTTTTAGAAACAATAAAGCCCCTGGACCAGACTAGATACAGGTGATACCAGTCAAACTCATGAGAGCCACGTCGAGGCTACAGCTGCTGCACATTATTAACTACTGTCTATCTACTTACCATAAAGATTAAAAAAATGTCAATGTATCTTCGTTCATAAGCACGAGAAAGACCCTGCACTCCCAACATCCTTCAGACGTATTAACTCTGCTCAGCATCATGGATAAAATCCTAGAAATAATCTTGTACAATCTGCTTCAACCTGAGGCAGCTAAGCTAATTCCGTTGTATCAGCATCGATTCATGCCAGGTAAGGGCACTACTACACAACTTATGAGGACCACAAACTACATTGCAGATGAACATCGGGAAAATGTGGCCTTAATGACTACAGATCTCTCTAATGCTTTTGATAGCATCGACCACAAGGAGCTTATCATCAAACTTGGCAGAATGAACTTTCCACCTAACTTAACCCAGATAATCGAGAATCACCTCATGGATCGCGAAATAAGAGGAAAGCTTAACGACAAAGGACCATGGAATCCAGTTCCCTTTGGAGTGCCACAGGGGTTCATACTAGAACCACTACTATGAAACCCTTACATGGTCGACATTCCAGCTCAAAATATTGCTGGTGTATTCCTTATCAATATTCAGTTGATCTTTGCGTTGTGAGTAGATTACTTGTACCGAATGGGCTGCTCAAGAGTTACTTACTTTTTGATTTTCTAGAAGACATTTTTTAACATCATGTCTAAATAATGCTAGTTTTCCAGTCTCCAAACTCATCAAGTACTTAGAAATCCATTAAGACAAACGTCTTAGTGCCACTATACTCGTACATATTAAAGCCACATTGAGAAAAGCTTAAGTAGCCACCATGTAGTTGAAGCCAATCATTGGTTGGCACGCAAAGGCACCATACACTCTTGCCTCGGATCAGCAGAGCGAATCTGAAGAAACTTGAAGGGCATCTTAAGAAAATATACAAGATAGCTACAAATGTACCAAGATTGTTCCCCACAGCTGCACTTTGGAAAGTGATGGATCGAGACCCCTACCACTTAAGGGTCTCGGACATGTACCTAGAAGTACATGAAGCTCTGGATAAGCTCTGTCTTAGACCTATGGAAGGTCTTGAACTACGGCCTAGGGAGGTGGCGATCCCATCTCCCAGAGGTGATGGTACACCTTGCAACGACGACGGTGCATCGTGTATTATTAGCTCTGCAATCAGCCAAAGGGGGGAGAAGAAGGGGAGTCACTTAGCTGCGCCCGCGGTGCAATCACCGCCACATCGGAATACTTTCGGGAAACTAGAAATAGGTTCCCGGAAATAGCGGCGCCAAATAGCCTGACAGCTCATGTTCCGTCGCTGGGCCGATGTTCCCGGTTGCCGATAAGTGACAAATTGAATAAATGTGAAGTTAAAAATGCTCAATGGTTCTTCCAGGATCAAAAGATTCCGAAGGTAAAATACTTGGCCGTTCGAATCTCCGGGTGCCAGGTGGTCCGCGGGGAACATTAAGCGAAGTTCGTTTAAAAAAATTTGCTGCCACTCCTCATCAGGCTAACAACAGAAGCCGTCCTTCGCAGCAACTTCGCACTGACGACAGGCCCGAAGGTCTGAGAAACGTTTTCGGAACCGATTTTACAAATATACGAGGTTTTGCCTCCAACATTAACTCTGTCCATCAACATCTTGATTCAGAGAAGCCACACATTCTAGCTCTTACGGAAACTCAAGGCGGCTCTTCAACAATGGATAATTGCTTTAGATATCCTGGATATGACTTATATACCCGATTTAGACGTAGGTTTGGCGTATGTGTGTATGTTAAATCTGGGCTTTCTTGTAACCGAGAGGAAGAGCTCGAACTGGAAGGATTTGACATCATATGGCTTAAAATATCCTTCCGAAATCATTCCAAATTAATATGCTGCATCTATAGGCTACCAAGTAGTAACAACTCCAAAGAGCTCTTGGAGAAGCTTTCAGCCACTGTGCACGCACTGCAATCAGGTCATCCTAATTCGAAGATAGTCTTTCTGGGCGACTTCAACGTTCACAACTCATACTGGCTGAAACACTCAAATAAAATGGACGACGAGGGACGTGAAGCTGAAGCCTTCGCTATTACACTCAAGAAATACTAGACGTACCTAAGTCTAAATTAACCATGCCTCAGCATAGAACTGCTATGTTCCAGAAAAGTATTCTCTATCAAGCTATACGTTTACTCAATACACTTCCTGGGGAATCTAGGGCATATAACATCAATAAATTTAAATGTAAGCTCAAACAACTTTTATTAAGCGAGCAGGATTAGAAAACGAAATTTGCTGATGTTATTGGCCTTATCGTCCCCATTAAATCTCCTATACTATGATTGTAGCCTTGTATATCTACATTAGTTCTGCACCTGTGCACCAGGAAAAAAAAGAAAAAAAAAATAAAATATTTTGTTTATATTGGAATTTATACCTATCGATATTAGCACACGCCTGTATTTAATACGTATTCGTGCCTGTATAGAATATTTATTTTTTTGTTACATTTCCTTTGGCGAAAAATCGCCACTGATGGTTAAGTGGAATAGCTATGCTAGACATCGCCATCAGTATAGTTGCTGCAGATTGTGATTTTTTGTTAATCTGAAATTGAATAAAGCCGTGTTATTATTATTATTATTATTAGCTGCGCCTTGGAGCAGATAGTTAAAAAACCAACAAGGATTCCCAGCCTCCACGGAGATTTTGCCAGTCTGCTGGACCTATACCTCACAACTACCCCAACAATTTACACGGTGAAAGTAACCGCTTCACTAGGATCGTCCGACCATAACACCGTTCCCACACTATGCACGATGCATTCTCCAGATCCCCACCATACAATGCCTCGCCGTGTCTAGCATTACGGATCAGCAAAGTGGGACGACCTGAGGAAATACTACCAGTACTTTCCCTGGCACGACGTCTGCTTCAAGTCACCAGACCCATCAGCTTGCGCCCAAGAAATAACAGAGGTATTAATATCCGGCATGGAAGCCTATATTCCACATGCCGTCGAGCATCCCTCCAAAAACAAGCCATGGTTTAATCAGCGTTGTAGAGATGCAGTTACCTCGAAAAACCAACATTAAAAGGAATGGAGGAAAATCCAAACGCCAAGAACCACCACAGTTTTATCCAGAAACCACTGTAAACGCGCACCCACTCCGTTTTCTCATGTTGAACGTCTGACGTTAGAAGGATGAGTTGTGATGGGTTGACGCTTCATTTATTTTCGGGGCAGGCAACAAAAGCGTAACGAGCTTGTAGCATACCTTCGATTTAAGACCAAGTTGGCTAGTCCGTCTCTATTCACAAAACAAATTTGTTACATCTAACGAAAAATCCACTAAGTTGGCCTAACTGCCTACGTCAGATAAGTATGCTTTCGCATACTCCTAGAATAATAGTTGTTGAATGTGATAGTAACTGCAACACTGCCCCATTTGTTGTCTTAAACTGTAACGTGTTATGTCTCCACTTGGCCTCGTGCATAGCCACCTAGAACCGATGGTGCGGAGCTCCGGGCGCTACCTTAGGTTTATAATATATCCATCAGGTAGCGCTGTAATCAGAAAGACGCCTGTCGGGAGCGTTAGTTTGTTATCAATCGTTTCATCAATGAAATAAGTACAGTTTGAAATAGCCCCAAAAAGCTTTAAAGATTAAGTTAACTAAAGAATTAAAAATAAGTGTAGTTTAAAAAAACTAAAAAAACACGCTTTTAAAGAATATCGAACTAGAAAGTTAAAAATAAGCCTCAGACAATACTGAACGCAAAATACTAGTATTATTGTGAAAAAAGCATAGGCGCTTTTGCCACATTATTCGTAAATCGGGCGACTGGCGGTTTTTCACAATAATACTAGTATTTTTTGTTCATTATTTTTTCAAGCATATTTTTATTTTTTTAGTTCAGTGTTCTTTGAAAGCGTGTTCTTTTAGATTTTTTTAAACTATACGACCTTACTCTATTATATGAAAATAATCTCACCGGAGACCGGACGTAGTTTTCATCACCTAACCTAGAAAGCTTTAATTTCCTAATAGTGGCTAAGTGGCTAAGTTCAAACGTGGAAGCATCGAGTATCTGGAACGGCAGTTATTCAAGGTATTTCCACTAACTAGAAACACCAGCGCTGCAAACCTCCGTTGATAAATACGCTGCATCGGTAGTATGTGAAATCCAGGAGCTGGTGACCGGTCGGTCGTATTTTAGAAGGAGCAACTCCCTGGGAAATTTATGGCCAGCTTTACAGTCGAACTTTCATGAGATGTAGTTCAAACCCGACGCTCACGCCTGGACAAAATAAACGCCGAGTTAGTTTTGCTGGTCGACATGGTTGGTCGCTTACAGATAATAAGTGCTAGTCGTGGACACAACAGATAACTTCCCTTCAGAATATAAGTGGCGATTGTTTCATGGCAAACCATGGACGTACCACGATAGTACAAAATATATTAAGCACAGGCACATTGCCTGTTTTGGGAAGAATAAAATATAAATATAGTATAAAAACCTAAAAAACACACTCAAAGAACTTGGAACTAAAAAGTTAAAGCTAATTTTTAACATAAATAAGGCTTAAAATAAGCTTAAAATAACCAACGAAAAATACCATCATGATTGTGAAAAAAGTGTGGGCGCTTTATGTCATATTATTTGAAAATCGAGCGCCCGACACTTTTTTCACAAGCATACTAGTATTTTCATTCATTGTTGTTTCAAGCTTATTTTGAAAATTATTTTTAGCTTTTTAGTTCTATGTTCTTTAAAAGGGTGTTCTTTCAGTTTTTTTAAACCATACTTATTTTAAATTTTTTAGTTAACTTGTATCATTAAATCTTTGTTTTATTGTTTTTAAACTGTATTTGTTATGTAAAACACGCCCCGATTATCAACAACTTATTAATTTTGAATTTAATTAAAGAGGCACTTAGGATCATAAAAACTAACCTTTATTATCAAACAATGTTACAAAGAGCGAACGATAGGCAATGTTTACAAGTGGTCACCCAAACAAGTACTAACCACGACCAATGCTGTGTAGCCGCGGATATCGTCGAGACTGCGTTTTAACCGTAGCCTAACCGTTACCTAATACAGCAGTTAACTGTGTCCGATATTCAAGCCTGCTTTGCGAGTCAGTCCATTGATTATTTTGTACCAAGGCGTTAATCATTTCTGTACCGGTAGGAGGTTCATCTCTAAAGCCGCGTCCACATTATGTCGAGCGGCATGGTACGGCTTAGATCGAATAAAAAAGCCGAATTAGTGTGGACGACTCTTTCGGCCCGCCCGACCCGCCGAAAGTCGACTCGAATTGTGCCGAATCGGTACCGAACCATGTGGGTACGGATTAAACAAAGCCGAACCGAATCAGTACAAATTATCCAGTGTAAACGAGCCGATCGCCTTCTGTTGAACAAAAAAATAAAGTAGCCCCGTGGTTGTCCATGCTAGAAGGTGGTTCATCCTTAATCGAAATTGATTTTATTTCCCACACCCATAGGTGAGGGGAGTATTGTGATCGCGAAAATTTTCGATTTTGAGATAATACACTTTTTGGGGGTTTTATGATATCTACATAACGAAAATACACGTCACCCATTTCCGTCTGTCTGTCGCTCTGTCGGTCTGTCTGTCGATCTGTCGGTCTGTCTGTCGACCTGTCTGTCTGTCGGTCTGTCTGTACGAATTTTTCTAGCTGGTGATATGCTGTGGGGTCGTAGTATGTAATGCTGCTATAATTTTGAAATTCGGTGCATGTGCGGCGGAGTAATTAGCAAAAAACAAAAAGAATTAAATATTGCTCAAACTTCGTTTTTATGCGTTTTTGGTGGGGGTGAAATTGGGGTGGTTGGGGGGTGGGGGGTTGTAAATAAAATTGAAAAAGCTGTTGCTTTCATAAAAGACTGTCCACTGACCTTTGAAGGAAGACCTGGTGACATAAATAACTTTTTTAGGTCCATCCGAACATTGCCTTGCCTATTGCAGAAACCAAAGGACCTAGAATTTTTTCTGGTGTAAACGGGTATTGCTTTAGACCGTTCTATATTGTGTAACAAGGAAACTCTTGAATTGATGTTAATGGAATTTTGACACAGTATTACTACCGTGGCGAGGATGGAAAGTGCGTATTGTTTTTATAAATCGTGCCAGTGGCGGCGCAGAAATAATAAAAGAACTAGAAAATATAAAAACAGCTCAAACTTCGTTTTTAACCGTTTTAGAAGTCCCTGATCATTTTCTGCGCTTTTTTAAGTGGGGGTGAAATAGGGGCGGTTGGGGGGTTGAAAAACTAAAAAAATTTGTTGTGTTCATAATAGGCTGTCCACTAACCTGTGAAGGAAGACCTAGCCACATTAATCACCTTTTTAGCTCCATCCGAACATTGCCTAGCCTATTACCGAAACTAAAGGACTATTTTTTAACGTGGAGAATATTAAATTGATTCTAACGAAATTTTGTCACAGTGTTACTACCATGGTGAGGATGGAAAACGCGTATGGTTGTTATAAATCGTGTCAGTGGCAGCGTAGCAGTAATCAACAAACTAAAAATATGAAAACAGCTATAACTTCGTTTTTAGATGTTTTAGGGGTTCCTGATGATTTTCCTCCTTTTCTTGGGTGGTGATGAAATTGGCGTGGTTGGGGGTTGTAAAACTGAAAGGTCTGTAGCATTTATAATGGCTGTCCATTGACCTGTGAAGGAAAGACATAAGGCATGAGACAATTTTAGGGGGGGGGGGCTGCCGATGATTTGGTAGCAAGGGGATCTCAGCTTCATGCTATGGGAAAATACTAAACTGGTATCACAGCAATGTGTGGGAAGTGCTGAGTCAATCAACTTAACTTCATTTTTTTTGTGAATACCATGGAGTGGACAGACGAACAAATATTGAGTCCCATCGAAATCTACCGTGCCCGTCCCTCCTTTTGGGACAGTTCAAATGCCAACAGCAAAAATAAAAACCGGAGATATGATGGTATCATCGAAATCGCCGTTTCATTTGGAGTCGAAAAGCAGGAAATTGAACCCAAAATAAAAACTTTGCAAAGCTATTTCTCAATGGAATAAATGACCCTACAATTTGGGACGTTTACACTTCACAATCAAAGTGGACGTCCTACCTACCCGAATGGGCTGAACCAAATGGGCCGCCTGGCATAGGCCGACCAGTCTGATTTGGCTCAATGTGGGCGCGCCTTTCCTGATAAATTGGCTCGGAAATTTGATACAATACCTAACTGTGAACCATAGATCTGCCAACTTTATTTTAACTACTTCTTGTGTATTTTTAATTAAACTTAAGCTACACATGTTGCAAAATTGTCCATTTTGGTACTCGCAATTTTATTACCATTGTCCTAGTGTCGAGAATGCAAAGCTACGTTATGTCATTTACAAGACATTGTGAATGTGAATTGTTAATGTAAGTCCCAACTCAGTCGGAAGGTGAACTCAAAGTTCGGTATCATCAATTATAGGTAGCTATGCACGAAGCGAGTTCGATACATGACATGTTACAGTTTAAGGCAACATATGGCGCAGTGTTGCAGTTACTGTCATATAAGACTGACAAAATTCAACAACTACGAGTACCTTTTCAGGAGCTTGCGAAAGCATACTTATCTTATCTAGGCAGATGATGCCAATTTAATGGATTTTCCGTTAAATGTATCGAATTTCTGTAAATAGAGATGAACAGCAGTAGTGAGTCAACTTGCTATTAATTCAAAGGAGTGTTGAGCGTTACAAGCTCACAAACCCGCATACAGGTGAAGCATGAAGTTAATGAAAGTGTGTTAAAAAGGAACATGTTCGTCAATTGTCACCTTCACCTAAAGAAGATTTAAGATATTTCTTATAACCACGAATTATAAAAACAATGGTGGAAGTCTGAGATAATCACTTTTCAATCTTTCAAACGGCGAAGCATATTAACGTTATTACTTGTTAGTGAATTAATGATCGTTATTTACGTATAAACTACTGTTCAATAGATAATATATCGCACGAAGAAACAAAACTTATTTACCTTCAAAATGGTAGTAAAAGGTAAACTATACTGTAACCAATATCTTAAGAAGTGTTCGAAAGGGCTGTTTGTTATACTTTAAATAATAATGATGTATTCGAAGCAGGCACAGTCTTTGGCGCAAGTATAGAGTGCTTCAAGTAATTTGAGGAATAAAAACCATTTCTGTGATGCAAAGAAAATACATTGCCAGTTTAGATAACAGTTTTATTCTGAATCTGCACTACATTTATTCTGCATATAAGAGAACGTCCCAAATACATTCGCAGGAGAGCCATTTTTAAGAATGTAATCCTTATCACAATCCAAGCTAAAAGGCCATAACATAGGCACAACAACGCATTGTTTGGTTTTTTCCTAAAAAATAAAAGCTAAAAAATTGTGCGATGAGTTGTGATACATATGTTTATCATACTGTAGGTATTTTTTTATTTGTGAAACCAGTTAAAGTTGCATTTTTTCATGCTACTTCTACACTGTCAAGAAAAATATAATTGCAAACAATGATTACCGGACTGACAGCCAGGTAGACTGACGGGAACCAAGGAAATGTCATAAAATTTCCAAGAACGTTGATTCTCAAATCCTTGAGGTTGTTAGAAATAGCGCTTCAATGTTTTTTGTCAAAGGGAAGAAGGGTTTGGATATCTACCTTCAATTTTTCAGCAAACTTGATACCCATTGAGCGAAGTTAACCTTCTTAGCGGCTATGTAGAAGTGAGTTGAGATAGAGTAACTTGGTAGTTCCTCTTCAAAGCGTTCTAAGCTCATTTCATAAACTAGCAAATTAGTTGCGGTGGATTTCCCAACCACAAAGCCATGCTGCTTTGCAAACAAAAACCTTTACGTTGCCAGAATATTACATTATTAAGTAATTTATCAAACAATATATGGATCACTGACAACTTGGGATGAAAAATAATTTTTTATGCTACGTGTATCATCTAATAGCGATTAACAGAATCGATAGGCAAACGGTTTAGAAATTCCAAAATGGGTAAGGGTTCGTTTTAGCGAAACCCAAAACGGGCATTGAGATTGGTGTCAGTCGACGCGGATTGACGCCCTGAGTCGAACGATACCACTCCCGGACTGAGGAAATGTTCCGGTGAAAAGCTACAGCACTTTGAAATTCACAAATTCCAATAGCTTACCTAATATAAAGTAAGCAAATCGGTTCAGGTAAAAAGGTGTGTCTAGCGACTCAACCTGATATCTTGACTTAAATTGTACCAAATCCAGACTGTACCACCGCTTATTTTGATTCTTAATTGGAAGTTAATGAAAATACGTTCCTTTGGGCCCTACCCCCCATGCTATGGAAAAAACCGAACAGGTGAGGATCCTAATCGGGAAACTTGTGTTGCTTAGACTATTTAAAATATTCAAAGACAGTGACGTCCCCCAGACCGCCCGTTATACGTTTACACAAAACTAATTCAACATCATAAACTAACCTGGTTTTCGGTTATTCATATTTTCTCGATAGCTTTAGCATTAAACATTTAAAGTATCATAACTTTTTTATTTCCCACCCTAGGATGTTGCGACTGGTGGCGTTGTGTTGTATTCATCTAGCGCTTTCGCACGATATATAGTTTGACCACATATTTCATGAAAGATTAGGTTTGAAATTTTAAAGTGGCGCAGATTTTCATCGAAGCGTTTCCTCAGTCTTGGAGAGGTCTAATTCGACTCAGGAGATCAAGCAGAATCAATTAACACTTATTTAGCGACCAATTAAACCGAATTTGACCTCATTAAGTTGACCGTTTGGCATAAGTGAGGTTAGGTACTGATACTTTAAAGTATCATAGAATTTTACAGGGGCATTTCCTCAGTCTAGGAGTGATGTTGTTCGACTCAGGGCGTCAATCCGCGTCGATTGACACCGATATCAATGCCCGTTTCGAGTTTCGCTAAAACGAACTTTAGCCCAAAAATGTCATGGTTTTCCCTAGTTAGCATTAACAGGTTTAACTTATCTGGAGTGGCATTACTGCGATTTCCTCTACAAGGAAGGAAAAACCCCGGTACCCAATAAAACATGATATAAATGAGGAGTTCATGAAACCTTTTGCCGAAGCCACCGGAGTTTATCGCCTTGCCCAAAAAATCAGGAGCTATGGAGTGCTAAGACCTTAAAACAATAAGACTGATGAGCCGTCTACTATGTACAACTATTTCAATAGATTACACGCAGAAGAATTTATAGAATATATAAAGAACAAGTGGCAATTACTTATTTTAGTTTCAGAGATGCCGTAGGTACACAAAAAGCCATATATAGCGTCCAAGTTCTATTCCAGAGATGCAGGAGATCAATTGTAAAGAGTTTACATGCCTTGTTGATTATCGAAATACTTTTCAAAATGTAAAACATCAAAAACTAGTAGGAGTTCTGGAAAACGTAGGCTTGAATCGAAAGGACATAATTGTTAACTTGTAGTGGAATCAGTCAAGGAAACGAGGCAAAAGAGGAAACGAAAATTTTGAGAGGTGTAACGCGTTCTTTCCCCATTATTGTTTAATATCTATTCAGAATTTATATTCAGAGAAGCCCTAGAAGACAGATTCAGGTGTACTTCTGAATGGAAAAAGAGTGAACATATTCGTTATGCAGATGATACGGTCGCTTTCGCCGATAACATAGGATGTTTACAAAACCTTATGAATAGTATAACAGAGTATATCCAACCATATGACGCGGAACTTCAGTAAATTAACTGTGGGATCACTGGCAGGAAATACGAGGCAAAATTGAAAAAGCCAAGACCACATCCAGCTAAATGAGAAATTTGTTCACGAGTCATGACATCACGTTGTACACCAAAATAAGACTCCTGTGCTGCTACGTATACTCTGTTGTCTTTTACAGCGTTGAAGCATAAGGGCTTACTGAAACTACGGGAAAATATGGGAAAATAGAAGGAAGCAGTGTATAAGGCTGGAAAGCTCCAATATTTGTAACATGTAATGAGGAACGAAAATCGACTTCATTTATTGCAATCTAGATAGATTGCAAGTAAAAGTACTGGGAAAACAAAGACTGGACAGAGGACGTATTTCATGGCTAAACAATTTTAGAACCTGGTCTGGTGTGAGTACAACTGAATTATTCCAAGCTGCAATTAACAAAGTCAAAACAGCATTTATGATAGCCAATATCTGGAGCGGATAGGAACTTAGAGAAAAAGAATACCATCAAAAAAAGCTTTTCAATGGATCTATCGCACGAAATTCATCGTTTCTGTCACCTGATGATGGATGGCCGTATAGAAGGGGTAACTCTTCACGGACGATAGCCAGTTTTATTTGCCTTGTAAATATGTTGCAAATAAATAAACTAAACTAATAGTTTATACCTATAACTAATTTTTTGTGACAACTAAATGTTTAAAGCCCCGTGTGGGGGCGGGTTAGGATATCTCCCATCGTATATCCTGCGTGTCGTAAAAGGCGACTAAAAGGAACCGAACTACTGTCGGTATAAGCAGTAACCTCTTCCCAACCAACAGCTTTGGGTGGACGAGTTGACAAGAGTCAGGACACCTTCTTGTCCTTGTGGTGAGAAATTGTCCCTAAAGGTGGATGAACCAGTAGATACATCTGGTCAACGGCATGAGGATGCAGAAAGCAAATTGGAAACTACTGCATTAAAGATCTTCAAGATATCCCAAGAGAAACTCGTAAAATGGGTAACGTGAGAAACTATTGATAATATTAGTGTCGGCAATACTAGCTAGCTCTGACTTAATACATTTTACGAGTTCACAACATGTATGTTAAGACATTATGACTATGATGATGAAATGTTTAAAAACTTATTGTAATCGATCTGTGAAAATAATAGCATTTCTTACTACACTTACTCGATGCGATCGTGAAAACCTTCAAACTTGAGATAATAAGGTAACTTTTCTTTGAAGTCTCATGATATCCATGTGACGACAAATCATGTAACTCGTTTTCTTCGGTCTGGTCATTTTTTTGGCTAACTGTCCAGAAATCATTGGCTCCTCTAAAAGTTGAAAAGCAATAAAGCAACTTTCTTACAGTAGATTTCCATTATTACAAAAACAGATCCATCCATGAAGTGGCTCCGAACTAATAATCTAAATAACCAGTATTTCTAATATAACGTTAAAGGTTTGATATAACATTAATGAAATTCGAGTAACCCAATGCAAGGGCGTGACGGGTACTGAAAGTGTGTTCTATTCAAAAACAGGGTCTCATGCGCCACTTGTTATATTCTGTCACATGAAAAACATGAAAAAGCGTCGGATCAAGAGATAGTGAATATGTGATCAAACTTTAGGGATTGGATCTGCGTCTGATCTGCTACAGATTCTGAGTTCTCAAAGAATAAAATCTTATGTTCGCTGAAAACATTAACATGTGATTTGGACTTTCCAGTGTCCCCTAATACCATCTGTGTTGAAAAGCAAAAACTGACTTGGTATTGTATATAAATTTACTTAATTTATGTATGTAAATGACCGTTAATTTCGACAGTACAACGCAGGCATGATCCACCATGGGTTAATAATTAATAAAAAATTACGCCATGCGGCTTGGTTCAGTACTTCCTTAATTTATGTATGTAAATGACCGTTAATTTCGACAGTACAACGCAGGCATGATCCACCATGGGTTAATAATTAATAAAAAATTACGCCATGTAAAAAAATTGAGATCCCGAACCGATTCAAATGAAGCGGAAATGGTCAGGAACAGCCCAGACAACTCAAATAGGATTTTTGGATGGTTTAGGCGCTTTTCGTTTCTTGTTAGTTACTTCACTGCCAATGCAAGAATTTTCAAAAATATATAGTAGCGTTACCTACCGCGACACACCGAAAAACAGGCCGACGACAATACCTAAGTTGATTTCTTTGAAAGCAATTTAGAGCATGCCCTGCTAGATTTGAAAAAACTAGACCATTTTTCAGAAACAGTGAAAGTTTTTCATTCCTGCCCTGGTAGAAACCTATTGTCACAATTTCATTAATAGCCTCAGTTATTGATGAGCTCAGGAAAGTTGCCAGACAGACAGGCGTAGGTGAGTGACGTGGTTTTTTTATAGTACAGATGTCATACAACGGCCAAGAGATATGCTATCTCAAATCCCGTTTTACTTCCAACACCGATAGGTGAGGGGAGTATTGTGATCGCGAAAATTTTCGATTTTGAGATAATACGCTTTTTGGATGTTTTAAGATGTCTACATAACGAAAATCCATGTCACTCATTTCAGTCGGTCTGTCTGTCTGTTTGTCGGTCTGTCTGTCTGTCTGTCTGTCTGTCTGTCTGTCTGTCTGTCTGTCTGTCTGTCTGTCTGTCTGTCTGTCTGTCTGTCTGTCTGTCTGTCTGTCTGTCTGTCTGTCTGTCTGTCTGTCTGTCTGTCTGTCTGTCTGTCTGTCTGTCTGTCTGTCTGTCTGTCTGTCTGTCTGTCTGTCTGTCTGTCTGTCTGTCTGTCTGTCTGTCTGTCTGTCTGTCTGTCTGTCTGTCTGTCTGTCTGTCTGTCTGTCTGTCTGTCTGTCTGTCTGTCTGTCTGTCTGTCTGTCTGTCTGTCTGTCTGTCTGTCTGTCTGTCTGTCTGTCTGTCTGTCTGTCTGTCTGTCTGTCTGTCTGTCTGTCTGTCTGTCTGTCTGTCTGTCTGTCTGTCTGTCTGTCTGTCTGTCTGTCTGTCTGTCTGTCTGTCTGTCTGTCTGTCTGTCTGTCTGTCTGTCTGTCTGTCTGTCTGTCTGTCTGTCTGTCTGTCTGTCTGTCTGTCTGTCTGTCTGTCTGTCTGTCTGTCTGTCTGTCTGTCTGTCTGTCTGTCTGTCTGTCTGTCTGTCTGTCTGTCTGTCTGTCTGTCTGTCTGTCTGTCTGTCTGTCTGTCTGTCTGTCTGTCTGTCTGTCTGTCTGTCTGTCTGTCTGTCTGTCTGTCTGTCTGTCTGTCTGTCTGTCTGTCTGTCTGTCTGTCTGTCTGTCTGTCTGTCTGTCTGTCTGTCTGTCTGTCTGTCTGTCTGTCTGTCTGTCTGTCTGTCTGTCTGTCTGTCTGTCTGTCTGTCTGTCTGTCTGTCTGTCTGTCTGTCTGTCTGTCTGTCTGTCTGTCTGTCTGTCTGTCTGTCTGTCTGTCTGTCTGTCTGTCTGTCTGTCTGTCTGTCTGTCTGTCTGTCTGTCTGTCTGTCTGTCTGTCTGTCTGTCTGTCTGTCTGTCTGTCTGTCTGTCTGTCTGTCTGTCTGTCTGTCTGTCTGTCTGTCTGTCTGTCTGTCTGTCTGTCTGTCTGTCTGTCTGTCTGTCTGTCTGTCTGTCTGTCTGTCTGTCTGTCTGTCTGTCTGTCTGTCTGTCTGTCTGTCTGTCTGTCTGTCTGTCTGTCTGTCTGTCTGTCTGTCTGTCTGTCTGTCTGTCTGTCTGTCTGTCTGTCTGTCTGTCTGTCTGTCTGTCTGTCTGTCTGTCTGTCTGTCTGTCTGTCTGTCTGTCTGTCTGTCTGTCTGTCTGTCTGTCTGTCTGTCTGTCTGTCTGTCTGTCTGTCTGTCTGTCTGTCTGTCTGTCTGTCTGTCTGTCTGTCTGTCTGTCTGTCTGTCTGTCTGTCTGTCTGTCTGTCTGTCTGTCTGTCTGTCTGTCTGTCTGTCTGTCTGTCTGTCTGTCTGTCTGTCTGTCTGTCTGTCTGTCTGTCTGTCTGTCTGTCTGTCTGTCTGTCTGTCTGTCTGTCTGTCTGTCTGTCTGTCTGTCTGTCTGTCTGTCTGTCTGTCTGTCTGTCTGTCTGTCTGTCTGTCTGTCTGTCTGTCTGTCTGTCTGTCTGTCTGTCTGTCTGTCTGTCTGTCTGTCTGTCTGTCTGTCTGTCTGTCTGTCTGTCTGTCTGTCTGTCTGTCTGTCTGTCTGTCTGTCTGTCTGTCTGTCTGTCTGTCTGTCTGTCTGTCTGTCTGTCTGTCTGTCTGTCTGTCTGTCTGTCTGTCTGTCTGTCTGTCTGTCTGTCTGTCTGTCTGTCTGTCTGTCTGTCTGTCTGTCTGTCTGTCTGTCTGTCTGTCTGTCTGTCTGTCTGTCTGTCTGTCTGTCTGTCTGTCTGTCTGTCTGTCTGTCTGTCTGTCTGTCTGTCTGTCTGTCTGTCTGTCTGTCTGTCTGTCTGTCTGTCTGTCTGTCTGTCTGTCTGTCTGTCTGTCTGTCTGTCTGTCTGTCTGTCTGTCTGTCTGTCTGTCTGTCTGTCTGTCTGTCTGTCTGTCTGTCTGTCTGTCTGTCTGTCTGTCTGTCTGTCTGTCTGTCTGTCTGTCTGTCTGTCTGTCTGTCTGTCTGTCTGTCTGTCTGTCTGTCTGTCTGTCTGTCTGTCTGTCTGTCTGTCTGTCTGTCTGTCTGTCTGTCTGTCTGTCTGTCTGTCTGTCTGTCTGTCTGTCTGTCTGTCTGTCTGTCTGTCTGTCTGTCTGTCTGTCTGTCTGTCTGTCTGTCTGTCTGTCTGTCTGTCTGTCTGTCTGTCTGTCTGTCTGTCTGTCTGTCTGTCTGTCTGTCTGTCTGTCTGTCTGTCTGTCTGTCTGTCTGTCTGTCTGTCTGTCTGTCTGTCTGTCTGTCTGTCTGTCTGTCTGTCTGTCTGTCTGTCTGTCTGTCTGTCTGTCTGTCTGTCTGTCTGTCTGTCTGTCTGTCTGTCTGTCTGTCTGTCTGTCTGTCTGTCTGTCTGTCTGTCTGTCTGTCTGTCTGTCTGTCTGTCTGTCTGTCTGTCTGTCTGTCTGTCTGTCTGTCTGTCTGTCTGTCTGTCTGTCTGTCTGTCTGTCTGTCTGTCTGTCTGTCTGTCTGTCTGTCTGTCTGTCTGTCTGTCTGTCTGTCTGTCTGTCTGTCTGTCTGTCTGTCTGTCTGTCTGTCTGTCTGTCTGTCTGTCTGTCTGTCTGTCTGTCTGTCTGTCTGTCTGTCTGTCTGTCTGTCTGTCTGTCTGTCTGTCTGTCTGTCTGTCTGTCTGTCTGTCTGTCTGTCTGTCTGTCTGTCTGTCTGTCTGTCTGTCTGTCTGTCTGTCTGTCTGTCTGTCTGTCTGTCTGTCTGTCTGTCTGTCTGTCTGTCTGTCTGTCTGTCTGTCTGTCTGTCTGTCTGTCTGTCTGTCTGTCTGTCTGTCTGTCTGTCTGTCTGTCTGTCTGTCTGTCTGTCTGTCTGTCTGTCTGTCTGTCTGTCTGTCTGTCTGTCTGTCTGTCTGTCTGTCTGTCTGTCTGTCTGTCTGTCTGTCTGTCTGTCTGTCTGTCTGTCTGTCTGTCTGTCTGTCTGTCTGTCTGTCTGTCTGTCTGTCTGTCTGTCTGTCTGTCTGTCTGTCTGTCTGTCTGTCTGTCTGTCTGTCTGTCTGTCTGTCTGTCTGTCTGTCTGTCTGTCTGTCTGTCTGTCTGTCTGTCTGTCTGTCTGTCTGTCTGTCTGTCTGTCTGTCTGTCTGTCTGTCTGTCTGTCTGTCTGTCTGTCTGTCTGTCTGTCTGTCTGTCTGTCTGTCTGTCTGTCTGTCTGTCTGTCTGTCTGTCTGTCTGTCTGTCTGTCTGTCTGTCTGTCTGTCTGTCTGTCTGTCTGTCTGTCTGTCTGTCTGTCTGTCTGTCTGTCTGTCTGTCTGTCTGTCTGTCTGTCTGTCTGTCTGTCTGTCTGTCTGTCTGTCTGTCTGTCTGTCTGTCTGTCTGTCTGTCTGTCTGTCTGTCTGTCTGTCTGTCTGTCTGTCTGTCTGTCTGTCTGTCTGTCTGTCTGTCTGTCTGTCTGTCTGTCTGTCTGTCTGTCTGTCTGTCTGTCTGTCTGTCTGTCTGTCTGTCTGTCTGTCTGTCTGTCTGTCTGTCTGTCTGTCTGTCTGTCTGTCTGTCTGTCTGTCTGTCTGTCTGTCTGTCTGTCTGTCTGTCTGTCTGTCTGTCTGTCTGTCTGTCTGTCTGTCTGTCTGTCTGTCTGTCTGTCTGTCTGTCTGTCTGTCTGTCTGTCTGTCTGTCTGTCTGTCTGTCTGTCTGTCTGTCTGTCTGTCTGTCTGTCTGTCTGTCTGTCTGTCTGTCTGTCTGTCTGTCTGTCTGTCTGTCTGTCTGTCTGTCTGTCTGTCTGTCTGTCTGTCTGTCTGTCTGTCTGTCTGTCTGTCTGTCTGTCTGTCTGTCTGTCTGTCTGTCTGTCTGTCTGTCTGTCTGTCTGTCTGTCTGTCTGTCTGTCTGTCTGTCTGTCTGTCTGTCTGTCTGTCTGTCTGTCTGTCTGTCTGTCTGTCTGTCTGTCTGTCTGTCTGTCTGTCTGTCTGTCTGTCTGTCTGTCTGTCTGTCTGTCTGTCTGTCTGTCTGTCTGTCTGTCTGTCTGTCTGTCTGTCTGTCTGTCTGTCTGTCTGTCTGTCTGTCTGTCTGTCTGTCTGTCTGTCTGTCTGTCTGTCTGTCTGTCTGTCTGTCTGTCTGTCTGTCTGTCTGTCTGTCTGTCTGTCTGTCTGTCTGTCTGTCTGTCTGTCTGTCTGTCTGTCTGTCTGTCTGTCTGTCTGTCTGTCTGTCTGTCTGTCTGTCTGTCTGTCTGTCTGTCTGTCTGTCTGTCTGTCTGTCTGTCTGTCTGTCTGTCTGTCTGTCTGTCTGTCTGTCTGTCTGTCTGTCTGTCTGTCTGTCTGTCTGTCTGTCTGTCTGTCTGTCTGTCTGTCTGTCTGTCTGTCTGTCTGTCTGTCTGTCTGTCTGTCTGTCTGTCTGTCTGTCTGTCTGTCTGTCTGTCTGTCTGTCTGTCTGTCTGTCTGTCTGTCTGTCTGTCTGTCTGTCTGTCTGTCTGTCTGTCTGTCTGTCTGTCTGTCTGTCTGTCTGTCTGTCTGTCTGTCTGTCTGTCTGTCTGTCTGTCTGTCTGTCTGTCTGTCTGTCTGTCTGTCTGTCTGTCTGTCTGTCTGTCTGTCTGTCTGTCTGTCTGTCTGTCTGTCTGTCTGTCTGTCTGTCTGTCTGTCTGTCTGTCTGTCTGTCTGTCTGTCTGTCTGTCTGTCTGTCTGTCTGTCTGTCTGTCTGTCTGTCTGTCTGTCTGTCTGTCTGTCTGTCTGTCTGTCTGTCTGTCTGTCTGTCTGTCTGTCTGTCTGTCTGTCTGTCTGTCTGTCTGTCTGTCTGTCTGTCTGTCTGTCTGTCTGTCTGTCTGTCTGTCTGTCTGTCTGTCTGTCTGTCTGTCTGTCTGTCTGTCTGTCTGTCTGTCTGTCTGTCTGTCTGTCTGTCTGTCTGTCTGTCTGTCTGTCTGTCTGTCTGTCTGTCTGTCTGTCTGTCTGTCTGTCTGTCTGTCTGTCTGTCTGTCTGTCTGTCTGTCTGTCTGTCTGTCTGTCTGTCTGTCTGTCTGTCTGTCTGTCTGTCTGTCTGTCTGTCTGTCTGTCTGTCTGTCTGTCTGTCTGTCTGTCTGTCTGTCTGTCTGTCTGTCTGTCTGTCTGTCTGTCTGTCTGTCTGTCTGTCTGTCTGTCTGTCTGTCTGTCTGTCTGTCTGTCTGTCTGTCTGTCTGTCTGTCTGTCTGTCTGTCTGTCTGTCTGTCTGTCTGTCTGTCTGTCTGTCTGTCTGTCTGTCTGTCTGTCTGTCTGTCTGTCTGTCTGTCTGTCTGTCTGTCTGTCTGTCTGTCTGTCTGTCTGTCTGTCTGTCTGTCTGTCTGTCTGTCTGTCTGTCTGTCTGTCTGTCTGTCTGTCTGTCTGTCTGTCTGTCTGTCTGTCTGTCTGTCTGTCTGTCTGTCTGTCTGTCTGTCTGTCTGTCTGTCTGTCTGTCTGTCTGTCTGTCTGTCTGTCTGTCTGTCTGTCTGTCTGTCTGTCTGTCTGTCTGTCTGTCTGTCTGTCTGTCTGTCTGTCTGTCTGTCTGTCTGTCTGTCTGTCTGTCTGTCTGTCTGTCTGTCTGTCTGTCTGTCTGTCTGTCTGTCTGTCTGTCTGTCTGTCTGTCTGTCTGTCTGTCTGTCTGTCTGTCTGTCTGTCTGTCTGTCTGTCTGTCTGTCTGTCTGTCTGTCTGTCTGTCTGTCTGTCTGTCTGTCTGTCTGTCTGTCTGTCTGTCGATCTGTCTGTCTGTCTGTCTGTTGTCGTTTTTCTAGCCTCGCAATCTCAGTAACCACTGCATGGATTGTGATGAAATTTGGGCAGCGATATGCTGTTGTGTCGTAGTAGGTCATGTTATACCTTTGAAAATCGTTGTGCGAGGGGCGGAGCAATTAGCAAAAAACAAAAATTTCCAAATATTCCTCAAACTACGTTTTTTCTACTTTTTTTCGAGTAGGGGAGAATTTGGGGTGGTTGGGGGGTGGGGGGGTTGTAAAACTGAAAAATTTGTTGTATTTATAATAGGCTGTCCATTGACCTGTAAACAAAAAACCTAGCGGCATAATACACCTTTTAGGTCCATCCGAACATTGTCTTGCTTATTATAGAAACCAAGGGATTTAGAATGTGAATGTATACATACGAGTGTTGCTTTAGATCGTTATATTATTATATTGCGTAACGCGAAAATTATTGAATTGATTTTAATTAAATTTTGACACAGTATTCGACCGCGGCGAGGATGGTGGCGCAGCAATAATAAAACACCAAAAATATGAAAACAGCTCAAACTTTGTTTTCATGCGTTTTAGGGGTTCCTGATCATTTTCTACTTTTTTGGGGCGAGGGTGAAATTGGGGCGGTTGGGGGGTGGGGGGTTGTAAAACAGAAAAAGATTCGTTGTATTCATTATAGTTTGTCCATTGACCTGTGAAAGAAATACCTAGCGGCATATTACATTTTTTTAGGTCCATCTTTTGTTTTATTTCTTTCTATGTATACTGCATAAGCGGAAATTATTGAATTGATTTTAATGAAATTTTGATACAGAATTTAGTGCCGCGGCTAGAATAAGAATTAAGTGCTGCGGCTAGAATGGAAAACGCGCCTGTTTTTGAAAAATCGAGTCAGTGGTGGCGCAGCAATAATAGAAAAAACTAAAAATATAAAAACAGTTCTGACTTTGTTTTTAGATGGTCTGGAGGCTCCTGGTCGTTTTGCATCGTCCAGTTGAAGCATGCAGAAAAAAAACTGTGGCGTCCTAGCTTCTAGGGAGGGAGACGCGAGAAAGTATTTACGAGAGTTTTTGTGTTGGATGTTTCTTTGCGGGTGGATGGGCGATGATTTGGTTGCAAGGGGATTTCAAATTATAGCTTCATGCAATGGGAAAATAATAAAATGGTATTATCATTGTGTGTGGGAAGTACTGAGTCAATCAATTTGACTCCATTTTTGCTAGTGCGATGAAATTCTTTATGCTAATGTTTGCTTACTCAAAACTGTGTTTACTAACCTTTCCTAATCCAACTTCTTGCCTTCGCCGAGGCTTAGCTATAGAAAACTCCCTCCGCCTACTGGCAAATATTACATAAGTACATAGTCGATTTGTACACTATAATCAGGCGAGCATGAGGTAAACAATCATGCAGTTGTATCTCTATCTGTTATAACAACATGATAAACTGCAAAAAGCTTTACCTCGGATAAACTCTCAGAGGAAATCCATACCCATCAATTATTTATGATCCGTATACATTTACATTATCACCATAAAACTGCTTATAACTGTGTCCACATTTAACAGTATGTAGCAAGCGTGAGTTTACGATGTTATAATCATCATCATAGTCACAATGTCTTAACAGACATGTTGTGAACTGGTAAAATGCATTAATATGGAGCTAGAGTATTGACGACAAGAATATTATCAATAGGTTTGAGAACTGTAGTTCGCCATCGTTCGCGATTTACTGTCAGTTCAGTGGCGCTCTTAATACTCATATCTAGCAACTGTTTCGTCGTATCCACCCAGCGTGTAGGGGAACGGCCACGGCGCCGCCCACTCGGGGCGAGACCCTGAACTAAAAGTTTCTCCATATTATCGCTTCTGTGAATATGTCCGAAGAATGCAAGCATTCTCGTCGACTCAATGTTATAAACATGGTGCCAAAAGGCAAGTTATCACTTTGCTTTCTTTAAGCGCAGCTCTGCTTTGTTTGTGTGATATCGTTTGAATTGGTGTTGCTCGCCGAGTATCTAACTCTATTCTTTACGTACTTCGTGTGTAAGTTTTCAACCATAACGATGATATTGAGCTCCGTAAGCCTATTATTAATATAAGCCGCATATTACTCATATCGTCAATTTATGGAAAAGGTGCATTTCCTAAAATTACGGAGAAAAGCTTTGATAGCGGCTATATGTATAATAAATCTTTTCCAAGACCTTAGATCGATTAGCCTCCTTCCAATTTTATCCAAAGAGCAAAAAATGTCATTATGGTGAGAGTTGTCGTTTAATCCCTAGAAAACAGTCTGGATTTCGTAGTGGACATTTCACAACTACAGCTCTTTTGAATAGGTCTAATGACGCTTTCAGATCTCTAGACAATAAAAGTTGTTCGGTTCTGGTTACGATTGATTACCGTAAGGCCTAGATCAATCATAAGCTACTTGTTACTATACTGAAACTTTTTGGCTTTGACTGCACAGCTTTATTTGACAGACATTTGACAGATCGACGTTAATGTGTATGTGGAAGCAATAACATCTCTAGTTTGCAATCTCCTCCAGTGCCACTCAAGGTTCCATTTTAGGACCCTTGGTTTTCCTAATTTATGTTGCAGATTTATCTACTCAAGTCAGTTGCTCTACGCAACGACACCTCTGTTTTCCTTCTAACGGTACCTACTGCCAACATCAAAGTTGGCTCAGGACCCAGGAAGTTATTCCTCGTCCCATGCCTTTCCGCTGCTAGGCCACTCAATTTCGTGAATACGAAAGGCGCAATCTAAAATCGCGTATATTCCTGCTTGGAATACCCAACAGAGGACTAGAGCTTTGTTTTTTGGTCCATAGACCCTAGCGCCAGAGCCTTCGTCGGTAAGTGAGCTGTCCGTGTATCAGACTGGCCCTCTCCCCTCAGATAACCGCCTGCCACAACGAACTTATGTCAGGCTTAGAGTTCTGCATTGCAAGACAAACTTTAGGATTAGAAAAAACTTATAGGAAAGTATTGTTGTTTCGATGCTAAGCGACTGTGATATTGGATATTTTTCGTGCGTTGATCAGGCTAAGAAGAAACATCTTCAAGTCGTCCAAAATAATTGCGTTTGCTTCATTTACAGTATAAGGGAGTTTGGCCATGTCTCGTCCAAATACACTCACCCAAAATAGATGAAATCGATGATCTGGTACGGTACCGCTTTCTTGTTTTTATTAAAGAGCTTATTTTAACTGACAGACCTAAATTGTCGTAGGGTTTGAAGTTTGTTTAAAAGAAGTTTCGTTCGTATTTTCCAGAAAACCTTTATCAGTTTAAAAACTTCTGAGTATGTTGTATATTTTTCTCAGTTTCCATACACTGCAAGGGTAGGTTGAATTGCAAACTATTTAAAAGCAATTTTAGCTACAATGCAAAGATTTATACAACTCTCTTAGCTCTAATAATAAAACTGTCACGTCATCATCTCTCTTCCAATAAAAAAAATATGCAACCGAGTATGCAACTTATATTTCAACTCTTTCAACTCTATCTTTTTCAACTTTCTTCATATATTCTTCGTAACGTTGCCACCTCACGTTTTTCGGTTAATCGTGTTTTGTGTAAATTTTTATATCACGTAATCATCAATTATACTTCTAGCTTTTGTGGTTAAGTGTAAGAGTAGCTGAGTAGCTAAACTTGGTTAATAAAGTCGTATATAATTATTTTTGTTAATCATTTGTGTAACAAGTGCAACTATGCTTTTTGCATGTTTCGCACAGTATTTTTCCTGCGATAGAAATTAACATGTTTTTGAATGTTAGAAATTAGGTCACGAATTTCGCTAATAAGGTTATTAATTTTGTTTTCTTTACAAAACAATTCCAACGATGTCCTAATCCAACGGTTAAGAGAAGTCCTCCATAATAATTTGGATCGATAACTTTTTGCACTAATGCAAAAAACTTTTGTCTGTCGGTGTGCCTGTAGGTCTTCCTGCCTGTCTGTCTGTCAGACCATAAAGTGAGTACTACATAAAAAACTCGTTTGATGATCCAGAGAAGTTTAATAAACTACATTTACCTCCTAATTATGTTGTTGCTAGCGTTGACGTAATATCTTTGTTCAGTAACGTTTATCCATCATTTGCCATAGTTGACCGACTCACTGACTATTTTAGATACATATATAAATTAAACGCTATAAATGTATATAAAGTCGTTCTACATACTCTGAAATGACTGAGGTCTGAGCTGGAGAGATTCCATTGAATTCTCTTCCCCGCAAATATAATTTCATAACTCCAATCTGAGAATGCGAGCCGAGCAGGTCTTTGCCTGTGCAACTACCGTAGATTACAAATTCCAACGGCGTTCCCAAGTTTTCTTGCTGGATGTCGATAACATCTTTTTGTATTTGGTCGCCGGGAAATTGTTTGTAGCTGACGGCAGTTGAGTGAGCTGGAGATGCATTTAAGGCGATAACCTGAGGGTTGTTTCCCTTTACAGGGAGGTAGGTATTCGACATGTGCTATATGAAATGCCACAAGGCCTCAAACAAAAATATGGGTTACTAATAAAAGTTTTGGTCTGAAGTACTTGTCGAACGCAGAAACAACTTTAGTTCACCTGTTATAGAAAGGAGGTTTAGAAAATTGGTAACTGCACTGGTTTAAAACACTGCTCCCACTAACATCTACAGCGTGTCTCTGCTAAAATTTCCCACCACCTTGTCATCACTGAAATGATATAAAACTTAAAATCGCCGTAACACTTCGATTTTTATAGCGAGGGGGAGCTCTTTCACCGAGTACATCGTTATTGTGCGATCAACCCCGTCACATATAGCAACCCGTAGTTCAAAATCATAAATAAGACCACCATACTTGTGATACAATTCAAATGTTATATCAAAATAAAAATAGGTTTTTGAATCCAGTACCGAAAACACGCCGACGGCTCCCGAACCCGTGTGACGTCACCAGAGCGGTCAGGATGCTCCTTTGGCCAACAACGTCCTACTCCAGTACTAGATTCTAGATTCCCAGCCAATCGTGAAATACTTACTGGTAACTAGTATTTGTTCCAGATTACAGATTCCAGTAAGTAAGTACCTAATCAAATATGTTTCGTTGAAACAATCTGCCGAATCGCCGGATAGCTTAGTGGTTAGAGTGTCCGATAGTGAATCTGTGGGTCTTTGGTTCGAAACCCAGGCCTTCCAACTTTTTTTTAATTTTTTGATCAAAAAATTATTAATGTTCTTTTTGCACTTGTTACGGACATTTTTTTCTACGATCAACATAAATATGTTTTGAATCAAATTCTATTAGTGATTTTAGAAGTACTAAATTGGGGTTTAGATTTAAACATTTTTTTACGTAATTCAAAAATGTTTTATTAATATGGACATTTGATCCGAAAAACTAAAAAAAATATTTTTTCAATTAATTATAGGCAATTAAAAATTGAAATAGCCTGAGACACATTCAAATGAACACGCCTAGATTGGTCGTCTTAATTGTGACGTCACGATGGTATAGAGCAACTCTTTTCCATCCACAGAATATTTTCATTTGCTATTATATATTATATAATATTATAACTGTACTCTAAACGAATGTCAATGTCACATTTTTGACATTCGCGGATGCAAATGCGAATATCTGCAGCCAATATTCGCGAATGCGAATATCCAGTTTTATATTTATCAAAATAAAAGATATAATTCTATTTTTGTTTACTTAGGGCGTTAACTCTTATGTGAAATAATTATATTAATAGATTATTTATTGTAGAAGTATTTATTGATTATTACTTCTAGTTCAAGAAGATAATTATTATAACATTGAAATTCATAGAAGGATTACTTTTTTTGTTTATATTGCATTTATTATAAATTTTTGCTGGTTGAATTTTTATGAAAATTTAATTGTTAAGCTTCATTGCCCAAAGTGAAATAAATAAATGATACCAAGTGATAAAGAGAATGTGATTACGAGTTTGAGTTACCTTTTTTACATTAAAAAACTAAAAAAAAATGAATAAATTGAATGGATTAATGGATTCTGTTTTAACCAACTATTACATTAAAAAAAATAAATGGCGATTGATAATGATGGACAAACCTCATTTCCACTGACTTTTGGAATTGTCCACCGCCTCCTGTACTTAGTTTTTGCACTATCCAGTGGAAGTAATATGTCTAACAGAATTTGATTCAAACACATATTTATGTTGATCGTAGAAAAAAATTTACGTAACAAGTGAAAAACCACATCGATAAATTTTTTGATAGAAAAAAATTGAAAAAAGTTGGAAGGCCTGGGTTTCGAACCAAAGACCCACACATTCACTATCGGACACTCTAACCACTAGGCCATCCAGCGATGCAGGCGATCGTTTCAACGAAACATGTTTGATTAGGCACTTTATTATTGGAATCTGTTATCTGATTCAAAGATTCAAAAACATATTTATTTCGATCGTAGATTTTGTCTTGAGCTGCAAACTTCATTCATCGACTATGTTGCAACAAATATACACTAGTTGCCAGTAAGTATTTTCGCGACTGGCTGGGAATCTAGAATCCAGTATCGGAGTAAGACGTCGTTGGTCAGAGGAGCATCCTGACCGCCCTGGTGATGTCACACGGGTTCGGGAGCCGTCGGCGTGTTTTCGGTACTGGATTCAAAACCCATTTTTATTTTGATATAACTTTTGAATTATTGGGAAAAGAAGAAAACTAAAACAGTTTTGTTATAAAACATATATATGATCTTTCCATTTATCACAAAAATAATTATTTTTTTTTATTAATTCAAAACCTCAATTGGATTGAAGATTGATTCACTACCTATTATGGAAGGTAATTAAAAATATGGGATTCTCAAAATGAAATATGTTTGTTAGTGATCTTGTTTGAATTTTTTGAATTGATTTAGTTTAAATATTTTTTGCCAACCCAGCATAGAAATATGTATGTGTTACGCCCAATACCCGAATTCGGGCAATGCCCGAAAAAAATACGCAGTATCAGTTTTGAGCAAGGACTATTTCCCAAACCCGAAATATGAATTTTGTACGGCTATTGCGCATTACCAAATAGGCAGAACTAGTTTTGCGCATCTTGAAATACACAGAACTAGTTTTGCGGAACTTGAAATGCACAGGACTAGTTCTGTATATTTTCTGAATGACAAGCACAAATTCTGCTTATTCCATTTAATCAGCGCCAGCGACGAACTCAAATAAATGTACAGTTGGGGAAGTTAAATCATCAAATTGGTTTGTGCTTCCAAACCTCTTTTTGCGTTTTGACTTTTCGTACTTATATTGCAGGAACGTTGGCAAAGAAACCTAACCTAACCTAAACGATAGGTGCATAACGAATGTTCACTTTGGTTGTCATTTCGTACCACAGAACTAGTTCTGTGCATTTCAAGTTGCGCAAAACTAGTGCTGTGCATTCCAAGATGCGCAAAACAAGTTCTGCCTATTTGGTAATGCTCAATAGCGGTATAACACTAATATTTCGGGTTTGGGAAATATTCCTTGCTCAAATCTAGTTCTGTTCTAGTATTTTTTTCGAGCATTGCCCGAATTCGGCTATTGATTGTAACATATGCACCCCTCAGAGTCGCCACTATGTGGATGTCTATAAATTTTATTGACAGCACTGCTTGGTCGGTAATTGGTCGGTAACTTTTCCCATGTTCTCTCTCTCACTGTAACCAACTGTGACAGAATGTAAGTGCTGCGAATTTTGAGTGGAATGAAAGTCGTTTTTGAAGTGAATCACGGTGTTATTTCGAACAACAAAAAAGTGTAAGATCAAAAGCTGAAGCTTAGGAAAGTCCTAACAATGTTCATTACCGGAAATATTATCGTAAAAAAGGTTCCAAATGAGAGCCATTTTCTTCTGTACAGACGTACAGGCGTTATTTAAAATGTCTTCGACTTTATGCAGCTATTAATTGAAATCCAAAGTTTATATTACGCAGCCCGGTCCTATAGAAGTACAGACCATCTCCATAGTGACTTCGAAGATTCTGAGAAATGTGCGAAGATATTATGAATATTGCCTGTACGTCTGTATGGACCGAAATAGCTCACATTTGGAACTTTTCTTACGATTACATTTCAGCTAAAAAAATAAGACCGGATAAACAATTCCCCCTCGAAAAAAAGAACGACGTGTTACGGTTATTTTTATTTTTTTTATCATTTCAGAAATAAGGTGGCTGGCCAATTATTGCTGGGACACACTGTATCTGTCGATAAACTATTATAAAATGTTGGGTGTACTGGGTCGTTTAGTTATTTTGACAATCATTGGAAGTTAATTTTCACAAAAATATGTTAAAACTGAATTTCGCTTGCTGATTAAACATAACTTTTTGTGCAGAAGAACCGTAACTAGAATCTAGAAAATGCTTGATATATATTAGGCGTACCCTGCACCGTGAATTGCAATGGTTAAAAAGTGGTTTACTTCACTGAGAATAGTTGTGGTCGCTCGGAAGAAGTAAGAAATTAATTAGGGGGGGGGGGGGGGTATGGTTAGCACTTATTATTCTTCTTCACCCTATAGTATATGCTTTAGTTTTCGTTTTCGTTGTATTTTTTACACAAAAAATTATACCACCTCCCCGGCTCCCCGCCATCGCCTGCGCTCCGCTGTGTTCGTCATTATATTCCATACGCTCGTTGCGGCGAGGTCGTTAGAATAGTGGTTGTCATTTTTTTGCGTGTTTTCGTCAAGATGCCGAAATCAAGAAAGTGAATTATGCACGATTTTTATGGGTTAAGTATTAATAATTGCTAAATACCAAGCCTTCAAGAGATGTGTTGGTAACTGCGACGACACGCAATTGGCAATGACTTACATGACAAATTTTCCTGTTGGTCAGTAGACATCTATAGCAGCAAACTTTAGTTTATTAGAAACCCCATACCTATGTACTGACAACTTTTCCTGATGCCAGTAATTCGGTGTGGGCGGCATCGTGCTGGGGATTGGAATTCTTCAGAGAAGAAAAATCACATATAAATGGAATGTGGGTCACTAGATTTTCTCTTTTAAATTATATCACTCATTAAGTCTGGAATTTGTCTGGAAGACGTAAAACAAAGGTTTTTTGGTATACGCTAATAGATAGATATATACCACATTGTCATATAATTTCTGACTTAACAGTGCTATATATATATATACATACAAAACGGAATATGTAGTTGAATATTCACCTTAATTCGTCAGACTTTTGTAACAAAAAAGATCTAAGTCTTTTTACGGAAAACTTTTAAATATTTTTGAATTTTGAACTAGTGTGGAAACTTTTTATACATTCTCACACCATTATACAGCGTGTTCCCAAAAAAAGTTGTCCCCGTCTCTAGAGTATATAGAAAACTGAAGAATAATTGCGGTTTGCTTAGTAAAAAAATTTCGTTTAACGCGATCCGTATTCAAGATATAGGGCGTTGAAGAAAAAAATTATACACATCTTTTACGATTTTGCTGAAACTACTCGCAAAATGGTAATGAAATTTTACACGAATATGTTTTGGAAGCTAGTACATCCTATGAATTTGTTTTTATACCTGACTCATAGAGGGCGCTAGTTGCGCGGTATTCATACCAGGTAGTATTGAACATAACTCTTTTGAGGTTGCATTCATAAATTAAAATTTTAGGTGAGCTCAAACATCATTCAATTTTACACTAAGAAGGTACTCTTGGTAAAACTCGACACTGTGTACCGTTTTCGGATTATTTTGATTTGATTAAGGGCTTGTCTTTCTTATAACGTTTCACAAGAGTCCATTTTAATCGGTATATCTTGATTCTGTCCAAGATTGCGATGCAAAACTGGCATTTATTGATAGTTATGACAAAAAGACAACAATAATCAGACTTTTGAAACCGTTATTTGTAACATTAGATATTGTGAATAAAAATGTAGACAAATGTTGAATACACCGACATATTATTAACATTAAGCGAGTATTTATAAAACTCTAGCGCAGCTGTTAAGAAAAGTTTCCTAGAAGAAACTTACCAAGTAAAAATACATTTAGAACCGTTGAACGACATTGTCGAGAAACTGGGAATGTGAGACCAAAAAAAAACTGGATTCTGGTAGGCCAAAAACACAAGAACGATCAATAAAGAAAATATTATTTTACATTTAGTTGATCAAGATCTAACGCTTAGCATAAGGAATATGGCGAGACAAACAAATATGGCTTCTTCATGTACTTGGAGGATACTTAGTGAACAGCAGCTACATCCGTATCATTACAGACAAGTTTAAGAGCTCCTGCCAGACGATCTACCAGCTATATTGGATGTTTGTCAAACATTACAAGAAAGGACAGCACTCAATCCAAATGTTTTCAAGAATATTCTTTTTAGGTACGAGTCCACCTGTACGCAACAAGGTATGTTTAATTCCTATAATGCACACTACTGGTGTGATGAGAATCCACATGTCAAAAAGGTGGTGCAGAAGCTGAGATTCATTGGTCTCCTCGCTCATGCGATTTTAATCCTTAGGACTACATACTTTGGTCGTATCTTATGGAAAAAGTCTATGCTACAGAGGTAAATTCACGTCAAGAACTAGAAGACAGAACATCCTATGAATTTGTTTTTATACCTGGCTCACATAGAGGGCCCTAGTTACACGGTTCATACCACGTAGTATCGATCACAGCTTTTTATAAGTTAGATTTGTAAATTAAAATTTTAGGTGAACTTGAACACCATTCAATTCTACACGAAAAAGGTACTCTTGGTAAAACTCGGTACTGTGTACCGGTTTCGGAATATTTTGATTTGAAGATTATTAAGTAATATCTGGTGCGGGTATAAAGTAATGATAAAGTCATTAATTAAACAACAAAACACAAGAATAATATTATAATAAAGAACAAGAACATAAAATAAAATACAATCAGAAAGAGTGTTCAAAATGTCCTCCGTTTCCACGAATGCACAAGTCTATCCTTTTTCTAAAGATTCCATTAATCTTCTAAACGGTTGGCGATCAGCTATGAGGTTAATAAAGTGACGTTGAATCCAGTCCTCCAGTTCTTCACGTGAATTTACCTCTGTAGTATAGACTTTTTCCTTAAGATACGACCAACCGGTGTAGTCCAAAAGATTAAAATCGCATGACCGAGGAATCTCAGCTTCTGCTTCTGCTTTTGACATGAGGATTCTCATCACATCAGTAGTGTGCATTTGGGATTTAAACATACCTTGCCGCGTAAAGGCGTAAAGGTGGACTCGTCCGTAAAAGGAATATGTTTTAAAAAAATTGGATTGAGGGCTGTTCTTTCTTGTAGTGTTTGACAAAAATCCAATCTAGCTGGCAGATCGTCTGGCAGGGGCTCTTAAACTTGTCTGTAATGGTACGGATGTAGCTGCTGTTCTTTAAGTATCCTCCAAGTATATGAAAAGAAGCCGTATTTGTTTGTCTCGTCATATTAATTATGCTAACAGTCGGATCTTGATCAACTAAATGTAAAATAATGTTTTCCTTATTGATGGTTCCTGTTTTTCTTGGCCTACCAAAATCAGTTTTTTTTTTGTCTCACATTCCCAGTTTCTCTACGATGTCGTTGAACAGTTCTAAATATATTTTTACTTGGTAAGTTTCTTCTAGGAAACATTTCTGTATAACACGTAACAGCTGCGCCAGTTTCCTAGACACTCGTTCAATGTTAATAACATATCGGTGTATTCAACGTTTGAGTACATTTTGATTCAAATATCTCATTGTACAAATAACGGTTTCAAAAGTCTAATTATTGTTGTCTTATTGTCATAACTATAAATAAATGTGAGTTTCCATGGCAATCTTAGTCAAAATCAAGATACACCGACATAGAATGCATTTTTGTGAAACGTTACAAAGAAGAAAAGCCCTAAATCAAATCAAAATATTCTGGAGACGGTGCACAGTATCGAGTTTTACTAAGAGTACCTTTTTGGTGTAGAATTGAATTATGTTTAAGCTGACTTAAAATTTTAATTTATAAATCTAACTCATAAAAAGTTATGTTCAATACTCCGTGGTATGAACCGTATAACTAGCGCCCTCTATGAGAGTCAAGTATAAGAACAAATTCGTAGGATGTGCTACTGTCAACTTTCGTTACAATGCTGCCAGTAGTTTCGGCAAAATCGTAAAAAATGTGTATAATTTGTTTCTCTTCAACGCCCTATATCTTGAATACAGATAGCGTTACGGTTTTCTACCTATACCAAGACGGGGGTCACCGTTTTTGGAACACCCTGTATATAATTGGATCTTTAACGACTGATGATTTCATGAATCATCCATTATAATGGTCTCAAATTTTGTTTAAATCTAAGTATCATTGTTGCTGTTTGCACTGAAACAGCAGCCAAATGGGGCGAAAACCAGTTTCTACAAGCATGAGTAAAATTTGATTGAGACACTCAAAACAGCAGCAGGTAAACGTAGCCAGTTTCTACAATCATGACTAAAATCTCATTGAGACACTGAAGTAGCGGCTGAATGGGGCCGAAAACGCCAACTGTTTCTACAATCATGAGTAAAATCTGATTGAGACACTCAAACAGTAGCTAAATGAGGCCCGCCAGTTTCTACAATCTTGAGTAAAATCTGGTTGAGAAACTCAAACAGCCGCTATATGGGGCCTACCAATTTGTAAAATCATGAGTAAAATCTGATGGAGACACTAAAATACGTGTAGCAGCTAAACGGGGACGAAAACGCCAACCGATTCTACAATCATGAGTAAAATCTAATTGAGAAACTCAAACAGCAGCTACCAGTTCCTACAATTATAAGTAAAATCTGACTGGGACGCTCAAAACGGCAGGAGCTAAATCTCACCAATTTCTACAGTCAGGAGTAGAATCTGATTGAGACCCTGAAACAGCAGCTAAGCCACTAGTTCCTACAATCATGGGTAAAATCTGATTAAGAATCTCTATTCATCACGTTACGTGGTGAAATCTCGTTCACGCACATTGAAGACAAACCAAATATCGCTTTCTTCAGTCCGTAAATGTTATCTCCTTCAGTTGACAGTGATTTGGAAAGTCATATTATATACTAACACTAACGATTTAAACACATCCGAGTGAGCACCCAGTTCGCATTGCAGGGTGTTTCAAAACAAATGTGGAAAACTTAAAGGAGAAAGGAGGAATCGATATGCTGTACTGGCAATAAAATGCGTTGGTCCAAGGAAAATAAAGCAATTTATAATCATTTATAAAACATAGGTGGGACTCAACGACAGCCTGCAATTGAATTACTCATTAGTCTAATGACATCTTGATATGATTCGTTACCAAATATACAGATCCAATTGGATAAAACATCGCTGTATTGGAGGAACGCTAATGTAATGTTCCATTGAATCAAAAGGTGGATATTTGACGAAACGATAGATTTTTATGTGTGTATAATTGTCATTACGTATTATCCCACAAATTAAACAAGCTGGACTCGACATAATTATGTTCCCCAGACACACATGCCTTTACGTATTGCAAATAAGAAAGATGAATGTATTTCAGGAAATATAAATATGGATAGGCCTGAGACCCAGTAGACTAAAGAAGCGCGGTGGAGGGTCGACTGATGATCCACAAAATTGGTGTCCGTGTTACGTGAGCCAGAGCTCCTATGTGGAAAAGGGAGACAATTTGTGCCGTTGTAGTGCTCTTCTAGGATCGTAGTGATTGATAACAAAGTACGGACAAGAGGACAGCGTGAAAGTGATATATCGATAGTCGGTGGAGAGCGCGGATACCCTGCCGCGCCGGCTCTCGTGTAAATACACAGCAACACCGCGTAGGCGACGGCGCGCCGGCGGGAGCGTCGAGTGTGATCAAGTAAATATTTGAACAGTATCCGGACTACCACAACAGCACACACATTATCGTTACGCCTCACATCCCGAGTCCATTAAATGATCGCATTCCTGATCTCAATGTCTTACTTTGTCAGGGGAAACGCCGGCGCCAGCATCGTATAGATCAATATTAACAAGAAGCTTCAAACCTTTAGTAAAAAAATATAGTCAAGTGGCAGTGAGTTTTAGGGGTAGAAGTACAAAAAAATGTTTCGCAAGCATGGTATGATAGGAGATTCAGTACCCTTGAAAAGCCCTCTTAGTTTTTTGTCTGTTTTTCTTACGAAAATATTACACCTAAAAACAAATCCTTATTTTTTACCTTATACTTATGACTTTACGGAAAAGATAGGTTTGTATATAAAATCAGAGGTACTAGATTTTAAATAAAATAAGGTCTTATTTTGTGTAGAAAAAACTACTAGGTCCTATTTGAAAAAAAAGTTGGGGTGAGTTATAAGGGTTGAAGTGCAAAAAAAAGATTCTATAAGCATGGTATGTAGTATTTTTAAAAGTTCCATCACTCAGTTTTCGTTTGAACTTTTTTGTTACGAAAATATCACGTGTCAAGGAAACATACGATAATTATACATAATATACTATCATTCCAATTCTAACAGTAGCGTATAATGAAATAAAAGCACTGTTTTGTTTTTAATATAAACCTTAGGTTTTGTTTAAGCAAATCGTATAATTTATTTGATATACAATATCGTTCTCACAATAGCAGTTCCTGATAATTAGTTTAGTAAAAATTAATTTTGCACCAATAGCATCTTATATTGAATCCAATGATACTTGTTGGCTTAACAGCTCTGTACTGGGCTGGATTGATTGATATCGAGATTGAAAGGGAGTAAAAACTAGGAGGGGTGTCGATGTTAGCGGCGGATCGTTGCCGCAGCTTACATATTGCTGTGCCATTTTTGCATCAGCCTTCACTATTTTTAAAAGCTTTTATTTAACTTCTAATGTATATGCATGTATATCTGTGTATGTATATCTATGTATGTTTGGTCAGGTGAAACCTTGCAACACGTTTAGTTTGGATTGCAATACATCATGAGCTGTCTGACATCATTCTAGATCCAATAAGGCGAACCATTCAAGATGGCAGAATAGTTATTTTTTAAGCACCTCTGCAATATGGGTATCAAATGAAAGGGCTTGCCAAAAATAAAATCAGAAAAATATCTGACGCCACCCAATATGGCATACTTGAGGGGTCTAGAATCAAAACCCACTAACTCCACTTTTTGTCTTAATTTACCTTTTGCATGTCCCCGGTAGTTAATTTTCACTGGAGTCGAAAGATAAACGTATTTGGAAGCAAATCCCGCTAAATCCCCTTCTAAAAGTATACGGAATATAGCAGTTAATTTCAAAACCAGGTATGGCTATTAGAGTTGTGATATCAGAACACGCTATCGCCACCTCAGCCAATGCCGCTGAAGTAATCCGCGCATGCGTGGGTGAGAGCTGTCTAAAACAGTGTTTACGGTACTGCTGCTCTTCAACATATTTCTTTGACTTTTCTGGACGTTTTCTGCTTTTAGACTAAATAACTGTATAAAAAAATATAAGAATGTGCTAGAAACGTCTCAATGTGCATCCCTTACTCTATCAATCTAATGTTTTGTTGAGGATCTTTTTTTTAAATGTTTATCAGAATATCAGTTTGTTGTTTCAAAAGTTGCTAATAAAAAGTACAAAAATTAAGTCCCGTTTTCAGATTCTGCCTCAATAAATATAATATAAATAGCAATAGATTATTTCCGAGAATAAACTAGCACGAAAATCCGCATATTCATCAAGCTTGTCTTCAAAACGCGCTATGTCCAAACTTTTTCATCAAAATCTGCTATCTCCATTAAAAAAAGTTAAATAACAGCCAAATCCACTGATACTTAAGTTAATCCTTCAAGTATAGAATCGTGAATATGCTACATAGTACTTATATAAAGCAAGAAACCCAGTAACACTAAAATAAATTGACTTGTACGCGTTCTTCTAGCCTCGTAATCTCAGTAATGGCTGGATGGATTACTATAGAATTTGGGCAGCGATATGCTGTGGTGTCGTAGTAGGTAATGTTCCTATAATTTTGGAAATCGGTGCATGGGCGGGGGCGTAATTAGCAAAAAACGAAAAATTTTAAATATGCCTCAAACTTCGTTTTTAGGCGTTTTAGGAGTTCCTGATCATTTTCTATTTTTTTTTGGTAGGGTTGAAATTGGGGTGGTTGGGGGGTGGGGGGTTGTGAAATTGAAAAATTTGTTGGTTTCATAATAGGCTGTCCACTGACCTGTGAAGGAAGACCTAGCGACATAAATAACTTTTTAAGGTCCATCCGAACATTGCCTTGCCTATTAGAGAAACCAAAGGAATTTTTTCTGGTGTAATCATACGAGTATTGCTTTAGATCGTTCTGTATTGTGTAACCTGGAAACTGTTGAATTGATTTCAATGAAATTCTGACACAGTATTACTACCGTGGCGAGGATGGAAAATGCGTATGGTTTTTATAAATGCTGCCAGTGGCGGCGCAGAAATAATAAAAAAACTAAAAATATAAAAACAGCTCAAACTTCGTTTTTAAGTGTTTTAGAGGTTCCTGATCATTTTCTGAGTTTGGGGGGTGGGGGGTTGAAAAACTGATAAATTTGCTGTATTAATAAAAGGCAGTCCACTGACCTGTGAAGGAAGACCTAGCGACATAGATCACCTTTTTTGGTCGACCTGAACATTGCCTTGCCTATTATAGAAACCAAAGTACTTTTTCTGGTGTAAACATACGAGTATTGCTTTAGATCGTTCTATATTATGTAATGAAGAAACTGTTGAATTGATTTTAATGAAATTTTGACACAGTATTACCACCACGGCGAGGATGGAAAATGCGTATGGTTTTTATAAATCGTGCCAGTGGCTGCACAGAAATAATAAAAAAAACTAAAAATATATAAACAGCTCAAACTCGTTTTTAAGTGTTTTACACCCGTATGCACCGTTTGGCGATTCTAATCCTAGTTCCCTAATCGCGTTTTGGTAATCTTTGACATCTTGCCATGCACCGTCAAGAGATTAACTAATCCAGATTAGAGATACGGCAAGGCTGTGGTCGCAAGATTATTTTGACAGTGACAGTGTCAAATTTGTCAGTTTGCGGTGCATAGTAAACGAGTAATCTAATCCAGGTTTACGTAACTAATCGCGCAATTTACTTACGGTGCATACGGGTGTTAGAGGTTCCTGATCATTTTCTGAGTTTTTTGGGTGGGGGTGAAATTGGGGTCGTTGGAGGGGGGGGGTGGGGGGTGGAAAAACTGAAAAATTTGCTGTATTAATAAAAGGCTGTCCACTGACCTGTGAAGGAAGACCTAGCGACATAGATCACCTTTATTGGTCGACCTGAACATTGCCTTGCCTATTACCGAAACTAAGGGACTTAGAATTTTCTGTATAGATACGAGTATTTAATACTTTAGATTGTTTTGTATTTTGTAACGCGGAAACTATTAAATTGTTTCTAATGAAATTTTGACAGGTTATTATTACTGTGGTGAGGATGAAAAACGCGTATGCTTGTTAGAAATCGTGTCAGTGGCAGCGTAGCAATAATCAAAAAACTAAAAATATGAAAACAGCTCAAACTTCGTTTTTAGATGTTTTAAGGGTTCCTGACCGTTTTCCACCTTTTTTGGGTGGGGGTGAAATTGGGGTGGTCGGGGGAGGGGGAGGGTTGTAAAACTGAAAAGTTTTTATTATTGATAATAGGCTGTTCATTGACATGTGAAGAAAAGACCTAGCGACATAAGACAATTGGGGGGGAGGGGGGGTACTGGCGATGATGGGATCTCAGACTAAAGCTTCATGCTATGGAAAAATAATAAACTGGTAACACCGTAATCTGTGGGAAGTACTGAGTCGATCAACTTGACTTCATCTTTTACACTAGTACTAGTATTTTTCGTTCATTATTTGAAGCTCGCTTTAAAAATTATTTTTAAGTTTTAAGTTCAATGTTCTTTAAAAGCGAGTTTTTTTGTTTCTAAAACTATATTTATAATGTCTATAGCTATTGTCTCGTACAGATTTACGGATATAATATGCTTTCATACACTATTTTACAACACAGCGTAATCTCCGTATTTAGTCAAAGTTCTTCCTATAAGTTGTATATTTTAAGAGGTGTAATATTTCAGATAAAGTGGTATGTAAATCGTTTATATGATTTGATATTATGACTTGTTAGTTCAAATAGGCGTATCCAGTATCTTCAGGAAATTTAGTATAAATGATAAGTTACGGATATATTCAACTGCAATAAATTTCTGACAAAAACAATTACTAGTATTCATACATTAAACGTCACTCATTTAATAGCTTCTGAATGATTTAGTAAACCAGCAATTTTACAGTACCACCATTTAAAGCATTTTTATTAATTTAATGATTTATTAACGTGTAAGTAGGCAATATTAAAAATTATTATATAGACGAAACACCCTGAAAATATTTCAGGAACAAAGATGCCTGGAACTCTGAAACATTCATAATAATATACATGGCTTCAAAATGCTTTTGAGTCTTTATCTGCAATAGATCCAGATTGACCATTTGCGAGTGTATGTAATGTTCTTGGAATTGTGAATAATTTCTAGAGCTAACAAAATGGTCAACTGAAAAGTTAGTCTGCAACGGCCAACGCAGGTAACTTTTTGCCCAAACCAGAAGTGGTCACATTACAGAAATAAGACTATACCACCACTGCCCACCAGCGCAGCGGCGAAGTTTCTTCCACAGGAAGGCGCAGCCCAAATCCGGCGGAGGTCTATCCACGACCTACTGGCACGTACTGATAGCTGATTGGGTGTCTCTAGATGGGTGAGGTGCTCTTGAATGAGCAGAGTTCACCTCGCCACTGCGACCTGGTACCAAATGATGACGCGGCGATGGATACGGACCCTTAATAATTATGTTCTATGGAGATACGAGGGTTGCTCTATACCTCCGTCAATCCACCAGTACTCAGACAGCTGTTTCATGCTTATTAGCAATCATCAGTGCGCCATAGGTCGATTGACGGAAATAGAGAGCATCCATTCTTTCATGTCTACCAGGCATGTGAAGCATGTTGTAGCAGGTTCTGCCGGTAGAACCTTTCTGTCGCCTGCTATGTTCTATGGAGAGTACACATACAGGAATCAAAGTTACTGAGCAGGGAGTCGGATGCCGAGTTCCAGTTCGAATCGCGGGCGAGCGAGCAGGCCACGCCCGATCGTTAGCCAGCGACTGCTCAGCTCTGCAGGAGGTAGGAAGTCAGTCCGAGGTGCAGGAAACTGCTACTGGCATTCTGATTGACGAACATACTGTTCGAATATTTGCGGTACGCGACCAGGCCGCTATCGGCACGTGAAGAAAGGACCCGCTTGGCGGCAAAGAAGTCGTAAATCCTTTTAAGAGGAAACCCTTGATTCTAAGAAGTCCACCGCGTACTAGATCAATATTGGTGTCAGAGCTGGACCTAGGCCGCCCAGAGGAGTCATTGGAGAGACCAGCAAAATGAAAAATAGAGGAGTAGGCACTAGCTGAAGGCAGTGATTGCTACTCTCCTATTATAAGGAAGCTGTCGGAGAAGCTTGATGAATTAAAATCTATCTTGAAGGTTAATGTCAGCACCAAAACCTCAATTGAGAGAGGTGTTGACGAAGTCAGGCAGAAAAAGAAACGCAGGAGACCCAGACGTGCAACGGCAGTCGGAGGATGTGTGACATAATAGAAAGAATAGCGACGACGAATTGGCGAGGCAAATAAGATGCACCATAATGGAAAATTGCGGTGGCTACGACGTTTTCGTGGAAGTCGCGAAGAAACAGTTGCCAGAAAAGACCTACCAAAAGACCACAGAGGTAACGAGTAGATAACTCGTTATCGCGCAACACTTGCCAAGGTACTAGGCAAAAAGGCAAGGCAAACCAAAGAAATGGGTATAAACTAACATTTTAGGTCAAGATACCCTGAAATCGTAACCCTAGGAGAAGCAGAAGAGGAGGAGCATGCTTTTTCGTACCTGAAAAACGAAACTTGCGTCGCTAAAAGTTAAGGGCCGCAACAGACAACTAAGAAATTCGTCTATAAAGTGATTAATGACGAAGATGAGCGAGAAACATTGCATACCTTCATGGAACTGCAAGATTTCGTTACTAACGAAGAGCGGATTGACATTGCGCTTCCTGTACCAGACCTCCATAAAGCGGGCAGATTCAGAAAGCTCATAAGTTTTGTCTTCGCGGGAACAAATGTTAATATAAGGTTATACCAAGAAGGTAGGCTAATGAAGCTAAGGGATCATCCCAAGCAAATAAAAGTGCCCTTGAAGTGACTTTTCAAAATCTCAGGGCAAATAAAAATGGGGAACTATTGCTAACCGTTCCAAAGGAGGGTGGAGGAGCTGAGTGTCTAAGGGATGCGACCGGAAAACTTCAAATTGAAGGAATCCGTACCATGCAAACCGCGACAGTTGCTCTACATGTGAGAGGCATTGATAGTGCTACCTAGGAAGCAGAGGTCGAAAGTGCGATTCGCGAAATAGTAAAAGGCGGAGGTGACGACTTGAAGGTGAAATCTCTGAGATCTACAAGAAATGGCAACCAGGTAGCTACCATCCTCGCACCAAGGAGACTTGCCGACGTGATAACGAGCAAGGGGCGCTTTAAGCTGAGGATCGTGATGTCCACGGTCCAGGAATGGGTTGAGGTGGAAACATGCAAGAAATGCTGGGGCATAGGACCAAAAGTGTAAGGGCAAAAATAGGCAGAAATTATGTCTAAACTGAATGCAAAAACTTGGCCTTCTGTCCGATATGTTTAGCCGATTAGCATAGAGCAGGTCCATATATCTGTTTGTAGCGACAAAGGGCTATCTGTCGGACTGTGAGGCAGAAATTATGGAGCAATAATACTCCAATCAAATTTAAACAGGTCACGGGCTGCGCATGACATGGCTTATGTGCAGTTAAAAGAAGCCAACATTGATCTGCTCTTGGTGTCGGAACAAAATCGGAAACTACATAGCTGGGAGGTACTAGAGACAGAAACGTTGAGCGACCACAGGTTCATCTTCTCCGAACTGTACACAAAGCGCAATATAAAGAAGACCTCAACGGAACGCCTGGACTGACAGAATCACCAACGAAGAAGTTCTAAGACGTACTGGTCGCAAAAGAAAGCTGTTGACAATCATTAAGATAAGAAATAAATAATGAAGTCAAGTTGATTGACTCAGTACTTCCCACACATTACGCTGATATCAGTTTATTATTTTCACATAGCATGCAGCTTTAGTCTGAGATCCCTTGCATGCAAATAATCGCCAGCCCCCCCCCCCTAAAATTGTCTTATGCTGCTAGGTCTTTCCTTCACAGGTCAATGCACAGCCTCTTATCGATACTACAAACTTTTCAGTTTTACAATCACCCACCCCCCAACCACCCCAAATTCACCCCCAGCCAAAAAACAGGTAGGAAATGATCCGGAACCCCAAAAATGTCTAAAAACCAAGTTTGAGTTGTTTTCATTCTTTTAGTTGATTATTGCTAGGCTGCCACTGACACAATTTTTAACAAATATACGAGTTTTCCATCCTCACCACGGTAATAATACTGGGTCAAAAGTTCGTTAGAATCAATTTAATAGTGTCCACGTTACAAAATACCAAACGATTTAAAGCAATAAATTCTCTATGTAAATAGGAGTAAGTTCAGTGAGGAACTAATCAGGAGGATGACATCATGGTCTGGCTTCAAGGACATCACTGTACAGCAGCACACTGGTTTGGTGCAAGAAGTTCTAACCGTTAGCAGTGTGAGAAGGAGCTCAAAAATAGCTAACGTGCCTTACTGGTGGAACAACGACATTGAAGCTGCCAGAGCAAACCATTAACAAAGAACGCCTGAAACCTCTCATACATATTGCAAAGAGAAAGCTGTGGAATGACCTGTGCGATGGAGCAGAAAACGACGTATAAACTCACAAATGAGTCTTCCGGGCACAGAAAGGAAGGTACAAGTACTCAGGAAACTTTTTCCGACAGTCTCAGTCACATGGGAGAAGGAAGACGTAGTCGACGAGGTAGAATTGTTCAGTTTGGAAGAACTAGAGGAGGCAGTTGGCAGACTTAAATTCTCCTGAAGTAGTCACAGACTTAGCCCTTTCGACGCCATACGTGCCATTAGAGTATTTCAACTGACTCCTGGGGCAACAAAGATTCCCAGAGGAATGGAAAAAGGCGAAAGTGGTGATATTGAGCAAGACTCCCTGAGCTCGCATTATCGTATAGGCATATCTGCTTACTGGACACGATTGGGAAGGTCTTTGAAGTTATGATGCGACGCAGGCTGAATCGGGTGATACAGAAAGCAAGAGGACTCTCGGCACCAGTTTGGTTTCCGTCGTGGAAAGTCCACGATTGATGCATTGGTAATGGTAACTGCTATCGACAAAGCTGAAATGGTGTGCATTGCTAATGCTTGACGTACGAAATGCTCCCAACTCAACCTTTGGAGCAGGATCATGGAAAAACTGAGAAGACGTGGCGTGCCTAAGTATCTGCGACATCTATTTAACTGCTACCTTGGCTCCAGGATAGTTAGCATAGCGAGATAAAAGCTCTCAATATGAAGACTGGAGTTCCACAAGGCTCCGCAGTGGGGCCTCTTTTATGGATCATCCTCTATGATGGAGTCCTGAGGATCCGTCTACCCGGAAATACATTTGCGCGTATGCGGACGACCTGGCTCCTGTATCAGTTGCACTTGATGAGTTGATACTCAAACTCGCAACAAATAAAGCTCTTCTAGCTACAGATGGTTGGATGAGAAACTACGACTTGAGCTTGGTTCAGAGTCAAGAGAGGCAGCGTAGCTTTTCAGATTAGAGGAGAGCGGCTTGAACCAAAAAACTCCATTGTGTACCTAAGCATCGCGCTGAACAACGAGAAGACTTTTGTAGAGCCTCCCAAAACAGTGACAGAGAACGTGGCAAATAAGGTGGCAATTCTTTCCCGGCTTATGCCGAATGTCGGTGGACCTGGTAGCAGAAAAAGAGCACTTCTGTGCACAGTAGCTCAGTTCATGGTCCTTATGGAGCCCTAGTGCGGCAAAAAGCCATAAAGAAGAAAAAACGTCAGCAGACGTTGGATACTCTGCAGAGGAATGCCCTGCTAAGGGTAGCCAGCGCATATCGCACCAGATCGACCAGAGCTCTACAAGTCATTACGGTAACACCGCCTCTGTATTTTTTAGCGGAGGAAAGAGCACGCATGGATAGAGGTAAAGAAGATCTCCGAACTGCGAGACTCAGCACGCTAGAAGCAACTATGGGCAGATACAGCGGAGGTGGCGCAATGGACAGAGAGGCTGGAACCGTTTATAAGTGAGTGGATGGAGTGCAAGTACAGGACAACGTGCTACTGTCTCACTCAGCTGCTGTCAGGCCATGGTCCTTTCAGGGTGTATAGACACCGAATAGGTAGAGCAGTTGACGACATGTGCTACGACATCACTGCTACGTGTCGGACACAGCGGAACACACAATGTTTGACCCGACAATAGGCACCAAAGAGAAGTGACACAACAGGGACCGATTTTCATAACGCATGCGCGGAGTTATTGTGGACAAATGTCAAACTCCACGATACACTGGAAGAAAAAGTTAAATTTTCTGAAAGTATGTGTTATGAAGTATGTGTTATCTTTTTCCAGTTAAATATTGTGGATACGCAATAAATACACATTACAACTCATAATAAATTGCTATAAAATTTATTATTTTTTCCATGTAACAAGTTATTAAATTGACGAAAATATTTTTCTCAGTGTAATATTGTGGATGCGAGTCAGTTCAAGCCGATTATAGGTTACTAATAAAGTCCCGCCGAACATCAAAGGTGCCGACAGGTTTTGTCGCTTATCTGTGATGGCTATTTTCGGGTTTGACGGCGGTAGATGGTCCCATTACAGGCGGGAAGCGAGAGCAAACTTGTCTCAGGATCTCACCCCGAAAAAAAGTCGCGCGACGTACGATGAAAGATCGTATAAAAGATTATACAAAGCATCCTGAAAATGAAAGAGACAAAAAAACGCAGACACTTGTAATATAAATTATCTTATCTTACGCTGCGAAGAATATCATTTACGACGATGCACGACACAGGTGTAGTGACATGTCGGGTGGACCGGTGGACGCAACCGCATCTGTTAGACATGACACCAGAGGACACAATCTGGTACAATGTCACAAGCAGCTAGCCGTACCAAATGTACTTTGGCTCTTTGGCTCCCTGACTTCCGCATGCGCAGAGTACTAATGTCATGTTATGATTTGAAAATTGTCGCGCCTTATATTTTTAAACTTGAAAATGAAAATGTAACGTAAATTATGTATGTATTATATGTATTATACAGTGTGGTCATTTTAGTGTGAAATATATGGGAAACTTTTTTATTATCGATATCTCAAAACATTTTATTCGTGATAAAAGATGGTGCATAATGAAAAACTAGCAGTCAGTTGATCAAATCTGCCATTGTGTATAAAGGGTATGTAAAAATTCGGAAAATCTGATGAAACTACCCTAAACAATTGAATTTTTGAGATAACCAAATTAAAGATCCTAAAAATGTGAGTAGGAAACCGCTATAAAATTTTTGCATATCAGCTGTGGTTACCGAGAAAATTGTCATTGAAAACCGGTTTTTTCCTGTTTATTTCGGATTTTTTGCATTTTCAATGACAATTTTCGAGGTAACCACGGCTGGTACGCAAAAACTTTGTGCTTTTCTGCTCACAATTCTAGGATCTTTACTCTAGTTATCTCAAAAATTCAATTTTTTAGGTTAGTTTCATCAGATTTTCCGAATTTTTACATACCTTGTATACACAATGTTATGGCAAATTTGATCAACTCAATGCAAGTTTTTCTCTATGCACCATCTTTTATCATGAATAAAATTTTCTGAGATATCGATAATAAAAAAGTTTCCTGTATGTTGGCCACACTATATATACCAATCTTTTATTTCTTTATAGTTGTAAGATTCAGTTTAAGATACTTAGGTATTCGAAAAGGAATCAGTTTTGAAATTATAAATCATCAAAGTAAAAAATAATAAACAATTTGTTTATATAGAATGTTAAAGCCATTTTTTTAGTTAATCCACAGTAAATAAAAGACGTTAGTTCAATTCCAATATTATTAAAAACCTCAGACACTGAGATGCAAAATATAAGCGATACATAAGCCGCGAAACTCCCAAAATAATGCGGGCCTTTTAGTTTTAGGTTATGTTCCGTGTCAACGTCAACTGTCAAAGTCAGGGAGCCAAAGTACACTTGGTACGGCTAGCTGCTTGTGTACAATGTCAGAGCATGTAGATACTCTCTTACACTTTCGGGTGTGGCAGTGCTTCTACCTGGCGGTCATGCCGATTTCCTAAACCCTCTATAATAAAAAAATCACTACTACCCAAATTCATTTGTGTTTGAATTTGGAATTACGTTACAGTTACTGTAAGCCATTAATTACTTGAATTGTCAGAAAATTAACACTACATATTATTTGAAGCAAGAACCAAGGTATGCGCACCAAATTGATGTATCTTTACTTTGCGCTTATTTCCACGTATTTATACATTGAACTAATAATATCGCATATTGATTCCGGCACCTTGTAGTCAAAGTTGCAGGACGTCTGAAGGCTATATTACTCTAAGTGAAAGTGATTAAGGCAATTACATTAAATGGAGGAACTCTTACATGATAGATAAGAAGCCATTAGCAGCTTTCCACATCTGCTAACGAGATGAAGCGGAGAAAGTCGGAAACTCCAATACGTTCAGCGGAGTGCAATGATAGTATCAATTATCATCTGGTCGGCTTTATGAGGGGCACCAAACTACGATCCGGCAAGCAGTTTGGATAATAGCGAGGATTTGGATGGTCTACAATTTGCTGCAGATGCTTTTTTGCTTTTAATAGGTTTATCCCTATAGATCTATAAGGGGTATCTATACAAGCGCATCATTAGAAACCAGGTGATATTATTACTTGAAAAATCGTGCCACGTTTAGCCTAGAGGCCAATGTTTGACTATCTAGAGTTCGCAGCTCTCAGCAGCCGTAAAGCAGCAGCATCACCTCCCTACACATACGTGGTTAAACGTAATTTAAACGTGGAAACGGTTGACAAAACATTTTCTTTAAAATGTCAGTAGTTTGATTTCCGTGTAAATGAGCTCGCGGTGCTCTCTAGCGGCCTTACCGTTTAAATTAGCAGAAAATGGCTTGAACAAAAAACGTTCCTTTTCAAATGGTCTACTTGTAGAAAATAATTTCAAAGATGGCGGATATCCATATATACCGGAAGTAGGTATCAACTTCCTTATTTTAAATAGAAGACCCTGTATATGGGTGTATATTATTAGGTTTTTGAATTTAGCATCGATTTTTAAGTATATTCAATCCCAATACAGACTTCACATAAACAGTGTCATGCAGTATTAGCGTGGTTACTGTCCGCTGCCATCTGCGAACACTCCAGCTATAGTCCAGTGCAATTATGGAATTTTATATTACTATTTAAAAGAGTTGTCCTATTAACCCATTGCAACTTAAAAGTAGCCAGTTGCCAGTTTCAAATGATCATTTAGGCAATGAACACTTGACATCGCATATTTGGATCTGATTTCCAGTCAGTCTTGGAGGTTTTTACTTGCCGGATTATAACATACAATTCACACACAGTGTACTGCACTATTAGGGACCCTACCGACATGAGCCGATCACGCACGCGGACTTGTTTTCATTTGGTCTAGCTTGGCTGTGAATACAGTATAGGTCCACCTATCGGTGTGGGTAACAGTGAAGTATAAATGAAAATGTGTCACAGATGAAAGCAATGCTTAATTAACGTATGGGTCGCCGTTATTTAATACTGTATATAGTTGTGAAAATGTTTGAGGCATTTCACCACTTTTACTTCCCACACCGATAGGTGAGGGGAGTATTGTGAACGCGAAAATTTTCGATTTTGAGATATTACGCTTTTTGGGCATTTTATGATGTGTACATAACGAAAATCCACGTCACTCATTTCCGTCGGTCTGTCTGTCTTTCTGTCGGTCTGTCTGTCGGTCTGTATGTACGCGTTCTTCTAGCCTCGTAATCTCAGCAACCGCTGCATGGATTGTGATGAAATTTGGGCAGCGATATGCTGTGGGGTCGAAGTAGGTAATGTTCCTATAATTTTGAGAATCGGTGTATGGGCGGCGGAATAATTAGCAAAAAACAAAAAAGTTAAATAAAAAGTGAAAAATATGTTGCTTTCATAATAGACTGTCCACTGTCCACTGTCCACTGACCTGTGAAGGAAGACCTAGTGACATAAATAACTTTTTTTAGGTCCATCCGAACATTGCCTTACCTATTACAGAAACCAAAGGACTTTTTCTGGTGTAAACGTACGAGAGTATTGCTTTAGATCGTTCTATATTATGTAACGACGAAACGATTGAATTGATTGTAATGGAATTTGGACACCGTATTGCCACCGTGGCGAGGATGGAAAATGCGTGTGGTTTTTATAAATTGTGCCAGTGGCGGCGCAGAAATAATAAAAGAACTAAAAATATAAAAACAGCTCAAACTTCGTTTTTAAGCGCTTTAGAGGTTCCTGATCATTTTCTGCGTTTTTTTGGGTGGGGGTGGAATTGGGGTGGTTGGGGGGTGGGGGGTTGAAAAACTGAAAAATTTGTTGTATTCATAATAGGCTGTCCAGTAACCTGTGAAGGAAGAGCTAGCGACATAGATCACCTTTTTAGGTCCATCCGAACATTGCCTAGCATATTACCGAAACTAGGGGAATTTTCTGTATACATACGAGTATTTATTGCTTCAGATCGTTTTGTATTTTGTAACGTGGAAACTATTAAATTAATTCTAATGAAATTTTGACACAGTATTACTACCGTGGTGAGTATGCAAAACGCGTATGGTTGTTAGAAATCGTGTCAGTGGCAGCGTAGCAATAATCAAAAAACTAAAAATATGAAAACATCTCAAACATCGTTTTTTGATGTTTTATGGGTTTCCGATTGGGTGGGGATGAAACAGAGGTGGTTGGGGGGTGGGTGGTTGGAAACTGAAAAGTCTGTAGTATTGACAATAGGCTGTCCAGTGACCTATAAAAGAAAGACATAAGGCATAAGACAATTTTAGGGAGAGGGCTGCCGATGATTTAGTTGCAAGGGGATCTCAGACTTCATGCTATGGGAAAATAATAAACTGGTATCACAGTAATGTGTGGGAAGGACTGAGTCAATCATCTTGACTTCATTTTTTTACTTACGACTACGCAGAATTTTGTATTTTGAGATAAACAGTTTTTTTGGATATTCTATGACATCTACAGCACGAAAATCAATGTCACCTATTTCAATGTCAATCTGCCTGTCACTGTCTGTATTTTTCAAAAAGTGTAACTCAATAACACCCTTACAGATAAGATTTGAAATTTGAGATGTAAGATGCTTTGCGAGCATAGCAAATATTGTACTGTTACAAAATGTAGTAATTAGCAAAACATGAAAACTCTCAAAATTACCCAAAACTTCGTTTTAGGTGTTCTAGTGATTCAAGACGTTTGCCGTTTTTTTCTCTCGAGAAGGAGTCAAATTGGAAGCTGGGAGGGTGGGGGTAGGAGAGGGGTGAACTACAATATTTTTTCTATCCATAGAGGACTGTACATTACTAAATTTTAAGACGTATCTGTAGATTCCTTATTCCGATGCTAAGCCTCTATCCTTGCCATTTCGCAATGCGACCTGTTTCTATGAAATTTGGTATGTTTGGTGTGTGATATAATGCAGGATAATAGTAAGCTATATTGCAAGGCTTGTGACCGCATTGGCGGTGGCGTAAATAGAAAAAACATATTTCATTTCCAGGCGATTTCCAGCTTGTTTGCTTAGCACCTTGTCAATTTTTCCGTGTTTAGTTGCAAACAAGGATGACTAAATTTATAGAATTTTGATAACATTTGGTTATTATATTTTCTCAGGTATGGGAGCAAAATTCGAATTTTTGAGAGGGTGAAATTCAGAAACACCAATACATTTTAATGCCAAGTATCTGTGAGAAGTATTGAGCAAGCCACTTGACATACTTTTTTCATAGGGCATGTACTTCCATATCGAAAAAATTAGAGATTGAATGACTTACCTGTAAGGAAGTTCAATCCTCAGTTATACAAGAGAGCCCCGTCCGAAGAGATCACCCTGTAGTATATGCTTCAGTTCTCGTTTGCGGCGTACTGTTTACAGAAAAGTGGTACCACCTCCTCACCGTACCCTGCGTCCCGCTGTACCTATGTATTACCTCATTCTGTTTCTACTGAGTGCACTTTGGGCTTGGGGAGGGCGGGTGTGATCCCATCGGACGGGGCTCTGTCATATAATTGCGGATTGAACTTCCTTACAGGTAAGTCGTTTAACCTCTAATAATACTTCGGAAGCCCCGTCCTCATGGTCACCCTGTAGATGTTTAAAGATGGTTTCACGATCTGAATATAATGGAAAGACTCAACGAAGAAACAGGCAAAACAAGTCTGGATTTTATTCAACCTTGCAGTTTTTTTATTTGAAATTCAATAATTTTTAATTTTATTTTTTTATTAATGTGTACGTATGTGATATGTGAAAGGTTTGTCTAGTAGGTATCACAATTCATTAACCATTTTGTTATCATCGAATTTGCAAAATCTAAATCGTCAGATATATGGGTCTATTATAAAATGTAACAAAAACCTTTTGACCTATCACTCCACCCTGCCGTATGTCTCATGGTTTCAATGTTTAAGCCTCCCCTAACGCCCAGTGCTCTGTGCTTTAAATACAGATGTGTCCCAACTCCCAGCATTAACCCTTTTTGGTTACAGTTTGTGGTGTGGCTGGGTGATGTTATTTGAACATAATTAAGTTGATCATTTCTCTTAAAGTTCTGGTAAAGTCAACATATTATTCTAGTGTGGATACAGGAGCATACTGATTTATCGTAAAGAAAGGATGCGGTTTGCTATAAGTAGGCTTTCCAATACTGAAAACCGGGGTTACGTTTATCATAACGGATAACGGGTTTCTTGTGCCTTCGGAGCTATTATTTTTTTCAGATATTTTCCCAGTTAAAGCATCTATAACGGAAGATTGAGGACCTAGATGCCAAGAGACAAACACTGGATCATTTTTTGTTCCGATTGGAAGCAAAGAGATCGATTTGGATATTGGATAATGCCCAAAACAATTCTTTTTTGAAAAGCCCTTTGGAGAATGCTATATTCGGATTCTGCTTGTATTTATCTTCAAGCCATATCGGCACTAACGTTTTCATGTGAAAGAGTAGACCTAGCTTGGTGTATGTCATTATTCCTAGAATACAAAGTTATGACCATAATAGCACTATTCATTTTGGTGTTCAAGCTTTTTAATGTCGGCCCACCTATATGAAAGGGCTGGACATACTGGCACTAGGATGACTGTGAACCTGGCCAAATCTCTAATTTCTATACCATTTTTTCTTTCGTCTCCTATTGATTTTCTAGGGTTTTCCTGGTGGTAAGGACATATTGTTAGTACTCGTACGAAATGTAAGCCCTAGAAACATCACTTCTTGTGTAGGTTCTGACTTTTTCTGATAAAGAGCCTTAGACCTGGCGCTGACTTGCAATTTTCGATTGCGCAACTGTTTGGTCGTGATTGCATGCAAAACCCGCACTATATGGTTTGAGCCCAAAACAAACTAAATAGTTGAACGAATTTTTAGTTGCAAATCAGCTCGCTTCCGTTTAACTTTGTGGTAGTCACTCATGCAACCAAACAGTTGCGCGATCAAAAATTGCAAGTCCGCGCCAGGCCTTAGGGATGCAAGAAGTTGCATCGAACAATTAACATTATTATATCAGTTTTGGTTGCTTTTACCAAAAAATTAAGCATATTCTAGGTAAAGTACAGAAAGAAACGTTAGTGGCCTTAAATAGTTCATGATAGCTTTAATGATCTTCTTGTAAATGGAAGGCGCAGTGGGCAACCCCAAAAGCATGAAAGTGAATTCATATATATTTCAAACTTAAAGAAATTTCAATATTTCCTATGCACATATCTAAGAGGAAGTAAGCTTCTCTTAAGTCGATATTGGCCACTTTGGATCTGATTCTTTGGCGGAACGAAATTTCTCTAAAATGTTGGCAGTTAAGAGAGATGTTAAGCGCCTTAAGATTCAAGGCGAGTCTTTGCTTTCCTTTGTTTTTTTTTTGGTTTTTGATTGAGATTTTGCTTTTGCTGTTAGATTGCCTTGGAAGGCCGATTTGCGGTATGACGTGAATGACTCCTCCTTCCTTTTTTCCGTCGGCTTCATTCCCTTCCTGAACGAGATTTCACAACATAACATGATGAATAGGATTCTTAACGAGATATTACCCATGTTTAAGTGCTTCACTGGTAGGACGGCTACTTTTTTACTGCTTGAAAGGAAATTGAAACCAGATTTTACTCATGTTCCCATAGCTTCCTGCTTGCCATTTTAGTTAATTCATTAATCAGATTTTACTCATGATTTTAGAAACTGGAGACGTCTATAGCCCCACTTAGCTGCTGTTTCAGTATCTCAATCAGATTTTATCTATGATTGTAGAAACGGTTGGTGTTTTCAGCCCCATTCAGATGCTATTTCAGTACCCAAATCAGATTTTGCTCATGACTAGAGACTCGTGGGTTCCATTTAGCTGCTGTTTGCGTTTCTCAATCAGGTTTTACTCACAATTATAGAAACGGTTGGCATCTTCGACCCCATTTTGCTTCAGTTTCAGTGTCTCAAGCAGATTTTACTCATGATTATAGAAACGATTGGCGTTTTTGCCCCATTTAGCTGCTGTTAGAAATCATCAGTCGTTAAAGATTCGATTATATATAATGGAGTGAAGATTTATGAAAATTATCAACACTAGTTTAAAGCTCAAATATGTTTAAAAAAACTTAAACCTTTTTGTTACAAAAGTCTATCACTGTCTGGATGAATTGACGAATTCAGGTAAATATTCAACTACATATTTCTCTTTGCATGTATAGCTCTGCTAATGAAAGTCTTTTAATTATTTTACAATAAAGTATACACGGCGTTATAAAAGTAGGGACTTTCCTTTTTAGAAGCAATGACCCTTGAAACGGCAAAGCTAATCCACGGTGAACCAGCAGCAAAACAGTAAAAAAATTTCAAGCAAGTACTCACTATTTGGTTGCTACGAAGTTGTAAGTGTGGTCCTGTCGCAGGCGTCTTACAGGTAAAATTACGATTTACGATGTCTTCTTCAATTTGGACCATACGAGGTTGTCTAGGTGCAGGATGAGTACGATTAGGGAAACGATCGACATACACTCGCGAAGCCGCAGCGGCATTTTGACCACACTCACCATACATTAAAATCATATCCACCAGTTCATTATTGTTATAAGCGTGCGCCATTGTTGTTATTTTTAAAGTCCGATCGTCAAGCACCCTCGACCATTATGCGACAGTAGCGCGACGTATGACAAACTACCTGTTTTCTCGCAGGCACCGCTGACGCGTGGCGCTGCTTTGTTGTGATATGACAATACATGGACATCTTATTGCCCAGGGAGCAGGGATGGACTTAGAATTAAGGATTCCTTTAGCGGTCAGTATCTTGTTTTCTCTAAATATTTCGTTTATATGTTACGGGGAAAAAACACTCATTTTGGCGAGTACTATCCGCTGTATGATAAAAAGTCCCAACTTATGAAACATCCTGTATATCTATCTATTAGCGTATAAACCAAAAATCATTGTTTTGCGTCTTCCACACCAATTCTAGGCCTGTTGAGTGATATCATTTAAATGAGGAAATCTAATGTCTCAAATTCTTTTAACAATTATAATAGTAATTAGGGAAGCTGGAGCAGGAAGCTGGGAGCTCGGTACTTACCCTACCTAGCACCCAGCTCCTACCTTTCCCCAAGCTATCCTGACTTCGGTCAGATAGGGGTTTGGCAAATCCGGGAAAAAATGCCACAGAGGGCTGAGCGCCGGTTCTTCTGTCACACGCCGTTATTGAGCCCCACACTTCAACGACTTCAGTAGGGCGTGGCTGGGGAACGTCGTGAGGGGTAAGCAACCGGAGGGCTTGCCTTAACCGGCCGGCCCGTGAGGAGAAAGCCTCAACAAAACCCGACAGTAAAGTCGCAAATCCTCCGAAGCACCTTGGGCCAACTTCGGAGTAAATATAAGTCCCTTCTCTCCTGGAATGGGCGTCACCCGGGAGAGCGACTTTTATATCGTCCCTACTCGTGGGAACACGATGCATAGAGTTACTTCTAAAAACAACCAACGACGGCCTAGGGTACGTCGATTAAACTCACCCGAACCCCAAACCCAAACAAAACAACCCATAGAACGCAACCCAGCTGCGGATGTTTTGCCGGCACAGCCGGCAACCACCAAAGCTGGTAAACCCAGACAGCGCTTACAGTGGACCACTGAAATCAACAAATCTGTAATGCACTGTTACTACACCGCCACTAAACTAGAAACCATATCGACAGGCTACAGACATGAGCTGCACAGGCTATTTATAGCACAATACCCACACCTCGCAGAACGTGTAACGGAACAGAGACTCATTGACCAAAAACGAGTCATAACAAAAAACAACCGCCTGACACCCGAAGAACTACAAGCTATAAAGATTCTTGTATCCAATGAAATAAATACTCCCCATCAGAATGACCCGCAGACCTCAAACACAACCACAAGCGACAACACTACCATACCCACAGAGATAGATCTAGAACATGAGCATACACAGGATAGACCAGACAGCGCTGTCCAACCTAATGATTCGTTAGCTATCGAATCAATCACAGAAGGACATACCATTCATACTCGAAATAACCAACCTCCAAACAAAGACACAACCAACAACACCAGCATACACTTCGAAATAGATCCGGAACATAATCATGCACCACATACATCGGAAACAACATGCACAAACTTACCTTCCACAGCCACACAAAGCCAAAACGTCACTCTACCACCTGCCATCACACAATCTGCCAAACAAGTGATGCACACACAATACAACAAATGGTGTGGCACCAATTCTGTACTGCGAGATCCCCTGCCGAGACTAATTTTTAAAAACAACACCCGACAAATATTACACACAATAAATACCAACATAATACCACAATTCTTAACCAACGACAGTGACCTAGAGGACATCCATACTGTTATATACGCTGCTGCAGCAACCACACTCATAGTTAACGGCCAAAAACTTCCACAGCGATCTAGAAGCCACACAAGCAAAAGATCTAAACCTAAATGGCAAACTAGAATCAAAAATAAAATTAGCACACTCAGAAAGGATCTCGCGCACCTCACACAATACACCAACAATAACAACCTTTCAAAACGCATACAGACAACAATAAACAGACTCAAATCTAAATCACCACAACAAACAATACCCGAAATAGCCGATACACTGAAACAGAAACTTGCCGTCTATGCAGCTAGACTCCGCAGATGCAACGAATCCAACGACAGAAAAGATGCCAACAATCTTTTTCAGAAAAGTGAAAAACAGTTTTACCAAAAAATGACATCAAATAATCAGATAACAACAACAGAACCTCCAAGTAGACAAGAGTTAACCGAGTTCTGGGGAAACCTATGGTCAGAACCAAAAACACATAACGAAAACGCTCTATGGATCAGACAAGAAGAGGAAAAACATCAATACATAGCGGAGCAGGGAGACATTGTTCTTACACCAGAGGAAATAGCCGAGACAATAAAACACACTCACAACTGGAAGTGCCCAGGCGTAGATAACGTGCAAAACTTCTGGTACAAGCAGTCCAGTGCAACGTATGAAATGCTAACAAAGCAAATCAATACAGTCATACTACAACCTAATAGGCTTCCCAAATTCCTCACACAAGGAATAACTTATATAAAACCAAAAAACGCAGATACCAGAAACCCTGCCAATTACCGCCCGATCACTTGTCTCCCAACCTTGCACAAGATCATCACCACAACAATAGGCAAAAGGATTGAACAACACCTCACCCAAAACAACATCCTGACTGAAGAGCAAAAAGGATGTAGAAAACAAAGCCAAGGTTGCAAAGAACAACTCATAATCGATAGTGTCATCATGGAGCAAACCAGAAAAGAACACAGAAATCTTCATACCTGCTTCATCGATTATAAAAAAGCTTTTGACTCTGTACCCCATAGCTGGCTAAAGAAAACTCTTCAAATATACAAAATTAACCCAGTCCTTTGCCAGTTCCTTACAAGAACCATGGAGACATGGCGAACCAACATACATCTTAAAACTCAGGACGGCCATATCCAAACAGAGGAGCTACTCATACGACGCGGTATCTTTCAGGGTGATTCGCTTAGTTCACTGTGGTTCTGCCTTTGCTTAAATCCACTGTCTAACGCACTTAACAACACAAACTATGGTTTCAACATCAGACACCAGAAAGTCAATCAGCACAGAATAAATCATCTTCTCTACATGGATGATATAAAACTATATGCAGCCACTGAAGTGCAACTAAAAGAATTACTCAGAACAGTGGCGTATATAGAAATCGATTTCGGGGGGGGGGGGGGGCATCGGAAAAATTAAAGTTTATCTCATACGTTATAATACTGGCGTATTATAATCCTAACCTCAATATAAAATAACAATGTACTAAATATTAACGAAAATAATTATACAGGGTGAGTTTTTAGTACCGGCTCAGTCGATAACTCCACTACTGTAGAAGATATGCTCCTTGCTCAGAAAATATTTTGATTTATACAGGTAATCCATAACTACGTGGAGATTCTACTAATAATTTTTGTTCTCACGATATAAGGTATTATAACATTATACAGGGTATGTCAAAAGTTATAACCATTTTTATATTCAAACCGCTGTCAAACGAACGTACTGTATATCAAAAAGTAATGAATCAAAAATTTTTTTTACAAGGAAAGCTTAAAATATCCTCTAGTTTTAAAATCGGCGCTATAAAAAGGGCCCGCGACGCATACTCGTATACAGGGTGATGTAGAATGCAAAATCTAGATTTTCTCTTTTTTTTAATGTAACCCCCAATATTTTATTATGTCAAAGAATTGCTTTTAATATGCTCTTTCATCTTTGTATAGCACATGTTGTACCTACGTCCATCAGTTTCCGAGATATTTCGATTTTTCGGTAATTTTAAAATAGAGCTTCTAATTGTGTACTGAAATTTATTTATTATGAGAAAGTACCATCGATTTTGTTTTTTATTTAACGGACAACTAAATTATAAGGTCATGATGAAGTCAAAACCCTGAATCATCGAGATCATAAAGTAAGTATGCTGAGGAAACAATTTTGTAGGCGTGATGCATAATTATCAAGCAGATTTATCAGGTAGACTTTGAAAAATTGGCAGTTTTTATAACCTACTCAATAATTCCGTACTGTGTGAAAAACGAGCTTTAAAATTAATTTTTCCATTGAGGGTATTTAGGAGAATCTTTGAGAAATTGCCTACTTGCCTCTAGAATATATCAACTATGAACAGCAATATCCAGAACACTCTAATATCTCGTTAATTCAGTGTTTTGACTTGACCAAGTACTATTATGGCCTTATGTTTTAGTTGTTTGTTAAACACAAATAAAATCTGATAGTATTTTCTCAAAAAAAAATATATATATATATATATATATAAATTTTAGTGAACAAATAGAAGGTAGATTCAAAATTTGTAGAAAAATCGAAATATCTAAGAAACTAATGAATGCAGCCATAAGAGCATATTAAAAGCAGTCCTTTGGTATAATAAAATATTGGGGGTTATATTTAAAAGAAGAGAGAAAATCTAGATTTTGCATTCTATATCATTTTAAAACTAGAGAATATTTTTTATTCATCCGTGTACAAAATATGTTTTTTGATTCTACACTTTTTGATTTGGATATAAAAATGGTCATAACTTTTGAAATACCCCGTATAATGTAACAATACCCTGTATTGGAAGAACGGAAATCATTAGTAGAATTTGAATATGGAATAGTATGTAGGGTATCTCATTTAAAAAAGTATGTTTGCATCACCACGCAGTTATGGATCATCCTGTATAAATCTAAATATTTTCTGAGCAAGGAGCATATCCATGGCTACAACTTTTATATATAACTAACTTTTTTTCGCTATCTTCTACAGTAGTGGAGTTATCGACCAAGCCGGTACTAAAAACTCACCCTGTTTACAACACATGGATATTAGAAATGTAAATTTCTATTTTTTGAAGTTGCCCTATTTGCTTTATTATTAGATTACATTTTGATGTCGCTGCTAATTTTATTCAATACTATATTTTTTGACAACTACTTCAGCCTCTTCTCAGACGTCAAAACTGAATGCGTGGCTAGTTTCGGGGGGGGGCGGGCCCCCCGGTCCCCCCCCTTATATACGCCACTGACTCAGAACTACAGAAGTTTGTACGTCAGACGTCCGGATGGAATTCGGTATGAACAAGTGCAAGGTGCTCCACATCAATAAAGGCCAATGGAAGAACCAATCCTAACAGGAAGTATTAACTGGCCAAACGCTGGATAACATGGACAAGGACGAAACGTACAAGTATCTGGGCTTCAATCAGAACATTAAGATCGACCACACACAAGTCAAAGCTCAACTAACACAAGAGTTCAGAGACCGCCTCGTTAAGCTTCTAAAATCAAAATTGAATTCCAAAAATCTTACAAAAGCAATCAACACATTTGCGATACCGGTCCTCACATACTCTTTCGGCATCATCAAGTGGTCACACACTGATATAGAAAACATCCATATCCTCATACGGACAGAACATACAAAACACCGAATGTCACATCCAAACGCATGCAAAGAAAGGCTCACCATAGACAGGAAACAGGGAGGCAGAGGGATCATAGATACACAGTCACTCCGCGCAAGACAGATAAAAACACTAAGGCATTTCTTCCAAAACAAACAAACAAATTTACATCGAGCAATAACAAAAGCAGACAAAAGCTATACACCACTCAACCTATCATGTTCAGACCACGCCGCAGACACACACAACCCAATACAATCACAACAGGAAAAAATAAACACTTGGTCGCAGAAACCACTCCATGGCAAACATAGATACCGTATTACGCAAGATCAGATAAATGAAAAACAGTCATATACCTGGCTGCAGGATGGCCAACTCTTTCCAGAAACTGAGGGATTTATGCTTGCTATCCAGGACCAAGTTATTGCGACGAGAAACTACAAGAAATACGTAATTAAAGATCCATCCATAACCAACGATAATTGCAGAAAGTATCACCAACATAAGGAAACAATAGACCACATAACAAGCGCATGCAAAACTCTCGCTGGAACTGAGTACACGGCTAGACATAACTCGGCAGCCAAAATCATACATCAAGCATTAGCCACAAAAAACAAACTAATCGACAACTCAGATCCATATTACAAGTATACACCAACATCAGTACTCGATAATGATCACTACAAACTATATTGAGACGTTGAAATACACACAGACAAAACCAGCAATGCAAACAGACCAGATATAGTATTTCAGACAAAGGCAGACAAAGTTACCTACTTAATAGATATTGCTATTCGCAATGATGTGAATGTTCAAAACACCTACGCTGGGAAAATATCTAAATACACTGACCTTGCCATAGAAGTGAAGCGACTCTGGAAACAAGATAAAGTTATTATTGTCCCCCTCATTATGTCGGTTTCAGGCCTCACACCGAACACATTTACACAACATCTACAACAGTTGGGCCTGAACGAAGGGTTACATAAAATATTCCAAAAGACTGTAATCCTTAAGACCTGTAATATAGTACGATCCTGCCTAAATTTCGATCAGTAATAGTTCAGGTGTTGACTTGGCCTAGCCTAGTCGTCACCGCAGTCATGCGAGAGAAGTTTGAAAAAACATGATAATAATGTTTATTATTGCAACACATACATAAAATGTTAAATGTGAATAATGATTAACAAATATAAAAAGTGTTACAAAAAGGACCGAAGGCTTTAAAAAAATGAACTAGTTCGGCCCTAACGCAAAGAAAAGAACATCAGTCTTCCGAAAAGAAATAAGTACATAGACCAAATAAAAAAAATAAAAATAAGAATTTTTACATGTATGCACATAAAAATATGTATATACAAAGAAAACATAATATTTGTCATTGATAGCTTTTCCAATTTTGGATGTCATGTGCCAGACAGTTCTAAAATTCCCGCAAGAATTTCTTATATTTTAGTTTAAAAATCCTTGGTTCTAAATGCTTAAATGAGCCAGGAACCTGATTGTATAGCCAGTAAACACTGTATGTAAAACCGCTCAAAGAAAGTTATTTGATGGGGTGGTGGAGATATATAACTACGGAAGCGGACATTGAGGTTCTGTAGAGTAGTCGAAGTATCTGGGCTTCAATCAGAACATTAAGATCGACCACACACAAGTCAAAGCTCAACTAACACAAGAGTTCAGAGACCGCCTCGTTAAGCTTCTAAAATCAAAATTGAATTCCAAAAATCTTACAAAAGCAATCAACACATTTGCGATACCGGTCCTCACATACTCTTTCGGCATCATCAAGTGGTCACACACTGATATAGAAAACATCCATATCCTCATACGGACAGAACATACAAAACACCGAATGTCACATCCAAACGCATGCAAAGAAAGGCTCACCATAGACAGGAAACAGGGAGGCAGAGGGATCATAGATATACAGTCACTCCGCGCAAGACAGATAAAAACACTAAGGCATTTCTTCCAAAACAAACAAACAAATTTACATCGAGCAATAACAAAAGCAGACAAAAGCTATACACCACTCAACCTATCATGTTCAGACCACGCCGCAGACACACACAACCCAATACAATCACAACAGGAAAAAATAAACACTTGGTCGCAGAAACCACTCCATGGCAAACATAGATACCGTATTACGCAAGATCAGATAAATGAAAAACAGTCATATACCTGGCTGCAGGATGGCCAACTCTTTCCAGAAACTGAGGGATTTATGCTTGCTATCCAGGACCAAGTTATTGCGACGAGAAACTACAAGAAATACGTAATTAAAGATCCATCCATAACCAACGATAATTGCAGAAAGTATCACCAACATAAGGAAACAATAGACCACATAACAAGCGCATGCAAAACTCTCGCTGGAACTGAGTACACGGCTAGACATAACTCGGCAGCCAAAATCATACATCAAGCATTAGCCACAAAAAACAAACTAATCGACAACTCAGATCCATATTACAAGTATACACCAACATCAGTACTCGATAATGATCACTACAAACTATACTGAGACGTTGAAATACACACAGACAAAACCAGCAATGCAAACAGACCAGATATAGTATTTCAGACAAAGGCAGACAAAGTTACCTACTTAATAGATATTGCTATTCCCAATGATGTGAATGTTCAAAACACCTACGCTGGGAAAATATCTAAATACACTGACCTTGCCATAGAAGTGAAGCGACTCTGGAAACAAGATAAAGTTATTATTGTCCCCCTCATTATGTCGGTCTCAGGCCTCACACCGAACACATTTACACAACATCTACAACAGTTGGGCCTGAACGAAGGGTTACATAAAATATTCCAAAAGACTGTAATCCTTAAGACCTGTAATATAGTACGATCCTTCCTAAATTTCGATCAGTAATAGTTCAGGTGTTGACTTGGCCTAGCCTAGTCGTCACCGCAGTCATGCGAGAGAAGTTTGAAAAAACATGATAATAATGTTTATTATTGCAACACATACATAAAATGTTAAATGTGAATAATGATTAACAAATATAAAAAGTGTTACAAAAAGGACCGAAGGCTTTAAAAAATGAACTAGTTCGGCCCTAACGCAAAGAAAAGAACATCAGTCTTCCGAAAAGAAATAAGTACATAGACCAAATAAAAAAAATAAAAATAAGAATTTTTACATGTATGCACATAAAAATATGTATATACAAAGAAAACATAATATTTGTCATTGATAGCTTTTCCAATTTTGGATGTCATGTGCCAGACAGTTCTAAAATTCCCGCAAGAATTTCTTATATTTTAGTTTAAAAATCCTTGGTTCTAAATGCTTAAATGAGCCAGGAACCTGATTGTATAGCCAGTAAACACTGTATGTAAAACCGCTCAAAGAAAGTTATTTGATGGGGTGGTGGAGATATATAACTACGGAAGCGGACATTGAGGTTCTGTACGTCCGTTCGAAACTTTATTTTGTGGTAAAGGTAGGGTGCCTTTCGATAAAAAATTATTTTGTGGAAAAGATTCACTGCATGAAGTTTTCTTCTTTTTTCCATTGTCAACCACTTGGTATCTTTTAGCTTATATGACACACTTTGAAATTTACGGATTCCATGAATGAACCTCAAACATGCTTTTTGAACTCTCTGAATTCTGTCATTATCTGCTCGATCCAAGCACGGGCCATACACAGCATCACAGAAGTTGAAATGACTCAAAACTAATGAGTTACAAAGCATTATTTTCATTGATTGAGGGAGCAGATGCCTGTGAGGAAAAATTGTCTTTAAACTAGCATAAGCTCTCTGTATGCACTTACTGACATGTGGTTTGAATCTTAAGTTAGAGTCGAAGTGTAAACCTAAATTTCTAGCAGAAGAGGTTACCGGTATAATATCATTCCCGATAGTTATTTTCAAGGAGGAAGATATGTCATCCTTCAGTCTTCCGAAAACTATAATATTAGATTTAGCAGCGTTAATATGAAGACCCTGATCTTGGGAATACTTGATGAGTTTATGCAAGCCCTCATTTATAATGAGTTCAGCTTGAGCTCTGTCGCTGGGTCGAAATGAAAAGTAAAGCTGAGTATCGTCAGCATATAAATGAACCCTACACCTTTCAAGGCAGCTACCAAGGTTAGATGTATATATACTGAAGAGCAATGGTCCAAGTATCGAACCTTGAGGCACCCCACAACTCACAAGTCCTTGATTTGACTCAACTTCGTTTGCGACAAACTGTCTGCGGTTACATAAAGAGCTGGAAATTAGTTTTTGTGCTGTTTGGGAAAATCCAATGAAATGTAACATAGATAGTAGCATCTCATGATCAATTCTGTCAAAGGCTTTTGTGAAGTGTAAAAGGACGAGAATAGAGGTTCGCCCCAGGTCAACCGCTCGAAAAATATCATCAGTAATATTGAGCAATGCTGTTTCACAGCTAAAACCTGCTCTAAAGCCTCACTGGTAGTCGGGTAACAGATTGTATTCATTCAAATAAGTTGTGATTTGAGACTCAATAACCATTTCCAGCAGTTTAGATAGCACTGGTAGTATGCTTATCGGTCGTATGTCGCTGAAAGAGGAGACAATTTGTTTTTTCGGTAAAGGCACTACTTTTGCTAATTTCCAGATATCTGGGAAGTCATTATCTAAAATACACGAGTTTACTATGTTAGTTATGTAAGGGAGTATCTTGTGCAAACATAATAGTACCATATCAAGATTAATTCTATCAGAACCCATAGCTGAGGATTTTATTTTCATTAAGTTATCTTTAACAAGTTCTTCAGAAATAGTGTGAAACTCCAGAACAGATATTGCTTTTGGATTCCTATTAAGGCTATAGTACTTCTTCAGGTCGTCGTTTATTGATGATTTAACAGCAAAAGTTTGCAGAAAGTACTTATTTAATTCATCTGGATTATTAAACTCTACTGGAATTGACGAAGTATTATGTTTACAAATACTCAGGTTTCTAAGTTTGCTCCAAAGAGTTTTGGACCTACTATGATTTTGATTGATACAGAACTCAAGGTACCTTTTTTTTCCGAGAATACGGCTGTGTTGACCTGAGTTTTTATCAGTTTGTAATATTCCCAATTTGCGTTAGATTTAACCCTTTTGAACCTGTTAAAAGCCTTTTGTTTTAATTTTATCATTGATTTAACTGTATACGTCATCCAAGGCGGTTTTTTATGGGAAAAATTTACATGTCTAACTGGAGCAAGGCTATCAAAAATGTCTAGAAGGATTTTATTGAAATAAGTTACCTTTTGCTGAACATCAGGTAAATAAATTAAATTTTTACTTCCCACACCGATAGGTGAGGGGAGTATTGTAATCGCGAAAATTTTCGATTTTGAGATAGTACACTTTTTGGGCGTTTCATGATGCCTACATAACGAAAATCCACGTCACTCATTTCCGTCGGTCTGTCTGTCTGTCTGTCGGTCTGTCTGTCTGTCGGTCTGTCTGTACGCGTTCTTCTGTCCTCGTGATCTCAGTAACCGCTGCATGGATTGTGATGAAATTTGGGCAGCGATATGCTGAGGGGTCATAGTAGGTAATGCTGCTATAATTTTGAAAATCGATGCATTGGCGGCGGAGTAATTAGCAAAAAACGAAAAATTTCAAATATTCCCCAAACTTCGTTTTTAGGCGTTTTAGGTGTTCCTGATCATTTTCTACTTTTTTTTTGGGTGGGGGTGGAAATTGGGGTGGTTGGGGGTAGGGTGGTTGTAAAATTGAAAAATTTGTTGTATTCATAATAGATCCACTGACCTGTGAAGGAAGACCTAACGACATAAATAACTTTTTTAGGTCTATCCGAGCATTGCCTTATGCCTATTACAGAAACTAAAGGACTTAGAATTTTTTCCGATGTATACATACGAGTATTGTTTTAGATCGTTCTATATTATGTAACGAAGAAACTGTTCAATTGATTTTAATGACATTTTGACACAGTATTACTACCGTGTCGAGGATTTATTTATTTATTTAGCGTATGGCTACATGGATTAATAAAATTAAACAATATAACAAAATACAAATATTAAATTTAAAACAAACAAAAATAAATAGTTTTTAGATTTTAAAATTAAGACCATTTATCCAGTCAACTACAGACTTCGAGGCTTCGAAGAAATCCGACTGTTGTCCAGCATATGCGGTAATCGGGCATTCGGTGACAATATGCTGAACAGTCTGCCGGGGCTCTCTACAGTCACAGGACGGTGATTCAGATATCCCCCATTTAAAGAACGAGTCACGACAGATGCCATGCGACGTTCTGGCTCGATTAAGGGTTTTCCATGTATGGCGAGGCAATTCCATTCCTGGCAGGGTTAAAGTGGGGTCCATAGTTGGTGGAGCCTGTACCGGCTTCTGGACTTCCCAATCCCTCCTCCAGTGCTCATCAACTTGGAAGCCATCCCGCAAGAGCCGTTCTGCAAATGGTAATGGGGGATTTCTAGATTTCAACCTCCGAAGATCTGCATCATCTAGGTCAGTATGCAGTGCACTGCGTGTCGAGGATGGAAAATGGGTATGGTTTTTATAAATCGTGCCAGTAGCGGCGCAGAAATAATAAAAAAAAATAAAAATATAAAAACAGCTCAAACTTCGTTTTTAAGTGTTGTAGAAGTTCCTGATCATTTTCTGAGTTTTTTTGGGTGGGGGTGGAACTGGGGTGGTTGGGGGATGGGGGGTTGATAAACTGAAAAATTTGCTGTATTCATAATGTCCACTGTCCTGTGAAGGAAGATCTAGCCACCTAAATCACCTTTTACTTCCCACACCGATAGGTGAGGGGAGTATTGTGATCGCGAAAATTTTCGATTTTGAGATAATACACTTTTTGGGCGTTTCATGATGTCTACATAACGAAAATCCACGTCACTCATTTCCGTCGGTCTGTCTGTCGGGCTGTCTGTCTGTCTGTCGGTCTGTCTGTACGCGTCTTCTGTCCTCGTGATCTCAGTAACCGCTGCATGGAGTGTAATGAAATTTGGGCAGCGATATTCTGTGGGGTCGTAGTAGGTAATGCTGCTATAATTTTGAAAATCGGTGCATTGGCGGCGGAGTAATTAGCAAAAAACGAAAAATTTCAAATATTCTCCAAACTTCGTTTTTAGGCGTTTTAGAAGTTCCTGATCATTTTCTGAGTTTTTTGGGTGGGGGTGGAATTGGGGTGGTTGGGGGATGGGGGGTTGATAAACTGAAAAATTTGCTGTATTCGTAATACGCTGTCCACTGACCTGTGAAGGAAGATCTAGCGACATAAGTCACCTTTTTAGATCCATCTGAACATTGCCGTGCCTATTAGAGAAACCAAAGGACTTAGAATTTTTTCTGGTGTAAACATACGAGTATTGCTTTAGATCGTTCTATATTATGTAACGAAGAAACTGTTGAATTGATTTTAATGAAATTTTGACACAGTATTACTACCGTGGCGGGGATGGAAAATGCGTATGGTTTTTATAAATCGTGCCAGTGGCGGCGCAGAAACAATAAAAAAACTAAAAACATAAAAACAGCTCAAACTTCGTTTTTAAGTGTTTTAGAGGTTCCTGATCATTTACTGAGTTTTTTTGGGTGGGGGTGAAATTCGGGTGGTTGGGGGGTGGAGGGTTGAAAAACCGAAAAATTTGCTGTATTAATAATAGGCTGTCCGCTGACCTGTGAAGGAAGACCTAGCGACATAAATCACCTTTTTAGGTCCATCTGAACATTGCCTTGCCTATTACCGAAACTAATAAGGGACTTAGAATTTTCTGTACATATACGAGTATTTATTGCTTTAGATCGTTTTGTATTTTGTAACGTCGAAACTATTAAACTGATTCTAATGAAATTTTGACACATTATTATTATTACTGTGGTGAGGATGGAAAATGCGTATGTTTGTTAGAAATCGTGTCAGTGGCAACGTAGCAATAATCAAAAACCAAACTAAAAAGATGAAAACAGCTCAAACTTCGTTTTTAGATTTTTTGGGGGTTCCTGACCGTTTTGTACCTTTTTTGGGTGGGGGTGAAATTGGGGTGGTTGGGGGGGGGAGGTGGGCGGCAGGTTGTAAAACTGAAAAGTTTGTATTATTGATAATAGGTTGTTCATTGAGCTGTGCAGGGGGGGGGTACTGGCGATGATTTTGTTGCAAGGGGATCTCAGACTAAAGCTTCATGCTATGGGAAAATAATAAACTGGTATCACCGTAATGTGTGGGAAGTACTGAGTCAATCAACTTGACTTCATTTTCTAAAGGGGATATTGAAAGAAATTCGTTTAACAAATCCCTATCTATATTCTTCAAATTCCTTACACACTTTCTTTTTGAATAATTTACGTCAGTAGTTATATTGAGAACGCAGTAATCAAGTAAGTGATCCGACATAAATGATGTGTCCTTTGTGCCACTTAATAAAACAAATTCACTATCAGGAACCAAAATGGCATCAAGCAACGTAATTGCAGTCTTTCCAATTCTAGCTGGTTCATATATGAAAAAGCCAGATCAAGTCTTGACAGACGGGCGTAACTTTATAAGTATGAATATAGTTAAAAAATAAAAAATACGCTTTTAAAGAACATCGAAAAAATTAAAAGTAGTTTTTAAAATAAGTTTAAAGCAAGAATGAACAAAAAATACTAGTAATACTGTTAAAAAAGCGTCGGGCGCTCGATAAACGAATAACAATGGCCAAAGCACCCATCACACTTTTTTCACAATCATACTAGTATTTTTCGTTCGTTAAGCTTATTTTAAAAATCATGAATAACCTTTTAATCGGGTGTCGTTAAAAGCCTGTTTTTTAGTTTATTTAAACTAGATTTACTAATTTTTTAGTTAGTAGTTAGTTTAGCTTCAGTCGGAATGCCTCAATGCAGTTACTAAATAGAGCTACGTCATTACTTGGCTCATCTAATAAATTAATATTGAGATCACCCCCACATATAATCTCTACATCAATGAACTGGGAGAGTCTATTTTCTAAAAAATCTACGAAACATGCAACATTACCCTTAGGTCTATATAACGAACCAATAACATATAAAAATTTTCCCAACTTTACTTCAACCCACAATTCTTCTAATGTGAAGCTGGATTCTGAGAGAGCTACAGAAAATTTCAGATTATTACGTATATACATACCTACACCACTTCCTCTGCTAACTCTATCGTTTCTGAGAAAAGTATAATTATTCACATGTAATAAATTGGTCGGCACGTCTGAATTCAACCAGGTTTCTGAGACACCAATGATATCAAAATCTTGACCTTCTAAAAATGAATTAAAATCGGCAAAATGAGGCACTAAAGATCGTACATTGATAAAAGCTATCGACAACTGTTTCATTAAATACAAATAAACAGCTATTAATAATAAAAAAATAATAAAAAAAAAAGTACAAGGAAAGTGAAAAGTAGTCCACAAGCACAACCACATGTGATTTTTTTTCACTTAAGAATTCCAATCCCCAGCACGATGCCCCCCCCCCCCCACCGAATTACTGGCATCAGAAAAAATTGTCAGTACATAGGTACGGGGGTCTCTGATAAGCTAAAGTTTAGTACTAGAGATGTTGACTGACCACCAGAAAAATTCGTCATGTAGGTCATTGCCAATTGTTAGTCGTCGTAGCTACCGACACGTCTTTTGAAGGCTTTGTATTCGACGAAAACGCACAAAAACATCACAGCCACCATCGCAACGACTTCATATCGCAACGAGCGTATGAAACGAGGTAATAGGTACAGAGGGACACAGGGGATGGCCGGGAGGAGGTACCGCTTTTCTGTAAATAATACGCCGTAAACGAGAACTGGAGTATAAACTACAGGGTGATTTCGAGGACGGGGCTCTCGAAGTAGCCAATTGATTGATTTGTAATCTAATAAAACAATAATGTTCCTGTTTGTCGACCCTGTAACAAAATACACCGCTAGCCATCGGCAAAAAGAAATGATCTGTGACCATTTTGTTGCACAGTCGTTCCAAGCAGCTTCAACTTCGTGGACTAACTGCGCCATCTCCGTCCCTTACATATTAGATATGACCACGATGGTACAGCAAAATGTTAATGCCAGCTGGTCAGAGAAAGCCTACATTTTGAAGAGCAGTACAAGGCCATGCGTTGACTAGCTGAAGAAAACGTGCGAACGGTCATCTAGATAAGACAATAAAGTAGTTTACTTGGTACCATGCTGCCTCGAATAAACGTAATAGTTCTTCTACAGTCACCGTGCTTACTTCAATAAAATCGCGGTTACGTTGTTCATCCTTTGCTGTCTCTGTCTCATTAGTGATATGGTGACAGATTCTCATTACAATCAAATTTCAGAGGCACTGGTATATCTTTGGAGACAATGCTCGAGTACCTCTGAAAAGTGTAAGGTATTGCCAGAGTGACTGAGAATCAGAAATTTAAAAAAAGGCAGAAATGGTCTGAAACTCATAAAATGCTTCTTAAAAACAAACTCTTGAAGGACTATAGTACTTTTCACTTTTTTCTAATTACTCCGCTACTAATGAGTATCGACCGATTTCCAAAAATACTGCACCGTCATATCGCCTTCAATTTCCGTAAAATGTGTGCTTCGGTTACTGAGATTAATGCGGTGACAGTAATAGTAACATACAGACAGGCAGCGCGACGAGGAATAGCAGCTCACCCTCAACGATTAAATTTTTGCCATTAACTTAAACAAAAAAGTCCTATTAATGATCCTTGTTTTTATTATAATAACACAAAAAGATATACAAGCAAAAGTAATTGGAGGTTTCGGGGATATTAGAGATACTACAGCTATATCCAAAAGAGCGTTTGGTTAGCATTTCTTCATTACTTTGCTGATCTTAGAAAGTAGAGCTATAGGTCTGTAGTTGGTTAGATCAGCCTTGGGTCTTCTTCTTGGCACGGGCTGAATGCAAGCTGACTTACGGTCTTTCGGGAAGTTGTCGGTGTTGTAAGACAACCGAAAGAGACGACTAAATTTAGGAGCTTTAGGAGGAGTTATCTCGTTCCCGCTCATAGCTTGAGGAATCGTCAGTATCGATGGTAGCTGGACATTGGAAGGAATATTCATAGTGAAAATCTGTTGCAAATGTTTCGGAAAATACTTTGCCTTTGTCCTTGTCCTGGGAGGCTGATGCGATTGTCCAACTTTCACATGTGAAAGTAGGAAAACTATTTCTCAAGAAGTAAGCTATGATATGAGTTTCCTATCGGAGATTGCATGATGGTTTTGGTAAGGCTGAATGAGTCACTAAAAAAAGCTCCAGCATACTGGAGATGTTTGTGGAGACACGAGGAAAACAAGTGGAGCTTCTCACTAGCTGTGTCAATCCATAGCTTATGGCGAATGTTCCGTCCGTCGTCCCACTGCAACAATTTTATTGGAGCTCAGCCAGGCTCCACTGTGAACGTTGAAGTCACCCAAAAGAGCTACCTTCGAAGACTATCCGTGTCGGACTGTCTCTGTTTTTTTTGTTGGTGGATATATGTAGGTAGACATTTTCTCAGGTATTTACATACAGGACATGTATGCCAGTAAGGATGGCAAGAAGCCGTTAGCTCATTGCACCTATGGTTAAACATGGCTCATCAATAGCGCATATTTCTATATATAATATACTTACCAGCTGCTATATACTAACAATTACTCGCGTAACTTCACAACTATTGCAGCAATATGAACACAAATAAATTAGCAGGATATTACTTCAATATAATATTTATATTAAAATAGATTATTTGTTCTACAATGATGGGAGTAAGTTATGAAGTAACTAACCAACTCTAAGCTTTGTAGGTATTGAATCGAGGAGTCATGTTTAAGATGATGATAAATGATCACGGGCTTCAAAAAGCTGTGTGTTAATCATATGCTGCGAATACATTCTGCATATTTATACTAGTCCTTTCAGTGTATCTTCCCTTATTCCACCTGCTGAATAATACGATACGACGCAGTATACATAGTATACAAGTGGAGCTTCTCACTAGCTGTGTCAATCCATAGCTTATGGCGAATGTTCCGTCCGTCGTCCCACTGCAACAATTTTATTGGAGCTCAGCCAGGCTCCACTGTGAACGTTGAAGTCACCCAAAAGAGCTACCTTCGAAGACTATCCGTGTCGGCCTGTCTCTGTTTTTTTTGTTGGTGGATATATGTAGGTAGACATTTTCTCAGGTATTTACATACAGGACATGTATGCCAGTAAGGATGGCAAGAAGCCGTTAGCTCATTGCACCTATGGTTAAACATGGCTCATCAATAGCGCATATTTCTATATATAATATAATTACCAGCTGCTATATACTAACAATTACTCGCGTAACTTCACAACTATTGCAGCAATATGAACACAAATAAATTAGCAGGATATTACTTCAATATAATATTTATATTAAAATAGATTATTTGTTCTACAATGATGGGAGTAAGTTATGAAGTAACTAACCAACTCTAAGCTTTGTAGGTATTGAATCGAGAAGTCATGTTTAAGATGATGATAAATGATCACGGGCTTCAAAAAGCTGTGTGTTAATCATATGCTGCGAATACATTCTGCATATTTATACTAGTCCTTTCAGTGTATCTTCCCTTATTCCACCTGCTGAATAATACGATACGACGCAGTATACATAGTATATTCATACCGGAAATGGGTTTTTACTTAATTAGAAAGTTAATATGAGAACTGCATATCCAACGCGAAACGCTGAACCAGTTTGTTGGAAGCCGAAGTTCTGCAGCAAGAGCTTTTCATGAAGCTGCACAGCTCCTTCTGGTGAAAATGGCTATCTCTTGCTACAATTCAATGTGGAGTTTCAACGTAAAAGAACAAAGTAGTATACTTAAGATTGTTTTATTCCAGCGACTTTTCATCATGCTTCCATTTATTGATTATATTTAGAACTGAAAAAAGGATTTAGATTCACTTGAAGTCTATATCAAGCTGCAATTACAAATCCGTGTTTAACTGAGATTTAGTTAGTACAACAGGTTTCACTTCACCAGTAAATGTACTTAAAAGAAAACAGGAGAACAACCGTTACAGGAATATCGCGGAGAACTGAGTTTAAAGACTGCTGAACTCTCAAACAAACTAATGACAACCGCCTTGACAACAGAATTCAGAATCACGCCTCTTTTAGTGTCTTAATCGCAAAAAAATTACTCAAGCCTAGTACGATAGGTAATAATTCTTTCTTACTTATGTAATTTTTTTCACTGTTTTATTGAGAAACTTTCGAAATGCGAAGTAAGTAAACTCTGAAGTGTACTTTTCAAATCTGTATTCAATTATGAGCAGATTTTATCTCTTGAATTTTTTCAGTTCGACGCACGAGTTTCATCTAAAAAATAAAATCTGCGTATGTCTCTGCATGGTAATATTGTCATATTAACAATATTGTTGCGATCATGCAGAGAAACGTTTTTTATTTTTTTAAGCAAAATTCATGCATCGGATTGAAGAAAATCAAGTGTCCGACTTAGAAATGAGTGGGGATTACAAAAATAATCTTTATTTTAGGAGAAATCAGTGGCGTAACATCAATGTCTGCCAAAATAGGCATGTCAAATTATGTACGAACGACACTGGTGGAAATTTAAGAAAACGTGATACACTAAAAAGTTCCTCTTGATTGATACTACATGTACGACGAATTTTATGTATTTATTATTTATTGGAAGAGTTATTGTAGATATTAATAATAATTTATTTTTGAAAACTTTACCACCCTGTATCTCAAAAGGCAAGACGTTTAGGACATACGTTCATGTGAAGTTTTCTTCCTAAAATGGACCCAAACATTGCCCCATAAATATTTACATTCAATCAGGAAACACCCAGTAGGAACCAAGGGACTTCGAGATGTATATGTTGTACCTACTCAATAACCGAATTCGGCCACTGCCCGAAATTCATACCCACAACGCGTTGTGGATTTCGCAAATTTCTAACACCGTGTTCCGAGTAATCTTTGTATGCGCAGAACGCGTTGTGGGTAAATTACAAAGACCCATAATACCAAACTCCGAATGCCGTCGGAAGCACACGACCATTTTCGCATTATGGACAATACAAATATAGCCACAAAACGAAAACTGTCATTTTATAATCAAAAAATGTAAAACAATGTGTTATGTAGGCTGTATGCACAATATCAAATACCTGCTTACGATTTAGGAAAAATTTAATTTCCCCTTCATTCTTATACCTCGTAGCTATAAATTATTCATTAAGCCCAATTTTCAATAATTCCTATCGATTCAGCTTTCGATACAGTTTAGATAAAAGGCCTAATTTCCACCGCTCTTTTACTTCTTCAACCTTACCTATGATTTTTTTATACCTAGCCACCTTCTAAAAGTGTATACATATCAGATGACCCTATAATTATAGAGTTCATTCAAACCATTCTCAAATACTTTTCTAAGTATTTCTGTCGATTGACTGGTTTTAATAAACACTGTTATGAACGAACAAAAAAACGAATTCAAGTTGATTGCCTCAGTACTTCCCACACATTACGGTGATACCAGTTTATTATTTTCCCATAGCATGAAGCTATGTTCTGAGATCCTCTTGTGTTATACCGCTAGGTCTTTAATTCACAGGTCAAAGGACGGTCTATTATCAATACTACAAACTTTTCAGTTTATAACCCCCACCCCCATATTTTTTGTTTTTTGATTATTGCAGCGCCACCACTGACACGACTTCTGAAAACCATACGTGATTTCCTTCCTCGCCAAGATAGTAATACTGTGTCGAAGCTTCATTAAAATCAATTCGGTCATTTCCAGGTTAGACAATCCAGAAAGATCTAAAGCAATACTCGTATGTATGTATTGTAGGTACGTCAGAAAATTCCAAGTTCCTGGGTTTCTGTAATAGGCAAGGAAGCGTTAGGAGGGACTTGAAAATGTGTACTATGACGCTAGGTCTTTCTTTCACAGGCACTTTTGTCTATTATGCATACATCAAATTTTCCACCTAGAACCCCCCACCCCCCAACCACCCCAATTTCACCCCAATCAAAAAAGGTAGAAAATGATCAGGAACTCTTAAAACAACTAAAAACGAAGGTTGAGCTGTTTTCATATTTTTTGCTTTTTGATTATTGCTACGCTGCCACTGTCACGATTTCTAACAACCATACGCGCCTTCCATCCTCACCACGGTAATAATACTGTGTCAAAATTTCATTAGAATCAATTTAATAGTTTCCATGTTACAAAATTCAAAACGACCTAAAACTGCTTGTATGTACACAGAAAATTCCCTTAGTTTCGGTAAAAGGCAAGGCAATGTTTGGATGGACCTAAAAAGATGATTTATGTCGCTAGGTCTCCCTTGACAGGTCAGCAGATAGCCTATTATTACTACAACACATTTTTCAGTTTTTCAACCCCCACCCCCCATAACCACCCCAATTTAAATTCAGTCAGATTGTGAATTCCTCAATTATTTCGGTGATATTGCAATACGCCTATTCGTATTGAAAATGCCTAGGCGTATAACAATATGACTAATTTTACAGTAAGGCTACGACATATATATGTCAATTTATAACCCACATTATACACATGAAACTGTCGATATACGACATCTAAAAATTTATTGAACTCATGATTACAAGGTTTACCTTAATACTTAACTTTGATTGAGTCACCTTGCTTTGTTCCTTGCTAATTTGTCTAGGAATGTTTCTGGATCAACTGGAATATTATTGTGGATTGATAATAATGTTAAACCATTTAACCGGTCTTGTGCTGTTATGCTTTTCGTATCACATTCATTCAGACAAGAAATAAAATATTTAGGTCTGTTTTCCCTGAATTCCAACCATTTGCTTCTCCATATAGCTAACTCAAGTCCAAAACTTCTACTGAAGCTCTTTGTATCTTCAAACCAAAATTCGGTCAGTGTATTAAACATGTCTTGTAATTTCTCATCAGGGTGACAGCAGTTGTGAGGAAGAAGGAATTGTAGAGACACAAGCAACTTTCGGTGGTTGAGGAAGCGTAAATCAAGCTGCTGCACAAATAGTTCAAAAATGGAATGGTAGTCAAACAACGAGAGTAATATGTTGATGGATCGGCTTAAGGGTAATTATTCCTGTATGTTTATCTGGCCGCTCTTCTCGGCATATCAATAATGATATCAGCAGCTTCAGAAAGAGCAGTTACGTCACTGAAAATAGAGTAATATTGTTTTTCCCTGTGCTCTCTCATATATTATGCAACTTTCTTCTTCAGGTCGCCTACGTACTTCAAAAATAGACAAGATCAATCATCGCTAATTGCAGCGATGTTGATAGATTGTCTGACAAACTGAAGGTCTTGTGCATACGAGACTCTAACAACACTACATTTTTCTACAGCAGAAATCAGTTTTGCCTGAAGCTTCAACGTCACAATCATGATCTCCTTGAATTTGTCTCAGAGCCTTAAAAATAATCACGAACACGTTCGTGAACAGCGTAACTGCAGCCCCACCCACCAAATCTCACAAAATTTTGTTAGGCTATTTTCGTTTGTCCCTGTCAGCAGGTCGCCTTTTATGGTTGCAAGGCAGTTTCTTATTACAGGTTTTGCTACAAGCGTAGCAAAACGCCAAATTGAATGCGTGGCTTGCATTGACGGCTTGACGAAATGTGTTTCGAACTACAACAGGACATGCTTGTCCTTGTAAGTGTTTTAAATCAATTCCTATATCTCTTACAGATTCTATTGAAGTATTGGCTAATGTAACCCCTTTAGTGTCAACGTCATAGACAAGCTTCAAAAGAATTTCGCGTAAAATATACAACCTGATAAGTGTAGCAAGAGCCGTGAGAAATATGAAATAGACAAGGATAGCAAGAGACGAGAGGATATGAAATAACGTGTGCGTATAAGACAGCGGCGAAATTCCCAAGTCGCTTGCTACACTTGTCAGCCTGTACTTATCTTCACGATCTCTGAACGAGCACCTGGTACCCAAATTGAAATGCTCTACGCCGGAAACATCAGCAGTTTTATCTGCTGAAATACTCAAGCACTTTGCTGTATTAGCCTCTTCAATATGTCAGTCAGTATCATGTCACCACATGTTTCAATGATGTCATTTTGAATGCTGAAACTCAAATAAGAGGCGTTTAACTGACAAGACAACATAACAAAATCGGTTGGAATTCACTCAAAGAAAGCTGAGCCACTCCTGCCGTAATCTGTTGTCTTTCTTTACTTTTGAGGTTAGGTCGGGCGCGCAGTGGCGCCGCCCTGATAGCTGTAGCTACTATTTGCCAATGGTAACAATTTTATTTGGATATTGTTTTGATTGCTTAAGTGCTTAAATAATAGGGTGTTATTATTATTTATAGCTATTGCTTGCTGAGTGTATCCTTACTTCAAGATTTTTACATAGTTCGTATCTTAATGTTATTTTTATGTTTAAGTTTTGGAAAGAGAGGTTATGTGATGAAGTATTTGGATAGATCCACATATTTCGGGGGGTGAGGGGGGACGGATTATATCGCTTATATGCCCTAACTTTTCATGAGGCGTGAGATTTATATGAAGACACCTGACGAAATATTTGTGAAAGTTATTTGTTTAAGACGAAATATATTTATGTAAATCTGCGATACATGTCTGTTGCTTCTCGATAAAAAAAGATTTAACAGTCCGTACATATATAGGTACCTCAATATACTGTACTTATTCTTAATCACTGCTGACCCTGCAACAGGGAACGGCGACAACCTGGCGAATGCTTACTAGTACGCAGTTCCTTATTGGTAGGTTCGCCGACCACACTATACAATAACGTATCCTACTTCAAATAAGTTCATCATAATTAATACCTTTACACAAGAATAAGATATACAAATATAGAGTGGGTTTTTCTCTCTGTTCCATCGTGTTTCACTTACTATAAAATCCACATAACTATGCTTGAGATAGACTTTTCTCACGTTTGAATCTCTGTAGCCATTACAAAAGTACAAAATTAGGCAATGAAAAAATTAACCTTGAATGACATAACTTCAAATTTTGTCCTTTGGTAAAGGCCACAGAGGTTGGTGAAACGAAAGTCTATGTGCAGCATAATTATGTGGTTTTTATTAGAAAGACACCAAAACAAACATGATGGGCAAATAGCTTATTGTGAGTTTCTACAGCGATGCACGAAACCGTATTACGGGTATCCTCCAAGCAATTTATCGATGTCTAAGACAAATGCGAAGTCGAATAATGGCTAATTACTGTTGGTCGAAACAGCAGGTCTGTCAAGATCGTCGACATCAAACCAAAAGTCATTAAATTTTGATGATTATCTATTAGCTGGTTTCCTTATAAGGGTTACATTAAGGCACATAATGTATTCTAGCAGTAAACGGTTTAGAGGACAATGTTCTATTGGAGAGGATAAATACTAACTAAAAGGGCCAGATTCATAAATGCTTTACTTTACAAGATTTTGTGAAACATTAACTATATAATAATAAACTGCTAATAGAAAAATAAATAACACACATTTTAACAACTACTACTCGTCGTTAACTGTCAAGGCGGTCCGGAGGACTTTTGCCTTTATGTCATAGTTCGTCAGTCAGTTTGTCATCCTGTTGGCCTGGTCACCCAGAAACCAGACAATGTTATAGAGAAAAAAAAAAGAAAGGAAGGAAGAAAGAGAGGAAGAAAGAAGAAGAGCAAAGAGAGTGCAACTGCTAAAAGAGGCATCGTTAGAATAACGTTAGAATAACTAGGGTAATTAATTTTTATGCTCTAAACGCAATTTTGCTGGGACCGGATGTTGCTAAAAAGGGAATTTATATGATCTAAAATTCCACGACTTAATTTTGGACTTGCTCGACCATGTAGTCCACTGAATCACGCAGCAAAGGGTTGCTATGCGATTCCGCTTGTTCGTAGTGCCGCTGCGCCTGTGTTTTGATATAGTCCTTTAAGTAAGGAATATCAAGATCTTATGCAGGGTCTCGTTTGAAACATACCAAGGGGCATTTGTAATAGTTCTCAGGATCCTGCTTTGGAGTACCTGCAAAGCTCGCATGTGCGCCTTAGCTATAAAACACCAAGCCGCACATGCGTAAGTAATTGCAGGTAATAATATTTTTGTACAGCCGAATTTTGTTAACCAGACTTAATTTTGAAGTTCTACATAGCAAAGGGTAAAGCTGTCGAAATGTAATTTGGAATTTTGTTTTTAACATATCAGTATGGTTTCGCCATGTCATACCCTTGTCTAGGGTGACACCAAGGTACTTGACGGAAGAGCTCCACCGCAATATAGTACCGTTAATAGAGACCTCTGGCGGGGCGCCGCGACGCTTTTTTGGTACAGTAGATAGCCTGCGTTTTAGAATGGTTGATTTTGATGAGCCACCGATCCGCCCATTCTAGTACTTCATCCACCGCTGTCTGTAGCCTGTCATGGACTAGGTTGCTAGACCATGACTGGGCCACTAGTGCGGTATCGTCAGCATAGAGATAGACTTCACAGTTGCTGGGACTAGGGACGTCATGAATGAAAAAAGAGTGAAGTATTGGTCCAAGGACCGAACCCTGAGGAACGCCGGCCTTGACAGGCCGTATTGTCGACAGCACATTGTCAATTTTGATCCAAAATTTCCTTCCTTCTAGAAAGAATTTCAACAGTTTTAGGAGCCAAAAAGGAAAGCCCTTTTGGAGGAGGCCCTCATGCCATACTTTGTCAAAGGCTTTCGATACATCTAGAAGTAAGACACCAGTGCTCTTGTCTTCGGTAAAGCCCCAGGTTTACACCAGTCTGACTGCTTGCAGCTCAGTGCTATGTTCTGACCGAAATCCGAATTGGACGTCAGGAATCACGTTATTATCCGAAGAAAAATTCTCAAGGTGACAGAGAATCACTTTCTCGGCGAGCTTTGATGGTGCTGACAGAAAACTAATGGGACGATAATCCTGGGGAAATATCGAACCCGCTTTCTTTGGGATCATAATGACTTCGGCAACCTTCCAAGCCTTGGGCAAGTATTGAGTCCTGAGCATAGCGTTAATTATTGTCCCCAGATATGTCACGGCTTTTGGTGGGAGTACCTTCAACGCCTTGTTAGTGATTTGATCCTCTCCGGATGCTTTCCGTACCTTGAGGTCTTTAATATGGCCGAGAAGCTCTGCTGGTGTGCAGTGAGGAATCATTGGTGATTCCTCGGTTGTGGTATGCAGAGCTTCTGTGGAGGAATCTTCCGAAGAAGTATCTTCGAAAGAGGATCCACCAACAGAAGCATTGTCCCAGCGGCAAAGTTTCCCCCACAGGAGGCAGGCGCAGCCCCAATCCTGTGGCGGAGGCTTTGGCTGAGGTTTGTCCACGACCTACCTGGCGCGTCCCGATGGCTGATTGGGTGTCCCCAGAGGGGTGAGGCGACTCTTGATCAGCGAAATGCTGGTCTCGCCCTTCTGGGTAGGCAATAGTAAATATTGCCCGCGGATCATGTGGAAACCGAAGAGGGCCCTGGCCTTCGGAGCAAAGGGGCTCTCGTCATACCAATGCCGACAACGCGCGTACTGCGCTTGGTTGGCGTCGGTGGGCCGAGGGCTCCCGCGTTCTGCTGGCTGGGATAGCTAAGTCCGGGCTTGCCTCTTTGGTAGTGCTACGAGGATGAGGAGACGGTGATGAGTACGGAAGGGATCATACAGCGGCCTGGTACCATACGATGACGACACGGCGATGGACACGGACTCAATTTTATTAAATATGGAAGGTTTGCGTAAAGGAACATTATTTACGGAGCAGGGGGTCGGATCCCCAGTTCCGGTCGGAATCGCGGGTGAGCGAGCAGGCCCCGCCCGACCGTTATCCAGCGACTGCTCAGCACTCTCGGCGGAATGTCAGGCCGAGGTGCGGGATACTGCTACTGACACTATGACCAACGAACAAAATGTTCGGAGTTCTGCGGTAGGCAACCAGGCCGCTTTCACTGGAAGAAAAGACCCGCTAGGCGGTAAAGAGGGTGTTAATCCCTTTAGGAGGAAGGACCTTGTTCCAAGAAGTCCTCCGAGAGGAAGATCAACATCTGTCTCAGAGCTGGACCTTAGACGCACGGAGGAGTCTTTGGACAATCCAGCAAAGCGAAAAAGACAGGACCAGGCAGTAGCTGAGGATCGCGACAGCTCTTCACCCATTATACGGAAGCTGACCGAGAAGATCGAAGAATTAAAATCGATCCTAAAGGTTAACGTCAATACCAAAACCTCAATTAAGAGAGGTGTTGACGAAATCGGAAGGCTAGTTGAAAGGTTGAAGGGTATAGACCCGACGGCTGGCTGTATAAAGCTCCCTGTAGAGACAGCGACGCAGGGGATTCAGACTGCAGCACGTGCAGCGGCATGTGTGGCCACACAGACGGAGGGTGTGTGGCACAGCAGAAAAAGCTGGGAAGACGAACTGGCAAGGCAGCTACGTTCGACCATAACTAGAGGTCACGACGACTACAACGTTTTTGTAGAAGTTGTAAAGAAGCAATGGCCAGAGAAAACCTACCTAAATACCAAAGAGGTAATAGGTAACCCGGTATGGGGCCAAACGTGCCAAAGTGAGCTCGTACTAGGTACCAAGCCAGGACACAGCTACGACAAAGGGATAAACTGGCACTTTAGGTCCAGATACCCAGAAGTCGTGACCCTCGGAGAAGAGGAAGGTGAGGCCGACGGGTTTTCGTACCTGAAGTACAAAACATGTGTCGCCAAAAGTAAAGGGCCGCAGCAGATAAACAAGAAGTACATCTATAAGGTACTTATGGACGACGACGATGAGCATAAGACGTTCCGTAACTTTATGGAATTGAGGGATTTCGCCACTAAAGAGCAGCGGCTAGATATTGCGATTCCAGCCCCCGACCTCCCAACGGCGAGCAGATTCCGAAAGCTCGTTGAGTTTGTTTTTGCGGGAACGAACGTGAATATTGGAATATATTCGCCCCCAAGAAGACGGGCCAATGAAGCCAAGGAATCATCGCAAACGAACGATAGGAACAGGCAGAGGAGCAATACAGAAGCTGTAATAGTCTCTGCGAAAGACATGGATTACTTGCAGCTGCTGAGGAAAGTCAAAGAGGAGGCGAAGAAAAGCGATCTCCAGATGACTGTTCAAACCATCAGGCAAACAAAAAATGGAGAACTATTGCTCACGGTTCCGAAGATGGGTGGGGGAGCTGAGAAACTAAGAGACGCTATTGGAAAACTTCCAATAGAAGGAATCCACACCAGGCATTCCGGGAGGGTTGCCCTGCATGTGCGGGGTGCTACCTCCGGAGCAGAAGTGGAAAGCGCGCTTCGCGAGATAGTTAACGGCGGAAGCGACGACTTACAGGTAAAAGCCTTGAGGCCTACAAGAAATGGCAATCAGGTAGCCACTGTCCTCGCGTCAAGGAAACTGGCTGATGAATTGGCCAGTAAGGGTCGTTTCAAGCTGGGGATCGTGATGTGCACGGTCCAAGAAAGAGTCTCTATCGAAAAGTGTAGAAAGTGTTAGGGCGTCGGGCACAAAGCCAGCACATGCAGGGGAGAAAATAGGCAGAATTTATGCCTAAATTGCGGCAAGACGGGGCACAAGAAGGCCGAATGCAAAAGCCCGGCATTCTGCCGAATATGTGCTGGCGAAGGACACAGAGCAGGTTCTTTTGCCTGCCCTGTATACAAAAAGGCATTAAAAGCCAAACAAAAGAGAAAACCGCGGACGAAACCTTTGGAGTCCGTAGCGACCGAAGGCGATCCCTCGGACTGCGAGGCAGAAGCTATGGAACAGTAAATGGTGACGATACTTCAAGCAAACTTAAACAGGTCACGTGCAGCGCATGACATGGCTCATGCGCTGCCCATGGAGAAGAACATTGACCTAATATTAGTATCGGAGCCAAATCGGAAAATCTGAAGTCAATCCAGGTGGTACACCGACAACAACAACGACGTAGCGGCGTATATTCGAAATAGGAATATCGTCGTAACTTCAGTGGTTAGTAGAGATGGCTATATACGCCTAAACCTCGATAAACTGACGATCTTCTGTTGTTACTGCTCTCCAAATGGAAATGGAAAACAACATTACTACCATGGCGAAAATGGAAAACGCGTATGGTTTTGATAAATCGTGCCAGTGGCGGCGCAGAAATAATAAAAAAACTAAAAATATAAAAACAGCTCAAACTTCGTTTTTAAGCGTTTTAGAGGTTCCTGATCATTTTCTGCGTTTTTTTTTGGGTGGGGGTGAAATTGGGGTGGTTGGGGGGGTTTGGGGGTTGGCAATTATTTGGTTGCAAGGGATCTTAGACTAAAGCTTCATACTATGGGAAAATAATAAACTGGTATCAAATGGAGACATACGAAAAGTATATGGAGACGCTCTGGGACGATGTGGCTACGGCGGGCCGAGACGTTCTTGTTCTTGGTGATTTAAATGCTAAAGCTGCAGATTGGGGGTCACCAGTCACAGATAAAAGGGGGAGAGTCCTATGCGAGTGGATAGCGGCGATGGATATGGTAGTGTTGAATGATGGCTTGCTGCCTACCTTCTGCAGAAGTGATTCGTGTTCGTTCATCGACGTCACTCTAGCATCGCACGAGGTAGCTAAGTGCATTCAAAGGTGGAAGGTCTTGGAAGACGAAACTTTGAGTGACCATAGGTACATCTATGTTGAGATGGACATGAAACTCAAAGTTAAAAGGAGATCAACGGAGGGCCCACGCCTTTCGTTGATGTCAGCAAATTCCAAGAGGCACTTACCCGTAGACTTGAGTCCTTGCATACCATGGAAAGCGTCACTGAACAGCGGTACACGAGGCTGATACAAGCCGTTCTGAAAGAAAGTAGCATAAAAAGGGGTGCAAAGACCGCCAAGGTACCGTACTGGTGGAACTCGGAAATCGAATCTGCTAGGGCGGACTGCCTTCAAGTACGACGTAAGCTGTCGCGAACACGACGTGGAAACCACCAGCCTCAAGCAGCCATAAATGCACTACAGGAAGAATACGCCGCCAAGAAAAAGCTGATAAAAGGTCTGATCTGCACCTCAAAATCCAAACACTGGAAAGAACTATGTGAAGACTTAGAACAGGACATCTGGGGTGAAGGTTACAAGTTGGTCACCATAAGGATGATCAAGCAGTCGTCACCGTGTCTACTAAGTAACGAAAGAAGGGTAGAGATAGTGAGAGATCTCTTCCCAAGTATTTCAGAAGCTTGGGAGACGGACAGCGCCGAAAAGAATCCGGAGATCTTTACGGTGGAAGAGATTAAGGCGGCTGCGGGTCAGATGATAAATGGTAAAGCTCCTGGGCCAGATGGTGTCCCTCCGGAGGCCATCAAGGTGATAGCATCTACAGCACCACAGCTGCTATCAGGTCTTTTCAACCACCTTCTGAGTACGCAAACCGTACCAAAGGCGTGGAAAAGGGCCGACGTGGTATTGCTTAGCAAGATCCGAAAACCGCCAGAGCTTTCCTCTTCATACAGGCCAATTTGCCTGCTAGATACCATCGGAAAGCTGTACGAAATCCTGATAAGGCAGAGGTTCGAGAAAGAGATCGAAAAGGCAGGAGGACTCTCGCCATGCCAATTCGGTTTCCGCTCGGGGAGGTCCACCATCGATGCCCTGGAAACAGTAACGAGGATTGCGGAAGATACCAAGAAGAAATGGTGTGCGCTGGTGACGCTGGATGTCCGCAATGCTTTTAATACAGCCTCGTGGAGCATGATTATGGAGGAACTAGGAAAGCTGAAGATTTCAAAATACCTAAGGAATCTTATAAGCAGCTACCTAGACTCCAGATCAATTTGCATTGCCGGAACCGAAATCTCTATGACAACAGGGGTGCCCCAAGGATCTGCTTTAGGGCCGTTACTTTGGAACATCCTGTATGATGGGGTGCTGAAACTTTCGCTGCTCACCGGCGTAAAGGCGGTAGCATACGCCGACGATCTGGCACTTGTTATCGTGGCAAATGAACAGGCAGAGCTGATTCATAAAGCCAATGCATCGCTGTGCAAGATTGACAGATGGATGTGCGATCACCAGCTTAAGTTGGCTCCTGAGAAAACAGACGCTGTTATAATGCGCGGCCCAATGAGCAAGAGAGCTAACGTGGTCTTCCAGCTAAAGGGGGTGCAGGTCACACCAAGCAAGTCCATAGTGTACCTCGGAGTCACACTGGATAACGAGAGCTGTTATGGAGGACACCTTAAACAAGTAGTGACAAAGGCTGAGAAGAAGGCGGCAATACTTTCGCGACTGATGCCAAATGTAGGAGGGCCCAGTAGCAACAAAAGGGTACTACTGTGCCAGGTTGTACAGTCGGTTATCCTATACGGAGCTCCTGTGTGGTGTAAAGCCATGAAAAGGAAAAGGTATCAGAAGGTCTTAGACAGCTTGCAAAGAAAGTCTCTGCTGAGGGTGGCCAGTGCTTATCAGACGGTATCTACAAGAGCCTTGCAATTTATAACGGCGATACCACCATTATACTTGCTGGCCGAAGAGAGGACACTGATCCGCCATGGTCAAGCAGGCAATGCGATAAGCCGCGCTGAAGCTAAAAGGCTGACAGCAACTAAGTGGCAAAGCATATGGAACGAGACCACTGATGTCGGGCAGTGGACGAAACGACTGATACCGTCGATAAAAAAATGGGCGGAATGCAGTCGTCGGCAGACGTCCTATTTCCTAACGCAGGCACTGTCTGGGCACGGGCCTTTTCGAGTGTATAGGAAACGGATAGGACGGGTGATGGACGAAAAATGCTTGCACTGCGAGGCGGAAGATATGGCCGAGCATGCCCTGTTTCTGTGCGATCGATGGGGGGCGTACAGACAGGAGGCAAGTCAAAAACTGGATGGGGAGCTGACTCCAGAGACTATGGTCCCGCTGATGTCATCCAGCGCAGAGGCATGGAACATAATACATGAGATGGTCAACAAAATACTCTCTGTAAAGGAGAAAGAGGAGCGGCTTCAAGGATAAATGACGATTGGAAGTTATTCATAAATGTGTTTTAATAATTGCCTCATCTTGCACTGCGAAGAATATCGTTCACGATGATGCCCGGTGCAGATGGAGATATAACATCAGAGGTAAGGAAGAAGGAACGGGTTTTAGCCGGTCGGGCCGTGATGACATGTCGGATGGACGTGGTTGCGTCCATTGGACATATGATCAGAGGACTCAAGCTGGTTCAACGTCGGGCGGGCAGACTCTCTCTCACACTTCCGGGTGTGTGAGTGTTTTCTGTCCTTGCGATCAAGCCGATTTCCTAAACCCTCTATAATAAAAAAAAGAAGCATTGTCACCGTCCCCACCATTGGCCCTGAAGTACCTCCTGACATATCTTACAATTTGTCACTCCTCATCGAGGTCATTATCAAGATCATAAAGAAAATTGTGAAAAAGGCCAAAAACGAAGCTTGGGAGAAAAAGTGTTCTGAAATTGATAATCACATAGGTGGAACAAGAACAAAGATGGCATGGCAAACAATAAGAAGCTTGAGGCAAGACTACCAAAATAGACTTAGCTTCCAAATGATAAAGATGACCGAATGGGAGGAATATTATGAAGATATGCTGACGGAGAAGAGACCAGAATACATGGTGGAGGAAGCTGGACAAACTAATACCATAACTAACATGCAGGAAGATCTACAGAGAATTACAACAGAAGAGATAAGAAATGTTCTGAAAAAAATGAAAAACGGAAAATCCCCGGGTCCTGGAGGTATTTCAGTGGAGCTGCTTAAGAACGCCCAGACTCTGTCCTAAATATATTGGAAGTAATTTTCAATAGACTGTTATTGCATATGGAGGATCCACCAAGGAAATGGAAGATGGCATATTTGTCATCCATATTTAAAAAGGGGTCGAAAAAAGAATGCAAAAACTACAGGGGCATTAGTGTGACAGCTACCATTGGAAGACTGTACGGACGGCTGATTAAAGAACGGTTAGAAAGAGAAATTGAAATAGGGGAAGAACAAAGCGGCTTTACAGCTGGAAGATCTTGTGTCGATAACATATTTACTATCACACAAACTATAGAAAAAAGAAGGGTACGGAACCAAGAGACTCATCTTATATTTATTGATTTAGAGAAGGCATATGACACAGTTCCACTCAAAAAGCTTTTTGAAATTCTTGACAAGACCAAGATTCATGCAAAATATATCGCCGCCATAAAATCACTATATAAAGATCTTGAAACGCGAGTGAAGGTGGGCACAAGCTTGTCTAGGGTTATAAAACCAACAAAAGGCCTCAGGCAAGGATGCTGCCTATCACCAACATTATTTAAGATTTACCTTAACCAAATATAGAAGGATTGGCAGAACAAATGTGCTGGAATGGGGCTAGACATAAACGGAAGCTTCCTTCACACTTTACTTTGCGCGGATGATCAGGTACTTATTGCAAGTGACTCGTACGACATTGAGTACATGATGCGAAAAATAATGGAAGCATATAGTGAGGCAGGTCTCAAAATTAATTTTTCAAAAACAAAATATTTGGCAGTAAACTCGTCCCAAGAAGATTTAGAAATTGACGGAAGACTAATGGCGGCTTGTGAAGACTACACCTACTTAGGAGCAAATATATCGAAAGAAGGTTCAAGCAAGAAAGAAAAATCTCACCGAGTTAATCAAGCAAGATGTGCTATCAGTAGGCTCAACGCACTATTATGGTCAAATAACTTAAGTAAACAAAACAAGCTGAGAATATACCACTCAATCGTGCAAAGTATACTGTTATATGGATCGGAAGTATGGGAAACAACAAAGCGGGACAGACAAAGACTAGAAGCAACAGAAATGGACTTTTTGCGAAGAAGCTGTGGAGTGTCAAGGTTAGAGAAGATCAGAAATGAAGAAATCAGACGAAGAATGAATGTTCAGATATCCGTAACAGAAGAAATCGAAAGACGTAGACTGAAGTGGTATGGACATGTTAACCGAATGTGTGAGAGTCGATGGCCGAAGAAGATCCTAGATTGGAAACCACCATTCAGACGAAAAAGAGGTAGACCGCCAGAAGAATGGGAGAAACAAGTTAAAAAGGATATGTTGAGAAGAGACATGGCAGACCAGGATTGGAGGGATAAAGAGGCATGGAGGAGAGGATGCGAGAGACGGCCACGGGAGCTGTAAAAAACTCGCTATATATATATAATTGGGTGAGAACTGATTTTCCGTAGCATCAGCAAAAACCTCCACCTTATCACTAGTCGTAAAGGCCATGCCTCTAGGACCATTAATATCGGGAAGTTTATCCCGTTTGCCATTTCTGAGCGCTGTCGCGATTTTCCATAGGGGAGCACTTGAGTCAAGCATTCCCATTAGAAACTCGTTCCATTGCTCGTTGCGCAATTCGTGAAGTGCGTTTCTCACTTCATGGACAAGATTCGTCGCTCTGGATGTCATCAGGATGACAGGACCTTTTTGCTTGCTTGATAGCAGATCTTTTATCCGAAATTTTTTGTCGAATATCGGCTGGAAGGAAAAGTCTACCCGGGCGCTGCACAGGATGCACCGCCGCGCGTTGTAGAGCGTTTTGAACGAAACTTGTCCACTCCGCTTGAGCGGCATCAATTCCATTCTCATCAATTATGATCGGGATACTGGGAAACTCTCCGAGGAGAGACTTGTATCGCTCCCAATCAACGCGTTTTCTTGAAGGAATTTGCTCCTCCAAGTTATGCCCATTCCCCACCTCCAAGATGACAGGCAGGTGATCGCTTGAAATATCATACATGACCCTAGAAGTAACAGGGAATCTACAATTTCTTGATATTGCGAAATCTATAACATCAGGTGCTTGCAAGTGGTTAAAAGGGTGATACGTAGGATCCTCAGTGCTGTGGATGAGGCACCCATTCCGCATCACGTATAGGCGAACACCGCAAGTAGAGTTAAGCCTTGAATGCCATGCGCGATGTTTGCAGTTGTAGTCCCCAGCAGCGATAAGAGGACCCGAACAGTCCAATAGAGCTTCAAGGTCAGTCTCTCGCAGCCTGGAACCACACCTGACATACACCGATGTGATTTTCAGTGGGATACCTCCTGCCATATTTATTACAACAGAAGCCGCTTCAATGCTTTGCATCTCAGCGTTGCTGCTTCTATGATAATCAATGCCACGTTTCACCAGCACGGCCAAGCCGCCGCCGCATCCAGTTAATCTGTCAGCGCGTATGACATCGTAATTCGGGAAAACTAAGCGGTCTCCAGGATTTAGCAATGTCTCCTGCAGCAGAGCTACGTCTATGCATTCATCATTCAAAAGAGAATTTTGATGAATGCAGGCTGTCTACTGCTATACCTAGCCATTTAGTGGCGGAGAAAAGATCGCGTGCAATGCCTGAGTGGCGCTAATCAGGGGACTGATTACTTGCTGTAGCGACCTTAGCGCTGTTGCTAGGTCCACGTTTTGAGTCAAGGAGGAACTTTGAGCAGGAGGGGCGGGCAAGGGTGTGACATTGGCCGCTTCTGCATAGGATTTATTACGCCCTTCAGTGATAACCTGGATGTTCCTTCAAGGAGTAAACCTACATGTCGAGCTATTCGCTGAATGCCCCTCACCACAGTTTGCACATTTGCGCGCCTCTTGCTCTATTAGAGGGCACAAATGTGTCATGTGGTCCTGAGCACATTTGACACACTTAGGAGACGCAGTACAATATGACTGCGCGTGTCCATATTTCTGGCAGCGATGGCACTGCCCAATGAGTCGAGAATTCTTTTGAACTTCGACTCTTATCGCTAGGCCCGGCAGTTCGTGTTCATTGAATACTTGCTGGGACTTCTCTATCTTTGGCAGTATCACCACCGCCAAAGGCATAGGCACGCCTCCGCTACGTTTGAGGCGGATAATATGGTGAGGGGAATAGCCTTTCTGCTCTAATTCCTCCTTGATATCATGTTCTGAAAAGGATGCGGGGATACCTCTGATAACTGCGTGGATATTTCTTTCAGAGGGAAGAGGAAACGATTGATGTGGGATGTTTTCCTCTTTGAAGAAACGAATGATTTTCCTGTAGTCATCTTCAGACTTAGGAAGAATGCGAATCCCCACATCGACGGCTACTGCACGTTCTATTTTGATGCCAAGACTAACAAATTTGCCATTAAGTGTCCGCCAACCAGTCACCTCTCGTAGGACTATCGGAGTGGCACGACGTTGTTTGGATGACAACTCCGCGGTGTCACTTGGGTTGCGCGGGATGGTGTAGGCGTAATATCACCAGCCAAATGAGTATTCACAGCAGTACTTTGCATATGTAATGGAGGTGAGTGGATGGCTTTGTTGTATAGAAGCAGAAGGTTGCAAAATAGGCTGTTTAGTTGTAGGACATAGGGAATCAGAAGAAGTAGCGGGTTTTGAAGGTAAAGGCGGTTAGTCGTCTAGAGAACGTACTGTTCGTCGTTTACGACGTCGAATGGTGGCAAATCCGTCATCTTGAGTGCTGTTTTCGTTCTCTGTGGCAGTAGAGTTATTTGTCGGTGTTTGGCTGTCAAGTTTTCTTATAGTGTTTGAGCTGTCAAGTGGAAAGGAAGGACTTAGTTGGGAAGTAAGAAGGCTCACCTGGGTGGTCAGTTTCTCAATCTGTTTTTGTAAGGTGGTAATTTTAGTAGACTGACAAATAATTCTACTGCCACAGAGGACGAAATCAGCACTCAAGATGACGGATTTGCCACCGTTCGACGTCGTAAACAACGAACACTACGTTCTCTAGACGACTACCCGCCTTTACCTTCAAAATATGCTACTTCTTCCGATTCCCTATGTCCTACAACTAAACAGTCTCGTTTGTAACCTTCTCCTTCTATACAAAAAATCCAATCAGTCACACCTCCATTACATATGCAAAGTACTGATGTGAATACTCATTTGTCTAGTGATATTACGCCTACACCATCCCGCGCAACCCGAGTGACACCGGAGCTGTCATCCAAACAACGTCGTGTCACTCCGCTAGTCCCACGAGAGGTGACTGGTTGGCGGACGCTTAATGGCAGATTTGTTAGTCTTGGCATCAAAATAGAATATCATTCGTTTGTTCAAAGAGGAAAACGTCCCACATCATACGTTTCCTCTTTCCTCTGAAAGAAATATCCACGCAGCTATCAGAGGGATCCCCGCATCATTTTCAGAACATGACATCAAAGAGGAATTAGAGCAGAAAGGCTATTCCCCTCGCCATATTATCCGCCTCAAACGTAGCGGAGGCGTGCCTTTGGCGGTGGTGATACTGCCAAAGATAGAGAACTCCCAGCAGGTATTCAATGAACACGAACTGCTGGCCTAGCGCACACCAGCAGAACTTCTCGGCCATATTAAAGACCTCAAGGTACGGAAAGTACCTGGAGAGGATCAAATCACTACCAAGGCGTTAAAGCTACTCCCGCTAAAAGCCGTAACATATGGTGGTGTCTTGCTTCTAGATGTATCGAAAGCCTTTGACAAAGTATGGCATGAGGGCCTCCTCTATAAGTTAATCCAAAAGGGCTTTCTTTCTTGGCTCCTAAAACTGTAGAAATCCTTTCTAGAAGGAAGGAAATTTCGGATCAAAATGGGTTGTCGACAATACGGCTTGCCAAGGCCGGTGTTCCTCAGGCTTCGGTCCTTGGACCAATACTTTACTCTTTTACTTGCCACACCGATAGGTGAGGGGAGTATTGTGATCGCGAATATTTTCGAATTTGAGATAACACGCTTTTCGGGCGTTTCATGATGTCTACATAACGAAAATCCATGTCACTCATTTCCACCGGTCTGTCTGTCTGTCTGCCTGTCTGTCGGTCTGTCTGTCGGTCTGTCTGTCGGTCTGTCTGTCGGTCTGCCTGTCGGTCTGTCTGTCGGTCTGTCTGTCGGTCTGTCTGTCTGTCGGTCTGTCTGTCGGTCTGCCTGTCGGTCTGTCTGTCGGTCCGCCTGTCGGTCCGTCGGTCGGTCCGCCTGTCGGTCCGTCGGTCGGTCCGCCTGTCGGTCCGTCCGTCGGTCCGTCTGTCGGTCCGTCTGTCGGTCCGCCTGTCGGTCCGTCTGTCGGTCCGTCTGTCGGTCCGTCTGTCGGTCCGTCTGTCGGTCCGTCTGTCGGTCCGTCTGTCGGTCCGTCTGTCGGTCCGTCTGTCGGTCCGTCTGTCGGTCCGTCTGTCGGTCCGTCTGTCGGTCCGTCTGTCGGTCCGTCTGTCGGTCCGTCTGTCGGTCCGTCTGTCCGTCCGTCTGTCCGTCCGTCTGTCGGTCCGTCTGTCAGTCCGTCTGTCGGTCCGTCTGTCGGTCCGTCTTTCGGTCCGTCTTTCGGTCCGTCTGTCGGTCCGTCTGTCGGTCTGTCTGTCGGTCTGTCGGTCTGTCTGTCGGTCTGTCTGTCGGTCTGTCTGTCGGTCTGTCGGTCTGTCTGTCGGTCTGTCTGTCGGTCTGTCTGTCGGTCTGTCGGTCTGTCGGTCTGTCGGTCTGTCGGTCTGTCTGTCGGTCTGTCTGTCGGTCGGTCTGTCTGTCGGTCTGTCTGTCGGTCTGTCTGTCTGTCGGTCTGTCTATCGGTCTGTCTGTCGGTCTGTCTATCGGTCTGTCTGTCTGTCGGTCTGTCTGTCGGTCTGTCTGTCTGTCGGTCTGTCTGTCGGTCTGTCTGTCGGTCTGTCTGTCTGTCGGTCTGTCTGTCGGTCTGTCTGTCGGTCTGTCTGTCGGTCTGTCTGTCGGTCTGTCTGTCGGTCTGTCTGTCGGTCTGTCTGTCGGTCTGTCTGTCGGTCTGTCTGTCGGTCTGTCTGTCGGTCTGTCTGTCGGTCTGTCTGTCGGTCTGTCTGTCGGTCTGTCTGTCGGTCTGTCTGTCGGTCTGTCTGTCGGTCTGTCTGTCGGTCTGTCTGTCGGTCTGTCTGTCGGTCTGTCTGTCGGTCTGTCTGTCGGTCTGTCTGTCGGTCTGTCTGTCGGTCTGTCTGTCGGTCTGTCTGTCGGTCTGTCGGTCTGTCTGTCGGTCTGTCTGTCGGTCTGTCTGTCGGTCTGTCTGTCGGTCTGTCTGTCGGTCTGTCTGTCGGTCTGTCTGTCGGTCTGTCTGTCGGTCTGTCTGTCGGTCTGTCTGTCGGTCTGTCTGTCGGTCTGTCTGTCGGTCTGTCTGTCGGTCTGTCTGTCGGTCTGTCTGTCGGTCTGTCTGTCGGTCTGTCTGTCGGTCTGTCTGTCGGTCTGTCTGTCGGTCTGTCTGTCGGTCTGTCTGTCGGTCTGTCTGTCGGTCTGTCTGTCGGTCTGTCTGTCGGTCTGTCCGTCGGTCTGTCCGTCGGTCTGTCCGTCGGTCTGTCTGTCGGTCTGTCTGTCGGTCTGTCTGTCGGTCTGTCTGTCGGTCTGTCTGTCGGTCTGTCTGTCGGTCTGTCTGTCGGTCTGTCTGTCTGTCGGTCTGTCTGTCGGTCTGTCTGTCGGTCTGTCTGTCGGTCTGTCTGTCGGTCTGTCTGTCGGTCTGTCTGTCGGTCTGTCTGTCGGTCTGTCTGTCGGTCTGTCTGTCGGTCTGTCTGTCGGTCTGTCTGTCGGTCTGTCTGTCGGTCTGTCTGTCGGTCTGTCTGTCGGTCTGTCTGTCGGTCTGTCTGTCGGTCTGTCTGTCGGTCTGTCTGTCGGTCTGTCTGTCGGTCTGTCTGTCGGTCTGTCTGTCGGTCTGTCTGTCGGTCTGTCTGTCGGTCTGTCTGTCGGTCTGTCTGTCGGTCTGTCTGTCGGTCTGTCTGTCGGTCTGTCTGTCGGTCTGTCTGTCGGTCTGTCTGTCGGTCTGTCTGTCGGTCTGTCTGTCGGTCTGTCTGTCGGTCTGTCTGTCGGTCTGTCTGTCGGTCTGTCTGTCGGTCTGTCTGTCGGTCTGTCTGTCGGTCTGTCTGTCGGTCTGTCTGTCGGTCTGTCTGTCGGTCTGTCTGTCGGTCTGTCTGTCGGTCTGTCTGTCGGTCTGTCTGTCGGTCTGTCTGTCGGTCTGTCTGTCGGTCTGTCTGTCGGTCTGTCTGTCGGTCTGTCTGTCGGTCTGTCTGTCGGTCTGTCTGTCGGTCTGTCTGTCGGTCTGTCTGTCGGTCTGTCTGTCGGTCTGTCTGTCGGTCTGTCTGTCGGTCTGTCTGTCGGTCTGTCTGTCGGTCTGTCTGTCGGTCTGTCTGTCGGTCTGTCTGTCGGTCTGTCTGTCGGTCTGTCTGTCGGTCTGTCTGTCGGTCTGTCTGTCGGTCTGTCTGTCGGTCTGTCTGTCGGTCTGTCCGTCTGTCTGTACGCGTTCTTGAAGCCTCGTAATCTCAGTAACTGCTGCAGGGATTGTGATGAAATTTGGGCAGCGATATGCTGTGGGGTCGTAGTAGGTAATGTTCTTATAATTTTGAAAATCGGTGCATGGGCGGCGGACTAATTAGCAAAAACCAAAAAAATTAAATATTCCTCAAACTTCGTTTTTAGTTGTTTTAGGGGTTCCTGATCATTTTCTACTTTTTTTTGGTGGGGGTGAAATTGGGGTGGTTGGGGGGTGGGGGATTGTAAATCCCAAAAATGTGTTGTATTCATAATAGGCTATCCATTGACCTGTAAAAGAAAGACCTAGCGGCATAATACCTTTTTTAGGCCCATCCTAACATTGCCTTGCCTATTCTAGAAACCAAGGGACTTAGATTTTTTTGATAAATACATAGGAATATTGATTACTTGAGTAACGTGAAGTCTATCTCTATGCTGACGACACCGCACTAGTGACCCAGTCATGGTCTAGCAACCTAGTCCATGACAGGCTACAGACAGCGGTGGATGAAGTACTAGAGTGGGCGGATCGGTGGTTTATCAAAATCAACCATTCTAAAACGCAGACTATCTACTGTTGTTAGGCGTAGAGGGCGCTTCAAGCGCGGCAACGCTGCGGATCAAACGGTACCACCGGCAACGTCGCAACCTCTACTTCAAACCGTGTTCTGTGGTGGGTTCGTACTGCTTCGTGGGTGTTATTGTTCTGCGACTCTGCGTTTGTGGTTGACAGTGTATTTGTTTTGTGGTTGACAGTGTATATGTTTTGTGGTTGACAGGGGGGGTTAAATGACAAATGCCAAAATTAGAAGTTCAACTTCAATGAGTAATTCGTGTAATTCGTCAAAAAAAAATGGATAATCTTTTTATTTAAAATTCATTTCAAAAGGAATTTACTGCCTTCTTGGGTAAGGGCGAGTTAGCGGCTTGTTCCGAAAATCAGATCTTATACAATGCTTGAAAGATGCGTAAACACTGCCTACTATATAATTAAGCTAAATCAAATACGTAATGATCTGTAAATATACACATATGTACGACAATTATAAAATGAAGAGATCGCTGGGGGCCCCACTTCCCTGATGGTCCCTGTCCTTATGCTACCTATAACTATGTCTGGTAAGAGTCTTAATTACCTACAATATGATCAAGAAAGAAAACTTAACTAACTGATGTTCTAGGTGAACACTCCTAGTGGCTACAGTCCCTATAGAAATAAAGCAAATTCCCACCTGTAATCTGACGGATGTGGTCCAAGGTTACCTGGAGTTTCCTCACTAACGGTCTGACATGCAAGCGAGTGAAAACATGCAGATGAATGTGTTGCAAGCATACGAAGAGATGTGGCTGTCGTAGGGGTAGGCATGCAGCAAAGCAGGTGATGTTATTGTGCACTAAGCTGTACTAAGGTTGCACTATGTTTATACGGGCAAAGCCTAGCTGTTAGAAGTGAGTTGGTGACTCAACCCGGAGCTGTTAGGATATGGTCCTGATCTCAACCATAAAACCATAAAACCGTAAAAGCCTGCAAGCAAAAGGAGTCTCTAAAGTTTGGAAGCAGGTAAGCATTACTAAAAACTGTGTCTCTGAGGGAGTTGTGACTAGCTTTCATGAAAGTAAGGTTATGCACCTACCGTTGGTGTTGGGTGGCTTTAAGGTGTTCCCTTGGGTGCTGTGTGACTTGGACTTTATATGAATCCCACGGAGGTGGTTCTGCAGACACTGCAAAAACAAAATCCAATCCGACACAGGATTTCTTCTTGATCAAATCCGCAATAATGCGCAATGACCACCTGGTCCTAGTAGATCCAGAAGTCAAAAGGAAAAATGACCTTTATCCATGAAAATCAGCGCCAAACTCGCCTGTCAAATGGTAATGAACTGTGGTGATTTAAATTCTGTGGTTTGACCTTGGTCCAACTGTCTACAAGGTACAAAACGATAGATGTCAATAGATGTCAATCAGAAGCAAGGCTAACCTCTTCTTCTTCGACATGGACATGTAAACAAACATTCTAAATAATTAATGTAATGAAATTTTATATCGGTGTAACTCTAGTGCTAATATTTTCTGTTATTTTTAGGTGATTGCAGCTCAGGGTGCCTACCAATAGGGGGGCAATACACAAATACTTTGTAAGATACAAATAGGAATTGCTTGTACAGTTGGCTTAAAAATATATAGATGTTACATACTACAAACTTACATATTATTTACAAGGCTTAAAGTTATGGTCAAATGTGGGTAAGTACAACATATTTGGATCTGGAAATCGAACCGTAACATGTACCAAAAAGCATCGCTTCACCCCGCCAGAGGTCTCGATTAACGGTACTCTAATACGGTGGAGCTCCTCCGTCAAGTGTCTTGGTGTCACCCTAGACAAGGGTATGACATGGCGAAACCATACTGAGACATTAAAAACAAAATTCCAAATTACATTTCGACAGCTTTATCCTTTGCTATGTATAACTTCAAAATTAAGTCTTGTTACGCATGTGCGGCTTGATGTTTTATAGCTAAGACGCACATGCGAGCTTTTCAGAGACTCCAAAGTAGGATCCTGAGATCTATTACAAATGCCCCTTGGTATGTTTCAAACCAGACCCCGCATAAAGATTTTGATATTCCTTACTTAAAGGACTATATCAAAACACAGGCGCAGTGCCGCTATGTACAAGCGGAATCGCATAGCAACCCTTTGCTGCGTGACTCAGTGGACTACACGGTCGAGCAATTCCGCAAACATTCCAGGCAGCAGCTCGCACTGTAACCAAAATTAAGTCGTGGAATTTTAGATTATATAAATTCCCTTTTTAGCAACATCCGATCCCAACAAAATTGCGTTTAGAGCATTAAAATTACCCTAGTTATTTTAATGATGCCTCTTTTAACAGTTGCACTTCTCTCTTTGCTCTTCTTCTTTCTTCCTCCCTTTATTCCCCACCTTTTTTTCTCTATAACATTGTCTGGTTTCTGGGTGACCAGGCCGACAGAATGACTGACGATTTATGACGTAAAGGCAAAAGTCCGCCTTGACAGTTAACGACGAGTAGTATAAGTCTGCTGGATAAAATGGCGTCCGCTCAATAAACGCGAAATGAATAGCAGGAAGTTTAGTGACTTTGCTACTTGAGCACTCAGGAGCGCTCAGGTTTGCTGAACGCAACCAATGCTTCTGGCCCAACACGTGTGATTGTCTTATATACCCAACATGTGCAACTTATCAGCCTCTATTACCGGTCGGAGGGATACGTCAGATAACCATGTAATCTTTAGTCCATTGTTTACCTGGGTATCACGCTGGATATTGAGAAGACTTTTGGAAAGCATCTCAAGAGAGTCACAGCGAAAGGGGCAAAGAAGGTGACAATTCTTCTTTGCCCCTTCCCGGATTATGTGAAATGTCGATGGACCTAGTAACAGGTCGGTGGTTCTTTATGCAGCTCCAGTGTAGTAAAAAGCCGTTGAGAAGAAAAAAACACCAACAGACGGTGGAGTCTCTACAGAGGAACGCGTTGCTAAGGGTGGCCAGTGCATACCCCTTTGCATCGACCAGATCCCTACAGGTCAATATGACAGCACCGCCTCTATAGCTTTTAGCGAAGGAAAGAACGCGCATGAATAGAGTCAAACATCTCCCAACTGCGAGACTTAGCACGCTGGAGAAGTGTCAGCAGCTATGGACAGATACTTCGGAGATGGCGCAGTGGAAAAATGGCTGATACCGGCCATAAGGAAGTGGGTGGAGAACAGGCACCGCAGAATATGCTACTGCCTCACTCAGGCACTGTCAGGTCATGGCCCTTTCAGGACATAATAGACACAGAATCGGCAGAGCAGTTGTCGATATGTATCATCACTGCCACGTGTCGGACACAGGTAAGTATACACTGTTTGTCTGCAGTCGATTGTCACATTTCAAGCAGGAGGCGAGAGCAAACCTGCCTGAGAATCTCACCCATGAAAACTATGTGCCAGTGATGCTGCAGGTACGATGAAAGATCATACATAAGCTGGACAAAGTCGGGCAAGCTGGCTGTCTCACACAGTTCCGGATATGCGAGAGCTTTCCATCAAGCCGATTTTCGTAAACCCTCTATTCCTTATATGTAGAAGATTTACTATAAAATATTGGTCAGATAAATTAGGAACAATAATATCAAGCAGCTAATGATCTAGTAGTCGAAGCTGCCTAGTAACAAACTAAATTTTCAATTTTTTTTGAAGTACTTTATATTTTGCAAAATATTCCTACAAGTTTAGTGACAATATTTGTCACCAATGAAAATACCAAGATTAAAAAGCCTCTACGTGAGATAATCAGAAAGTATGAAATATATATTTACATCATAGTCTGTTATTTTGGGCTTACGTGTGCTTTTAAAACAATAATGTTATATGTAGCAAATGGACTCTAAATTTGGGGTCCAAGTTGCATTTGGCCGATTTCATACTTAGTCATATATATTTGGTTTAAGTTCTCGGTCATAGTGGAGCGGAAGATAATGTATTGCCGGACGCGCTCGTAAGAGGGGTTACCGAATCTGTGTTCATACGACTGTTACAAAAGGAAGGGACTGTATGCCATGGATATGATATGAGGAAACTTTGGGTGGTTTCTTGTAGGTACCCCCCAAATAAAACAACTCAGGGTGCGGTTCTTAACTTTAATTTAGTGCTATTACGCCATCGTTAGAAAGTAGAAGAGATATGGGCAATGTATAAATTCAGTATTTAGCGAATACTTAAGACCTTGAGGTGTGAAGCTTCATTCACCCTGAAAGGGTGGATTCAAATACAAAAGGTAAGTTGTAGCTTACGATGTTACTATACAAATAACTAATAAATATACCTGTCTTACAGGTGTTCTCTGACTAAAGTCTTGCAGCACTTAATATCTATGAAACTTAACGCTAACTATCCCACCTTTGTCTGTTGCGTCCTGGGCTACATGCGTGGGAGTCCCAATGGTCAAACGTCTATTAGCATAGTTTAAGCAGTCATGCAAGCAGACCGGTCGTCCTTAGACCCAGTCCTGCAGCTAGGTGGCTACCAGGCAGGTGAAAGCGATAGCTATATAGCAGCCATGCAGCGTTATAGCAGAAGCAGTAATTGGACTCAAGCGTAGAAGAAGAAGGAAATGGCAAAGAAAGGAAGAGAAAAGAAAAAGGCCTGCAAACAAAGTCAAGCATTAGAAGCAGGTAAGCAGTAAAGCTGTTAGTATGAACAGTGTTGAGGTTAGGGTACCCACCTTGGATGTTGAGTGGCCTTATGGAGATTTCCCTCGTAGAGAACCTTTCAGATTTAGCTAGATCCCACCAATGTGGTAATGCAAAGCCATGCAATTGCTAAATCGTCGGTTTTAGCTACTTTTTCTTTTCCGAAAAATCCGCGTAAAGCGTGGTCGTCTGACCTTATCAGGAAAAGAAAATGGAGAGGAATGATCACAGACCCATCACTTCCATCCCCAGGCAATTGACAGGTAGCCAAACTCTGTTAGCTTTCCTTCAACTGTACATAGGAATATTAATGTTTCGTGTACCCATTACCCAACCTCATTCTTATCTGTCAGATTGCCAGATAGCGACACATTGTAAACAATGAGAAGTCTGAATCAAATGGTTTCTAATTTTGAAAACAAAGACAAGATATAGCTTAGACTGCTATGATGTATGTAAAATCCCCTATAATTAAGGTTACTATATATTGTTTACTATTTCAGGTGAAGTCAACACAGTCAATAGATGGTCGCTGACTGGGACGAAGAAGTTCGACAGGTGCAACAGAAAATAAGATGTACGCTTAAATGAGAAGTATTGTACGTTACAACTCAATAAAGTGGTCTGCAGTACTCCAGTCTTACAATATTTTTAGTAGCTATTTAGAAATATACAACCTATACAATTAATCAGGTAAGATATTGTACTTATTCACTTATTATTTAAAAAGTTGTCCACACAAACGTTAAATACTAGGTCTTAAGGGGTCTGAATTTGTTTAGACCGTAACAACACCCCCTCTTCTCGGGAAAGTTTTTCCCTAAGAAAAACTTCTCGATAGAGTAACAATATGTATGTACACTTATACACTAAATTACAAATGCCTTAAAACAAATTACTTACCATGATGGTGGCGTATTATCGCACTATAATGCAAGTATTTAATATAAAAATGAACCATTTTCAATATATACAACAACCCTAAAAACTAAATGAAATTCTACTCGCTGTCCACGTCGGGTGGATGCGCCTTCAGGTCTTTGGCTGCCCAAATACCTTTATTTCTGCCGTACTCATCTGTTAGCTCGTAAACCCACGGAGATACGATTCTAACAATTTTGAAAGGTCCTTCAAATTTATTACATAACTTAGCAGTGACACCTTTACTCGCATCTGACACCGAGTAATTCCGTCTCCAAACCATTTGGTTAACTACAAATGTATCTGGACGGCGTCTTAAGTTGTAACGGTTACTGCTACGAACATAAGCCTGTTTTAGGCGATTCTGTACGTCCTTAAATACTTCTTTAAGGGCTTCATGTCGTTGAACTGGCTGAAAGACATCGTCTTGACTAACGTGATGATCTTTCCCTGAAAAAATAATTTCTCTACCAAACATTACAAAATTTGGCGTGACTTGGGTCACCTCATGTTTAGCGGAACGGACAGCTGCAGCGACATGGGGTATGTACTTATCCCACTGTCGTTGATTGTCTGCTACATAAGAAGTCAATGCGGTCTTCAACACGCGATGGTGTCTTTCAACAGCGTTTGCTTGCGCATGATAATGAGCCGTGAAGCGATGTTCGACTTCATACTTCTTGAATAGATCTGCTATCAGCTTGTTCTTAAAGTGAGCTCCATTATCAGTTACCAAGCGAGCTGGTACGCCATACACAAGAAATACTTGCTCTTCAATCAACTTTGAGATTGTTGCAGCGGTTGCCCTACGTATTGGAAACAGTAAAACAAACTTTGAAAATACATCGAGGACCGAAAGGATATAACTGTATCCTTGGCTGGATCTTGGTAGCGGTCCAACTATATCAACACTCAAAGACTGCCAAGGTCTTGAGGTTGCAGGGGTTGCGCTGAGCATTTGCCCAATAGGTTGTTTTTGTTCGGATTTTGTCTTCAGACAGGTTGAACAAGCATTGACATATCGTGCTATGTCCGCACGCATTTTAGGCCAATAATACTTCTGGCTTATTCTTGCGTGAGTTTTGTAAATACCAAGATGTGCACAGGTCGGGGGATTATGGTGCTCTCTAATGATATTTAGCCGCTCATTACGCGGTACCACTAGTAGCCAGTAATCATGGTGCTGAGCCAAATCTGGATACTGCGCATTGACATGCTTATAAAGCTGTTTGTCTCGAACTTGCCAGAGTGGATACTTGTCGGGATACGAATTTACCTTTTTGATCATGCTCAGATACCATGGATCACGTACAGTATTATCATCATCGTGAACCAAAGCTTCATCTATAGTGTCTACTATAGGGACACTTCGTGACAAAGCGTCTGGGACAATGTGATCCTTACCCTTGCGATGTATCACATCAAAATCATAAGCTTGAAGTCTCAATTGCCAGCGAGCAATTCGTCCAGTTGGTTCTTTAATGCTAAAGAGCCACTTCAAACTGTAGTGATCTGTAATCACCGTAAAATGAGTGCCTTCAAGATATGGTCTCAGTTTTTCAACTCCAAATAGTACTGCAAGCAACTCTTTTTCTGTAACAGAGTATTTTCTCTCAGCTTTCGTAAGGGATCTGCTTAAGTAACAGATGACCTTTTCTTCGCCGTTTTGTCTCTGAGTTAAGACAACTCCTAGACCGTAAGACGAAGCATCTGTTTCTACGAAAAACGGAAGGTTAAAGTCTGGACATGACAGAATTGGCGCGGAGACCAAAGTCTGTTTAAGCGTAGCTAAAGCTTTGTCGCATTCCTCACTCCAAACAAAAGGACGATTCTTTTCAGTGAGTCGTGTCAAAGGTGCAACAACCACACTGAAGGACGGTACAAAGCGACGGTACCATGAGGCTAAACCAATTATTCTTCTAACCTCAGTTACATTCTTAGGTGGTTCCATGCGTAGAATGGCTTCTACCTTGGAAGGATCAACTAAGAGTCCAGAGCCATTCACCACATAGCCGAGGTATCGTAGCTCCGATCTACAAAACTGGCTTTTCTCGCGATTAAGCACAAGGCCAGCGTCAACAATCCTTTTCAGGACGTTCCGCAAAACCTCAATATGTTTTTCAAACGATGGTGTGCATATAATAATATCGTCCAAGTAAACGAATGTATGCTCATCAAGGTCGGCTCCAAGGACCTTGTCAATAAGTCTTTGCCACGTAGCAGGTGCTGAATGGAGACCGAAAGGCATTCTGGTAAATTGAAAAAGTCCTCGATTAGGAACTGTAAATGCAGTCAAAGGTTTTGACTCCTCAGACAACTTGATCTGATGAAAAGCACTTTTTATATCCAGGCTGGATATATACCTAGCATCTCTCAACTTGTCTAAGATTGAGCTGATGTACGGGAGTGGATATGCGTCGGGACAGCTTACCGCATTGAGGCGCTTAAAGTTGACGCAAAACCTCCAGCTTTTATCTTTCTTCTGCACCATCACTATGGGAGAAGACCAAGCAGAAGACGAGGGCTCGACAATACCCTTCTTCAACATGTCGTCCAACTCTGCGTTCACTACCTTTTGAAGCGCAGGTGACAAAGGATAATATCTTTGTTTTATGGGAGGAGATGTTGTCTTTATTACATGCTCAACCAAATGCGTACAGCCTAACCGATTTCCCATCTTTGCAAAAGCATCTTCGATAACTTGGTTAAGTTCGTCCTGTTGGCTATCAGACAATGAGTGCATATCCTGAATACCACAAACTTTGATTGCTTGGATGGACTCCTCTGTTTGGAACGTCCATTCTCCATGTTTCATGTCTGGAACTATTCCCATCTGCACCCAGAAATCAATTCCTAAGATTAGTCGATGAGGCAGTGAGGGTATGACAAGAACGTTGAGAATCCTAACCCTATCGCGTAGCTGTATAGGTAAGGAAATCTCTCCTAAGACTTCACAAGATTGACCGTTAGCTACTATACAGTATTTATTGGACGTCTTGGTTAAGGGAAACAATGGCTTTATTTCATCCCAGCCGGGACCACCAATAACTGTCCTCGTAGCACCACTATCTAAAAGACCTAATATAGTTAATCCTAAAATATTTACATTTAAGTAGGGTCGCTGATCGTTTTCAGCATGAGCTAGCACGTAATCTAGCAACACCTGATCTTTAAAATATCTACAATCGACCAAAGATTCGCTGTCTATTCGCCTCTCGGGGAGTTGGTCTGCTTCCCGGGCGGTTGACGGTTTTTTGAACCACAGCGGGGACATGTTGATGACGAAACATTACGTCGTCCACACTTAAAACAAAAAAGTTCCCGTCTAGGTTGCGTACATTTACGAAACTTGTGATCCGTACCATCACAGTTCCAACAGGTAGCGATATTTGATGCCATTATCTCAAGCTCACGCTCAGAATCTCTGTTAGAGCTCGAGGCAGGTGGCATTGCTTCTCTGACACCTGTAGGGTTGATATGAGAGCCATGCACTTGCGCAGGTCTCGGATTGGACACGCCGACATTTATTGCGTTGACCTGAAAGTCTCTGCTGTCGTGCGTTCTGTACCTTAATTCAGGTTCCATCAATCCACGTGCATTAGTCGTAGGCGGTTGGTATTTTTGAGCCCTTAAGTGTGCTTCTTCGATAGCCCTTGCTAGAGTCATTAGCTGGGAAAGCGAAGTGACTTGGTGTAATGCTAACTGCGTCTGGATATAAGGCAGAAAGTTACGCAAAATCATGTTTACTTTAGTAGACTCTGCTACCGGACTTGAAAGTTTACGGAAGAGATTTTCCATGACAATCACATAAGTTACCACCTTTTCTTGTGACCCTTGAGTACGACGTCGGATTTCATCCCACAACTCGTATTCATAGTCATAAGGCTGAAAAGTTTCTCGCAATTGAGTACACAGGTCATCCCAAGAGGTGAAACGGGCGGTACGGAACCATAAAAGTGCTTCGCGAGTGAAAAGTTCAACGGCGGATTGCAAAAGGCGCTCCTTGGAGACACCGCGGGACACCCGTAACTCTTCAATCCGTTCCAAGAACTCTGTTACACTTCCACGCCCATCAAACCTTACGTTCCACTTACCCACCTCTACATGAGACAACCGACATCCATGTGCTTGGAACATTGCGTCTCGGTAAGGCAAATAAGGGGGAAAGTATGACTGCTCCGCAGTCTGCTGATCTCTAAGATCCTGTAAACCTACTGGTTTCTCAAAATAATTTACACCAGCCGAGGTATGTGCAACTGGAGGGGCAGTTGAAGGGACTACCGGCACACTACCTTGCTTAATACTTGTACTTGGCGGTTGCATATGAGCAAAACCATGATCAGCTATCCGCATAGGAAGTGGAGCTAAACTTGAACGAGCCTTTAATTGGGACTCTTGACGAGAGGACATGTCCAAGTTTTCAAACTGTGAACATAATGTTCCTCTTGGCTGATTCTCCGATCTATTCTGATTCGGATGAGAGAGCACTTCCGGCAAAAGTTCAATTGGAGCATCGATCAACGAAGTCTCCAAGGAAGGTCCCTCTTTAAGAGTATGTAGGTCCTTCTGGACAGTGTCGCCTGATGTAGCAACATCAGTATCTGAGCTTTCCATATACACTCTATTCAATTCGCAAATCAATTGTGTTACACTATGGTAGAGAGCAGATTTTTGACTAGACTGCTCAGGGTTACACACGAGGCGAGACAGTCTACCTGAAACATGGGTTAACCGCGTATAAATTCTACGGAATTCGTTTTCCCTATTGTCATGATCAAAATTCGCGATAGATTGTCTGAGATCTGCAAGTTTACTTTGACAGATAGGTAACTCAAATTCGGCAAGTTTATCACATTTAATCGGGGGCTCTGCTAACTTTAATCTTTCCTTACGAAAAGCATCTCTTAGAAGTATTCGTTTTTCGTTAGCAGTATTTCCAATGGGCAAGTTTCTTATCTCCAATTCATATGTCAGCTCATCTGATAATAATCGATTCACCTCCATCATGATAACTAATATCAAATAACATACAGTATCATATGCTAATACGATAAAGTAGATATGTTACAAAGTAAATAAAAAAAAATCTAACTAATAAATCGCTTACTTAACCCCCACCTCACCCAAGGAAGAGCGAAGCGTAAAAAACAGTACTGGGTTCAACCACTTTTTTTTTTTTTTTTAATAGGAGCGTTGCCGGCGCCTTGGCTAACCGGAGCAAGTGGCTCCTATGAAGGCACAGCTACCCTGGAACCGTCGTTCAGACATATCTTCTCGAGTAGCCGCATCTATCACATCATCACTTGTCTGTTCTTCCAAACCCTACATCTCCCTTCCCCCGAAAGGATTAGGAGTTCAGGTTTAAGTATCCGCTTCTTGCACTTCCTGGAATTCTGCTAATGGGCTGTCGTTACTGGTATTACCCCGTTCATCTTTCTCTTTGTAGCTCATGATTTCTCTGGCCAACGTCTTTATTGCCTTCCATGCCTGTTTGCTCTCAACCATCACTTTGACCAGATTGTCGGGAGTTATCTGTTGTCCGATACGAGACGTCGCCTTGTTCCTCATTTGCGACCATGCTGGGCAGCAAAACAACGTATGATGTGCATCATCTACCTCCTCACAATATACGCATTTGTCGCTCTGCCTTTTCCCAATTCTGTTGAGGTAAGAGCTGAAACTACCATGCCCCGTAAACAACTGCGTCATGAAATAATCTATGTCACGGTGTGTGCAGTTTAGCCACATATCGATGTCTGGTATCAACCTCTTTGTCCACTGCGCCACATGATTGTTTAGTTCCCACTCTATCTGCCACTCCCTTATAATTGACCTTCGTATTTCTTTTCTTATACCCGGTAAAAGACAACCTCTGTTTTCGTGTAATAATCGTCTTTCTTTTGCCAACAGATGTATCGGAATCTCAGCTGCCAGAACTTGGATACCTTTAGTGGGTGCTGTTCTGTATGCCCTTACAACTCTCAACAGCACTTTTCTTTGAATCTTCTCCATCATTGTTCTGTATGCTTTCTTTTCTAATGCATTACTCCAGACTGGGGCTGCATACAATAGTGTTGAGTGTATCACACCACAGAGTAGATGCCTCTTGGAATAGCTGGGGCCACCTATATTCGGCATGATTCGCGTCAAAGCCGCTAGTTTCCGTTCTGCCTTAAGCGCTGTGCTTTTAATATGGTGTGAAAAGGTACCATTTCTGTCTAGCGTGACACCAAGGTAACTGATTGACTGTGCCGGAACTATCACTGTGTCATGCAGCTTAAAAGCTACATTGTCTCTCTTAACCCTTGGACCTTTAAGAATAACTGCCTCCGTCTTGTGGTGAGCAAGCTCAAGGAAGTGGCTATCCATCCAGACGCTGATCCTTCTGAGTGATTCATTTACCCTAAAAGTTAGCTCGTTCTCATCTGCGGCATTCACCACTACTGCCAAATCGTCAGCAAATGCAATAGCAATTGCACCTTCCGGTAGTTCTGTTCTCAATACTTGATCGTACAGGATGTTCCATAGCGTCGGACCCAGAACTGATCCTTGCGGTACTCCTGCAGTTACTTTGAGTACTTCCTGTCTTGCTATCTGTAGCCTACGATCCACAAAATAGGCACGCACTAACCTCCGCAAATAGAGGGAAATATTCTTATTTCTTAGTTCTTCCAGTATGAGGCTCCATGTTGCAGTATTAAATGCATTTTTTACATCTAGGGTGACTAACGCGACCCATCTATCTCTAGTTTCATATTTTATTTTGAGTACCGTCTGAATAGCGTCAATTGTTGAACGACCTTTTCTAAATCCATACTGATGATCTGCAAGGTTTCAGCTATTTTCCATTTCTCCTATCAGCCTTTCCCTAATAAGCCACTCGTATAGCTTGCTAAGAGTGCTTAGTAAACAAATAGGCCTATATGATGTTGGAAGTCCTGTCGTTTTAGCACCTTTCGGCAGCAAAACCAGTTTTGCGACTTTCCACTCTGATGGAAACTCTTGCACTGCTAGCAGATTATTCAACGTTGCTAATATCCATTCAGGAACGATTTTAATTGCCTCTTTCACTGCTTCAGGGGGTACACCATCTATACCAGGTGCCTTCCCTGTTTTGATGGCGTCTACGGCTTCTGATAGTTCTTCTCGCGTGAAGAGTCTTACCTCTTTAGATATTGGTATCACCTCCAGATGATCTAACTTTGAAGGAAAGAGTTCCATTGCTATCTGTATCCTTTTCTCTACCGTTAGATCTACTGGCATTCTATTTGTCAGTTTCCCCGTGACGATCCGATATCCATCTCCCCATATATCTGCATCTAGAGCTTCGCACAATTCCTGCCACAGCTTTTTTCTGGATCTATCTATCTCTTGCCTGAGTTCCCTTTTCCTCTGTTTATATTCTGCTAACATTAACTGTGCATCTTCAATGGTATGGCAAGGTCTGTTCCTTCTGGAGTATCTTCGCTTAGCTGCTATGCATTCCCGCCGTTTGGTTGCTATTTCCGCATTCCACCAGTATGGTACGGAGCTACGCTGTTCCCCTATATATTGCATACTTAACTGACATGCTTCTCTGATAGCTTCCACACATGAGACGACCTTGTAGTTGTCTGCTCCGACGGACTTGGCTTTCCAATCTAGCAACAACTTAAAAGTCTCCCAGTCGTAGTGTATTTTCATTTTATCCTTTTTGCTTTCAGATATATCCTTGCAATTTTCGATTTCAAAGTATATGAATTTATGGTCACTAAGCGTTTCTTCGTCCAAAACCTGCCAATTTCGTATCTGCCTGGCAATCTTCTGCGTAGAACACGTAACATCGATATATGATACAGACTCGCCCCTCACAAACGTCGGAGATCCCCCAGTATTATGGACAACCATATTCAGAGATGCTAACCATTCGCTCCAGTATTCACCTCTTTTGTCAGCAATTGGTGACCCCCACTGTGGAGACTTCACGTTCAGGTCACCAAGTATAATACTTTCACCAGCTGTTTGTTCACTATCAATCATGATATTGTCTACATCTGTCCTGAACTGCTCCATTGTGATATTGGGTGAGCTATAGCAACAATAGATATTGCAGGTACTCAGATGAATACATATATAACCCTCTTTTGCGGTTATACTAGAGACACGTAAGGACTTATTGACAAATAATACTGCAACATTTTCTCTTACATCTTTTATCCATGGCGCCCCTTTAATAAGCTTCTTATTTGGCTCGCTGAAAACTAAAACATCTACCTCTCTATCTAAAGCCACAGCATAGGCCACATCGTGACTATGCCTTGATCTCATCGCGTTACACTGCAATATTTTTATAGCGTGCGTACCTATTTTGGTTGGATTAGCGAAGATTTCTCTCTAAGTTTCTCCGCCTTGATTCAACCAACTTCCTGAATATATAACATCGCGTACTATCTGCTCTATGATTGCTCTTACATTTTGGGCAGTATGGACTACTAGTACATTCGCTGGCCTTGTGTCCAGTTTGACCACAGTTGATACATTCCCTAGATCGGTCTTCTCCCTTGCACTCGAAAGTGCGGTGACCAAACTCTAGACACCTGAAACATCTAGTCACAACAATCATTGGTCGTATACGGCAATTTATTAACCCAATCCGTACAGACCCTTTTCTTAGCAACCCATCTACAAGACTTTTTTGAAGTTCTATTACCGCTGTCTGACTGCCACCCCTGTTCGATTTTAGTGATTTTATAACTACATCACCTTCACTAATTGAGCCAATTGTTTTCACAAGGTCGCTATAAACCTCTTCCTTAGTGGTAGTTTCTTCAATGTCGGAAACTAGTACAGTAAATGTATCTTTCTTCATGGTGACGTCTACTTCATTCACTTTCTTCTTTATTTCCTCTTTAAGAGCACAAGCCTGCGTGCTTCCACCTTCCACCGTAAGTACCAGATCCCCTTTTCCTGTTTTTCTCATGGTTCTAATGCTCACTCCTATACTCTCTATGTCTATGTGCGTTTTTAAATTTTTTACAAGCTCCGCATATGAGTGATTTCCAGCTTTCACGACAACCTCTTGCTGTTCTTTGACCTTTCTCTTCTGCTTTGGTTCCTTAGACTTTTCCTTCCATATTAGGATCTCAATACTTGTCTTCCTATAAAGAAATTCCAACATTTTCATTACATAGCCCCAGTCCAGTCCTTCTGACACCATAAAAAACAGTTTTCGCCTCGCGTGACGTTTAACCATTTCTCTATGAGCCAGCAACATTTCATAAATCGCTTCCATGTCATTTACACCGTTTTCATCGATGTTTGCTGGTAAGACATAAACGTACTGTGTGTTTTCTATCACATTATTTCTGACCGTAGTTTTAACTGTCTTAACGACGTGTTCTATTTGTCCTTCCGTCATTCCATCCATCAACAGCGCTTTAACCTCAGGGTGCTCCGAAGCTATGAAGCTCCCCACACCCTTCTCACATACGTCTTTGGAACTGATTACTGTGGCTATGTCCCATTCCATACTTATTTTCTTCACCGATGTCGTATCCGGTTTTACCACTGTATATATCCTTTCAGGCCAATCCCTATCCAAAAGCTTCGCAAAGTCAGCAAAACCCCTTGCTTCTTCCATTGCATTATTTATCTCCGCTGCAACATATCTTTCATTTTCTTCCTTTTCATTTTTTAGTTGTGTAGCGTCAACTTGAGTACCCACAGTAACCATATTTACTTCCCTTCTTGCAACCTTGCCCCTATTAGGTTTAGTTTCCCATTCCAAACATTTCCTATTTGTAACTTGCAGTAAACGATCCATTTCAAATATACTTTTTTTTATATCCGCCTTAGTATTTGGTATCTTGGTTACCAAGTCTACCAATGTCCTCGTCGTCTGTCATTTTTTTTAGGAAGGCTTTAATTTCCGTGTTTGGATCATCCTGCGCTGCGTGGGTTCAACCACTGAAAACACAAAAGGTCGTGAAGCGCAAAAAAGAAAGGATTGACTAAGTCTAATCACTCAACTGTAACACGTACTAATCTCTTCTACTAAACCTTAAATATGAAAATAACAAGTAACTATCATACTGCTAATCACCTATAAATATCAGAAACTATCATACATAATCAGTTCACTATATGCAAACGCCCATCTCTATACTATTAGTCACGAAACGTCAAACACGATTGGGTCGATGTCCCATCTCTACTCAATTCTACAATGACAATTGAAATCTAACCTAACCGTACCTGTTTTGTGCCTAACCTGTTCTGTGCACGTTTCTGCGATCTATTGTTATATGATCGATGTCAAAGATCGATAACAAAGATGAAAGATAACCTATAATAATTATCTGATAGATATCAATTAAAAATAAAAACAGATATCAAATCACGATATGAACACAAACAATGGCAATAATGGCACTAAAAACCAGTTGGGGCGCCAAATGTTACAAAACGGAAGAGACTGTATGCCATGGATATGATATGAGGAAACTTTGGGTGGTTTCTTGTAGGTACCCCCCAAATAAAACAACTCAGGGTGCGGTTCTTAACTTTAATTTAGTGCTATTACGCCATCGTTAGAAAGTAGAAGAGATATGGGCAATGTATAAATTCAGTATTTAGCGAATACTTAAGACCTTGAGGTGTGAAGCTTCATTCACCCTGAAAGGGTGGATTCAAATACAAAAGGTAAGTTGTAGCTTACGATGTTACTATACAAATAACTAATAAATATACCTGTCTCACAGGTGTTCTCTGACTAAAGTCTTGCAGCACTTAATATCTATGAAACTTAACGCTAACTATCCCACCTTTGTCTGTTGCGTCCTGGGCTACATGCGTGGGAGTCCCAATGGTCAAACGTCTATTAGCATAGTTTAAGCAGTCATGCAAGCAGACCGGTCGTCCTTAGACCCAGTCCTGCAGCTAGGTGGCTACCAGGCAGGTGAAAGCGATAGCTATATAGCAGCCATGCAGCGTTATAGCAGAAGCAGTAATTGGACTCAAGCGTAGAAGAAGAAGGAAATGGCAAAGAAAGGAAGAGAAAAGAAAAAGGCCTGCAAACAAAGTCAAGCATTAGAAGCAGGTAAGCAGTAAAGCTGTTAGTATGAACAGTGTTGAGGTTAGGGTACCCACCTTGGATGTTGAGTGGCCTTATGGAGATTTCCCTCGTAGAGAACCTTTCAGATTTAGCTAGATCCCACCAATGTGGTAATGCAAAGCCATGCAATTGCTAAATCGTCGGTTTTAGCTACTTTTTCTTTTCCGAAAAATCCGCGTAAAGCGTGGTCGTCTGACCTTATCAGGAAAAGAAAATGGAGAGGAATGATCACAGACCCATCACTTCCATCCCCAGGCAATTGACAGGTAGCCAAACTCTGTTAGCTTTCCTTCAACTGTACATAGGAATATTAATGTTTCGTGTACCCATTACCCAACCTCATTCTTATCTGTCAGATTGCCAGATAGCGACACATTGTAAACAATGAGAAGTCTGAATCAAATGGTTTCTAATTTTGAAAACAAAGACAAGATATAGCTTAGACTGCTATGATGTATGTAAAATCCCCTATAATTAAGGTTACTATATATTGTTTACTATTTCAGGTGAAGTCAACACAGTCAATAGATGGTCGCTGACTGGGACGAAGAAGTTCGACAGGTGCAACAGAAAATAAGATGTACGCTTAAATGAGAAGTATTGTACGTTACAACTCAATAAAGTGGTCTGCAGTACTCCAGTCTTACAATATTTTTAGTAGCTATTTAGAAATATACAACCTATACAATTAATCAGGTAAGATATTGTACTTATTCACTTATTATTTAAAAAGTTGTCCACACAAACGTTAAATACTAGGTCTTAAGGGGTCTGAATTTGTTTAGACCGTAACACGACCAGAACCATTCGCGAAAAGCACCGCTAGGAAAACCATCTCGGAGTAGACAGAGAGGAAAGCACTCCTGCACTGGCGAGATACACTAGAGCTACTACACTCGGAGGCGTTTATAAGATACCCCTCTAGTCACCCCCCCCCCTCCCGAAGGTATATTGTCGTCTGACGAACCACTTGCGGAAGTTGGCTCCTGAACAAACAACGAACTGTCGCTTTTTCTATATGGAGGATAAAACCTCGGAGCATATGTTGGGCTCCTCTCAAACTGGAAAGAGCTAGGGTTTAGACTTTTGGACTCGCCCAACTGGAACACTAAGACTTCAAGGAAATTTCAGACATCACGACCATCGCTTTCGTCAACAGGTGTGGATTGTATGGTGAACTCTAAACAGGTGTTAGTCACAATAGTCACAATAGAGTCGCAGTGGAAGGAGGAATAATCGCCACACTCACTTTCAACCTAACCTTTGTTATGTTTCGTGATGACAGACTTAAGTGCCAGCTTAATGTATCCAGTCTAATGCTAGTTAGTGGGCTTGTTTTGACTGTGTTTCTTTTCTGTTAACTAAGTTAGTTACAAACAGGGGCCAAGTGGTAGGTATACCTTTACTGCCATTGTCAGACTTTTGTGAGGGGTAATCTGTTTAACCCAATTTTAAATTCGTAGCGCACAACTTTGGCAAAACCTTATCCAAAAAAGTGCGCAGATAAAATATTTGAACACACATAATAAAAGCTTTTTTGGTATATTTTTTCCTAATCTGGCCGTAAAAGAAGCTACTGCCATTCATATGTCCAAAAAGTAGGCTTTTTTACATATCGCAGCTGACACTCTGCCACATGTAAGCACTGAGCTATTATATTTTGTTTATATTTCATTTAAAAATTTGTTTGAAATACTGTAGTTTATATGTGAGACTTAAATATTCTTTCTGTACATACTCTTTCTTAATCCGAATATAGTTCGTTTTCAGTCCACATTAATTTGGCATTATCAATCATTAAAACGACCGGTTAAAGTCGATGCAAAAGGATAGTTGTGCAACTAAAGCTTATAAAATAGCATATATACTGAAATTCCGAGAGTAACGGTTGACTGTGGGATCCAATAGAGTGGGATGTCGATAATAGAAATAGAAATAAAATTTTGGCCTTGGTCGATTGTTTTGCAAACCTGTGAAGTTAATCCGAAACAAACATTCCATATTATAGACATGGATAGGGCATTCGACTTTAACAAATTTCAGCTCTGGTCTGTCTTACATGAAGGACTCTACAAGAAGCTTTCTCTCGAAACTTCGAAACTTATGCTTCAAACTTAGGCCCTTAATTATATAAGAAACAAGAAACAGATTTATCGAAACACCCAGATTACTTCTTACGTCTCACATCAAAAAGAAATTTTGCGATAAAAAATTATACATGTCAAATAGACTATACATCCTACTACTCGTATACTGTTCAATACGTTACAATATCAATGCTGTTTGTTGTAATGATTGACTACTTATGTACCTCCGTTCGTCCTTCAAAACTTACTCAACCAGCAAAACAGACTAGCTGTAATTGGATCGCCAGAAAACGTCCCTCTTCGGTACAGCTTAATCCATGGAAATGAATTGAGGCATCCGATTCTGAAACAGAATGTCGAAGAGAAAGTGTCGAATACTCTGCGAGCAATCCCGGAAAGCTTGCCTCGTCTGACGGTCTTATTAATTAGTCAGCACACTGAAGCGCTGCTGCTGACGGCCTGACGTGCCCGGGCGACACTTTGTACCGACAAAGAAAATACAAGCGATCTTGCCTGCTGGAAACTTATTAGGAAATTAGCCTCCTAGAGTGATCTTTGCTACTACACTATTCGGGGAAAAGTGTATTTGATATGATTTCATTTTAGCTCATGCTTTCTTTAAGGTAAAATAAAGCAAACGTAATTTCTCAAACCGTGCGAGGTGTACAGGGTGGGGCGCGAAATACAACCCACTACATTATCTCAGAATCTACATGAGATGGAACAAAAAGTTAAATACAAAAGTTATCTGATGTGAGTTAGACTTTAGTTTTATTATAATTTTTTATATACAGGGTGGTCCATTGTGCTTGAATTGGTGCCAACTTTTTTATTTCAAATTGAATACCCTATATATTTTTAATTTTTATTATTTTCAGATTACGCTCTTAGTTCCAAATATTTCTGCGGTTAAGTCTTTATCAAATTCCGTCTAGTTTCTGTGCACTACTATATTACTATGATCTAAAAGATCAACTAGGAAATAGAATTTAACATTTTTGTATGTTTATTGAGAAATAATATACAGTGGGTTTGCTACAGTCATTGAAAGAACAATTCCTCAAACATCGATATCTTTACTATTTTAAATAGAACCCCCTATATATTTTGGTTCGGTCGAATTCGCTGCTTAATTCTCTGTGCTTTCATATAAGCATGTCGTATATTCAGTTCCATGTCTTCTTTCAATTAAATTCGGAATACTGTAAATGAACGGACCCCGTATATTTTAGTATCGCAGGATTGTCTGACTAATTCTGTGTGATTTCATATCAACATGCTCTATACGTAAAGTAGATAGATTCCAAATAGTGTACATTCTTTTATTTCAACCCAATATTCCTTCTACATCATATTATTCGGAACCTGTCAGCTTTAGGTATAGGTCATACTTATATAAAAAATATACAGGGGGGTTCCATTTGAAATGTTTACGATGTCTGTGTTTGAAGAATTGCTTTCTCCAATGTCGTTAGCAAACCTCCTTATACTATTTCCCAATAAGTATACAAAAATGGAGTGAAGTTGATTGACTCAGTACTTCCCACACATAACAGTGATATTATTTTATTTTTCCCCATTGCATGAAGCTATAGTCTGAGATCCCCCTGCAACCAAATCATCGCCCGCCCGCCCTCAACACAAAAACTCTCGTAAATAGTTTCTTGCATCTCTATACGAACCAAAGCAACACAGTTTAACACAGTTTTTATTGTGCAAGCTTCAACTGGATGAAACGTAACGATCAAGTCAATCTTAAAGTGATATCCTAATCACATGAAATTTCGATTTTTCGATACTTAAAAACAAGTTATATTACCAGTATCGAACTCTAAATGGCAATGAAAAGTGTTACGAGGCATCTCAACCACCCCATCCTAGATCGAGCTTATTTTGGCCACCAATAAGAGTAGAACAGAGATCCATATAGTACCTACCTAAAGAAAGAGTTTGAACGACTCTGAACGAATTGTGCTGTTTCTGTTTTAATTTTTCTTTTCACCGCAACTAACACACATTTCACTTATTGATATCTACCACGGCACACATTACAATTTAGAAATGTCATTAATAGCAGTTTAATGATGAGTTACATACATTACAGAATTATCTACACCAATATAGTTAATTTCAAAAATTATTTTTTGTTTAAGGAAGGACAGCATTCGGATAAAGCTGAAAAGTATAATATTATGTCGTTCCTGTACAGGAGAACGAATACAACAAAATGTTCAGTTTTACGACCCCCCACACCCAAACTACCCCAATTTTATCCTTCTCTAAAAAAATGTGGAAAACGATCAGAACCTCCAAATCACCTAAAAATGTAGTTTGACCTATTCTTATGCTTTAGTTATTTGATTATTGATGCGCCGCCAATGACACGGTTTCTAAAAACCCTACGCGTTCTCCACCCTCAACACTGTGATAATAATGCTGTCTGAAAATTTTATTAAAATCAATTCTACAATCTCTATTTTATACAATACAGGACTATCTAACGCAATACGCGTATGCACAGTTCATAAAATTCTAATTCCTTTGTTTTCTGTAATAGGCAAGGCAAGCCGGAAGGACCTAAAGAAGTTTACAATACCGCTATATTTTTTCGGTCAGTGGACCGCTTATTACGAATACAACAATTCTTTAATTTTTCCAACTCCCCACCCCCTGACCACCCCAATTTTACCTCGTCCAAAAAAAAGTTGAAAATTATCAGGAACCAATAAAACGCAACACGAAGTTTGAGCAATATTTGAAATTTTTTGTCCTTTTTTTGCTAGTTACTCCGCCGCCCATGCGCCGATTTTCAAAATTATAGCAGCATTGCCTACCACGACCCCACAGCATATAACTGCCCAAATTTCATCACAATCCATGAAGCGACAGACAGGAAGACAGACATAGATAGACCGACGGAGGTGAGTAACGTGGGTTTTCGTTATATAGGTACCATAAAACGCCCAAAAAGCGTATTATTCAAAATCGAAAATTTTCGCGACCACAATACTCCCCTCACCTATCAGTGTGTAAAGTATCTGCGTTATCAAAACACCCTATGACTTCCGCCACCCAATGTCTCATTTTGAGGCGATAGGGCTTCGGTACCCGCTTACGGCCGCGAATAATTGCGGCGATTTTCCAGTTTCCACGACGCCTGCCTTATCTATTTTTCACCGGGTGGATTTCTTTTCCTCGGGCCGCAGTAGAGGGTCGCCGAGGCTCGGCAAGAGAACGGCTCCCCAGTGGAAAATTTAATAACTTACAAACAAACTGAAACATCGCAGGCTGTTCCGCATTCGGCCGCAGTCGCCACCTTTACGACAGTATTATTGCTTCTACCCAAACTGATTTTATCATTGTCCTAACTTGCCGTACATGTAGGAATACCAATGCTGATAAAACTAGATGTATATCGATAGACTTGTATACATTTAAACTTACTGCATACTGTAACAGTGCGCTTGTTATAGGTATAGCAATGTCATCTTTAAACAGGGAATAAATCACTAGGAATGTGCGGTGACTTTAGGGGATATCTGTGGATATACTTAGCAATATCCGAGAAAGTTCCGTGATGTCCACAACAACGAGATCGCACGACGCATGCGCAGTTGCCGTTCATATACAATGTCCGGTCATCGGTGTCGGAGCCTTAAGCGGGATAAAACACGAATTAAAGTTGCGAACTTCCGATTTAAGTTTTTAAAAAAATTTATTTTCGAAAATTTACAATTTTTGAGATGTGAACCCGAACAGAATTAATGAAGACTCGATACAATTCAAAGCATATTTATAAGCTCGGTGATCAGTAACAGATAAGCAGCAAAATGTAGATGTAGCGTAGGCATTCCGTGGTCCATAACTCCTCCCGCCGTAGATACTGAACCACCGGTGAAGTTTCCAAATTTCCTCTTTCTTCTTTTCTAAACGATAATTTCTGGTTTCCTATTTTCTTTCTGCTTCTGGTCTTCTTTTTTCTTTAGATAAATCCTGATGACTAAGTAACTGAGGACAGCTACCACAAGGTGTACAGGAAAATGGTCCAGATGCTCACTGATTGAAGATTAACTGGATCATTGGAAATTTCTTGAAGTTTCTTGTTCTGCATTCCCAGGGCGGTTCTTATATTGTTCACTCCCTCTAAGTTGACTGATTCTAGTCGAATAGGCTCTAGAGTGGCGGACTGTATTTGGCTAAGTCCTCCAAAAACTGCTTCTGGCAATGCAAGTTTTTTGAAATTGGATTTCGGGTTCCTATAACTTTTTATGATTAAGTGACCCAAGTGTATTTCACAATTTTGGTTAATTTCTAATAGGTATGTTCCCTGTAGTGGAATTTTATCTTGACTTATTCCACACTGATAGTTAGCGACTGTTCTATCGGGAATAATTAGCATCCAATTTTCTGCATCTAGTTTTCTAGCTTTTATTTCTTGGACGTGGATAGGAATTTGAAGACAATTAGTGAGATTTTTCTCGAAGAGTAACATTTGCACCTCGCATGGATTTCCTTTACTCAGTTTGACTGTTTGGATGATGGTGTGGGAAAAGGATATAGGTGATAATAGTTATATCTTTCGACTTCCATCAAAGGTATTTCTAAAATGAATATAATTTGATTTCCTTTACTGTAACTTTTGATTTCCAAAACTTTTTCAAACTGCAAAATGTTTTCTATGGTAGGCTCAAAAGGTAAACTAACATCGTGCAAATGTTCTGCTATGAGTTTTACGTCATCCAATAATTCTTGAGGCTTTAATAAGGAATTATGGAAAGTATTAAGTTTTGAAAAAGAAATTGCTATTTCCAATTTTTCTAATATATCATGAATAAGTCGATACGAAGTCAGTATCTGAAAAAATTACTGTTTGTACCAAGAATCCACTTTCCATGTTGATATTTTTTGTCTGTAGAGCTGTAATGGCTTTTTCAAATTGCAGGATGCGAGATTCTAAGATTACTTGGTTTTGTGTTATTTTCTTGGACATAGTTTCAAAACTATCTAAAGATTGATTGAAAATCGTTATCTGTTCTTGGATCAAAGTTTTGATTTTACTGTCGTTTTCAGATAACTTAGATATTGCTTGATCATAGCGCTCTAGGTTTCCTGTAATGATTTTAATAACTGAACCCAGTCCATTGATTAAACCTCGTTTTTGTCTCAATTTGAAAACTGGATTTATCTGTGAAAATTGATCTTTTATCTTTGACTCGAAAGAAATTATTAGATTGCAATAACCTTCCATTTGTGGAAAATGTAAAGTGGTGTTCTTAATGTCTGTTTTTAGTTGTCTGAAAATTGACGGAAATTCCGAAAATTGTTCAGCTATGTAAGATATGTCGATAATCTGTACAAATGACCAATAGTCAACGACATTCTGAGCATTTCCTAATTTCAAGGGAAGGAGACCAGGATTATCATTCATGTTGTGGAATTTGGGATATTTTAATTCTACTGTTGATCTTCCGCCGGGTGCGAGGATCCTGAAATAGAATTAAGGTACTTTCAATTCTTTCAAATGTACAATTTCTACTTTATTATTGGCTCTATTCTTGATTTTCGCTTTATTATGTTCTAAAATTTCTAATATGTCATAAGGTCCCTTAAATTTGTTATCTTTTTTATTTCTCTTCTTTGTAGCCCTATACACTGTTTGACCTACTTTAAACTGAAATTGAGAACTACCTTTAATATTTCGTTTTTCAAGTACTCTATTTTTGTTTTCTTGTAGATTGTTTGAAATACGTTGGTACAAATGTTTCATTTTTTCTTTATGGTTAGAAGCATAGTCTGTGAAAAATGAAGTTTCGATAAGGTCTGAAGGATCTCTAGAAGTGGTGTGACCAAAAGTTAATTCAAATGGGGTAAATTTTGTCGCTGAGTGTAATGAACTATTATACGCTATCAAAGCATAATTCATTAAATTAGTCGTACTTTCTTTCGGAAATTTCTGTAAAAGTATTCTGAGGTGTTCGATCAATGTAGAATGAAATCTTTCTATGGGTGAGTTGGACTCATGGTGTAAAGGTGTAGTGAAATGGACGTCAATTGTATGAGCTTTTAACACTCCAGTACTCGCGCGGCTGACAGCAACATAAACGGTCGCGTGGGGTATTAGAATACCCCAAATTAAAATAAATATCTACGACAAAATACGCGGTAAAATATGTAGGGTTTAAATCAAAAGTCGTTCTTTAAACCAACACTATTTATTATTTACACATAAAAAAGCAGGATAACACTAAATTGCTAAACTAACACGAATACAAAGAAATGAACTGGAATCAAGAAATTTGAATATTAATTCCAAGGTTTCGAAACTTTCTCAGAAAAAAAACTATATAGGCATAATAATGAGTCTGTGAAATTAATCAATACTTATATTTTATTTATCTCCACATGACTGACATGTTTTTAATGATTCTTGCAGGTCCATTGCTGGCATTTGAAACAAATTATAGGGATTTTCTTATCCGCTTTTCTAGTACAGAAATATCATCTTCCTCTCCCCAACATTCGAGGCGGTTCTTCTTCAGTAGATTCCTCGCTGATATTCAGAAGTTGACCTAGTTTGGTTTTGATGTTTAGAGAAATGTTTTGTACGTACAGACGACTCTTTTTCTGTGGAAGAGTCAGTTCTATTGCAAGTGTCTTCAGAAAGTGCCCCCTTTTGATTGGATTACAATTACTATTGACTTCCAAAAGTCTTGCCATATTGATTCCTCCTATATTTAGAATATCGATAGTCAAATAAGAGCTTGGAACAAAAGACGATTTGCAATGACTTACAAACTTATCGAAGATATCTCTAATTGGAGCAAGTTTATCAAATTGTGGTCTTTCATGCCTGTCATGAATACTATCGAATCTCATACATCGGCATAAAAATCTGAATCGATTGTAAAAAATGTTGGACCTCCTAGATTGTCTTGGGACAGAGGGTCGTCTTCTTGCTCCGTGTCAGAATCATAATCGCTCTCTTGAACTTCATCTACCTCACTATCAGTATCTTCTTCAGAATAAATTATTTCGACATTTTCATTCGGGGATTCTTCACGCATTATTTCATCATCCCGTTTCAATCACTGTTCCGGATCTTTGCTCCCCACACCTAAATAGTCACTTTTTGACAAAAAACTGGTTTACAATAACAATTATCATTATTATTAGACGATTATCTACCTTCCATCTCAATTTTGAACCGAAGATTTATTGTAACACAAACGGTCGCGCGGGGTACTCTAATACCCCACATCAATTTGTAACAATGTAGATACCACTACGAGTCTTACAAAGCACAACCGCATGCATAGGTGACTTCTCCGAACTGCCCACAAGGAATACCAACGGGGACATTCTTCGCCACTTATTCCCTCCTAGACTACAGGCAAATAAGTGAAGCATGGGGTATTGCGGTACCCCGCGCGAGTACTGGAGTGTTAAAAGTTCTCTGACTGTTTCGTTTTTGAACTCAGTTCCATTATCTAAGGTGATGCGCTCTGGTAAACCATAATAAGAAAAGTACTGTAGGATTGATTTACTAATTTCGACTGCAGTTTTAGCTTGAATAGGGATTGCGCGTCCTAATTTAGAAAAAGCATCAATTATAGTTAGAAAATGTTGGTTCTTAAATGTAAATACTTCGGCGCCGGCGTGAAGTAGCTGAAAAGGTTTTCCTATGCTCTCTGTTAGTACTAAAGGAATATAAGGTGGATTTCTCGAATATTTAGCCTTTTGACAAACTACACAATCGTTTATATATTTTGTGACGTCGGATTTCATTTTTGGCCAATAATAATTTTGTTTTAATTTTTCTAACGTTTCGTTGATTCCTCTATGATTCGATTTACCTTCACGCTGAAATTTTATGAGCATGATCTGCTCTTCGTATTCCCTTACTGTATTTGTCAATTTTGTACATTTTACTAATTTTAATTCTTTGCCGTCAAAATTATCTATAAAAACTTGATTGAAAGTATTGTCACGACGGCCTCTTTTTCTTCACCCAGGGAATCAAACTCGACGTAACTTTCACCGTTTTACTTCAGAACTTAATACAATATCTCTTAACCTTATCTCAACTAGATCTCAACTCAACTCAACTGACCCCTACGCTACCCGTAGCACCTTATATATACTTCATCGAACCATCTAGAGCATTCGATGACATTTCTAGAATCCATCCGTCATTCTCGAAAACTCTAGACGATTCGATGACGTTTACACTTCAAAAGATCTAACCTAGCACTTTGACTTTACATCATGTATGACAACCAATGACAACTAATACAAATACAGAATACCATAATATACAGTATGTTACATTCTTCCCTCCTTAGCGTTCGGCGTCCTCGACGAACAACTTCGATTCTTGAATCACCACAGACATCAGCATAGTCAACCTTCGGTTTTCCACTTTCCGTACATAACCTGTAGACTACGTCGTTGAGGCGCTTCATCACCACGTAGGGCTCCTCCCCATGACGTTGTAGCTTCGGACATCTACCCTTCCCTCCATCGTCTATTGCAAGACCATACCAAATCGCCTCGTAACTGCGATATTCTTTGCCCAACTGGCGATTCTCATTTTCAGCTCCAGCAGAATTCTCTTTTCCTAGCTCTGTTATCATTCTCTTCAGTTGCACCTTTTCGTCTTGCCGGTTGTCCACTCTCGACACTCCCTTCTCGTCACTCAGGTTGCTCTCCAGTTCCTTAGTGAGTCTGCTGAGTTTGTCTTCCAGTTGCGTAATCCTGATCTTCTGCTTACCATTCTCGCTCCTGAGTTGCGCGGCTTGATCAGAGCCCCATGACACGTCCTTGAGCGCAACGTTAAGCTTGGTCCCTACCTTCGCGTTTTCTCTCTCCAGCTGCGCCAGTATCTGCTTCAAATCTACATCGTTTTGCATCGCTGATATTTCGTATACACCTTTGTTTGCATTTTCAATGACTTTGTTCGGATTCTTCTTTAGCCTATCACTATCGACTTCGCTTTTCATCTGCTCAATCTTCTGCTTTATCTTATTATGTCCGTACTTCAATTGTTTCATCCCAGAACTATCAGCCTTTACTGCAGCCAAAGTGTCTTCCAGCTCCTTTTCCATTCGAACGTTCTCATCTTCCAAATTCGCCAGTTGCTCTCTCATCTTATTGTCAACATCTCTTGCCTTATACAAGTCTTCCATGACCTTTCTCACACGCGTATCTGTCATATCTGATTTCATCTTCTTGATTTCTGCTTCATGATGCACTAACCTTTTTCTCAACCTTGACTCGTCTTCCTTGACCGCGGTCTTTCTGGCCTGCACAATCGCGTGGTCTAGGTATTCCTTTAACGATGCGTTCTCAGCCTCCAGCTGGGTAATCTTCTGTTTGAGCCTTGCATTTTCGTCCTTAACTTGGTCACGTCTATCCTCCGCTTTCTTCAGCTGATCCAAATCCTTCAATCTCTTGATTGCATTTTTCAAAGCAGAAATTTCTCAGTCGTATTTTACGTTGAGCTTTCTCAAGGCTGCCTCGTGTTGGTCACTCTTCTTCAACAGATTATTTTTGTCCTTTTCAAACTTGCTCCTAATACCCATACATTCTCGTTTCTGAGAGTCAAGCAACTGCTTTAGCCTATCCCGGTCTGCTCTAAGTTCCCTCATGGCAACTGCGTGTTGTTGTTGAAGTTTGGCAATACTTCCTTCGTTCTTCTTTACCAAATTCTTTATGTCTCTGTCAAACTGCACCTTCATTGAGTTTATCGTGTCTTGCATAGATTTCATTTTGTTCGCATATTCATCTGCCTTTTCTACATCCGCTTGTATCTTATCAACCTGGGTGCGGCAGCCTGCCCTAAGATGCCCCTTCTGCCCACATCTCCAGCACGTAAACTTCTCAGCTCTTTCTAGGCTAGTGCGAACCCGGTTTCTTTGGAAGCTAGCACCTCTTCTTCCTGGAATGAACGATGTGGCCCTGACTACTGCTTCTGCATCTTGCTCGACATAGCGCACCCTCCTTGTCATTCGCGTGGCTTTTATGTCAGCTTCAATTTGCAGAGCCTTGATCACAGCATCTTGTAAATTTATGGGGCTGGATAGTTTTACCATACGCTGAACTTCCGCGTCCGCAATGCCTTCGACAAACTGACGAACAGCAACGTATTCCTGTGTTTCGACGGGGCTGTTGACGAATGCCCGTTTCGCTAAGCTTTGGACTTCATATGCAAACGTGGTCAGATCCTCCTTGGCTTGCTGTGTCCGGTTGTGCAGTTGACCATGTAGCAGCTCTGTTAAGTGCGCATCTCCAAAGCGTAACCTTAGTGCAGATGTTATCTTATCAAAGTCACGTAGATCTGATGAGCAGAGATTTTCCAAAATAGCTGCGGCAGAGTCTCTTAGCATGGATGTAAGCACACAAGCTTTTTCTTCATTTGACCAGTTATTAATGCGAGCGATATTTTCAAATTGCATATAATAAATGTCCCAGGACGTTTTGCCGTTGTACGGATAGGGCTTTGCTACTACGCCACTGTGTCTATCAGGAAAAGCGGGTGCTGCAGCTGTTAAACTACGCTCACCTGCACTAAGTTCTCGCAGCTCCTCTCTAATCATTTCCTTGACCTGATCTTTCACTTGCTGAAGCTGTTCCTCAACGTGTTTTTCTGATGCTGCTAGCTGCTCCTCAATTGCACTAATACGGTGGTCTTGATCATCTAATGCTTGACTTACGGCTTGCTTCTGCTCCTCCAACCGAGTCATCACCAGTTCCTGTCCACTCTTCAAGTCTGCGACTGCCTCGTCTTGATGGCGCTTCAGCTTTTCTTCAAGGTTCACGACTGCCTCGTCCTGGTGGTTCTTTAGCTTTTCTTCAAGGTCCACGACGGTCGCTTGCATAACAGCTGCCTGGTTATCTTGGCTACTTCGAAGACTGGATGCAGTTTTTTCTAAACTTTGTTGGAAGCTGGCTTTCATTTCTTGTAGCATATTCATCACTGCACTCATTTCGGACGCCATAGCTCTGGTTATTGGCATGGACCAATGCTGTACTCACTTCTTCTTTCCTTTTCCTGGCTTGATTCGCTGGATAATCCCACACTTCCGACACCAATTGTCACGACGGCCTCTTTTTCTTCACCCAGGGAATCAAACTCGACGTAACTTTCACCGTTTTACTTCAGAACTTAATACAATATCTCTTAACCTTATCTCAACTAGATCTCAACTCAACTCAACTGACCCCTACGCTACCCGTAGCACCTTATATATACTTCATCGAACCATCTAGAGTATTCGATGACATTTCTAGAATCCATCCGTCATTCTCGAAAACTCTAGACGATTCGATGACGTTTACACTTCAAAAGATCTAACCTAGCACTTTGACTTTACATCATGTATGACAACCAATGACAACTAATACAAATACAGAATACCATAATATACAGTATGTTACAGTATTATAGAGAGAGTCATCATGAAAATATAGGTAAAAGGTTATGTCATTGGAGGTGTAATCTCTGAGGAACTATTTTATAGCTATGGCAGAATTTGGAATTTTCACACGGATACTTTTGTGATGGTCTAGATTTTCTTGTTTGACATCTATTTGATCATGTGGGTTTCTGGAAATGATTATTTGCGTTGCCTTATTATTAATAATTTCATCCGGAGGGTGGGTTGGCCCAGTGGTTAGGGTCGAGGGCTCGTAACCGGAAGGTCCCGGGTTCGATTCTCGTTAGAGGCGGAAATTTATTTCTGGTTTTTTCAACCAAAAATAAATATCCATAAAAAAAAAGCTCAGCGAGAATCCCCACCTGAGCATTCACTGTTGGCTTCTAATTAACAGTGCTGTTCCTAAGTGGCGCCGGGAAACAGTAACAAAGCCTACACAGAACACGAGGCTAATGACCAAAGTAGTCGATGCCGATGACACAGAAGTAAAAAAAAAATAATAATTTCATCCAAAATGGGGATTCCTTGGTTGTCGTTATTTTCTGCAGTACAAGTATGCGCTGTTAGTGTTTCACTATCATTTGTGATTACCTGATCATTTTGAGGAGGTAAAATTTGGATGTCCTGTAAAACTTCTATTCTTTTTGGAGGATTTGCTTGTTCAGGGATGGGTTCTGTACCTAAGTATGCTAAAGTATCTGGTTCTAATTCTGGAAGTGATTGTCTATTTTCAATTAGCTGATCTAAATAATTTTGAATTTCTTGATCGATATCGCCGGGGTTATTAATGACACTTGCTGATTCTACTACATTCAATTGTATGCGAGATAGTGCATCGGCGTTAGTGTTGTATTTCCCTTTTTTATAAATAATTTTGTATTGAAAATCTTGTAATTTGAGGCGCCAACGAACAAGTTTACTGTTTGGTTCTTTAATATTGAATAACCAGACTAAAGGACGGTGATCTGTATATATATAAAACTTACGTCCAAAAAGATAGGGTCGAAATTTTTTACAAGCGTACACAATCGCAAGAAGTTCTTTTTCGATAGTGCTATAACGACTTTTTGTTTCATTTAAGGTTCGACTAGCGTATGCGACTGGCTTATCGTTAGGAATTGTACCTTGGGACAAAACAGCACCTATAGCTTGGTTCGAAGCATCTGTTGTGAGGATAAAAGGTTTTTCGAAATCAGTATATGAAAGAATGGGTGCATTTACAAGAAGATTTTTACAATGTTCGAACGATTTAATGAATTCGGGGGTGTGACTGACCTTTGCGTCCTTTTTCAAACAAAGTGTCAACGGTCGAGTAATTTTAGCAAAATCTTTAATGAATCGACGGTAGTATCCAACAAGGCCTAAAAAGGATTTTATTTCTTTCTTTCTGAGTTTTGGGAATAGGAAAGTTTTTGACAGCTGAAATTTTGTCTGGATTGGGTTTTACTCCTTCCGGTGTGATAACATGACCTAAATATTGCACTTCTTTTCTGAGAAACTCGGACTTGTCTAATTGAGTTTTAAAATTTGACTCTCTGAGTTTAGTGAATACCTGTTTTAAACGTACTATATGATCTTGGAGACTACTACTAAAAACTACAATATCATCAAGGTATACTAAGCATATTTCATTTTGAAGTCCTCTTAAGATGTTATCCATAACACGTTGGAATGTACTAGGTGAACTTTTCATACCAAAAGGCATTCTTTTGAATTCCCAGTGTCCATTTTCAGTTGAGAAAGCTGTTTTTGGAATATCTTCGGGTTCCCTTTCAATTTGATGGAATCCACTAGCCAAATCAAGGGTGGTGAAATATTGACTTCTACCTAATTTATCTAAAATATCAATTATATCTGGAAGGCGGTATCGGTCATCTACAGTGCGTTCATTGAGTTTCCTATAATCAATAACTACTCGCCATTTCTGTTTACCTGAAGCGTCGTCTTTTTTGCTTACAATCCAAATAGGGGCTGAAAAGGGGCTTGTAGAGGGTTGAATTATATTTTGCTGTAGCATTTTTGAAATTTGGTCTCTAACTTCGTTCTTATGAATTTCTGGGTAGCGGTAACTTTTTGTATAAATAGGGGTGTCATCCGTCAATTTAACTCTGTGTTTATTTTGTTAGTAAAGCTCAATGGTATACCTTCGCAGTGAAAAATGTCTCTAAATTCGAAGCAAAGTTTGCGTATAGCGTCTGCTTCTTCCTTATTACAGTGGTCAAGGCGTAATTTTTGCAAATTTTGTTTCAACAATTTATCATGATTTTTGTCAATATGTAATTCGACATCGCTACTACCATGAACATTAACATCAAAAATTTCTATAGGTTCCGCATTAAGAGGTTCGTTAATTTCTAAGTTTACAGTTTCTTCACTCGAATTAATAATTGTACTTATTACAAAATTATCCGAAATATTCACTAAAGCTTCGGGCATTTCCAACTTACTGCCGAAATTTGTGTAACCTAAAACACCTGTGCCATTATTCAATGTTACTGAAATTTTAACAACTTGTTGAGATCGAGGGGCAATCGTGATTTAATAGGTTTGACATTTTTTTGTCTTTTGACAGTTAAGCTTGTTTTCGAAAATAATGGGAATGTGAGCTGACGGGGTAATTAAGGTTTTATTTTTCATATCAATGTTAGCCTGTAACTGTTCTAGCAGATCAGCGCCAATAATGTCGTCGTACTTATCGGAAAAACCAAAAATTTAAAATTTATGAAAATCATCGGTGTTAAAAATTTTGAATACAGGTATGTGTGCTACTTGATCGTGAAATGTCATACCATGTGCCGTTTGAATGTTAAAATATTCTCCAAATATGTAATCTGAATAAAATTTGTGAGCTAGTTTCGGGTCTATTAAACTTCTCGAACTGCCTGTGTTAATTAGAAAATAAGCGGAAATATCAGGTATAAAAATATATGGGAGATCTGTATGGATGTTATTCAAATATATTATGTCGGCGAATTGTTCGGGCAAGGTTTCGAAAAATTTGGGTCTTCAGCTGTATTGGGATTTCCTTCGTCTTGGTATGTAGGGCATGATAAGGGATTATCTTGGTTTGCAAAATTGTATGAGGCGTTCTGATAATAAACGTCCGGTTCGGTTGGCGGATCCGTATCCGGTGTAGTTTCAAAGGAAGTATTATACTCTTCGAAAGGATCTGTTAAAGGAAATGTCATACCATTATTGGAATACATTTCGGGATTTTCGACTTGATGCATAAACAAATTTTGTGTGGTTGCTTTTGAATTTTTTGAATTTATTGTGCTTGTATCCATGGGCATAGGATATCTTTGCGATCTGGTCGTAACGCTACTAGCATTCGTTTGCGGATAAGTGAGTCTATTATTTGGAACATTGGGTCTCGGATGAAAATTTTGTTGAAATCGTGGCCTCTGCTGAAATGTATTGGTTTGATTAAACCTTGGAAACGGTGATTGATATTGGAAGTAAGGGCCTGAAGGCTGGTTGGGGTAATACGGTCTGGGTGGAAAATTATTATTTGCAAATCCAGCATTATTCGCAGGTAGAGCATTCGAAAGTGGTCTAGGAATATTTTGAGAATTCTGAATAATGGGTGTTTGAATGTATCTAACTTGTGAATGCGTGACAATGCGATGATTACTCGAAGGTGTACTGACGGGAAAATGAGGGTTAATTCTGGCTTGAGGTTTATACACAGGATTTTGGAGATTTTGGTTACGCCCAGTGTTGAAATATATGAAATTTTCTTCTTCAGTACAAAATGATAAAGCTTGTTCTAATGAATCGGGATTTCTTAAACGTATGACTAGTTGCATTTGATATGGCAAACCACTAATGAATGTTTTCAAGGCAAAATCATCATAATGTTGAATTTTGATTAACTTCTCTGTATGGTTTTCAATAGAAGAATTTAATTTTGAAAATAGTAGGCTCCTTGCATCCTGGATTCTCATTCCAAACTGCATAGGAGTCTCGTTTCTTAATGGCTTTATTGAAATCAGATCTTGAATAAGACAGTCAATACTTCTTTGATCTGAGAAAGTGAGTGTGAGGGCATTTTTTATTAGAGCCCAAGAATTTAATTCTGACCTGGAACCAATTAGATCTGCAGCACGATCTCGCAATTTGCTGTGTATGGTGTCTAACAGACAAATATTTATTGGATCATTAGAATTATTAGCGTTTTGAAAAGCTTTTAAGAAATTTTCACAAGAAGCAATGAATCTATGTAACTGTTTTGGATTACCATCAAAAGGTGGAATATTATCGGCTTGATATCTGAGTAAAGCTACGTTAACTTCTACTAAGGCTGAAGCTGTGGATGCTCTAGTGTTTGGCATGATGTTAGATAGATTCCAACTAGCAATTCTTTCTTAAATATTCAAGATCGTCTGGACTATTTGACATACAATAGTTATAGGTGCAAGCCTTTGGCTTCTGTCTACGATATAAAATTTATGAGGTATATAAGGAAAAAAATGAAGAAAGGAATGAGACTTACGCTATTAGCCACAAAATGGTTATCATCTGGTAGATTTTCTTAATTCTAGTCTTATCTTTAGGGTCCAATAGGTGGTGTCCTCGATGGAACCGCCCTGGTGAGTCTCCACTCAGCCTGCCGGGTCTCGTCTTCTTCTTCCGGAACTCCGTAGAACTCCTTGAAGATCTTCTGTTGTAGTTCTTGTCAGGCAAACCGTTAAACGAACCGAGTTATCGCCGTAATCTGCGATAGAAACTTCGCGAAACTCGTCCCGACTATCCTACTGCCGCTGCACCAATTAAAGTTGCGAACTTCCGATTTAAGTTTTTAAAAAACGTTATTTTCGAAAATTTACAATTTTTGAGATGTGAACCCGAACAGAATTAATGAAGACTAAAGACTCGATACAATTCAAAGCATATTTATAAGCTCGGTTATCAGTAACAGATAAGTAGCAAAATGTAGGTGTAGCGTAGGCATTTCGTGGTCCATAACTCACGTTAATTTTTATCAACAAATGACCTCTCAAAAGTAGTTTTTCTCCCACCATCATAATGAAATGGCAGCATTTTACTTCTCAGTATTGTGATCGCGAAAATTTTCGATTTTGAGATAATACACTTTTTGGGCGTGTTATGATTGTAACAATAAAAATGTTGCCTGGTCATGAACTACCAGCCAACGCTTTCATTACTCATAGCAACCAGCAGCTCAATAGGTTAGCATGAGACTAGGGTATGTAGATGCGTGCGTGTGTGCGTGAATGTGTGAGTCTCGTTAGCCGCCAAGAAATGAAAAATATGACAACAATGGTTTAATAAAGATTTATTTTAGTATACAGGGTGGGCCAATAGTGCGTGGACGGAGCATTGTGGGCTTACTGAAAAATATTTCAAAAATCTGTCACTTGATCATGGTAGGGACCCTTTAGGGCTATAACGTAAAAATATTTTCACTTAAATTTTGACGTTTATACAGGGTGATTCATATCAAAGTTACATTTTTTTGAATGGAACCCCCTATATATTATTGCATATTTGGATTCCTTGGTCAATTCTAGTGTGACCTTATGTATCACACATGGAACTTTAGATGAACCGTTTAGACGCAAATCACCATTTTTGGTATAAGTAGGTATCAGAAAAAAATTGAATATCGCAGCGATTATAAAACTTAGCAAGGCCGTGACTTTGCGGTACGACTAAGCATGAAATGCGTCACCTTAGGTCAGAGGAATAAATTTGAATTCTTTTTGCGCTTGGAGAAATCAGTAGATTAATTAAGGAAACTTCAATCACAGATAACTTGATTTTTTCAAATAGGAATGCCTATATTGGTTTAAAGAATCAAATGTAAAATTTGATTACCTTTCTAACGATATAGCAATCTCGATATCAATCTTTTTTAGTTTTCATTTTATTTCAAATTTTCAGTCAAATCGGTGTTTTTCAATTTTGCTGCATGCAAGCAACCTAGCAGGCCATGAAAAATAAACAAAAGCTCGTTAATATGGAAGAAACCAACTAACTTAGTAGAAAAATGCAAACTAACTAGAGCAACGAGGCAAGATTATGAAAATTCCTTCCAACATATTAGCTCTAACCAGAAACAATAGCGGTAACAAGAACGCTCATTTTTCACAGCCTGCTAGCTATTAGCCAATTTCCAAAGTCAGTAAAAAAATATTTAATCAAAGGAAAACTACTACTGATTGTTGCTGGCAGGAGAATATCTATGTCTTTTGAATAAATTTTCACATTTAATGCTATAAAAAAGTAGCCATTTCCGTAAGTCAAAAGTAATGATACCTCTGACTGGAACCTTTCAAATTCTTCCGTAGGTACTTCTACTTATTAGCAAAATCGCGGAAAGTGAAACTTGATTTGCAGTCTGTTTGAATTGTAAAATATAATTTAGTTCGCAGAAAACTACATGAAAAAAACACAATTACAACATAGCGTAATTAAAAAATTCTAGCATTATTTCAATAGATGTCCAGAATGCTCCAGTTAAAGATATCCTCACTTTTGACTTAACTAAACGGAAATGACTAATTTTTGTATCCCATTAAATGTGAAATTTCATTCTAAAGATGTTAGACCGTAAGCAAAAATCGCTGGTAGTTTTCCTTTTGTTTCAAAATTTTTAATCATTTTGGAAGGTTGTCAAGCTCTTGTAGACATCAATAGCTAGCATGCTGTGGAAAACAAACACTTCTGTCATAGCCCAGCTACTGACTGACATTAGATATCTTGCGGCTGTTGTATCCGAATAGAGCTAATTCATTGTAAGGAATTTCCATAATCTTGCCTCGTTGCTCTTGTTAGTTTGCATTTTTCTACTAAGTTAGTTGGTTTCTTCCACATTAACGAGCTTTTGTTTATTTTTCATGGCCAGCTAGGCTGCTTACACGCAGGAAAATTGAAAAACAACGATTTGACAGAAAATTTGAAATAAAATGAAAACCAAAAAAGACTGATATCGAGAATGCTATATCGTTAGAAAGGCAATCAAATTTTACATTTGATCCTTTAAAGCAAAATAGGTATTCCCATTTGAAAAAATCAAGTTATCCATGATTGAAGTTTCCTTAATTAATCTACTGATTTCTCCAAGTGCAAAAAGAATTCAAATTTAGCCATCTGACCTAAGGTGACGCATTCCATGCTTAGTCGTACCGCAAAGTCACGGCCTTCTAAGTTTTATAATCGCTGCTATATTCAATTTTTTTCTGATACCTACTTATACCAAAAATGGTGATTTGCGCCTAAACGGTTCGTCTTAAGTTCCATGTGTGATACATAAAGTCACACTAGAATTAATCAAGGAATCCAAATATGCAATAATATATAGGGGGTTCCATTGAAAAAAATGTAAGTTTGATATGAATCACCCTGTATGAACGTCAAAATTTGAGTGAAAATATTTTTACATTATAGCCCTTAAGGGTCACTACCATGATCAATTGATAGATTTTTGAAATATTCCCCACAATCCTCCGTCCACGCACTATTGGCCCACCCTGTATATATGAATGCAGTATTTTTTTTTTTTAAAGAACACTTAGCTTCAGAAGGAAGTCCTCATGGTAGTGCCCTTTCGAAGGGAAGGTGGTGCTCCAGAGGGCTGGCTTCGTCGGAAGGAGTTCAGGTGGTGGCATGGAAGAGGTGTGGTGCCCTCAAAGAAGAGTTGTCTTCATTTTGGCACCCCGAGAAAAAGAAGGTGGCTTTGGTGGTAGCACCCAGACAAAAGGTGTTCTTCATGGTGGCACCCCGACAAAAAAAAAAGGTGGTCTTCATTGTGGCACCCCGACAAAAGGTGGTCTTCATTGTGGCACCCCGACAAAAAGTGTTCATGGTGGCACCCCGACAAAAAGAAGGGTTAGGTCTTCATGGTGGCACCCCGACAAAAAGGTGGTCTTCATTGAGGCACCCCGACAAAAGGGTGGTTCTCCTGTGAAAGAGTTATGGCTGGTATTAGCACCTTGTGGAGAACTTCACAGGACTTCACGATCTGTTCCGGAAGTATGGATCTTCATGCGTTCTTACATTTTGATAAATTGCATTCATATACTTCAGAAACAAATCTATGAAGTAGCATGGGGGTATTAAAAAGCCAAAAAGCAGATAACTTTCACATGTTCACATGGTAAAGATTAAAAAAAAATATAGATATATACAAGAGCGAATAGATAGAACAATAGTTAAAAAAAAGATTCTTAAATGCTTTGTATTTTCAGTCCTACCGGATCTTTTCAGATATATAGTGATAAATAAAATAAATGTACAAAGTATGTTCAAAAATTCACAAATTTTTTCCTCACGCCTTGTAAAACAAAATTACAAACATGTCCAAAAGATCTTTTCATTGCGTTCTCAATTAGCAAATCTGAGTGCTAGGTATTTTTACGTAAGGAATGTCATAAAAAAAATGTGAAACATTAAATACACACAAGATAAGGCATCTTAACACAAAAATATATGGCTAGAAACAAAGAATAGTGTTCAGCGACTCTTTTGCTGGATAATTAATAAATATACAGTGTATGATTGACTTGATATTTAAAGATTAAAATGTTCGCCATCACATGTTCATGGAAAAAAAATGTATAAATCGGAAAAATCACATTCCTACACATAGCTGTAAAATAAATATGCAGAAGCAATGAAAATATGGGAAAGCTTAGCAATTAAATCGTTATGATTACCTTGATTAAGACATGATGGCACAGACACAAAAGATTGTCTTAGAGAGACATAATTATATTGGGTGTTAACTGCTTATTTTAAAAAGGATGAGTGATCTATCGCCGCCCATTTTTATAGAGGTTAATGTCGGTAGTGAGAGAGAGAGGGCATATTCCCCACTCATCAGATCTTTGCCAAAATTTGTGCGCACTTGCGCAGTGTGTATAATTAACAATATTTGCAGCTCAAGGAAGTAGAGATGGGAAAAAGGTAGAGGTGAGAAGCAAAATAGTTATAAAAATGTACTAGTATAATGAGGAAGCAGTTGCTCAAAATGGAAGTTGTAAACTATTTGTATATGGTAGCCAAGTAAATAATACAAAAATAATTTTGAAAACGGGTGAACCGTTACACTCGGCCCCACTTAACGGAAAAAAAATTTGAGAAGCATTCGAGAATTTTTTTTAACAGAAAGTAAAGTTAAAGTTATCACTGAGGGATCAAAATCAACCATTTGTCCTGATAACAATGTCAGATTATGTTTTCGTGCTTCCCCATGCAAATCTCAAGAAATGGTAGTAATCTACGACCTACAAAGTCTATCAAGGTGCACGAGAGAGCAAGAAGACGCAGGTAGAACACAAAAATGTTGGAAGAGAAATGGGAAGAAAAAGAGATAGCCTCAAGTCTACCAAACAAGAGGGATGGTTATAGCACCAACTCGCTTAAAAGTACAGTGAAGCTGCACTGAATATGTACTACACAATGAAGATAATAAATTGTGAAGTAAAAAAAACAAATGTACGCAACCTATCAAACCCTAATATACTTAAGACCTAAAGGAAAAAAAACTCGTCAAAACTTTGACAAAGACAAAGAGTTTCAAGACTCGGCTACACGAGGTGTAAAGGATGCAGCAGCATCCAGAGTACCCAACTGGCTAGGAAGATTCGTTTCGCTGATACATCTTAAAACTGCGCCGTAGAATCTTCCTACATCCACCAGTCGTCTGTCAGCTGAGGACTGCAGAAGCTACCACGCCCCCACAACAAGTGAACCAAGTCATGAAGACTCTAGGGCAGGAAAAAAAAGAAAAAAAACACAGTTTTACTTGCAGCCTGCAACAGCAAGAGTGAACTTATAGTAGCCACTAGACTGAAAAGAGCACAAGTGAAGCTTGCCTCCAGGCGACTTAGTGAATGGGTTAGCATTTCAATAATGCTGCTGGCGCTCTGCCGCATACGACCTGAAAAAGGAGATATATTGCAGTAGTGACATCAGGTGTGTGTCAAGTCTCCTCAGAGAATTTTGACTACCCTTTGTCACTCCCCACAACTATCCTTCCAGGTCCAGTATCAATAAAGATTGTCGTATTGACACTCGCCAACACGTACCATTGAAACGGCCTCTAAAATAACTACAAGGTTGTTGGCTATAAAAAAAATCTAAACACCCTATGCAAGCGTAAGTATTACTCAAAAGAAACTGGGATACCCTTAATATTCTCAACAAAATATTGTAAAATATTCCACTGAACAGACTTAAGAGAAAATTCAGATCTCTAAAGCATAAGTATAAGACCAAACTATTTCCATTTATGAAATATTAAATGAAAAAAAAAATTGTAACACCATAAGTGCTTCTATGAAAACCCAAAACAAATTTAAATTTTGATCGAAATATTTTCTAAGTACTAACTATAATTCAGTAATGTTCGGATTCAATAAAAAAAATTTGCAATCCAGTGATGTTCTGATTCGATGAAAGATCTTGCTATAATCCAGTAATGTTCTGATTCGATGAAGAGCATTATGATTCAGTGATCAACAAAAAAAATGTTGGCCGCCAGCAGTCTAAAATAAGACTACAAAGAAAAAAAGCAATTAAAAACAAGTGCTTGAGTGATATCATTTCAAAGTCAAATACCTACATGAAATTTTTCAAATAATAAACAACGAAGTAAATTCAAAGAAGTGTTGTGTCATATTAGATTCAAAAGAATAAATTCACAAAGGATTAACAAGATTAAATTCAAAAATCTATTCAGGGAAAATTTACACATCATATTAAACTTGAAAAGAAAATTCAGGGAAATTTTATGCCTCAAATTGGACTCAAAAATAAATTTAGGGAAAATTATACATCATATTGAATTCAGAAAAGTACATCCAAGGAAAAATTCATACATCGTGTGACAATTTAAAATAGGCAAAATTATTTAAGTGAAATAACTACCACAAATCTAATGTTCAATAATAAATGGATTCAAAAAAAAATTCAAACATCAGTGTAAGTTTAAGATCTAATCAAGAAAAATCTTTTAAAGATTGCATAAGCCAATACAATAACAATAATCAAAAGCTTGAACTATCTGTGAGCATGTAAGCACAAGGATCTTAGTCGATTAAAAATTATAAGGTTCAAGTAAGCTAAAAATCGAAGATTAAATGCAAAATTTCAAGAAATGTTACCAAGATTTTAATCCATCAAATATCAGATTACTAAAACTGTAACAAACTCACATCAAGTTATGAGTGCAAAGCAAAAATCGTAGTTATAAATTCAAAGTGATTTAATAAAACTAAACTGTGATAAACAGATCATATGAAAGAAACTAAACATGAAAATCTCAGGCCTACAAAGGTCATTCCAAGTACGCTGCAGATTTATAGAAACGCATACCAGGATAACTAAAGAGGATAGAGACAATCAGGGGTAATTTCGTTCATGAGAGCTGAGTGAATTTTTTTTTAAAGCTGTAAATTTTAAAGTGATTTTAAAGTCATAAGAAATCTACTATAATGAACATTGAACAAATACCATGAAAACAAATCACACATGAAAATCGCCAACCTACAAAAGCTGCTGCAAGTACGCTGCAAATTTATAGGATCGCATACCAGTATGCACTCAAGAGGATAGCAACAATCAGGGATGATTTTATTCATGAGTGAAAATTCAAAAGTTTAATAAGTGTTTTATGAGCTCACACAAAGTTGAAATGACATGACATGGCATAAATGAACATAGGATTTCAGAAATCTACCAACAACAATGTACAATACAATGTACCATATCAAAAGTGTTTCTTATACGCCAGAGGCTTCAAGATCTGTCCGAAATACGCCAGATTTATAAGTAAGCATATTACGACAGACAAGTGAACAGAAAGTGCATATAAAGAAAATGCTTTCGATTCAAGAAACGTTATAGAACTTACATTAGTCTCTATAACACAAAATTTGGAAAAATACCATAACAAATAATATTTCTGAAAACATGTTACAATATACTACGAAATGCAATAAATTTATACTGTAAATTAAATCGATTAATCAAAGTTTTAAGAACTATCAAAAAGTATCAATGAAAATTTAAGTGTGCTCACAAATGTTCAGTAGGGTTGAATTTAGAATTGATCAAACAAATTGGAAAATGGATATTGAATTATAATGTTGTCACAGTTGAATGTTATGAAAAAAAATATTTCCCTATCGATGAAAATTTTGGACTATGGTTTTTCACCAGGTTGACTAGCAACGGTCTCAAATGTCCCAAGTAGATCTATTAGCAGACTCTTACTGCCGCCTTGAATTTCAAGAGGCGCTGGCTAATTCTTTCTTTGACACTGACGCTTGAAGGGAGAATAACAGCGCATTTTCCTTTCAGACGTCTCGCATCTTCGCCCAGTACAGCAGGGCGTATGAAAATTTTGGGACTTATAAGCAGAATTGTCAATTATTATATAACAACAACAAAGAATAGTGTTGATCACTTTCTGAACCAGTCTTAATCACCATCTGAACCAGAACTATCACTTGAATTATTACCCAAATAGGTATCATTATTATCTAAACTATTGTCAGGTTTAAGATCTCTGACATGAAAATCTCCTATAATATTACCATCCAAATCTTTCAATGTATAAACTAAAGGTGACTTTACTCTATAAACAATGCAGGGGATAAACTTTGGACTTAACTTCGCACAGAAATTATCAGAAGCTTTTGAAAGAATGAAATTATGTTTCAAAACTCTATCACCAACTTTGAATCTAAGATCTCTCCTTCGCAAGTTATAACGATTTCTATTGACTTCATACGAACGTCGCATTCGGTCTTGAACTTTAGAATAAATCTCAGGTATCTTTTGTACTAAATTTGGATCTAAAACATTCTGGCTGATATTAACGTCATTTCTGTTGAATGAATTTACATATATTTTAACTGACTGTTTCATGTTTGGCCAATATTATAGAGGTGATAACCTAGATAGTGTTTTGAATACTCCTAAATGACCAGAAGTGGAATCATCATGATAAAATTTTAAAAGTGTTGACCTATTAGGTGTTGGTACAACTATTTTCCAATCTGTGTATGTTTCTGAAAAAGGATCTTCAGATAAAATATGTTTGTAAAGAACATTATTTTCTACTTTAAATGATGGATATAAATCTGGATTGTTACTGACTTTACTAATCATTTTTCGATACCACTTATCTGGAGTTAGCTCATTTAAATTTAATATTGAGACACCTATATCTTCATGTACTCTAGATGGAGCATCGGTAACAGGAATTTCTTTGCCTTTCCGATGGATGATTTTGAAATTATACGGTGAAAGGCGATATAACCATCTAGATAATCTAGGTGAAGGATTTTTTAGACCTTGAATCCATTGCAAAGATGAACGATCAGAGATAACATTAAAGTTTGTGTGTTCAACATAACATCGAAAATGTTCAATACTTAGCAAAACTGCAAGCAGTTCTTTTTCTGTGGTGGAATATTTTCTTTGGGCCGTGTTGAGAGTCTTACTAAAGTACGCTATGGGATGTTCTAAACCATGTTCCTCCTGGAAAAGTACACCACCAACTCCAGAATCCGAAGCGTCACAGACAATGGAAAAGGGCTTAGTGAAGTCTGGACTAGCAAGAATGGGAGCAGTAGTCAGCAGGTCTTTAATTTTCTCAAAAGCATCAGCAGCTTCAGATGTCCAAGCGACAGACTGACCTTTCTTTCGGTTCTTTAAGAGATCTGTAATTGGAGAAGCTATTGTACTGAAGTCTTTGAGAAAACGACGATAAAAACTCAACATGTCTACTAATCTTCGAATCTGAGTTATACTAGTTGGCATAGGAAATGACAAGAGAGAATTTACTGTACAAGAGTCATAACTGTAATTTCCAAAATCTCTGCTATTATTTATTTCTGTGATGTGATCATCAACCCTGGAGTGGCTTTGCCCTTCGTATTGGGATCTGAAAAGGTGACTCCCTTGTTCTGTACATGGGAAGGCCCAGGAGTCAAAGCGGGAACTTCCTGTCTCGGTACGTTTTTTGAACAAGAGGGACAACAAGTTGATTTTGTGACATTTCTCATGCCACATTCATAACAAAACCTAATACGGGGAGATCTACATTGCTGTGAGGAATGCCCAAGTTTTTCGCAATTCCAGCAAACTACTGGTTTTCTAAGAACAGGGGAAGATGTATAATTGTTAGAATTATAATCGGATCTACTGACAGGTTGACATGTCAGAAAGGAATCCTCTAACTTCCTACAATATGAGGTTAATTGGGCAAACGTCAAGATATCATGAAGTGCTAGTGACTTAACATAATCAGGCAACAAGTTTCTACGAATGATGTTAACCATGTCCTTTTCAGTGAATGGGTTGCTGGTGAGTCTATTGAACTGAGACTCCATAAAAGCAATAAAAGTTATGACAGGTTCACGTTGACCTTGTTTGCGTCTACGAATTTCATCAATCAAGTTGATGTCGTAATTGTCTCTAAGGAAAGCATCCTTTAGTTGACGCACCAAATCACCCCAATCATGAAAATCACCCCTAACAGAACCATTATGCCACCAAGTCCACGCTATGCCTTCACAAAGGTCATCTGCAGCAGCATATAGATCCATCTCATTACAACCTCGAGAAGCCATAAGAGACTGAATCAATTCACGAAACTCAATGACAGATGTTTTGCCATTGAACTTCTTAATCCCCCATTATATATATATATATATATATATATATATATATATATATATATATATATATATATATATATATATATATATATATATATAACCCGTCTGGGTCCGGGTTTAGACCCGTCTGGGTCCGGGTTTAGAATGTTCCCAGGGTTTAATCTGCCTGTCGTAAGAGGCGACTAAAAGATTGGTAGTCCTTGCCTTAAAAGGGCCTATGGTGGTCACCGGCTGTGAAAGCAGGCGTATGAACCACCATAGTGAGGAAGCGGCTGCACCTATGTTAAGGACGGCTTCCCGACAGCGTCTGACCCCAGGTTAGGGGCGGCTGATAGCAAACCTGGCAGTAGGTATAAAATGCGCCCCCAGGAAGCCGACCAACATCAAACGGCTATTCGGTGCGTGGCGACACTGCGGGGATAACCCAAGCCAGGGATGAAAGCCGGCCGGCAACCTGTACAGGTCATCCCTAGGAGGCAATGTGGTCGGCTGCCTCTGAAATGTCGGCTGGGGGCCCTAAGGCTAACCACCGGACGGGCCCTACCTTCTGGTTCGACCGCCCCAGAAGAAGAGCACCCACACCAGGCCGGTATCGGAAGCCGGCTCTGGGCAAGGTGGCGGTGCCTCGGATCGCCCTGACGACGACACACGCAACGACATGGACTGTTTTAGGTGGACGACGGAACTGAAGGATGACCTGCTGAGCTGCTACGAGAGCAGTAGCCCGCGCCGTAGGGGATACATGGCCCGCATGCATGGGAGGTGGTGTGAAATGCATCCAGAGCATAGCACAATTACCTCCCAGAGCTTGCGGAACAAGGTATTTTACCTTCGGGGGCAGGGATACGTTCGTGCTCCAGCTCAGCCTGCCCCTCCGGCGACTGAAAGGCCTGTTAACCAGGCTGAAAGGTCGCCGATGAGGCCCGCTGAGAGGGAAATCGACGAAGCCGTCTCACCTGGAGATTTCAGTGACCGAAGGGCCTTGCATAACAACAGGAGGTCCTTCAAGCTGGCAGATTTAAAGAGAGAGGATGAGGCGCTGAGTGAACGTCTATCGGAGGTCTCTGACATTTGGAGCATCAATTGCGAAATTTACGCTGCGGCTCTGAGGCTGGCTGGACAGGGGAGAGTGAGAGACTCTCCTGTCGAGAGAGCACAGAGGCGGGTGCGCCAAATGGAAGCGAAAATCCAGTTGGCTCGCCAAGAAGCATCCCGTATCCAGTGTGTGATGGAATATAGAGCGGCCGGTAGGCCTTTTACGCGCCGCGTGCGCCAGATAGCCCGGGAGCTAAGGCGCGACCATCACACGCTCAGTCAAGCGGTACTGGTTGTTGTCAAGCAGCATTGTCTTGACAGGATACGGACGCTAATCGCTGCTAAACGATCACTGGTGACGCGGGCGAGAGGTTTGGAGGAAAACAGATTGTTTTCCGAAAAGCCTGCTCGTCTCTTCCAACAGCGACCACCAGTCATAGAGCAGCCGCCAACTGCTGATCGCGTGGAGACTTTCTGGAGGGGCATTTACGAACACCCCAAACCTCTCCAAGCAGACACTCCGGCCTTGGCGCAGTTCGAGTCCGTTTGTAGGAGGACTCCAAACCTGAATGTACTGCGTCACCCGATAAACACGGAAGAAATTCTTGGTGCCTTACGAGGCGCAAAGAATTTCGCAGCTCCTGGCCCGGATGGCATAAACACCTACTGGTTGAAAAAGTTTCCCAGTTGCCACCGGCATTTAGCTAGAGTTTTTAACTCGTGGCTAAATCAGGAGCAGCCAATTCCGGCTTGGTTTGTCGAGGGTCGAACCGTGCTTCTCCCGAAGACCGGAGATTTGTCTGATCCTAAAAACTACAGGCCAATAACATGTCTGAACGCATGTTACAAGCTCTTCACCAGAATCTTGTACATGCGTATCCTTCAAGCTGTAAATCCCGTATTTCTCAGCGTATATGAACAAAGAGGGTCTAAGAAAGGAGTAGCTGGCTGCAGGGATAACCTGTTGATTGACCGCTGTGTCACACAGGACTCCGTGCATTACCTGCGAAACCTTTCTATGGCCTGGATCGACTATCGGAAGGCATTCGACACTACGTCTCATGAACTGATTGTGCGGCTGTTGGAATGTCTTTCGGTAGATGATCAAATAGTGGGATGCATCAAACAACTGATGCCGCTCTGGAAGACTCGGTTCACCATAACATCGGGTGAAACCAGGGTTCGAACAGAGTTGGTATCATTTAAAAGAGGGGTCTTCCAAGGAGACTCCTTGAGTCCCTTGCTCTTTTGCATCTCGCTACTGCCTTTGTCCATAGCGCTGAAAAATACTAAGGGATACAGCTGTGGCAAGCCCAATTACCGGAGGCACAAGGTCACCCACTTATTTTACATGGATGACCTGAAACTCTATGCCTCCGGACAACGCGATTTAGAGCAGTCGCTGAGGGTAGTGCAGGATTACAGTCAAGCTATTGGTATGGAGTTCGGGATAGACAAATGTGCCATGGTTCATCTCAAAAGAGGACGTTGCGGAGATAGTGAAGATGAGGAGCAGCTCGTTGATGGGAGCATCTTGCGACAACTGCATGCCGGAGATACTTATACCTACCTTGGAGTGGCGCAGCGTCACATCCAAGAGGCAGAATTGGTCAAAGAGTGTCTCCGCCGCAAGTATTTGCACCGACTCCGGCAGATCTGGTCGTCAGAACTGTCCGGCAAAAACAAAGTCGCTGCCACAAACATGCTTGCGGTCCCATTGTTGCTATACAGCTTTGGTGCTATCCACTGGAACGTGGAAGAGCTGCGACAAATCGACATAAAGACTCGCAAAAGGATGAATATGGAGGGAAGTCTACATCCTAGATCCTCTGTCCCGCGAATATACCTCCCGCGACACCTGGGAGGGCGTGGACTATTGAGTTTGGAGCATCTGCACAACAGAGTAGTACTGGCCACTGCCTGCTATGTTACGACGAGCACCGATCCCCTGATCCGCTTTGTGCGAGAGCACGAGATTGCGGGTAAAGGAGCCTTCCTTTTTAGAGCAGCAACACGGGCAGCCGAAGAACTTAGTCTCACGCTCGACTTCACGCGGAGGTGTCAGCAGTCCGTTACGGAACTTGCTCCCGCACAATTAAAAGCCCGGATTAAAACTGCTGAAGTCCAATTGCTTTTAAGACTTCACAAAGATAAACCAATGCACGGAATCTTCTACAAACATCTAGAAGAGCATGGTTTATCTGAGCAGTTGACCTTCTCCTTCCTAAGGTCTAATGGGTTGAAGTCGGAGACTGAGAGCTCTATAATGGCTTGCCAAGACGGTGTCTTCAACACCTTAGTATACCGTAGCCGGATTATGGGTATGGATGTGCCCGATATCCGCTGTAGAGCCTGCCTGCAGGCGCCAGAGACCCTTACGCACCTCTTGTCGGCGTGTAAGGTGTACGCTGGCACAGCCTACATCTATCGGCACAATGCGGCTCTACGAGTGCTATACTACCATTTAAGGCACTCATACGGTATAGATGAGACACCGGTGCTGCCATACGCTCCAGGGGACATTGAGTCCGTTGTGGAGAACGAGAGGTGCCGAATTTACTGGAACTACTCATTCTCCACGCTCGAGCTTATACATGCAAATAAGCCCGACATAGTCCTCCTCGACTACCAACAAAAGACGATGTTCGTTATCGAGTTCTCGGCACCTGCCGAGGGGAACATCGTCTCTAAGGAGGAGGAAAAGCGGACCAAGTATCAGGAGCTCCTCGGACAACTTCGCAGGCTCTGGCCGGACTACACTGTGAGTCTGCTAGTAATGGTCATTGGATCCCTAGGTGGTATGAGGGATACGCTGCTCTCTGCACTGCGCAAAATGCCGGTGTGCCGTGCGGCGGCGCACATCTTAGCCGCCAGAATGCAGAAGGCAGTCATCCATGGGTCCCTTCGTCTGCTTAGGACGCACGATACGCGGACCCAGTGATTGCTCACCTCACGGTGTGAGGAGTAGTCGCTGGGGAATGGAACAGCAGCCCGGTGTGTCGGAGCCCGGGCTGCACCTTTTTTGTTTTTGTTTTGTCTATATATATATATATATATATATATATACGCTCAGTCAAGCGGTACTGGTTGTTGTCAAGCAGCATTGTCTTGACAGGATACGGACGCTAATCGCTGCTAAACGATCACTGGTGACGCGGGCGAGAGGTTTGGAGGAAAACAGATTGTTTTCCGAAAAGCCTGCTCGTCTCTTCCAACAGCGACCACCAGTCATAGAGCAGCCGCCAACTGCTGATCGCGTGGAGACTTTCTGGAGGGGCATTTACGAACACCCCAAACCTCTCCAAGCAGACACTCCGGCCTTGGCGCAGTTCGAGTCCGTTTGTAGGAGGACTCCAAACCTGAATGTACTGCGTCACCCGATAAACACGGAAGAAATTCTTGGTGCCTTACGAGGCGCAAAGAATTTCGCAGCTCCTGGCCCGGATGGCATAAACACCTACTGGTTGAAAAAGTTTCCCAGTTGCCACCGGCATTTAGCTAGAGTTTTTAACTCGTGGCTAAATCAGGAGCAGCCAATTCCGGCTTGGTTTGTTGAGGGTCGAACCGTGCTTCTCCCGAAGACCGGAGATTTGTCTGATCCTAAAAACTACAGGCCAATAACATGTCTGAACGCATGTTACAAGCTCTTCACCAGAATCTTGTACATGCGTATCCTTCAAGCTGTAAATCCCGTATTTCTCAGCGTATATGAACAAAGAGGGTCTAAGAAAGGAGTAGCTGGCTGCAGGGATAACCTGTTGATTGACCGCTGTGTCACACAGGACTCCGTGCAGTACCTGCGAAACCTTTCTATGGCCTGGATCGACTATCGGAAGGCATTCGACACTACGTCTCATGAACTGATTGTGCGGCTGTTGGAATGCCTTTCGGTAGATGATCAAATAGTGGGATGCATCAAACAACTGATGCCGCTCTGGAAGACTCGGTTCACTATAACATCGGGTGAAACCAAGGTTCGAACAGAGTTGGTATCATTTAAAAGAGGGGTCTTCCAAGGAGACTCCTTGAGTCCCTTGCTCTTTTGCATCTCGCTACTGCCTTTGTCCATAGCGCTGAAAAATACTAAGGGATACAGCTGTGGCAAGCCCAATTACCGGAGGCACAAGGTCACCCACTTATTTTACATGGATGACCTGAAACTCTATGCCTCCGGACAACGCGATTTAGAGCAGTCGCTGAGGGTAGTGCAGGATTACAGTCAAGCTATTGGTATGGAGTTCGGGATAGACAAATGTGCCATGGTTCATCTCAAAAGAGGACGTTGCGGAGATAGTGAAGATGAGGAGCAGCTCGTTGATGGGAGCATCTTGCGACAACTGCATGCCGGAGATACCTATACCTACCTTGGAGTGGCGCAGCGTCACATCCAAGAGGCAGAATTGGTCAAAGAGTGTCTCCGCCGCAAGTATTTGCACCGACTCCGGCAGATCTGGTCGTCAGAACTGTCCGGCAAAAACAAAGTCGCTGCCACAAACATGCTTGCGGTCCCATTGTTGCTATACAGCTTTGGTGCTATCCACTGGAACGTGGAAGAGCTGCGACAAATCGACATAAAGACCCGCAAAAGGATGAATATGGAGGGAAGTCTACATCCTAGATCCTCTGTCCCGCGAATATATCTCCCGCGACACCTGGGAGGGCGTGGACTATTGAGTTTGGAGCATCTGCACAACAGAGTAGTACTGGCCACTGCCTGCTATGTTACGACGAGCACCGATCCCCTGATCCGCTTTGTGCGAGAGCACGAGATTGCGGGTAAAGGAGCCTTCCTTTTTAAAGCAGCAACACGGGCAGCCGAAGAACTTAGTCTCACGCTCGACTTCACGCGGAGGTGTCAGCAGTCCGTTACGGAACTTGCTCCCGCACAATTAAAAACCCGGATTAAAACTGCTGAAGTCCAATTGCTTTTAAGACTTCACAAAGATAAACCAATGCACGGAATCTTCTACAAACATCTAGAAGAGCATGGTTTATCTGAGCAGTTGACCTTCTCCTTCCTAAGGTCTTATGGGTTGAAGTCGGAGACTGAGAGCTCTATAATGGCTTGCCAAGACGGTGTCTTCAACACCTTAGTATACCGTAGCCGGATTATGGGTATGGATGTGCCCGATATCCGCTGTAGAGCCTGCCTGCAGGCGCCAGAGACCCTTACGCACCTCTTGTCGGCGTGTAAGGTGTACGCTGGCACAGCCTACGTCTATCGGCACAACGCGGCTCTACGAGTGCTATACTACCATTTAAGGCACTCATACGGTATAGATGAGACACCGGTGCTGCCATACGCTCCAGGGGACATTGAGTCCGTTGTGGAGAACGAGAGGTGCCGAATTTACTGGAACTACTCATTCTCCACGCTCGAGCTTATACATGCAAATAAGCCCGACATAGTCCTCCTCGACTACCAACAAAAGACGATGTTCGTTATCGAGTTCTCGGCACCTGCCGAGGGGAACATCGTCTCTAAGGAGGAGGAAAAGCGGACCAAGTATCAGGAGCTCCTCGGACAACTTCGCAGGCTCTGGCCGGACTACACTGTGAGTCTGCTAGTAATGGTCATTGGATCCCTAGGTGGTATGAGGGATACGCTGCTCTCTGCACTGCGAAAAATGCCGGTGTGCCGTGCGGCGGCGCACATCTTAGCCGCCAGAATGCAGAAGGCAGTCATCCATGGGTCCCTTCGTCTGCTTAGGACGCACGATACGCGGACCCAGTGATTGCTCACCTCACGGTGTGAGGAGTAGTCGCTGGGGAATGGAACAGCAGCCCGGTGTGTCGGAGCCCGGGTTGCACCTTTTTTGTTTTTGTTTTGTCTATATATATACACGCGAGTTGGTTACGGTCGCTGCCGCTTCTCGCATCTCAACTTCCAATACTTTCTATCGTGCCAGTCTCCTTCTTGGAGTCCTCTGGCTGCCATGGACTCTTGTATGTCAGTTTTCCAGCTTCGAGGTGGCCTTCCCCTTTTCCGTTTTTCTTGGGGTGTCCAGTGCCATACTATCTTGGGCCACCTATCTTCATCCATCCTTTGAAGATGACCATACCATATTAGTTGTTTTTGTTCAACAGTATCTATTATAGTTTGCTCCACTTTCATGATTTCTCGTATTCTATCGTTTCTGATACGATCGAGCCTTGATATTCTTGCACCTCTTCGCCAGAAATCCATTTCAAGGGATAAGAGTTTTTGCCGATCTTTTTTATTTAGTTCCCATGTTTCGGAGCCGTAGGTACATATACTCTGGACTATTGTTTTAAAGATCATAGTTTTTGTCTTGGCACTTATATTTTTGCTCCAAAGTACTGAATTTAGTTGACGGATGGCATTTCTCCCTTGTCCAATTTTGTTGCGTATATCTTCAGTACTTTTTCCTGTAGAGGAGATAGTGACGCCTAGGTATTTGAAAGATGAGCATAGTTTTATCATTTCGTTATCTATTTGCATGTCGCTTCTGTCATTTTCATCACCTACTATTAAGTATTCAGTTTTTTGCATGTTTATAACGAGGCCCCATTTTTCATACTCATCCTTTAGTTTTCGCAACATATAGTTTAAGTCGTCTCGGTCTGTACTTAACACTACCTGATCGTCTGCGAACAATAATGTGAATATCACATGTTCTCCCATAGGTATTCCCATACCTCCACATTTCCTTTTCCAGACCTTGAGCGCTCCTTGTAGGTAGATCTTGAAAAGTAAGGGTGCTAGGGTACAGCCTTGTCTTAAGCCTTTTGTCATTTTAAAGTCCTCTGACACTTCATTATTTGTCTTCACTGCACCAGTACAGCCGCTATATAATTCTTTCACCGCGTGGATATACATTTTGGAGATGTTTTCGTCTTCCATGCAAGGCCATAACTTGTTTAATGGCACAGTGTCGTAAGCCTTCTGGAGATCAACAAATGCCATATGAACGGTTCGTCCTCTTGCAATTCTTTTTTCTGTGATATTTTTTATAGTAAAAAATGCCATCTATACATGACCGGCCCGCCCTGAAGGCATTTTGTTCCTCGGATTCTTTGAATTCATCTTCGATTCGATGCTTTAGGATGCGTCCGTACAGTTTTGCCACAGTGCATATGACGCTAATCCCTCTGTAGTTTTGGCATTTTTGTGTGCTGCCCTTTTTATGTATAGATGTTATTATGGACCGCTTCCATTCCTTAGGAACTTCTTCTCCTGCTAGGCATTTATTGAATATGTCAGCCAACAGCTCCATAAGTATATCAGGGCCTGCTTTGACCAGTTCAGCTACGATGTTACCTGGGCCCGGTGCTTTACCGTTTTTCATCTGTAGAATACTTTTTCTCACTTCAGACGGTGTTATTTCTTCTACGATGGAATTGTCAGCGGTACTATCATTACCTTCCATCTGCGTTATCGTGAATTCCACTCTCTGTTCTGTGAGTAGGTCTTCGTAATACTTTTTCCATTCTTGTATGCTGATTGGACTCATTCTCGTAGCGTTCTTTGTTTGATTTCTCATAGTTTTGAGTACCTTCCAGGCTTTGTTTGTTCGTGTATTTCCAATGTTCTGATCGACGTCTAGGCATACCTTCTCCCAGTATTCATTTTGAGCTTTCCTTACTTCCCTCTGGACTTCTTTATTTTTTTTTCTGATAGTTTGTAATGTCTTGTGGCGATCTTGTTTCCAGCCTTTTTCGGTGTAGATCTTTCTTTTCTTTTACGAGGGCTTCGAGCTTGTCGTTCCACCAGGGTGTAGTATTATGCCGTCTTGGTTCGTTGTGTAGAGTGCCTAGAGCTTCATTGGCTGCTTGGTGTATACATGATTTTACTGCCTCGTACATCCTCTCTGCTGTGTCATCCTGGACTTCTTTCAGTTTGTTTGCGAGTCTTATCTGATACAAGAATTTCGTCGAGTCGTCTGTTAGTCCTCCTATGTTGTATCTTGTCGTTTCTATTGTTGTTATTTTGTCATCTGTGTCTGCTTTAGTTTCGTTTACTTTTCTGTAGGTAAAGTATATTTTTGCTAATAGTAAGTGGTGGTCTGATCCGCATTCTGGACCACGCATTACTCTCACATCTAATATTTTTAAGTTAGACACTTGCCTGACAACCACATAATCGATAATAGATTTCAGCCTCCTAGTTGTTTGTTCCCAAGTATACCGGTGAATCATTTTGTGTTGATAGAATCCATTTGAAATTTTCAGGTGATTGCTTTCGCACATTTCAATAATTCTTTCTCCATTAGAGTTCACGACATCTTCTCCAAATTGTCCCACGACAGGATCGTTTCTTCGTTGACCCACTCTACCATTTAGGTCCCCCATCATGATGATTTCCTTTCGATTGCTGATACTGCTCAGTAGGTTTGTCATACTATTAAAAAACTCACCTTTTTTCTCTACTTTGGCATCTTCATTTGGTCCATATGCTGCTATGATTACGAGGGGATGGTTTTTGATTTCCATTTCTACAGCAAGGATTCTGTCATTTATTTGTTCCCATGACTTGATGTTCCGTTTGTATTTCATATGTATTGCTATTGCTACTCCGCTACTCCCTCTTTCCTCTTTAGGTACTCCGCTGTAAATGAAGGTATACTGATCCTTTTGTTCTACTCCTTTCCCTTTTTTCTTGACTTCCGTAAGCGCTATTATGTCCAGTTTGTATCCTTCAATTTCCTTGAATACTTCATGAATTTTCGTTCCTATCCCTTGAACGTTCCAAGTACCAAATCGCAATGTCCTTTTCATAGCCAATTTCCGTTTCCTAGAATGTCTGTCCTTTTCCGAGGCATTGTTGAGATATTTTGCAAGCTCACAGTTTTGCAGGTGATGGAGCGCAAATCCATCGCCCTAACCCCCAACCTGGAGGGCCGGGTAATTTGATTTTGAGGTTGTCTTCCTCTAGGCTAGCTGTCTAACAGGACTGTGGAGGCTAGCCTCCCCCGGTTTATAGGTTGCCACTTGCGCCAGATCTGCCGTACCCCCATTTAAAAATAGAAATTTTCTTCTGTTGATAAAAACTAACAGGAGAGCAAGGCTGAGGATTCATTGCCAAGGGAGGCAAAGAAGCTGCTACAGTAGTAACGGGTTGTGTCGGATTAGCAGTGGCAGGCACTGGAACTGGTGATGGATGTCCTGTGGGAGGTTCGAGCTTGGCCAAAAGATTTGATTCCACAATCACAAGCTGTGTTTTGAATCTAGACTTTTGTGTCACTTCCTCATCAGAAGAAGGAGCAAGTCGATCAATTCTATTTGCCAAGTGCAACAATCGAGTACAAATCCTGCGATGATCACTTGAATCATAGCCACTAGAAAATTGAGATATCATATCTTCAAGCTTACTGAAAGAGAGTACGATATCATCTTTATCCTCATCAAAGAGAATTTCAACTGAAGCTTCAGAAAAACTTCTACCATGCTGCTCTTGTGATAGCAGACCACGCAAAACTTTTCGTTTATCATCCATAGTGCTAGGAACTTCCAAGCCTCTAATTTTTATCTCATATGCCAACTCACTTGACATCAAGTCATTAACATTTAGTTTAGTGAGAGGATTGTTGCGTTTAAGTGAGGTTAAGTAGAAAAAGGACAAGTCAAAACCCAACAAGAAAAAAAAATACTAAAAATATAAAGCAGTTCACCGAAAAAAAACTACTTGAGCATGTATGTTCTACTAATATTCTGGAGTGACACTAAAGAATTAAAATTATTTATCTGGCCTCAACAAATATGACTGCCCTTATCAGTCCTTCAATCAAAACAAAATAGAGACTAGAATGCTCTAATATCAAAATATTAGCCAGATAAATCAACTACACATGTCGATAAAACTCCAGAATAAAACAATCATAAAAAAACAAAGACTAGAATCTGCTTAATTAAAGATCAAAAAAAAATTTTTTTTTCAAATATCAATATACTTTATATGTGTGTGTGCCTCAATGTATGTGTTAACCAAGAAAATTAAATATATATGCAAGTATATAATTGCAGATATATAACCACCCTTCTATAAATAACAAAAAACTAAAGTCAGCTTATGAAAATTTCAACGTATAAATGAGTTACTAAATGAATGTACCTAAATAGGAAATTACCAAAGAAAAATGTAGTGAATTGTTGTCCAAATACCACACAAAATATATAGCTACAAAAAAGGAGCAAACCATACAAAAAACTGTAGGTATGTGTTTATGACCTGTGAATAATATCCAAACGCCAGATATCTTAGAGAAACATTTACAACATAGGCTCAGATTTATAAATTAACGCATACGCGAAATGTCTCAAGACAGTACAAAAAATAATGCATTAGGAAATAAAATCTCAGTCATAAATAAAATATACTACTAGACAAAAATCAATAGTTAATTTAAAGAACTTCAAATATACCTAAATAGAAAAAAAAATTTGAAAATAGAAAATTTGGACCAACAATCACCCTGAAAACTATAAAAAAATATAAGCTGATGATAGTTAAATAAAATTAAATAATAAAATATATATATGCCAAATGAAAGTACTGCATCAAAAAAAATTACTAAATGGAATTTTGAGTCAATGAGCCGAAATGGAATTTTGAAAAAGTTGTCCAATTTTCACTTCAAGACAGCTCCAAGACTCACAACGCACATCCCCAGACATACCCATGTCTGGCCACACGTTGGCAGCGCCAATTTGTAACAATAAAAATGTTGCCTGGTCATGAACTACCAGCCAACACTTTCATTACTCATAGCAACCAGCAGCTCAATAGGTTAGCATGAGACTAGGGTATGTAGGTGCGTGCGTGTGTGCGTGAATGTGTGAGTCTCGTTAGCCGCCAAGAAATGAAAAATATGACAACAATGGTTTAATAAAGATTTATTTTAGTATATATATGAATGCAGTACATTTTATTTTTTTAAAAAAGAACAGTTAGCTTCAGAAGGAAGTCCTCATGGTAGTGCCCTTCCGAAGGGAAGGTGGTGCTCCAGAGGGCTGGCTTCTTCGGAAGGAGTTCAGATGGTGGCATGGAAGAGGTGTGGTGCCCTCAAAGAAGAGTTGTCTTCAATTTGGCACCCCGAGAAAAAGAAGGTGGCTTTGGTGGTGGCACCCAGACAAAAGGTGTTCTTCATGGTGGCACCCCGACAAAAAAAAGGTGGTCTTCATTGTGGCACCCCGACAAAAGGTGGTCTTCATTGTGGCACCCCGACAAAAAAAAGGTGGTCTTCATTGTGGCACCCCGACAAAAAGTGTTCATGGTGGCACCCCGACAAAAAGAAGGGTTAGGTCTTCATGGTGGCACCCCGACAAAAAGGTGGTCTTCATTGAGGCACCCCGACAAAAGGGTGGTTCTCCTGTGAAAGAGTTATGGCTGGTATTAGCACCTTGTGGAGAACTTCACAGGACTTCACGATCTGTTCCTGAAGTATGGATCTTCATGCGTTCTTACATTTTGATAAATTGCATTAATATACTTCAGAAACAAATCTATGAAGTAGCATGGGGGTATTAAAAAGCCAAAAAGCAGATAACTTTCAAATGTTCACATGGTAAAGATTAAAAAAAGATATAGATATATACAAGAGCGAATAGATAGAACAATAGTTAAAAAAAAGATTCTTAAATGCTTTGTATTTTCAGTCCTACCGTATCTTTTCAGATATATAGTGATAAATAAAATGAACGTACAACGTATGTTCAAAAATTCACAAACTTTTTCCTCACGCCTTGTAAAACAAAATTACAAAAATGCCCAAAAGATCTTTTCATTGCGTTCTCAATTAGCAAATCTGAGTGCTAGGTATTTTTACGTAAGGAGTGTCATAAAAAATATGTGAAACATTAAATACACACAAGATAAGGCATCTTAACACAAAAATATATGGCTAGAAACAAAGAATAGTGTTCAGCGACTCTTTTGTTAGATAATTAATAAATATACAGTGTATGATTGACTTGATATTTAAAGATTAAAATGTTCGCCATCACATGTTCATGGAAAAAAAATGTATAAATCGGAAAAATCACATTCCTACACATAGCTGTAAAATAAATATGCAGAAGCGATGAAAATATGGGAAAGTTTAGCAATTAAATCGTTATGATTACCTTGATTAAGACATGATGGCACAGACACAAAAGATTGTCTTAGAGAGACATAATTATATTAGGTGTTAACTGCTTATTTTAAAAAGGATGAGTGATCTATCGCCACCCATTTTTATGGAGGTTAATGTCGGTAGTGAGAGAGAGAGGGCATATTCCCCACTCATCAGATCTTTGCCAAAATTTGTGCGCACTTGCGCAGTGTGTATAATTAACAATATTTGCAGCTCAAGGAAGTAGAGATGGGAAAAAGGTAGAGGTGAGAAACAAAATAGTTATAAAAATGTACTAGTATAATGAGGAAGCAGTTGCTAAAAATGGAAGTTGTAAACTATTTGTATATGGTAGCCAAGTAAATAATATAAAAATAATTTTGAAAACGGGTGAACCGTTACATGATGTCTACATAACGAAGATCCACGTCACTCATTTCCGTCGGTCTGTCTGTCGGTATGTCTGTCGGTCTGTCTGTACGCGTTTTTCTAGCCTCGTAATCTCAGTAACCGCTGCATGGATTGTGATGAAATTTGGGCAGCGATATGCTGTGGGGTCGTAGTAGGTAATGTTCCTATAATTTTGAAAATCAGTGCACGGGTGGCAGAGTAATTAGCAAAAAACAAAAGAATTTAAATATTCCTTAAACTTCGTGTTTAGGCATTTCAGGGGTTCCTGATCATTTTCTATTTTTTTTTTGGGTGGGAGTGAAACTGGGGTGGTTGGGGGGTGGGGGTTGAAAAGCTGAAAAATTTACTGTATTCATAATAGGCTATCCAATGACCTGTGAAGGAAGACCTAGCGACATATATAACTCTTTTAGGTCCATCCGAACGTTGCCTTGCCTATTACAGAAACCAAAGGACTTAGAATTTTTTCTGGTGGAAACACTAGTATTGCTTTAGATCCTTCTTATTATGTAACGAGGCAACTATTGAAGATTTTAATGAAACTTTGACACAGTATTACTACTGTGGTGCGGTTGGATATTGCGTATGGTTTTTATAAATCGTGCCAGTGGCCGCCACAAGTAGAAGTAAATAAAAAAAATATGAAAACAGCTCAGATTTCGCTTTTAAGCATTTTAGAGGTTCCTGATCATTTTCTACTTTTTTTTGGGTGGAAGAGAAATTGGGTTGGTTGGGGGTTCGGGGGGGGGGTGTTGCATTCATAATAGGAAGTCCACTAACCTGTGAAAGAAAGACCTAGCATCCTAATAAACTTTTTTAGGTCCATCCGAACATTCTCTTGCCTACTACAGAAGCAAAGGCCATAATACGACCGCGGCTATACTATGAGGAGGCGTCGACAAACAGCTGCCTATTTGATTCTTCAGGAAATTGTTGATTGTTCTCAAAATTTGTCGGTGCCAGGCGTGCGCTTAGGTATTGGCATTTCCAAGTGGTGTAAGCTTGCCTCTGATCAAGTCACGAGAACTCATTCTTTGCTCACCTGTTTTCTTGTTTCTCCGCTGGATGGATATTAATGAATTTCTTCATTAGATTATTGCTTTGACAATATGGAATAGGAACTTGCGCAGAAATGTCGCCAAAATGTGAACAGTTGTTTAGGAATTTATGCTCAATGTAGAATGGAACCTCCAGGTTTTGGTATCAAATAAGCGATTATAACCAAAATTATGTTAAATTCCTTTTGGCACAACGCCATCCACATCATGTTCGTTTCAAGAGGCGGTCTGCTGTGGTGTGAACTTGCCTACGGCCAGGCGACAAGAACTCACTCATCTTGCGCGTGATCACTCTTTTTCTTCGCTGGACAGAGAATAATTGTTCTGTATTATGTAACATGGAAACTATTGAAATGATTTTAATGAAATTTTTACACAGTGTTACTACGGCGGCGGGTATGGAAAACGTTTATGATTTTTATAAACCGTCTCAGTGGCGGCGCAGCAATAATAAAAGAGCTAAAAATATAAAAACTTCGTTTTTAGGCCGCTTAGGGGTTCCTGATCGTGATTAATTTTTTTTTGAGTGGGAGTGGAATTTGGTTGGTTGGGGGGTGTTGTGTCTCAGACCAGAGTAATCTAGTTCAGTAGAAAAATATAATATTACGCTTGCTTTCTATACAGGTTGTAATGTTGTTAATGATGGTAACTGCTCAAAACCGTTTACTGCGATTTATTTAAATTTTAGTGTTTCCAAACTTTTGGTCTGCAGTGTGTGTCAACAAATCAATTAAAATAATATCATTCCAGAACTTATTCGTAAACCTGTAGTTGGTTATTTTTGTATTCGTGGCGCTTTGATCAAAGTCCTAACACGCGCGCGATTCGTTGATGACAGACTCTGGCAGTACTTTTTGACCCTGTATATTAACAACTGATCCATATTTTAGAATAAGTGTATCTAAAACGGCACATTTAATAATATTTTAACAACTGTATATCAAGAAATTTCAAAATATGGGTCGATATCTCTCTAATACTATTCTGTTTATTCATGCTTATACTTTTTTCTGTTAAAAAATTAATAGTCAAAAAACGGGTACAGCTGAACCGTTGCAAACGGCTCTCACGTATTGTACGTACTATAACCCCTTACATCACATTAGATTTATATTTCAGCACCACCATTGGAGTAAATTATTAGGTAATCTGTATAAATAGATGATTCGCACGCCGCCATCTAGCTTTATATTTAGTTTCAATGAATAATGCAATTGCGTACTAATAAGCGAAATATCATTGTGAATTTTTGATGACATCTGCAGTTTCGATACGTGCATGTAATGGAAATTTTATATAAAATTCATAAAATCGTTCATTCTCGTAATGGCGTTTTGAGTTGCGGTTTTACTACCTCAAATATTACAGCTGACAGAATTTTGTTACAGTCATATATTACTAACTTTTTTTACTCAATTGTACATTGGATAGAGGAAATTAATTTCCATGTCAAAACGAATTTGTTCCGTTTTTATGGATGTGTGGCTCGCATAGTATAAATATGTGCAAAAAATAAATACCACCACCCAACAATAGTATTTTTAATGCAGCGCTTTATGCGTATAGAACGCTATATGAAAAATGTCTTTCGAACTTAAAGTAATAGTGCAGTGTAACGTACCAAATATATAACATAAAAGCCTTTTCTCGCAATACTTCCAAGTATCCTTTCTTCGTTCGACCGTACGTTAGACTTAAGATCGTATCTGAAATTAAAATTGGGCATTCTCATTTAAGAAAGAAAATACCGAAAAGTTTGGTGAAACTTCTTCAAATTTAGTTAGAAGAATTGGTATACAATATTTTTCGACAGATTGCGTAGTGGAACGTGAGTAGTAGAAAAACATCTCAAACACATGAGAGAAGAAAGACGCAATCGACGAGGTAGAACTCTTCAGTTTGGAAGAACTAGAGAAGGCAGTTTACAAACTTAAATCAGGGAAAGCCCCGGGACTTAACAAGATACCTCCTGAAGTAGTCAAAGGCTTGGCCCTTTTGATGCCTCACCTGCTATTAGGGCTTTCTAGCCAACTACTGAGGCAACAAAAATTCCGAGTGGAAAGAAAAAAGGCGAACGCTATGTTATTGAGCAAGAGCGGGAAAAATCCTGAGCTCGCATCATCGTATAGACCGGTCTGCTTACTGGACACGGTTCGAAGCTCTTTGAAATCATGATCCTCCGGAGGCTGTATCGGGAGCACATTGGTAACGCTTGATGTACCAAATGCGTTCAACTGAGTCTCTTGGAGCAAGATCATTGAAAGAACTGAGAAGATGTCACGTGCCTAGATATCTGCGAAGTCTAGTTAGCAGCTGCCTTTACTCCAGAATTGTTAGTATTGCGGGTAAAACTATCACTATGGCGACCGGAGTTCCACAAGGCTCCGCACTGGGGCCTCTTTTATGGAAGATCCTTTACGATCGAGTCCTGAGGCTCGGTCAATCCCGAAATACAACAGCAGTAGAGCATGCAGACGACCTGGCTCTTGTATCAGTTGCACGTGATAAGATGATACTCAAGCACGTGTCAAATAAGGCTGTTCTAGCTGTAGATGGCTGGATGAGGAACCACGACTTGGAGTTGGCCCCAGAGAAATCAAAAGTGAATGTCCTGCGGGGTTCAACAGCTAAAAAAGGCAGCGTAACTTTTCAGATCAGAGGAGAGTGGCTTGAACCAAAAAAGTCCATTGTGTACCTAAGCATCACGCTGGACAACGAGAAGACTTTTTGAAGGGCATCTCAAAAGAGTGACATCAAAAGCGGCAAAGAAGGTGGCAGTTCTTAGTTTGGAGCACAAAAAAATCACTTCTGTGCGCAGGAGCTCAGCTCATGGTCCTTCATGGAGCCCTAACGTGGCAAAAGCTATGAAGAGGAAAAACATCAACAGACGTTGAACTCTGCAGAAGGAGGGCCCTGCAAAGGGTAGCCAGCACATAGCGTGCAGCATCGCCCAGACCTCTACGATTATTACGGCAATACCGCCACTATACCTTTTAGCGGAGGAAAGAGTACGCATGCATAGTGGTAAAGAAAATCTCCCAAATAGGAGACTCAGATACATGAAAGGTGGCGCAATGGACAAAGAGGCTGATGCCTTCCATAAGGGAGTGGGTGGCGTGTAAGCACAGTACAACATGCTACTTCCTCACTCAGGCGCTATCAGGCCAAGGCCCTTTCAGACTGTACAGACACTGAATAGGCAGACTCATTGACGACATGTACCATCGCTGGCACGTGCCAGTGATGTTTTCGAGCAAGGTACGTTGGAAGATCACTATTGTCCCCCTCATTATGTCGGTCTCAGGCCTTAAACCAAACACGTTTACACAACACCTTCAACAGTTGGGCCTGGACGAAAAGTTACACAAAGCATTCCAAAAGTCTCTAATCCTGAAGACCTGTAATATTGTGCAATCCCTCCTAAATTCCGATCAATAATAGTCCGGGTGTTGACTTGGCACAGCCCGTCAACACTTGTTGCTACCGCAATTATGCGACAGGAACTTTGTAAGTCAGACGATAATAATAATAATAATAATAAAACTTTATGCCTCCGGCCAACGCGAACTACAACAATCGCTGAGGGTGGTGCAGGAGTACAGTCATGCTATCGGAATGGAGTTCGGGACAGACAAATGTGCATTGGTTCATCTCAAGAAAGGACGAAGCGGAGATAGTGGAGATGAGGAACAGCTCGTTGATGGGAGCATCTTGCGACAACTGCATGCCGGAGATACTTATACCTACCTTGGAGTGGCGCAGCGTCATGTCCAAGAGGCAACATTGGTTAAAGAGTGTCTCCGCCGCAAGTATTTGCACCGACTCCGGCAGATCTGGTCGTCAGAACTGTCCGGCAAGAACAAAGTCGCTGCCACAAACATGCTTGCGGTCCCATTGTTATTATACACCTTTGGTGCAATACACTGGAAAGTGAACGAGCTGAAGGAAATCGACACGAAGACCCGCAAAAGGATGAATATGGAGAGAAGCCTGCATCCTAAGTCCTCTGTCCCGCGAATATACCTCCCGCGACACCTGGGAGGGCGTGGACTATTGAGTTTGGAGCGTCTGCACAACAGAGTAGTACTGGCCACTGCCTGCTATGTAACGAACAGCACCGATCCCCTGATCGGCTTCGTGCGAGAGCACGAGAATGCGGGAAAAGGAGCCTTTCTTTTTAGCGCAGCGAAACGAGCAGCCGAGGAGCTCAGCCTCACACTCGACTTCAAGCGGAGGTGTCAGCAGTCCATTACGGAACTTGCTCCCGCAGAATTAAAAGCCCACATTAAAACTGCCGAAGTCGACTTCCTCTTAAGACTTCATAAAGATAAGCCAATGCATGGAATCTTCTACAAACATCTAGAAGAGCATGGCTTGTCTGAGCAGTTGACCTTCTCTTTCCTAAGGTCTAGTGGGTTGAAGTCGGAGACTGAGGGCTTTATAATGGCTTGCCAAGACGGTGTCTTCAACACCTTGGTATACCGTAAAAGGGTTATGGTTGTAGATGTACCCGACACCCATTGTAGAGCTTGCCGACAGGCGCCAGAGACGCTTATGCATCTCTTGTCGGCGTGTAAGACGTACGCTGGGACGGCTTACGTCCATCGGCACAACGCGGCTCTACGAGTGCTCTACTATCATTTAAGGCACTCATACGGTATCGATGAGACACCGGTGCTGCCATACGCTCCAGGGGATATAGAGTCCGTTGTGGAGAACGAGAGATGCCGGATTTACTGGAACTACTCGTTCCCCACGCTCGAGCTTGTACAGGCAAACAAGCCCGACATAGTCCTTCTCGACCACCAACAGAAGACGATGTTCGTTATTGAGTTTTCGGCGCCTGCCGAAGTGAACATCGTCTCTAAGGAAGAGGAAAAGCGGACCAAATATCAGGAGTTGCTCGGACAACTTCGCAGGCTCTGGCCAGACTACACTGTAAGTCTGCTGGTTATGGTCATTGGATCCCTAGGTGGAATGAGGAATACGCTGCTCTCTGCACTGCGCAAAATACCTGTGTGCCGTGCGGCGGCGCACATCTTAGCCGCCAGAATGCAGAAGGCAGTCATCCTTGGGTCCCTTCGTCTACTTAGGGCGCACGATTCGCGGACCCAGTGATTGCTCACCTCACGGTGTGGGGAGTAGTCATTGGGTAATGGAACAGCAGCTCGGTGTGTCGGAGCCCGGGCTGCACTTTTTGTGTTTTGAACTAAATAACCGCGAGGGGTTGCTAGATCCCCTCAGTGGCGCCTCCCCAAGGTGGCGGATAGGGGAACGCCTCCCAGATATGGGTGGTACCGGGGAAATCAAATACCCGGGGCGGACCAAAACTAGTACGGTGGAATAGCGTCTGCATCCAGAGGATCGGCTATTCCTCATCAATTAGGACACGACGGATCTCCATGTGAGGAGCGGTACTCCGACAGCGTCTGACTCCATGTTAGGGGCGGCTGATTATACACCCGCAGGAAGCCACCCAACATCAGTAGGCTATCCGGTGCGTGGCGACACCGCAGGGTATACCGAAGCCCAAGGATGTAATCCAGCCGGCAACCTTCGCAGGTGCATCCTCAGGAGGCAATTTGGGCGGCTGCCTCCGGAAATGTCGTCTGGGGGCCCTAAGGCCAACCACCTGACGGGCCCTATCTTCGGGTTCGACCACCCCGGAAGAAAAGCACCCACACCGAGCCGGTTTCGGAAGCCGGCGTTGGGCAAGGTGGCGGTGCTTCGAATTGCCCTGTTGACGACCCCCGCAATGACATGGACCGTTTTAGGTGGACGACGGAGCTCAAGGATGACCTACTGAGCTGCTACGAGAGCAGTAGCCCGCGCCGTAGGGGATACATGTCCCGCATGTATGAGAGGTGGTGTGAAATGCACCCAGAGCATAACACGCTTACCTCTCAGAATTTGCGAGATTATGTATCGTACCTCCGGAGGCAGGGATATGTTCGTGCTCCAGCTCAGCCTGCCCCTTCGGCGGACGGAAGGCCTGTTAACCAGGCTGAAAGTTCGCCGGTAAGGCCCGCTGAGAGGGAAATCGACCAAGTCGTCTCACCTGGGGATTTCAGGGACCGAAGGGCCTTGCATAACAACGGAAGGTCCTTGAAGCTGGCAGATTTGAAGAGAGAGGATGAGGTTGTGGGTGAACGTCTATCGGAGGCCTCTGACATTTGGAGCATCAATTGCGAAATTTACGCTGCGGCTCTGAGGCTAGCTAGACAGGGGAGAGTGAGAGACTCTCCTGTTGAGAGAGCACAGAGACGGGTGCGCCAAATGGAAGCGAAAATCCAGTTGGCTCGCCAGGAAGCATCCCGTATCCAGTGTGTGATGGAATATAGAGCGACTGGGAAGCCTTTTACGCGCCGAGTGCGCCAGATAGCCTACGGGTTGAGGCGCGACCATCACACACTCAGTCAAGCGGTACTGGTTGTTGTCAAGCAACACTGTCTTGACAGGATACGGATGCTAATCGCTGCTAAGCGATCGTTGGTGGCGCGGGCGAATGGTCTGGAGCAGAACAGAATGTTCTACGAAAGACCTTCTCGCCTTTTACAACAGCCGCCTCCAGCCATAGAGCAGCCGCCAACTGCTGATCGCGTGGAGGCCTTTTGGAGGGACATTTACGAACAACCCAAACCTCTCTCAGCAGACACTCCGGCCTTGGCGCAGTTTGAGTCCGTTTGTAGGAGGACTCCTAACTTGAATGTACTGCGTCACCCGATAAACACGGAAGAAATTCTTGACGCCTTACAAGGCGCAAAGAATTTCGCAGCTCCTGGCCCGGATGGCATAAGCACCTACTGGTGGAAAAAATTCCCCAGTTGCCACCGGCATTTAGCTAGAGTTTTTAACTCGTGGCTAAATCAGGAGCAGCCAATTCCGGCTTGGTTTGTCGAGGGTCGAACCGTGCTTCTCCCGAAGACCGGAGATTTGTCTGATCCCAAAAACTACAGGCCAATAACATGTCTGAACGCGTGTTACAAGCTCTTCACCAGAATCTTGTACATGCGTATCCTTCAAGCTGTGAATCCTGTATTTCTCGACGTGTATGAACAGAGAGGGTCAAAGAAAGGAGTAGCTGGCTGCAGGGAGAACCTGTTGATTGACCGATGTGTCACGCAGGACTCTGTGCAGTACAAGCGAAACCTTTCTATGGCCTGGATTGACTATCGCAAGGCATTCGACAGCACGTCTCATGAGCTCATTGTGCGGCTGTTGGAATGTCTTTCGGTGGATAATCAGATAGTGGGGTGCATCAAACAGCTGATGCCACTCTGGAAGACCCGGTTCACCATAACATCAGGTGAAACTCGGGTTCAGACGGAGTTGGTGTCATTGAAAAGAGGTGTCTTCCAAGGAGACTCCTTGAGTCCCTTGCTCTTTTGCATTTCACTTTTGCCTCTGTCCATAGCGCTGAGAAATACTAAAGGATACAGCTGTGGCACGCCCAATAACCGGAGGCACAAGGTCACCCATCTGTTTTATATGGATGACCTAAAACTTTATGCCTCCGGCCAACGCGAACTACAACAATCGCTGAGGGTGGTGCAGGAGTACAGTCATGCTATCGGAATGGAGTTCGGGACAGACAAATGTGCATTGGTTCATCTCAAGAAAGGACGAAGCGGAGATAGTGGAGATGAGGAACAGCTCGTTGATGGGAGCATCTTGCGACAACTGCATGCCGGAGATACTTATACCTACCTTGGAGTGGCGCAGCGTCATGTCCAAGAGGCAGCATTGGTTAAAGAGTGTCTCCGCCGCAAGTATTTGCACCGACTCCGGCAGATCTGGTCGTCAGAACTGTCCGGCAAGAACAAAGTCGCTGCCACAAACATGCTTGCGGTCCCATTGTTATTATACACCTTTGGTGCTATACACTGGAAAGTGAACGAGCTGAAGGAAATCGACACGAAGACCCGCAAAAGGATGAATATGGAGAGAAGCCTGCATCCTAAGTCCTCTGTCCCGCGAATATACCTCCCGCGACACCTGGGAGGGCGTGGACTATTGAGTTTGGAGCGTCTGCACAACAGAGTAGTACTGGCCACTGCCTGCTATGTAACGAACAGCACCGATCCCCTGATCCGCTTTGTGCGAGAGCACGAGAATGCGGGAAAAGGAGCCTTTCTTTTTAGCGCAGCGAAACGAGCAGCCGAGGAGCTCAGCCTCACACTCGACTTCAAGCGGAGGTGTCAGCAGTCCATTACGGAACTTGCTCCCGCAGAATTAAAATCCCACCTTAAAACTGCCGAAGTCGACTTCCTTTTAAGACTTCATAAAGATAAGCTCACCAAACTATGATATAAAAATTGTTCTGGGGGATTTCAATGCAAAAATTGGAAAAGAAGAGATTTACAAACCGGCTATAGGAAACCACAGTAAGCATATAGTCACAAACGGAAATGGCCTCAAACTCATCGAGTTTGCACACGAGAGGCAATTGAAGATAGGCGGAACGTTTTTCAGGCATAAAGATATCCATAAAGCAACATGGAGGTCTCCAGATGGTAGAACAGAAAATCAAATTGATCATGTACTAATTGAAAGCAAACATCAAACTAACCTGCTCGATGTAAGAAGCTATAGAGGGGCTGAAGCTAATACCGACCACTATTTGGTCAAGGCAAAAATAAGGTTCAGTGCACCAAAGATTTTCAAGAGCCATGGGGCTAATAATATCACCTATGACAAGTTGAAGCTTAAGGATGAAAATTTAAAAAAAGAATTTGTTGGTATGATGGAAGGAAAGCTTGAGCAAATTCAAAAAGATCAGAGTATAGAGAGCATGTGGGCGAAAATAGAAGGGGCAATAAAATCAGCTGCAAAAGTATTCGAGATAGGAAAGCGAAGCTCCAGTAGGAAGGAATGGTTTGATGAAGAATGTGAATACTGGATTGACCAAAGAAATGATGCCAAAAAAAGGATGTTAGATCTAAACACCACTGAGAACAGAAATAGATTAGGAAGTCTCAGGAAAAAGGTGAAGTCAGTCTGCAGAAGGAAAAAAAGGAAGTACTTCGAACAAAGCATGCAGAACATCGAAGAAAAATTTGCTAATAAGGATATGAGAAACTTTTATCAGGAAGCCAAACGAGCAGGCAGCAACTACAGACAAAAAATGATATTTTGTAGGGACACTCAAGGGAATCTGATAGGAGGAGAATCAGAAATGGTAAATAGGTGGAAACAACACTTCAGTGATATACTCAATAGCAATGATGATGAGACGCCTGACGACGACACGAATACAAGCTTCGAAGATGACGAGCAATTACCAACGAGAGAGGAGATAAAACAGATAATCAAAAACTTGAAGAACAACAAAAGCGCAGGGGATAACGGGATTATAAATGAATTTATTAAAGAAGGCGGGCCGAAATTGGAAGAAATTATTTATCAGCTGGTGGTGAGGATATGGGACGAAGAAACAATGCCAAAAAAGTGGTCAGAAGCAATCCTAATCCCGATTTTGAAGAAAGGAGACATCACAGTCTGTAATAACTACAGAGGTATTGCCCTACTTGACGTTGTCTATAAAATTGTTGCAGGCCTGATAAAACAAAGGATAGGTAAATATGAAGATCAAGTAATTGGAGACTACCAGGCTGGTTTTAGGAGAGGGAGATCCGTCACTGACCAGATTTTCACTTTAAAACAGATAATGTGTTGCAGCTACGAGTACAATCTATCGATGCATATTTTATTTATAGACTTCAAACAAGCCTACGACAAAATACACAGAAATGAAATCTACAAAGGAATGAAGAACCTCGGCATCCCTCAGAAGTTAGTGCGGCTCACTAAAATGACGCTAGAAACTACAGAAAATAAGGTACGGGTAAATGGACTTAAGTCAGAGGGTTTTAAAACAAATAGAGGTGTAAGGCAAGGAGACCCATTGTCTACAACAGTTTTCAATATTGTATTAGAAAATGTGCTAAGAGAGAGCAATATCCATAGGCAAGGAACAATACTTAACTTAAAACACCAATGTCTAGCATACGCCGACGACCTTGTCCTAATAACGAGATCAAAGAAAGAGTTGCAGGATATAACAAGGAGATTAGAAATTTCTGCAAAGAGAAAGGGACTAGAAATTAACGAAAACAAAACAAAATACATGATTATGAGGAGCGGTAATGGGGAAAAAGACGAAGATTTAGTCATAAAGAACTGCACAAATGAAAAAACATATAAATTTGAGGCAATAGAAAATTTCAATTACCTGGGAGTCAACATCAACAACAGAAATGAAGAGACGAGAGAAATTAATAGTAGGATAAACAAAGGCAGCAGAAGCGCAGGATCGCTCAGGAAAATCTTGAAGTCGAAAATGGTGTCTAGAAGAGCAAAGGAGAGATTGTACAGAACAGTTATTAGACCGGTCACTCTTTATGGATGTGAGGTATGGACATTAAATAAGTCAGAACAGCAGAAATTAGAAATTTGGGAAAGAAAGATCTTGCGGGGAATATATGGAGGGCAAAAAATAGGCGAAATGTGGACCAGAAGAACAAATGAGCAGGTGATGGAATTATATGATAGCCATTCTATAACATCGGTTATAAAAGCACAAAGAATTAGATGGTTAGGACACCTAGAAAGAATGCCAGATTCGAGAGCAGCAAAGAAAATGCTTAGGGGAAGTGTGACAGGGAAGAGAAGAAGAGGAAGACCCAGGAGGAAATGGCTGACGGCAGTGGAGGAAGATTTAGAGAAGCTGAATGTCAGAAATTGGAAAAACAAAGCATTGAACAGAAATGAGTGGAGAAAAATCTCCAACCAAGCCTTAGGCCTACAAGGCCTGTAGAGCTGATTATATATATAAAGATAAGCCAATGCATGGAATCTTCTACAAACATCTGGAAGAGCATGGCTTGTCTGAGCAGTTGACCTTCTCTTTCCTAAGGTCTAGTGGGTTGAAGTCGGAGACTGAGGGCTTTATAATGGCTTGCCAAGACGGTGTCTTCAACACCTTGGTGTACCGTAAAAGGGTTATGGGTGTAGAAGTACCCGACACCCTTTGTAGAGCTTGCCGACAGGCGCCAGAGACGCTTATGCATCTCTTGTCAGCGTGTAAGACGTACGCTGGGACGGCTTACGTCCATCGGCACAACGCGGCTCTACGAGTGCTCTACTATCATTTGAGGCACTCATACGGTATCGATGAGACACTGGTGCTGCCATACGCTCCAGGGGATATAGAGTCCGTTGTGGAGAACGAGAGATGCCGGATTTACTGGAACTACTCGTTCCCCACGCTCGAGCTTGTACAGGCAAACAAGCCCGACATAGTCCTTCTCGACCACCAACAGAAGACGATGTTCGTTATTGAGTTTTCGGCGCCTGCCGAGGTGAACATCGTCTCTAAGGAGGAGGAAAAGCGGACCAAATATCAGGAGTTGCTCGGACAACTTCGCAGGCTCTGGCCAGACTACACTGTAAGTCTGCTGGTTATGGTCATTGGATCCCTAGGTGGAATGAGGAATACGCTGCTCTCTGCACTGCGCAAAATACCGGTGTGCCGTGCGGCGGCGCACATCTTAGCCGCCAGAATGCAGAAGGCAGTCATCCTTGGGTCCCTTCGTCTACTTAGGGCGCACGATTCGCGGACCCAGTGATTGCTCACCTCACGGTGTGAGGAGTAGTCATTGGGTAATGGAACAGCAGCCCGGTGTGTCGGAGCCCGGGCTGCACTTTTTTGTTTTAAAAAAAATAATAATAATATTTATTCACCATAATTACATGCAGCACATAGATATAAATAAATCTACAGTAGGCGTTACCTGTGGGTGGATATAAAATGTGATCTAAAAATTTTAATGTTTTCAAATATAAAAATCAAAATATTACTAGAACAAATTTTATCGATTAATAATATTATGTATAATCATTCGCTCTACAGAGTAAATCCATTCCTTTAGTTTTTGTTTAAAATTTTTACCAAATTTGAGGGACCTTATGGTTGATGGTATACTCCACAATATAATTTCGGAGCTAGGTACATAAATGATCAATGGAATAGAGTTTTGTGTGGTCGAACTAAGTTTGATGACCATATGTTGTGCCTCGTACTATATACATGTTATGTTTATGTTTCATTTCATCAACACAGGTTTTGTGAAATAAATTACTAGTATGTAAGAAATAAAGTTGCCTAGTATCGAGTATCTTTGTTTCTTGGTATAAATCGTTTGACGGATAGAGCTTAGATTTATGAAATATAAATTTCAGCACATATTTTTGTAATATATCCAATTCAGAAATATACGTCTTGCAGGCAGATCTCCAAGCTGGTATTCCATATATTAGATGTGTTTCAATTAAAGCATGATATAATATTTTAAGGAAATTATCTGTTAGAATATTGGATAGAATTTTAAGTTTAATGCTACACATTTTATTCTTTTATCACATGTAATATTTGCTTATCCCACTTTAAATGTTATTCAAATGATGTTATAGTGCCGTATTCTATCTCAACAAACTAAGCCTGAACTTTTTCATTTTCAGGTAAGTTGCGAGATTACGAATTCATGGACATTGAGTGTAAGTAAGACATATTTCAAATAAAAAGATTCCAATTCTTAGTAGTCATTAAAAATCTATCGGAATATTGACCCTAAGACAGTAGCATATCTGTACATTCAATAGTATCTATAGTGAAAGCAGTGAGGAACGCGTTTATTATCAAGATGTTTCCTCACCGTTTTATGAGGAGTTAAGGGTCTAGGGTATAGCGCGCGAAATTGAGAATCCAAGATAAGACATATTTCCGTGTTAGCGAGGAGGCGAGGCCGCCTGTTCCCTTTATCCAGTGTATGTTTCTAAAATGAGGGGAGATAAGTTCAAAAATCCAAAGGTAAGGTAAAAAGGTCACTATAAAAATGAATTTCGCATTTCCAAGCTCCTGACGTTACCTTTAAACTTACAGTAATGATTCAGGAAGCAAGTTAAAGAAGAAAGTTTGCGCTTGTGCAACTATTTAGCCTTTTTTGATATCGTGTTTGGTTGTTAAATTACAGGCATTTATATAATGTATGATTTTGCACTGCGAGTTTTTTTGCACATTAAAAAACTTTTCTGAAAAAATAGAAAATAGCTGTCATTCATTAAGGTCTTAACTATCGCCTTCTGTAATATTAAATGTATAGTTTGAAAATAATGTGAGTTGTGTGGGAAATTGTGAGTCCGTGTTTACATGGCAAATACATACGTATAAAGGTGTCTACCCAGGCCCCTTAAGATGCACAACCTGTAATTGTTTTTGTTTAGGGTGTATAGTTATTACTGAGACTATCAAACTTTTTTTTCGTTCAAAATCGAATTCAAATAAGGTAAAAGTTGGTACTATGTATACTTAAAAAATTTTCTAAAACATGTGGACATTTTTATGTTAAATCGTGGTATAGATCACTTTTCAAGAAAAAGGTCACCCATCTGAGATTAGGCTTAAGCTCCAATGTGCTTTTTACTTCCCACACCGATATGTGAGAGGAGTATTAGGATAGCGAAAATTTTAGATTTTGAGATAATACGATTTTTGGGCGTTTTATGATATCTGCATAACGAAAATTCATGTCACTCATTTCTGTCGGTCTCTCTGTCTGTCTATTGGCGTCTTTCTACCCTCGTAAACTTGTAACCGCTGAATGAGTTGTGACGAAATTTGGTTAGCAATATGCTGTGGAGTCATAGTAGGTAATGTGGAATAATTAGCAAAGAATTAAAATGTCCAAATATCACTCAAACTTCGTTTTTTAGGCAGTTTATAGGTTCCTGATCACTTTCTACTTTCTTTTGCTGGAGCTGAAATTGGGGTGGTTGGGGGGTGGGGGTTGCAAAACCAAAAAATTTCTTGTGTTCATAATAAGCTGTTCATTGACGTGTGAAGGAAAGACCTAGCGGCATAATATACCTTTTTACTTGACTTTGATGAAATTTTGAAACAGTATTATTACCGTGGTAAGGGTGGAAAACGTGTATGGTTTTTAGAAATGTTATCAGGTGCGGCGCCGCAGTTATAAGAAAAACTAAACTAAACGAAGGGACGTTTTTTCTGATATGCACAGAGCTACGAGTATTGCATTAGATCGTTCTGTATTGTGTAACCTGGAAATTGTTGAACTGATTTTTAAGAAGTTTGGTACAGTATTATTACCTTGGCAAGGATGGAAAACGCGTATAGTTTTTAGACATCGTGTCAGTGGCGACGTAGCAATAATGAAAAAATTAAAAATATAAAACAACTCAAACTTTGTCTTTAGGCGACGTGGGGGTTCCTGATCGGCTTCCAAATTTTTTAGAGAAGTGAAATTAGGGTGGTTAGGCGGTTAGGGTTGTGAAACTGAATATTCTTTTGTATTAGTAGTGGGCTTTCCATTGTTCTATAAAAGAAGCACATATTACACCTTTCAGCGTTATCTAAATACTGTCCTACCTCAGACAAAAAATAATTTTCTAAATTATATTGATATAGATAATTCTGTAATATATGTAGCTCATCATTAAACTGATACCATCATGAAACTTATAGTAATGAAATTTCTAAGCCGTAACGTGGGTCGTGGTAGAGATCGATAAAGTCTATAGTTCTTTAAAATTGTATTAGTTCAAGAAGAAACAGTATACGAAACTTTTCGAACTCTGTTTTTGGGTTCTCTAGGGTTATCTGATCGTTTTCTGCTCTTTCTTTCTTTTGGAGTGGTTTAAATGAGCTGAGGTAGGATGTGGTCCCGATTAGGGTGGTTTGGAAACCCCGCAACACTTCTCATTGCCCTTTCATGATTGATACTGATAATGTAATATGATTTTCAATATCGCAAAATCGACGTATCATGTGATTTGGATATCAGCTTAAAAGTGCCGAAAAAATCTATGTCGTGTTAGTTCCCATGGAGAGGGAGGGAGTAACTATTTACGAGTGTTTTTGTGTTGGATATGTTTTTTGCGGGCGGGCGAAGATTCGATTGCAAGAAGATCTCAGACTATAGTTCTATGCTATAGGAAAATAGTAAATTGGTATCACCGTAATGTGTGTGAAGTACTGAGTCATACAACTTGACTCTATTTTTATAATCTGTTGTAAACTATGTTACTCTTTTTATACAGCATGTTGTAGAACCAAAAAGATCTTTATTTTAGAGTTTTAATGGAACGCTAAATACTTTATGCCACCTGTACTCAAACATTCGCTTTGACGCGATATTAGAAGATATTCAACTAAATTTCTACTGTTTGAGAAATGTAACTTTTATTTATGTTAGGAAGTACTGCTCATGTTAATCGGCATAATGTTGTACTGTAGCTATTATTGGGTACTGCTATATTGCTGAACATCGGTGCGTTTATATCTTTATCTTTTTTTAAGAAATTGGATTGGGAGAGGATAGGCTGTTTGAACGTCGGTAATATTTCTTACTGCTATAACGGAATCGAGAGGTGCAATGTTCTGTTCTTCTCAAAAAGTAGATACTAAGAAAGGTGCTTCGGACGGACGTGTTTATTTTCCTTCATCCAAACTGTGTTGTGCACATTGAGCCGCTTCCATGGATTTTGAAGTAATACAAAAATGAAGTTAAGATGATTGACTGAGTACTTCTCACACATTATGGCCAGATCCCCTTGCAACCAAATAGTCGCCCGCCCGCAAATAAGTGTGCTATGTTGCTAGGTCTTTCTTTCACAGTTCAGTGGATAGCCTATTACGAATACAACAAATTTTTTAGTTTTTGAAATCCCTACCGCACATCCACCCTAATTTTACCTCCAACAAAAAAAATAAAAAGTCATCAGGAACCTCTAAAATGCCTAAACTCGAAGTTGCGCCGCCATTGACACGATTTCTGGAAACCATACGCGTTTTCTATCCTCGCAATGATAATAATACCTACTGTATCAAAATTTCAACAAAACCAATTCCACAATTTCCACTAAATATAATACAAAACGATCTAAAGCAATAGTCGTATGCAAACAGAATAATTTATTCACTTGGCTTCTGTAACAGGAAAGGCAATATTGGAATTGTATAGCCCAATGGACTGCCTATTATGAGTACAATTTTTTTGCAGTATTAAACTCCCCCATCCCCCAACCAGCAACCAAAAGAAGTGGAGAACACCTAAAATGCCAAAAAATTTCCCTCAAACTTTGTTTAGAGGGATTTTGATATTTTTTTGTTTTTTGCTAATAACTCCGGCGCTCATGTACCAATTTTCAAAACTGTGGCAGCATTACCAACTACGATTCCACAGCATATCCCTACCCAAATTTGATCACAATCGATGCAGCGGATACTGAGATAACGAGGCTAGAAGAACGCCAACAGACAGACAGTCGGACCGACGGAAATGAGGGACGTGGATTTTCGTTATGTAGATACCATAGAGCGCACAAAAAGCGGTGTAGGAAGTACTGTATCAAGCCACTTGACGCCAATTGATACATTTTGAAGGTAATTATTTCACCAGTATCATTGAGCCTAATTACATCTAAACTGTTCGACATATGTTTCAGATTAATTTGGCATCTTCGCAAAGCTTTAGACTGGTGCGAAATACATCAAGCAACAAAGATTAACGATAACTAGTCCACCAACTACACCAAACTGGATGAAACTGTACATTTTTAGATATAACGAATGGATATAATATGCGTAATTATGTAAGCAACATAGACAACATTATCAATGCAAATCTGCATGGCTACTCTGGAATTGGTATGATATCAAGTGCTTTAGTGCCCCTTATACAATATATGTTGTAGACAACATGCTACAGCTGGCTGCCGTATACTCAGAAATTCAATTAACCTCATTCTTGCCCTAAACAATTACACCTCCTTCCCACAATGTTGGATATCCTATAGCTAATATATTACCGCCAAGACAAACAACACAGCTGCCAACAATCTTAAATCCATCATTTTCGAGTTGTCAAAAAAATAATTCAATTAATCATACCTCCGTGTGCTATATACGTATGTGGAAATTATTATTTTATTAATTCAAGTAGAATTTTGTCAAAGTAAATTACCCAAGAAGGGCTCATCCATATTTACCCTTAAATAATTTTATTGAAGTTAACTACGTGTATTACTGTCAGGATGTAGAAATAATTATTTCTGATCCGTAAATATACCAACTATACCAACTAAAAGTCGTTAAGGGATCATTATTTTTAAACACCAATTCAGAGATCAGACTTTATATAATATTAACCCTCATAATAACCCGTAATACAAATTCAAAGTTTTTTTTGCGCATTGTGGTAATTGAAAAATAAACTTTTTATTAGCTGGAAGAAATCCATGTACGTAAGCTTTGTACACCACCCTGGCTCTCCTGAAGGGCAGACCAGGGGGCAACAGATTAGCCAACTAGCCTACAGTAGTAGAGCAATGAGATATGTAACAAAAGAGCATGAGTACCACCCTATGCATACACAGGTGATACAGTGGAGTTACATACAGGGTGAGTTTTTAGTACCGGCTCGCTCGATAACACCACTACTATAGAAGATATCGAAAAAAATTGTATATAAAAGTTGTAGCCACAGATATGCTTCTTGCTCAGAAAATATTTTGATCTATACAGGGTGATCCATAACTACGTGGTGATGCAAACATGCATTTTTTTAAATGAGACACCTTACATATTATTCTATATTCAAATTCTACTAATGATTTCCGTGCTTCCAATATAGAGTATTGTTACATTATACTCGTATAGGGTATGTCAAAAGTTATGACAATTTTTATATCCAAATCGCTGTCAAATGAACGTACTGTATATCAAAAAGTGATGAATCAAAAATACATTTTTGACACGGATGGATAGAAAATATGATCTAGTTTTAATATTGACTATAAAAAAAGCCCGCGACGCATATTGGTATATAGGGTGATGTAGAATGCAAAATCTAGATTTTCTCTCTTTTTTTGAAAATAACCCCCAATATTTTATGATAGCAAAGAATTTCTTTTAATGTGCTCTTTTATGTTTGTATAGCACTTGCTATGGCTGAATTCATTAGTTTCTGAGATATTTCGATTTTTCTACAAATTTTAAATATACCTCCTATTTGTTTACTAAAATTTATTTATTTTCAGAAAATACTATCAAATTTTATTTTTGCTTGACAAGCAACTAAAATATAAGGCCACAATAGTACTTGATCAAGTCAAAACACTGGATTAACGAGATAATGTAGGTCAAGTGTGCGAGGAAACAATTTTATAGACGTCATGCATAATTATCAAGCAGATCTATCAGGTAGGCTATGAAATATTAAACGACACGGTCCAAATAAAACAATCCTTCATTCTTTCAAACGCATTAGTTTTAGAGTGCCTCCGTTCTGGATATTGCTGTTCATAGTTGATATATTCTAGAGGCAAGTAGGCAGTCTCTCAAAGATTCTCCTAAATACCCTCAATGGGAAAATTAATTTTTAAAGCTCGTTTTTCACACACCTACAAAATTGTTTCCTTAGCATACTTGACTTTATTATCTCGATGATTCTGGATTTTGACTTCATCAAATACTATCATGACCTTATAGTTTAGTTGTTCGTTAAACAAAAAACAAATTGGAAAGTACTTTCTCAAAATAAATAAATTTCAGTACACAAATAGAAGCTATATTTTAAATTTACAGAAAAAACGAAATATCTCGGAAACTGATGGACGTAGGTACAACAAGCGCTATACAAAGATGAAAGAGCATATTAAAGGCAATTCTTTGGTATAATAAAATACTGTATACGAATATGCGTTACAGGCTCTACCTTTTGATAGTCTATTTCTAGATGATATTTTTCATCCACTATTGTAAAAAATATGATTTTTGATCCATCACTTTTTGATATACAGTACGTTCATTTGACAGCGATTGAGATACAGAAATGATCATAGCTTTTGAAGTACCCTGTATAGTGTAACAATACCCAATATTGGAAGAACGGAAATTATTAGTAGAATTTGAATATGTAATAAGATATAGGGTGTCTCATTTAAAAAAATGCATGTTTGCATCACGACGTAGTTATGGATCATCCTGTATAAATCAAAATATTTTCTGAGCAAGGAGCATATCCGTGGCTACAACTATTATGTACGACTTTTTCGCTATCTTCTACAGTAGTGGAGTTATCGAGCGAGCCGGTACTAAAAACTCACCCTGTATATTGTCTTAAACCCCTTCTACCATCAAATGGTGTAGGGGTGAGTAATACACTTATTTCTCACAATAAATTATTTCACGCCACCGTTTTTTATCCATGGCCACTCTTCTAGTACTTGACACCGTGAGTCCTTTGTCCTCAATGACACTCTGCACTGCCTTATTCCATGATGTAGTCGGTCGCCCTCTTCTTCTGTTCGGTATTGTTTTACTAACCCAGACCTTTCTGACTTGACTATTGGTGTCCATCCTGCACATATGACCGAACCACTTAAATTGGTTCCGTTCTATTAAATTACATACTGACTCTACTCCTAGTTCGTTTCTAATATCCTCGTTTCTAATTCTATTCAACCTTGTTACCCCCTTAATCTTCCGGAGGAATTTCATTTCCATTGCTTGCAGTTTTTGTTTCATACTTCCTGTTAGTACCCACGATTCTGAACCCCATAACAGTACCGATATCACAATAGTTTTGTACACTTTTAGTTTGGTGGAAATTGACAGTTCTTTTTTATCGAAACACGAGTCTTTCAATGCCCAGTACAACTTGCCAGCAGCGCTAATTCTCTCGTTCAAGTTATGTACCTCTCTTCCTCTGGAATCAATTACTGTTCCTAGGTATCTAAATGTGTCTACGTCTTCTAACTGTAATCCGTCTAGTTGTATATTTGTCGCTTTATGTTCGCTAGATACTGTCATTGTCTTACTTTTGTTTACGTTGCCCTTCGTGTGTCTTTGCTTTAGAGCGGTATTTCATATACTCAGGTTTTGTTGTAAATCTTTTTCACTATTTGCGAAGACAGCTAGGTCGTCGGCAAACACACATTCCGATATTTTTACTGGTTGTAGGTTACGATATCCGATTTGTAATCTTTTAGTCTCCTGTCTGGCTTCCCTCACCACTTCGTCCATAGCTATAATGAATAGAATCGGACTAAGAACACTCCCTTGGCGTAGCCCTTGCTCGCTAGTAAATTCTTCTTCTTGAATTCCATTTACCCGGACATAATTTAGGTTTACTTCATAGAGACGCTTAATACCACGGATCAGCTTCCCGCCCACCTGCTTTCTTGTTAGTATATCCCATATCCTACTCCTATCTATTCTATCAAAAGCCTTCTCTAGATCTAGGTATGCTATGTATGCGTTTTTATTTTGTTCCAATGTTTTTGAGATAATTTGTTTAATTGTAAAAGTATGATCTTGAGTACTAAAACCTTTCCTGAATCCGCTTTGTGAGTCAAGTAGCTCTCGTTCGACCTTGCTTTTCAGCTTGCTTTCCAAAATTCTCTCGAACACCTTCGCAACGATACTAAGTAATTCCTCTATATTTTTTTACAGTCTGTTGAACCTCCTTTCTTCCAAATTGGAACAATGACTCCTATTTCCCAATCCTTCGGTACCACTCCAGATTCCCACACCTTCCGATATAAACTCAGCAGCAAAGCTCTGTCCTTTGGCCCCAAGGCTTTTATAGTCTCTGGTTTTATATTGTCATGTCCTGCCGCTTTCCCTATTTTAATTTTCTCGATTGCTTCCGATAGTTCGTCCATATCTATTGTTTCTGTGTCATTACTTATGTCTACTTTATTATATTGCTCTTATTTTCCGGTATCTTCAGTACACAATATTTCTTGGAAGTACTGTCTCCATCTCGCTTGAACATCTTCTATTTCAGTTAAGGTATTGCCAGTGGAGTTTATAAAGTTACAAAAATTACGTAACAGTGAAGCTGTTAGGATTCAATATACGAAAAAACTGCTGAATGCCATCTGCAGTGTGATTCAAGAGCTGGCGACTTACAGGATACAGGTATCCCTAGGTTCAACAAAACTTTGATGGCTCCACCCCTATGTTGCTAGTAGTTAGTGAACCGTCTCATCTGGCCCCTACGGTCTCATCAGGGCCACCATGGTAGCCGCCAGCCCTCCTCAGAGAAACAGCCAAACTTGACATAGTGCTGCTCAAGTAAGGTTCAACCTCAATGAATTATATGTAAGAAAATGAAGTGGTGCCCATATCACTGGAGGGCTTTTTTATTCACCGTTTAGACTATCATAGCGAAACATCTGCTACCACCAACACATACTCCGGAAAACCAAATAAAAACCTACGCTGATGAATATTTGCCTAAAAATTATCGGTTATCAAAAGCGCCAACACTACACTAACTACACTACTAAAACCTAACTATTGAAATAAAAGGATCGACCCGATATCGATAAAGCTAAACATTTTCGTAACAGTGGCATAACCAACATTTTCTTGCAGGACCTATGTATCGCAAAATGATTTAGGAAGAACGCGTAACAATGGAATTGTTTCAGTTTCAACATATATTGGTTAGACGAATAACTTTTCTGTCTGCACGCTTTGAAGCTAACTTTAGACCAGTTTTTGAGAATTTTCGAAAATCATTCATTAAAATCAGACAAGCAGACCGACGCAAACGAGTGACGTATATTTTCGTGATATTATATAACGCAAAAGACTTGCCTTGTCTCAAAACCAAAAATTTTCTGGATTACAATACTCAGTGAAGAAAGGAAAAATATGTATTTCTAGTCTGGCCTCACTCACTCAACGTGCTCGTCTACGTTAAGGTAACATTTGACTTAACCAACGTACATAGACATAACATGAAGGATCACTAAAATCCTCCCTCAATCCTGCTTTTCTTGCTCGCTCTCTGATGGTAGCCTTGCTCAGCAGATCCTGGCAGCCACATGCCATGCGATTCCATCGCGGCTGGATTATTATTATTATTAATTCATACAAGGTACTTCAAAAATAACTGCTAAATTTGCAGAATTGTGAGTGAGGTCCGTAAGGCGCGTTTAGACTGTGCAACAAGTTGTAAGACAACGTATTTTAAAACAGTGTTTTAAACAAGCTGTTAATCCTAACGAATGCAGAAAGGAAATGGAAAACTACTTGATTAAAGATATCCCAAGGGAAACTCGTAAAATGAGTAAATGGATTTTACGAGACATTGTTACTATGATGATGAATCCTAATGAAAAATGTTTTAAAACTGATCTGTTTTAAAACAATTTTCGTATTCTATAACTATGTTTTCATTGTTGCCTTAATGTTTTGCAACATGTTTTGAAACAATACGAATAAACTTGTTTTGAAAGAAACTTGTTGCATTGTCTAAGTGCACCTTGACAGGCGCAATACTGCCGTCCTAACATAAAAGGTCCTATTTTTGTCTTTTTGCTTTTTGTCTTTTTTTGTTATAAAACTCATGATACTTCAAGAAATTCTACCAACTTCATTTTACACATTCACATTATTCATATATAGTCATACATATGATAGGGACATTAAACTAGAAAAGAATAAAAATAATAGGGATGTCAAACATTTTCTTCATCAGAACCATCTTCGGAAACCGGCAACTCTTCCCAAAATTTCAAGCGATTTTCAAGAATGTGCCTTTTCAATTTAATGGAAATAAGATTATTTTCTCGATCCAAACATATACCGCGACATTTATCAAAAGCCTGAGGCTTGGTTGGAGTACCCTTAACATAGTTCATTACAAAAATATCTTATAAAGCGACGAATTCGTTTTTAAATTCTGTTTTATAAGAAAAAGAAAGCTTCCTCTGCTAAAACGAAGACAAACTATATCTTTTAAATAAACGCGAGAAATTAGTTTTTGTACCTTGTATTTGGAAGTGTGGTCGGTAAAGGAAAAAAATTGTGTAATTTGCATTTTTGTAACATTAAATTTAGCCGAATTGGCTTGTTGTACCACTTCACCAAAGTCGTGAAAATTGTACACCTTTTTTTCTCTTTAAGCCAAGCTCAACCTGATGATGAAAAGCATCGACTGCCATAGAAGTATGGCCCGGCTCGAAAAATTTTATAGTTATATCTTCTACAGCGGCTTCTGAACTGTTGACCACATACATAAAAAAAATAAAAAGAGACCAATTTTTATTTTGACTTGAACAATTGTCAAGCCAAATTGTGATGTGTTTAATACCCCTATTTGCCTGAAAAATGCATAGAAAGTGGAAATAATGTCGTCTTTGTATCTGCCAGCAACTCCATCATGCCACAACACAGCACAGGGGTAGGTTTTAGGCTTCTTCCCAAGCGGGACGAAGCTCTCATTGTATGCTACGATACGTGGTGTAAATATAACTTCCTTAAATGTTTCCATGCGGGAAAGCATGATCACCTGAAAAAAAAAATGAATGTAATTTTTTTATAATACTCACACGGTTCACGAAGAGACTTCGAACGTAACATGCTTATGTGCGTTTTTTCAACTTTATTATTATCTAACTATCTGTATATCTATAGTTATATTAATTTTACCTTTCGCAAATCAGCAGCTGCAAAAATCTCATCATTTTGTTTAATTTTCTCAGCATCTTCCTTATACATTCTTCTCGCCTTTATTTCTTCTGGTTTATGTATTTTCCATGTTTTGCACAAATCACAGTCAGCAAAATTATCTACAATAGCGTCGTGAGACGTGGTTTTTTGTGTATTGCAAATTCTTCTCATTCCCAGCGTTCTTCATTACCTAGATTGGCAAAAGATATACAGGGTGTCCGACGACGATTAAGACAAGCAATATGTCGGAACTGGGCAGTAGTAGCGAATTATAATTTTGGAGGTTTAAATTAGAACAAATATAGTATCTTTTCTTATTACTGTGTCACCCAATGAGGTATCTGTTTTTGATCACGTGGCGTCCGATTCAAAATTTGTTATGGGACACCCTGTATATTTGTGACTTTTTGTGTTCCTTCCGATAAAGCAATTCCAACAAACTAGCACACTTGGGGTCTAAACAGATTAAGTCAAGAGCTACAGGTACTTAAGGGAAATTTGGCGAGCTACTCTTACTCCCTGTCAACCTGCCCAGCAAAGCCCATAAACAAATGGAAGGATATCCTATACTCTAAAAATGTATGGAGCTTAATTTTCTTTTCCACTGCTCTCAGACATTTCCCACATTTTCATAAATCTCTTTTGCTCTCTTTTATGATCTACCTTTGCCATGACACTTATGCTTAACAATGATTTCTTTTTATATGTCAAAAACAGACAAGAGCAATAAAAATATCATTACAAAAAAATCGCAAGCTTACTTACCTCAGTCGAAGAGACAGATTTTTCTCCTAGCAAGAAAAATTTACACACGCTGTAGCCGCCACTTCTATACTGAACACAAGTCACTATTCCATAAAGCTACTGCCACGATACGTGGAACATCTTAGGATCAGCAGTAGTTCTCGAAGATTGTTGGTGCTGTCTGCCTCAAACACCGTGAGTTTGCAACATAGCGTTAAAGAACTGACGCCATATGACCCTTCTTGTTATGTATTGTGTATCTTCGCCTTGCCTCTGAGGCATAGATTTTTAGTAACAGTGGCAACATAAAATTCGAATACACCATTATACCAATTTGTTTTCATTCCGATGTTATTCATCCCGGTTTTCCGTGCATCTCGCATTGCAATGGACACTGAACACCCCATTTACATATTACGGAAAAAGACCGCTAGACTGCGACCAGGGGTGTTTGAACGTTGCGATGTAAACGTGTATTGTTTTTAAATTTTCGGTTTTAGGCGAAAGCCCGATGTAATATCGTCACGTTTTAGCGGAACGTAGTCATTTGTCAACTGCGAATTTCCACAAAAAGAGACACACCAACACCGCACGGCAAACGGCGAATGGCTCGCAGGCATGGGGATACGACAAAAAACCTCGTAAATTTACAAACTAGTTTACTGTATCGTAAACTTTTTTTAGGGCACAAATTGCCATTGAGACGAATGTGTCCTCTTTAACGCCACCATTTCCGTTTAGAAGACTCTGCACCACGAGTGGGCGACTAGGGTTGGCAAATTGCGACATATGAGAAAACTGGAGTAAAGTTGATTGACTCAGTACTTCCCACACATAATGATGATACCATCTTATTATTTTCCGAATGCTTGAGCCTATAGTTTAAGATCCGCTTGCAACCAAATCATCGCCCACCCATCGCAACAAAACATCCAACACAAAAACTCGCCCAAATAGTTTCTTGCGTCTCGCCCCATAGGAACTAGAATGCCACAGTTTTTATTGTTCAGGCATCAACTGGACCATGCGAAACTATCAGGAGTCTCCAAACCACCAAAAAACGAAGTTTGAGTTGTTCTTATACATTTAGGGCCGATTTTATCAACAGGCGCATTTCAACAAAGGCTTTGACCAATCAGAGCAGCCCGTTCAAGAACATGCATCTGTCAAAGTACTCTGAAAACTATTGATTTCTCTTGAAGTTTACCTCAAAAAGGTTAAAAATGACATGCTTTAAGGCCTGGTCGAACAGAGAACGCGGCGGTCCGGCGTTCTCTAACAATGCAATGGAACGCCGAACGCCGCGTTCTAGACCGCCGCGTTACAGCGTTCCATTGTATTAGTAGAGAACGCCGGACCGCCGCGTTCTCTGTTTGACCGGGCCTTTATATACAAATCGACCATTATAACCGTCTAGTATCTTTTCCAGTCTGATTTTCCATCCTAAATGGGTGAAAAATTGCATTTTTTAGTTTAATCAAAAGTTTAGCAATTGCTAATTTCAACCAATCAGATTCCGCAAAAACTGTACATTTGATAGCTGGTTTTTTCTTCTGCTAAATGATGATGGAAAAAAATTAAGGTTTTGAATATTTTTTTTGTGATAAATGGAGAGATCAAATATAAGTTTTACAACAAAACTGTTTTTGTTTCGTTTTTTTTTTCGCAATAATCCAACAGTTATATCAAAATAAAAATGAGTTTTTGAATCCAGAACCGAAAACACGCCGACGACTCCTGACCCGTATGACGTACTTCATGAAAATACTTGTAACAGTTGTAACTAAGATGTATATTTGTTGCAACATAGGCGATGAATGAAGTTTGCAGCTCGAGACGAAGTCAACGATCGAAATAAATATCTTTTTGAATGTTTGAAATTATATCACAGATCCCAGTAATAAAGTACCTAAACAAATATCTTATGAGGCGATTTTATACTGTAGCATGCTGGGTGGCCGAGTGGCAGAGTAGCCGACATCGTATGACTTGGTATCGCTGGTGGTGTTGGTTCCAGACCCAGCCCGTGCAAGTACTTTTTTTATCCAAAATATTCATTGGAATGCTTTTTACTCATGTTATATCATTTTTTTGTACCATCGATATAAATGTGTTTTTGAATCAAATGTTATTAGATGTTTTACTAGTACAACAAAAATTACGAATAATTTTACTTTTTTGGAATAATTTCATTTTGATACCGCTGTCAGAGCAATTGGCGATTGATATTGACGGATAAACTTCACTTCCACTGACTAAATTCTCCACCGCCTCCGGTACTTAGCTTTTGCAACATGTCAAGTAAAATGTCTAATAAAATTTGATTCAAAAACATTTTCATGTCGATGATACAAAAAAATGTGTGTAACATGAGTAAAACACATCGATGAATATTTTGGATAAAAAAAATAAAAAAAAAATAGTTGCACGGGCTGGGTCTCGAACCAACACCACCAGCGATACCAAGTCATACGATGTCGGCTACTTTGCCACTCGGCCACCCAGCATGCTACAGTAAAATCGCCTCAGAAGATATTTGTTTAGGTACTTTATTACTGGGATCTGTGCTCTAATTTCAAACATTCAAAAAGATATTTATTTCGATCATTGACTTCGTCTCGAGCTGCAAACTTCGTTCATCGCCTATGTTGCAGCAAATATACACCTGTTACAACAATAGTTTTGTTATAGAGCTTATATACGATATGATGAAAAGTGTTATCCAGCTTCGACGTTTTGTTTTCAATATTGATACGATACTATTGGACGATATTTATTAACCTAGCCCGCAATACCCAATACAAAGCTTTTGCTACATAACATCCAATAGAAAAGCTTTGTTAAATTCTTTGTTAAATATGCATGTTGATAAAATCGGCCCTTAGTTTTTTATTATTGCTACGCCGCAGAGATACGATTTTTCCAAAACGGGCGCGTTTTCCATTCTCGCCGCGGTAGTAAATACTGTGTCAAAATTGCATTAAAATCCATCAAATCAATAATTTTCGCTTTATCCAATATACATAGAACGATCTGAATAATTACATGTATACATCACAAAATTCTAAGCTCCTTGGCTTCCGTAATAGGCAAGGCGATGTTTGGATGGACCTAAGTAAGTGTATTATGCCGCTAGGTCTTTCCTTCACAGGCAATGAACAGCCAGTTATGAATACAACAAATGTTTCGGTTTTGCAACCCCCAGGCCCAACCACCCCAATTTCATCCGCACCCCAACAAAGTAGAAAATGATAAGCCTAAAAACAAGGTATGAGCGGTTTTTATATTTTTAGTATTTTGATTATTGCTGCTCGGCCACTGACAAAAACAGACGCGTTTTCCATTCTCGCCGCGGTAGTAATACTGTGTCAAAATTTCATTAAAATCAATTCAGTAATTTTCGCATTACGCAATATAGAACGATATAAAGCAATACTCATACGTATACATCACAAAAGTCTAAGTGCCTTGGTTTCTATAATAAGCAAGGCAGCGTTCGGATGTTCGGATGGACCTAAAAAGGTGTAGGTCTTTTTTTGACAGGTCAATGAACATCATATTACGAATGAAACAAATTTTTCAGTTTTACACCCCCACACCCCAATTTCACCCCCACCCAAAAAAAATTATAAAATGATCAGGAACCCCTAAAACACCTAAATACAAAGTTTGAGCTGCTTTTATATTTTTTGCTTTTTTATGATTGCTGCGCCACCACTGACACGATTTTTCAAGAACATACGCGTTTCTCGTCCTCTCTGCGGTAGTAATACTGTGTCAAAATTTTATTAAAATCAAGTCAATAATTTTCGCGTTACGCAACATAGAACAATCTAAAGCAGTACTCGTATGTATACATCACAAAGTCACTTGGTTTCTATAATTAGCAAGGCAATGTTCGGATGAACCTAAAAAAAAGAGTCAAGTTGATTTGACTCAGTACTTCCCACAAATTGATGATACCATTTTATTATTTTTCCATTCCATGAAGCTATAGTTTGAAATGCCCTCGCAACTAAATCGTCGTCCATCCGCCCGCAAAAAACATCCAACGCAAAAACTCTCGTAAATAGTTTCTTACGTCTCCCTCCTTAGGAACTAAGACGCCACAGTTTTTTCTGCATGCTTCAACTGGACGATGCGAAACGATCAGGAGCTTCCACACCATCGAAGGAAGTTTAAGCTGTTTTTATATTCTTAGTTTTCTTCTCGGTTTTCGTATTACTAATAAGATTTTTCAAAAACAGACGCGTTTTCCATTCTCGCCGCGGCAGTAAATTCTGAGTCTCATTTCATTGAAATCAGTTCAATAGTTTTCGCTTTACGCAATATACATAGAGCGAAATAAAGCAAAACTCGTATGTATACATCACAAAATTGGTTTCTGTAATAGGCAAGCCAATGTTCAGATGGACCTAAAAAGTAATATGTCGCTAGGTATTTCTTTCACAAGTCAATGGACAAACTATTATGAATACAACAAATTTTTCAGTTTTACAAACTCCTATCCCCCAACTGCTCCAATTTCACCCTTTACCCAAAAAAGTAAGAAAATGATCAGGAACCTCTAAAACGCCTAAAAACAAAGTTTGAGCTGATTTTATATTTTTAGTTTCCTATTATTGCTACGCCGCCACAGACATGATTTTTCCAAAACATACGCGTTTTCCATCCTCGCCGCGGTAGTAATAGTGTGTCAAAATTTCATTAAAATCAATTCAATAATTTTCGCGTATAACGATCTAAAACTCGTGTGTACCTATACATCTCAAATTCTAAATCCCTTGGTTTCTATAAGCAAGGCAATGTTCGGATGGGGCAAAAAAAAGTGTACTGGGCCGCTAGGTTTTTCATTCACAGGTCAGTGGACAGCCCATTATCAATACAACAAAATTTTCAGTTTTACAACCTCCCACCCCACAACCACCCCAAATTCACCCCCACCTAAAAAAATGTAGAAAATGATCAGGAACCCCTAAAGTGCCTTAAAACAAAGTTTGAGAAATATTTGGAATTTTTTGTTTTTGCTAACTACTCCGCCCCCCGTACAACGATTTCCAAAATTATAGGAACATTACCTACTACGACCCCACAGCACATCGCTGCCCAAATTTCATCACAATCCATGTAGCGGTAACTGAGATTACGACGTTAGAAAGACGGCAACACACAGAAAGACGACGGAAATGAGTGACGTGGATTTTCGTTATGTAGACATCATAAAACGCCCAAAAAGTGTATGATCTTAAAATCGGAAATTTTCGCGATCACAATACTCCCCTCACCAATCGGTGTGGAAAGTAAAAGTGTATTATGGCGTTAGGTCTTCCATTCACAGATCAATGGACAGCCTATTATGACTACAACAAATTTTTCAGTGTTACAGCCCCCCATCCCCCAGCCACCTGATATTCACTCTCACCCAAAAAAGTATAAAATGATCAGGAACCCCAAAAATGCATAAAAACGAAGTTTGAGGAATATTTAAAATTTTTTGTTTTTTGCTAATTACTCCGCCCCCGTACAACGATTTCTATAATGTTCCTATAATTTTGGAAATCGGGGGGCGGAGTAATTAGCAAAAAACAAAAAACTCCAAGTATTCCTCAAACTTCGTTTTTAGGGTGAGGGTGAATTTGGGGTGGTTGGAAGTGGTGGGTTGTAAAACTGAAAAATTTGTTGTATTCATAATGGGCTGTCCCGAGGGCTGTCCATAGTGTCCATTGACCTGTGATTTTTTTATGGTCAGCCTCCCGCAAAGGCTGAAAGCCTATGGCGCAGTGGAAGCGCTGCGAGAGGATAAGTGTCGGTTCACGTTAGATTAGAAACGCTGCAGGTTGTAGCCGTTGGGAAACAAATTTCCTGGCAGCTGATTCTACAGCGTCGAAGTTCTCCAAAAGAAGGAATGCTGGAGGAGAGTGGTTCTGGGAGTAAGGTCCTCGACCTGGTAAGGATGAGCTCGCAGAGCTTCTCTAGTGTTCCTGGTTCGGACGGCCTTTGGTGTTATTATCTAGGAGAGCTCACTCGAACATCTTCCGTGATAGAATCTGTAAAACAGGTCAGCCACCCTCCTTCGATGTTCCAGGCTGTGTAGGTCCTTTGTGAGGTTAGGCGTATCGATTAATCTAATGGCTCTTTTCTGGATAGTGTCCAGAAGCTTAAGAGAGTGCTTCGGAGCGCATCCCCACACATGGGAGCAATACTCCAGCGATGGTCGGATCTGTGCCTTGTAGAGCAGCAGCAGTTGCTCTGGTGTATACAACGTCCTACAGCGGAACAAAACTCCAAGCTTCTGGGATGCCGTTTTAGCAATACTGACGACGTGGTCGTGCAAGGATATGTTATTATTGATCACCATCATCTTCACAATGTCTTAACAGGCATGTTGTGAACTTGTAAAATGCATTTACTCATTTTACGAGTTTCTCTTGGGATCTCTTTAAGATCTTTAATGCAGTAGTTTCCCATTTGCTTTCTGCATCCTCATGCCGTTGACCAGATGGTATCTACTGGGGGCAATTTCTCACCCCAAGGACAAGATGGTGTCCTGACTCTTCTCAACTTGTCCACCCAAAGCTGTTGGTTGAGAAGAGGTTACTGCTTATACCAACAGTAGTTCGGTTCCTCTTGATCGCCTTTTACGACACGCAGGATATACGATGGGAGATATTCTAACCCGCCCCCACACGGGGCCCACGGTCCCCAAAAGCTTGACGGAAGATGATTCGACTATGGGGTGGCCCTCCATTTCCACGGTTGGTAAGCCATCGTGAGACTTGTACTCGTAAGTGTTGTTGCCTGAGCTTTTTGTACGTTGAACTGTACTTCAGTTGCTAATCCCCACTCGACAATTGTTTTGATATCTGCGTTGATCTGTGAGCCATGCTACTGTCGCCGACGTACCGTCTCCTGGGATGATAGTGGCTTGCCTGGTTCCATGCACGACACTAATGTACTGTCATCTGCGAAGCTGTAGATTGGATTGGATGTTATTTCCAACAGCTCGTTGATATACAGCAGAAACAGTGTAGGGGATAGGACAGATCCCGGGGAACACCGGCGTTTATTGAAAATACGTCTGATGAACAGCCCTCGACTACAACGAACAGAGATCGGTCGTTCAAAAAGCTATTCAGCCAGTGGCGCAGGCCAGGTGGTAGTCCATAAGCAGCAAGCTTGACCAGAAGTCCCTTATGCCACACTCTGTCGAAAGCTTTCGATATGTCAAGTGCAACAACACGGGATTCGCCATGATTTTCTATTGCTCTGTTCCACAAGTGAGCGACGAAGGTAAGGAGGTCACCTGTAGACCTGTGCTTAAGGAAGCCATACTGGCGATCATTTATGATGTTATTGTTCTCCAGGTATTTCAGGAGCTGTGTGTTAATGACATAACCTTAGACATGATGCTGAGAAGAGCCACAGGTCTATAATTGGTGGTATCAGTTTTTTTGCCTTTCTTAGGGATGGGTTGTACGCAGCCAATCTTCAACGAAGCGGGAAACACGCCTCGTTGATACGAAAGTTTGAAGAGCTTGCAAAGAATAGGTGCAAGCTCAGCAGCACAGCGTTTAAGGACAATGGCTGGAATTTGGTCAGGACCAGTAGCTTTATTCGTGTTCAGTTTTGGAGGATGTTTTAAACATCTCGATGTTGAAATTTGACCTCTGCCATTCTCGAGTTCACGCTTATGGTGGTGGTCGGAGTACTACCTTGAAAGTCTACAGTAGAATTGGCTGCGAAGAGCTTCCCCAAGATGTCTGCTTTTTCTTTAGGAGCAGAAGCGATGGACTTGTCCTCTCTGGTTAAGGGTGGTATTGAGGAATAGGAAAAGTTCTGACTAACAGCCTAAGCTACAGACCAGAATGTTCTGGATGAACTAGGACGTGAGAAGAGTTTGTACTTAATTTTTTGGTTGTGTTCCTCCGTGCTGCTGTCAATCACGCTTTTACAATGATTTCTGGTGTCGATAAAACTGCGGTGGTTCTCGGCATTTGGATTTTTCCTCCATTCTTTGTAATGTTGGTTTTTAGAGGTAACTGCATCTCTACAACGCTGATTGAACCATGGCTTGTTTTTGGAGGGATGCTTGACGACATGAGGAATATAGGCTTCCATGCCGGATAATAATACCTCTGTTATTTCTTGGGCGCAAGCTGATGGGTCTCGTGACTTGAAGCAGACGTCGTTCCAGGGAAAGGACTGGTACTATTCCCTTAGGTCGTCCCACTTTGCTGATCCGTAATGCCAGATCCGGCGAGGCTGTGTATGGTCGAGATCTGGAGAATGCATTCTGCATAGCGTTGAGACGGTGTTACGGTCAGACGTTCCCAGTGAGGCGGTTACTTTCACTGTGTAGATTTGTTGGAGCAGTTGTGAGATATAGGTCCAATAGACTAGCAAAATCTCCGTGGCGGGTGGGGATCCTTGTTGGTTCTTCCAAGTCGCAGCTAATAGCGAAGGCTTCAGCTTCACGTCCCTCGTCGTCCGTTCTGTTTGAGTGTTTGAGCCAGTATGAGTTGTGAACGTTGAAGTCACCCAGAAAGGATATATCTGAATGAGGGTGATCTGATTGCAGCGCATCCACAGTGGCTGAAAGCTTCTCGAAGAGCTCTTTGCAGTTGTTGCTGCTTGGTGGTCTATAAATGCAGCCTATAAATTTGGAATGATTTTGGAAGAATAATTTAAGTCATATGATGTCAAATCCTTCCAGTTCGAGCTCTTCTTCTTGATGACAAGAAAGCCCAGATTTAACGTACACGCATACGCCAAACCTACGTCTAAATCGGGTGTATATGTCATATCCGGGATATCTGAAGCAGTTATCCATTGTTGAAGAGCCGACTTGAGTTTCCGTAAGGTCCAGAATATGTGGCTTCTCTGCCTGAAGGTATTGATGGACAGAGTTTATGTTGGAGGCAAGACCTCGTATATTTGTAAAATCGGCTCTGAACAAGTTCCTCTGGCCTTCGCGCCTGTCGTCAGTGCGAAGTTACTACGAAGGACGGCTTCTGGTGTTAGCCTGACGAGGAGCGGCAGCCCAATTCTTTAAACAAACTTCGCTTAATGTTCCCCCCGGACCACCTGGCACTCGGAGATCCGAACGGCCAGGTATTTTACCTCTGGAATCTTTTGATCCTGGAAGAGCCATTGAGCATTTTTTACTATTAATTAATCCAATTTGTCACTTATGAGAAACCGGGAACATCGACCCAGCGAAGGAACATGAGCCGTGCGGCCATCTGGCGCCGCCTATTTCCGGGAACCTATTTCTAGTTTCCCGGAAATATTCCGATGTGGGGGTGATTGCACCGCAGGCGAAGCTAAGTGACTGCACTTCTCCCCCCCCCCCCCCCGTGGCTGATTGCAGAGCTATTAGTACATGATGCACTGTCGTCGGTGCAAGGTGTACCATTACCTTTGGGCGATGGGGTCGACACATCCCTACGCCTCAAAACTTAGCGGCATAATACACTTTTTTAGGTCCATCCGAACACTACCTTGCTTGTTATAGAAATCAAGGCACTCAGAATTTGTGATTTATACATACGTGTATTGTTTTAGACCTTTCTATATTGCGTAAAGCGAAAATTATTAAATTGATTTTAATGAAATTTTGGCACAGAATTCACCAGCGCGGCAAGAATGGAAAGCGCGTCTCTTATTGAAAAACCGTGTCAGTGGTGGCGCAGCAATAGTAAAAAACTAAAAATATAAAAACAGCTCAAACTTCGTTTTTAGGCGTTTTTGGGGTTCCTGATCATTTTCTACTTTTTTGGGTGGTGATGATTTTGGGATGGTTTGGGTGGGTTGGGGGTTGTTAAACTGAAAAACTTGTATATAGAATACAGAATATATATTTCATGATTGAACATTACATTAATGTTTTACATATTGACATTGACATATTATGTCAAAGAAAATATTTACTTCACATATTGTCTTACTCAAAATTCTGACTGACATCAGACTGTCACAAGTTACAATCACATAATATAGTATATCACAAGAAATTGCACACAAATAATCCAAAATGCCAACTATATAAAATCTCTTTCTGTCAAATTATTATTTAAAATATCACATATTGTTACATAATTTTTTCTAATCAACATATGTTTGACAGGGTGACAGAATTTTCTTTCAGGAAGTGTTTTTATACTATCTGGAAGTTTATTAAAGTAGTTCGGTCCATAGTAGTTATACGCATTTCTCGAGCTTTCTAAACGTAGGTACTCTATTCGGATATGTTGTCCTTAAGTTATGTTTTTGTTTTTCTGATTTCGTAGCGCACTCACTTAAATGGCTTTTGACATATATCAGAGATTTTAATACATACAAGGATGAAATTGTAAGTAATTGTAGCTCGACGAACTTCTTCCTGACCTCATTGCGATATCCTAAGCCCAACATTACTCTGACAACCCTACGTTGCAACGCGAACATTCTGGACATATGACTTGAATCACCCAAGCTCAAAATCCCATATGCACAATGAGAAACAAATAAAGCATGATATGCAGTAAGTAAGAGGTTGAGATCAATTACTCTTTCTAGATTTTTTATGACAAAAATATGTGTAGACATTTTTTTGCCAAAGTATTGGTGTGTTCTTTCCAAGACAGTGTGGGATCCAACTGAACGCCTAAAAAATTCACACATTCAGCTTTCCCATCAGGAATATTTCGGTGGTTGAAAGTCATTTGTTTGGTTTTTGTCACGTTCAAAGACAGTTTATTACTGATAAACCAATCAGTCGCTTGATTGTGCATTTGTTCTACTAAGATTTGTAAGGTTTCTAAATCTTAATGCGTATCATACAGGTTTGAATAATCAGCGAACAATACAAGGTCGGCGCCCGGCACTCCCTTCACAAGATCATTTATGTAGATGAAGAAATGGGCAGGTCCAAGCACTGATCCTTGTCTGACGCCATATAGCAGATCATCCAGACCTGAGCGTTGACCATTACTTGAGGTGTACTGTTTCCTATTTGATAGGTAAGAGTGCGTAAGGCTACTGCTTGCAGATGTAAAATTGTAATAGTTCAGTTTAACCATCAAAATGTCGTGTGATATGCAGCCAAAGGCTTTCTGAAGGTCACAGCAAATAATTTCTGGATACCTACCAGCCTCCATACCCTTTACTACATTTCTGCATACATGAGCAATTGCTTCGTTTTTACTCCTGCCTTTTCTAAAACCAAACTGGTTGTTGCAGTATAAGTTGTTCATTTCAAAATGATCATTTATTTGATTTCTTAGGAGTGTTTCAAAAACTCTCGACAGTATCGGTAGAAGTGAGATGGGCCTGTAATTTTGTGGCAAGTTTTGATCCCCACCCTTATGAATCGGTATGACTTTTGCTATTTTTAAGCAATCTGGGAACGTACAACTGTTTTATGGGGGTTTATCGACATTTGTTCCCTCCTGTACCAGCTGTCGATTGTGTTTAACGTTTGTTGAGAAGTTCAGAGATGGTCCTTTCATACTTCCCTCTGACTACAATAACCAGATCGTCCGCATAGCACTGCACGTACACACCACTGATGGAGAGCTCGTTCAGCAGGTCATTCACCAGAATGGTCCACAGAAGGGGTGAGAGCACTCCCTCCTGGGACATCCCCTGGCAGGCCTAAACCTAATCGGCACACCATGCAATGATGTCACGGCATTCCTGTTTGCCAACATACAGCTGATCCAGTCGCAAGTGACCTTCTCCACGCCTCTTTTTGCAAGGGCTACCTGGAGTGATTGAGGAAGTGCGTTGATGAACGCTCCTTCAATGTTTAGGAAGGCACCCAACGCAATTTCTTTGTTTCCCAAAGACTGGTCGATCTTGCCCACTAGGTTGAATAAGGCAAGGTCAGTAGATTTGCCTGCCGTGTATGCGTATTGGTGGGGACTCAGCGGTTTTAACCATAAAGGTCCCTCCCTAATGTGATTCTCCACGATTCTCTCTAAGGTTTTCAAGAGGAAGGATGTTAGGCAGATGAATGAAGACAGTTCTTCCCAACGCCCACCCTAGCAGAATATAGCTCCAAGCCAAGCTTGCTCTAAAGATCTTCACCAGGACCGGCCTTATTATGCCCTGCCCTCTTTGCAGAAGAGCAGGGAAAATGCCGTCCTCTCCGGGTGACTTGTATGGTGAGAAGGACTGTATCGCCCAAACCACTGCATTTGGAGAACAATTTTGGCTGCATTTTCCAGTACTCGCTAGATGGGCGATTGCAACGCCCTGGTCGAGGAAGTGTGAATGCATGCATGTTCTCCAGAATCTGACTGCCTGGGAAGTGTTTCTGTAAAAGAATCTCTAACGTTTCATCGGCAGAGTCCGAACAGGTACCGTCTGGTCTTTTTAGAGACCCCTTTTTAGAGACCCAACTTCCCGCCCCGGATCTCTGGCGAGAATCTTGTGAATTATAGTGCCTCCTGGTAAATCCAAGATACTCTGGCAGAACTTCCACCAAGATTCTCCTTTGGGTTTTCTGATAGCCTTAATGTACTCCGTTAGAGCCGTACGAGAGGTGTCCCAGTCGCCAGATTCTTTTGCCCGGTTGAAGAGTCACCGGACTTCTTTTCTTTTTAGTTCGAGAGTTCTGCTCCACCAGAGTGCACCCCTTTTATCTCTGCTTTCTTTGAGTGGGCAGTTTTCGTGATAGGCGGTCAGTAGGGCGGATTGCAATTGATCACTCGCAACTTCAATCTCTTTAATGACCTTCAGAACATCCCCCATCCGCGACTGCAGGGATTTGGTGTATCCCTCCCAGTCGGTATTCTTGGGGTCTCGGTATTGAAAACCAAACTGGTTGTTGCAGTATAAGTTGTTCATTTCAAAATGGTCATTTATTTGATTTCTTAGGAGTGTTTCAAAAACTCTCGACAGTATCGGTAGAAGTGAGATGGGCCTGTAATTTTGTGGCAAGTTTTGATCCCCACCCTTATGAATCGGTATGACTTTTGCAATTTTTAAGCAATCTGGGAACGTACAACTGTTTTATGGGGGTTTATCGACATGTGTTCCCTCCTGTACCAGCTGTCGATTGTGTTTAACGTTTGTTGAAGAAGTTCAGAGATGGTCCTTTCATACTTCCCTCTGACTACAATAACCAGATCGTCCGCATAGCACTGCACGTACACACCACTGATGGAGAGCTCGTTCAGCAGGTCATTCACCAGAATGGTCCACAGAAGGGGTGAGAGCACTCCCTCCTGGGACATCCCCTGGCAGGCCTAAACCTAATCGGCACACCATGCAATGATGTCACGGCATTCCTGTTTGCCAACATACAGCTGATCCAGTCGCAAGTGACCTTCTCCACGCCTCTTTTTGCAAGGGCTACCTGGAGTGATTGAGGAAGTGCGTTGATGAACGCTCCTTCAATGTTTAGGAAGGCACCCAACGCAATTTCTTTGTTTCCCAAAGACTGGTCGATCTTGCCCACTAGGTTGAATAAGGCAAGGTCAGTAGATTTGCCTGCCGTGTATGCGTATTGGTGGGGACTCAGCGGTTTTAACCGTAAAGGTCCCTCCCTAATGTGATTCTCCACGATTCTCTCTAAGGTTTTCAAGAGGAAGGATGTTAGGCAGATGAATGAAGACAGTTCTTCCCAACGCCCACCCTAGCAGAATATAGCTCCAAGCCAAGCTTGCTCTAAAGATCTTCACCAGGACCGGCCTTATTATGCCCTGCCCTCTTTGCAGAAGAGCAGGGAAAATGCCGTCCTCTCCGGGTGATTTGTATGGTGAGAAGGACTGTATCGCCCAAACCACTGCATTTGGAGAACAATTTTGGCTGCATTTTCCAGTACTCGCTAGATGGGCGATTGCAGCGCCCTGGTCGAGGAAGTGTGAATGCATGCATGTTCTCCAGAATCTGACTGCCTGGGAAGTGTTTCTGTAAAAGAATCTCTAACGTTTCATCGGCAGAGTCCGAACAGGTACCGTCTGGTCTTTTTAGAGACCCCTTTTTAGAGACCCAACTTCCCGCCCCGGATCTCTGGCGAGAATCTTGTGAATTATAGTGCCTCCTGGTAAATCCAAGATACTCTGGCAGAACTTCCGCCAAGATTCTCCTTTGGCTTTTCTGATAGCCTTAATGTACTCCGTTAGAGCCGTACGAGAGGTGTCCCAGTCGCCAGATTCTTTTGCCCGGTTGAAGAGTCACCGGACTTCTTTTCTTTTTAGTTCGAGAGTTCTGCTCCACCAGAGTGTACCCCTTTTATCTCTGCTTTCTTTGAGTGGGCAGTTTTCGTGATAGGCGGTCAGTAGGGCGGATTGCAATTGATCACTCGCAACTTCAATCTCTTTAATGACCTTCAGAACATCCCCCATCCGCGACTGCAGGGATTTGGTGTATCCCTCCCAGTCGGTATTCTTGGGGTCTCGGTATTGAAGGAGGGGTGGCATATTCTGAGCATGAGGCTTCAGAGGAAACCCTCCAGTTAACGATGTTCATGCTAATAAACTGCGTGCTTATCGTTAGGTCTAGAACTTCTTGGCGTTTTTTATGTTATAAACTATTAGCCCTTCACCTATTATATAATTATAAAGTTTCTCACCTCGTACGTTGATATTGGAGCTGCCCCAATCTCTGTGGTGAGCGTTTGCATCGCATCCCAGCACGAGTTGTTTGTTGTTCCTTCTGCAGTAGGCAATCAGTTCCCGCACTGCAGCTGGAGGGACTTCTTGTCCCAATTGTCCCGGGAAGTAAGCCGAACAGATGACTACGTCTCTCCTGCCGCTCTACTCCGGCATTGAGATTTGGATTGTTACTACGTCCTGTGTGCAGTACTCTGTTAACATAAAAAATTCTATGTTTTTCCTCGTAAGAATACAAGCCCTGGGTTTTCTCCTAGAGCTATATGACACCAACTTCCAGGGCAATTTAGGTCCGATATATGGCCTTCATTGGAAACCCAAGGTTCTTGGATTAAAGCGAAATCCAGTTTCTCCATGGCAAACCTCCCAGGACGTACGATGCGGCCCTAGCATGATGGAGGTTTGCCTGGAGGAAGTGGAGACCCGTCCCGTCCTAGCCGCTTTGCTGGCATTGGTCCGGTTGGGGGAGTTGGTAGGGATGGGGAAGAGGGTGTAGGAAGTGGGGGGGTGGTTTTTCCGGTTAGCCGGGGGTTCTATCCCCCCGCGAGGAGGTTGGCCCTTTCCTTTGGCCTTGGCCTTATTGTCTACGCGAGCTGGGTTTCTCTCACCCTTGCCCAAAGAAGGTTTGTTATCGTTTTTATCGCAGTAGAATTTTATGCTATAGTCCCCAAAAATAATAACCTCTTTTTTTCTTTTTTCTAATAAATGTAGGACTTTTTCAAAAATAGGTAGAAAGTCACTTACTGGAGTCAGAGGACATCGATATATGTATAGCTACCACTACTAAGTTTATATTAACGATGTATGCATAATGGGCTGTCCATTGACCTGTGAATGAAAAACCTAGCGGCTTAATACACTTTTTTAGGTCCATCCGAACCTTGCCATGCCTAGTACAGAAACCAAGGAACTTATAATTTGTGATGTATACATACGAGTATTGTTTCAGATCGTTCAGTATTGCGTAATGCGAAAATTATTGAATTGGTCTCACATGTTTCACATGGAAAAATTGACACTCTCTATTTCCGTCAATCGACCTATGGCGCACTGATGATCGCTAATAAGCGTGAAACAGCTGTCTGCGCACTGGAGGATTGACGGAGATAGAGAGCAACCCTCGTATATCGGCTTTAATATGCAGCGGCACATCTGTCTGCTCGATACCAATAAAATCCTTAAAGAGCTTATTTATTTGACACGCAGTTGCAATTCTAACAAAATAATAAATCATTAATTTTTATAACAGTGAACTTTTGCTAATTTCAATCAAAAAATGCGCTTCATCTCACTACAGCTAGAATTTTTTCAATGTCGGTGTCGACGCTACAATTCAAAGATAACTAAACAATTTTCTGCTTCCTTTTGCAATCTGAAAACAATTCATTCTGTCGATGCGGTGCCAACACAACATGATCCCAACCAAAGGCAACAATGGACAACCATTTTTCCGGCGAGACTAACAAAAGGTTGGTTTATTAGCGCTGCGGCAGTTTCGAATCAAAGAGGTCAGAGTCTGATTGAGATTTGAGCTACGAGGGGATATTGGTTTTCAGATATCGTCTGTTTGGAAAAGGGCTGTTATATCTCAAAACATATATATTTTCAGGAGAGCTTGTTAAAGTTTTATCAAACCAATAAATAAATATAAATAAATAAACTTTCAATTAGCACTTGGTTAGTTACACAAGAAAAAATATACACACAATCAAAAAATGTACATAAGTTAATCCCGTAAGTATGGTTTAACTATTGTGAATTGAATCACCTAAAAAAGTCCTCGCCGGCAAACCGGCGGCGTCCTCTTTGAAATGCATGGGCGGCGGGAAAGATATATTTTGTTTTCGTTAGGAGATTAATATAGATACATACTACATAGAAAATATTTATTGGAGAAAATATTTATTGGAATTTCATATTTACTTTTTCCAATACGCATGCTCACTTTACGCCTCTGAAAGGCCTTTAATATTTGTCTTTTCATCGTTTAACAAATACTACGATCAGTAGATACGATCAGTATACATGCCACTTATTTACAAAGGGTATCTAAATATTTCATGCTCTAGGATATGTAAAGTGGTACTTAACTTGTTGCAAATGACAGTAATGCAATTAGAATAACAATTCATGAATGCCACAATAACAGTTACGATAAACTGTCAGCAAATGGCTGTTAAAAATAACATGAAAATTACCAGTTCCCTCAAACAAGCGGCCTTACGTCCTGTCAGTTGTCACATTGACATTCAATCAATTTAAACAATTTAGGTTATGTTATACCATATTGTAGCACTAATATAATAACAGTTTATATAAATCTGCAAGGCATTATTTGATCTGATATTCAACTATTGTCTGGATCATATTACAACAAAAAATATATTTGAAAACTAGCTGAATTCATAAATGTAAGAAAAATAAAAATTGTGTTATACCGACACTAGACATAAGCGACATATTTTCACATACTGTAATTCTACCACAGATGTTCAAGCATCACATATTCTATATCACGACTGTTCCTGTATTTCCAAACAAAGCAAAGAAAATATATTTGAAAACTAGCTGAATTCATAAATGTAAGAAAAATAAAAATTGTGTTATACCGACACTAGTCATGAGCGACATATTTTCACATACTGTAATTCTACCACAGATGTTCAAGCATCACATATTCTATATCACGACTGTTCCTGTATTTCCAAACAAAGCGTATTTTGATACTTGATTTTAAGTTTAAGCACCTCATCCACCTCCGTCATTGTGATTGTGAAATCGTCCAAGTATTGTTATATTGCTATGCATAGAAGTTGAAACTGTTAACATTAGCTCAAATAAATATAGCTATTCGACATTTTAAACGATCAACTTGTTAAGAAGTTTTTATAAGACAGCACAAAATTATACTACCTGTAATGCATATTTATGATAGAATAATTCTAATAATTATTATCGAATTATTCAACATGCCTGCCTACAAATATAAAAATGATGGTGCCAGCTTTATCGCCATAGGGCAATAAATCATGCCGAAAGGGATAACGGTTACCCCACTCGTCGGGCTTCTTTTGAAGGATTAAGGGATCCTTTGTAGTGTCGGCACTCGGTAGGAGGACAAAAAATTTAACAGCTTTTATATTTCTGACGCGTACTATACATATCAAATACTTTCATTTCAATAAATTCGCTTCCTGATGGGACAATACTCGCGCCGCTAATGTATTTCCTACAAATAAGTGATGGTCTCCCCGGCGTGAAAAAACTAGCAGCAAAAAAGGGTCTTCTATCCGCCGGTGCGTCGTGTGTCCAAAGTCGATCGGCTAAATATTAAAGACTAGCCGCTTGTGCGGCGTGTCGCCATCAAGCATTAATTTCTTTGGTCGATTGTATTTGAGTATCGGGGGCTTTCAGATGGTTTTCGGGCATGTTTTGCGTTTATTTATTACGTGATTTCGCATACAATTAATGCACCCTGGTATAACAGTTTGAATGAAATGTGATTCAATTGAGAATAGTTAAACCGTACAAATAGACTTTTTGTTCAAAGTTCTCTAAACTACGTACCTCTTTAATACTATCTGTTCAAATCATAACACATAAATTACCAGGGCGAGAATTAAAATTTGATATGCCTGTATTTCTTTTTTTTTGCGATATTGCTGATAGTACGGAAAAATTTGAAGGGCTACAGCCGGACAGTCAGGCGCATCGTTAGGACTTTGATGGAAATGACTACTGTCTAATATCGCTAAATGTGTAATTGTGTGCTGAAGATATTAGACTGCTATGGAAAGTATGTAAAGGGATTAATCGTCACTTAAATTGCCACTATCGGAATCGTCCTATTCATACGAATTATCAATCATCATAACACATAATTTAGCCGTGACGTCATCAAAAGCTTTGAATAGTGCAAAGTTGCGCTTCAAAACCCTATCGCCAATTTGGAAGCGAATTTCCCGACGGCGCCGGCGTAGGTTGTATCTCACCTTATTAGTCTCATAATACTTACGGGGGCGTTCCTCTACCTCAGTATACATCTCAAGAACTTCCTGCAAGAACTCTGGGTCTACCATATTTTTCATAATTTCAAATTCATGATTTGCATTATCAGCAATTTTTCCATTGCGGAATAAAATTGAGAAAACTAGGGGAGTACCACGTGGTCTCATGCTTCGTAAGTCTCATAGCCTGAGCATCGTTTTATTTTTCTGAAAAAATACAATTTATGATGAACAAATCCTATGGTTAATCTCACCCTCACTGAACAATTTCACCCCCAACAGTACAGAAAACTATAACTTCAAAAATACGTAAATAGCAATGGGGGTTGGACTGATCATCTATGGTCTTGCTGCCTGTGCAGTATTATGTGTGTGAACAATCTCTCCCCAAAGCGTGTATGAGATTGTTTACAACTTTATTTCTGTATATTTTTCATATTTCAAAACTGAAGTTTATGATATTTTACTATTCTATTCCTATGAACACTTTCTATGTATCCACCATTCCTGAAGGATGTTTTCTAATAGCGTTTTCGACTTACTGCACTGATTTTAACCACGATTGCACTACAGCGCACATTGAAAACTCGTATGGTGCCCAGAAGTGCAATAAATCTGAACTGATAAGTCGAACATACATCAAATTTCAGTGCAATTCAAGTAACTGTTCTGTCAGCCAACTGATGACAGTTTGATGTCATTTTGCATCCCGAGAGCTCAATATCATTCTGTGGTGGTTTTGGAATTTGAATAGTTTGAGTCCGCCTTATTCAATCATTTATTCTATTTATCGACATAAAAACTAACAGCGTTTTGTGCAATATGGCCTTTGCACTAAAAATGATATATCTATATCGTTAAATAGATAGATAGACTAATCTTTATTCTTTTGATCATCACAGATGATATAGAACATGTCAAAGAGTGAGGCTTACATTTCTTAAAGAAAATAACAATAATTATATAATATTGTGATTATAAGTGAGGATCGCACTCACGATGTCAATCAAAATGTTTTCGAATAGATGAATATAATTATGATATGAGTAAAAAACGTCATAAAACACTTAACACTTGATGTACATGAAATTAAAAACAACAAAAAAAACAGAAAAATTTAAAACTTGTACATGTTAGAGTTAGGTTTACATATCTTGAAAACATTGCAACGATTATATAATATTGTGATAAAAAGCGAGGATTGCGCTCACGATGTAAATAAAATGTCTTCAAACAGATAGTACATGATACGAGTAAAAAAAATCCATCGTAAAACATTTAACACCTGATATGCACAAAATTAACAACAACACCAAAAACACAAAAATTTAAAACTTGTACATGTATCTACTCATAAAAATACTTATGTATGTCTTGTTGTATCTCTTCTTCCGTCAGTTTATGAACAACATCTTCAACAAATATTCGTATTTTTGGGACACCCGCAGCCGCTGTTTGCAATTTAACTAGAAAAACCTCAATTTCCTCATCATCCGAAGATAACTATATTCGCAGTTCTTCCAACTACACTTTCTGCATCTTTCATGCTACTATGTATACTACCCCACTACCCAGTTCTTAATTCAAAAAATTATTTTCTCTGACAAAACAGGTTATAATTAATACTTTATAGACGTCAAAAGTGCACTGAAAACCCCACGAGCTCAGAGAGTCCGTGGCGATAATTTGCACTCAAGCGCAATTAAGCGGATAAGTCGAAAACAAAAAACCACACCAGTTTTGCACTCAAATCTAAGACGAACATAATTTTAACACTCAGTTCCTATGAGTGCAGTGATAGGGCAATAAGTCGAAAACGCTATAACAACCGGCGACAAATATGAAGAACAACTTATTTTTGATCAATTCCACTCCAAATTATGGTATCCAAAAGTCCAAATATGATTATCAGTATTATACTTCCGGGTTCCTCAAAAGCTTCAACATTTACGAAACTCTTATTTTTATGATATATCAATGCACGTCCTTTTTAATTAAAGTGTATTCTGACTAAGTGCGCATTTATTCCTACATTTATGTATGTATGTGTACTATTAGTACATACAAACGTAACAAAACAACCAACAGAGAGACATGATAATGACTCATATTAGCCGTATAAATCAAGTGGGCCGTGCTTCATATCGCCGCACCGCGCTGTGCTTATATTGCGGGCATTGCTCAAAACATTGTTGCATATTAAACCAGTAGACAGTTTAATTTATTCTATTATAATGCAAACAAATGGCCCTAGTTCGTCGCGCGTTAATCAGTTTGTTGTAAAATATTCACTCTTGAAGGTTTGTACCGACTTGGCAGACGGGGTGGCATCAACAAGCAGTGCATTAAAGAGTATGCTTTCGTTCAGATTCATCATCAACACATTAATAATTAGATTTACCAATAATTGAAGAAGTAAACATAATTTAAATTAATATAAACTTAAAATCCAATGTAATCTGACACATGATACACTAATCGGCAAAAAAATTCTTTAAGATACTTTTAAAGGCTTTCACGATTCTCACACTTTATATTTTCTTGATACCTTTGGCCCCAATACCAATTAGTGTGTAATTCTTCGATATCTCGCAAGGTATACCTGATAGAAGAAAATATCAAATACAAAAGTTATTTGGTTACTTAAGTCGCGTATTTAAAAATATTTTGAAATATACAGGTTGTTGCGGGAAAGTGGGATAGTGATCAACTTGATTTTTTTATACGAAAACAAAACTTTCTTTAAATTTTTCTGGTTTCCATCATCGATATCTCTTTAACCCTAAAATATTTTTGGGATCGGTTGCGACGTTGCTAAGTTTTAATTTATTTTCTATTAATTTCCGGATTTGCAGGTCTCAAGTAATACGTCCAAATTGATATATTTCTTTAACTTTGTTTTTTTCAAATATGACGCGCTGTGTGTTTTATTTTAAATCGAAATGTCTACTAATACCCTATCTCGCCTTTTAATATTTTTTCGCGTTTACGACGTTGCCAAGTTATAAATTATTTTTCCAAATTTTCAAACAAATATCCCCGATGTTTATTAATAGAACACACTGTATATTTTATTTAACATATAAGTATTCCCTAGTAATGGTTTACGGCGTGAACAAGTTTTAACCGGTGTTCCTAATATAATAAAACCGTTTTCCTTGCTCATCCTATCTATTTCGGATACCAGATCATTAAAAAGTACTACTACACTAAGGAACGCTTAAATATCTTCAAAACTTGCAGAGCTGGAACGAGAAGATCAATACTTGCAGATTTTCTAACATGCAGAATTCAAAAATTCTAACAGCAGTGATGCTAGATTGACCACTTTTACGTTACCCGTCATAATTTTGTTATTTGAAATACAAATCCTCTACTTATTTTTATTGCAATGAATTGCGCATGTCGAATTTATTTAGATCTCTCAATTTCAAAATTTTGCTTCTAAAAATTACTGACATACGGCAGCAACGCTTTTTCGGTAAAAAGTACCGGAACGCTTAAATATTTCCAAAACTGCCACAGCTGGAGCGGTGAAATTCAATACTTGGAGGTTTTTGAACATTTGAATTTCACCGCTCCAGCTGTGGCAGTTTTGGTTATATTTAAGCGTTCCGGTGCTGTTTACCGAAAAAGTGGTGTTGTCGTATCTAAGTAATTAGTAGAAAGAACATTTTGAAATAGTGAGATCTTACTAAATTCGTCATACGCAATGCATTGCAATAAAAATAGGTACAGGATTCTACTAGACTGTACTAGATTTAAAATAACAAAATTAGGACGTGTAACGTAAAGGTGGTCAATCTGGCAACACTGCTGTTAGAATTTTTGAATTCTGCATGTTCGAAAACATGTAGGTATTGACTTTCTCGTTCCAGCTGTGCAAATATTGAAGATATTTAAGGGTTCCTGTACCTGTTACAGACCTGGTACTCGAAATAGATACTATGCAATGAAAACGGTTTTATTATTTTAGGAACACCAGTTAAAACTTGTTGATGCCATAAACCATTACTAGGGAGTACTTCTATGTTAAATAAAATATACAGTGTGTTCTATTAATAAAATCGGAGATATTTGTTTGAAAATTGGGAAAAATAATGTATAACTTGGCAACATTGCAAACGCGAAAAAAATATTACAAGGCGAGAAAGGGTATTAGATATTTCGATTTGAAATAAAACATACAGGGTGTTACATTAAAAAAACAAAGTAAAATGGCCTTCAAATTATCGTAATTTAAAATTTTGCCAAAAGCACCCTGTAGATGCAAATTGCTGATAATATCCAAAATAATATTGAATTGATATTCAGGTAACGCGCTAACTAATATTATTGAGAAAAGTAAAAGAAACATATCAATTTGGAAGTATTACTTGCGACCCTGCAAATCCGGAAATTAATAGAAAATAAATTATACCTTGGCAACGTTGCAACCGATCCCAAAAATATTTTAGGGTTAGATAGAGATCGATGACGGAAATCAGAAAATTTTGAAAAACTTATGGTTCCTTATAAAAAAATCAAGTTGATCACTATCCTACTTATCGAAGAATTACACACTAAATATCGAGGAATATGGAACTTATTTTTTATCCAACAAAAGCTGCGTGGCAGTCAGGCTTTTGCCTATACAGGGTTATTCACGTTATTCGACACGGAGCATAATGGCTAAAGTATTTGATAAAAAAGAAAATAATAATTTCGTGCGGATAGAGACCCATAAAGACTACATTTTAAAAATATTTTCATGTTATACACGGTGTCCCAAAAATACGAAATGTATCAAAGTTATGTTTTTTTAAATGGAACACCCCATATATAATTGCATATTCAGATTCCTTGGTGAATTCTAGTGTGACTTTATGTATCATACATGGGACCTCAAGCGAACCGTTTAGGTGTAAATCACCATTTTCGGTATGAGTAGATATCAGGAAAAAATTGAATATCGCAGAGATTATAAAGTTTGGAAGGCTGTGACTTTGCCGTGTTACTAAGCATAAAATGCGTCAGCTTTGATGAGACTGTCAAATTTAAATTACGTTTATGCTTGGAGAAATCGGTTGATTAATTAGGGAAGCTTCGATCAGCGATAACTTGATTTTTTCAAATGGGAATGCCTAATTTTTTTATACGGTTAAACGTAGAATTTGATAACCTTTCTAACGATATAACGTTATGAACATCAATCTCTGATAGTTATCATTTTGAATTTTCAAACAAATCGGCGTTTTTAAATTTTCCTACCTATAAGCAACGTAGCAGGCCATGAAATATAAACAAAAACCTGTTCAGGTAGAAGAAAACAACTAACTTAGCTGAAAAATACACACTAACTAGACTAAAGGGACAAGATTATAAAAATTCCTTACAAGAAATCAACTCTCCCAGAAACAACTGCGATAACATCTCTAAGGTCAAAGAGAAGCTGGAGTATGGCAGTAATAAATATTTTTTACAGTCTACTGGCTACCGCAATTTACTAGAGGTTAAAAGTTTCCAAGACAATTAAAAAATTAAAAACCCTGATATGAAACAAAAACAACTAGCGACTGTTGCTCCAGCACGCAACTATCAATCATATGTAATGGTGTAAAAAAGTACTAATTTGCGTCGAAATCGATACCTCTGACTGGAGCCCTTCTATTTTTCAATATCTATTAGCAATGTTGCAAAAAAGGAATACTGACAAATCAGATTTAAATTTTCTGCCATTTAAGTTATGTTTTATAATTTGAACAAATTTTAATTCATTCCTAATTTTCTGCGATCTTACTGAAGAATTTTCAGAGCTCCTCTCAGAGGTACTTTTGACCTGAGTTTTGACAGAATTGCATACTTTTTTATATCATTAAAAGTGAAATTTTATTATGAAAATAATAAACTGCTTACAACATCATCTAGTAGTTTTTATTTTATTTCAAAATTTTTAATGGTTTTAGAAACTGCGAATCTCTAGTACATTGCGGTAGCTAGTAGGCCGTGAAAAAATCCATTGCTACCATACTCCAGCTTTTCTTTGACCAAAGATATGTTACCGACGTTGTTTCTGGTTAGACTTTGTTTGTTGTGAATAATTTTAATAATCTTGTCCCTTTAGTCTAGTTCGTGTGTATTCTTCAGCTCAGATAGTTGTTTTCTTTTACCTGAACAGGTTTTTGCTTATATTTCATGGCCTGCTACGTTGCTTATAGGTAGGAAAATTGAAAAACGCCGATTTGTTTGAAAATTTAAAATTAAATGAAAACTACCAGAGATTGATATTCACAACCTTATATCATTAGAAAGGCTATAAAATTCTACGTTTAACTGTATAAAAAAATTAGGCATTCCCATTTGAAAAAATCAAGTTATCGCTGATCGAAATTCCCTTAATTAATCGACCGATTTCTCCAAGCATAAACGTAATTTAAATTTGACAGTCTTATCAAAGCTGACGCATTTTATGCTTAGTAATGCGGCAAAGTCACAGCCTTTCATATTTTATAATCTCTGCGATATTCAACTCTTTCCATATATACACTTATACCGAAAATTGTGATTTACACCTAAACGGTTCGCTTTAGGTCCCATATATGATATATAAAGTCACACTAGAATTCACCAAGGAATCTGAATATGCAATAATATACGGGGTGCTCCATTTAAAAAACATAACTTTGATACATTTCGTGTATTTGGGACACCCTGTATAACATGAAAATATTTTTAAAATGTAGCCATTATGGGTCTCTATCCATCCAAAATTATTGTTTTCTTTTTTATCAAATACTTTAGCCATAATGCTCCGTGTATAATAACGTGAATAACCCTGTATAGTATGAATTTGCAAGGTATCGCTATTAATTGTAGTTATTGCTATATACCTAAACAATGAGTCCATATATGCATAGACAAGGAACTGTTAGGATTCCAGGTATTTTGAATAAATTCTTAGAGCTAAATGTAGTTGCCACACTAACTATACGTATGATAATTTTCGTTTGAATTATGAAAAACTTGTATGCATTGGTGGGGAGCCTCCATAAATATTTCATTTTTAGCCGATATTCAATCTAGACTAATGCATTCCTAAGCATTGTTTTTTGGTCAACATTTGTAAGCTTTCTTAGGGTATTTTTTTTATAACTGAGCAGACCGTGTAGACACAGCCTAAATACCGGAGTACCGCAGCTGCTGTGAAAATGTTATGTTAGAGGAGCGGGACATGAATAGGCCAATACCCACAGTTTCAATATACAGGGTGTAACTTTTAAGGATGTCCACACCTATATTACCGTTTTGATCTTGCTCAGCTGATCATTTTTCAATAAGCAACATGGGTCCGGAAACGAACCGTTTCGGAGATAGCGCCACCGGAAGTAGTCCTTTCTGACGCCTGAAGATAGGCAATTAATTCGACGCCTTGCGGCCAGTAGCGTGGCCGGCGCGGTCTCCGGATCTCAATCCCCTGGATTTTTTCCTGTGGGGTCACCTGGAAGCACTTGTCTACCAAGGGGGTGCACCGCACACAGCAGAAGAGCTGATTGCACGCATTATTGCAGCAGCTGGAAACGTTAGGGAGCAGCCACAGGTAATCAACGCTGCCACTGCATCGGTCATCCATCGAGCCAGATTGTGCGAGCAAGAAGGCGATGGTCACGTGGAGCCTCTTCTTCACTGATTTTTGACTGATCTCGGTGTTTTTTGTTGTTGTTTTTTTGCAATGTTTTTTTTGTTTTGTTTGTTTGGTTTACTTTTGACATTTTGGCCATGATGATTAAATGTTGACGAACCGAATCTGTCTTAGCAGCTGATCCGTAACCACCTCTCTCCTCTGCCAATTACGAGGAATTGAATGGATTGCCTAACTTCAAGCGTCAGCAAGGATAACTTTCGGTAGCGTTATCTCCGTAACGGTTCGTTTTTGGACCCATGTTGCTTATCGAAAAATGATCAGCTCAGCGAGATCTACATGCTGGTATAGGTGTGGACATCCTTAAAAGTTACACCTTGTATAAATCTGGTAGTCCATTCCAAGCCTTAGATACCCTGGGAACCAATATGCGATCGCACCGATCGGTTCATGAGGTACGAATAACGACCGCCTTAGAACTAGATGCAGTTGTCGCACGGGTGCATCTGATAGGATCGGCTGGCGGTAGAACAATAGAGGATAGCTCAGAGGAGGAGATTCCGTTTGAATATCGATAGAAGATTGGGAGGTCACCAACCGCACGTCGGTGAAGGAGCGCGGTAGCGCGTCAAGGCCGGGTCACCAACTAGTCAAATTGCCCTTCTCTGGATGATATATCAAGCAGTAGTAGTAGTACTAGGGGGAGCAGCTGCAAAATTTGAGACCAATACTCCAGGCCAGGTCTTTATTGGGCTTTATTTAGCGTGAGAAGGTTAGACAGTGAGAAGCTTTTTTCCAGCAGTTGTTGCAGTTGACGCAACGTGTTCATGCCAGATCGCAGATAAGAGCTTGAATGAGTTACTTCTGGCAGAGCCTGAGAGTTCATTAGATACGAGTATTGGCTTGGTCACTTCTTATTTAATAGGGTACTATGCTGGGTTTTGGAAACTTTCAATTTTACCATATTCTTGAGCCCCCAAGCGGTAATAGTCCTCAGATCCTTTGAGAGCGAAGCAGCTGTTGTCAGCCTGCGTTCCAGCTCGACCACAGGGAGTCTCATGATGCTGTCATCCGCAAAACTGTGGATCATTGGTTGAATTTTAGTTAAAATAAAAATATAAAAATGATTTTGAAATAAATTTTCAACGCCTAATATTTTGAAACTTAAGTCAACGTTTTCGTCTTGGAATAAGGTATGGATTTACCTCCTCCATTTTTTCTGAATTTTGGTGTGTACTGACAAAAATACTAAAAAAAATAAGTATACTATAAAGGGTATGTTTATATAGACATTTTTGTTTGAAAGTATGCACTCTTGTCTCCCTCAGTTTGCTGACAGGTCATTACCTACTAGAGGTTTGTGTACTTATATTAAATGTACCTACCTATTTCCTTACGACACCTATTCTCTAAAATATTAGTTGCTATTCAAAGTAATAGCTTTTATAAAACCCATTGCATTATTAATTCTCTCTACAGTTTTTATTTCATAGCTCATTTTATATTTTTTATACCCATTGTCTATTAATACTTGCACTACCTTCGTGAATTTATAGTTGCCGTAAGCACACGCACCTCCAAGACTCCAATGCATAGCTTGCAACATAAGATACGCGTATTAGTATACGTAACCCTCTAGCCTCATGTAACGACATACCTTGAAAAAACAAGAAAATACTTTTAAGCGTAATCCGCTGAAGGTGAGATCACATTCAAGAAGCTTCTAGCTGTACGCAAGATCCCCTGTTCCCAGCCATATTGTGGCCTCATATGAAAAATTCCCATTTCCTGAAAGGATTTTTTTATTTTTCTCCACCGAACAAGAACTGACATTCGGCATAAGGATTACCAAGACGGAAATATCTTTTATTAAAATGTAGTCAGGAGTACGAATAATCCTGATGTAGTTCCCTAGATAGTCCAAGCATCTTACAATAATAGTAAGACAGAGTAAGAAACGATGGTGCTCGTTTTTACGTATACAGATATTTTAGCTGCGTACATGCTAGGCCGACCGACGATAAAAAGACATAGACCACGCCATTCATTCATAATTCTCACAGATTTTATTGCCAACATCAACGACGCATAGTTTGTGGGCTAGGAGTGTGGAGGGACGCGAGGGGCATGGAAAAATGGCCGCCACCCGTAAAAACAGGTCCGCCACTCTAGCGGTACAAAAATCACTGCAGGAACCATACGTGTATCAAACCAAATTTATTGTAAGGTTCAAAATGATGTCTGTAACATTTTTTTTATTTCTTTGATTTGAGCATGAAGTTGTGATACTAGGCTAACGAATTTTCATTTAGGTAATTCAGATTTAGGTATAGATTTAAATGTGAACAAAATGTGCCAGTAGTTATACAAGTAATATAATTTAACTTTTTTTTATTTAAGGTTAACTTTAACCCTGTGTATCTGTCACAATAACTACAAATACTAATATACTATGTCACACATGACAAATATGGGAAATTTTCATATAAATCAGTGCATGGCCTGTCGCAATACGGCCCCGGGTTGTAAAAGAAGAAACATAGAAATTTAACTGTACTATACAGGGTGTTAATTAAGTATGTTAACAAACTTCAATCACGAATAGTACTCCGAAAAATAGAAAGAAAATGTCATATGAACATGGGTCCGGAAATGCTTCCTAAGGGAGCTACGCTCCTTTGCATGGGGCACCCTGAAGACGGTTGTCCCTCGATATTCTCGAAACCATTCATAACAAAATTACGAAATTAGGTACTATGGGTAAACTTTTGACGCTGAATCTCATTCTGAATTCAGAATTTCATAATTTTAATCAGAGGCATATCATACGGGAGGAGTTAAGGGTAAAAGTAACCCCATTTTCTAAATGGTAGTTTTTTGACATTTTGATTTTAGAATATGGTATTTCAGAGATTTTTGCGTAAAAATGGTCTCTTGGTACATCTCGATAGGGCTAATCGTTTTCGAGAAAAATGCAAATAATTGAATCAATGCAGGCTATTATAAATAAATAAATGTTCATCTATTCAGTAAGTGTGCTGTGGAAAGCAATTGCAATAATTGATAAACAACTTGAGAACTGTCAGTTTATTAAGTTTAGGGTTATTACAAAACATTTGGGTATTATTTTCAAAGTAATATTATTTAATAAGAGTTTGAACAAATAAGAAATAAAATACTAAGACAAATAGAGGATGTTTTCTTAAAGTAAGTGTTGGAAGTGACCGCCACCAGCTTCAATACAACGGTTCAGTCGCCTAAACCAGAACAAATACACATTATCTTAGTCACTAGTTTAACTCCCTTGTAAAACCTTACCTTAGTTATCTGTATCTGATACGTCCATTTGAATTGAAATCAAACCACATTTGTTGAAAATGCAATTTTACTAACATTTCAGGAACTCCTCTGTATAGATTTTGAATATTTAAGAGAATGTATAAGAAGTGACCGAAACGTTAGTAAAAAATGCCTTTTCAACGAATGCGGTTTGATTGGTTTTCTAATAAAAGGATTCGTCATAAGTGATTATGGAATCGGTAAACATTCATCTAACGATCATAAAATGATCTAACCTTTATTCATGTCTAAATAAAATTGTCTTTGTTAAAATGCTTCTTGATCTATGACCTCTGTCTGAATTACTTTTCTTCGCAGTTTCATGATGAATTCTAAGCTTGAAATAACCACTTAATATCATTTTAATAAGCGTGATAAATTTTCATTTTTTATATTAAATATGCCACTAGTCTTGTGGAAAAATCTGAAATATTTTTCTGCAGACTGACAAATTTGCAGCAGTACTTCTGACGCCATGGTTAATTTACCATACTGCTTGATCTGTTGCAGACGCGAGATTGTTTGACTGGTTTCTAGAGAATCCAAACATTTTGTGCAAGTCAAACGTTTTTTTATGCTTTTTACCACAAACCCTGCAATATAACCTACAACGTCCTCATTATAAGTTGTTAAATGCCACGCCTTTAAAGAAATTTCATACATTTTCATGTCTGTTCGATTTTTTTTTCATATTCTAAATATTCTTTGCTATCTGAAATGTCGTTTCCATAATCATCTGTCCACTGCCACATGACAAAATAGTAAGATGTTAATTTATAGAAACATTACCAGTATTAGGGCCTTTAACTTCAGTATGAATAAGGAGACGTTTGTAGGCAGCTTCAAATTGTCTAGCAGTGGGATTATTATTGAAGCCTCCTTTCCCACGAATTGCGCCAAAGAATAGTTCTAAATGATCTTGAGAGAGCTTATTAGTTAAAATATATTTTAGTCTTTGCTCTTCGAGGCAATAAGTTTTGTATAATAATTTCAAACTATTTATACAAATGAGAAAGCCCAAGAATCCCATTTTTCTGGGCGATTTGACAATAGATGTATTAACTAATTTTAAACCATTAATGTAAGTGATGACATAATGTAAAAAACCAAAAAAGTTCGGTAAAGTTGCTGGTCATTAAATAATTGTACAAATTTTGCTGTTGCATCAGCATGCTGGAATCCAGGCAATTTTTCAACATTTTCCAAATATATTAACGCATGTGAAAACACTTTTGCTTAATGTTTGGGCAGCTAGTTTAACATTCATTTTTTCCCTAGCCCACTGTAAATGCCGGTTCCTCAACTTCGTGCCTAAGGTCAAACCTTCAAAGTCTTGCTTTTCCACTAATTTAATTAACAAAGATCAATCTATCACATTACCGCAATCGTCAGTTAAAACTTTTTGCGACCCTAATGTATTCCTTACCAATTTCATCATGTGGCAAGGATCCAAGAATATAAAAACCTCTTTACCTATAACAGGATGAATGAAACTTGACTTTATTTGTTCTGGATTTTCAAAACTGGCGCCTAAACAGCTGGCCATTCTCATATTCACTGGCGCTCCATCAAAAGTTAATGATGCCACAGTTACTCCTGAATCATTGACAAAAATTAGGCATTTTTTTACCAATTCTGCTTTCTCCATGCCAGTTAACCCATCAATAAAAAAAAGCCTACAGGTATTTTCCAAGAGGCACTGAGAGCTACCAACATAAAAACAAGGACCCCCTTAGCCTCTGGAAGAACATCTGAATCTAGTTTGGTTCCGATATCAAAATATCCAGAGAATGTTTTACCTGTCCACTCAACTTGTTGATGGATAGACATCTCATCAAACACCAAATTGCATATAATTTTGTGATTGCTCGATGGTGCTTCCTCACATTTCACTTTAAGAGAATGCAGTGCCTCTTTTGTGAATCCTGGTGGTCCATCAATGGACTGGTACCATTTGTTGATAGTACTCAAGTGAGGCAAACATAAATTATATGTTTTCCTCACAGAATTATATGCTTTTGGTGAATAGAATGACAATGTTAAAGCAAAAGAATGTGAAGCTGGATTGTATTTTTTGCTAGAGTGTCCTTGAAGCACTCTTTCGAAAATTTCCAGAGGTGAACCGGATAGGGATGCCTGAAAAAAAAGTAAGTTGAACAACTTTGTTCACCATTTCGTATGACTATAATATCATTTAATTGGATCTCTAATTAATGTATGAGGAATCATACTTATCATACAAAGTTGATAACATTTAATAGAAAGAAAATAATGCTTACTCTTAAAATGCCTTCTGCTGATTCGGTAATATAGGATTTACTTCGTAAAAGTTTCATTAAGCCATTCAATGATTTCACCCTTTTCTTCAGATACGTTACAGAGGTCTGAAGACTATGAATCTTTTTTCTTTGCGCCACTATAACTGACTTCATTTTTCGAAAATTCCTCTTGGCTTTCGGAGAGGAAAAATCGTCACTAAACAGGTCTCCAACGTAGCGCTTCTTTCTACAAATATACAATAACAATACATTAGTTCAAGTATACTATTAATTTAGATTGAAGAACGTAATGGAGATACTTGAAAACATAATTTACATCTATACTTAAAAAAAAGGGGGGTAATGTGAACTGTTTTTATCATTGTTTTAAACCAGTGATTCTCACAAATAATAACATGCAAGGTATATGGAATATTCACCTTGTTTTTAACTTAGAAGCTGTATCTTGGTCAATATCAAATTTGGCAACAGTTGCAGCCTCTAACAGTTGTTCTTCTATATCTGAAGCAGATATTTTGGAAGATGAAATGGATATACCTTGGTTTTCCAGATGTTCTCTGTAAAACAATAAAAGCCAACTAAATAACTTTGCATACAAGAGTATATTAACAGAAGAAATGAACAAATAAGTTTATAAACATCAATGTTTATAAAATAAACATCAGTATTTATAAAATAAACCTTAGAGATTTAAATTATGAATTCCATAATGCTGATATATCCTGCTCCTCGCTCATAAATAAACAAGTACCTCCATATGTATCTTCATCACAACCCTCAAAGAATTAAAGCCAGTTTGAACTAAATGTTGCCTTTTCATTTATTTCATTTATTTTAGTGTAGATTTAACTTAAAGCTGTTTTGTTTAAGTTTGTGTTATTTTACTATTAGATGTAATCACCTTTGATGTTTGTATGTACTGTGAACCATAAATAAATAAAAAGGAGTCTGGTTGATTGACTCAATACCTTCTTATAAAAATAACGCTTGGTACTACCCACATTGTAAAAACTGTAAAACTTTCCAAATAGTTAATTTGTTACAGGCTTGTTGACATTTTATCTAATCCAGCAATATATAGAGCAAATCAAGTGCTTGTCACAGAAATAACCATTGCATGTAAAGTTACAGAATATAATATCATATATCCTAATTGACTTTTAATTAGGATAATTATACATTTTCCAGCAGTAGTTTCAAAAGGATCAAATCACTTTTCTATAGTGTTAACTGTAAAATAAAACTGTCAGATGTAAATTACAACTGATAGTTTGAAATTTTACTTGACAGTTTAGTGCAATTAGATCATTTTGAAACTACTGCTGGAAATTGTATAGTTATAATTTATAATACTATTGTCTATTATATTCTATTTTATTATGGCAAAAATTTATTTATATCACTCATCCCGCAGGTAATAAACTGGTAGGGGGCAGATCCTCAAACCGTGGTCTTAAACATAAGAATATTCAAATAAGATACTAGGGAATCAATTACTAAAAATAGCTATTTACACTTACATTACTTTTTTCAAAACCTAACTACTAGATAATTAACTATATCTATACATAATAAATAATTCTAATCAAAATTACTTCTGAATCTCTCTTTAAACAGATTAACCTTCATTGTCATCTTCGCTTGATAATGGAAGAGTTGTATTGCTATCACCATTATCCCTTACAATTGATTCCTTAGTGGGAGAAGCAAAGTCATGTTTCTGTGGGGACAAACTTATTGTAGAACTTGTGCTCGAATACAAAAAATAAGTTAACTCCTGTGCCTGACACCAGTTATATAATTGTGATGAAATCACTGGGTCTCAAAATATCCCACATAGGTATATTAAATAAAAAATGTCTCCCTGGGCATGCTACAACATATGGTTGTTTTCAATCATGGAAATTCACAGCAGTAGGTGATAAAAAGATCAATATTTGAAAATTATTTTGATTTAGTTGAAATTGTGTATACTATACCTTGATACCACAATTCATGGCACCAACAGCATGCAGATATCGAAGTAGTTTGTGCAAGACTCTCACATTCGCATCTTAGACCTTAATACAATTTGTGAATCTGCAGTAGATTTCTTATAGCGTTTTCGACTTACTGCCCTATCACTGCACTCATAGGAAGTGAGTGTCAAAATTATGTTCGTCTTATATTTGAGTGCAAAACTAGTCTAGTTTTTTGTTTTCGATCTTTGGATGATGAAATTGAAGCATGTCTTGTTACATTGCAAACAACGACTGAATGTGTCCCAAAGATACGAATGTTCGTTGAAGCTGTCGTTCATAAGCTGACGGAGCAAGAGGTTCAACAATATATAACTATTTACTGTTACAAAAATCATAGTGATATTAATTTTTAGTTTCGCAAGCACTTTCGTCTAAGTAGAGCCAGCTTGAACAACCTTATTTGTGAATATGGGAACTCAAACTTCTATCTTGCCAAGAATACTTGGCTAAGAGTTCCAAAAGTTACTCCAGCTGAATCGGAAGTGCTCATGTTTGTATGGTTTGCCGCCAATCATGTATCGATGCGTGATGTAGCTCAACGATTTAATGTTGCAGTAAGCACATGTCACAAGGCGATAGAGAAGGTAATTGAGTTTCTTGTGATGCAGGCGCCTGTGTATATTAAATTCCCAGAGACAGAACTAGAGAAGGAGCAGATGTCGATTGGGTTTGGAGCTGTATCATCTTTCCCATGTGTGTTAGGTTGTATTGATGGAACTTCGATTCCAGTAGTTACACCAGCACATAAAATTAAAGCAACATATGTAAATCGCCATGATGAACCCTGCCTCACCCTACAGGGTATATGCGACTTCAAAAAATGCTTCATTGATGTATTTACAGGAGTGCCTGGGAAAATTTATGATGCACATGTTTTAAAACTTTCCGATATTAGCCAAAGAATACCTTTTATATGCGGGAGTAATTATCACCTGTTGGGTGACACTGCATATCCCATTCGTGAGTGGTTGTTGACACCATATCGCGATTTTGGGAATATTGGAGAAGGTGAACATCTGTTCAATAAAAAGTTGTGCTTTACAAGGGTGTTAATTGAAAATGTGTTTGGTCTCCTTAAACGCAGATTCAGGCAGTTAACAAAAGTACACATGCATGGGGTTGATAAGATTTCCAAATTTATTATCAGCTGTTGTGTACTGCATAATGTCTGTTAAATTACTTTGGTAGTGTTTCATAATGGTAGTGGTACAGTCCTTTAAATACCTGTAGCTCTTGAATTAATCACTTTAGACCCCAAGTGTGCTAGTTTGTTGGAATTGCTTTATCGGGAGGAACACACAAAGTCACATATATAGAGGGTGTCCCATTAAAAAAATTTAATCGGACGTCACGTGACCAAAAACAAAAAATACCTCATTGGGTGACACTATAATAAGAAAAGATACTATATTTGCCCTAATTTACACCCCCAAAATTATAATTCGCTACTACTGCCCCCCAGTTCCGATATATTGCTTGTCTCAGTCGTCGTGGGACACCCTGTATAAACAAAATACAGAAACACAACAAAACAAATATCGATATAGATTAGAAATACTACTTTTCAGAAGTCTGACCTAGTAAATATTTTTCTAACAGAGATTTTTTCTTTATGTTTACGCTCCTTAATTTCTTCCTTTTTACGATAAATTTCTTCTAATGTTTCCTGGATTGTTTTTTGTTTTGGCTTGTTAGAAGTTCTTGGGGTTTTTATAGGCTCTTTTAGGACCCTTACTGTGTTCCCTGATCTTAGCACTTCTGGCTGTATGCTGTCGCCAAGCGCACATATTCTATTAAGTCCATCTTCAAATGGTATGTCGGTTCTTACTTGCCCAGTGTGACTATCATGCTCTACTATTTCTTTCTTTCTCTTAAGTAAGGTCTTGTACCTGTTCTCTACTTGAACAGCACTATACTTTTTGTTCAAAATTTTATTTATATCAAGAGATATCTGCTCCCACATCTTTTTTTTTTGTTTTAAATTTTTTTTGCGGACCTACTTGGGATACGTACAGCACGTATTTATCTAGTAAGAGGTTTGTTTCACCATCGCTCCATTTGTTATCGCAGCCATCCTCCCTGTTTACCGCAGGTTCTATCTCCCTGGGCAAGTCAGTATCTAAATTATCTTCAGATGGGGTTGAATTTGCAGTCAACATATTATTTTCATCTGAAAATAGTTGCAATTCGCTGGTAGTCTTTGCCCTGATTGCAGCAAAACACGAGTGCGCAAACAGATCAGCACCGTTAATCAGCAATTTACAATAACCGCACGATACATATCGGTTATCTGCAAATAATTTTCATCATAAAACAAAATATGAATTAAAGAAGTGTTATTGTACCTCTGGCATGAGCCTGCATCCTGGGTTGATGCAAAAGCCATAGGTATTTTAAATTTTACAGAAGACTTTTAGATTACTGGAGCATTTAAACTATTCAAATCATAGACAAAACTCGTCAACTTTCTCGTATAATAATTTAAACTCAAAAACCACAGAATGAAACTGAGCTCTCGGGATACAAAATGACATCAAGCTGTCATCAGTTGCCTGAACAGAACAGTTACTTCTGTTGCACTGAAATTTGGTGTATGTTCGACTTACCAGTTCAGATTTATTGCACTTCTGGGCACCAGACGAGTTTTCAGTGTGCACTGTAGTGCAATCGTAGTTAAAATCAGTGCAGTAAGTCGAAAACGCTATTACTTTGCTAGAAGGGCATGTGACAACATTGTTTTTGCTCAGCTTTGGTGCCATCAATCGTGATATAGGTATACACGACAGAAATTCACCAATAAATGCTTATGCTATGTAAGAAACATAGGTATACAATCACCCGCAATTAACAATCTCATTTAACTAACTAAAATGATGGTTTGTGTTTGAAGTGGTTCATTTTTTTAACTATAAAAATTGTTTTTTCAAATCTATATTATGCTATCCATCAACGCTTGTGGATCACTCCCTTGGACTCCATGGACAGGTATAGGCACAGCATCTCGTTTCAGATGTCTCACCCCATCCCCATTCGCTTTTAGCTCTGCTTATGCTCTCCACATTTAGCTGACAAATACGAATAAAACTACCGATATTTCTAGTCTGTAAGTTTTTAGCACTTATGTTCGTCATGTTTTAACCAGGAAGTCTCAAAAAAATCTTTTTTTTTTTGAGTCTGGTTGCCAGGTTCGCTCTAGCTCATTTAGCGTTACCCAGGGTGCACGTGTAGCTTCCTGCTACGGACGCGAGCTAGTCTGCACATGCATCTCCAAACTACTTTTGGACAATAAGGTTGATGTCATAGCAATCCAAGAAACTCACGCCGACAGTGAGGAATCACTCACCAGACGGGGACACATTTCTGGTTATACATTACTGGGAGCCACTTACCACCATACTTACGGCGTAGCCTCTTATATTCGCAACAATATTGACAATGCCCAACTCATTTCCAATGACACAAACAACAACATACACAGCGTAATAGTAAAAGTGGGAGAAGTCACAATTGTAAACGTATATAAGCCACCGGCAGCGGAGTGGCCTGAACAACCACTTCCAGTACAACAGCATCCGGCTATATATATTGGACACTTCAACAGCCACCACCAACGGTGGAGATACCCCGAATGTGACGAAAATGGCACAAAGTTGGCTGACTGGGCTGATGATAATGATATCTTTCTTGTATTTGATGCCAAAGATAAAGGCACTTTCAAATCAGCAGCCTGGAACTCAGAAAGTAACCCTGATTTGTGCTTTGTGAGCTGCAACCGGAAATGATCCCTATACCAGCTAACAGAAAAGTCGCAGAGGCCTTCCCACACAGCCAACACAGGCCAGTTTTCTTAGAGGTGGGAATCCAAATACCCCTAATACGATCCATCCCTCGGCCTCGATGGAATCTTGTAAAGGCGGACTGGTGTAACTACTCACGGGAGCTGGACCGGCTGGTACAGTGGATACCGCCAACATCAAACAATTACAAACGTTTCGTTGGAGCAGTGATGAGCGCTGCAAAAAGGACCATTCCTAGGAGATACAGGAAGGAATATATCCCTGGGTGGGATGAGCGGTGCGAACTCCTATACGGCGAATTTCAGGAAACCAACAATCCAGATATTGCCGACGAACTCATCTCTGCCCTGGACAGCTCACGAAGACGTAAGTGGGAGGAGACTACGTCGGAAATGAACTTCCAACACTCAAGTCGAAAGGCCTGGAGCCTTCTTAGAAAACTAGGCTCAAGCACGCCATCCACACGGGCACCGTCGGGAGTAACTCCAGACAAGATTGCTGCGCATATTGTAGAAACGTCAAGAGCACCTTCTGATAGAGAGCATACAAAACGCGTGAAGAAGGGATTGAGGAGGAACGCTCCTACCCAAACAACGTTTTCCCGACCCTTCTCGATCGAAGACATTAATAATGCCATATCAGATGTTAGGCCTGGAAGGGCTCCTGGTTTCGACGGCGTCCTGCCGGAATTTCTCATTCACGCAGGTCAGCAAACAAGAGTGTGGCTATCTCTCTTCTTCACGAACCTCCTTAATACGGGAAACCTCCCACGGGAATTCAAAAGAACGAAGGTCATATCAATATTAAAACCCGGTAAACCGAACGATCAACCCGCCAGCTACAGACCTATAGCCTTGCTCAGTTGCTCCTATAAATTGCTAGAAAGAGCTGTCTACAACCGATTGAGCGCGACTATCTTAGACCGGGTCCCGATAACGCAGGCTGGTTTCAGACCGGGTCGCAGTTGTTGTGATCAAGTACTGTCCCTCACAACGCATATAGAGGCAGGCTACCAGCAAAACATGAAGACGGGAGTGGCGTTTGTTGACCTCACTGCCGCATACGATACGGTCTGGAGGGAGGGCCTCCTATACAAGTTGCTGCAGGTGATTCCCTGTCAGACCACTACAAGACTCATAAACAACATGTTATGCGACAGAAAGTTCCAAGTAATCCTAAACGAGAAAGCAAGCAGGCAGCGCAAATTGAACAACGGACTTCCACAAGGCTCAGTACTGGCCCCCTTACTTTTCAATCTATATATATCTGACATGCCAGAAACAGTCAGTTACAAGTTTTGCTATGCGGACGATATAGCCATAGCTTTTTCCGATAAGAGCTTCAAGAACGTTGAGCATACTCTTTCTAACGACTTGTTAGCTCTAAACAACTACTTCAAGAAATGGAGACTAGTACCGAGCCCCAACAAAACCGAAGTTTCCTGCTTCCACCTGAATAACAAACTAGCTAAATATGAACTGCAGGTACTTTTTGCAGGCGAACCCCTGAAGCATAACCATTTCCCAAAATATCTTGGAGTAACGTTAGATCGCACCCTCTGCTATAAGAAACATCTCGCAAACACTGCAGAAAAACTCAGAACACGCAACAACATTATCCAAAAGCTGTGTGGAACGACGTGGGGTGCCACTGCTCCAACTCTACGAACCAGTGCACTAGCTCTTGTCTATTCATGTGCTGAGTACTGTGCGCCTGTCTGGATTAACAGCCATCATACCAGACTAATTGACGTCCAACTAAATCACACTATGAGACTTATTACAGGCGCAGTTAAGACAACCCCAACTCAATGGCTGCCTGTACTCTCTGGAATAGCCCCACCGCAGCTGCGAAGGACTGACGCCCTTCTAAGGGAGTATAACAAGATTACGGCCAACAACAAACTGCCTATCCACCGAGCAATACCCCCGTTGCAAATAAACAGACATTAATCCCGACAACCACCAATAAGGGATGCAGAAGGGCTTAGAACCAACAACTTCGACTCCTTAAACCAATGGCGCTCTCAATGGGAAGGTTTTGCGGAACCATTCGCGATGCGCATTTATGGGGGCAGCCTTACTTCCAGGATCAGAACTACCCCGGAAAGAGTGGGTAAAACTTAATAGAGTCCGAACAGGCCACGGCAGATGTGCCGACTCCCTTTACAAGTGGGGCTATGTGCAATCTCCCTTATGTGACTGTGGCGCGCCCCGCCAAACTATAAACCATATTACGAGCGAATGTGAACTGCGTGCGTTTCAGGGATCGCGAGAAGAGTTCTTCACAGCCACACCGTTGGCGCTAAAGTGGTTGAAAGAACTTGACATCAACCTGTAAATACCAAAGACTGTGTATCTTAGTTTGTAGCTGTATGTGTTTTATTTTAGTATAGGTTATAATAGTTTTTCTTTTAATCTATATTTGCTACCGTCATGTTTTTGAGCCATACGATAAATAAAATAACCCCATCCCCATTAGGTATAATAAAAAAATCGTCTTCTTTGAAATGGTTTGAGCAGATATTAACTCTTTTTGGAAACTGATGGTCCTACTCAAAACCAAGAAGAGAAATCCATATTTTCCTTTTTTGAGGGTCAGAAGGTAATCTGGAAAGTTATTATATTGTATTCAATATCTGTTCATCTAATTGGTAAACTTGAAGAACAATTAGAACAAAATACTTGAAGAACCTCAGTCACCTCAGTATTATGCCTATGGCCTATGCTAGTATGGCACAGAATAATAAATTGTATACTCACAAAAGAAATGTTAAATTATCTGCTTGAGGTTGATAACTATATACTTTACAAACGTAGCACCGTCTACCCATCTTTTTCTAATAACAAATGTCTATTACGCAACGATTAACACTCCAGAAAACGTAAGTGAGTCGGTAAAACTTCAACACAAACAACGGCTAAAAACAATATGGACGACAGCACGCACGTCACCTGAGTCCTGACATCACTACTGGACTGCCAACTGAAATACAAAAAATATCCTACGCTTTTACTACGTTACATTTATGAATGGGACAATGTTGTCATATATACAATCTTGCGATGCCATACGGACGCAATAATTTTTTACGACATTATTACACTATTATATCATAATTATTTATGTAATTATAAAAATAAAATGATTTAGATTCGATGACTTTTCAAACAACACGCCAAGCTTTTAAATTATTCAACATGTTAAAAATACTATCGTAAGATTCGCAAGTAGCATTTATGATGATTCCAAATTAGGTAAGGCAATTCAATTCAATTCATTTATTTATCCATCAGATCTGATACAGATATTGGATACGTCAGCATACACAAGATTTAAAAAACAGTATTGTAAATTCACATTTTAGACGATTTAGACATACATATACAAAAACCCATAATAGATTACACAAATTAAAAACAGTTAGTATTCATGCATTACATGCATCGTAAAACTCTTGCAAGGAGTAGAAAGCGCCACTTGTCAGAGAGCCTTTCAAAGCACTTTTAAATTTTGCCCCATTTGGACAACTAATGGAACTAGGTAGAGATCTGAATTGTTTATGGCCCATATAAAAAGGACTGGTCTCGTATATTGCGGTGTTGTGCTTAATTGATCTAAGTGAGTTGCTGCCCCTAGTATGGTAACTATGCAAATCAGAATTTTTTTCATAATTATCTAAATTTGTCTTGGCAGATAATATAGATTTATATATATAAATTGATGGTAATGTGAGAATGTTGTATTCCTTAAAGGTAGATCTACACGACTCCCCAAACTTCAAATTTAAAATAAGTCGAATCAGTCTTTTTTGCGCTATAAAGAGTCTATTTGCTAACGCGGAATTTCCACAAATTATTATATGGTATGATAGATGTGGATATACAATCGAGAAGTAAATGCTAACTAGCTGGGCAACATTAAAATAGCTTTTCAGTTGTAACAGGGCATAATAACTTTTACTCAACTTTTTACTAATTTTGTTGGTGTTCGTTCTCCAGCTCATATCGCTATCGATGTATAAACCTAGAAACTTCGCTGAACTTGACATACCAATAGAGTCAGCGTTAACCTGAACAGAAAAAGTATTGCTAATTTTTCGATGTGAACCTGATCCAGCGCAAAACTGCATACATACTGTTTTATGCGCATTCTTCTTCTTCTTAAGGTGCCTTATCCAATTAGTGGATGTTGGCGACAATTCTGGCATACTCCTCTCGATCTTGTGTGGCTCTAAAGAGTGCGTGCGCATCGAGATTTGTCCAATCCCTTATGTTTTTTAGCCATGAGTGTTTTTTCCTTCCGATGCCTCGTTTTCCTTCTATCTTTCCTTCCATTATAAGTTTTAAGAACTGGTACTTGGAATTTCGAAATATATGACCCAGATAGGCAGTTTTTCTTCTTTTTATTATTGGCAACAATTCTCTTTCTCTACCCATTCGACTTAGAACTTCAACGTTTGTTGTGTGATTTGTCCAGGGAATTTTGAGTAGTCTTCTAAATACCCACATTTCAAAGGCCTCCAATCGATTCATCACGTTGGCCTTTATGGTCCAGGTTTCTACACCATATAGCAGTATGGAGTAAATGTAACATTTAACAAATTCACAATTATAAAACTATGTCTACACCACGTCGTGAATTCAGCAGAAACAAGATTCATCTTATAACCGAGTTCTTCCTCAGTTTCAGCATCAGTAGTTATGGTAGTGTCATCTGCGTAAAATACTAAACAATTTGAAGTTATATGTAAAGGCATGTCATTAATAAATAGAATAAATATGAGTGGTCCCAGAATAGATCCTTGTGGGACACCAAGGCAAACATCATATTCATGTGTCATATATTCCTCAACTTTTACGACAAACTTTCTATGATTAAGATAGGATTTAATGAATGAGAGGAATGTACCTCTAAAACCTAAAAAATACAACTTATTCTCTATAATTTTTAAGTCTATTGTATCAAATGCCTTAGATAGGTCAAAGAAAAGCGCACCCACAAATCTTCTCTTATCAAGACAAGTGTACAGATAATTTAGAAAAAAGGATGATGCGCTTTCCGTTGACCTGCCCGGGCAAAAAGGACATAGTTTAACATATGATTGGATATAGACCTTTCAATTATCTTACAAATTATTGTGGGAACCATTATTGGTCTGTAATTGCTGAATAATGACCTGTCACCGTTTTTGAACACAGTTATAAGTTTGCCTACTTTGAGAGATTCAGGAAATGTACCTTCGCTGACTGCGGCATTGATTATGAAAGCTACTGGTTATGCAATTTCAGCTGATACGTATTTTATTAATTTCGTTGATATAAAATCAGCTCCGACCGCATTGCTATACTTGAAGGAACTTATTATATTGGCAACTTCCTCTTTAGTGACGTTATAAAAGAAAAATGAACTAACATGAATTACAGTTTTACATATCGTATTATTAACGGAAACATTTCCGAAATGATTATATAGTGCATCTGAGGCGACTTTAGAGAAGTATTTGCCAAACGTGTCTGCAATAATTTTTTTGTTCCGAGTGACATCGTTTTGAACTTGTCCAATTCCATGTGCAGACGTTATCACCCGATATTTTCTGATTTTCAAACTGAATGTAACATGTAACTATATAACTTTAAGTGAAGATTATGGTTGTTTTTCATGGGTTTCGGTCAACGATTGAAACTATAATTTTTCTTCACTACTACGTTTCGGTTTATTTTAATGTAAACCATCTTCAGGTGTCTATAATTGAAATAGCACATGGTGTGTGTATAATTAAAATAAGAATAAAAATCCAAAAGAATTAACAAAAAGAGAACAGTTAAATAAAAGAATTATAAACTGTATGTGTAAAGTAGAAATAGAAATAGCTATAAATGTATATATAGAACTTTTAAGCATAAACTTAGTGATTTTATTTTCGTTTATTGAAAATGAATATAAATGAATTAAATTTACTGAGACAGGAAAATAATACTAATAAACCTACTTACGTTAATTTCAGATGTGGGTTACATTTCTGTGATTTTTTTTGTGAAGCAGCCTCTACGGGTTGAGAGAGCTGAATGACCTGCACGGCGTTCTTAGGATGTTATAAAATACACAGATGTTCTTAAAGTGGTGGTAAAAGATTGAAGGAACAATAGGAGTGAAAATCAAAATAGCTGACAGACCTTCAAACTCAACATACAGATATTTTAATAAATTCAAACCAAAAACAGAAACACGTAATATAACAAATACCGTTTATCGAATTGACTACACACTGTGACGCAGTACAATTGGGCAAGCAAGACAATATTTAAAAAAAATAGGATATCTGTTCCTAAAATGGTGGTAAAAGATTGAAGGAACACTACGGTTGAAAGCTTCTGTATCTATCAATGTATACATAAATATGGTTTATTAGATGTTTCCAAGATGCAGAAACTTTAATAAATACTTTATCAAATTATTATAAATATCGCCTAATTGATTTATATCTGTTCTGAAATTTATTGAATTTTGGTGATTCTTAATATGAATTACTTCCCTTATATTTCTTTTGTGCTGGTATTCGCGAGTTAATATTTTTGGATTGTCGAAATTAAATGTATGTCTTGTATCTAAGCTGTTTTGCTAAAAACGTGGACTTCTTCCCATTCAACGTATCGTACCTATGATTATATATCCTGTTTTTTTAAATATTGTCTTGCTTGCCCAATATATACTGCATCACAGTATGTAGTCAATTTGATAAACGGTATTTGTTGTATTATGTGTTTCTGTTTTTGGTTTGAATTTATTAAAATATCTGTATGTTGGGTTTGAAGGTCTGTCAGCTATTTTGATTTTCACCCCTATTATTCCTTCAATCTTTCACCACCACTTTAAGAACATCTGTATATTTTACATCTTAAAAACGCCGTGCAGGTCATTCAGCTCCCTCAACCCGTAGAGGCTGCTTCACAAACAAAAAAAATTTACGGAAATGTAACCGACATCTGAAATTAACGTAAGTAGGTTTGTTAGCATTATTTTCCTGTCTCAGTAAATTTAATTCATTTATATTCAGTCACTAAGCTTATATTTAAAAGTTTTATGTATACATTTATAGTTAGTTCTATTTCTACTTTATACATACAGTTTATAATTCTTTTATTTAGTTGTTTTTTTTCTGTATTTTTATTCTTATTTTTATTATACAGGGTGGGCCAATAGTGCGTGGGCGGAGGATTGTGGGCTTACTAAAAAATATTTCAAAAATCTGTCACTTGATCATGGTAGGGACCCTTGAGTGCTATAACGTAAAAATATTTTCACTTAAATTTTGACGTTTATACAGGGTGATTCATATCAAACTTACATTTTTTTAAATGGAACCCTTATATATTATTGCATATTTGGATTACCTGGTCAATTTTAGTGTGACTTTATGTATCACACATGGAACTTTAAACGAACCGTTTAGGCGCAAATCACCATTTTTGGTAAAAGTAGGTATCAGAAAAAAATTGAATATCGCAGCGATTATAAAACTTAGAAGGCCGTGACCTTGCGGTACAACTAAGCATGAAATGCGTCATCTTAGGTCAGACGGCTAAAATTGAATTCTTTTTGTACTTGGAGAAATCAGTAGATTAATTAAGGAAACTTCAATCACAGATAACTTGATTTTTTTAAATGGCAATGCCTATTTTGGTTTAAAAAATCGAATGTAATATTTCATTGCCTTTCTAACGATATAGCATACTCGATACCAATCTCTTTTAGTTTTCATTTTATTTCAAATTTTCAGTCAAATCGGTGTTTTTCAATTTTCCTGCATGCAAGCAACCTAGCAGGCCATGAAAAATAAACAAAAGCTCGTTAGTATGGAAGAAACCAACTAACTTAGTAGAAAGATGCAAACTAACTAGAGCAACGGGGCAAGGTTATGAAAATTTCTTATTATATAGCTATAGCTTAATATATTAGCTCTAACCAGAAACAATAGCGGTAACAAGAACGCTCATTTTTCACAGCCTACTAGCTATTAGTCAATTTCCAACGTCAGTAAAAAATATTTAATTAAAGGAAAACTACTAGTGATTGTTGCTGGCAGTATAATATCTATGTCTTCTGAATAAATTTCCACATTTAATGCTATAAAAAAGTAGCCATTTCCGTAAGTCAAAAGTAATGATACCTCTGACTGGAACCCTTCAAATTCTTCAGTAGGTACTTCTACTTATTAGCAAAATCGCGGAAAATGAAACTTGAATTGCAGTCTGTTTGAATTGTAAAACATAATTTAGTTTGCAGAAAACTACATGAAATAAACACAATTACAACATAGCGTAATTAAAAAATTCTAGCAATTATTTCAATAGATGTTCAGAATGCTCCAGTTGGAGATTTCACTTTTGACTTAACTAAACGGAAGTGACTAATCTTTTCATCCCATTAGATATGAAGTTCTAAACATCTTAGACTGTAAGCAAAAATCGCTGGTAGTTTTCCTTTTCTTTCAAAATTTTTAATCGTTTTGGAAAGTTGTCAAGCTCCAGTAGACCTCGATAGCTAGTAGGCTGTGAAAAACAAATACTTCTGCCATAGCCCAGCTACTCATTTACATTAGATATCTTGGGGCTGTTGTATCCGGTTAGAGCTAATGTGTTGCAAGGAATTTTCATAATCTTGCCTCGTTGCTTCAGTTAGTTTGCATCTTTCTACTGAGTTGGTTGGTTTCTTCCATATTAACAAGCTTCTGTTTATTTTTCATGGCCTGCTAGGTTGCTTGCACGCAGGAAAATTGAAAAACACCGACTTGACTGAAAATTTGAAATAAAATGAAAACCAAAAAAGATTGATATCGAGAATGCTATATCGTTAGAAAGGTGATCAAATTTTACGTTCGATTTTTTAAACCAAAATAGGCATTGCCATTTGAAAAAATCAAGTTATCTGCGATTGAAGTTTCCTTAATTAATCTACTGATTTCTCCAAGTACAAAAAGAATTCAATTTTAGCCGTCTGATCTAAGGTGACGCATTTCATGCTTAGTTGTACCGCAAAGTCATGGCCTTCTAAGTTTCATAATCGCTGCGATATTCAATTTTTTTCTGATAACTACTTATACCAAAAATGGTGATTTGCGCCTAAACGGTTCGTTTAAAGTTCCATGTGTGATACATAAAGTCACACTAAAATTGACCAAGAATTTCAAATATGCAATAATATATAGGGGGTTCCATTTAAAAAAATGTAAGTTTGATATGAATCACCCTGTATAAACATCAAAATTTGAATGGAAATATTTTTACGTCATAGCCCTCAAGGGTCCCTACCATGATCAAGTGACAGATTTTTGAAATATTTTTTATTGTATACAAACCATTTCCTCTCTAGCGGCCTTATCGTTTAAATTAGAAGAAAATGACTTGACTCAATGCTGAAAAACGCGCTGTTGACACATTGATTACGTAATTACAATGGAGTCTTATGACTTTAGGTATACCGAACGAACGTCCTTAATACTTCTGACCAGCTTAATCAATGTTATTGATCTCTGGGCTACCTTTTCCAACCTCTCCACCGTTTTCTTTTTTAGTGTTCATTTAACGGTTGATCTTGGCCTACCAGAATCCATTTTTTTTTGTCTCACCCCAGTTTCTCGACAACGTCATTCAACAGCTCCAAATGTATTTTTACTTGGTAAGTTTCTTCTAGAAAGCTTTTCTGCATAACGCGTAACAGCTGCACTAGGGTTTCCTAAACACTCACCTAAGGCCAATAACATGTCAGTGAGTTCAACATTTGAGTACATTTTGATTTACAATATCTAATTTTACAAATGGGGGTTTCAAAATTCTAATTTATTATTGTCTTATTGTCATAACTATGAATAAATATCAGTTTGCCATGGCAATCTTAGACAAAATTAAGATATACCGATTAGAATGGAGTTTTGTGAAACGTTACAAGAAATAAAAGCCCTGAATCCATTTTTTTTAATGTATCCGTTTGATCGATGATGTCTCATTTACCTGACAACATTTTTTTCATTCACCTAGTGCATACTGATTAATAATAATAGTAATTAAAAAATTTAACATTACTTCGTACCAGCATCGGTTATTACTCCATAATTTTCAAATCGAAATATTGCGAAAAACGGTGCACAGTATCAAATTTCACCAAGAGTACCTTTTTGGTGTAGAATTGAATGATGTTTAAGTTCACCTAAAATTTTAATTTATAAATCCAACCACAAAAAAGTTATATTCAATACTACCTGGTATGAACCGTGTAACTAGCACCCTCTATGAGAGTCAGGTATAAAAACAAATTTATAGAATGTACTAGCTTCTAAAACATAGTCGTGTCAAATTTTATTACAATGTTGCCAGCAGCTACTGATGGCGTTACGAAATTTTTCTGCTAAGCAAACCCCAATTAGTTTTCAGTTTTCTAACTATCCTAGAGACGGTGTCACCTTTTTTTTGAACACCCTATATTTCCTCATGGTTTGTCCTGAAATATTTTTTTAAATATGCTTGTTTAACAAGAATATAGTCACATAATTTTAATATATCTGACTATACTGCAAACTAGAGTTTAGTTTGACAGTGATAATTAGACTTGTTGGCATGGTTGAAGTTCCTGACAAATCATATAGCTTAGGTTACTATAATTTCTATAATCTATGCTGTGTTTGTCTCTTTTATCACATTTTTTATCCTTGGCATTAACTGTCCGATGGACATTTTGGCCATAGTTGTCAAACTGTTACTCAAAATTAAGTTAATAAATATTAATATAACAGAAATCTCTACTTTAATAAAGACCGAAAAGTGTATCTTTCAGCATTGTGCTTTCATTAATGGACCAGTAAAACTTCGTGGATAAGTTAGATTGTTTATGTATACACATCAGAGAATCATCTATTCGATGCACTAAATTTCAGTCGATAAACATTTTTGGGAGACAATAAAAGTTATTATAATTGACTTAAAATTGAGCGGAATTCTAGCTAGCTAGTAGAAAGAGAGGTGTTCCATTCTCTAGGGTTGAGACAAAGCGGTCATAGTTGCAATACTAATTTAATTAGCGGCTACATGTTGAAATTACATCGTTGCTAATATTTATACCTTTAGCTTGGATTGAGTAAGAACTGCAGTTTAGGATTTCCACTGAGACATAGAACCCAACGTAATGGAAACTACCATATGTAAAAATCAATTTGAAATCATCCCTCAAGCAACGTTCCCTTCAAAGCTCATTATTCACGTGGGCTCTGTTATCTCCCCATTGAAGAAGCTCTCACAGTCAGTTATGACGACGTCTACCTGGATGTTTCGCAGAGGTTTCTATCGACCGTCACCTGAGAAATTGATATAAAGAAAGACACTTCCAGCACCCTATTCCGCAACACTTTTCAACGATACATTGTATGTCGAAAAGTGACAGAGGCGCTTATAGGCATGGAGGCAGTTCGCAGTTTTTAATGCGACAGGCAGCAAACACAGCATAGTAAACAACCAGCACAATAACTCAGGTTGGCGGTTATTACACGCGCATCCCCCCTTTTGGATGATTTTTTGTAGAATGTAGGAATGCTAACGATACTTAGATACTTCTGCACTAATATCGAGTATTTTTGTCATCGATACTTTTTGAGGCATTCCAAGCTGGTATCGATACTTTTGTATCGGTATCGAAAATAGTTATACAGGGTGGGCCAATAGTGCGTGGACGGAGGATTGTGGGCTTACTAAAAAATATTTCAAAAATCTGTCACTTGATCATGGCAGGGACCTTTAAGGGCTATAATGTAAAAATATTTTTACTCAAATTTTGACATTTATACAGGGCGATTCATATCAAAGTTACATTTTTTTAATGGAACCCCCATGGAACCCCCTATATATTATTGCATATTTGGATTCCTTGGTTAATTCTAGTGTGACTTTATGTATCACACATGGAACTTTAGACGAACCGTTTAGGCGCAAATCACCATTTTTGGTATAAGTAGGTATCAGAAAAAAATTGAATATCGCAGCGATTATAAAACTTAGAAGGCCGTGACTTTGCGGTACGACTAAGCATGGAATGCGTCACCTTAGGTCAGAGGGCTAAATTTCAATTCTTTTTGTACTTGGAGAAATCAGTAGATTAATTAAGGAAACTTCAATCATAGATAACTTGATTTTTTCAAATGGGAATGCCTGTTTTGATTTAAAGAATCAAATGTAAAATTTGATTACCTTTCTAACGATATAGCATTCTCGATATCACTCTTTTTCGGTTTTCATTTTATTTCAAATTTTCTGTCAAATCGGCGTTTTTCAATTTTCCTGCGTGCAAGCAACCTAGCAGGAAGACACCAACTGACTTAGTAGAAAGATGCAAACTAACTAGAGCAACGAGGCAAGATTATGCAAATTCCTTACAACATATTAGCTCTAACCGGGTACAACAGCCGCAAGATATCTAATGCCAATGAGTAGCTGGGGTATGGCAGAAGTGTTTGCTTTTCACAGCATACTAGCTATTGATGTCTACTAGAGCTTGACAACCTTCCAAAATGATAAAAAATTTTGAAACAAAAGGAAATCTACCAGCGATTTTTGCTTACAGTCTATCATCTTTAGAATGAAATTTCACATTTAATGGGATAAAAAAATTTGTCATTTCCGTTTAGTTAAGTCAAAAGTGCGAAGATATCTCCAACTGGAGCATTCTGAACATCTATTGAAATAATGCTAGAATTTTTTAATTACGCTATGTTGTAATTGTGTTTATTTCATGTAGTTTTCTGCAAACTAAATCATATTTTACAATTCAAGCAGACTGCAAATCAAGTTTCACTTTCCGCGATTTTGCTAATAAGTAGAAGTACCTACTGAAGAATTTGAAGGGTTCCAGTCAGAGGTATCATTGCTTTTGACTTACGGAAATGGCTACTTTTTTATAGCATTAAATGTGAAAATTTATTCAAAAGACATAGATACTCTACTGCCAGCAACAATCAGTAGTAGTTTCCCTTTGATTAAATATTTTCTTACTGACTGTGGAAATTGGCCAATAGCTAGTAGGCTGTGAAAAATGAGCGTTCTTGTTACCGCTATTGTTTCTGGTTAGAGCTAAGATGTTGTAAGGAATTTTCATAATCTTGCCTCGTTGCTCTAGTTAGTTTGCATCTTTCTACTAAGTTAGTTGGTTTCTTCCATACTAACGAGCTTTTGTTTATTTTTCATGGCCTGCTAGATTGCTTGCATGCAGCAAAATTGAAAAACACAGATTTGACTGAAAATTTGAAATAAAATGAAAACTAAAAAAGATTGATATCGACAATGCTATATCATTAGAAAGGTAATCAAATCTTACATTTGATTCTTCAAACCAAAATAGGCATTCCCATTTGAAAAAATCAAGTTATCTGTGATTGAAGTTTCCTTAATTAATCTACTAATTTCTCCAAGTGCAAAAAGGATCCAAATTTACCCCTCTGACCTAAGGTGGCGCATTTCATGCTTAGTCGTACCGCAAAGTCACGGCCTTTAGTTTTATAATCGCTGCGATATTCAATTTTTTTCTGATATCTACTTATACCAAAAATGGTGATTTGCGCCTAAACGGTTCGTCTAAAGTTCCATGTGTGATACATAAGGTCACACTAGAATTGACCAAGGAATCCAAATATGCAATAATATATAGGGGGTTCCATTCAAAAAAATGTAACTTTGATATGAATCACTCTGTATAAACGTCAAAATTTAAGTGAAATTATTTTTATGTTATAGCCCTCAAAGTTCCCTACTATGATCTAGTGACAGATTTTTGAAATATATTTCAGTAAGGCCACAATCCTCCGTCCACGCACTATTGGCCCACCCTGTATAATTATTGAGGGGTGTAATCAGTTGCACAAAATGCTCTGTACGAACCAAACGCGCCTATTTGGCTGAAAAATATCGAGTTAATACGGGAATCGATATTTTCATTTTCGCAACTCTACCCAAACTTCACATCCGTAAAATCATCCAAAGTTCAAATTCTGTGAGAATCATTTTTATATGGGAAATCCTCAGAGATATTATGCTGGTTGTTTACTATGCTGTGCAGCAAAGAAGAAGAGACGGAAACTTATCTTTAGAAAATCTGTTACAAATTTTTAGGGGTCGTTGATTACATTGAAGCTAATGATAGGGACCCAGTTAAAAGTAATTCTTATCCCAGTTTTTTTAGTAGAAAAGGTTTCTTCGGATTTTGGGATAACTAAATGCAAGAGGTTTTAACTCAAAAAGTCGACGTTTGGTCAAAAAATAAACGCCGAAACGTCGGCTATCTGAGTTAAAACCTCTTACATGAATTTGTCCCAAAATCCGAAGAAACTTTTTCTACTAATAATATAGACCTTTTGCACGGCTCTCCAAGGTGTCAGTAGTGAAACGTTAACGGTTATTTACGTCATCTAACGATTCTAACGTTACGGTATCTAGAGTATTAAATTTTGACGTTTTGCATGCATCTTTGTTTATCGTAGCGTAGAATAAGTGAGGTTCGTGCTTTAGGTTTTCTGCGTTTTTATTGTTTCTTTTTAAGCGGCTAGGTATCCTCTATACTCTGTAAAGAGTTGAGAGTGTCCGAACATATAAGGTAAGTTTTGCTGCTGTTTTGCTGTTTAGATTGCTGTCAGTTCTACGGTGTAAATTGAGAACATACTGTTCAGGCTTCCTTTTCATATTTCCCCAGCAAACATTTTTCATACAGCCGGACGATGGCCGAGCGCCCCTATGACTGCTACTACCCCACATCGGCATACGGCGCTGGCCCTGTTCGTATATGCACCTGCGGCCGTTACTTTTTAGCAAGGCATTTTTCCGGATGTTTTAAGACTATCCAAGACTGCTAGCCGTAGCTGTTTAGATCTTAGATCCGTAGATTACGCGGCACGGCAATTTGATGGCTCGTGATTATTTACCAGATATTTATATTGAGGGGCATCAAAATGAAATTGCACAACAGAAATTTGAGATGAGTTCATGCAAAAAACAAATTAAAAACATGATCTCTAAAAGCAATGAACCTAAAGAATATATAAAACTTACAGACCAGATTGATGACTGAAAATTGTTTGTAATAATTTATATACTTGATGAGCTCTCAAATAACTTACACGATGACCTACCCTATAACGGCTTTAATATTTATATGGTTGATTTGACATGATGTCTATTAGCTTCTTCATTTACTTGAGTATGTTGTCATGAAATATTGAACATACTAAATAAAATAGAAACATATTTTCCAAGACTACAATTTATTGTCAGGCAATATCACAAAACAAAGCTACATTCGGTCATTAAAACTGGTAACAGATCATATATAAAGTAATACATTATATCAAAATAAAAATAAAATAAAAATTTTACGATTCTTCTTTTTGTTTATTCCTTTTAGATATGCCACCTTTCATGTTTGTGGCATTTCGGAGCCAATTTTTTACTACCGGGGTGGTAGTAAAAAATTGTGGTAGAATGGGAGTTCACATTTTTTCTGATTGTCACTATAACAATAAAATGAAGTTATTCTTTCCTGTATATATCAGTACTGGGAATAAGGGACACAACCAGGGAAAATGTCAAAGCCATAATGATTATTTATTTTAAATTGTGTGTTTTAACAAATTTACGAGCATCCAGTGGGAGGTTATTCATAATCGGGGCAGTTGACCATTTTAAAAGTTCTGATGAAGCAATGTGAGTCATATTATTTCGCAGGGCCCACATTTTTAAAAAATTATTGCTAGAAGAAGTACTTGCTAGATGTTGTATTTTGCCTCAATTCATTGGCCTCAAAATGTGATGTAGATGGCTAAAGATCAAGAAGTTCATTATGTTCATTGAGATGAGATGAAAATATGATTGTGGCTGTTTAACCTCATCCTGAAAGCAGAACCAGAAGAAAAACTACCAGAAAGATTTTTGCTATATGTATTTATACACAGCGACAGAGTAGCATTTTCTTGACATCCTTTTCTATCTCTCGATTTTGAGACGATTGCTTTTTGAAGTCTGTTATTTTGAAATGCGTCATTACTGTAATTTTTCACAATAGTATTGATAACATCATTATGGTTATCAGACGTACTGTGATCCTTTGTGTTCCTCCAATCTGGATTCCTCCCCTGTTGTGTTTCAAATTTTCAGATCTACCTATTCTGTAGACTGTAGAGGTTTGTTAAAAATGAATAAATTGTTTCTTGACACAGATCAGACGCCGTTGCAAAGTACAAATTCGCAAAATAAGTACGCGATCACGTTAGCACCATGTGAAACCACCGAGGAGCCGACGACAAATAGGTTAGGTGATAGCAACGAGGTTATAGATATACGCACTTCGCGCATGCGCGATGCAGCCATCGACTTGCCGCGACCGTAAAGATGCTGAACTTAGATCTTTAAGACGGTTTCTCACGATTCAGTTTCGCTGAATCAGTTTGACTGATTCAGTGATACTCAACAGATAATGAACGTGTGAACACCCTTCCAGTAAAACTGATCAGTGGGTTTGTGCTTTCAGTCAAACTGAAAACTATTTTCAGTGGCAGAATTCCTGCCTCATAAAATATTGCTTCCGATGGGATAGTTCGGAATGCACCAATGCAGAGCCTAAGGCCTTCCCTATGTATGGATTCCAGTTTTTTCAAATGTGTTTTTCTTGCTGAACAGTATACCGCCATACCATATTCCATTTTAGCTAACACATTAGTTTTGTACAGCTGCAGTAATATATTTTTGTCGGCACCCCAGCAGATGCTAGATAAGCATCTGATGACATTCAGAGATTGTTTACATCTGTGGCTAAGATCCTCGATGTGTGCCTTCCAGTGCAATTTTTTATCAAATGTCAACCCTAAAATTCTAAGAGTAGACTTGAAAGAAATGGCATTATTATCTAATGTTATGTGTGCTGTTTACGTAACCTACAGAGATGTACGCAGGAGGAGATTCGAAAACCATATTGTTTTGCATTCGTCACGATCTGGTTTACCGAACGTTGTATGGTTTCTTCTATATCGCCTATGTCGCCCGAAAATAGTAGATACAAGGATCGTCTACGTATATAACATGTTCCAACTGAGCGTTCAATTCTGGATACTAAATTATTCACAGCGATTAAAAATAGAGTGACACTAAGTGTAGACCCTTGCGGTATCCCGTTCTCTTGAATGGCTGATTCGAATAACGTGTTTTCTATGTTAACTTTGAATGAGCGGTCAGTTAGAAAAGATTTGATGAGTTTCATCAAGCGACCCAGTATTCCCCACCGATGTGAAGTGTTAAGTACTACTTGCCTCCACGTTGTATCGTATGTTTTCGGTCAACAAAAGCATCTTGTATTGCAGCCTCTAGAAGAATCAGTTGGTCTGTGGTAGATCTATTTTTACGGAAACGCATTTGGTAGTTCGGTAACAGTTGTTTCGATTCAAGTACCCACGCCAGTGCCTGGGATATTTTCCTGGTATCCAAATTTTTTTAAATATGTCCAAATTTACTTTTTTGTCTGCTTCCGGTAGTTGACTAATCATCTGATCGTGAATTAAGTCGGGACCTGGGGCAACTTAAATTTCGGGTTTCGAAATTTGTTTTTTTAAAAAATTTATTTCTTTACAACTTTAAACTGCACAATAAAAAATTTACAATATAATGATGTTACGTGTATGAAGTGTATGTCGAATCTGGCTGTTCGCTGCAATTAACTTATCCAAGTAACTTCTGCGTGGCTCAGCATTTCCCTACCATGCATTGTGAAACTCGTGGAAGGCTATCGGCGAGACGACAATTATCTGCTTACAGGATGATTCTGGCGTACATAACTCCTCCATCCCTTAGAAGGAACTCGAGGGCGGAGATACTCGAGTTTCATCCACCCTGGTGGTTGGATTTCTTTCTTGATTTTCTTTCTTGAAAACTTGCCTAATGCAGCGCCATTTAGTAAAAGCTAGGTAACTAATGGCAAAAAGGGCAAGCATGGAAACTATCCCTAGGGATGACCTGGAATAGAGTTTCTGGAACTGGATTTCTTGTAACTCTTCTTCTTCTGAATCTTGAAGTTGAATTTGGTGTAACTTGTCTAATGAAATTTTTTCTAACCGGAGCTTTTTAACTGCTAGCTTCGGTATCTCAGCTGATTTCTTGAATGCTTTTAACGTTATTGGATGACCAGGTATGATGCTTTTTTCATTATTGTAAATAAATTTGGGGGTGACAATGGAACATCCCGGTGGAACGGTAATTAGATAGGAACCTTGCAGAATGGCTACTTCTTCTTCTTTGCAGTTGGTCTGGATCTTCTCTGGATCAGGAAAAATGCCAATATAATGGGCATCGTTAATTTCTTCCACCATTTGTTGGGTAGCATGAACAGGAACATGTTGACAATTCTGTGCTTCCGTGTTTCTTGACAAAAGGGAAACAACACAGTCTGGATTATCTTGCAAGGGCAGCAATTGATTCTTGGAGCAAAGATATTCGCCTTGGAGGTTTAGACATTCATCGTAGTCGTACTGATAGTGGTTGTTGCTTAGGGTAAGGTATGGTGATGGTGGTATAATAAGGGAGTTGTTGGAATTAGGAACAGAGAATAGGTGGTTGTGGTTGAAGGTATCGGAATGCACTAATGGAAAATCCAGCGAAAAAATGATTTTATCATTTGCCAAAATTACTTCGGTTTTAACTAATTTATAGTATTTCAAGTAATTTTCCTCAGAGTAAAAACTCTGGAAATGATTATGTGATTGCAATAACTGATTGACAGTTTCTTTAAGTTGTTTAGGAGAAATTATACTATGATGCAAAATTCCAAGACTTGCAAAACTAATAGCATTTTCAATGTCAGTTAAATAAGCTAGAATAGAATCCAAGTTCATCTTAACTTGATTCAAAATTTCGTGCGATTCCAGATAATGTGATAACGAAAATGATGTATCATTAAGTGCTATTCTCAGTTGTTCCACTTTATCAGCTATTGATTTTTGATTATTAGTTACTCTAGTGAGTGTTTCATTAAGAGAATTCATAAGTTTCGTGTTAAGTGAAAAATGTTTGTTTATCTTTCGAATAATTTTATTTTGACCTGATTAGAGCTTTGAGATACTGCCATATATTTCTTTTGCGTCTTCATTATCCATATTTCCAGATATAAATTTGACCAAAGATCCTAGAGGGTTGATTAATCCTCTTTTCTGTCTTTCTGAAAGAAACATAGAATAGAACTTCTGATTGACCATAGATATTTCAAACTCTAAGTGCTTATAAGTACTTTGTAAGGTGAATCCATAAAAATTGCTAGTAGCATTAATTACATCATTCAATTGTAAATATTGATCAGTAATTATATCTATTTGTGATCGAATAGGTAATTTAGGAACATAGTGTAGGAAGGTGGGAGATGCAATTTTAACCTTTGCTGTCCCTAGTTTAAACGGAAGAACGCCGGGGCTGTCTTTCAGGCTGAGGATTTGGACTTTCTGCGTCGGTACAGTGCGAAACATCAGTAACCTGTAAAAAGTCACCTGTAAATTTTCGTTGAGGTTTAAATATTTGTTTATGATATGTGTTTTGAGGTGTTGATACAGTTAGGTCATTTGTTCTTAAAGTATGTTCAGGTCTGTAAAGAGCTTTTGTCTTGGATTGTCTATTGGGCTGTTTTCTAAATCCGGTGGTTCCTGGTTGTATATCTGGAGGGTCGTTACGTTTTTCATTTGCTTTTTCAATGACTTTGGCTTTTTCGGTTCTTAATGTGTCATGTATTGATTTGTAAAGATCGGTCATAATTTCTTTATGTTCACTCACTTTGAAATTGATCGGTTGGGCTTCCTCGTTAATCTCAATAGGCTCTTTTAGTTCATGATGTCCTAATATGAGATCAATAGGTTTATGCTTTGTAGCAGAATGAATTGACTTATTGTAACCAATTACAGCGTATAGTAACTTTTCATGAGGGCTCAATTTAGGTTTAGTAATGTTCAAAACTCGAAGATGTTCAATCAAGGTAGAATGAAATCTTTCTACGATTGAATTGCTATTTGGATTGAGAGGTAATATATAATGCCAATTTATATTATAAAGTTCAGCGAAATCTGTCAAAAGACTCTGTTTAAATTCTGTTCCATTATCACATACAATATTTTCTGGAATTTTGTAGGCGGAAATAAATTGTAATAGATTCTGATAAACATGCAAGCCTGATAAACTAGGTAGAATGTAAGCTTGCGCGAATTTGGAAAAACTATCACAAATCGTTAAAGCTGTTGTATTCTCAAATTTGAAAGCATCAATGAAAATTGTCTCGAATGGTTTTTTAGGGGTAGGTGTTAATTGTAATTTAATAAGAGGGGGGTGACGTTCATATTTTGACTGCTGGCAAATTGAACAGTTATTAACAAAATTTTTAACGTCATCTGATAATTTGGGCCAATAATATTTTTGTCTTAACGCTTGAATCGTTTCTATAATGCCTCTATGATTAGTAATGCCTTCGTGTTGTTTCTTTAAAAGTCTTTGGAAATGCATGTAGTATACACTTCCCTTGCGTTACCAACTAATTTTGAATATATACGATAGATTATTGTGATGTTCTGCACACAATTTGCGTTATTTGGGTTTGTGTCCCAATAAGTGCTGATTAATGTATTGGCGGTTTCCAAATATGCGGCTAACTCTAAAGGGTTTCCGTCATATTTTGGTACTATATCTAATAATTTGGATTCGAAGTGCGGTACTTGAGGTGCTTAATTTGGGCCAATAATATTTTTGTCTTAACGCTTGAATCGTTTCTATAATGCCTCTATGATTAGTAATGCCTTCGTGTTGTTTCTTTAAAAGTTCTTGCTGTCGATTTTCTTGGATTACATCAAGCAGCAAAGTATTAGACTTAAGTAACTTGAAAGCTGAATTTTTGAAAATACGTGAAACAAATACAGACATATTTTTATATAAATTCTGATCGCCATCATTCTGAAAGTAGAAAGCATACTGTTTGTTAGGAATGCCGTATTCTTTTAAAAATGTAATAATTTGATTTTCGAAAGTATCGTTGGTGGTATAATTTATCCAACGCGTACGAACTACGGGGTTTCTAAATAGTCTTTTTATTTCTGTTCGAGGGTTGTTGTCAGCTTTAATTATTACAATTTGGTTTTTAAAGGTATTCAAAGCTTTTTCTGTAATATTTATGGTTAAAGTAGGGTTTTCTGAGCTAGTGTGAACGGTTTCGTCTTCGTCATGTTCGTCGGGATCAGCTTGTGCTAATACAGACATGAAATCGGGTTGTGATTCTGCGCTAGATCTAGGGGGTTCATTCCTATCAGCTTGACTTGTCGAAGGTCGGTCATTTTCATCTAGTATGGGATTTCTATTAAATTCGTCCATATATTGTAAAATGGGGGGAACGTCGGATTGGGTTTCATTAGGATGAAGCTCAATTCGAGACATTGCGTCAGCATTAGTGTTTTTCTTGCCTTTTTTATAAATAATTTCATAATCAAAATCTTCTAACTTCAATCTCCATCTAACTAATCTGGAATTTGGTTGTTTAATATTCCAAAGGTATTGAAGGGGTTTGTGATCGCACACAATTTTGAATTTACGACCAAATAGATAAGGTCTAAATACTTTTGTAGCCCACACTATGGCGAGACATTCTTTTTCTTTTTTAAAAATTCTGACTTATCTAATTGGATTTTCAAATTACTTTCTCTCAATTTTTGGAAAACTTTTTTCAAGTTAGTGAGGTGTTCTTGCAAACTAGATCCTATTACGATAATATCGTCCATATAGACAAGATATGTCTTATTTAATAGATCTCTAAGCACGTTGTCCATGACTCTTTGAAATGTCGCAGGGGCATTTTTCAAGCCAAAGGGCATTCTAAGGTACTCATACCTACCGTGCTCAACAGTAAAAGCGGTTTTCGGTATGTCATCAGGATGCATTGCGATCTGATGGAAACCACTGGCTAAATCCAGGGTAGAAAAATACATACTTCTGCCAAGATTGTCTAAAATATCTGTTATGTTCGGAGTAGGGTAAGGGTCATGCCTTGTTTTGTCATTCAGTTTTCTGTAATCTACTACGATTCGCCATTTTTCCTTGCCTGAAGCATCGGGTTTCTTATCGACGATCCATATGGGACTTGACCACGGAAAATCACTTTCTCTGGTAACGCCCTGATTAAGCATATCATTAATTTGACTTTTGACTTCTGGTTTATGAACAAAGGGATATCTATAAGATGTTGCGTGAACTGGAATTTCGTCTGTAGTTTTTATTCTATGCTTAATCTGATTAGTGAACGTTAGCTGAGAGTTTGGTTTATGAAAAATGTCAGAAAAAGATTTGCAAAGTTTTTCAATGTGATAACGTTCTTCTTCGTTCAAATGGTCGGTTCGTATTAGATTTGAAATATCAGATTTTTCTAGATAGTCTGAGTCATTACTAGGTATAGTTGTAGCTTGGAAAAATTCAAAAGAATTTTCGTCACAATGGTTAACATTAATGGGGGCGTATAAGTAAACATCCTTAACTTGATTGGATTTGTTTCTAATATCAACAGGAGCATAACCATTTTTGGAAAAACTAAGGCCTTCTCTGATTTTACAATCAGACAGATTTGTTGCAGGAATAATTACATTGCCCTGGGGGACAGATACGGGAATTTTAACAGATTCTACGGTACAGGGTTCAATTCTTGCGAAAAACAAAAGTTTACCTTTTGATTCGTAATGAGATAATGGTAGTTCAGAAGAGGGCGTTTTTAGGGTAAAAGATTTCAAATTTATTTCAGCACATAAACCTTTTAGAGTTTCGTATCCAATAAGACCATCAAAAAAGTGATGAAATTTGAATAAGTAAAACTTTATTGGTTTAGGTGAGTTGAATTCAGGAAAAGCTGGGATATCTGCACAAAGATCACGAGTTGCTGTTTGAAAAATTGAAGAAATGGTGAATGGTTCCTTTCGTATATATTCAGAATACATATTTTCGGCAATTTCAGGATTTAAGAATGATTTTGTAGCGCCGGTATCAATTAAAAGTTTTAAGGGAGGATTACTAATTTGAATGTAAGGAAGGTCTTTGCGTTCGTAAATATGATGGATTTCTAGGTGGGTTTGGTTTGAGGGACTACCTGCTGAAAATTTTCAGTAATAGGCTCAGAAATGTGACTTGGTTGATTGAATGTCTGGTCAATGGCGGAATTAGGTTCTTCTTGCTCGTATGAGATTGATGGTATTTCCTGTATTTCAGAATAGTAATCGGAGTAGTCTGGATCGTTTCTATCATAAGAAGGAAAATATTCTTCTGATGGATAGTGTTCTTGGACATTGTATAGCTCTTCGGCTATAAAGTTAGAAGGACCTGCTCTTTGGAAGTAATTTTGATTTTGACGTTGGAAGTTATGAGAAGGATTTGGTCTAGCAGCGGTACCATGAGAAATTCCACTCATTAGAGTAGGTCGTGGTTGCTGTTGAAATCGAGATGGATATGGTTTCCAAACATTTTTGGGAGGACCAAATACTTGCCTATTTGTTGGAAATTTTTGTGGGGGTACAGGCCTAGGTTGAATCGGAATTGGGCCGCGTGGAAATGGTGGATTTTGATTAGATTGAGAAAAGTTGGGTCTTTGAAAATGATTAAAATTTTGAGGATTATGGAATGATTTTGGAAATTTGGGTTTGAGAAAGGTCTTGGGTGGTGATTTTGTGGATTTGGTCGATGTTTGTGACTATCAAATTGTGGTTTTCTTAAATGTAATATATTATTTTCAGTGATAATAAATTGTCTAGCTTCTGCGAGTGAATGCGGTCTCATAGCTCGAATGGAAGAGCCCATAGGCTCGCGTAAGCCAGCCACAAATATTCTGAGAGCATGTGTATTATAGAAATTTTTCTTGACAGACTTTGTAGTCGGGTCAATTTCATGAGTGTCTATAAAATTATGAAGAGCACTTAGGTTCGACATAATTTTCGTATAGAATTGTAAGGCACTTTCATTGTTTTGTCTCAATTGGTCTAAATCAAATAATAATCCATTTTCGTCCCTTTGGTCACCGAAATGAGCAACCAAAGCGCTTTTCACACTTTGCCAGTCTTTGGAAATGCATGTAGTATACACTTCCCTTGCGTAACCAACTAATTTTGAATATATACCATAGATTATTGTGATGTTCTGCACACAATTTGCGTTATTTGGGTTTGTGTCCCAATAAGTGCTGATTAATGTATTGGCGGTTTCCAAATATGCGGCTAACTCTAAAGGGTTTCCGTCATATTTTGGTACTATATCTAATAATTTGGATTCGAAGTGCAGTACTTGAGGTGCTTGCGAAACAGACATATTGCTACTGTTGTTTTTTCTATCGCTTAAAGATAATTGATAAAATCTAGCTTCTAAAAGTGAATCAAAGTTTCCCCTTGTAATGTTATAGTTAGACTTGTCTACTTTCCAAAATGGAATTAGGAGTCGAGGAGATTGACATAGACACGCAACAAATTCAAATAAAAGTATATAGTGCAGTAAGGAGTTGTAAAAAAGGAAAGCAACTTACACCACGCTGGTGAAGAACTTCATTTTTCGGAACGTTGGACCGAGAGATACAACGAGTACAGCGGACTCTTTCGCTCTGGAAGGACCGTATCCTGCCTGTACTTTCTCTCTAGCGGTACCTCCTCTTCGGATTGCCTCTTGCCCTACGGGTTGTCCTCGATGGATGGCACGTTTGGGTGAAGTAGGTTCTAATCCGCGATGACTGCGCCACTTAAATTTCGGGTTTCGAAATTTGGTTTTTTAAAAAATTTATTCTTTACAACTTTAAACTCCACAATTCAAAATTATAAAAAATTACAATATAATGATGTTACGTGTATGAAGTCTATGTCGAATCTGGCTGTTCGCTGCAATTAACTTATCCAAGTAACTTCTGCGTGGCTCAGCATTTCCCTATCATGCATTGTGGAACTCGTGGAAGGCTATCGGCGAGACGACAATTATCTGCTTACAGGATGATTCTGGCGTACATAACTGGCACCGTCTTTGGCCTCAGATATTAGATGGTCGAGCTCTGCAATGGAGAAAGGTAAGTTATATTCATCAGGGTTCGTTGTTAAGTCCGATATATTTTGGTTTTCAGTTATTGTCATATTGTCACTCAATTCTGGGGAGATGTTTAGATTCGAGCTAACTTGACTTAAATGTCGAGCTAGTGCGTTTCCCACACTTAATTATCCTCGGATTTCATTTTGGCTGACTATCAGCAAAGGTGAAGGATTTGCAAATTGCTTGCCTATATACAGGGTGTCCCAGAAGTCAACGTCAAGCCGCAACGGGGTGACAGGATTGGTTGTAACTATCATGAGAAAAATCAGAAAAAAAATCTATCCCATGCAGTTTGAAAATTATGGTCATTTAAAGGAAACCTAGAAATTTGGTCAAATTATAACAATTTTTCGCTTATTGTGGTTAACTTTTATCATTTTTGTTCACTTAAGCTTTGGAACCGTAACCCTAAATAACATTTCTAGAAGCACAGTCAAAAATTATGACACAATTGCCCCATGTTTTCTAGAATGAAGACTATTTATCAAACTATGAATTTAAAATTTTCAAAGTTTGCTGACTTTGAAAGGCCCCCCTTTAAAAAAAATGCACTAAAGTGCCCTGGCAAGTGCCATTAAAAGTTGGCGCATTTAATCAGGATTGTAAAATCGTACAATACTTGTTAGTTTCATACTAAAAAAAGACGAGTAAAAAAAGGAAAACCTCAAGTAACCCCATTTTTGCTAACCCATTTCACTCAGCTCAGATGTTCTTTATTCGCACAAGCTTCTGGTAGGTTCTTAATTTTACGGCAAAATGATTTGAGAGATGGATAATGAACATATCTGCTATGAGTGAGCGAGACAGATAGTGACGCCACTTTAGCAAAGTCAACAAAAATAAGTAAAATTAATAAAATAATGAAAAATTTTGACATAGTTTAGTTTAGGTGTATTGGAATAAAGGTCAGGCAATAAATATTCAAATTGTTTACAATCAGCCTCAATACACGCCCTACATCTTCTTAAAAAAGATCTGCTTATTAGCCAGGCATATCCTCGAGAGTTGATGTCCTCAGCAGCTTGAGAAATTCGTTTACACAGTTCGGCTACGCTCTCAATGGGCTTTGAATAAACTTTTTCTTTGAGAACACCCCGATTACAAAATTCCAGGGGATTTAAATCTGGGGAACGGGCTGGCCACGAGATGGTGCCTGAACGTCTACCTCCATCTCTCGGATACCTTTGGTCAAGGAAACCTCTTACTTGCACTGCGTAATACGCTGGGTAGCCATCTTGCTGATACCTCATGTGGCAACGATCTGTTAAGCGGTCTACAGACGTTGATGCGTGCTGCGATTCAGGTATCGACTATATCGACTATAACGCAAGTAGCAGCGTATGTGGTACTGAATCACGAATTTGGTATCAGTTGCGGCTTGCAGCGACGCAGATTCTGGAATCCTATTATTGTCGGTGAGCCATGTCGCCGAGCCAGTGACGATGATGCAGTGATGCAGGTTTCAACGTGTGTAGTATTGCGTCGATGCAAAGAAATAAGCCCACCCTACTATTCTTATGTTGCATGAAACGTGCATGAAATAGCAAGTCGATTCAGGCATCGCGACAGGTTTCGATTTGAATAGGAACTTATGCAACTGATGCAAGTTTCATGAAACCTTGGGTCGATTGAGGAATCGCAGCTTACATCAACATCTGTAGGCCGTTTTAGTGGTACGCCCTCTAACAAGGTTGGTAAATTTTATCCTAAAAATTGTAGGTAACTCGTGCCATTCAAACTCTCAGGCAGCTCAAAAAGCCCAACAAATTTGCCGTTTAAAATTCCGGTCCACAGGCTTACTTTAAAGCGATACTGGGATCCGTCTTCTCGCATTAAATGTGCCTGGCTAATAAGTAGATCTTTTCTAGGAAAATGTAGGGCGTGTATTGAGGCTGATGGTACACAATATGAATAATAAAACATGTTATTTCCCTATCTGACTTCTAATCCAATATCCAATAAACCTAAACTAAACTAGGTCAAGATTTTTCATTATTTTATTAATTTTAATTATTTTTGTTGACTTTTTTAAAACTAGTGTCACTATCTGTCTTGCTCACTCATGGCAAACATATCCACTATCCATCTCTCTCATCATTTTGCCGTAAAATTAAGAACCTACCAGAAGCTTGTGCGAATACAGAACATCTGACCTGAGTGAAATGGGTTAGCAAAAATCGGGTTACTTGAGGTTTTCCTTTTTTTACTCGTCATTTTTAGTATGAAAATAACAAGTATTGTACCATTTTACAATCCTGGTTAAATGCGCTAACTTTTAATGGCACCTGCCAAGGCACTTCAGTACATTTTTTTTAAAGGAGGATATTTATAAATCCTTTATATACATGTGTATATATATACACACAAACACAGATAGTTTTAGAACGATGTTAAAAATATATCACAGTTATATTACGGGTTATCACAAGTAGTGGATCTTGGTTTTCCTTTAGGCCAAGTCGAATTTTATTTACCAAACTCAATTTTGAAGTTCTACATAACATAGGGTAGAGTTGACGAAACGTAATTTCGAATTTTGTTTTTAACGCTTGACTGTATTTCTGCCAAGTCATGCCCTTGTCGAGGATAATTCCTAGGGACTTGGCAGAATTTTCCCATAGAATCCTAGCACCGTTTACTGAGACCTCTAACGGGGCACCACGATATTTTTTGGTACAATATATAGCCTGCGTTTTCGAATAATTAATTTTGATGAACCCCCGATCCGCCCACTCTAACACTTCATCCACCGCGAGATGCAACCCATCGCGAACTAGATTTCCGGTCCGCGACTGAGCTACAATTGCAGTGTCGTCAGCATAGAGATAGACTTCACAGTTGCGGGGGCAAGGGACATCGTGTATAAAAAGTGAATTAAGGATTGGCCCAAGGACCGAACCCTGAGGAACTCCGGCCTTTATAGGCCGTAATGTCGAAAAGGTGTTGTTAATTTTGATTCTAAATTTCCTTCCTTCAAGAAAGGATTTTAAAAGTTTTAGAGGCCAAAATGGAAAGCCCTTTCGAATTAATTTATAGGGGAGACCCTCGTGCCACACCTTCTCAAAAGCCCTTGATATATCTAGAAACAAAATGCCAGTACTTTTGTCTTGGGTGAATCCGCTGGTTATACGCTCCACCAGCCTGACTGCCTGCAACTCCGTGCTATGCTCAGACCGAAACCCAAATTGAACGTCAGGAATCATGTTGTAATCTGAGTAGCAATTCTCGAGGTGACGTTTAATCACCTTTTCGACAAGCTTAGACGGCGCAGACAGCAAGCTAATGGGGCCAGTGTCCTGCGGAAAAATCGAACCCACCTTCTTTGGAATCATGATGACATCAGCAACCTTCCACGGCTTTGGAAAGTACTGAGTTCTGAGAATTGCGTTAATTATTGCCACCACATATGTCAAAGCCTTTGGCGAAAGTAACCTCGACGCCCTATTTGTGATCTGGTCCTCTCCAGGTGCTTTACGCACCTTGAGGTCTTTAATATGACCCTGAAGCTCTGCTGGTGTGCAATGAGGAATCACTTGTGATTCCTCGGGTGTGCTATGTAGAGCTTCTGAAAAAAAATCTTCCGAAGAAGTATCTTCAGAAGAAGAATCAGAAATAGATGCATCATCGTCACTGACGCCATTGGCCCTAAAATATCTGCTGACGGATCTTACAATTTGTCGCTCCTCATCGAGGTCATTATCCAGATCATAGTTGGGTGAGAACTGATTTTCCATGGCATCAGCAAAAACCTCCACCTTTTCCTCAGTCCTGAAGACAATACCCCCAGGACCATGGATATCTGGAAGTTGTTCCCGTTTGCCATTTCTGAGCGATTTTGCTACTTTCCAAAGAGGAACACTTGAGTCAAGCATTACCGCCAGAAAGTCGCTCCACTGCTCGTTTCGGAATTCATGAAGTGCGTTTCTCACTTGATGGACAAGATTCGTTGGCCTACGGATGTCGTCGGGATGACAAAATCTTTTTGCTTATTTGATTGCTGACCTTTTGTCCGAAATTTTTTTCCTAATGTCGGCAGGGAGAAAAGGTCTGCCCGGTATCCGTACAGGAAGAACGGCTGCACGTTGCAAAGCTTGTTGAACAAACCCTCTCCATTCCGTTTGAGCGGCATCTATTTCATGCTCATCGTCTATGATCGGGATATTTGGAATATCTCTGAGAAGGGACTTGTATAGTTCCCAATCAACACGTTTCTTTGGAGGAGTTTCCTCCTCCAAAGTATTCCCATCACCCACGTCCAAAACTACAGGAAGATGGTCGCTTGAGATGTCATACATGACACGAGAAGTAATACTATATCTACAGTTTCTAGATATTGCAAAATCAATTACATCTGGTGCTTGAAGATGATTGAATTGATAGTGTGTCAGCTTCTCAGGGCTATGTATGAGACACCCATTTCGTACTAGATGGTTATACAGCCGAATGCCACTAGTAGAATTTAGCCTGGAATGCCATGCTCGATGTTTGCAGTTGAAGTCCCCTGCCACGAGAAGAAGACCTGAGTAATTCAAGAGGACCTCCAAGTCCGCCTCACGTAGCCTGGCACCACACCTGACATACACCGATGTGATCTTCAACGGGATGCCTCCTGTCTATTGACCACCACAGAAGCTGCCTCGATGGTTTGCATCTCAGCATTTGTGCTTCTGTGATAGTGATAGATGACATCATAATTCGAGAAAGCTAGGCGATCTCCCGGATTAAGTAATGTTTCCTGCAGCAGAGCCACATCTATGCATTCATCCAAAAGAACTTGGTAAACTCCCGTTTTTTGGGAATGTCCCTTAGACCTAAACAATTCCAAAAAAGAATTTTGATGAATACAGCCTGTCTACTATTGTACCTAAACATTTACCGGAAAAATCGCCTGCAAGGCCTGTGTGGTGCTTATCAGAGGACTAATTATTTGCTGCAAGGACTTGAGCGCTGTTGCCAAGTCCATGCTTTGAGCAGTCGAGGGTGAGCTCGAGGCAGCAGGAGTAGTCAAGGTTGCAACCTTGGCTGCGTCTGCGTATGAGGTTCGCCTTTGTGCGATGACTTGCAGATTCCACCTCTTGTCCTGTTTGAGGGCACAGATGTGTCATGTGGCCTTGAGCACATTTCAGACACTTTGGAGAAGCAATACAGTACGACTGAGCGTGTCCATACTTCTGGCACCGGTGACACTGACCTATCAATCGGGAGTTCTTTTGCACCTCAACTCTGACCGACAGTCCTAGAAATTCGTGTTCATCAAAAATTTGTTGAGATTTTTCTGACTTTGGCAGAATCACCACTATCAAGCGCATGTTCACGCCACCGTTGCGCTTCAGGCGAATTATGTGGTGGGGAGCATAACCCTTCTATTCGAGCTCCTCTTTGATTTCCTGCTCTTTAGTTGATGCTGGGATCCCTCTGATGTCAGCGTGGATATTTCTCTCGGAGGGTAGAGGAAATGTGTGGTGAGGAATATTTTCCTCTTTAAAAATACGGATTATCTTCCGATAATCGTTCTCGCTTTTGGGTTTGGGTAATATTTATGCCAAGGCTAATGAAGGAATAGTTAATAGTGCACCATCTCGTTGCATCCCTTAATACAACAGGGATTACTCGGCCTTGGCGAGCTTGTTCAAACTGTGTATCAATGGTAGCTTGAGACGGCGAAGCAGCGATGTTGCTGCTAGCCGATGGTGTGTCCGAATTTTTAACATTTAAAACATCTCATTGGCTGATGAATATGTAAACGTACCTCCAACGAATAGAACGCTACTTTAATTTTTTTGGGTAGTACAGGTGTTCCAAATGTCAGTAGATGGTTTGGTGTGTCAACGAGATTACCATTTTGCTTGGTTTTCAGGCGTCCTACTTCGATGACATTTTGGCATGCTAACTATGTACGTATCATGTCTTCAGAACAATTGGGGTGGTACTTGCAGTATATTACACTACGAGATTTGTTCATAGTACTGTGAGGTGATATACGGCAGAATTCCTTCTGTCTACTCGTGTGAGGTGATAGTTCTACATCATACCCTAGGAATTTATTTGTTTTTTGCAATGAGGAAGTTTCCATTTTTTCAAATTTTATTTAATCAGATAGTCCTAAGGAGTTAGAGAACAACGGCGAAAAAATGTTGTAATTATCTCCATTAATAGAAAAGTTATAGTCCTCCAAAGTTTGAATTGCCGTATCCTCCGCGCGAAGCCGCTGTGACGTCACACGTTACACGACACAACGCAAGCCTGTGTATGCCCAGTCGAGGATGCTGCTCCCGCAAGCCACTGCGCCGCCGCCGGCCTCATGTTATTGTTCCTTGTTTTCAGTAGGGTAGGCGAAGCCGACGGTGACAAAACGATACATTGCAGTTTATTGGTACTGGTATTATTAGAATTCGTCTAGCAGACCGAGAAACTATAAATATATTGCATTGTAGTCAGGTGTACTAACACCACCATAAAAACACCAAACAAATATTTCAATGGATAGCCTATTATGAATACAAAAAATTGAGTTTTATGACCCCCCACCCCCCAACTACCCCAATTTCACCTCCACCCAAAAAAGTAGAAAATGATCACGAAATCCCTAAAACGCCTAAAAACGAAGTTTGAGCTGTTTCTATATTTTTAGTTTTTCTATTATTGCTGCGCTGCCGCTGACACGATTTTCAAAAATCATAAAGATTTTCCATCCTCGCAGCGGTAGTAATACTATGTGAAAATTTAATTGAAATCAATCTAATAGTTTCCTAGTTACACCATACAGAATGATCAGAAGCAATACTGTCGCATGTATAGGTACATCAGAAAATTCTAAGTCCCTTGGTTTCCGTAATAGCCAAGATGACGTTCGGATGCACCTAAAAAAGTGTATTATGACGCTAGGCCTTTCTTTCACAGGTTAGTGGACGGCCTGTTATAAATACAATAATTTTGCAGTTTTAAAACCCCCCACCCCCAACCATCCCAATATCACCTCTATACCCAAAAAAGTAGAAAATGATCAGGAACCTCTAAAACGCCTAAAAACAAGGTTTGAGGAATATTTAAAATTTCTTGGTTTTTTGCTAATTACTCCACCGCCCATGCACCGATTTTCAAACTTATAGGCACATTACCTACTACTACCCCCACAGCATATCGCTGCCTAAATTTTATAACAATCCATGCAGCGGTTACTGAGATTACGTGGCTAGAAGAACGCGTACAGACAGACCGACAGACGGATAGACCGACGGAAATGAGTTGTGTGGATTTCCGTTATGGAAGATTACTAGAATCACCACGAACGTAACCTTCCTCCATGCTTCAAAAATATACTGGCATCTGCCCGTTACAACAAACACTCCCGACTGTGGCTGCAGCGAACGATTCATGTGATGTGCGCGGTCGCTTTACGCTTACGCAAATATAAAATTGAATAGCTCTGCCGTTTTTTGGAATCTTCAGATGATTTTTTCGACATTCCTCAAGTGAAGAAATAGACTATCAGATAATAATGAATTTTCCAAATTTTATTTTTTAGGAAACTTCTCCATTTCTGGGATTGCTTTTCAGTCGAAGTTTCTGATAGTATGCTTTCACGTATTTTCTTTACCATTTTTAAATCTTCAAATAAACTATACAATCCTTTACTTATTAAGAATGGGCTCACCTGATCAAAGTTAAGCTCATCACTTCTTTTCACCACCAGGTACCGGTTTTTAGCCGTCACGTGGCTCGTGGATTGGTTGCGGTTTTGATTTTCAAGTGCACCGCTAGCACTTGTATGTTGGGTATTGGATAACTTTTCCATATTTTCCATGAAGATTAAGACAAGCAATATATCGGAACTAGGCAGTAGTCGCGAATTATAATTTTTGGGGAGCAAATTAGAGCAAATGTAGAATCTATTCCTATTATTGTGTCACCCAATGAGGTATCTGTTTTTGATCACGTGACGTCCGAATCAAAATTTTTAATGGGGCACCTTGTATATTTGTGACTTTTTGTGTACCTCCCGATAAAACAATTACAACAAACTAGCACACTTGGGGTCTAAAGTGATTAATTCAAGAGCTGCAGGTATTTACAGGATGGTACCGCTACCATTGATTATAACATGTACCCCTACAGTATTATTATTTTTCAGTGTTTTAGTTTTTAGTTCCGATATACTGCTTGTCTTAATCGTCATGGGACACCCTGTATATCCCACGAGTCGGGAAGAATTATGTGTCGACTGCAGCAGTGCTCCCGCACTACATCAAGGCTATCCTAACTCTAGAGGTTGCCAGGTATCTAGAGTATACCGTTCACGACTCAATGACGTGGAGCCATCCACCCCTTGGCACGGTTCGTATGACACCCTGGGTTCCGGAAGCTTGATCAGGTCCTGAATGTCGCTTCAACACTCAGGAACCCTTCCCGGGCCGTCGCAAAACGGAATGGGTGATAAAAGTGCCGGTGTACAATACCATCACTCCACCACCACACAACTTCGCGCAGTCTATTTGGTGGCATTTTACCTTTTCCGCTCCCTATACGTGAGGTGAAAAGACAAAGATGCCCCCGGTCGCATGGGAGCACCATCTAGGGTACCGATGTTGCAGAAGATGGTGCACCCAATGGACAGACGGCCGTTTTTTTATTGTTATAATAGTCTTTGTATTGCAAACCCTTAAAATGCAATGAGCTTAGGACACCGTTTTCAGGCATCAGCGGCATAATGGACTTGATCATAAACAAATAAACACCTAACAATATAGGTTTTGCAGGACCACCGAAGCATGACATTTCACTTGCATGGTTCATTTCCGTGATGGTGACACACTGTTGCCGGAGACGCCTAATTTTGTAGCTTTTATTGGAAAATACTGTCAAATAAAACTGGTGGAAGAAAACCTTATTCTTTTCTACAATGATACACCGCATGATAAGTATTGTTTGTTACCATCATAATCATCAAGGTTCTGTTCTCATTGCGGCATAGCGTTTTAGGCCTGGCAATACCGCATGTAATCACATACCGTAATCTTCCGCAGATAACGTACAACTTCATCGATTATTAGCCGATTAGGTTATTTCGGAGAACTGCGCATGTCACAAGTAGCCAATAACGTCAGACAACGGTCTTGCAAAAGGTTCCTAATATCGCTGGAGAAGCGTTCAAGAATGGGTTTCTAAGCGGCACTGATCTTATGTATTTGGATAGACCCAGCATTATTTGCAACAATACATGGAGTGCACAAATATGTCTTCATGGGCATAGGACGATAGGTCTGTAAAGCGGAGGAACGTTTTTAAGGCAAACTGCTGCTTAGAAAGTGAATAACAATATCGATGCGAGCTAGTTGAGTAGAGATGCAGCCGAAACCTGAACGAACATCAAAAGCTATTACCGCAGAAGGCAATCATCAAGGAGAAATACAAACTAGCCAGGAAAATACAACAGCATCCCATATCGGCAAGGGATTCGTGAACAGCATCAGGGATTTATCGAATATTATGCACCACACCTGTGGAAGTGTAAACATCGAAAAAATGAAGAGATATGTTCAAACTAGAATTCCGGAACACAAATCGAATTGCCGATTAGGGCAGATGGAAAAAGCTATCGTAACTAAGGAAAACGGTGACCACAAGGTAAAATTTGAGGAGACTTCGTATTTCGCCAGATTGTACAGAAAGTCCAATGAGCAGAACAGTCGCAACTGCTTCCAAGAACAAAGCCGCCGTATTTGTCAAGACATTTGCAGCAAATTCCAAAGTTCTTGACGTTCATGCAATTAAAAAAACGCACAAAAGGCAACGCTATACTTGTAAAATCCCGAACAAAGCATAACCGCCAATTTTAAAACCTTACGTTTGCAGGTTTTGTCGTAAGTGAAACTACTGAATCACAATGGTCACCAGACGATGACGTCATACATTGAAAATACCTGCTGAAATTTTGATGGACAAAATTAATAGGAATAGGTGCCTTTTAGGTTTCTATTTTAGACAAATTACTGAGACTACGATGTAGGAAGTAGGAGAGAGATTAACAACTATTTTATACCCTGCTCCTATAACTCTAGACAGCACCAGCGTTTAGTTAGCTTAGCGGCCTCACAAGAGATACTTCAATAGTTTTCACATAATTCGGAATAAGTCTCCCTCTTGTTCCCTCAAATGATCCACGAAACGAAAATGGACCTCGAATTGTCAGACCACCGTGGACCGCATAGTAGCAAAAGGGTATTCGGAATGTCAAGTAAATTGACGTCAATTCAGCAGTGCACTGTCAAGCATTTTGAGTTAATTGCGTCCACCCGAACAAAACTTTGACCAAAGCCAGGAGAGAAGCTGCAGAATAATCGTGCTGACTGTTCGCTGTATTTGGGGTTACCGCTGCGCCTTTTAGGGTGCAATATAGATGGACTGCTTGACACAGAGAGAAATGTACTTTATCTTAGCATACGACTACTTAAAGTTCACCATGAAGTATAGAAGGGTTATTACTTGACGATCTGCTGTTTATCATCTTTTACTGCTGTTAAAAAAACCTAACCGTGACAGAAATCAACTATTATCTCTGTTAAAAAATCACAGGTGCCTTGTTTAGTCTAAAGCCCGGAAAGCTTTTCTGCCTTGAAGCGACACTTGAAATCACGTTATCGATTTGTCATGAAAAGACGTTTTCAAAAAGATAACAGTGCCAGTTTCTATGTTTGCGGGCTGCCGCTCGAGGGGTGAGGGGTGAAAACTGCTTTCGATTTTCGAAGAATAGCGTCGTTTTGGTAGATGCTATCAAAAAAAGGTTCAAATGACTTATGGAGAGAACAAAATCCTACACAGTCCTGGTCTTTATACAGGGTGTCCCAAAAAATAGTGTCAAGTGGAAGTCCAGAGATAGAGCACACCTAGAAGTATCTGAATCACCCCCATATATGTTATGCAATTTTTTGTAGTTTCCGAGTTATAAGTTTTTTCTAAATTTTAGAGAATTCTCGACCTCGACAACTTAAAACTGAACTAAAAGAAAAATTGAAAGACTTTTCCAAACTCTCTTTTCTGCTAATTAATTATTAAGAGTTTACTGTTCATACATAAAGGAATCGGCTTAGTAAATATGATGAAAGTAATGAAAATTATAGTGTAAAGTGAAAAACTTACGTTCTGTGAATTATGACTTAGATTTTTGACTCGCAATTAAAAAGCTAAAGAGGTGATTTCATGATTTCTATACAGGTCTAAAAACTTCTTCAGACCCTCAGCTATCATAATCATTTAAAAAAAGGGGTACCTAGCGATGGGATTTTAAATGAAACAATAACTAAGTTTAGGGCGCTAATAGCCGAATGATTGTCAGTGCCGCAATAGAAAACATTCAGTGCGACCAGAGTATCGATAGATGACCATCTGTGTCACTTTGCTAAGATTTTTTGTTACATGTACGACTTCTTTTTTGTAAGTGGGAAATTGTAAAATGAAACGACATTATCAAATTTCTTCACTAAGTTTATTAAATTTCACAAGAAGTTTTTAAAATGTCTACCTTCTTGTTCGATCCGTAATCTGCATCTTCTGAAAAAATTGTTTTTCAAATTAACAAAAGCTCTTTGATTGCTTTTTATTGTTTCTTCAGCCTGTGTTAATTTGTTGTGTAATTCGCTGATGTTTCGACACTCTTTAGCATAAACTAGTTTTTGTAGTAGCCCCAAACAAAAAACTCTATCGGATTTAAGTCAGGTGACCGTGGCGGCCATTCAGTGGGTCCACCACCACCACCTATCCATTTGTTGCAAAGTCTCTTGCAGAAAACAGCATCCTTAAATTCAGTTGTCGTGCCCTCAAGGTCCGTAGGAATAGCCAAGTAGTCAGACAACAGAAACGACACCAATCCAAACAAAAGCGTATCGTTTTAAAGCCGCAAAGACAGACAGACGACTGAATAAAGACAACGAGAACAACCATTGTAATGACACATTTTGAAATGACATCACCACAATATCATAGCTATCTCTTTCTAACATCACCATCGTTTACTGCGTTACCATTAGCCCTTTTTGTTGGCGCTCAGGTAAGAGTGCGCTCCTTGTGGTTTTTTAGCAAGAAATAGGACCTTTTTTAACAAAGTTTAATTCATGCAACGTTTTTAACGCTTATTATTGTGGTACTGACAATCAATCTGCTATTAACGCGTTAACATAAGTTATTGATGAATTAAAAAACACATCGCTAATTTCAAGAAATCTTCGCCTCTTGTCTTTGTGGTCAATTGGAGTGAAAGAAGCCCCATTAAGTACTCCTTTTTTAATGATTATGATAGCTGAGAGTCCGAAGAAGTTTTTAGACCTGCTTAAAAACTATGAAATCACCTCTTTGGATTTTTAATTGCGAGTTGAAGATTTAAGTCATTATTATCAGATCGTAAATTTTTCACCTTACACTAAAATTTTTATGACTTACATCAAAGTTACGATGCCGATTATTTTATGTATGAACAGTAAACTCTTGGAGATTAATTACCAAAAAAGATAATTTGGAAAAGTCTTTTAATTTTTGTTATGGAACAGTTAAGTTGCCAACGTAGAGAATCCTCTGAAATTCAGAAAAAAATTCATAACTCGGAAACTACAAAAAATTGCATGACATATATGGGGGTGATTCAGATACTTCTAGGTGTGCTCTAACTCTGGACTTCCGCTTGACATTATTTTTTGGGACACCCTGTATATTTCGTGTTCGACCAATAGTTTCCATTCTCCAATCCCCTAAAGTTAGGGGTTGATTTGTGATTTTCACTAAAATCATAATTTAATCGCGGATTTAGACGAAAAACGTTATCAAAAAATTCGGTAACATTTTTTTTTTTTTCACTGAAAGATTGATAATTTCTCACTTCTCTATTAGCAGCTGCTTAAACTCAACCGATTTGGTCTCATAAAAAATACATCTAGGAGCGCGTCGCCCTGCGCATCGCTACGTACTCCGAAATTTGGCGTGCTCTAGAACGGAAACTATTAGTCGCACACAAAAGCATTGTCATCCCTCTCTCCTCGAGCGACAAACCTTCGAGGAAGGTAATCGAATCTTGCCTTGATTAAACAACGCCGACGTAGTATCACCTCCACTGAAAACGTGCACAATAAATATTTGTCGAACAGCACATATCAGGGTATGTAGCGACGCGCTGCTAAAAGCCGTACTTTTTTATGAGACCAACTGTGTTGAGTTTATGCAGCTGCAGGTAATCCAGAAATGAGAAAATATCATTCTTTCAGTGCAAAAATAACATTACAGAACTTTTTGATAACGTTTTTCTTCTTAACCCGTGATAAAATTCGGATTTTAGTGAAAATCGCAAAACTAATAAAATAGCAAAATAGTTTGCTGTTATCTCAATCCCAGATACCTTTTTGTTTCTAAAAAAGTACGAGCAAGTACGCGTACTTATGGCTCGATGACCTTTTTCGCCTGTGTGTCACCGTAAGTACGCGTACTTTAAAACCGTCGCGCAAACCGCCGGCCATCCCACTGGTTTGAAATCTTGCTCGTAGCTTGTCTCGGCTCATACTGCGAGCAGCGAGCCTCTACTTTGTTTCGGCAGGCCATCGATGCGCAACGCTTGTTGAGTTTGGCGTTTGTTAAAATTTTAGTTTATTTAGGAAAATTATCAGAATGAGTGATTTCAGCTTCACGTGTGTCGCCGCGTCGAGCCGAATAAGTTCGCGAACTTAAAAACCGCGTACTTAAAGTTCGTACGTGTGTCACCCCTTTAAAACCTTTTTGTCTAAAGTTTTATGAGATAGATTCAGTGGAAGCATAAAAGAAGAGTTCTTTTAACCATAAGTGAGAGCTTTCAAAGTCAAAGATCGAAGTTGATGTAAAACCTCATTAGGAAGGTGGAAAGGCTTTTATTGGCACTTTATTCAAACTTTCTATGTTACCACTCAATAGTTTCTAGTAACGCAGTGCTCTGTCCATCAGATATGTGACGAACTGAGAATTCCAAGTCTAAACAGGATCTCTTTTTTTATTTTTATCCATATTTTAGTATTTTGGTTAATTAGTAATCATTATAGGAAGAAAAAACACATATATGTGACGATCTTAGACGTCACAAGCGAGAAATGATTGTATTTGCTCATATCTCTTTCCAGTGTCTGACACACCGCACTGCCATGTCGTCCGATTGCCATAGGTCCTGGATTGTGCAAAGAGTTTCCAAAGATGGGCAAGATAGGAGATGCTCCATCGTCTGGTTCCCCCCGCAGGCCCATAAATCATTCTCAGCGTATACCCATCCCACTAGGTTATCCCCAAACCTACCCCCTATTGCGACTTTTCCAGGTCCTCCATTCCAGTTGTCGTCCGGCAGGGAGGCTTTCAGTTAAATTCCAAGTTGGTATGTGATTCTCTGTTAGCCGTCGCTTCCACAGTACCTTTGATTAATGATTTGGAGTATGTCAGTGGGTTCGTGGACATCATGAAATTCTTCCTCGATTCAAGTCTCGAAGCTGGGGGCTTGTGTCCATATCCATTTTTTATCTATTGATTATCTACTTCGTTCTGCCATACATGAGACTTGTCGCCTGATTTGAGGGGGGCTATTCCCGCTAACATGTATAGCTGGTCTAGGTTAGCGGGTTTTAGACAGCCCATAATTATCCTACAGGTGTCGTTCAGAGTAGGGTCAAGGTTGTTAGCATGAGTCGATCTGGATCATACAGGGCATGCATATTCGGCTGGGATAAAGCACATGGCAAGCGATGTCGTCCGAAATACACCAGGGTGGGTTCCCCATTGGGAGTTAACCAGTTTGCGAATGGTGGGCCCACCCTAGCGTATTGCGGACGACATGGACATATGCATCGACATATTGATTACACCTAAACTATATTATCGCATACTTAAGGTTTAAATTAATAAAATATATTATATTTATTTTATTACTAATTAAGTATATTAAATGATAAACCATGAAAATTACAGTTTGATACTGTATGAATGAAATACAACTTCATGTTGGGCGCCAAAAGTGTAAGGTGTAACTTTACTGGTCACAGCACCCGATCCACTCTCCATCCCTACAGCCGGGAAGCAAAAGGTACGAAGCACACAAGCCAAAGGGGAAGAGAACCACAACGATCTTGTTGATATCGGACGGAAACTCAATAGTTGCACATGCTCAAAAACGAGTGGTAGATGAAGTAATTACAAATAAGACGTATAATTAATTACCGATAGGCCCCATTCCAACAAGTATGCATATAAACGAAAAATATAAAACAAGTTTTGCCTTTAAGAGACAATGAAAAAATAAAAACAAATACAAACATGTAACGGTTGGCGCGTTCCAATAGAAAAAAGGAATATTCAACATTCTTCCAGTTGATCAGTTCTGATACAAACGTACTGGGATTATTAGGCTGTTGAAATAAAAACACTTTCGTAAGTCAGCTTCATATATAGGCAGGTTTCTAAACTCTTTTCTTATAACTATTACCCTATTGAAGAAACTCGATCCAATCTTACACGGTGTACTGACTCTCTAACGTATCTTCTGATGGATGATACTGACCTTTTCACTTTAGTTACATAATTTTTATGTCGCTTCGTTCCTCTGGGGTACCTTAATGATATAGAAATATTCTAACTTTGTCACACATATAGTCTTCTCTGCATTTCTTTAATTGATACTTTCATATGTTGTTTCTAATTGAAAACAGGCGTCTCCCTAGAAGTGTTTGCTTGCACTGAGTATGCACCTTTTTGCTTTAATGATTTATTCGCCTATCGATGAATGGTTGAATCGAAACTGTGTTTTATAACTGACTACTTTTTCCTTTTGACCAACACATTTTATTGCCAGGATAGATATCGATTCGTTTGGATGCCTCATTTTGTTGCAAAAAGTACGGGTGCATCGCATTGTTGAATGTTGAAGGATAGCTGTATTTGAATATTTTTTCTTTTATCATTGCACTAGTATCATCCGCATATAGACTACCGTCCATTGTCACAATGATAAGCAAATATTATGAAAATTAAAAACTAAAACTATTTTTGAAAGTGGTCACGGCAGTTGTCGAATCAGTAATTTCTGTATTTTTAAGCATATCTTTTTGAATTATGAGAACTAATTTATTTACATATAAATTGTAATTCGGTGACAGACTATGAGAAATTTACCTTTTTATGGCTGAGATCAAATGCATAGGCGTATTTTACGCTCTGAAATCTTGTATACGCGGTGTTGATTGTGTATGATCTTTAAAATGTATAAATAATTATTGCATCACCACGTAGTTATGGATCATCCTGTATAAATCTAAATATTTTCTGAGCAAGGAGCATATCCGTGGCTATATACAACTTTTTTCGCTATCTTCTACAGTAGTGGAGTTATCGACCGAGCCGGTACTAAAAACTCACCCTGTATAACAGCTAATCAGCCAGCACGCTTTTGGGCTAAATTTTATACAAGCCTATTGATGATATTTTATGCATAATAAACTACTTTTTAAAACGCTTTTCTGGGATTCAGTACATCTTTTGGATCAATTTCAGTACATTTCCAAACACGATAGCGCTGTGCGTGTATACAAAAACGTACCTATATTCCCTATGGTTTTAAGAATAAAGATTCCTAATCATAATTAAAAGAGGTTCTTCATTTTTTTGCCAAGTATTGATGATCGAACCAGCATCTCCGGCATTTGTAGTCCGATGCGATACCAACTACACCACGCTGCCCCGTGATGGAATTGCTACACAGCGCCGATGACCGAATGCAGCCGGTACCCATAATTTTCCGATTCTTCTGTGAACGAAATGATTTGAATTATCTCCCTCTTGCGGAGTTACCGAAGCACCTTTCATTCCATGAAATCCTGGTTGACTGAGGAGTCGTACTTCAGCAACAAAGAAAACTGTCGTGCAAATGGCGGTGGGAGATTCACACTCACCGAACTGCCGACCAGATGTCTCTGGATGACTGAAACACATAGTTCTCAGAGAGATCCGGGGGAATGGTAGCTGTCGGTGGAGTCGATACCTTGTCATCGGCGCTGTATAGCACGGGGCACCGTGGTTGCGTTGGTATCGCGTCGGCCTGGAATGCCGGAGATGCTGGTTTGAATTCAACTGGTACCCATCATTTTTCCGATTTTTCGATTTTTCTGTGAACCAAATGATTCAAACCCAGATAGCACAGGGCATCCAGTGGTCATCCAAAATTAGTCCAAATATGGTCCATTACGTCCAAGGACTAAAAATGGATATCCACTGGATATTCATTTTTGGACAGCCTATGGATCATACGTTATTTTGGACATCCATATGTAGTCCGTTTAATGTCCAAGATTGGGACAGCTATAGGTAGGTAAGCTATTTATATGGTTGTTCGCATTATTATATATTATGTATATCTTGGCAAGAAATAAACTTTCAACGATAGTTTCAAATTAAACTATATAAAAAATTATAAATTCGATAACAAAAATTCCGGACCTACCTATATTGTCTTGAATTATCAATTTCAAAACTAATTTAAAGTAAAGTATATTAGCTTTTCAAACATGTTTAGGAAAGATAGGTGGGTATGTATAATTTTAGTTTAACATTTTTTATGTTTCATTGTTCTCCGGCAAGTTTTTTGGTAATCTGGTAATCTGAATAGTGCATTGACGATTGACGTCGACTGTCGTTCTAATCGTTCTGTGCCTGTGGTTCTATGGCAGGCGTCATTTTCATCACAGATTTTCATTTTGGGGGTTTTACTGTTTTGTTTTTGGAATTTTATTCCTTCTATCGTTGGATTTGGGCTTTATCAAAGTGTTATTTATTCTTTATTCAAGGATGAGTCCTAAAAGGATACGCCCTTGTGCTGTACTAAATTCCAACAATGATGAGTCTCAAAGATAATAAGTTATATCTAACACCTGATCATATTTTCCTAACCTAATTTATTGCGATGCACTTACAATAGTGATGAATCGTTTCAGCATGAAATATTTATTATTATTTTAATGTATTGTTCTCACTACATAATATGATCTTTTGTTAGCACTGTTTCTTGAGAAACGACCTGATATTGAAGCCAATCACAAACAGCTATACTAACATTCCATATCTTTGGCAAAGCATTGTGTTGAAAGTGAAGTCTGTTGATCTAAGGATACTTTTTTGTATTTAGACATAACATACCATCTAATCAGCGTATATGAAAAGATTTTGGCTAGAAGGAATTGGCAACCCCAACTTTGCTGACGGTGACAACTTTCCAAGATCGAGCAGCATTTTGAGTCATAGTGTAATGAGAAAAGAGTGCAATGCTATGCTATGCTTTGTGTGTGAGCATCATAATCATTTAATTACAAGAATGTTGAACATAACAAAAAGCAGCTCTTATGACAACAGAACGCAAGCAGATAACGGCTGTAGACGGTAGAAAACGACCGTATATAACCAAATAGAACAGAAAACAGAGCATAACAACAGAAAGCAGGCAGATAACAGCGCTAAACGATAGAAAACGACTAAATTCAGCCGAATACAACAAGAAAAGAACAGAAAACAGCTAAAAACAACAGAAATCAAGCAGGTAACAACTGTAAACGGTACAAAACGACCAAATACAACCGAATAGAGTCAAAAAACTCAAAACGACAGAAATCAAGCAGATAACAGCGGGAAACAATAGTAAACGACTAAACACAGCCGAGTACAACCGAAATGAGCAGAAAACAGCTAAAAACAACAGAGAGCAGGCAGATAACAACATTCTCACATATGATCTCACATATTAATATTATTTTGCAGTACGAATCTGTTATTGAGCTACCAAGTTCTTCTATCAAATGTTTTATAATAATAAGTGGCTTGTATTTTTACCTCAATCGAAGCTAGAGGTATTCAGCCTAATTGAGGACCTAAACAATCAGGAACGATAAAACATATTCATATGAAACGAAGCATTATATGCCAAAAAACGATAATTAATTATATTTACAACGATTTTTTTTGCACGTTGGAGCATCACCCCCCCCCCCCCTCCCGCTATCCTCGATCCGTCCCATTTTGGGGTCATGGTTGAACTCTAGATCTCAAACACCAAGCCTCATCCGATTTCTTTCTCGACACTAAAATTACGCGTCATTGCCTTAACTAATTGAGAAAGGATACTAAGGTAAGGTGTATAAAGCCTCAAAGGCTCTGAGGGTGCACGGTCTCAACACGTTGTCACAGCACCGGAAGGCAAGACACAAAACCGGATCCCTAAAGTATGACTTCTTTTAAGATGGAGACTGTAGTCAGGCATCCTACGTTACTCCTCCAAATCTAATATCAAAAGCAAACGGCAGACCATAGGCGTAGTTAAGTCCCTAAATCTGGGGGGGCTTAAGTCCCTGGATGGGGCACCTGGGCACGCTGGGGTAAAGGGTAATGAAATCGCGGATCATCTGGCCAGGATGGGATCCGGAAACAGTTTTATGGGCCCGTAACCAGCCTTAGGACTGTCTGCAAACTTGATTAGGAAAACAACTGGAGAGTGGATCCAGAATCAACACTCTCTGAGATGGAACAACATCTCTGGTCATCTCCGTCAGGCTCGGGAGCTATTAGCAGGGCCTGCAGAGAGAATAGGACGATTTTGTCTCTCTCTGGATAGGAGTAACTTGAGATTGCTAGTAGGCTTATTAACGGGTCACAATACCTTCAGGCGTCACTTGTTTGTGATAAGGGTGGTCAACGACCCAACGTGCACGTGGTGTGGTGAAGAGGAAGAATCCTCGGCACACATCCTGTGTCGCTGTGAAACCCTGGGTTATCACAGGCAGACTATGCTGGGCTCAAGAACCTTGGAACCAATAGAGATAAAACGGATAGGACCTAAGAGTGTACTTGCCTTTGCCATAAGGGCAGGTCTTAGGAACTAGCGCGGATAGAGGCGCAAAAGGGCCCATAGTGTGGCCTACGCACCAGCCACAGTCCGTGCTGGATAGCCTCTGGTCCTTATTCATTCAAGTCCCTGGATCAGGCGGGCTGAAGTTCCCGCCCTAGGTACAAAGATTTAACAGAAAGAATTATTTTAGGATTTTTGGGGGGGCTAATTTCATTCTTGGGGGGCTAAGTCCCCCCGAGCCCCCACCTAACTACGCCTATGCGGCAGACTGATATTTATGAGCTTTGGCGGAGCTTGGATTGACTAACAGAACATGTTCGCCTCTATATCTTTCTATAATTTGTAAGGCTTGTTATATGCGTCGGCAAATGACGCTTTAGAATTTAGCGTTGTGCAGACTACAGCATCGTCTGATGCATAAGCTATTCTCTAAACTCTCTTCAGAGTTTAAGCTTGACCATAATATCATTAAGAACGATTATCCATAGAATAGGTGATAGAACTCCGTCCAGTGGATACCCTCTTAAAGTTACTCTATCGCTTCTGACTGTCATATATGGTGAGCAACACACGTCTTGTGTTTCTATTGAAACACCCTTCTTACATTATCAGAAATATGCGATACACTTTGTAAAAATCATAGTTGCAGATCATTTCTAACACGCCAGCAGAACATGATTGTGGAATCTCATATCAGATAGAATAGCTCTTGATTTCTAAAAGCACCCTACAGTGATGAAGAGGCAATTAAAATTTTGTGATCCAACGTCCCTATCTCCTGTTTACAAATACAAAGCGCATTAGAAGCATAACTTACATCGAATGTTCCACAGCGAAGTTAAGAAAATGCAATTGTATATACAAAACTGGGACAACAACTTTACAAACTAAATAAATTCTCCCATAATGCTGCTTTATTGCTACTACACTACCAGAATATTTGAATTACAGTAATGGAAGTTGCCGTATCTACCTAACAAAACTTTACCTTCGATTGTTTATGACCTCAAGTGATGAAGCACCATTCATATGTTTGGATATAAATATGATAACCAACACTTTAGTTTATGGATTATTATTTTTCAGATTATTTTTAAAATTTGCAGACACGAAACGAACTGACCGACTTCCACGGAGCTAACAAAAAACATAAGTCACAGATGCACCATGTACTATTTATAGTATAAAGTGCAAAAATAAAATAAAAATATTCTTCAAACATAACATAAAACCTAATGTCACTCAATAAACTAAATATTGCCACCATTATGCACTATGAAAGATATCTATTTTAGTTGAGAAAGGTAATAAATATGTTTCCCTCTCTTAACAACGTGAGACATGGGTAAGATTTTAATGATACTTTGCTGCTAATATAACCCTTATCTGCTTCTTCTGTGTGTAATTTTTCAATGCCTTGCAAGATTACCTGGTAGAAGAAAATAGTGTTAAATGTGAAAGGTATTTGGTTATTTAAGACGCATATCCTAAAGTTATTTTGAAATATACAGGGTGTTGCGGGGAAGCAGAATAATGATCAACTTGATTTTTTTAAATGGAAGCATTGTCTTTTTTTAACCTCATTTAGGTTTCATCATTAATCGCTATTTAACCCCTACATATTTTTGGAATCTATTGCGATGTTGCTAAGTTATAATTTATTTTCAGTAAATTTGTGGATTTGCAAGGTCGTAAGTAACACGTCCAAATTGATCGTTTTTTCCGGGACAAATCCGACTGTGGACATCTTCTTGTAAAAATGCTTCAATTTTTGTTCTATTTTCAGATATAGATATCCTTTGGAGGTATTATGGCAATTCTTTCCCGTACGTAATTCTTACTCCCTTGTAACTACATTCCACTAGTTGGTTTTGTTTTTTATATCAGAATACTTCAACGCAAGTCCGTCCAGAATTTGTCCAACTTTTTTAGTCCGGTTTTAATGATTTATAGCCTCTTCAAACAGAAGTTATTTTTTAACTTCTTCTACTCTTTGCGGCGGAACCGCTGAATTTTCCATATTTTTTTCCACTCTAGCTGCTGGTGTAATTGATGGGGAAGCAAGTTTTTGGGTGGCATTCTTGTTTTTAATCAATGACATTTTCAAAGGAGAGTACTTTCTCTTCCAACTCCCAATTTTTCTTGCAGAGTCTGATATTGTAGCTCCTCTTTTTAATTTTTCTCAGTGGCGCTCATCTTTGACTCGATTATTCTTCTTTGTAGCATACTCTTTCCTCCCATCTGATCTTTTCACATTTTTTGACCTAAGATTGTCTAAGGTCTTGGTTGATATTTCTTTCAATCGTTCTCTATAAGATTTCGCTTATTCCCTACATTTACAGTTACAACAGTTACCTAAGTGGTCTAAAACATTATGTTAGAATTAACAACTACAAGTGCTCTATATTATGTTAATGATATTAATAGCGATATGTAAGCAGATAACACTTCTCTGTTAACTAGTGATAGTAATATTGCATCACTAACAACCAATGCTACTCAAGAACTAAGAAGGGTTCGGCCATGGTTAGTATTTAGTATCTATCGATATTATTGTTGTTGACATAGACTTAGAAAAATGATCACTGTCGATCAAGGGCGAATTGTAAAAACAAATGCGGATATTCTGGAATGCGTAGACCCATATGCTGTTAAACGAACTAAGTGTATGCTAACTACTACCATTGATTAACGTATTAACAATACTTTAATCAATGCTACTACTCAAGCTACTGTCAATGTAGCAGCGCTCGCCGCGCTGTAAAGTTTGAGGTGCATCGTATCCACACCACACTTGCCTTTAATATGTCCTTAATCCATGTATGTATTGATGGCCTTTGATTAAGTTTTGTGGCGCGGTATCTTAAACCTAATAAAAATATTAATTCTGGAATCCCTTCGAGATACACAAATCTCATGATCGCCCTCAAGAAGGCAGAATAACTTGGAGATGTACTCTAATATTTATAGTGGTTACATTGAGTCTATCTATCTTAATTTCCAATCTTTCATTAGGTTTTGTAGCAATATTCTAGTCTTTTACATCAATTAGTCTTAGAGTTTGAATCCCGTGACCCGTTGTCAGGGCTAATCATGTTTAGAGTTTCTTTGACAATGTATCGAGGGGTGAAGAGTGCATGAGGGTCCTGCATGTTCTCTTACCTATGCCTAGGATTTTTTGGGTCAAGAATCCTATCAGCCTGTAATCTGAACCAGCTATTTTAGGCGAATGCAAATCTGTGAGAATCGAATGTGCTATACAGACACTGTAGTGTTAAAAAAACCTATCGTCCAAGGTACAGTGATAATAAGGGAAACCAGGATGCTTATCGTTACATAACTTATACCAAATTCTAAGCCTAATATTAAGGTAAAATTAATGAGAGACTAACATAGTTCTAACGATTGCTCTGGCGTATCCCTTTGACGGACAGAACGAACCGCTAAAAAGGAATAAAAACAGTAGGTTCGAGGATAGGTATGGGGACTGATAGTGCTTTGAAAACCAAGACTGAAAGTCCTAAGGGGGAACAACGATGATACATGGTGTCTGACCTAAAATAATCTGTTGTAGAAATATAAGCCGTAGAATCCTTGAACATGGATTAAAGCATAGAAAGAAAGGAAATTCCAATTAAATGTAAAGGAATCTACTTTATAGACATCTGAATCCCTCATTTAAAAACCAAATTTCAGAATATTTGCATTATATCGGCTTGCAAACCCACTTACGCCTCGCTCACCAAATGTTTTATGAATTCCTTAAAAACGTAATTTGCGATGCCTCAATCTGTTTCCTTCTCATAAACCCTTCTTGAATATATGGTATTGTAAGGTCTATGCGACACAGGAGACTACACTCCCAAAATTGGTTGGAAAAACTCTTCAGACCGAAATTACGGTTAAAGGCTGTAATTGATTTGAATGACATATTTTTGTTCGTCGACCAAAAAATCAAGGGTTGCAGGATTGTTGTTATAAGCTGCCCAATCAGAACTCGAAGCGTCCGCATCAATTTTCAATAGAAAATTATCAGAGCAATCTGAGTAGTCTGAGTCGAGAAACCTGTTTAACCGTCATGAAAAACAGAAGGTTAAATAAGATAGCGAAATGATTTTTGCTTTATACTTTCCCTAGGCCTTGATAAACCCTGGCTCTTTTCACGCTTAACGTGGTTCATCACGTTGTCTAGTAAGCTAAATCCGCGAGAGGGCAGCATCTGTACACAACTATTATTTATTTAGAAGCTCCTCCTAGTTTCTGCTAGAAATACAGAAAAGAGCCATGGCCACGACAGCAACGTTGCCAAGGATGCTCAAAGAAGCACCCGACGGGATCCCCTTGTCCGATAACCTTTGTGGACACCCATCCGACACCCGTACCGGCAACCAAAAATCTGCCGGCTTGTCCCTCAAAGGCCAAGCAACAGCAGTAAAAAAAAAGCACACGTGGCCGTCCATATTCCATCATTTGGGATATGACCATATGAGTAATCTGTAAACTTTGAATTGGGGAAGGGCTAGGCTTAGGAACTGTTGTATTATTTCGAAGTGGGCATTATACAGGAGGGTTTGTGTATCTTATTTTCGGATAATTGGTATTTTGTTACTATTGATAAATTTTTTCGATGTATGCATGTATGTCTTTGCTGGAAGTTCGAAAATTTCATCAGATATAAGGTTGACGGTTATTTTGGTTATGTGAAAACATTTTACAGGGTGTGACATGTGGTTAAAAATGAAATTGAATATTAGTACCTAGTATTTTTAAGAATTTATAAAATGCAAATTCTGGCTGTTTGGCTGATGGGTCAAAGAAGATGATGAATACCTAATTCGAAAATATGTACCTATGTAGCCAGGTAAAAAAGAGCTAAAATGAATTGAGATGCTTGGTGATGGGTCGTAGGAGCAAAATACATTTGCATATTAGCATAACATATTTATTGTATACCTACCTACTACTTATTACTTCCACACAATCACACAGGTGAGATGAGTAAGTATTGTAATTGCGAAACATTTTTCGTATCGAGATAATTATGTTTTTTTGACGTTTTGTGGAGTCATCTCAGTAACCGCTGCGCTGCTACAATTTTCTGTCGGAAAATGAAATTACCAGAACAGCTCCTAATTTCTTTTTTTTAGCGTTTTAGGGGTTTCTAATAATATTTAGTTTTTTTTCGGTAAGGAGCATATTAATAATTAGGATCGCGGATCGCCGGGAGAGGGGCGAGTTGCAACCATTTTTGTATTCATATAGAACTTATGATAAAAAAACAGGCCCACTCGACCATTGTATTTGAAGATATACCTGTGGACGTGGATATGGACAAACATCAGCGGACTATTATAATGTATTATGATTATCGTAATTTCAGTACCTAGCTACTGGACCGATTTTGATAGCGTTTAGTACCCCCACCCTTACCGGCATGTATACTTGCAAATAATGCGAGTCTATAGAAATTTACATTATTTGGAAATTGAATGATAATATAAATATATATTGGAAAAGCGAATCAGTCATTTTACTTTAGGTATACCTACGTTTTATTCATTTATTATTTATTATTTTTTTTCTTCAGAGTTTAATCAACTATAAAGATATTTGCGATACGGTGCGCAAAATTCGTTTAGCCCGTCGTTATGCTCGATCCCATTTATGATGCATGTGGCGTTTAGAAAAATGCATCGGGCACTACAACTTCTGGTGGCCCGAGCAAGAATGACTTCAGATTTATTAATTTCAGCAGTACATTTATGTTCCTGAAAAAAGTAAAACCTGAAATAGTTAGCTAGAATTTAAAGATTACAACCCTTCAATTCATGATGATACCTATATCAAAATGTAACAAAAGTTAAAACAACGTTTCGTAAAGTAAGGACACATAAAGATTATCAACAACTGAGGTGCCAAAAAATTCAAGCTTTCAGCACTCGAATATGAACAAATAGAAAGACAAATGAAAAATCTGAACAGTGACCTGAGAATATTCAGGAGAACATCTAAAGTGATCAATAAATGAAGCAACAATGAAACAATGAAGGCGAACTACGGGTAAATGCAGACAAACCACTAATACCAACACTCTGAAGAACAGTCTCCAGAAAACTAAATAAATATTCGGGAGAGGAATAGAAGACAATGTATATATGTCTCAGCATTTACAAATTGCAAGCAAAAAATCAAATTATCTCTGTGGTATACAGCACTACCTCTACATATAAAAAAGGGGTCCGCGGCGGCAGCTTTGTAACCACCACGGTTACGTACGGGCGGGTCGCTCTTGGCGGCGCGGCGTCACCTCAAACGCTTTGCGAAAGCCGCCGCGCCGGCCGCTACGCGCTATCGCTGCTCGTGCCGCTCCACGCCATACGTCTGCCGACGCCGCGCGGCGGCAACGCGACGCGAGACATCCCTCAAACAAGAACTCGCCTGGAAGTATGGTATGATTTCTTATTATTTGACCCATGGGGCACCGCTCAACTTGCTAGGAAGCCACAATAATATTCTAAAACTAATTCATGTATCATTTTTTGAATCGATATATCATTTGCTTTACCTATTCATCTAAGATACCGTGATGGCACGCGGATAGTTGCACAGGGATAAGTGTTTTCCAGTTTTCAGATAGAATGAAAAAAAAAACAATCGGACATTGCTATGTGAATATATTATGTAGACAATAATGTACCTATATATGGTAACATCACTAACATCGCTTATCACATAATATCGGCACATAACTCATAAACACGTTTCCAGTAACTATTTCCTGGAATATCCTTCTCTTTGACAGTTTGGCAACAAGGCCGGTTATTTCTTGTTATCGGCCGGCCTAAAGTTATCTGTCTCACTCTAAGTAGGACGGATCAGTGGGAGGCGTGTCGGAACCGATTTTTTGATAGTTTTTCATCAATCTTTCCGTTATTATTAGAGATATCGAAAAAAGTTTTTTTTATTTGATTGAATATCTAGGATTGCGTTGTACTACGCTCAGAAATTTCATAAAAAGAAATAAATTAAAAAACTAAGCAAAGTATCTTTTTGAAAAATCAAGTTTTTCAAAAAAGCTTTGCGTCAGTCGAGACATATTGTGTCACTAATTATAAGAACAAAATTAGAAAGTTCTAGTATCGGTACATTTTGAAATATTATTGAAATAAAATTCAAGAAATCTAGTACAAAAAATACCCACAATCCTCGAAAAAACTATATACATTCAACGAAATACACCCTCTTAGAAGGCATGACAATATAACATCAATAAAAAATAGCTATTACTGGAAATATAAACCGTTTATAAAACGTGACGAGAACGTGACGAACCACCTTAAATTACTTGGTACAGAGCAAAGGTATGTACTGGTTGATACTAATCTCAGCTTTTGCTGCTATCCGCCAGGTAGAATAAAGTCCTGTTCATTTCTTTATTTATGTTTAGAATATTTAAATGCTGGTGCAATACACACTGCTCTATAAATTTGGAAAATTGTCATATTCACATTACATTCTAGACATTTTTTTATCAAATCTCGGAACTCAGTAAGCTGCTCCAAATACGATGAAGTAATCATGCTCCTTGAGTTGTATAAGAGCCCTGAGTACCTCAGTATCTGCAGATTTAATTTATGATAACAACTTTTTCCTGAATTTATAGTGGAAACCAACTTTAGTGCATATTTGACATCATTTTGATACTATTTAGCAGACTTGCCGAATAAAAGAATGTCATCTAAATGAATTACTGATAAGAAAACCTTTTACCTGATTATAGCTATTACTAGCTTCAAGATTTTGGTGAAAGACAAGATGCACAGCTTAGCCCAATAAGCTAAACCGTTATACTCCTAAAGAGACCTGTTGAATATAAAGCGTGAATATTTTAGGTGTAATTTTTTGATTGGGATCAACCATATGCTTTTTTATAACTATTCTTGCCATAAAGCAATTTGGCGGAAAAAGTCGAGTCACCGTTTTATGGTCTTAAATTTAAAATCCGAAAATTTAATAAATTTTTAGTTACGGATCAAACGGTATGATCCATCTGTCTCGGGAACAATAAATACATTTGACCGCTAATGTTGTCTTTTTGTGTTAGAACTGTGACCGATAGTCGGTAGCTCCCTTTGGGATTTGAATGCAAGACGCATATTCACTCTGACGTGACCTCTTTTTTGTGACGAGTAAATACGAGTTTAATAAAGTACAAGTGTCATATCTAAGTGTTCCATTATATTTAATTTAACAAATTTACCTTCTAGATTTTGAGTAATCTGTATTACATAATAATTGGCCAATATCCTTTAAAGACTCAATATATTCCTTATGCCCCTCCCCCTTATTTTATCATGTTGATAGCAAGGCAACCACCGTTACAGCACCAATTTGACCTTGTAAATAAACAGATTGTTGCTTACGAATAAGGCTAGCTTTACCTGTGATTTACTTTGGGATAGAACTTCTTGCAGCTGCAAGGTGTCAGATATCTTCTTATGGACTAATTTCTAGGTACCTAGTCAGCTAACGCAGAAATCATTTTTCCTCTAAGAAGATGCTGTTCTGCTTATACTGGTTGTAACGATTTATTTAGTTAATCCGAATCTTCCGCCAAAATGGCTGAGCTACTATCTGCTTTAGCTCCACCTAGAGGGGTACCTAACAAAAAAACAAGTGTTGATAATATGTGACCTTCTAAGTTTCTCTCGCATAATTGCGGTAGCAACAAGTGTTGACAGGCTGTGCCAAGTCAACACCCGGACTATTATTGATCGGAATTGAGGAAGCATCGCACAATATTACAGGTCTTCAGGATTACAGACTTTTGGAATGCTTTGTGTAACTTTTCGTCCAGGCCCAACTGTTGAAGGTGTTGTGTAAACGTGTTTGGTGTAAGGCCTGAGACAGATATAATATGCTAGGCGAAGGCAGCGAGCCGAAGTTGGAAACAGTAACAGCACCTCTGCTAGGAGCAGTGCACAGTAATAGCATCTGTGCTAGCTCTATTTATGATTTTCTCCGATTTTCACTAAAGCTTTTTCCAATATGGCACTGAAGCCGGTTTACTTCAGTAAATTAATTGCGTTAGTGGTTATATTATACAATATAAAGAGATTCAATAATGTGATACTTTTTAATGAACGAAGGTAAAACTAAAAGTTCCAAATTGTGAATACAAAATAAAAACTTAAAATTCCACATATACTGTGAATGAAATTGAAACATTTATCAGTAAGAGAGGTAATGAAAAAGTCATTGAACAAATTAAAATAATAATTATTTCTTAGACTTATTAGAGCCAAGACCCTTAAGTTCAGCAACGCATTTTGCAAGCTCATGAGGGTTTCTGCTTTTCTTTGCTGAAAGTAGTATACACGGGTCACTAAATTCACAATCTCACAAGTAGTGCAATCCCGATATAAAGTGGCTGTCAAAGTGAAAATAATACATAAATTCCTGGCACGGTTCCTGTTACTGTGAACATACATCGCATTCCATCCAGCGCAGGCGTCGTTACTGACATGAAGATCGGGAGCACGAATTTGAACGAATTATCTAACAAGGGTGCTGTTTCTGTACATGCAGGCGGGCTGACACGCTCACGACCTGAGCGTGCATGGGTCGGCCAAATCTTGTCGGTTTTCGGTCACCGCTCAAACAAGACGTTCAGCGTATGCGTGCTCAGTGTGGACGTTTATGCTTTGTCTGTGCCGTGCAACGACGTCCCTGATACCTACTTATACCCGACTATGAACATGGAACGAGTTGAGAACCCACTCATGCGACATAAAAACTAAAACCAACACATGATTTAGGAACACACACATTGAGCACGCACGCATATGTGTGTGTTCTCAAGTCATATGCGCTCAGATATGTACACGGTTTAATATTTAGGAGCTATAGACACATTGTTATATAGGACATCCCAAGAGATTATCTTGTAGTTTCGGAGGTGGGTGATGGGAATAATTTAGAAGAGAAAACTCCCTTCGGTCATCCGGCAAAACATTACAGAGGTAACCATAACGTTAGCATTTCTTCATTACGATGAATGTGGTTTTATTTATTGGCTAATAAGGCGCAATATGCCAGTAAGACCGTGGGAGTATTATAAGGTTTATGAAAACATAGCGAATGCTGGCATAATTTGGACGGGTAGATACCATTTATGGAATGATCTTGAGAAAAGTGACCAAAAAAACTTGCAAAATTCTAATACTGTTGATCTCGAATGAATAAATCGTGAAATTGCACGGTTTTATTAATAAATACGATTTTTCAGTCAGCTTCCTAGAGGCTGGTGGGCGCTTTCTTAAATAAAATTAAATGTTTGGCTCAGCGTATTTTACAGGGATTAATTCTACCCAGCAAATAATGCTCTAAAAACTGTTCTGCAAGCGCTCATTAGCAGGAAACAAAATGGAAGAAACTGCCCCCTTTTCTCTCTCCTTCTCCCTTGCCCTCAAGCTGCAAGAAATTTAATTAAATTTGAATTACAGTAAATGTCCTTTTTTGAGGGCTCGGGTTAGGATAATACCTTGAAGATCTTTGGACTTCGTTTTCGGCATACTGATAGAGACAAATTACTATCTTATTAGATATCTGTATGTGGGTATTAAAATGCTGCCAGGTTTTTGTGTTTAATGTTTTAGCTTCTAAATACGGACACATATAATTAACGGTTCTGGGTAATTATGATGTTTCAAAAATTATTAATCTTTAAGCAATATATTTGATGTTAATAGTATCGAACTCATCAAATCTTATCTATCGGATAGAAGGCGGTATGCTAGCATACAGAGGCATTGTTTGAATGTTGGGAAGATAGAGCACGGATCCCTCAATTATAGGTCCTACTCTATTCATAATTTTTATTAATGACTCAATGTTTGTGATTCATCTCACATGACCTTTCTGCACGATGATGATACAACGATAATAGACAGTGGAAAATATATATCGTCTGCTTGGAAAAAGACTGTTTAATCTCAAAAATAGTATATTTTTAGAAGAGCTCGTTAAAGTTTGATGAAACTGACACTGCAATTATTTTCCAATCAACAATTAGTGAAAGGTTTAACTGAGTTAATGAGTTTAGTGACATAATGTCTCTATATGCCCAGAATATCGAGTAGGTATTTTGTGTCTTTGGAATGAGTCTATATTTTATTTTTTATAATTTATTTTAGTTGTGATCGTCTTTATATTTTATTTTTTTTTTAAATTCTGAACTGTACTGTTTAAGCATATGACACTTTTGCACCAAAAAACTACCATGTAAAGTATGTTATTTTCTTATGTGATCGTTTTTTCGCACAAAATGCGTGCGCATCACATCCGACGATACGACGGTACGACAATGTTCCTATTGGTTGGAACATTCAAAATGATGTCAAATCAAAATATCTCAACCAATAGGAGCAGTTTCATACCGTCGTATCATCGGATGTCGTGTGCATCAGAATTAAGCCTAAAGCCTAATTGAGATGCACACGACATCCGACGATACGACGGTACGAAACTGTTCCTATTGGTTGAAATATTCAAAATGATGTCAAATCATAATATTTCAACCAATAGAAACAGTTTCATACCGTCGTACCGAGCTGTCACAAGTACTAGTAAATAGTATTTCAAATACCAATTACCAATTACCAGAGTCGCATGCGTCAAAGTACAAATACCAAGTAATTTTATTTTTGAAAGTACTCAGTAGTATCGAGTATCAAATACTTTAATTTGGTACTTGATTTTTCAAATAAAGTAATTCAAATACGATACTAATATTTCAAGTACTTAAAAAAGTAATTCAAATACCATACTAATACTTGAATTACTTGATATAGTATTTCAAATACGGCGATGGATATTTCAAGTATTTCATAATTATTGTTTAGTAATAAAAAGTACCTTATGAATGGAAAAACGGTATACATTTCAATAAAAATAGAAACTGATTTTTGTTTGACTGACACTACAAAGACATGCAACGTGATTGAATCACAAAACTACTTATACTATAAGAATATTATATATTATATGACACCCTAAAATAACTGTTCGCTCATCTGGCCTTCAATAAAACCACATGTGTTGATTCTAGAGTTTACTGATGTTTCGGCCACGTCTGTCGCCTTTTTCAAAGTACGAAATTGAATTGGAAATTTTTTTGTACTTTGAAAAAGGCCACAGAGGTTGCCAAAACGTCAGTTAACTCCAGAATCAACACATCATGTGGATTTATTGAAGGCCAGATGAGCGAACAGACTACAACAGAAAACCACAGGATAAGTTTCAGAAATTACCTAAAAACGACAATACGTTCCCAATTTTTGAATATACGCTTTTTCAAAAATGCTAATAAATAAGTAGAAGAGATAAGTAATAAAAGGTACAGTCGGCGCGGCGTCGTCGCGAGTCGTCGCGTATGCCATGCAAATGAAGGTGTTTAACATTAACAGATCCATCAAATAATTTGAATTGTCAGCATACAAAGCGCCGCTTTTCTAGCATTTTTCTGGCATACATAATGAATAAAAAGCATATCCACTTGTTTGATTCTTGCATACATTCATTCACAGAACTCGTGAAAAGTATAACAGAAATACCAAGCAATGACAACAATTCAAATTCATTCATCAAGGGAATCCAAATGTCAATCCGAATGTGTGAAAAAATATATAGGGTGTCATTGAAAATTCAGAGCCTAACCTCACTTCCGGCTAAACCAAAATAAGCATACATTTGTTTTCTCATGGCTATTGTGCATCTCCGTTAACCATATAATTCTCCAAAATTTCAAACCTCCATCTAGGATTGTAAAAGAAGGGAGCTCTGTATAACGATTCCATTGCCACCCGGTATGTGAATTTTTTCATAAAGAGATGCTTGAGAAAAATTACCTTTTTACATCTGCAATTCGTAACCACCACGACAAAGTACAGAGTTTTGAAGATTGTTATTATAATGGCAGTAAATTCACAGCTCACATTCACAGATTATTTTAACCTCAATCAACATCAACAACGCATTTTGTTGAACGCAACAAGACGAACTGATATTTTGTGATTGTGTCGATTGTGATGAAACTGTCCTCTAGAGTCAGAGTGTCGCGTAGACTATCCTATGTGTACGACAGAGACAGAGCGCAAGGCGACGCGATGCGTAATGTTGATTTGTCCATACTTGTCTAGACTTGAGCATTTAATGCTTGAAATGTGTATTTCAAGTATTTTTATATTTTCATCGAGCTATACTAATATGTATTTCTTACTCACTTTAGTATTTCGAGTATAAATGTATAAATTTGAATTATATTTTTTGTGTGGAAGTACCAAATACAAATACTTCAAATACCAGAAAGTAATTGAAATAAATTTTTCAAGTACTTTACTTCTTTAGTATTTCAAATAAAAATGCCAGGTATTTGAAATATATTTTTTGTGCTACAAGTACCAAATACAAATACTTCTTAGAGAGTATTTGGGGAATCAAGTACAAATATCACAAAAACAATGTATTTGAAGTACAGTACTTCAAATACCAGAAAGTAATTGAAATACATTTTTCAAGTACTTTACTTGAAGTAAGGACAGCTCTGCCGTCGTATCGTCGGATATCGTGTGCATCTGAATTAAGCTTAACGCTGCGTCACGAAATAAAGATATGACGTTTTCACATGGCGCCATCTATGGGTAAAGGAGCGAGGTAGGTATATGATACCTTTACACAAGAAAATATGCATTATTTCATGATGGTTTAACCAAAAACTGAACATTTTGACATGTGACAGTCTTTTTCCAAACAGACGATATATAGGCGCTTTCCTTTTACCTGATTTATCTGATAAATCTCACTTGTGACGTCATGACTCAGTTCGATGTACGTTCCTTTTGTTTTCTGAAACTGAGACTAAAGCACAGATCACAGAAACACTTATAGATATGAAACTGATATAGTCAATTGTCAAAAACTGTTCGTATCACACCCCCTGGCGTTTGCGATTGTAACTAAAGCTTATACAGGGTGTTACCTTCAAAGGTGGCATTTATACTTGTATGAATGAATAATAATAGATGTTTACGCGGATCACGCCTCGGACTGGTTTGGGAATGATTCGAATGAAAAGCGCATCCGCATTATGATTAAGGACGTTCGTAGTATATAAATATTGCACGTAAGCTGGCTCGATTTACATCACAGAATCAGTTTACATGAATTTACACACCGCGAACGCCCGTAGTCATACTGCTCATGCGCTTTTCAAATTTCACCCGAATCAGTTTGGCACGTGATCCGTGAAAACCTGTAATAATAATAATTAGTAATAGTGTCTTTATTCTTCCAAAAGCAACATAATAGTAAACTTTAATGATAACATAAAAAAATGAATATGCAATCAGAACAACCTCAAGGAGGAGTTCACCTTGATGGTGTTCTTCCACTCAGCCCTTGCCAATATTAATACAATGAAAAATTATAAACAATTACTTATCCTAACTTAAAAACAAAACTATGTACAACATTGTAAAATTGATCCTTGATTTACTTTTGTAACCAATTTAATATTAATTTGTTTACCAATTTGAGCAAATATAAAAAAATGCATAATGCACAAACAAAATAAACGTGAGCTGTATGTAGAAATTATTGTTTTAACGTCCTTGGTGGAAATAATGTGCAAAAGTTGATCTTCTTGAGTCTAACAGTATGTTTATGACTTTTTATTTCTATTCAATTCATAAGCCGTCATTCAATATTCCTCACGTATAAACAATATAGGTGCTATTGTACAATAAAATAAATACTATGGATCCTTCTCTCAAATTAGTGAAAAAAACCAAAAACATATAAGTATCTACTTTCTGAGACAAATTCTAGGAGATAAAAACCAAATAATTACTTGTATCCATATATTTATGTAGATTTATAATATAAATCAAAAGATATAAGTGGCCCACTATTTACTTTTAAGATTAAGTTAATGCATAATGTTGTAACAAGAAGATTTTACAAATACTAAGAAACAAATAAATTTCAAATATTTACTTTTACGCTACAAAAAAACTGTTGGGCAAAGAGTGATAATATTTTTTCAACAACTTTGAAGCGCTCTTTATACTTGATCATGTTTTTCTGCATCTTTCCCATCTTTACGCTCCATTTTCTAATAGTTGTGTAAAACTGTTTAGCTTGTGGACTGAGTTGACTACTTCGATTGACATTAGCCAACCCCAAAACAGAATTCCGCTCAGAGACACCTGCAAAAAAATATAAACTAATTAGAAAAAGACATGGGTTGCCACCAAAAATATATATTTTTGAGGATAACAGCATTTTCCCAGTAAAAATCATTATAATTAATCTAAATATTCTGACGGATATGTTAGCACAAAAGAAAATTTGAAACATAATGTATCCATCAGTGGCAGTGGCAAGAAATTTTGCGTGGCCTCTTTTTTTTAATAATATTTTACGTATATATACCGGATGTCCCAGAATTTCCTTGACACGTGATATTTTCGTAACGAAAAACAGTTCAAGCAAGAACTAAGTGGTTCTTTTGAAGGCACTATAGGGTCTATCATACTATGCATTCAAAACATTTTTTTTGTACGTCAACCACTAAAACTCACCCCCAACTTTTTTTTTTCAAATAGCACCCCATAAGTTTTCCTACACAAATGATATCCCCATTTTATTTAAAATCTTGTGGTACTTTTAATTTTATGCGAACGCTTATTTTTTCCGTAAAATCTTAAGCATGAGACAAATGAAATGATAATTTGCTTGACGCCTGATATTTTTGTAACAAAAACGGATAAAAAAGAAAATTAAGTGGGTTTTTCAAGGGTAGTGAGTGACCTATCATTCCTTGCTTATAAACCATTTTTTTCTTACTTAAACCCCTGGAGTACACCCCTAGCTTGTTCTTTCAAATTTCAATCCACAATTTTGCCTGGAAAAATAAATTCCTCACTTGAATTTAGTTATCGTAGTGCCTTACTTTTTATGCCCCTATTGCAATTTATCGTTAATTTTTTTCGTTTAATCCATGAAATCGTAAGCATGAATTAATTAAAACACATGTGTGGAAAATATGTTTTTATTATCATGAATCAACTAATAAAAAAATGTGACAACAAAACTAAGTGCAAACACGTAAAAAAGTTTTATGGCTACATCGGGCCGCGCCAACCCCGTGTGCAGGGTGTGCCCCGCACACGGGCGCCAAAATTAACGATAAATTGCAGTAGGGGCATAAAAAGTGAGGCACTACGATAATTAAATTCAAGTAAAGAATTTATTTTTCCAGGCAAAATTGTGGATTGATATTTCAAAGAACAAGCTAGGGGTGGATTCCAGGGGTTTAAGTAAGAAAAAAATGATTCATAAGCAAGGAATGATAGGTCATTCACTACCCTTGAAAAACCCACTTACTTTTCTTTTTTTCCGTTTTTGTTACAAAAATATCAGGCGTCAAACAAATTATTATTTCATTTGTTTTATGCTTATGATTTTACGGAAAAAATAAGTTTGCATATAAAATTAAAGGTACCACAAGATTTTAAATTAAATGAGGATATCATTTATGTAGGAAAGTCTATGGGGTGCTATTTGGAAAAAAAAGTTGGGGGTGAGTTTTAAGGGTTGACGTACAAAAAAAATGTTTTGAATGCATGGTATGATAGACCCTATAGTACCTTCAAAAGTACCACTCAGTTCTTGCTTGAACCGTTTTTCGTTACGAAAATATCACGTGTCATGTTCTATATATTTTTATGTTTGTGACTTAAAAATGTTGTTATATAAACTGAAATGTATTGGGATACAAATAAACATTATTATTATTATTATTATTAATTCTGGGACAGCCGGTATATATATACAGGGTGAATCCTAAGTTGATTTTTCTTTAAACTGTGTATAGAATTCATTAAAATAAACTACGTTTTCAAATAACTTTTATCCAAAAACTGCCAAATAAGCGAGATACAGAAAAAAAGTAAGTCTAAACCCTGATCTGGACTTATGTATTAAGACGCACCTAGTCTCTATTATGTTTAGTCTTTTTCTGGAATTTTTGTCTTATCGCCAGGTATTGTATCTGTCAATAATAACTAGTCACTTTCAGTTTATCGTAGTTAGTTTTAAATTGGAAAATCTTAATTTTGCGTTTATAATAATGCGTCACTTTTAGGAATTACCAATTTAAAATTAACAAATTTAAACAGAAAGTGACTATTGCACTAGCTGACAGGTGCAGTGTCTAATAGATAAGATAAAAATCCGAACAAAAAACTGAACAGATTAGGGTAGGTCCGTCTTGATACACAAGCCGAGATTTACATTTTACTTCCCACACCGATAGGTGAGGGGAGTATTGTGATCGCGAAAATTTTCGATTTTGAGATAATACGTTTTTTGGGCGTTTTATGATGTCTACATAACGAAAATCCACGTCACTCATTTCCGTCGGTCTGTCTGTCTGTCGGTCTGTCTGTCTGTCTGTCTGTCTGTCTGTCGCTTTTTTCTAGCCTCGTAATCTCAGCAACCGCTGCATGGATTGTGATGAAATTTGGGCAGCTATATACTGTGGGGTCGTAGTAGGTAATGTTCCTATAATTTTGAAAATCGGTGCAGGGGCGGCGGAGTAATTAGCAAAAAACAAAAAAAATTAAATATTGCTTAAACTTCGTTTTTAGGCGTTTTAGGGGTTCCTGATCATTTTTTACTTTTTTTTGGGTGGGGGTGAAATTGGGGTGGTTGGGGGTGGGGGGTTGTAAAATTGAAAAATTTGTTGCTTTCATAATAGACTGTCCACTGAACCATGAAGGAAGATCTAGCAACATAAATAACTTGTTTAGGTCTATCCGAATATTGCCTTGCCTATTACAGAAACCAAAGGACTCAGAATTTTTTCTGGTGTAAACAACTAAACATACGAGAGTATTGCTTTAGATCCTTCTATATTGTGTTACAAGGAAACTGATGAATTGATGTTAATGAAATTTTGACACAGTATGACTACCGTGGCGAGGATGGAAAACGCGTATGGCTTTTATAAATCGTGCCAGTGGCGGCGCAGAAATAATAAAAAAAGTGAAAATATAAAAACAGCTCAAACTTCGTTTTTAAGCGTTTTAGACGTTCCTGATCATTTTCTGCGTTTTTTTTGAGTGGGGTGAAATTGGGGTGGTTAGGGGGTGGGGGGGTTGAAAAACTGAAAAATTTCTTGTATCCATAATAGGCTGTCCACTAGCCTGCGAAGGACGACCTAGCGACATAAATCAACTTTTTAGGTCCATCCCAACATTGTCCTAGTCTATTACGGAAGCTAAGGGACGTAGAATTTTCTGTATACATACGAGTATGTATTGCTTTAGATCATTTTGTATTTTGTAACCTGGACACTGCTAAATTGATTCTAATGAAATTTTGACACAGTATTACTGCCGTGGCGAGGATGGAAAACGCGTATGGTTTTTATAAATCGTGCCAGTGACGGCGCAGAAATAATAAAAAAACTAAAAATATAAAGACAGCTCAAACTTCGTTTTTAAGCGTTTTAGAGGTGCCTGATCATTTTCTGCGTTTTTTTGGATGGGGGTGAAATTGGGGTGGTTGGGGGGGGTGGAGGGTTGAGAAACTGAGAAATTTTTTGTATTCATAATAGGGGGTACAATAACCTGTGAAGGAAGACCTAGCGACATAAATCAACTCTTTAGGTCCATTCGACGACATTGCCTAGCCTATTACGGAAACTGAGGGACTTAGAATTTTCTGTATACATACGATTATTTATTGCTTTAGATCTTTTTGCATTTTGTAATGTGGACACTATTAAATTGATTATAATTAAATTTTGACACAGTATTATTACCGTGGTGAAGATGGAAAACGCGTATGTTTGTTAAAAATCGTGTTAGTGGCAGCGTATATAGCAATAATCAAAAAACTAAAAGTATGAAAACAACTCAAACTTCATTTTAAGATGTCTTAGGCTGTCCATTGACCTCTGATGGAAAGACCTAGCGGCATAAGACAATTTTAGTGGGAGGGGGAGGCTGCCGATGATTTGGTTGCAAGGGGATCTCAGAGTAAAGCTTCATGCTATGGGAAAATAATAAACTGATATCACAGTAATGTGTGGGAAGTACTGAGTCAATCAACTTGACTCCATTTTTTTATTTTGGAGCTCGCATATTTTTCAGTTTTTCTAAATAAAATTACATGAAGAGCTAGCTTTATTCAACGACTTCAGTACGCAGTTAAGAAAAGTATCATCTGTTGTGGCCAAAATTTTGATTAGAAACACAGGTCACTACATAAAGGAAACCGCCAAGCTTTCGGCAATGTTTATTGCCATCTTCGGGGCTTTAACATTGAGGTTTACTCGCTACTGTCCCACTTTTTCAATGATAGGTATGAATCATGGGGTTAATAGGTATTTTTTGTAAAGAATATTAATAACTAGGAAACAGACCTTTTAACTTAGTATCTACTTTCTTTTTGCACAAAGGCGGGCCCTTAGTTACGCCACTGGTATCCACACTATACATGCAACAATATTCACCTCTATTAAGTCTTGCAACTGTAGGTACAGTGTGTGGTGGTCGCTTGGGTGTAGCGTCTTCACTAGACATAGGCTGGAGTACAGAATTATCACCTGAAAGATAAGTAAATATAGTTAATTTTTTATGACTGTAATATACACCGTATGTCAAGACGAAAACCAAAAAAGAAATCGTACTTAGGTTTCGGAAGGTGAAGATGATATCAAAGGAATTATTCTGAAATTCGCATTTGTTACAGAGAAATCAACGTTTGAAGTTTGGTTTTAAAGATAACTGAAACGTGTCTGGCCCACCTTATCTCACTTCCACTTTCCAGATTTTCTTATCTATTTTACAGCAAAAATCGGAGATCATTTAGAAGGATTACACTTTAATGTTCTTGTCGATTGTTCACCTCAATGATCAGATTTTTGTAGTTTTCGTACCGTACAAACAGGCACATATCCAGGATTTGGTTTGGGGGGTCCAGATTATGGGTGTCACTTAGTTGACCTTTCGGGGGGGGGCAGATTAGAGTTGCCACCTTAAATCCTTAAATTTGCGGGGGGGGGGGGGGGGAATTTGTGGATTCCATTTTTTAGGCGGCATTTTATAACGTTTCGGGGGGGGGGGGGTCCGGACCCCCTGGACCCCCCTACATACGTGCCTGCGTACAAATGTGATACGATCAGCCACATACTAATCATTTCGCGATCTAATTAAGGGCAACTGATCTTTTTAGGTTTTAAGAATAAATATATAACTCAAACATATTAATACATAAGCCGGTGCCAGAAATCATTCTTAAAGTTTTCGGGATTCGTCCTGGGACACGGTATACAGAAAAATGTTTGCACAATGTTACAACTTGCAATTATGATGTAATGTCGCAAACAATTGATGACAGGATTTTTTAATTCTTGCCCAAACAAAAATCACAGCAAAATCTATATGTATTTCAAAATTGCTTACAAAATTTAATGTCATGTACAGCTGATTGTAACAAAACTGATACAACTCATAAAGCACTTTTCTCAGATATTAGTATTATTGTAGATTCCTAAAGCATTAATAATGATTATGATTTCATTTACATGCAAAGTTCATCATTTCCATATCTTACTCTTACTGTTAAGTTAAAAAAAAACACTTTGTCAAATATATCCGCCTGATGACTGATATACTCTGTTAATAAAAATTTAATTTTTCAAGAACTGTTATCAGTTTTTTTTTAATCAGAAGTACTTTAATGTGAGGCATCTTTGTCAGGTTGGATATAAAATACACAATTTTCACCTTACCTCTTGATGTTCCTGGTAGAACTGGAAACCCATGAGAATGACTATCTTGTAATTCTAAAAATGAAAATAAATATAACTACATATATCTATATACGTGGTATAATAAAATTATATTATGATAAGTTGTATCAAATTGGAAAGAGGATATTTAGTAGGATATCATAAAATTTTTATTACAGGCTGTAGCATATAATAATTCATGGTATTGTGGGTTGCAGTTTTAGGGGTTCGTTATACAATTTGGCACTATACGGTTGAAACTTTATTTTAAATAAGCATCTGATAAAACGCGGTTTTCTGCCCTATCCACATAGGTAGGGCATTGCCTTTTAAACTACATATATGCCCCATCCTAGCTAGGGCCACTCACTTGCACGTGCTATATGCATATTATACATATATGTAGAGTAGGTCATCAAACATTGCAGAAAAGAACACGAAGAATAATGTGAAATTCTTAAACAAAAATTACACTTACCTGGAATCAGCAGCGATGGCACAGCATTCTACGTCAGCCCTTTCCGGCTTCCAGGTAAAAAGCAATTAGGGGTAAAATGTTGGTCGCACACATAAAACCTATTATAAATTTGTTCCCTTGAGAGTTGTTCATAATTATGAGGTTTGATCCTCTCCAGCCACAAGTCAAATAATTCTTCAATTGGTTTTGGAAGCCGATCTCGTTGACCCCGGCTTTCAATACAACCCGGCACACAACACTTCTTTTCGGGCTTCAACGTTTCAAAATTTTCCATCAGGAATGATCAATATAATAGATAGGTACTACCGATATTAAGAATATAAAAATATCACCATTCATATACGTTGCACACTTTCAAATTCAAACGCACCGTTCAAAAAATTTTAGATCTGTCAAAGTAATGTCAAAGCCCAAGCTACAAGCTTGTGACTTAAGACAGAGGCAGACTTGATTAGTAGATATAAAATACGGTGACGCGCCGCGCGCGCCGTTGGTGTTTGCGATTGGATACAGAACAATTTTTGGCGGGAACGGCAAAGTGACAAATCTAAACTTTGTTTCTGTGATCTGTGGACTAAAGTGAGATATTTTACCCCCACTTAAGCCCATCTGCACAAGCTCGAAAGGTAGATCCTTAGAGGTAGATCACTTGTCTCAGATCATTTAGATGTCAAATAAATGAGGTTAGGATTGTATGTAAGTTTGAGCAGCAGGTTTTTCCGGTTTTATGGTGTACGGATAGTCGATAGTGTAAGGTGAGTGACGAAAAACGCAAAAAACTAGGTTATGGAAAGGATCGACAGATAATAGAACCATAGCATATTACAAAATTTTGAGGAATGACATTTAACTGCACAAACACGTTCCTTTAACACATCTGAGCATCTGAGGTTTCCAACTGATCTGAGCCAACTCATTTTTAAGTGATCTGAGTAAGTGCAGATGTAAAAGGAAAGCACCTATAGATACGTTGGACATAAATTCAGTTGTCAATCATACACAAATGAAAAATTGGTGTATGGCAAATAAACTAAGTATGAATGGGACTAAAACTCAGACAACAGACAGAGGTGGACATAATTATTATGATATTAAGATTTTCAATGCACTACCATATGTTGGTGTGTTTCGATATTTAATATTAAAAGGTCGATTGTTCAACGATAACAGGTTTTAATGATACTTATGGTATAAATGATGTAAAAATGATGTAGAAATGATAAAACTATGATGAAATTGTGATAAAAATATATACAAGACATGAAATATATAAGGTGACAAAATGAGTATTTAATGATTTTATAACAGGCTCGCCAGCTCAAAGGATCTGTCCGATTCGAGAATTCGCATTGCATCCAGGGGTAACCCAGGTAGTCGCTGCTGCGCTGCCAAGTGGAGGAACCTCCTGATGTAGGGCGTCCAGCCTGAATCTATTAAGCATCTGACCAATTCTATGCTCAAAAGGAAACTACTTGGTAAAATACATGGAACAAAAAGCATTTTACAGTAGTGGCAACTTTTTCGTTAACAAAATCAGTGATTTGGAATTATTTTTGTGTTTTCAGGAACATATTACAGCTTTTTCTTCTCTTAAATGAATTTATTTTATTAACTGGGTGCCGCTCATCCGCCTTTCGTATCCCTGTGTATGTTTATGTAAATTTGACAGTATACATCAGATTATCTGTTATCTAAATGTTTACATTGTTCTTTTCTTATTTTTCTTACTAACGTTATGTAAATGCGTTTAGTATGCTCAACATCAATAGAGATTATTTTTATTGGATCCCTAGGTATTATGAGAGCTACGCTGCTCTCTGCACTGAAAATATGCTGGTGTGCTGTCAGACGGCGCACATTTTTGTCGCCAGAATGCCGAGTGCTGTCATCCGTGGGTCCGTTGGTTGGAACGCCCGATTCGCGGACCCAGTGGTACTATACCATGTTAACATTTGTAAGCTTGCAATTTTATAAATAAATACGGTTGTTCACTATCATTTCCAAATAATGTGACTGTCGAGCTGTGCCCAAACTGCAGGGAATGTTGACCCAGCTGAACTGCTGTTTGGACTAATTTTAATCAGTGTACAGCAATACTTATGGCTTTTCATAAAAGTAGGCTCACGAGATATTTTGATTGGAGAAAATATTCTAATTTGCAGCTCATTTGTATTTCTAATTCGTAAAATACTGAACTGAACAAGTCCGCAGTAGGTGAGTATTGATTGCTCTAGTGCAAAATTAATATGCATACCAACAATGAACTAGTAATTTGTTGAACGCAAAAGATCATTAAAATCAGCGTGGCGTATAAATTTATTGTCACAATCAATAGGTCAATAGCACATATATTCGTCATCGTAAGATATACAACAGAATTATGTGAAATAATAAGTTAACCTTATGTAAAAACTCTATGTATTTGAGTGGTGTGTATCAATTAATGTGAAATTTACCTATATATGTTATAAACATAATACATTGTCCTCATGCGCAAAGTTATGCAGAGGTCATAAATAGTTGGACAAAAGGTATGCGTAATGAGATTGTACCACATCTCAAAGTCAATTCCGGGATATATGCGGCTATTTTGCAAATGCGACTCTATGTATTGTTGGTAACCAAAATGGCTTGCCGGCAAACTTTTTGATTAATTGATTGAATAACATACACGCTTCCCACACAAGCAACTTCGAACAATGCAAAACTTTGTTAGCGTTGTCTGCCAACACTGGCAGTTTCTGGTGTATGATGAAAGGTTCGCTAAAGTCACGACTGATCATTCACATCACGTCTTAACGAAGATGACACTGTAATGGAAGATATAAAGTTCTGAATATTAATAAAACATGCTACAAGCTCCACTTGTTTCAGACAGAGGAAATACCAAAGCAGAATCGGACTGATGCTTTCGAATATGAGATTAAAAGTTACATAGGGCCATGCCGAGGGGAATACTGTAGTTGCAAAACTTACGATTTTCAAGAATAGGTTTTTTGGACGCCTTATTGTGTCTACCAGACAAAAATATTTTCATTTTTGTGGCTCTGCCTGTCTGCCTCTCTATATAATTGGCTATCACTCAGTCAGTCTGCTGTCATTCTTCTAAGAGCCTAATCCGAGTAACTGCTTTACATTTTTAATCCATATGGCATAAAATTTGGGGTGTGAAATATGCTGTGCGATCGTAGTACAGAGTAACATTTTAAGAGCGCTGGGGTTTCCTGACGATTTTGTATTTTCTCAGGAATAAGGGGCAAATTGGGATGGTGGGGTAATTATCGTTTGGGGCATTATAAAAGACCATTCAATTACTTTGAGGTAAAGTAACATCCGAACATTGTTTTTGAAGACACACATGCACACCTGTAACTCTTTGATACACATGATTGGCAAAGTTGGATCTGGAGTGCGAAATATCCTATGCAACTAACAGAGAAGACACAAAGAGACACCTAACCCCTCATACATCCTACATTCCCTCTACACTTCTATCTAAATATGCAATAATTTACGGGGTGTTTAAAAAAACATTACTTTGATACATTTCGTGTTTTTGGGACACCCTGTATAACATGAAAATATTTTTAAAGTGTAGCCTTTATGGGTCTCTATCCATCCGAAATTATTATTTTCTTTTTTATCAAATACTTTAGCCATAATGCTCCGTGTCGAATAACGTGAATAACCCTGTAGAAACTTAGAATTTGTGATATATACATACGAGTGTTGTTTTAGATCGTTCGATATCGCGTAACGCGAAGGTTGTTCAATCAATTTTAATGAAATTTTGACATAGTATTACTCCCAAAGCGAGGGGCTGATGGGAAACGCGTATGTTTTGGAAAAATCGGGTCAGTGGCGGCTCGGCAATAATAAAAGAAACTAAGAAAATACAAAAACAGCTCAAACATTGTTTTTAGACGCTTTAGGGGTTTCTGATCATTTTCTACTTTTTTTTGGGTGAGGGTGAATTTGGGGTGATTGGAGGGTGGGTGGTTGTAAAACTCAAAAATTTGTTGTACTCATAATGGGTTGTCCATTGATCTTTGAATGAAAAGCCTAGCAGCATAATACACTTTTTACGTACATCCGAACATTGCCTTGCTTATTATAAAAACCAAGGGACTTAGAATTTTTGATGTATACATACGAGTATTTGCTATGAATTGATTTTAATGAAATTTTGACACAGTATTACTACCACAGCGAGGATGGAAAACGCGTATGTTTTGGAAAAATAGTGTCAGTGGCGGCGCAGCAATAATAAAAAAAACTAAAAATATGAAAACAGCTAAAACTTTGTTTTTAGGCGTTTTGCGGGTTCCTGATCATTTTCAATTTTTCTTGGGTGAGGTGAAATCGGGGCGGTTGGAGGGTGGGGGGGTTGTAAAACTGAAAAATTTGTTGTATTCATAATAGTCCGCCTATTGACCTGTAGAAGAAATACCTAGCGGCATATTACACTTTTTTAGGTCCATCCGAACATTGGCTTGCCTATTATAAAAACCAATTTTGTGATCTATACATACGAGTTTTGCTTTATTTCGTTCTATGTATATTTCGTAAAGCGAAAATTATTGAATTGATGTTAATAAAACTTTGACACAGAATTTATTACCGCTGCGAGAATGGAAAACTACTCTGTTTTTGAAAAACCGTGTCAGTGGCGGCGCAGCAATAATCAAAAAACGAAAAACATAACATCACCTCAAACTTCGTTTTTAGACGGGTTGGAGGCTCTTGATCGTTTCGTATCGTCCAGTTCAAGCATGCAGGAAAGAACTGCCTAGTTCCTAAGGAGGGAGACGCAAGAAACTATTTACGAAGGCTTTTGTGTTGGATGTTGTTTTTGCGGGCGGATGGGCGATAATTTAATTGCAAAGGGATTTTAGACTATAGCTTCGTGCAATGGGAAATAATAAAATCGTATCATGATTATGTGTGCGAAGTACTGAATCAATCAACTTGACTCTATTTTTTTTGTTTTGTTTTTCCTTGCTGCTGCCAGGCGTTTACAGTAGTTTCTGACGTCGGTAGAACTGTAGTGGTTCTCGCCATTTGGATGTTTCCTCCGTTCTTTGTATTGTTGGTTTTTGGAGGTAACTGCATCTCTACGTCTGAATCGGGTGTATAAGTCATATCCGGGGTACCTAAAGTAGTTATCGGGCCTGTCGCCGGTGCGAAGTAGCTGCGAAGGACGGCTTTTCTTGTAAGCAGCACAATTCTTCAAACTAACTTCGTTCAATGCTCCCCCCAGACCACCTCGCACCTGGAGATCCGAACGGTCAGATATTTTAACTTAACTCCGGAATCTTTTGATTCTGACACAATGTGCACCATCAGATCTGGAAGATGGGCTCACCCCATCCTTATGCCTACCTTTAGCGTGAGAGCTAAAAAAGTGTCCCAAAATCATAAAAAAGTCCAACCCTCTAGTTATCCCTTCATTAAGTAGTTGACAGTTTATGAAAAGCAGACAACAGTCCACCTAATGGATACTACTTGCAGATAGTGATGTAATGTAACGTGCATCCAGATCATACTATCAATCTGTATGTTTATTATTATTATTGAAACTACTGCATCCGAATACAGTGCATGCGGTGACTGACACCGCAATCATCTGCTCTGATCAAGACTTGAGGCAGACCATAACCGCTGCCTTGATAGATGATTGAGTATAGTCGTGAAAATTTAAGTACAAGGAAATTGCCGTCAGTAAAGTTAATTTAACTTTTTCGCTCGAGCTGTGTTCCGGGAGGTTCCGCTTGTTTGCAAACACTACTCCAACTGAAATTAGCACTGTTCTTCATTGCAGCAGTTGTAGGAAAGTTGATTCGAATGGAAATTCGGACTGCTAGTGCAGGGCACTAGCGGTATATAGGGTGCCACAAAAGTAAACGTCTAAGTAAAGATAAGTAGAGAACGTTATCCAATAACTTATTTCGACACTTTGCCAAATTTGCAAATTGTTTCACTGGCAACAACAACAACAAGAACTTAGTAAATAACATAACAAAATTACTCCGAACCATTCCAAACTCCGTTGTTAGGTGTAGGAATTAGGTGTGATTGGTAACTTCCCATTATTTTTCCTTAAGAAAGTATAATTGTCACATTTTCTTCAATTATTATAGACCATCGTCTTATGAGAACTTTTTGTAAGCTTTCCGGTAGTATATCTAAAAATGTTGTAAGATGTACCTAAGTGTTATAATGAACAGTTTTTACTTCCCACACCGATAGGTGAGGGGAGTATTGTGATCGCGAAAATTTTTGAATTTGAGATAATGCACTTTTTGGGCGTTTTATGACGACTAGATAACGAAAATCCACGTCACTCATTTCCGTCGGTCTGTCTGTCTGTCGGTCTGTCTGTCTGTTGGTCTGCCTGTCTGACTGTAAATTTGGGTAGCGATATGGTGTGGGGTCGTAGTAGGTAACGTCGCTACAATTTTGAAAATCGGTGCATGGGCAGCGGAGAAGTTAGCAATAAAAGAAAAATTTCAAATATTCCTTAAACTTCGTTTTTAGGCGTTTTAAGGGTTCCTGATCGTTTTCTACTTTTTTTTTGGTGAGGGTGAAATTGGGATGGTTGAGGGGTGAGGAGTTGTAAAGCTGAAAAATTTGTTGTATTCATAATAGGCTGTCCATTGAGCTGAGAGAAAAAGACCTAGCGGTATAATGCACTTTTTTAGGTCCATCCGAACATTGCCTTGCCTATTACAAGAACCAAGGGACTTAGAAAATTGTCCGATATATACATACGAGTATTGCATTAGATTGTTCTGTGTTTCATAATGTGGAAACTACTGAATTGATGTTAATGAAATTTCGGCACAGTATGATTTTTTGAAATCATCTCAGTGGCGGCGCAGCAGTATTAAAAAAACTAAAAATATGAAAACAGCTCAAACTTCGTTTTTAGGCGTTTTAGGAGTTCCTGATTATTTTCTACTTTTTTTTGATGGGAGTGACATTGGGGTGGTTGAGGGGTAGGAACGTTGTAAAACTGATTTCTTTAGTATTCCCAATAGGCTGTCCATTGACCGGTGAAGGAAAGGCCTAGCGGTATAATACTCTTTTTTAGGCCCATCTGAACATTGCCTTGCCGATTACAGAAAACAAGGGAATTTTCTGATGTACATCTACAAAATACATACGAGTATCACTTTAGATCTTTCTGTATTGTGTAACGTGGAAGCTTTTGAATTGACTTTAATGACACAGATTTATTACCATGGCGAGGATGGAAGACGCTTATGGTTTTTGGGAATCGTTTTAGTGGTCGCACCGTAATAATAAGAAAATATAAAAACAGCTAAAACTTCGTTTTTACACGTTTTAGGGGTTCCTTATCGTTTTACATTTTTTTGGGAAAATAATAAAACTGGTATCATCGGAATGTGTGGGGAAGTACTCAGCCAATCAACTTGACTACATTTTTTTTAGTTATGGAGAAAATTAAGCAATTGTTCAACTGCAGACCTTTTGACAGATACGAGGGTCGTTTTTATAAAAACCGGTACTGAGGCCTGCACCGTCAGTGTTAAATGCTAAAAAGTGGTTTACTGATTTCCGTAATGACCACATTAGTATGCACAGGTGTCGCTAAACTTTTAGGTTGGCCAAAAGAAGATGATTCGCCACAAATCGACGATAAAATCCATAGAATGTATTGGGCGATCGCAAAGTGGATTGGATGATTCGTTGACAACTCAATTGAGCCGATCCTTTACATTTTACAGCACAGTAATACTGTATGGATATGGCGATTGACCACCATCGACCATTAACACAAACTTCAAAGGTACTAGTAATGTTTGGCCTCATTCCAAACGAGTTTCTGCAATGCTTTGTTTCCGCAAATGGAGGATGGATCCATGACACCGCAGCAAAGATCAAGAGAATTTTCGAAGCCGTCGACAGATTTGGCACTTTTAAAAGCTGAACTAGCCGCATTTAGCGTGTGCAGTTACCATGGCAAACATTCGATTGTGCGCCAACCGCATCCACAATAATCTCCAGACCTAGTATGCTCCCACTACTTCTTGTTTCCAGGCCAAAAAACGGGTAGATGGCACGAGAGTATGCTTTATCACTAAAAACAAATAAAAAACTTAGAAATAGATTGGACTAAATGCATCGAGCTGAAAGAAGATTATGTAGAAAAAGAAAGGCGTCAAGTGTCTTGATTCAGTGATTCCTACTCATTTAATAATTCCTCTATATCTACATCATTCTCATCAGAAAAGTTTCAAATATCCAAAAACGAAGTTTGGGTGATTATGAAATTTTTGGTTTTTAGTTGATTCCCCATAATCAAGTACGTATCAAATTATTTCACACATAAAATTTAAAGACAACATTCGAATAGGTCTAAAAAGCACATGATATCACGAAAGTCATTGTAGAGTATTTTACGAGTACAACAAATTTTAGAGTTTTACTATCACCTACCCCCAACCCACCCAAACTCACCCCCTCTCAATAACAGTAGAAAATGATCAAGAACCTCTAGCACGCTCAAAAAAGGAAGTTTGAGCTGTTTTTACGTTTTTAGTTTTTTTATTATTTCTGCGCCGCCACTGACACAATTTATAAAAACCATACATATTTTCCATCCTCGCAACGGTAGTGAAAACGATCAGGAACCCATAAAATGCCTAAAAAAAACAAATTTGAGCTGTTTCTATATTTTTAGTTTTTTGTTTATCGCTGCGCCGCCGCTGACACAATTTCTAAATACCATGGGCGCTTATCATCCTCGCCACGTTAATAATACTGTGTCAAAATTTCATTAAAATGAATTCAGTGCCTTCTAGGTTACACAATACAAAACGATCTAAAGCAATATTCGTGATACGATACATACTATGTATACATCAGAAAATTCTATGTCCCTTGATTTCTGTAACAGGCAACGCAATGTTCGGATGGACCTAAAAAAGTGTATTATTTTGCTAAATAAATTCTTCACAGGTCAGTGGACAGACTGTTATGAATACAACATATGTTTCGGTTTTACAACCCCCCACCCCCCAACCACCTCGATTTCACCCCCACCCAAAAAAATAGAAAATGATCAGGAACTCCTAAAATGCCTAAAAACGAAGTTGGAAGCATATTTGATTTTTTTGCTTATTTCTGCGCCGCCCATGCACTGATTTTCAAAATTGTAGCGACGTTACCTACTACAGCCCCACAGTATATCGCTACCCAAATTTCATCACAATCCATGCAGCGGTTACTGAGACTACGGGCAGAAAAACGCCAACAGACAGACCGACAGACGGACAGACCGACCGACGGAAATGAGTGACATGGATTTTCGTTATGTAGCTATCATAAAACGCCTAAAAAGTGGATTACCTCAAAATCGAAAATTTTCGCGATCACAATACTCCCCTCACCTACCGGTGTTAGGGATTCATCAAGTCAAGTAGCTTGAGTTTTTTCTTAAATACTTGACTTGACTTGAAAGCTCAAGCTTTTGAAAATTTGATATTTGACTTGACTTGATTTTCGATCTGAACTACTTGACTTGATATCAAGTAAAATCAAACTACTTGATATTACTTGATATCGATCTGTAACATGCGAATCGAAGCGTTAAAATAGGGGAATCACCGAGGTTATGACAGCAGGCACCCGATGACTTTAAAACTTTAAAGCCAACGACACAGAATGGTCGTGAATTGAACGAATTTGCCAGTACCTTAATGTTTTTAAGAGTATTTCCATCATGTTTGCATTAATATGCTGGTCGATAGACTAGATGCGTGAGCTATGGAGCTTGACAATTAACCTGATCGAGATAAAACCGATGAACAGATTATAAATAGTATTCAAGCGGCGAAGATATTTTAGAATGGTGGAAAAAGACATGAATGTATTTTTCCAAACCTTGTCGCAATGGCCAAAGGCAGATTTTTAGAGCTGCCTTAACTCTTACCAAAACAAGAAATCGATTAGGTGGTAACTCCATTAGATGTCTTATGTGTCTCAAATCATGGTTGGCAGATGAGGATATTAATTTGTTTTTACTTTTGTGTCCTGTGTCATCGGCATCGATTGCTCTGGTTGGTCATTAGCTTCGTGTTCTGTGTAGGCTTTATTACTGTTTCCCGGCGCCACTTTAGGAACAGCACTGTTAATTAGAAGCAAACAGTGAAGTGAAGGTTCAGGTGGGGATTATTCGCTGAGCTTTTTTTATGGATATTCATTTTTGATTGAAAAAACCAGAAATAAAGTTCCGCCTCTAATGAGAATCGAACCCCCCGGGACCTTCCGGTCACGAGCCCTCGACTCTAGCCACTGAGCAAACCCCACCCCATTTCAGTTTGTTGTTTTTCTATGTATTATTGTCAGAATTCGGAATATTTCGTATTTTTATTTCATATTATTACATTCATTATTTAACTAAGTTACACCTTTATATACATACATTTTTATTGTTATTGCGTTTGGCAGTTAATCAGATTAATATCAAAAAAGAATTATTTTTTCAAGAAAGATCAAGTAGTTAGCTTGAAAAACTTGATTTTCAAGTTGCTTGATGTGTAACTACTTGACTTGACTTGAATTTCGAAAACAAATACTTGACTTGATCTTGACTTCAAGTAGCTTGAAATTCAAGTCAAGTCGTGAATCTCTAATCGGTGTGGGAAGTAATAAAATGATTATTTTCCGAAAATTGTTTTCACTTGAAATTTGAATCATAATGTAATCGATACATTCCATAATCCGAATCAAATTAACAGATGAAGAAGAGAGTAATTTTATTATTTTGCATGACGATATTCGGTCAGATTGCATTATTTAGTTCTGTACTTATTTGCGTATGCAAGGGGGCATAAATAGTGTCCATTATCCCATTCAGTAAACCCAATTATTCCCTACCTATTATACCAAGTTATTGCACATAACACAAATCAAATCACCTAACGTGAACAGCATCGTGCACTACCGTGTATTGAAATTCCCTGGAAAGCTGCATGGGCTACAGAAATACATCGGGGATAGTCTTAGGAGAGCAGCAGTGGTCGATCACATTGTGGATTCTCATCAACAGCTCACTTTGGTTTAAACCTTAAACTGACACTATGGGTACACATTATACATCGAACATTTTTCAATATTGTAATACATTCATATGTTTGAAACAATGTGTACGAGAGGAGACCGCAAAGAGTCGATAAATAGTATTATGTGCAACTACATCATAAACACTTGATTTATAAATTCGTTTAGTATCCATAATTGACTACTTTATTGGACTTACTGCCACTGTCATTCTGTCAAGTAAGTACCATACTAGATGAAAACAAAGCTTTATTCAAAAAAGAAGAATTTAACTTTGACCTGGAAACAAAATTATGAATTTTAACTATTCTAATTATTAGTGTGATAGTGAGAATTAAAAACACATTCTTTGTTATTATGAAAATGCGTACCTTAGGAAGTCAAGCTCGAAGTGGAAGTAGAAGCTGTGAAGCTTGTAGCGTCGTTTCAAGTATGCATAGGGTACTTGCAAAGGTCCTGAAATCGCCTCGGGAGTATACATAGCGTAAAGGAAACCATATCAAGAAGCAGTAGAAAACAAAAAACATGATTGTACTGACGGCCAAAAAAGGATATTCCCAAAATAAAATAAGGATATATTCAAATTTTTCCTCGTGACTTAAAACAAGGTCTGACGTCACAGATATCTTATCGATATCGACAATCGATACTGCTACAGCGCAGGTCAGTGAGATTCAACTGCAAACTATTTCTGATGTTGCCAAATTTCTTTTTAAATATTTACGTTAGGCATATATCAATAATCTATTTTACGAGCGTGGTTTGTTATATGGGTATACATATTCCCAAATGAAATGAGACCTCTTTTATCCTACTACAGCCGAGTACTACACTGAGTAATGCTGCGAGATGCAAAATGCAAAACGAAATCATATCAGCTGTTCGAATGCAGCCATATTTTCTTTGTGGTTTTCCAACTGCGCATTTGACTAGAGATGAAGAGATGATCTGAATTCTTTAACAATGCGACTCAATTTATTGATACTTAAACATATTTGAAACAGGCAATTAACCCACTAGCATTTTCGTTGCAATACATTTTTCTATCTGATAGGTCTCACAGTTCATCCTGCTTGTGACCGAGATTCGCAACTAATCGAAGCCATCATTTTATTTCCGCGCATCCCATTATTAATGAATCCAAAGATAGAATCTAATTCAAGCCCATCCCTACTAAGTGAATCAGTAATCTAACCTAACTTTTATTCTTTTGACTCTTAGACAAGGAAAGAGAGAGGACGGAACCCGCGACTGACATTTCTGATACCAAATGGCACCAAAGCGCTATTCCCAGTGGCGTAACTAATGGGATTAACGTTCTGGTTGAGCTATTTGTAGAAATAATCTTTTTCAAATAAAATTTAATGAAATATTGTTATTCAGGGTTTCTATATGGCCAATTTCGCCATCCACAATTAAAACTTAAGTGACTAACATTACCGTAACCGTGATTTTCATTCGACTGCTGTTTTGTGGCCAATAATATATAAAAATTGATAATGTATATATTTTATTCAGTCATGAACATGTTATGTTCATTTGCAGTATATGACTGATGGAAGACACGATTATACTTCTACCCAGAAAGAAAAAAACTGCTTGTAGTTTGTAGTAAATCAATTTTTTATTATTAAAGAACACATAATACCTATAGTATATTTATATTTATTGACATTATGTTTATATATAAAATACTGTCTATTACATACTGTAAACAGAAGCAGCAATAAAACATTTTTGTTATTATAGATTAGCTTACGAGATTGAGGAATTTGATGCCTTCAATCTCGGAGTCCCCATATGCAGTAAAAAAATCTACTTGCTGTTACGCTGTTACTTGCTGTTTGTAGTGTGTAATGAAGAGCAGTATTTTTAATTACTCCAACGAGGCTTTTTTATACATAACTTCTTTTTGCGACGGTGGCAATAATTAATGAAAAAGCTGGGGGGTTAAACATAAAAATTATCTCAGACATGAAATAAAGTAAGTTTTGGGCTAGAAATACAAAGGTCCTTTAATCTTATCCAAAATCAAAACATTTACAAAATTAGAAAATGACTCCTAGATTAGCTAGTAGTAAATAAAAACGAACAATTCATTCAATATAGGTGAGGTCCTATAACTTACATAGAAATTACAACTCTATTTTATCACTTAACCCCTTGCTTCCAGTAAGTTCTAATTTATTGCAGTTACGTATTTACTTATGGGGAAGTTTGGGTGAAACTCAGTATTGTGTGCTTCAACAAAAATAATTTTTTTGTAGGAACGTGGCATTTCGCTTGCTCCTACAATTGATGGCAGTCAATATTACAGTCACGAAGGTCAAAAACTACCAATATTTTACTGCCCTTTAAACAGAATCATTTTTGTTAATTGGCTCCGAACTGGATTGTTCTGTTGTGATCGAGATTTTACAATAAAATGGATTCTGATATTTAAGTATTTTGTGCATACAGCTTTTATTAAAAAATATATATGATTTACATCATTTTCTAATACGTGACGTTCTAAGCAGCTGAAAATAGGGGTGCCTAGAAAACTTGATATTATTTTGCTTATCAGCAAAGGTACAAAATGTTTGGTGTGAATACAATTTTCATTAACTCTCAGAAAATGTTCCGATTTCAAACATATCTTGATAACATCATTTGATGGGTAAGTCAGACCGCCGTGGCTTTTAAATTCGATTAGGGAATTGAGAAACCGATCTCTAGTACCAATCAATGCTGTGACACATGTTTCACATTTTATTGTTTTTTGTAATTGGTGCGAAACATAACCAGCAATATATTGCACAATTTGGGATGAACATTCACTTATCACAGGTGCATTCATGATGTAGTCATGATCCTTCCAAATAGTTTCTAGATCATCAGAAGGCTCATTTATGTCTATTAAACTATGGTTAGATAAACTACTATTAATTACATCTTCAGACCTTACATTTTTTGTAGAACTACTTAGAATAGGGATTTGATCTAATGGAATACAGTTACCCATACCGCCCTCTCTAATTTCTGCTCGAACCAGAAGCCTTTTGTAAGCAGCTAGAAACTGTCGAGCGGTTGGGTTATTATTCCAGCCACCTCTTGATCTAATTGACGAAAAGAATAATTCTAAATGATCTTGACTAATCTTATACAACGGAAGGTACAGTAATGTTTTTCTCTCAGAAACAAGTTCTTTGTACAATCCTAAAGAACTTGATAATGAAATTATTAATCCAATAAACCCAGTTTTTCTGTTAGACATGATTACTTGCTCATTATTAGATAATTTCAACTTTGAAAGATAAAAAATTGCACTATTGATAAATTCCGCAGATCGATCTATATTTTTTTGACATAATGCTTTTTTATAACCTGGTGCTACTGGGGTTCTGCTGTTTAAAATATCGAAAATGCTATTTACAATTCTAATAAATTTAACTGTTGCCTGACTACCTTTAAAATCCTCAAGATTCAGCTTTTTTTCGCAATACTCAATAGCATCGGCTACTGATGCACTAAGTAACTGAACTGCAAGCCGAACTTTCATTTTTTGTTTGAAAAAAATAATATGAGCGCGACGTAACTTATTCCCTAAATGTAAGCCCTCGCTAGTTTGCAGCTTCTCTAGAAGCGCTATGTATTTCCATTGAATAAAATTGTTATCACAATCAATTAGGATTTTCTTTTCACCAAATGCATTGCGAACAAGTTTTATCATATGACATGGATCATAAAAAATATATACATTGTGATCTGTAACTCTGAAACTTGTCTGTATATTTGAAATGTTAAATAAGAATCCAAAGTTATGACACATAGCGGTATTAGATGGAGCACCATCGAATGTGATTGACATAACTTTGGCTCCCGTATCTTCAATCAGATGGATGCATTGAGATACAATTGAATGTTTTTGACTGCCATTCAAAGAATCTGTAAGAAAGTAACCGACAGGTAATTTCCAAGTTCCATTGATGCAAACCAACATTATAACAAAAGCTTCTTTGGCTAAAGCATTAGAGTCATCGTTTAAATTTGTACCACAGTTCACATAACCATGGAATTTTTTTCCATCCCATTCTAAATGTTTCCGTATGGCTATTTCATCGATAATTAATGAACAAATTATTGGTCTGTCAGATGATTGAACCTTATTTCTTAAGGTATTTATTGATTCCTTGGTAAAACCAGGCTCAGCATCCACATTCTGAAACCATTTAGCAATAGTTTTGCTATGCGGGAGACAAGTGTCAAAAACATCTCTCACATAGTTGTATGCCTTTGGTGAAAAAAAATTTAATGTCAGGGCAAATTTCCTAAGTTCAGGTGAATATTGAACATTTCTCCCCATTTTTCTGTTCAATATTTCTATGTTAACCTTGCTCATATTTTGAACTAAAACTAAATTTTCTTGAGATAGTAAATTTTGTCGCTCTAATTCCTCAGCAATTATTTTTAAAGAGGCTACTTTTTTGTGTGCTCTTTTCAGTGATTGACCAAGGGCACGGATTTTTTTCGTTTTTTCCTTATTCTTATCTTTTTGCAGCAGCAGTTCTCTTCTAAGTTTCTTTTTCCGGGGAGAGTCGTCCTGTGCAGCCAGAGCTGAGGTTGATGGCGATGGTTCTGGATGAACATCACGTTCACGGGGTCTTTTTCTTTCTTTTGCCTAAAATAACAGAGCTGTATATTAGACAATGTTTGAAACATTATTTCCGAAAGAAAGACAGAACAAATTAATTTATGATTTAAGTAGATGTGAATGAGTGACTGAATCTTATAGGAAAAGTGACAGTAACATTTTGTTTTGATTTCGTATCGAGTAAACACACCTAAATATAGTTGTTTAATAATGTAACTGTAACACAAGAAATTATTACATTTTTGAGGTTAGCTGCCTTTTGATTTTCATAGCTATCAATTTTTAAATGGTTATTCAGCCATTCGTAATCGTATTTCTCCTTACTTTATTGCACTGTTTATTTTGGAAACGTCATCACTAATACTCAAATATAAAACCAAATTTGAGACCATAAATATAGAATATAGGCATAAGGCATAAGAATGATTTTAAATTAATATCACACCCAAATCATAACTCATTAATGATCCAATTATATACAATGGAGTGAAGATTTATAACAAACTTCCTCCTCACAGGTTTTAGTGAATATATATAATAGTTTTGTTTGTTATTATATAGCTTTGTCAATAAGAATCTTGTAAATTCTTAGACTATAAAGTATATCGATCTATCTATCTATCCATCTATCCATCTATCCAACTATCCATCTATCCATCTATCCATCTATCCATCTATCCATCTATCCATCTATCCATCTATCCATCTATCCATCTATCCATCTATCCATCTATCCATCTATCATAATCCTAGAATGTTTATTATTTTAATATTGATTAAGCCTAGACAATGTAAGCTAGGAATTATAACTTACAATTTTTGGACGTAAGTATTCCGGAAGCTCGTCAAATATGGTGGGGACTGCTCCTTTCAGAAGATATACTTTTTGATTTGTTTGATGAAGGAAATTCTGTTCAAAATGCTTAGAACAAAGCCTATCGTTGCTTGTAGGCTTCCAACCTTCGATCCTCATATTTTTGATCCATAAATCATGTCTAGGAAGATCTTTAGGAAACCTGTCGAGGAAGAAAGAAAATTAATTTTATTATTCATACAACTACAAATAAAGGCCACCCTTGAAATGCACACCTTGTATAAGGGTATTGGTATATTATATATTACAATGCAAAGTCATAATATTTCTATTCAAAATGTAAGCTATAATAGATACGCCACTGGAAAACTGATTGTATTTGAACCAAAAAATCCCTTAAAAACATAATTTTTAGACTTTACGTGCTCAAAAACATTATGATTCGCATGTTAGTGGTACATTCCAAATTATATTTCGGATACACATATATCTTTGAACTAGATATCGAGATATTTGCATGAATTTCGGATACACCAAAAAAATAAGATCATAAATTTACCTGTGAAAAGTGATTCCTGGCTCCTTCCTGCTGCTGTGGCTTTTACAACGGTAAGCTGCACACCCCACCATTACGCTCACCACAATATTTCACAATTATTGGTCTTAAAAACGTTAAATATCGCAAAAAACACCACCTTGACACTACCGTCAGTTTTCCACCAGCATTTTGACAGCTATTCATTTTCGGTATCAGCTAATCCATATTGGCGATTCCAATTACCGATGAGGGCGCTGGCGTTTGTAAACAAATATGGAGGATAGCAGGTATCCTGCACGCTGTGACATGCTTTTGGAGGAAATGCGTGGCAATGAATGCTTTTATCATAGTCTTTTTTGGAATGGCAACCATAAACACTACAGTTTGTATTAAACTTGCTAGCCTTTCTTGACTTGAAGCCTGATGTAGATACCATATTCTTGACAATAGCGTATAAAGAAGGTCCGAAGAAGTATTCTAACACACTGTATACCAATTAACAAAGCGGAAACTCGAAAATACGACTGAACGAAGAAACATAAACGGCATATAAACGGTTAATGGCATGTTAATTGTGTGCCGTCCGAAATTCGAGTACCTGCTTTGTCAGTATAGATTTTTGCCGCTAGAGGTCTCATCGATTTTTGGAATTGCCAATAGCATCAAATGGGCGTGCGGTATCCCCTCTCTTTCCTTATCTAAGTTTTGACTTTTGTACTTTTGTTGTGTACGTTGTGCACGTGTTTGAGTTTGAGAGTAAATTTTCATGGTTATAATCTTATGACTTATGACTGTGTTTTGTGGTTATAATGATCAATGTCAAAATGTTAGGTTAGCACTGACTATCGATATCGAATATCAATACTTTACATCCCATCACTATACGATATCAATGACGTCAGAGGTTGTTTGCGCGGGATTTTCCGGTATTTGAAATAATTTTTAGAATATCTCTCACAGCCGATTCCAAAAAACCAAACACGTGATTTTGTCATGTTTACTGGGCTCTAAGGAACGCGTCAACGACATAATATTTTTTTCTGCAAGTACCCTATTGGCGCGTGGCTTCTGTATACTAACTAAAATTATTATATGAATGAAGAAAAGCAGTCTAACGTTTTCCTCTCAGAAAACAATCAAGTGGTTGTGATATCTTCTAGCGAATAGACGCTGACCCCTAATGCCCATTTTAGATCTACGATTTCTTAGCGAATTTATTCATGGAATAATCGATGATCTTCAAAGTCAAAGTGATTATGTTTACATCAAGTGAACAGAACCATGGATTTTGTAACAGTATGCAGTGTTGCCAACACTATTGATGTTATATGGTTTAGCGATTTCCGCAAGGTCTATTCAATTTGTATTTTTGGCGGACTTGACAGTCAACCTCTTGGTTTGATTGTGAATTTTTATTTATAAAATGGTTAATAATATACAAAGACAGGTACGCAACACGCATATGACATGCGTCATATGATTTTATGTTTGAAACTACCAAATTTGACATCAAACTTGACTACAAATTAGAGCAGGTTCTAAGTTCGTGAAGAAATCCATGTGTAAATGCATGGACTTATTTGACGTCAAATTTCTGTCAAATTTGACCACGAACTGAATCCATCATCGAAATTTGTTGTTGTTGTTGTTGTTGTTGTTGTTGTTGTTGTTGTTGTTGTTGTTGTTGTTGTTGTTGTTGTTGTTGATGTAAAACAGGTATGTACCATCTAAGGATGTCCAAATGCGATTATGATTTCAAACATATGGCTGGACAAATATATGACATATCATATAAAGGCTAACAGAGATAAGCGAAATAAGATTGATAAATCTTTGACGCTGCTGAGAATGATAGGCAGATGTAGCAGTATAGTTGGGATTTTTTATAAATTCATAACAAGCGTCTTATCAACCTGCAACCTATTTAACTGAAAAAGACAAAAGTTATTGCAGTTGTGATCCTGAGAAAAACTCCTTACTGTACGAAAAACTATTGTATTTCAATACAGCTTTCTAGCACTTACAATGTGCTATACTAAGGAATTTTCCTCAAGGTTTTTAGAAAAGGACTCTGATAGCAAGCCGATCCTTTGAACTAGTTTAGGCGATGGCGAGAAAGTCCACCCCTTGACAACTTTCGGGGACGACGGACCACGCGCGATGATCGACGAACACTAGCAACAAGCTGGTTCTTGAACTAGTCGAGGCAATGGCGATAAAGTCAACCCCTTGGCAACCACAAAGTTGAAACAAGCCGGCACTGATAAGTATAGTGAAGTTATTGTTGATGACAAAACTTGTAAAAGATGTAGTATCGCAAGATCTGGGTATTAGTGCGTAAAATGTAGATGTCTCATTCACAATGGTTGTTTAAAGTATATGAAGCACTGACAGCGGCAACGAACGGGGCCCCACCGTGAGGCACTAGACGTTGGTTCGCTGCAGACATACTGCCAAGAATGGTGAGTTACATTTCTTTTATTCAAATTAATTTGCAGCATTGCATAGCAGCTTCTAGGGTTCTTACTCAGACGATCACTAGGGGTCGCTATGACATAGCTCTTATTCAGGAACCCTGGATAAGGAATGGCATTATTAGCGGGCTTAACATTCCAGGGTATACCATTTTTAGTAGCGCTCCGGAGACAAAGCCTAGAGTGTGCATATTATGTAATAATATGAATGCATGGCAACTAATGGACTTTACAACTAGGGACATGGTTGCGGTGGTGATTCGCCTTAGAGAACAAGGCATCGAAAGAAGTTTAGTGGTATGCTCAGCGTACTTACCGTATGATTCAGGAGATCCTCCTCCTTCAAAAGAGATGGAGGACCTTGTGTCTCACTGTCGAGATAATAATCTCGAGCTTATCGTGGGGTGTGATAGCAATGCCCATCACACCCTATGGGGTAGCTCTAACACTAATAGACGTGGTGAAGAGCTGATGGAATTTCTAGGGACGTCGAACCTAGAGGTTCTGAATGTTGGCGACACTCCTACCTTCTCAAACAATGTGAGGGACGAGGTCCTAGACATAACACTGAGAACAGTCGGTATTTGTAATGAGGTCAAGGACTGGACAGTATCCTTGGAACCGTCACTGTCCGACCATAGACATATAACGTTTAGGATTGGCGGGAAAAAAGAGGGAATCTTTGTTAGAAATCCTAGGCAAGCAAATTGGGCTTCTTTTAACGAGGACCTAGGCAGCAGGCTCCGTCCTATAGATCAGGATCTCAGGATCACGCTGAAAAGGCGGAGCTCGTTATGTTCACTAGGAGAAGGAAAATGGAAGTGAGGCCTACCGTTTTCAGAACGACACTTGAATTGTCTCAGTCAGTAAAGTATCTAGGAGTCATACTGGATCACAAGCTGACTTGGAGGCAGCACGTGGATTATAAGGTAAGGAAGGCTCGAAACTCATTATGGGCCTGCAGAAGAGTTGTCGGTAGTAGCTGGGGCCTGAGCCCAAAAGTGTTGCACTGGCTCTACACTACAATAGTCAGACCGTCATTAATATATGGCTCCATAGTGTGGTGGACTGTATAAAGACGGAGGCAATAAGAGCCAAACTTAATAAGGTTCAACGTTTGGCATGTCTTAGTATAACCAGTGCAGTGCGCACAACACCTTTGAGTGCCATTGAAACACTATTGAATCTTCCTCCTTTGGATCTGGTAATCCAAGGGGAAGCTAGAAAAACTGGGTTCCGTCTCTGGAGTCAGGGTAGCTGGACTTTTATGAATCCAGGCAAAGGACATTCGACGATTCTAGCAGAGTTGCAGGAGGACAGTCCTATTTTGTTGGCGAGGAGCGATATAGTTTCTCCTACGCATCGCTTCAATCGCAAATTTACGGTGGTGTTCCCGTCAAGGGAAGAGTGGGAGTCTAGGGAAAGACAGCTATCGAGGGAGGAGGACAGGTCTGGTACACAGACGGTTCACTCGCTAGAGAGGGCTCGGGCTCGGGAGTCTACGGACCCCATACAAGACTTTCATTCCCTCTTGGGGGGCACACCACAGTATTCCAGGCTGAGGTCTATGCGATACTTGCCTGTGTAAATCGTATTCGGGAAATTGACGGGTCTAGGAGGCGGATTACTATCTGCTCTGACAGTCAGGCAGCCATCAAAGCACTGAGTGCTTGGAAAATAACGTCGGGACTGGTCCTGGAGTGCAGGAGGGCTCTTGACGACATCTCAGCTAAACACAAGGTATCACTGATGTGGGTACCTGGGCACGCTGGGGTAAAGGGTAATGAAATGGCGGATCATCTGGCTAGGATGGGATCCGGAAACAGTTTTGTGGACCCGGAACCAGCCTTAGGACTGTCTGCAAACTTGATTAGGGAAACAACTGGAGAGTGGAACCAGAATCAACATATCTGAGATGGAACAACATCTCTGGTCATCTCCGTCAGGCTCGGGAGCTATTAGCAGGGCCTGCAGAGAGAATAGGACGATTTTGTCTCTCTCTGGATAGGAGTAACTTGAGATTGCTAGTAGGCTTATTAACGGGTCACAACACCTTCAGGCGTCACTTGTTTGTGATGAGGGTGGTCAACGACCCAACGTGCACGTGGTGTGGTGAAGAGGAAGAATCCTCGGCACACATCTTGTGTCGCTGTGAAACCCTGGGTTATCACAGGCAGACTATGCTGGGCTCAAGAACCTTGGAACCAATAGAGATAAAACGGACAGGACCTAAGAATGTACTTGCCTTTGCCAAAAGGGCAGGTCTTAGGAACTAGCGCGGATAGAGGCGCCAAAGGGCCCATCGTGTGGCCTATGCACCAGCCACATTCCGTGCTGGATAGCCTCTGGTGCTTATTCATTCATTCATCCAATATGACATTAATACCTGGCAACATGTTGGTGGAAGGCGAGGATAGTAATAGCCCATATAGTTATAAGGCTTCTGATATAATACAGATCGATGTCTAGGTGGTATCAATAGATCCTTAGCTCTAGTTGGGTATTCATCTTCTTATTTATTCTTAACAAAATCTTACATATTTTTATATACAAATAATAGTACTTCATATAGGTAGACACTAGCTATTGTCAGGATTTTTAAGTTTCTAAAATAGTTACGACATGATGTACGCCAATGAAGTTTGCTAAATTATTCGTATTGCATATTTCTGTAGCATGAACACTCTCAAAATATGCATGCTACTTCCACAGTTTAAAATGGCAATTTAGGATGTGACAATGAAAAGTGGCATAATAAAAAGTAATTAAAATATTTTGACTACAATGGTTTGATAAAAATTTTAATCCATAGCAGCTCTTTCGTAGTTTACTACATAAAAGTTCGATATGTGACGCCCAGTTAAGTCTATGGTCCAGTGAGATGCCTAACATTATTCGTGATTCTGAGTTTTGTATATTTATGTTGTTAGTGTTGCAGAAGGTACTATTTGAAATCTGTTCACCTTTCATTGAAAATTTGACAACAGTTTTATCCATATTTGATAGTAGCTTTTGTTCTCGGACCACTCAAGAACCTTATTATATGCACTTATCTTTTCACCTAAATCTGAGATAGTAGGACTTAAAATATTTGTACCATCTGCATAACTATATTCTGTACTGTTGGCGGTTATAAATTGAGGCAAGTCATTTTCGTACAGCAGGAATAAGAAGGGACCCAAGATTGACCTTTGGGGAACACCTTTCTGGGAAATAAATGTATCACTGTTGCTGATATTTATGCAGAGATATTGCTTTTGCTCAGATAAATATGATTTGTCTAATCGCAAACCCCGTATACTATATCTGTACAACTTTTGTAGTAATAAAATGTGATCTACGTAATCAAACGCCCGTCAAAAATCTATAAACAAGCCATAGACATTATATTTTCTGTCCAGAGCATTCGCTATGTAGTCTATGAAGCTGTACAATGCAGACTCAGTACTTCTTTTTGCCACAAAACCACGCTGATTCTGCGATATAATACTACGATACCAGTTACCGCGTCCAAGGCATCAATGGTGGACTTTCCACTCCGGAAACTAAACTGGTATGGTGAGAGCTTTCCCGCTTTTTTCTATCTCCCGATCCAGCCTCTGGCGGATCATGATTTCAAAGAGCTTCCCATGCGTGTCCAGTAAGCAGATGTCCAGTAAACAGATGTCCAGTTAGTGACTGGTGTGGTAATATCATTATGTTATTAATATACTGTAATTATACATTTCTCTTATTGCAACAGGTCTGTTTTGTTTAGTAAGTATGTGTTACTTCAAATTACTAGTTGCTGAGGAGTATTTCAATTAATGATGGGGTGCATGTATTTTGAAAATTTTTTATCTGCCATCTATTTAAATACCTACGATACTGCAAATTTCCGTACAGGCGCATTATAAATATCCAATCATTGTAAATAACTACTGTCGTTACTTTTCTAGTTCATAGCACTTCAATAACAGAGCGTTAGTACCACTTAGATCTTAGATAAGGACCATTACCTAACTTATGAACTCTTTGCATGAAATCCGGGCTATTCGGGTGGGATCGGAAAAGTAGAAGCTATTCAGATTCGAAATCTGATTATTAATCCGGGGGTTTTGAAATTCCGACGCCGCATATTCTCAATATCACTAGTTTGGGCCAGTCTGTAAAGTAAAGAAGGGCAGACAAACAGAAAGGCAGACAGACAGGTCGACAGGCAGACAGGTTACAGATATGTTCGTGATGCTTGAAACGTAAAGAGAGATTCAAAATCGAAGATGCTTGCGATTAGAATATTCCCCTCTGCTACATGAAATAGGAAGAAAAAACGATTTAGATCATGAATGCTACTCAACAAACTAATATGATAACGCGGTCAGCTGATATTGGGCAAACGTAGCTTGTTTACCGTATACCGCCATGTCAAATTGAGGACTTTTTTTGTGTTTTTTTTACAATTTTTTGGACATTTTTATCATATTAGGGTACTTACAGAAAAAAATATTATGTCGTTTACGCGTTCCTTAGAGTCTAGTAAACATGACAAAATCACTTGTTTGGTTTTTTGGAATCGGCTGTGAGAGATATTCCAAAAATTATTTCAAATGCCGGAAAATGCCGCGCAAAAAACCTCTGACGTCAGTGATGTCCTATAGTGGGGATGTAAAGTATTGATATTCGATATCGATAGCCAGTGCTAACCTCACATTTTGACATTGATCATTATAACCACAAAACACAGTCACACACAAAAGTATAAAAAGTCAAAAGAATAAAAGTTAGGCTAGGTTACTAATTAACTTTGTAGGGATGGGCTTGAATTAGATTCTATCTTTGGATTCATTCATAATGGGATGCGCCGAAATAAAATGATGGCTTCGATTAGTTGCGAATCTCGGTCACTAACAGGATGAACTGTGATACCTATCGGATATAAAAATTTATTGCAACGAAAATGCTAGTGGGTTAATATTGCCTGTTTCAAATATGTTTAGGTATCAATAAATTGAGTCGCATTGTTAAAGAATTCAGATCATCTCTAGTTTGCAGTTGAATCTCACTGACCTGCGCTGTAGCAGTATCGATTGTCGATATCGATAAGATACCTGTGACGTCAGCCCTTGTTTTAAGTCACGTGGAAAAATTTGAATATATCCTTATTTTATTTTGCAAATATCTTTTTTTGGCCGTCAGTAAAATCATGTCTTTTGTTTCCTACTGCTTCTTGATATGGTTTTATTTACGCTATGTATACTCCCGAGACGATTTCACGACCTCTGCAAGTACCCTATTATTGTTGTGTTGTGTTTTTCAAGGAACCTTTTTTATCAGGTAAGCACATCTGCCAATTAAAATGATGTAATTTATGAGATAATGTATGATAAAAACTTTAATGCATATTGAAAACAGCAAAGAAAAAGACGTTTATTCGCAAATTACAGTTATCACATTCACTAGGGCGGCGACAGTTGTTATAGTCATACTGCATCTTTGCCACTTGATGCTCGAAAGTAATGCATTTCTTTACTTGAAATTTTATTTGTGGAGTAGAAGTAGTGAAGTAGTTCATTGTAGTGGCCAACCTTTTGTGGATTATGTTAAAGTAGCAAAAACGTCCATTCGTAGGTAATAATTGCTAGTTTTATATGTACATATAGGCAAGTTTAAGGAATGGATCAAAATGAAAACATTAATCTTTTGACATAACCTAAAAGTTGAGTTCATGAAACAAAAGATATACCTATGTAAATATGCCCCAAAAAAATAGGTACATATCTTATGACTATTCACTTCTCTATTAAAATAATTTGTGCACTACTTCAAAATGTTTCCTTTTTGTCACTATAGGTGTGGATTAAATTCTTCAGCTTCTTAAGTATTTGAGACAGAAGAGGCAGACCGATACCAGAAGGCGAAGAATGTGATGACTCTCTAGAAATTAGATCCTGGTATATTGTGTAACTAACCTCTGCAAGTACCCTATTATTGTTGTGTTGTGTTTTTCAAGGAACCTTTTTTATCAGGTAAGCACATCTGCCAATTAAAATGATGTAATTTATGAGATAATGTATGATAAAAACTTTAATGCATATTGAAAACAGCAAAGAAAAAAACGTTTATTCGCAAATTACAGTCATCACATTCACTAGGGCGGCGACAGTTGTTATAGTCATACTGCATCTTTGCCACTTGATGCTCGAAAGTAATGCATTTCTTTACTTGAAATTTTATTTGTGGAGTAGAAGTAGTGAAGTAGTTCATTGTAGTGGCCAACCTTTTGTGGATTATGTTAAAGTAGCAAAAACGTCCATTCGTAGGTAATAATTGCTAGTTTTATATGTACATATAGGCAAGTTTAAGGAATGGATCAAAATGAAAACATTAATCTTTTGACATAACCTAAAAGTTGAGTTCATGAAACAAAAGATATACCTATGTAAATATGCCCCAAAAAAATAGGTACATATCTTATGACTATTCACTTCTCTATTAAAATAATTTGTGCACTACTTCAAAATGTTTCCTTTTTGTCACTATAGGTGTGGATTAAATTCTTCAGCTTCTTAAGTATTTGAGACAGAAGAGGCAGACCGATACCAGAGGGCGAAGAATGTGATGACTCTCTAGAAATTAGATCCTGGTATATTGTGTATGCTAACAGCACCAATAAATGCTCATGTTATCTATCAATATATTTTTTAATAAATGGTGGAGAAAAATGAATTATTTATTATTACAGGGTATGCTTCTCACATAATCAAATTGAAAATATTTCATATCATTGGCTTATACCCACATTCATGCTTTTTTCCAAATATGTAACATGAAATGTACAGCAAGGTGGAAATACGTATTTTAAATGGCACTTTGCTTAACATAGGGTGATTAATTTGTATCTTATCAAACAGGGTGACTGTCTAAAAAACACCCATTGGGTGATTGTAAAGTAGCACACACCAGAAGCTAATGGATTATTACTTGAATAAAAAACTATAGTTATATTTTCCTATGTATTTATTATATATATTTTCCTTCGATGTATTAGGGCTTGTTCCGAACAGTATATAATTCAGTGTATCGAAGGGCGATGAGTGAAACACCATTCAGTGATGTGCTGCTGCAGTCCTCAGTTACACAGTATAGGCCAATATTATTGATACTACCGAGTTTATGCCTATAAACGTAAAGATGCTTCAGGTTTTGCTCAGTTCCTTAAAGCAGTACTTCCATCTGACATCCTGAAATAAATCATATTTTTAACAAAAATGAAAAATAGAAGAACGCTAGCTGATGACTGATGAAAATGCATTAAGCATAGTGCAGGTAAGAATTTTCATTCTAGTATTTTCAGTAATGATGACTACTGTGACAGTTATTCATATACCTATTATGCACCTTGTTATATACAAAATAACTGACACACCTCGATTTATTTTCTTGATCTGATAAAGATTACGTGACAAGGATGCAGTAAGACTATAACAACTGTCGCTCTATTGAATGAGATAACTGTAATTTGCGAATAAACGTTTTTTTCTTTGCTGTTTTCAATATGTATATCTGCTTAACTGCAAAAAAGGTTTCTTGAAAAACACAGCACACCAACAATTATGGTAAAATTGTCCAAAAAACTGTAAAAAGACACAAATGAAAGTCCTCAATTTTACATGGCAAACAAGCCATATTTGCCCAATATCAGCTGATTGAGACGATTGAGGTTATGGTCGTGGAATTGCTCTATAGTATCACTAGGCTTGTCGCCCTCACATCGAACATTTTGTTATCCGCGTCTGCCTCAATGTCAAATTCAATCAATAATGTAACCTTTTCTGGACGTCCGTGGTCGATTTCTCGGACCATTAAATTTGAAAATTGGAACAATTTCGTACGAGCTCCGGCCCGCTCCCCCTCCTCCGCTGCCTAATTTGTCTACATCTGTCTTTCCTCTTGCCCAGCGCGATGGGTACAGGCCGTCTGTAATTAATACAATATTCCTGATTCGGATTGCTTTGACTTCAGCAGCGGCCTTTTGAACCGTGAGAACGCATTGCCGCTGGCTTTTCCAAGCTACTATATTGAAGATATCTTGCTCTCTTCCCCGGTATCTCTCTCTTTCTGCCACTGCAAATAATTCAAGGATTCCACATCTGGAGTTCAATATTTGTGCTACGGCTATGCCAATTTATCCTCATAGAATAGTCGTTGGGAGAACAAACGTATGTTTTCTATCGTTTTTCACTGGTCCTCTAATAAAAACCAACTAAGTCTAAAACAGACTATACTTACGTTTCGGCCACCTCGTGGCCTTATCAAAGTACAAAAACTTGACAAGAACTAATTTTGAATGAAATTTTTTAACTGCTGTCTCCTGGAATAATTGTTTGTTCATTCACTTTGTACCAAAATACAAATTCTGGTTCTCCTTATTTTGATCATATGAAATTTTGGACATTGTCTAAACACAAAGTTCACCTTTTTCAGATTTTTTCTATTTTTCAATATTGGCGTATTTAGGTACAGTTTTCATGGAAGAAAAGGTAGAAAATGCATTTTACTTTGTCTAAAGGCGGGTTCTGAATGTTCAGTTTCGCTGAATCACTTTGAGTGATTCAGCATTAATAAAGGCGACTTTTGTTTTCACTGTTCAGTTTTAATGGATCATTTTAACCGATTCAGCATTCATGAAAACGACGTTTGTTCAACACATCTCATGTCTAACCTTGAAGTGCCAAAACTGATGACACTCATGACAGAAAAGATTCTCGCACGTCGGTTTCTATTCTTTTTTAATACCGATTCACTCAAAATGAATGAAAATTAGGACTCGCTTTTACTTTGACTGAAAGTACAAACCCACTTATAAGTTTTAATGAAAATGTGTTCTCACGTTCATTATCAGTCAAACTGATTCAGCAAAACTAAATCGTGAGAACCTGCCTTAATATACCCTGTCACAAAAACGGGTGATTTTAAAGAGATTCTGTGATGCAAGAGGCGTCCACTACAAGGTGGCCAACTAAGAACGGACTTGAAATCACTGCCCCGAGAAATTCTAATCCCAATTTTGTGCCCTTACGTCGCGCTGCTGCTGAATTATGAATAAAGGGCTAAATGTCAATTACAACTTTACTGTTATTGTCAACTAAAAAATTGTCGTTGGTTGGAGGAGGCAAGTGGAAGTCAGTTTTTTTGTATTCACAAGGTACTGTTTATTACATTAAAGAACGATCTAAACCTTTACAAAGACATACCTGGGCAATAATCTTTCCTGGCCTACTAAGCATGAGGGGACTATTATATGTGGGAAGGTAGTAAGTAATGCTGCGATATTTTTGAAACATGGTGCATTGATGGAGGGCTAATTAACCAAAACGAAAATCTTCAGAACCGCTCTACTTATTTTTTTAGACGTTTTATGGGTTCGTGATAGGAGCGAGATGGAGGGAAAAATGGGAAACTCATACAAGACCCTTATTGCCTTAAAGGAATGCCGTTAGTCACACTTTATAGACATAATCATCCAAACATTGCCTTTCAGGATGTATTTGCGGACTTGAGTGATTTTTTGGTACCGGTCACCCTTTCTGCATATCGTTGCGAATAATGCTGATATACAAATTTATTATGATGCAGCATAAAAATCTATACTTGCTCACTAACTTGTTTACTAATACCTACATATTCTGAAAACAGTAATTTTGTAACAATAAATGTTGATTGGTGTTGAGCCACCAACCAACATACTGCCCATAGCAACCAGCTGCTACAATCGGATTGCATGAGACAGGGGCCTGTGGGTGCACGCGTGCGTGCGTGAGTCTAGCTAGCCGCACAGAAATGAAAACAGGACAACAATGGTTTAATAAAGATTTATTTCATATATATGAATGCAGTACATATGTGTATATTATATATTTTTTTGAGAACAAGAACTTAGCTTCGGTGGGAAGTCCATGGAGTAGCTCTCGTGGTGCCCTTCCGAAGAGAAGGTGGTGCCCCAAAGAAGTTGAAACATCCACAGCATTGTGATCGTCCAAAGCAGTAGTGTTGTCCTAGGAAGAAGTCTTCAAAAAAATTGCTCACAGAAAGGTGGTTATGGGACCCCAAAAAAGGGTGGTGCCCCGGAGAAGCGTTGATGGTGGCACCCCGAAGAAGTGTGGTGCTCCAGATAAGTCTACGTGGTGGCACCACAAAGAAGGGTGGTTTTCCTAGGTTACAACATAATTGCACACACAATAATTGTCTTACAGAGACATAGCTGTTTTAAGTGTTGACTGCTCGAGTTTCAAAAATCAAAAGGAAAGAGGTACGTGTTTCAATACAAAAGGAAGGATTGGTAGAGAGAGGGAGAGACAGCACACCCCCCACTCATTAAATTTTCCCAAAATATGTGCACAGATTGTATAATATAAGGATATTTTCAGCTGAAAGAAATAGAGATGGAAAAAGGAAGAAGTAAAAAGCGAACAATTATGAAAACGTTATTAGTATGATGAGGAAATATTTGCTAAAAATGGAAGTTATAAACGATTTGTGTATGGTAGCCAAGTAACTAATATTAAAGTAATTTGGGTGAACCGTTACAATTTTTAGTGGCATTTAACGAGCGAGGCGCGTCCGATGTGAACACGGGCTAAGAGTCTAGGATTTTGAGTGTTATTTAATTGAAAAAACCAATACTACAATACATGAGGTTTCTAAGAAACCCTAGTCTGTACTGAATTATAATATATGTCAAAAATCCAGTCCAATCTTATAAATCCTAACATTAATCAACTAATGTTAAATCCCAATATTTACTGGTGATGATGAGGCAATATTCGTGCTTTACAGTAACATAGATTAAAAAAAGAACACAAAGAAACTATTAGACAGTATTAACATCTCTTTAAAAGTAGAACGTGCTCGTTCAGTCGTTGTTGCCATTATTCTTCCGTAATACGTTGCTAACTTGTTTGGAAATGGTAATTGTGCTAAAAACGGGGACAAATCCTAATTCGATATCGTTCTGCAAGCTTTTCTCGAGTCAGAAACAGCATATTCATTAACCATGTTTTCGCGGCGGGTATACGACTCCGAGCTTACTAATTATAGTATATAGAACGTTTATTCTGTCTAAATGACGCTATTAGGTATATATAATCAAATTCATTTTTTATTTTATTTTAACAAATATAACTGCATGAATTATAATTAACAAATCAGTGCGGCTTCATTTTCACTTTAACAGCAACGATGATACTGTAGCAGACATGGTAGTTATTATATTAATATTTGTATGTATAGCCATATACTATGCTAGATAACGGCACAATCTGAATAGATCAAATATTTACAAACACGGATGGGTTCTAGTTTCATTTTAGAGGTGGTCCTATATGCTTACTAGATAAAAGCTGCTACAAAGACCCTAGAACTTGGGCATTACTACCTAGGCAGTAAAACCTGTTTTGCCTCATACCCAGTCTAGGGGTTTTTACAGTTGTATTTCGAAGCTTATGAGTATTGTATGTGTATTAATAATAGAAAAAAGAACAAATTTAACAATGTATGTGGATGATTGAAAACATGGATATAATTTAAAATAATGATGGAAAGGGCATAATTTACATTTTTATTCCGACGTAAATTCAAATTTTGAGAAGTTTGTTGACAATCAGCATGGAGTCTGAGCATTTGGGGTGGTATTATTGGAAACCGCATATTAAATTAATGTTTTCTAAAATTTTCTAACGAAAATTTGGAAAACCTGTTGAAAAATTCAACACTGGCGATTTAAGAATAATGTGGTTACAGGTAGATGAAGCGAAAGCACATTTTAGTATTAGAGACCGAAACACTTTGGATGAAAGGTTTCCTGCCAATTGTTTCGTCTGCGAGCCACGCCACCTACGATTTTTCCAATTCCTACGCCATAATTACAAAGCCGTAAATGTCTTGGAAACCATCAAAGGTAGAACCACATGTATCTATATAAAAGTGAAAGAGAATTTAATTTCGCATCCAATGATGTGAAACTTATGATACCATCCCATTTGAAAAAAAAAGTTTTTAACGTTTTTAACTTTTCAAATTTGATAATTGCTAATCTATTGATTTAATATTCTTTTGAAACAACGATCTTACTGAAACACAAAAACGTTCCTTGCTTGTTTCAAAACCGAAAACCGCATCTTTCTATCACGTTTAGTTTCCGAGATATTAACGTTTCTTGTAAAGTACTACAAAACATAGGCTCCGTAGACATTTTTTTTGGAACATCGTTTATTTCTGAAAATAATTATATAACAATAAACTTTAACAATTCTCTAAACAGTACCGAAGGTTCTGGCCGCGAGAATTATAAACATAAACTTATCAACAGTGCTTATTCTTTTTCTTTAACTAGATTGTTACTAGAGTCGTTAATTATATTACTTACTACTTAATTAATTACGTACATGCCTAGGTGTTGTTTTAAATTGTACAAGAAGCTATTATAACATATTTTAGATCTAATTTCAACTGCTAACCTATTATAAGCTCTAGACGCGGATTGCATTGGACAATTCAAAGCTATATTTGTACGACTGTAAACCAGATATATATTGTTTTGTGACCTGGTAAAATGACCATGTATTTCACTTATAAAATTATAGTGTTATTCTTCTGTCTGCTGTTAATTATTTTATATATTATTTGTTCAAGTTCTAAAATTTTATCCGTCTGGGCAACTTTTAGTTCTGTATATAACGTGATTGTATTAGTAAGTTTGCTATAATTAAATAGTATTTTCAAAATCTTATTTTGTAAACGAGGGTTGCTCTATACCTCCGTCAATCCACCAGTACGCAGACAGCTGTTTCACGCTTATTAGCGATCATCAGTGCGCCATAGGTTGATTGACGGAAGTAGAGAGCATCAATTTTTCCATGTTTAATAAACATGTGAAAGATGTACGAGTAAGACAGAAGGAACTCCGCCGGTGCGCCATCTAGTACCCGAAGGTGACGGCAACCAAAGAGAGAAACGCCACTAGCAGCAATAACCTCTCCTTGGTGGAACGACAAGGCTCGTTCGCTTTTTGCCACTAGAGGCGCGGATTTTGACGCACGCAGCGTAAAGCCGATATACGAGGGTTGCTCTATACCTCCGTCAATCCACCAGTACGCAGACAACTGTTTCACGCTTATTAGCGATCATCAGTGCGCCATAGGTCGATTGACGGAAGTAGAGAGCATCAATTTTTCCATGTTTAATAAACATGTGAAAGATGTACGAGTAAGACAGAAGGAATTCCGCCGGTGCGCCATCTAGTACCCGAAGGTGACGGCAACCAAAGAGAGAAACGCCACTAGCAGCAGTAACCTCTCCTTGGTGGAACGACAAGGCTCGTTCGCTTTTTGCCACTAGAGGCGCGGATTTTGACGCACGCAGCGTAAAGCCGATATACGAGGGTTGCTCTATACCTCCGTCAATCCACCAGTACGCAGACAACTGTTTCACGCTTATTAGCGATCATCAGTGCGCCACAGGTCGATTGACGGAAGTAGAGAGCATCAATTTTTCCATGTTTAATAAACATGTGAAAGATGTACGAGTAAGACAGAAGGAATTCCGCCGGTGCGCCATCTAGTACCCGAAGGTGACGGCAACCAAAGAGAGAAACGCCACTAGCAGCAGTAACCTCTCCTTGGTGAAACGACAAGGCTCGTTCGCTTTTTGCCACTAGAGGCGCGGATTTAGACGCACGCAGCGTAAAGCCGATATACGAGGGTTGCTCTATACCTCCGTCAATCCACCAGTACGCAGACAGCTGTTTCACGCTTATTAGCGATCTAGTGGCAAAAAGCGAATGAGCCTTGTCGTTCCACCAAGGAGAGGTTACTGCTGCTAGTGGTGTTTCTCTCTTTGGTTGCCGTCACCTTAGGGTACTAGATGGCGCACCGGCGGAATTCCTTCTGTCTTACTCGTACATCTTTCACATGTTTATTAAACATGGAAAAATTGATGCTCTCTACTTCCGTCAATCGACCTATGGCGCACTGATGATCGCTAATAAGCGTGAAACAGCTGTCTGCGTACTGGTGGATTGACGGAGGTATAGAGCAACCCTCGTATATCGGCTTTACGCTGCGTGCGTCAAAATCCGCGCCTCTAGTGGCAAAAAGCGAACGAGCCTTATCGTTCCACCAAGGAGAGGTTACTGCTGCTAGTGGCGTTTCTCTCTTTGGTTGCCGTCACCTTCGGGTACTAGATGGCGCACCGGCGGAATTCCTTCTGTCTTACTTATTTTGTAAAGTTTGAACATTTTGAAATAAAGTTCCTGAACAAGTTCCCCATATTGGAATTAAGTACCTCAAATGTGCAAGAAAAATGCGTTATAAAAGCTATATTTGGTTTTCTTAGTGAAGTAATATCGACATTTAAATATTATGGGCAGCATCGTAGTAACTTTTTTAGTAATATGATTTAGATGTGGTTGCCAATTTAAACTTTCATCCACTATCAACCCCAAATATTTTATTGATGAGACCTTTTCCAACAAGATATTATCAATTGCAATCTGAAGTTCATTAACTATGGTATTTTTCCTTTTAAATAAAATGTATTTGGTCTTATCAATGTTGATTTTCAAATTATTATAAAATAACCATTTCAGGTACTTGTCCAAGTCTTCATTCACTAAAGCCTGGTGTTCAAGTTCATTCCTTGCTGTGTGTACTAGTGCTGTATCGTCAGCAAATGTGCTGAGTACCTGGCTTTCAAGTTTGCTACTTTCAAATTCAGCACGTAGAGCGAGTACAACAATGGACCTAGAACCGATCCCTGCGGTACTCCATACGAATTAGTCAATAGTTTACTCACTACCTCACCAAGCTTTACATACTGCCTTCGATCACAGAGATATGAGTTTAATAACTTATGTACTGTGCCTCCAATGCCAGTGTTATTCAGCTTTGTCAGCAGCTTATCAATACTGACGACGTCAACAGCTTTTTTAAATCAACAAATACCGCGATTACAAAATATTTTTCATCTAAGGCTTTCGATATATAATTCACCAAATCGAATGTGGCAGCCAATGTACTGCTGTTTTTTATGAAACCATACTGATGAATATCCATTGGAACATTACCTTCTAAGAACTTTGTTATTATAGTCTTGACATTTTTTCCTAGAATTTTAGAAAATATATTAATATTCGAAATCGGTCTGTAATTATTCATTGACTCTTTGTCACCTTATTTAAATATAGGAACGATTTTAGTCTTTTTTAATTCTTGTGGAAATATTCCTGATGTTATCCCACATACAGTGGTTAACAAACTGGACCTAAAAATCGATGCTGAATTCAAAAATGTAATAATATACAGGGTGTTCTATTTAAAATAAGGAAGTTGATGCCTACTTCCGGTATATTTGGAAGTCCGCCATCTTTGAAATTATTTTTTTTTTTAATGGCATCGACTGCAAAGGTCATTAGCCACTTCATTTTGTCCTCATCTTATCTTTTACATGGCAAGACGAATTGTGTGTTACTATGGGAGAGCATTGCTTTTATAGGTTTCTATATTTTTGACGTTATATTTTATTAAAGAGACCAGTACTTTGTAGCCATAGCAGGAGTGACCTTGTTCTTCTTGGACTAGTGCTCAAAGTTTCAATTATATCTACTGGAATTTGGTACAACCATCTTTCTGCTTCGTATGCAGGACATTCGGATATGATGTGCTGAACGGTTAAGGGTGAGTCACAAATAATGCAAGTAGGAGGTTCTTCCCTGGTAAACAAGTAGGACGATGTCAAACGTGTATGCCCAATACGTAATCTTGTGCAGACGCTTTGTTCCCTTCGTGTCATTTGACTAGGATAGACCGTTTTCCCTATTTCTGGCTTCAGTTGTTTGAGCTTCGCGGTAGTGTTGTTCCACTCATTTTGCCATTCGATCTTTAATCGGGGTTTAAATGAAATTTTAACATCGTTAGGGCGTACTAAGATATTTTCGTCGAGTTGTTGCGTCGTAGCTAGTTTTGCAGCATTGTCAGCTAGTTCGTTACCGGTAATACCAATGTGACTAGGAACCCACACAAAGATAAATTCTAGGTTTTGTGACCACAAGTGTCCAATTTTTGCTTGAATTCTTTGTACAAGAGGATCTTTCGGGTATAGTTGTTTTAGAGCCTCCACTGAACTTAGCGAGTCAGTACACACAATGACCGTTGGATGTCCATATACTGGAGCGCGTGCCAGATTGCATATAATTCTGCAGTGAATACGGTAGAAGGTGTTGGTAGCGTCCATGTATAACAGGTGTACATTATGGACAATCGCACACCCACACCCGCCGTCCATTTTGGATCCATCTGTATATATGATTGTCCAATTCCTATATTTCTCTAAAAAGGTATTCCATGCATTTCTAATTATAGTAGGATTAATTTCTTTATCAAAATCTCCTAGTTTTATCGATTTTATAGGTAGATTAGACCATGGTGGAATTTCTGGAGGGCTTAGTGGGTAGACTTCGGGAAAAGTGATTTGAAGGCAGTCCCTTGTTTCCTTTAGCCTCACACCAACTGGTCTCGTAATTGTAGGTCTTGAGCGGTATGCCTCATTTTCGTGTAGGAAAAGCAACCCATAGTTAGGATGTTGTGGCTGGCTCCATACATTGATTCCATAGTTTAGAATGATTTGTTGGCGACGCATCTTCAGTGGGGGGAAATTGGCTTCAACGCAAAGTGAGTGATAAGGACTTGTGCGGAAGGCTCCTAGGGCCAGTCTCAGAGCTGTGCATTGTATTGAGTCCAAGCTTTTCAAATATGATTGTCGTGCACCACTGTATAGGATACTGCCATAGTCCATTTTAGATAATATTACGGAGTTGTAGTAAGTCAGTAGTATTTCTCTGTCTGCTCCCCAGTGAATGTTAGACATAAAGCGAAGAGGGTTCAGGGCCTTCTTGCATCTTAAAGTTAAGTCTTGGATATGTGGCTTCCAGCATAGTTTTTTATCAAATGTAATTCCTAATAGTTTAATAGAGTCATGGTATTGTAACTGCTGGCCATTCATCGTAATATGTGGATGATCATGTTCTCTTCTAAGTCTGCAGAAGTGTACACATCGGGTTTTTGTTTCCGAAAAGCGAAATCCCATTTTATTAGCTTGCTCTACCGTTTTGTTTACAGCTTGCTGTAAAGTTATTTCTATATCTTCTATTGAATGCGATGCGTAGTATATGGCAATATCATTAACATACATGGTTCTACCAATGGAAGGGCCTAAGCTATTGAAAATGTTATTTATGGCTATGTTAAATAAAAGAACACTTAATGTGGAGCCTTGTGGTATTCCGTTTTCTAACAGGTAACTATCTAAAATAGAGTTACTGTGTCTTACTCTGAAAGTTCGATCTACTAAGAAGCTTTCAATAAATTTTACCATCTTACCTCGTATCCCCAGTTCATTTAACATTTTCAGTATATGGTATCTGCAGGTGGTATCAAAAGCTTTTTGTAGATCAAAGAATATACCAACCATATGCATTCTGTTCGCAAATGTATTTTGTATGTTACTAGTACATCTGTTTCGAATGCAGAGGTTGGTATTATTGTTGAGGTTGTAGCGGTCGATGTACCTACTGCAGCAGGATAAGAAAAGTTAGGTTTAGGTGTCTGACCTTTAACTTTCCTCTTCGCTTCAGTGTAAGAAATTTTTTCTAATACTATTACTTTTTGAATTGTTGCTTCTTCTTTGTAAGTGGGGCATCCTTTGTATATTGCTGAGTGAGGCCCATCACAATTTACACATTTCTTGGGATCCTCACATGGACTTCCTTCATGTGGAGGCCTTCCACAAACACATAGTTGTTCGTTTTCACATTTTTCCGCAACATGGCCACTTTGTTGGCACTTGAAGCATCTAACTGGTGGCGGTATATATTATTATGGTCTTATTTGCAGTTTGTAGTAAGCGACAGTGACGTAGTTTGGAAGCGACGGATTATTAAACGTTAAAACATGTGAGGGAGTATCTGTTACCATGCCATTTCTTCTGGTTTTAAGTCTCCTGACATCTACTACACCAACTGACTTCAGTTCGTCTTTGATTTCATCTACTGAGCAATTCAGTAAATCTCTACAATAAATCACACCTTTAGATTTGTTCAGGGTATTATGAGGGATAATCGATACATCAAAATCAGAAAACTTGTTTACATTCAGTAGTCTTTTGGTTTGAGCATTACTCACAGTTTGGATCAATAGACCTTCTCTGACTTTCTTAACAGAACGTACTTCTCCAGCTAACCCATATAGAGTTCTTGATATAACAAAAGGACTAATCTTATCAAAACCTTCAGGAGATCCTTCTCCTGTCCTTTTGACCAGCAAGAACCGGGGAAGAAATTCCGCCGTCTCGTTGCCGGTTGTGTTGAAGTTGCCTACGTTTGAGGTAGTAGGCCCACCTTTATCTTTTTTTTGGTCACCCATAAGTAGTGGCTGTGTTTTCGTCCTTGCAGCTCCCCACCCGCCACGGAGCCCGCATTGGGGAAGCCATGTCTGCTAGGTTAGACTAGGGACATGGTCTCCAGGGCTACCACAAGGATATAGCTTCTGCATCTGATTCGGTACAGGCCGTTGGTGACCAAGTCTACCCACGTCTGCCGTCCTCAGAGTACAGAAACTCGCTCTGCTAGCCCTCTGACGGGGTAGCGCAGCCGATTGACGGACACTGAGCTAGGCGCGGCCGCCCGTCTAGCCGAAATCCAGGCCAAAGTGGTGTGTTGTGAAGCGATACGCACAACATCAGGCGTTTCGCCCACTCAACCACCAGGATCCCTTCATCCGACGACACGGGTCGCGTGGCACGGCACAAACACCACGGAGACTTTCGGTGTACCCCATAGCCAAGCCTCAATGCTATGGGGCTCCTCTTAAGGCGAGGTGTCCTGCTGGGGCCCCGGGATCGCCATCCCCGTATCTAGCAATATGCAAATGTCATAACATATGCATATTGTCTAAATCCCCCTGAGGGTGAGATGTTTCTTAGATCCATCTGAGGTGACTTCAGGGTTTTGCAATGGTTTTCCCCGAAGTTACCCCATCCGGAAGCCCCCCGACCGACGACAAGGTCATACATCTCCTACGGGGGGCTTTGAAATTATTTTCTAAATATAGGGCATCTGAAAAGAAACGTTTTTCATTTGAAACATTTTCGTCTAGTTTGAACGGTATGGCCGCTAGAGAGCACCGCGCACTTATTGGACCACCCTGTATACATTTAGTTTGAATGACAATGACAAATAAGCTATGTGGCGTCATTCTAAATTCAATATGGCGGACCATCCAAGATGGCAGAATAGTTATTTTTTATGCACTTGCGCAATATTGGTATCAAATGAAACGGCTTGCTGAGAATAACTCGGAAGCTAATGTGACGTCATTCTAAATCCAATATGGTGGACCATCCAAGATGACGGTTAGACGACTAGTTATTTTTATGCACTTCTACCATATGGTGAAGGCAGAAAGAAAGGTGGCATTACTGTCATGTATAGTGCCAAACGTAGGCGGCCCAAGTATGCAAAAAAGACAGATCTTGAACGGAGTTATTCTCTCAGTTATGCTATACGGAGCTCCATTATGGTATTAAGCGATGAAGATGAAAAAAGACCAGCAAACCATAGACAGGGTGCAAAGGAAGTCGCTGCTGAGGGTGGCCAGTGCGTATCGTACTGTTTCTACCAAAGCGCTACAGATTATAACAGCGATACCGCCACTGAATTTGTTGGCCAAGGAGAGGAGATGTATGTATATATATAGGGTGGCCCGAAAGTCAACGTCAAGCCGCAACGGGGTGATTGGATTGGTTGTAACTATCATGAGAAAAATCAGACAAAAGGTCTATCCCATGCAGTTTGAAAATTATGGACATTTAAAAAACCTAGAAATTTGGTCAAATTATAAGAATGTTTCGGTTATCGTGGTTAACTTTTATTATTTTTGTTCATTTAAACTTTGGAAGCGTAACAGTAAATAACATTTCTAGGAGCACAGTCAAAAATAATGACACAATTGCCCCAAGTTTTCTATTAGTTAAACTATGAATTTAAAATGTTTAATGTTTGTCAACTTTGAAAGACCCTCCTATAAAAAAATGCACTAAAATGTCTTGGCAGGTTCCATTAAAAGTTGGCACATTAAACCAGGATTGTAAAATGATACAATACTTGTTAGTTTATTACTAAAAAAACGAGTAAAAAAATAAAAACCTCAAGTAACCCGATTTTTGCTAACCCATTTCACTCAAATCAGATGTTCTTTATTCACACAAGCTTTTGATAGATTCATAATTTTACGGCAAAATTATATGAAAGATGGATAACGAACATATTTGCTATGAGTGAGCGAGATAGATAGTGACGCCACTTTTAGCAAAGTCAACAAAAATAAGTAAAATTAATCAAATAATGAAAAATTTTGACCTAGTTTAGTTTAGGCTTATTGGAATAAAAGTCAGGCAATAAATTCTCAAATTGTTTACCATCAGCCTCAACACACGTCCTACATCTTCTTAAAAAAGATCTACTTATTAGCCAGGCATATTCTCGAGAGTTGATGTCCTCAGCAGCTTGAGAAATTCAATGGACTTTGAATAAACTTTTTCTTTGAGAACACCCCAATAACAAAATTCCAGGGGATTTAAAGCTGGGGAACGGGCTGGCCACGAGATAGTGCCTGAACGTCCACATCCACCTCCCGAATATTTCGCTCTTACTTCCACTGCGTAATGCGCTGGGCACCCATCTTGTTGATACCTCAAGTGGCGACAATCTGTTAAGCGGTCTACAGACGTTGATGCATGCTGTGATTCAGCTATCGACTTCTACGTTTCATAACGCAAGTAGCAGCGTGAGTGGTACTGAATCACAAATTTGGTATCAGTTGCGGCTTGCAGTGATACAGATTCTGGAATCCTATTATGGTCGGTTCCTACTATTCTTGTGTTGCATGAAACGTGCATGAAATTTCAAGTCGATTCAGGCATCGCAACAGGTTTCGATTTGAGTAGGAACTTCAACGAATTGTCGTTCGCAGTCTTATGCCTTGGCGTACTGTATTGAAGGCATTGAACGCACGTGTTCACTTAGCAGAAACTAAAAAATCCAAAAACCGTTAACTAAACCTACTTCTATACCTTCCATATTTTATGCCATAATGGTCTAGTATCATGGGTACGAAAACAACGATTAAATCAATATAATCTACTAGTGCGCACAAAAATAGGTATATCGATGTAGTTGGTTACTCTCTACATATTTTTTTTAGTAGTAGTTCCATTTTAAAGTTCAAAAAAAGGAATTCAAGTGTAGCTAATCAGAGCGAATCGCGCCAGACATTAGCAGTGCACTGCTGCCACAACGACTCCTAAATCGCGGTACGCAATTGTGATGACACAAACTACTTTTTTGTGATTTGTCGTCCCTCAATTGCGTAAAAGGATGCTCTGTGGGTTGCACCCTGTGGCTCTGGAGACAGTTCTTTGAGAGAAAGCCTTGTATTGTAAATTGTGTTGTTGGTTATCTAGTGAGCTTAAACCTAACCTTATAATATCATAAATTTTCTGTCTCGAAGCGACGCTTCTTTATCTTTAGTTATTATGTAGTTAATGATTGATTCCAAAAATTTGAGAAGTTTTCAAATTTTCGCAGTAGTGGATACTCATCACACGTTGCCCTTATTTACCTGTCTCTCCTTGACAATACGTAGTCCTTTCAACCAAATATCAATCAGCTGAGTACAGTCTGCTTCACCTTGTTGGTTATGAGAAGCTAACTTAGAAAACATACCAAATACTGATAAAGAGTATTCTACAATAAAAAGGCAACAGAGGAAGATTCTAGTCGAAAGCACAAATCAATACAATAGACAATGACAATTTTTAATGTAGATCTATTGGGTAAGACGACGCCCAACGACGAATGACGAGCAAAGCCAACTGTCACTATCGATGGCACAGATTGACGGATCAGGAACTTTACCCTTGATTACGTATCAATAAAACTCGAATATAAGACCATATACATCTGCCATTCGTATGATCTTAGAACAGATGAAAGACCGGCAACATGACACACATATCCGTATTCCGATTAGCTGTTCGCCTCGAGGGTCCATAAGCCTACGCATTTTGGTGTTTTCTGTTATATCTTTTTGTTTTGTGTCAGTATTTCGTGTTTTCTGCCGAACATTTTTCCGGGTGTGATAGAAACTGACAACATCGTACTCCAAAATTAACTTACAGAATCGCCTTGTCTGCAACGATATGTCATGTTGACATGTCATGTCGACATTTCGTTACTTGATTATTACTCAATGGAAGCCCTACGTAAGGAACCCTCAAGAAGCTGTCGACACACAAAACGTTACCTAAGGAACCATCAAGTATTAAGAGACCCTTAAGTGTCGACTATAAATATGACCCCAAGGGCCGTATTCATAGTCGTCCTTGAGTAGTACATAGGTAACACCCAAAGAATACTTGAGGAACCCTCATTGTGGCTTTCCTTGTGTATCTGTTTCCTAGACAACATCTACGATATGGCGGGATTCATTTGGCGACGTTGCCATATTTCAAATATAAATCAATTTGTTATGAAACGCCTTCGCATTTTGATGTTTTCTGTTATCTTTTTTTGTTTTGTGCTAGTATTTCGTGTTTTGTGCCGGAAATTTTTCTGAATGCGACAGAAACCGACAACCGCACTCCAAAATTAACCTACAAAATCGCCTTGACTGCAACGAAATGTCATGTTGACATGTCATGTTGACATTTCATTACGTGAGTATTACTCAAGGGAGCCTTACGTAAGGGACCCTCAAGTAAGGTTTATTATTTTCGTATGGCTTACATGCAGTGTAAACGTACAGGTAAGGTAAGGTTTTGAAACACAAAACCCTACTTAAAGGACCCTCAAGTATTAAGGGACCTTTAAGTATCGACTATGAATACGACCGTGACGTCACCGTCCGATTAAAACTCACATATTTTCCTCGTTTTCTTGGTTTTCTCGTGCACCAAAAAATCGGGGAAAATATAAGGAGGATCTTATGCCGTACTCTTCATATGCAATAATGAAAAAATTCGCGATACTAGTCCAGCCGTCTAAAATCTTTCATGTTGGAAATCATACATCTAAGCGCTGACATATTCTCCATCCTGAAAACTTGTTGTTAGGTCGGTTGCACACACAGCGGATTTTACCGCGGCGGACAAGTGACCGTCGACGCCAATTCTGCAGTGGCGCTTTGAAGTAGATGAGAGCTTACACATTAGATGGAAAAACAAACGATCGGTAAATTTGCCGTTGGTGGTAGCGGTGCAACCGCCAATTGCCACTGGAGCCGACGTTATTTTACCGTCGATGTCCAGATAGTAGCCCACGTGGCCAATTGAACGATTGCGTTTATTCTACCGTCGGCTTAGTTTATTTCGCTGTGGTTAGAAGATTTGACTTGTAAAAAATAAACAGATCGTTTTTAGTTAAAGTAGATAGCACCATGATGAGTGACCTGGATATAGACAATGATATTTTGATTTCATTAGTCGAAGAAAAACCTGCCTTGTGGGATAAAACCCTCGACATATTTAAGGACCGAGATGCCACGAGAAATGCTTGGCGTGAAGTTTGTCTGGGCTTGAATAGCAAATTTCATCCAGTTCGTCAAAGGATGTAATCGACATTCTGAAGTAATTGAAGAATTTTGTGTCATCCTGCCTCAACTGTTCGAACAACGTGTAGAACGTCCCATCCTCATTTCTGCTTTCATTTATTGGATGGATCCATATAAGTCGATTTTGTATTCTTCTTTTCATTCGACGGCGATATAACAATAAAGCTAAAAGTTGTTGCCTGTTCATTTCCAAAATAACTTATAGTTCAATAGAAAACGCAGCTATTTTCATATAAACATACTCCAACCACGGTCACGTCGCGAATCCAGCGACAACGGCGTTTGCAGCGGCGACGACCGCCGTGTGTGTAAACCGAGAAAATTCTATGGACGGCGACGGTAACTTGACCGTCGCGGTAAAATCCACCGTGTGTGCAACCGACCTTAGGTAGCAGATGATATTCTACGTTAGAAGATATATACATCTCACACAAATCTCTCTCTCACAGAAATACATATATGCATAATAGGAATAAGAAAACAAATGAAGTATATCATAGCCACTTTGAACTTCGAGAAGTCTATCTCTACATTAGAATATGAACTTCAATCTATAAAGTATTCCGCAATATTCATCATGAAACATTGGATAGTGCAAATGAAATTAATTTGATTCTTAGGGATTAGACGTTGTAACATTGACTGATTAAAGTCACTTAGCAATTGAATCGAATTCGCTTCATGCATAAGTTTGAAACAAGGACGTTAAAACAATAGGGGGACGCAGCTATTTACTTTTCGCGTTGAAGCCGCATAGTCACATTCTAAGCGCATTGCAAAGTTGCCAAACTAGGCATTTTTCTAAGTAAAACTAGGAAAACAAGCAAGCTTATGAACACAAAACATCAGCGAAACAAGCAAGCTTATGAACACAAAATATCATATTTAATATAATAATATAATATATTTATGAACAGTGAATTGATGTAATGATTTTTATATATGCAAAACGTTAGGATCAGAGTCTAATTTCGCTCTTTTGCAATATTTGATAGCATGAAGAAATTTTCATATGTCAACCCGGCAACGGCGCTCGGCTCTCATTGTTAGTTGCCATGGGATTTCTACGGTTGCCAAACTGGGCAAATTTCTAAGGAGATTTACGGACAAATTCGCCCCAAACATCGCGTCATTAAACGAAGAGGTTATGTTGATTCACCCACTCGACAAAGGTGCGAGAAATTCTCGCTATTCCACCGGCAACCCTGTACTGCGCATTAGCGGCCGAGCGGCGCAGGAGGGAACGTCAACGGGTGTGAATTTCAATTATATTTGAAATTCCTGAGAACCGTTAAACAGACCGTACCTTATTCGAATCTATTTTGTGTTCGAGTATAAATTGTTCTGTTGTGAATTCCAACATTTCAAATTCTAGATTGTCGTAACACAGACCGTACATTCGTAGGTATCTGTTTGTGTTCGAGTAGTGTTGAGTGTGTTTCAGTGCTTAATTACCTGATAGGCCCCAAAAACAGGCTGACGATCCGAAAATAGTCATGGGTAGACGCTGCTACATATGCAAAAAATGGAATTATCGGCACCCTAACTTGACCTTTTACAGGTAAGTGTATTCGTGCATTCCTCTGCAGTAAAATTGATGGTATTGTAAAACCTCTAATTTCATTCCTATGTGCTACCTGCTGGGGTACATTTGAAAATAGCTGTATACAGTATATATGGGATCTTTCAAATAAGGTGTCTATAAACAGTAAAGTTGGGCTTCATATTTTTAGAAATTATTTTAAACACCTCCAGTTTGCTCCTATATTGTCATGTAGGAATACTTTAAGGTATGTTTACATTTATTGGGCTGGTACTGCATTATACAGGGTGGGCCAATAGTGCGTGGGCGGAGGATTCTGGGCTTACTAAAAAATATTTCAAAAATCTGTCACTTGATCATGGTAGGGACCCTTGAGGGCTATAACGTAAAAATATTTTCACTTAAATTTTGACGTTTATACAGGGTGATTCATATCAAACTTACATTTTTTTAAATGGAACCCCCTATATATTATTGCATATTTGGATTCCATGGTCAATTTTAGTGTGACTTTATGTATCACACATGGAACTTTAAACGAACCGTTTAGGCGCAAATCACCATTTTTGGTATAAGTAGGTATCAGAAAAAAATTGAATGCCGCAGCGATTATAAAACTTAGAAGGCCGTGACTTTGCGGTACAACTAAGCATGAAATGCGTCACCTTAGGTCAGACGGCTAAAATTGAATTCTTTTTGTACTTGGAGAAATCAGTAGATTAATTAAGGAAACTTCAATCACAGATAACTTGATTTTTTCAAATGGCAATGCCTATTTTGGTTTAAAAAATCGAATGTAATATTTCATTACCTTTCTAACGATATGGCATACTCGATACCAATCTTTTTTAGTTTTCATTTTATTTCAAATTTTCAGTCAAATCGGTGTTTTTCAATTTTCCTGCATGCAAGCAACCTAGCAGGCCATGGAAAATAAACAAAAGCTCCTTAATATGGAAGAAACCAACTAACTTAGTAGAAAGATGCAAACTAACTAGAGCAACGGGGCAAGATTATGAAAATTTCTTACAACATATTAGCTCTAACCAGAAACAATAGCCGTAACAAGAACGCTCATTTTTTACAGCCTACTAGCTATTATTCAATTTCCAACGTCAGTAAAAAAAATATTTAATCAAAGGAAAACTACTAGTGATTGTTGCTGGCAGTATAATATCTATGTCTTCTGAATAAATTTCCACATTTAATGCTATAAAAAAGTAGCCATTTCCGTAAGTCAAAAGTAATGATACCTCTGACTGGAACCCTTCAAATTCTTCGGTAGGTACTTCTACTTATTAGCAAAATCGCAAAAAATGAAACTTGAATTGCAGTCTCTTTGAATTGTAAAACATAATTTAGTTTGCAGAAAATTGCATGAAATAAACACAATTACAACATAGCGTGATTAAAAAATTCTAGCAGTTATTTCAATAGATGTTCAGAATGCTCCAGTTGGAGATTTCAGTTTTGACTTAACTAAACGGAAGTGACTAATCTTTTTATCCCATTAGATATGAAATTCTAAACATGTTAGACTGTAAGCAAAAATCGCTGGTAGTTTTCCTTTTGTTTCAAAATTTTTAATCGTTTTGGAAAGTTGTCAAACTCTAGTAGACCTCGATAGCTAGTAGGCTGTGAAAAACAAATACTTCTGTCATAGCCCAGCTACTCATTTACATTAGATATCTTGGGGCTGTTGTATCCGGTTACAGCTAATATGTTGCAGGGAATTTTCATAATCTTGCCTCGTTGCTCCAGTTAGTTTGCATCTTTCTACTAAGTTACTTGGTTTCTTCCATATTAACGAGCTTCTGTTTATTTTTCATGGCCTGCTAGGTTGCTTGCGCGCAGGAAAATTGAAAAACACCGATTTGACTGAAAATTTGAAATAAAATGAAAACCAAAAAAGATTGATACCGAGAATGCTATATCGTTAGAAAGGTGATCAAATTTTACATTCGATTTTTTAAACCAAAATAGGCATTGCTATTTGAAAAAATCAAGTTATCTGCGATTGAAGTTTCCTTAATTAATCTACTGATTTCTCCAAGTACAAAAAGAATTCAATTTTAGCCGTCTGACCTAAGGTGACGCATTTCATGCTTAGTTGTACCGCAAAGTCATGGCCTTCTAAGTTTCATATTCGCTGCGATATTCAATTTTTTTCTGATACCTACTTATACCAAAAATGGTGATTTGCGCCTAAACGGTTCGTTTAAAGTTCCATATGTGATACATAAAGTCACACTAAAATTGACCAAGGAATCCAAATATGCAATAGTATATAGGGGGTTCCATTTAAAAAAATGTAAGTTTGATATGAATCACCCTGTATAAACGTCAAAATTTGAGTGAAAATATTTTTACGTCATAGCCCTCAAGGGTCCCTACCATGATCAAGTGACAGATTTTTGAAATATTTTTTATTAAGCCCACAATCCTCCGTCCACGCACTATTGGCCCACCCTGTATAATTATAATGTCATATTATTTTACCTAGATAATTTGAAAGTGATATCGATATCACATATTATACACAACTATACCTACATATAAACACACCTATAGCCTGATGAGTGTTACTTTCATATTTTTAAACACCTCATATCCAGTTTGCTACTGTTGTCATAGGTATAGAATATTTTTAATCTATGCATGTTTAAATTTATTGGACTGGTTCTGCTTTATATATTATATTTATGTCATATTATTTTACCTACACAGCTGTATATATACTTACATATAAACAAACCTAGCTTGAGTGTTACTTTCATATTTAATAAAATAAAATAAATTAAAGTATCATTTTTTGAGCTTTTCTATAATTAATCATATATTTCAGTATTACCAAAGATATTGTTCTGAGGAGGAAGTGGTTTGATGTAATGGGAGTGACTGAAACAAACCTACCACAATTAAAAAAAGTCTGCTCAGAACATTTTACTAACGATGACTTTGAAACCACACTATCCGGAAAGAAGCGTTTGAAAAAGAATGTGGTGCCTACTTTGTATACCAAGGAAGAAGATAGAAAACAGCTTAAAGTGTAAGTAGCTATATATAAATAATTAGACTTTAACATTAGGTAGGATTTAGAATATGATATAGTAACAAAAAATATAATTTAATCAACTTAGTTATATTCTAAGAAGCATGTTTTTCTTACATCTTTGTTATGTTGGAAATAATCCAAGAACATCCATTATATCTGTGAGCACAGTCTTTAGTCTGATTATTCTAAATAATGGTGTTGTCAAAGTGGATAGGCTGCTGAACTGTAGACTTTATGGTTCTAATGCAGGAAAATTAATTGGAGTTATGAAATGCTACGATATGCCATCTAGGTGCATGTGAAACTTTTTTTAGTGTCAAGACTGTCAAGGATATACTTTTGCTGAGACAAGTTGTAAAACTTGTAATGTAATTTTTCTTTGAGGTTTGAAGGAATAGTGAGTAAAAAATCTAGTTGGTGAATTGAATAATGAGGTGTAATTATTTTAGAGCAAAAGATAAAATAGGTACAAGTGTTTAGTAAAAAGTAATAGTAACCCTAAATTCATAAACTGTTGAAAGACCTTAACTGTTACTCTTACTAGTTATTTTAAGGTGATCTTTAGTTTTTAGCATCATATACTAAGTATAAATTATAGGCTGTTTTATTTTCAAGGGAAATATATGCAATATATTTTCTGTTACATATAAATACTTCAATGTTCTCAATCCTCAACAGTTTTTGCTCAGGAAACAGCTTTCAGATAATTTTTTTCAGAGCATAAAGTGAGCAATTTATATTTTGAATATAATAAAATAAATAAATAAAAAAATGTACAAAAATAATTACATACAATTAATAATTTTTTACTGTTTAACAGTAATATTACTTATTTTGTTCTAAATTTTCATCACAAAATTATTTTAATGTGCATAGTTTTTTAATCAATTCCCAGAACAGTATTTTGTGTTTCATCACTTGTACCTATCTCAATTTTTTGAAACTTTGTTGCTCGTAAATTATTCTGACCACTGTCTAAATGGGCAATATCACAAACAGACTGTTCTATCTATTGTTTTATAATGTTATAATTATATAGTTATAATGATAATCATAATTCCAATTCTTATAAAGAGACCATCCTTTGAAGGTAGCCCACAAATGTAATACTGGTGCTTCTCAAGAAGGTAGTGGTAATGAACCAGCTGCAAAGAGGTACCTTTTTTATTTAGTAAAAATATATGAAATATACTGCTTTTTCAAGGATTCTTTGCTGTGTGCCTGTATTTGCTCTGATTTTTAACTTTAGGATGAATTTAGCATTATACCAATAATAAATTATATAGGCTGTTATTTATATATTTAATATACATACAATATATTTTTTATTAGAGATATATATACTTGCATGTCATTCATAGATTTGCTCAGTAAACAGCTTGCAGAGATACATTTTTTCGGAGCATAAAGTATGCAATTATATTTTGAAAACAATGTGAAAAAATGTACAAAGGCAGTTACATACAATTAATAGCGCCTTACACTGTTTATTTATGATAATGTTCTAATTTTTATCACTAAATTACTTTACTGTGTAGTATTTTTTGAACATATTGTTTTGTTGTTCACCACTGGTATCTTTATTTTTGGAAATATATTTACTTTCAAATTCTTCCGTCTCCATGGTCAAATGGATACTATCACAAATAGAATATTTTATCTATAATTGTTTTTTGAACATATTGCTAAACAGTATTTTGTTGTTCACCACTGGTATCTTTATTTTTTGAAATATTTTTACTTTTAAATTCTTCTGTCTCGTCTCCATGGTCAAAATGGTTACTATCACAAATAGAATGTTTTATCTATAATTGTTTTATCAAGTTATAATTATGTAGTTAATATTATAATTTTAATATGATTTAATTAAATTTTTAGGTGCCACTACCACTTGAAGGAAGCTTTCTTATCTGCTACTGGTGCTTCTCAAGAAGCGATCTGTGGTGAACCAGCTCCTAAGAGGTATTTTTTTTTAATTATAGTTGTATTAAACATATAAGTTGTCAGCACAATATGGCTTTTTGAGGGTTTTTTTGGTGTTACATTGTATACAACAGGAAAGTCCATTTTCCGTTACTTTGTCTGTTTGTGTGCTTTTAATCATTCTGATTTTTGGCTTAATAATGTGATAAAAAAATTACGAGGTTCATTATCTCTGAAGTCCATGATTATTATATGATAATAAATACTACTGAGCATAAAGAGTCTTTCAGAACATGTAATATTGGGCTGGGGTATTTTTTTGTAAAAACATAAGATCATACAAAAAAATTAATGTTGAAAGACTTTCACAACTGAAGGCATCCATGCTGAGCTTGAAATTTTTAAAAAATCCTTACAGAGATGCTCAATATAATAGTCATATACAGATACAATTTGACATTAAAACCACTTATTTGCTATATATTCATTGAGTTAGATAAGTTAGATAAGAAATATAAAAGTTCTACATCGACTGAATCAGTTTTCTGCCTTGCTGTGGCAGCTGTCAAAAAACTTCTTTAACAAATATAAAGTTTATGCAATTAAACGTTCATTCATTATGAACAGAATATTTCAAATTCGTGTTTTTTAAAAATATTAATAATCTAAAATTTTATTTCAAATTCTGATGACCTACCTGTATTATTACTATAGTGTGCCATTATTTATGTCCCATATTTGATGTTTAATTTTTTGCTGTGCTTCTAGGAATCCAAGGGGTTGAGTGTAAAAGCTATGTGAACTAAGTAGTACCAGCACTACCAGTAGACGCAGTTTTATTTAGTAAATCATCATATCCGGCACATTTGCAATTTTTCGCCGTTCAATTATACTTAATAGATTCGATGATTTATACTGATATTTCTAATTATTCCCATAATACTGTACCATTGTTTGTAATAATCGTTGATAATTTTGGTATACTGCAAAAAGGTGACCAAGTCAGAAAACTAGTTCTTCGTAAATGGCTGTTGAAAGTAATCATAATTTAAGTAACAAATCACTCAACGTGTTTTTTAGAAAACATAGAACTCATAAAAATGTTCACTGCAAGTTATAAAGAGAGCTTGAAGAAATTAGACTATATTTCTGACTTGGTCACACTTGATGTTGGAAAATATATTAATACTGACTTGGTCAAAATAAACTTCAATTTTCTTGACATAAGAAACATAAACATAATCAATCACATTTAAATCTAGAATACTGAATCAGATCTAGTTTGGTTCCAGGGCATTGCTTTTCTTGTTCTAATCTACAGGGAGGGATTTATTCCAGCTGTGATAGTCAAGATGATCACTTTTACGTGATATGTCTCACAATGTAGTGAAGTTGATCATTTTACCTGCTACTTTATTGGACATATTAGACTTAGTCAAAACGAGCTGTTAACCAAACTGGCAAAAAATTCGAGTATTGACTTACACAAAATCATTTATCGTCGTTTAGTACCAAAAACGTCAAATCGTCGATTTTTGACCTACCACTTTTTGCAGTACATCGACGTATGATGTATTTGATGTTGAATTTTTATATTTCTTTTTTGTTTTGTTTTTAGTGATCCAAGCAGTCGAGTGTAAGAGCTATGTAAGCTATATGCTTCCCAACATAAATCCTACTGTGACTGTGACTACTAGAAGAATATATGCTTTTTTGAATAAATAATGGTAGGATGACAAAGAATGGGGCACAAGCTAATTATGTAATTTAGATTAATATACATACTTTATATGTTGCGAAAATTAAAATGAAATTTAAAATATACATGTACATTAAAAATACTTAAATAGTTGTTTTTAAATAAGAGACACATTTTTTGTTACTATTGGTTACATGACATGTGTGTAAACGAATATTAATTTGTTTACAAATATGAATAAAATAATTGTTGCCACAGTTACTATTTTTTTATGTGAAGGCTGTCGATATATCGATAATTGGGAAGTCTGATTTTAATGAAAATTTTAAAGTTTATAGGAAAAACACGTAATTGTTCACTGCCTGTCTGCTACTTTAAAAATGTATACACTTAATTTGACGTGATTTAATAAGGTAGTACATGGGGTAGTAACTTCCAATTTACCTACTGATTTTCGAGCCACTAATATTCTTCTTTGAAATAAGTTGTAATCATTTTCTTTGCCAAAGATAATGGTTAAATCACTGCAACCGGAGCACATGCAACGCTTAGGTACTTATGTATTTCTATCAGTTTGTTACAATAAAAATTACTTCATGATAGTCTTTACTTTTGAGCATGACAGAGTATGGCTTTATAAAACTTTTATCTGTAAACGTGATTTAGTACTATATATTTTTTTATTATTTTAAATGGAAGTACGACTCAAGCGTACCTAGCTAACATATTTCGGATGCTACTAATGGTTGTATGACTTATTAAATTATTCTTTTTCGAATTACAATGATAAATTTGATTTCTGATGTCTTTATAACCTCAAAAAATACCAAAACCGTATACTCCTGATGTCATAAGTAAATATTCGAAGGTATAAGTACAAAACTGTACTGAGTGGCACTTTTGAAGGTACTATACCTTGCATTAAAAACATTTTTTTTTGTACATCAACCCCTAAAACTCACCCCCAAATTTTTTTTTCAAATAGCACCCCATAGGTTTTCCTACATAAATGATATCCCCATTTTATTTAAAATATTGTGGTACCTTTAATTTTATATGCAAACTTATTTTTTCTGTAAAATCATAAGTATAAGACAAACGAAATGATGATTTGTTTGACGCCTGATATTTTTGTAACAAAAACGGATAAAAAAGAAAAGTAAGTGGGTGTTTCAAGGGTAGTGAATGACCTATCATTCCTTGCTTATGAACCATTTTTTTATTACTTAAACCCCTGGAATCCACCCCTAGCTTGTTTTTTCAAATTTCAAGCCACAATTTTGCCTGGAAAAATAAATTCTTTACTTGAATTTAATCATCGTAGTGCCTTACTTTTTATGCCCCTACTGCAATTTATCGTTAATTTTGGCGCCCGTGTGCGGGGCACAACCTGCACACGGGGTTGGCGCGGCCCGATGTAGCCATAAAACTTTTTCACGTTTTTGCACTTAGTTTTGTTGTCACTTTTTTTTTATTAGTTGATTCATGAAAATAAAAAAAAAATATTTTCCACACATGTGTTTTAATTGATTTATGTTTACGATTACATGGATTAAGCGAAAATATCACGTGTCAAGGAAATTCTGGAACACCCGGTATACAGATACAATTCCACTTATGGTGATTTATTATTTTTTGTTGTGATACCCCAGAAAAATGCACTGCACTGCATTTTGACAACTTCAACAATTTCACAGAAAACAAAAGAAAGCGCAGACGTAAATATTTTGGCTTCACCATTAATACAGGATAGACTGCGACATGCTGCGTCCCCCTATTGTTTTAACGTCCTTGGTTTGAAATTGTGGTTTGCAGCTAAATCGAATCAAGTCTAATCTAAATAGTAAATACCTTGAGCGATATTTTTGACCTGCTGTGACGAACTTAGTTGTTATTTTTTAGGTTTAGGTCAGCAATAAACAAAAACTCCTTGTTATTCTTTAACCATGCGACGTTTCGACTAATATATAGTCATCATCAGTGATCTACTAACAATTGATGGTATAGGATTAAACTTGAAACAAGTCACATTCAAAAAAAAAGAAAAATAAGCTAGCGCAGTTTTATAGACAACATCTATACTTGCTAAAACTCAAAAACAATAAATCTACTTTAATTGAATAAGTAAATTATTGCTACATACATATGTATATATGGAGGACAAGAACAATCTAGAAATTATGATTTCCACTACACTTAAACCAGAATGTCGTGTTCGTCGTATTAAATAAAACATCGCATGAATATCGACAGATATATCTAAAGATACTGCCCACAGTAATAAAATTCAACGAAAAGCTTTTACAATACAGACACATACAATTAAAAATGTTTACAAGACAGACGTACTATAATCAAATTTTAGTTGTATGTGCCTGTGTTGTAAAATTTTTTCGTTGAAATTTATTAATGTGGGCAGTGTCTTTAATTATATCTAGCGATACTCTTGCCATGTTGTTAGTGTACTGTAAATAATATTTACAGATTGCTCTTGTTCTCCATGTATACATATGTATTTGGCAACAATTTACTTTTTCAATCAAAGTAGATTTATTGTTTATGCGTTTTGGCAAGTGACATTTAACGTTATCTATCAAATAGTTACTGCTAGCTTATTTTTCTTTTTTGCATTATAAAGCCGTAAGTCCTTATATTTTAATAATGAGGAGTTTTGGTTTTATTGCTGTCCTAATCCTGAAAAATAATAAATAAGATAGTAAACACCCGCGCGTGCCATGACCATTCAATCCTACTCAATCGAGTTTCGCTATCTAATTCTGTGCCTCAAGGTACTGTGTTGAAGGTATGTCTTTTCATCAAGCATAGCTTCCAATTTGTCTAATATTTCCTAATAACTGTTATACATCAAACTGCGAACAGTGCGAACCGTTTGCTTATGGTGACTAACTTTCGTGGCCATGTAATCAAAGTTTTGTGTAAAGCCGTAATCAAACTTCACTTCTCTCCTTTATCATTGCAGTCAACGGATTCCGAAGATAACTGTGGCCGGGACCACCGTATTGTTTCCCGAATACCCATTTCCCGGCACCTTCTGATTTCTAACTTTCCCGCAGAAGCCATTTAAAGAGCAAATCCAGCAGAAACCCATTCATAGTTTCCATTACAAAAATTTACATAGATAATCCCTTCGTACTATCCCCAACAAAGGGGAAGTGTCTGTATATTTATGAAAGTTCTCCCAGGCCTGGCAGATTAATGGCATCCCTGATAAAAAAGCGAAAAGTCGTAAAGCATTTTCGTCTTCTGTTTCCATCATTTCATTTCAATTACAAGAATATAAATGCGAAGGGAGCTAGAAATGTTACTCCCAAACACGTATGTCGCTTGGTAATTGAATTCCGTAATCAGATTGAATTATAGATTGGTATATTTATTACATGTTATATAGGCCTATGATAGCTGTACCACAAAGAACGTTATTCTAATTTCAATGCAGCTATGTTATTGCTGTGGTAAGGATATGTTGTATCCATATTTTATCGACATTGGTTTAACGGAGGGAGGAGTTATAAAAGTAAACATATTATTTTAGTACTAATTGAAAGATGCTACTATATAAATGGCGTAACCTTTAGCAGTTCTTGGCAATCGGATTATCAGTGGTGCATAAACGAGCAAAAAATGAAAGCAATGATATCAAGTACATTACCTATCATTTTAACAATTTTGACAATGATTCATTTTTGTCTAGGTTCTGTATGCATAAGTAACGTCCTAGCTATCAATTCAACATTTTTCAAGTTTCAGGGAGCCAAAGCTATTTTGGATGTTGCTACACCACCACCACCGGTCAGATTTTCGGAAACTACAAAGAGTCCTTTTCACTGTAGTAACCCTATATTGCTTCAATACTTTCCCAGTTATAGAGACGCTAATAATGATTCTAGGACTGATACCAGACAGACGGACAGAAAGCTAACACGCTGACAAAGAACACATTATTTCAAATTCGACATGTTCGTAATTACAAAACTTCCTAGGCCATTTAGCGTCCTAGGTGCAATTGATAAACTTCTTAGTTTTGTTTTTAGTTATTATTGGCCATTACTGCAGACAGCAGCGCTGACGTAATTTTTTTATAACTGAGTAGACCGCGTAGGCACAGCCTAAATACCAGAGGTCCGCGGCTGCTGTGAAAAGGTTATGTTGGGGGAGGTTTGTTAACGCGGGACTTGAATAGGCCAACACCAGCAGACCCCATAGATGCATCTGCTGGCAGTCCATTTCAAACCTCGGGCATCCTGGGAATAAATGTACGGTCATACCGCTCGCTTCTTGATTTATGAAGTACGACCGTCTTAGTATGAGATGCAGCGTGTGCATCTGATAGGTTCGGGGAGCCGTGGAACTACAGAGGATAGCTCAGAGGAGCTGACTCCGTTTGAGTATCGGTAAAAGAGTGAGAGGTCATCAACGACACGCCGGTGAGAAAGTGGCAGGTGGTGGCACGTTGAGTCTGGGTCACCAATCAGTCGAATTGCCCTTCTCTGAACGGCATCTAGTAGACAGGGTAGTAGGGGCAGCAGCTCCCCAGAAATAGGAGCAATATCTCAGGCTAGTTCTTGAATGAGTGACTCCTGGGCAGAGCCTGATTGTTCGCAAGAACTGGTTGCTGGTGTTGATAATAATAGTTCGGTTTTGATAGATGCTTGTATATTCTGACAGGTTTTCTAACAATGTTTTTCATAGCAACCAAATATACAGGTAGTTTGAAAAGTATAAAAAATGATCGTACACATAGCCCGCCCCTTGAAGGGATTGCCTTCAACAAACAAGAAACATGATAATATAATGCTAAGACATAGAACTTATTAGTTTTTTTTTGAATTGTCACTCGAATGGAAGTACACATATTTTAGAAAGTGGTCTCTTGAACACACCGCCACTACACTTCACCGAAGCCACACGTGGGATGTTATCTGAACCGTAGAATAGTTGCTCGATGCAACCTAGTGGCCATCTGAATGGAGGTTGCCCGTCTTCTTGTATGATGACTAATTTGCCTGGTTTAGCGAGCGTGGCCTTGTTGAGTCGCCATTTTGTTCTAGCTTGTAGCTCTGGTACGTATTCACGCTTCCACCTTTTCCAGAAGTGCTGTATTAGTGACTGCTGCACCTGGTATCCATCTAGCCTATTTTGTGCAATTTCCAGCATTTTTACATCAGGGGCTGAAGTCATCGCTCTGCCAATAAGAAAATGGACAGGTGTAAGTGGCTCGAGGTCTGATGGATTGGAACTTAAGAGAGATATTGGTCGGGAGTTGAGTAGAGACTCGATTTGAATCACTACAGTGGATAATTCCTCATAATAAAGCATTAGCCACTACTTTCCTAAGGTGAGTTTTTACTAACCGCATGCCGGCCTCCCAAAGTGTGGAGCCCTGAGAGAGATAAAGGACCACGATATAGAATTATCTGAGAGGGATCGTATAATTTTGGAAACAAAATCTTTGTTTTTATGGGCTCCCACAAAGTTCGATTCATTGTCTGAATAAATACAATGAGGCTTACCTCTTCGAGCTATAAACCTTCTCAGTGACGCAATAAAGTTATCAGCCGTTAAGTCTGTAACTGCTTCTAAATGCATAGCCTTAGTAGATAGGAACACAAGCAATGCAATATAGCATTTACTAACCCTGCAGTTTCTACCCTTACGATCTCTAACTAGTATAGGGCCTGCATAGCCTACACCAACGTTTTCGAATGGAAATGACACTCTTGTAAGAGGCTCAGGTAATGATCCCATAAGGCATGATTCAGGCGTTGGCTTGTGTCTATAACATATGACACATTCATAAGTGATTCTTTTGACTAAGTTTTTGCCTCGTATAGGCCAAATGTGAAAGAAGCGCTAGAGGACCACAATGCAACATTTTAAGGTGAGTACATTTAGCGATAAAGTTTGTTAGAGGATGACTGTGTGGAAGAATGACTTGGTGTTTCTGTTCATATTGAAAGTTTGAGCTATTCTATAGTCTTCCTCCAACACGTGTAAGATCGTTTTCGTCAAGGAAAGGGTTGAGAGACAGTAAAGGACTCTTTGGATATACAGTCTTCCTTTCTCGTAGTTTAATTAAGATGTTTAACGAATTATTTAGTTCATGCATAGATAGATGCCCTGATAGCTTGGTATTGGGTTTTTTTTGCGATGTTGACAAACCTAAACATATAAGCAACCACTCCTTGTAATTTCGCCAAAGAAGAGTAACGTGAAAATATATCTACATCCACGTACATTGTAACGGTTGTTAGAGCGGTTTTCATTTCAGGGATATTGTTCTCTGGGGTAGACAGAGATTTGGGCCAATCAGATTGATCCTGTAGTAGGTGTAATGCGCCACACCACCACAGATCGTTATTTAAAATCTCATTGGGGTAAAGTCCGCGAGATATTAAATCTGCTGGATTGTTGCGGCTACTGACATGGTGCCAATCTTCGGATTTTGTATTTCTGCAATTCGATTACCAACAAAGGTTTTTAACCTTTTTGGTTCTGTATTCATCCAAGACAGAACAATGGTTGAGTCTGTCCAAAAATACTCAGACTCTACTTGGAGGGTAATAGATTTTTTTACCTTTAGGTACAAATGCACTAAAAGTACGGCGGCACATAGCTCAAGTCTGCAACAATGTTTTTCATAGCAACCAAATATACAGGTAGTTTGAAAAGAATCAAAAATGATCGTACAGCTGGCTTGGGCACTCTAGTTTGATAGCGTGTAGTACAGGGCCTAGGAAGTATTAAATTTAAACATATTCCTGAGGCCCCAACCGGTAATGGTCTCCAGATCCTTTGAAAGCGAAGCGGCCGCTGCCAGTCTTCTGCGTCCCAGCTCTACAGTTGTCAACACAAAAATGATACTATGATCGTCGTATCAACAATAAACACCTTGCAGGGTAATATGTTCCATAGAGTGATGCTGGCACGTTTGACTCGCTTATCGTTACCAACGAATTCCGCTTACAAAACTCATTATGGATGAAAGGATCTGCTCTACAAAAGCATCCATTATGTTCCATTACAAAATTACGATTGCAGTAATATAAGTGTAGTGATATAGAGATATAGAGCTAGCTAGGTCCAAGTCAAAACATAGGGTGCGGTTGCCCATATGAGCTGTCTCCCAAATTGAACATTTGCCGTTTATTTTACTTCCCGTAAAACTTGGCAATGTTTCCATCAGGTATTCGGCACCATATTTTTGAGCCTTCTTGCGACTCAGTTGATCTTTAGATTAGGTTAACGTAATACAGATCTGTGAAGTGTTGAATATTTCGACCACGCGATTTTATGAACTTGACGAAGACTTCAAATCTAACTAAAACAATAATGTAGGTTTGTTCTTTCAATTTAATAATTTGTTTATTAGATAGCAGTTTTTTAATAGCGCTGCTAAACAATAGCGTTGGCAAAAACTTATTTAAATATGGGGTTAAGTTTGATTTTGGGGATAGGTGCTCATACTGAACCACTTAAGAAACCTCTAAATTATTGAACTTCGGTTCAATTAAGGCTATTCCAAATTTCTAACGCTTCTCAACCTTAACTTTCGTGGTCTTACTGAACGCAAGACTGAAATTCAAGTTAAAATGATTCGGTGCACTGCCACACTTGGCCTCATTGGTTGGTGCTGGATCAAAAAATAAAATATTAAAATGTTTATCTCTTGCAGGACAAACCTTTCTTATGTATTTTGTTAGCAATTGTTAAAAAAAATATGTTTCGGTACTTACCAGCTTTACTTAAAGAGGCATTAGTTCAGTTTAATTTGTTTTCCTGGAAGTATTATTCCTACTTTCCCAAGATCTGAGAGCACTTTCAGTTTAAGAGACCGGAAGTTCAATTTGATCAACCATTTGCAACACCTAATTTTGCTTTTACTTCCCACACCAATAGGTGAGGGGAGTATTGTAATCGCCAAAATTTTCGATTTTGAGATAACATGCTTTTTGGGCGTTTTGTGATGTCTACATAACGAAAATCCACGTCACTCATTTCCGTCGCTCTGTCTGTCTGTCGGTCTGTCTGTCTGTGCGCGTTTTTCTAGCCTCGTAAACTCAGTAACCGCTGCATGGATTTTGATGAAATTTGGGCAGCAATATGCTGTGAGGTCGTAGTAGGTAATGCTGCTACAATTTTGAAAATCGGTGCATTGGCGGCGGAACAATTAGCAAAAAACGAAAAATTTCAAATATTCCCCAAACTTCGTTTTTAGGCGTTTTAGGTGTTCCTGATCATTTTCTAATTTTTTTGTGTGGGGGTGAAAATTGGGGTGGTTGGGGGATGGGGGTTGTAAAATTGAAAAATTTGTTGTATTCATAACAGACTGCCCACTGACCTGTGAAGGAAGACCTAGCGACATAAATAACTTTATTAGGTCTATCTGAACATTGCCTTATGCCTATGATAGAAAACAAAGCACTTAGAATTTTTTCCGATGTTTACATACGAGTATTGCTTTAGATCGTTCTGTATTTTATAATGTGGAAACTACTGAATTGATGTTAATGAAATTTCGGCACAGTATTACTACTTTGGGAAGGATGGAAAACGTGTATGATTTTTAGAAATCGTCTCAGTGGTGGCGCAGCAATATTAAAAAAACTATAAATATGAAAACAACTCAAACTTCGTTTTTAGACGTTTTAGGGGTTCCTGATCATTTTATATTTTTTCTGGATGGGGGTGAATTTAGGGTGATTGGGGGGTGGGGGGTTATAAAACTGGAAAATTTGTTGTAGTCGTAATGGGCTGTCCATTGATATGCGAATGAAAAATCTAGCGGCATGATACACTTTTTAGGTCTATCCGAACGTTGCATGCTTATTATACAATCCACGGGACTTAGAATTTGTGATGTATATGTTACGGTTAAAGTGTTTACTTTGATAGTTTATATACTATCCAGCTAGTATATAAACCATCCAAATGTCTCGTTATTTTGATGGAAAATCATATTTCTACTAAAATAGCTATGAATATTGGTTGGTTTGTATACTATCCAGCTAGTTTATAAACTATACAAGATATGCCGCTAAAGTATTATACCACAAAGATGTCACACATATTAACCAGTGTTTCTGGTCAGTTTACAAACTATCCACATCATTTGGATAAAGTATGCACCTAATATCTCTAGTACTACATAATATCCAACTCGTTGGTTAGTAGTAGTAAATTGACTCCATTTTTGTTATTCGTTTCAGGATGCCCGATATCACTAGCCTGTATACCGAATTATGGAAAACTTCATACTATTTCAGGTTTCCTTTATGTTCTTCCACTTGTATTTTAGTTTAGAGTTTACTTTGGCGTGTACACTTGATATTAAAAGTTTTCTGGTGTCGAATTTAGGGAGTCACCTGCAGCATTATACCACTGACCTTTTTCATGAAGAAAACCCAGCAAATGAACTACACACGCCATCGGGACCAAACATATAGACGAGCGAAGTTATGTATGCTATGAAATTAATGAACAACAACAAAGCTCCAGCACGCAACAATATGTACTCGGAATCGCTCCAACTAATCAGTAAGCAAAACTTGAACACCATAGTAAAACTGTTTAATTATATTTACGACACTGGACATCTACCTGAAGATTGGCTCCGCTACACGTTTATCGCCATACCAAAATCAAGTAGTGCAACATCATGTAAGGATTATCATCTTCAAGGATCCACTTCGTAAAACTTTTTCTTCGAATCTTACGTACAAGACTCCACAAAAAATGTGAAGAGGTAAGTGGAAGCAGTCAATTTATCAGAGTGGATTTGGAACCTGAGAAGCCATATTTAGTCTGCAAACATTAGTACAAAACGGCCAAGACCAAAGAAAAGATAATGCAGGATTAACAGATGATATTGAAATACAAAAGGAAGTTAAACAAGGGTTTATTGTGTCGCCGATGTTATTCAACCTATATGTGAAGAAAGCATTTGCTGAGGCAACCTTGGATAGCCCTATTGGCATTAAAATAAACGGATTTCCAATCAACAATCTCCGATATGCATATACTCTCATACTAGCAGACAATGTGAATGATCTTCAAGTCTACTAAGTCGCGATGACGAGGAAAGCCAGAGGGTGGGCCTGAAGCTAAATATCAACAAAACCAATTTCATGGTTGTTAGCAGAAACCATATCCCAAACACCCGAATCCACTGGATGGAGGGGACATCGAACGGGTCAGCCAGTTTAAATATTTGGGATACATGAAAAACGAAAGATGGGACCCAGATCAGGAGATAATATGCAGAAATGAACAAACTAGGACAATTTTCCTGAAACTTCGAAAATTTCTTACCAACACATATTTGAACTTCTGTCTCAGATATGGGACGACGAAGTGTTATGTCTGATCTGCTCTGTTGTATGGCGTGGAGGCATGGTGAAGCAGCTATTGTGAATAAGATCGAAGTGTTCGAAATGCGGACCCTGCGACTAATGCTGAGAGGGTCCTGGATCGACCATGTGAGAAATTAGAATGTTCTGCAGAGAGCTGACTTAGCAAAACGAGAACTTTTTGAGGTTATGGGCTACATCATGCGTGGGGAACGCTATCACCTTCTGCGTCTCATTGTTCAAATTAAGATCGAAGGAGGGAGAAAAGGAATTGGAAGAAAAAAGCTATCATGGCTGAGAAACATCCGTCACTGGATTGGAATAAGCGACTTCCAGGAATTACAGAGGGCTGCAATAAATACGATGATCTGATAAGAGAAAGGATGTGTCTGTTCGCACTGTTCGTCAGTTTCGCAGTTGTAAGGCATGTTATGTTTACGGATTGTTTTTGCGAGAGTAACATAATTTGCAGTATAGACTGGAATCAAGGGGAATGTTTATAAAAAATGAGTATGAAAGATATCCGATTTTGTGGAACCCTAGGCATGGGCAACATTACAATGAAATTAAAAATCGTGATGCTTAGGTCAGTATCTATGGATCAGCTGGATGTACCCCTGCTGATACAAAGAAAAAAATGGAGAGCCACTTAGGTAGTTTCAGGAGAGAAAAATCAAAAGGAAAAGAGAGTATGGGCACCTGCAAAGGTAAAAATATTTGTATACCGTTTGTAGAAACTATGTATTGTGAACGCAAAAACAATAAATTTCAAAGCAAATTTCCTAGATTTTGATAGCTTGCGAGTTATAAAGAAAGCGCCTGCAGCCACAACTAAGTCTGACCCTGACTAGCCCATTATTGAAGTATAAGTTTATGTACATACGATTCTAGAGCACAATACTACAAACCAATGGCTGTAGCCGGGAACACAACGAATAGAACGAATGATCCGAACATGTCGAACGTTTGCTCGCTGTGTTTGGTGCGGCGCGTTCGAGGTGAATGCTTGAGTGTGCACGCACCATAATATAGCGCGAGCGGGTAATGGAGATCGGTCGCTGACGATGGGAAATGAAACGTAGGTTATAATTTGTAAAAGATTTTCACCTACTGTGATGAACTTGAGTAGGATGAGGTCATTCAAACAAAAACTCCTTATTTTTATATGTGCGACGTTTCGACTTTTATTAAGTCATCCTCAGGCAACAGAAAATTTTCTCATGATTGGTACGAAAATAATAATAAGAATTCAACTAGATAAACCATGACTGGATTAGCGAAACATTGCCAACGGCATAAAAATATAACGTCACAAAACATACAATAAAAATGAATTGAAAATAAAACAAACAGGAAAGGCAATCAGCAATGTGCCTACACACCTATCTGTCTTCATTGTGTGGGCACACCGCTGATTGCATTCTTTTCCTCTTTGTTTTATTTCTAATCCATTCATATTGTACGTGTTTTGTCATATTTTAATACCGTTGGCAATTTTTCACTAAACCAGTTATGTTTTATCTAGTTAAATTTTTACCAATTCGTATCAACGATGATAACTTGTTGCCTGAGGATGACATAACATAAGTCGCACCTAGAAAAATAAGGAGGTTTTGTTTGAATGATGTTATCCTACAACAAGTAATTCAAGTAGGTTATAATGCTGGATGTGCACGATTCAGGTGGTCTCTTTGACGTCTCATTTATGTACGCGTCTTTTATAGTTTGGCGCGTAACGATAAACATCGAGGAACTTTCTGAACTCACTGTTCAAACATGCGCTTTTGTACATCGATGTTTTCAGCCGCTTCTCGCGACGGTCTCACAACTACGTCTGAAAATTTACAGAAGTCGTTACGAGAGACGTTTCAAAAGCACTCTGCACATTGGCGCTTTTATACAAAGAGAAATCAGTTGTTAGTAGTAGGTAGGAATTTGTATTAATCCCGATAGTTGTTTCGGCATCTAAAGATTGTTTCGTGATGCAATCAAAAGAAAACCTTGAGGTTGAGCCATTATTTGACGAAATACGTACGAAATAATTCATAGTACATTATCTTTGAAATCTCATGAATTATTATGTATGAAGTTTAAAATAATATAAAACGTATGGACAAGTTTTTGATCGACACGCACATTGTTGTGCAAGTAAAATGTCAAGTCAAGTGAGCTGTTTCAACAAATTTTCCCGTAGTAGACGTGTAGGGTGAGGTTGCCCATATTGAACCAAATTTTGAAAAATTGTCCGTACATGTGTGCCATTAAAAGAGTAAAATAAATTGATAATACAAAACCTATGTCCCAACCTTCAGCAGTATTTCGAGCAGCATAAATTATTTTTATACTTTTTAACAACAGGAGAAAAAAATGGAGTCAAGTTGATTGACTCAGTACTTCCCACACATAACGATGATACCATTTTATTATTTCCCATTGCACGAAGCTATAGTCTGAAATCCCCTTGCAACTAAATCATCGCCCTCCCGCCCGCAAAAAAAACATCCAACACAACAACCCTCGTAAATAGTTTCTTCCGTCTCCCTCTTCAGGTAGTATGCATTAAAAATCAATTGAACAATTTTCGCGTTACGCAATCTAGAACGATCTACAACAATACTCGTATGTATACATCACAAATTCCAAGTCCCGTGGATTGTATAATAAGCATGCAACGTTCGGATGGACCTAAAAAGTGTATCATGCCGCTAGATTTTTCATTCGCATATCAATGGACAACCCATTGCGACTACAACAAATTTTCCAGTTTTACAACCCCCCACCCCCCAACCACCCTAAATTCACCCTCATCCAAAAAAAATATAAAATGATCAGGAACCCCTAAAACGTCTAAAAACGAAGTTTGAGCTGTTTTCGTATTTATAGTTTTTTTAATATTGCTGCGCCGCCACTGAGACGATTTCTAAAAATCATACACATTTTCCATCCTTGCCAAAGTAGTAATACTGTGCCGAAATTTCATTAACATCAATTCACTAGTTTCCACATTATAAAATACAGAACGATCTAAAGCAATAGTCGTATGTATACATCACTAATACTAAGTCCCGTATGGTTTCTATAATAAGCATGCAACGTTCGGATGGACCTAAAAAGTGTATCATGCCGCTAGGTTTTTCATTCGCATATCAATGGACAGCCCATTACGAATACGACAAGTTTTCCAGTTTTACAACCCCCCACCCCCCAACCACCCTAAATTCACCCCCCCCCCCAAAAAAGTTTAAAACGATCAGGAACCCCTAAAACGTCTAAAAACGAAGTTTGAGCTGTTTTCATATTTTTAGTTTTTTTAATATTGCTGCGGCGCCACTGAGACGATTTCTAAAAATCATACGCGTTTTCCATCCTTGCCAAAGTAGTAATACTGTGCCGAAATTTCATTAACATCAATTCAGTAGTTTCCACATTATAAAATACAGAACGATCTAAAGCAATACTCGTATGTATACATCGGAAAAAATTCTAAGTGCTTTGTTTTCTACCATAGGCATAAGGCAATGTTCAAATAGACCTAATAAAGTTATTTATGTCGCTAGGTCTTCCTTCACAGGTCAGTGGGCAGTCTGTTATGAATACAACAAATTTTTCAATTTTACAACCCCCAACCCCCAACCACCCCAATTTTCACCCCACACAAAAAAATTAGAAAATGATCAGGAACACCTAAAACGCCTAAAAACGAAGTTTGGGGAATATTTGAAATTTTTCGTCTTTTGCTAATTGTTCCGCCGCCAATGCACCGATTTTCAAAATTGTAGCAGCATTACCTACTACGACCTCACAGCATATTGCAGCCCAAATTTCATCAAAATCCATGCAGCGGTTACTGAGTTTACGAGGTTAGAAATACGCGCACAGACAGACAGACCGACAGACAGACAGACCGACGGAAATGAGTGACGTGGATTTTCGTTATGTAGACATCACAAAACGCCCAAAAAGCATGTTATCTCAAAATCAAAAATTTTCGCGATTACAATACTCCCCTCACCTATCGGTGTGGGAAGTAAAAGGAATGTATGAACTAAAGGATTGGGATAATGTGCAGAGATGCAAAAGAACAATGGTTGTCCTTGAAATGTGACGAGATCGATATGCTTCAAGAGAAACATGATACATTCAACCTAAATAAAATAGAAAGAAATGACAAACTGCAACGAAACACGTCCATCGACCACCTTGTGGAATGGGGATAATGAAATAATTCTAGGAGTAAAGAATAAACTCCAAAGACGGAAGGAGTGTGTAGAAGAGATACCAGTATTTGATATGACAGTAGACCGAATACACCACCAGAACCAGATGAAAATATTAACGAACGGAGCCACGATATTACCCAAGGTGAAATAATCCTCGCAATTAAAACCCAAAATGATGGAAAAGCAGCCAGTATAAATAAAATTCACACCGAAGTTACAAAACTCATAGCCAAAGGAAAAGGTCTGCAACTGTTAACCTCAATATTCAATGCCATCTACCGTACAGAAATTATCCCAACAGATTGGATGAGATCAGCTTTTATTTTTATTGCCCTGCCCAAAAAAGCTCATGCTTTTAATTGTGATGACTGCACATGATAAACCTGATGTCCCATGTCCTAAAGATATTCCTCAGAATAATACACACCAGAATAAACAAGAAAAGTAAATACCAACTGGAAATTTCTCTCAATTTGTAGCCCGATTTGTAATTTGGTAAAAATTGGGGGAACGTCATGATTAATTAAGATAGGCCTGCATGTCATCGCCGCGTGCCGCTCTTATTCAGTATGTATTCTGAGGCTATTATCAAAGAAGCTCTGGAAGGTATGGGATATGGGATGAAGATCAGCAGGAAAATAATATCAGATATGGCAGCGACGCCGTTGTGATAGCTGAGACTGCGCAGGACTTGCTAAGTCTGATAGATCGTATTATTCGATATAGTGAAAACAATGGCAAAAATGTCAAAAACAAAAGCCATTGCCTTTGCCACGACACATGGGATCCTTGACCGAAGAAAAAAGTCAGATGCCGTATTAAACAGGTCAGAAAGGCATTTATGAGTATGAGAAGTTTTTCATAAGGTCAGATATGAGCCTAAAATTTCGGATACGGATCGTCAGATACTACATTTTTCTCATATTTATTCCGATCGTAGAAAATCATATAAAAAAAAGCATATAAATAACTTTTTTGGTCAAAAAATTAAATATAAGTTGTCAAGCCCTGGTATCGAAGCCGGACATTGTAAGGCGGAAGGCTGAGCTACCATGGCGAGAAAAAGTTGTTTAAACAAAGCCTATTTGATTAGGAACTTTATTACTGGAATTTGTGTGTTAATTTCAAACATGTATATATTTATTTCGGTCGTGAATTTCGTCTCGAACTGCAAACTTCATTCATCGTCTATTGCGCAACAAATGTACTTACACTAGTTACACAACTATTTTCACGATTAGCTGGAAATCTAAAAAATAATGGTAGAAACTAACATTTGAAGTCACACGCAGTAGGTTTTGTGCGGGAGCTGTCGGCGTGTCTTCGGTACGGGATTCAAAGTCAACATTATTTATTTTGACATAATTTTTGGATAATTGCGAAAAAAATAGTTTTGTTATAAAGCTTATATATGATGATTCCATTTATCACGATTTTTTTAAACCTCGACTATAGACAAGTTCCCGTGATTACCAGTACCCCACTGGTAACTGCAAATTACATTATGTTATGGATTATCTACACTTGTATAATTTATTCTTACATTTGTTAGACTTGTATTGTTTGTGTTATAGGCGCCTGGATAATCGAAATGGTGAAGAAGCCATCACGTGCCGCTTTCTTCTTTGATTAGTATAGATCTTCCACTTGCAAGTGTTTGGTTTTCCACTTGCACTGGCATATCTAAATTTCAATGCAGGTACTGAATACGAATCAATTTTCATATAAGAGCAGCGCCGCTTGCCTCATTATTGAATCGGAGGATGTAAAATGTCTACTAATGGTGACATTTATGACATAACGATAACCTCAACGTTTGCTTCGCCTCCCATTAAGGAGCGTCGGAACTTCATTAAACGGGCCGCAAGCACAAAGCTGGCCGTGAATAGTCGTTAGCAGACACCATCTAAGCCGATACTCTATATTCAATTCGGTTTTTCCAACAGCCACTGCAGCAAAGACATTTTCATTGTTGAGAGGTTGGCAATTTTATTCTCGACGCGTCCGTCGCCATGCTCAGATAACATTTTAACATTTCTTTTGCGTCGTATTTGTTACTGTGGCGTAGTACCATAATTAAGTAGTAGTAAAAAACAGCAGGTGCGAAAGTTTTTCACAATTTTAGTAAGAACATTGTTGCTGATTATCTGTATCTGTATCTGTAGGGTGGGGAGGGTGAGTAATCCCACTGCACTTAGACTAGGGCACATCTTGCTTAAGTGGGCAGCTGTAGGCCAAGAGTCGCCGAACGCACTCTCTCTTAAAGGGGTGATACACGTACGAGCAAGTACGCGTACTTATGGCTCGATGACCTTTTTCGCCTGTGTGTCACCGTAAGTACGCGTACTTTAAAACCTTCGCGCAAACCGTCGGCGATCCAACTGGTTTGAAATTGTTTTCGTAGCTTGTCTCAGCTCGTACTGCGAGCCGCGAGCCACCACTTTGTTTCGGCAGACCATCGATGCGCAACGCTTGTTGTGTTTGGCGTTTGTTAAAAGTTTTGTGTATTAAGGAAAATTATCAAAGTGGGTGATTTCAGCTTCACGTGTGTCATCGACGTCGAGCCGAGTAAGTTCGCGAACTTAAAAACCGCGTACTTAAAGTTCGTACGTGTATCACCCACTTAATGGAAGGTAACTCTGGGCTCTCACATATGACGTGTTTCACAGTTTCACCTGAGCTTTTACACATTCTACATATCGGTGTCTCACTGAACTCCATAAAGTGGTGTTTCCTCAGTTGACAATGGCAAATCAACATCCTTGTAGTTGTTTACATCGTTTTACTATTTGGTCATGGGAGTGTTTTTGGCTATTTCCGCAATTGTGATTGTCGACACTCCAGGAAGGTCACGTGGTCCTAAAATTCTTAGGTCAGCAGGCTTTCTGGGCTAAACCGTCCGGTATACGGTTGCCTTTGCTGTTGTTGTGTCCTTTGACCCACTTCAGGACAATACTGTTATTGGCTGCTGTTTGTCATCTTTAATTTTATATGGATGGCGATGGCTTGACTGAACACCGTACATTAACAAAGACAAGTACGGTCACTCGGCGTGCCGACTTTGATGTGAGTCTCATAAACGCGAGCCGCCTCGATTTCAGAGGGGTTCCCTTCGTGCCGTCTCGTTTACTTACAGGGAATTCGAGGCTGTGCATTGGGCTGTGCGATATTGTCGACGTTCACTTAACTTCTTATACAGGGGTCAATAGAAATGAATTCTATAGTATAGATAGAATATAATTTATTATTCAATAAACCATTCAACTGAATTGACAATACATACCGTTAGTTCCTTGAAATATAAATGATGAGATAATGAAAAGGAATAGTACTTTAACAACATATTTTGTCTATATCGAATAAATTATATGCAAAACTTAACAACCTCCTTAAAAACAAAGAAAACGGCAATAAGGCAAGAAAGAATACGAATACTGGAAGACACATAACAGACACGTTTTTATACATTTTATATTTGGTTTTATTTTCTGTCTTGATTATTCTTTAATGTCAACAATAGCAAATTTGGTCGCTATATATATTCGCCCTCTAATATAATATAGGAATACAAGTACAAAGTATACTCGCACTCTAATATAATATAGGAATACAAAATATTGATAGAGTCACCTAAGCTAAGCTAGGTATGCGCTCTGAATGGAAAATGAAAAATTTGGGTGTTATTTGGTGATTTCATCCGTCACTTTCATCCTGGTCATTGAAGAATATAGAAGACCTTGTTACTGGCCAACGCCATTATTAATTTATGAATGATTTCAATTCAATATATTGCTGTAATTTTGCTATGAACATGTCCTATTTGTACAGTGTGCTTTCATATTTTTTATAACGTCTTCAGAACAGAAAAGATGTCTGACCTTATAATATACGTATATGTATTTTAAGGTAAGGACTAAGGTTGTCATATTTATGGGTGACCACGAACCCTAATGCCCGTTTCCAATTTTCATATCTAGAAAGAATATTTATTTTTTAAGTTTTACTGAGACAAATCTGCCAGTATAAGTTAATAAATTATCTTACCCAGTTTTCTCTTTCGGGCATCGAAAAAACGATTTTCCCATTCCTTGTTTGCTGTTGCAGCTATACAGGGTGTTCCTTAATGATATGCGAATATTCAAAAGAGTAAATCTACATGAAAAATTAATGATAGTTTGCTTTATAAAGTATGGTCCAAAAATGTACCGTTACGAAAATACAGGGTGTTAAAGTTTAAGGACAAAAATGGAAATTAATTAATATTTTCAAAACCGCTGAACATATTTTAATGATATTTGGTACATAGTAATAGTAAACAGAAGTGCACGTTTTCCAGTAAATAAATAATTTTCAGTTTCAGTAGTGGCGTGCGTACGGGCAACAACTTTGATATTTTTGAGGAAAAAAATGATACGCCATTGGTTTTTACCGAAATAAAAATTATCTTCGAATTTCCCATTTAATTCGGAAAATAACAGCTCTCTTGAGTTAATTCCCTCCCATGCGCCGTTATTGAGTAAAAAAATAAAAACTCTTGTACGTTCTCCGAGAAAACTAAGGTAATTATTAAGGATTCCAATATTTTTCCATAGATCTAGTTGCCATGAAATATGACAATTGTTTAATACGCAATACGCAATACGCTCAATATACACACAAACACTACTTATTTAGGCACCCCAGTAGATCCGACCGATTGTGTCGCGTGTTAGATGAAATGACCCTGTAAACCACAGCTGTTAGCGTTCGGCTACTGCTCGAGATTACCGGGTGCCAGAATTCGCCAGCTTGCTGTGGCGGCGCGTCGGGGGGCACGGGGGGCCGAGGCCCCTCCACTTTTTATGAGGAGTTAAAAAAATTAATAGAAAATTATTTTTTACGTGTCCATTTTTTAACTTTATTATATATATTAAATTTTATTGTATACGTACATACCCATTTTTTTATTATTACAAAGTAGATTATAACTACATTATTTTCCAATTTCCAGCACTCTGCATATTTTATTCTTATCATTTCGCTCTCTCTGCTCTGCTCTTGCTCCTTTTTCTCTCTTTCAAAATTAATAGATTAATCGACTTACCTTAAGGAAGGTTAAACCTAATTTTCCGAGCTTGTCCGAAGATATAATTATACGTTGTAGTTTCCGTGAAATCTACTTGTCAGCACGATGTTCTTAAAAATAACAATAAACGAATAACCCCATCTCTGTTTCATCCGCCTACCCTAGACGCTACTGCTACCATCTCATTCCTTTGAAGTGCTATTGAGAAAAAAATCGCCTAACCAACGGGAGCTACAGGGCGGGTGGGTAATTATATCTTCGGACAAGCTCGGAAAATTAGGATTAATCTTCCTTAAGGTAAGTCGATTAATCTATTAATTTTCCTTCGCTTGTCCTCGATATAATTATACGTTGTAGCGGTTCAGAGTAAAGAGGGCGATTTTCTTTTGAACAACATATATTAATTCAATATATTAGTATATAGAATATCATCCGAGGTCAATGTGGAAAAATATATATCCTTTTTAATATAAATTTACAATGAAAACATCAATTCGTACATAATTATATGTACCAAATATAAGTCTATGAATGTAAATAACATACACACCCTACATATGTATTTCTGATACCAACAACATTAAATGCCACAGCATTAATCACAAATGTATAATACACACACATATAATAAACATACTAACAATTGTCTCGGCAAAGTTATTAGGGTCTTCCAAGGACCTATTATGAAATGCAAATACAAGTCATTAGAGTTTGATGAACAATTATAACAATGTTTGATGTATGTATTCCAGCTAAATCTCGTTTTTCTTTTTTTTTTTCTTTTTTTTTACACCAACTTATACTGATCTGTGACCAAGCTGCATGGAATACTTCTTCATGAGGTGTTGTTTTTTTTTTTTTTGGCGATATGGTACTCTTTTCCATGCAAAATTCTATAGTAGACGCGATATTCAATTCCGGTTTATTTTTAAAATAAGAAAACATTAGATTCGGTTGATATCTGCCCAGTCTAGATGTTTTTGATATGATTTTTTTTTTAAATTTTATCAGATAATTTCTGTATGCTTTCAAACTCCATTAATGTTAAAGTTTGAACCACCGACGATAAAGTTGACTTAAACTCTTCTAGCAGTATCAGAGCCACACGTATAACATGTTTATGTGTTAGATTTTCAAATGATAAGCTGTGTGACGGATAACATTTGCCCTGTTGGAGATCTGGATTCCAGGTTTGCCATGTTTGGGTCTTGATGGATGTCTATAAAAAAACTCCTCTAAAGTTTCTACATATTATCTTTTCTTCGCTAGAACTGATTAGATCTAGGAATTTAACAACTGAGGAGTTTCACTCTCGGTGAAATTAACCTAGATATACTTCAAAGTTATACACAAAAAAGGTCTTGTTTGTAATTACAAAATTTCCAGTAGTTTCTAAAAACAAGCTGAGTACTGTTTCGGGGGTCCCTCTATTAAAGAGGCTATCACCATCATTTCTATAACGTTTTCTGGTACCTGTCTGAAAATAGCGCTGTACAATCTCCCTGCCAGTAGGAAAAATCTGCTTGTACAGAAGATCACTCTGTTAAAAAAAGGAGAACTGAGTAACATACTCATTAGGCTAAAAAATGACGTTATTATTATTTATTATTATTCTTTTTTTTATAGTGAAAAAAAAAATTGGAGATACCAGGGTTGTGTTGTCCAATCTAGATTAACGACAATTCCTGAAGCCCTTTCTTGAAGATTCTCTCTTTTCAGAACTCTATTGAATATGGGGAAAACATACAAGTAGTATGTGTAGCCCAATTTATTGTAAGTGTGTCAGTAGAAGGATTCTGGGTCCGGAAAACCGGACATAAATTTCTGAAATATATTGATTTTTTTTGCAAATGAGTTTATTCCGGGATTATCAGTTTTTTTTTGCTCGAGACTATGTAACTTGTTGATTACATACTCTGGTCTACAGAAAGCGACCTCGATTCTTTATCAGCTTCTTTGTTTTCCAAGTACAAGTATAGCTACCATATACTACTAATATACTTTACTCCTCACACCATTGCCAAAGCGCTTTCACGGTTTCATTTAACTGTGGATACTTAATAATACTACATGATTTGTTTTACAAGAAATGGCAGTTTGGTTATCAACTCTTAATAGTATACGAATACACAAGAGGCTCCCCCGTTGGAGATGCATCCGAAAAAATGTCCATAGGAGAAGATCTAGGTTTAATATCTTGCCATATTCCAATCTTTGTAGGTATATCACCATTGTAATTCTAACAATAATTTTTTTGAAATAACCAATTTTCCATTAAAAGTTTAGTTTTTTTTTCTTATTTTTAATCTGCAAATCTGTTTTTAATGTCTTTTTGTTTTTGCACTGAGATCTGCATATTTACTGCATCACATTCAAAACTCAAAAACTATATGGCCTGTAGCCGATTTAAGTAGTAGCAGATCCTAATTTTATCAAAAACCTTAACCCTTTAAGAGGATTACGGTTATTCCAGTATTCTCCCGAGTATTCTTCATACATTGGAATTTATCCTTTCCTATTACTAGGATATCGTCTAAATAGAAAAACTGTCAATACGCCGATATACGAGGGTTGCTCTATACCACCGTCAATCCACCAGTACGCAGACAGCTGTTTCACGCTTACTAGCGATCATCAGTGCGCCATAGGTCGATTGACGGAAGTAGAGAGCATCAATTTTTCCATGTTTAATAAACATGTGAAAGATGTGCGAGTAGACAGAAGGAATTCTGCCGGTGCGTCATCTAGTACCCGAAGGTGACGGCAACCAAAGAGAAAACGCTACTAGGAGCAGTAAACTCTCCTTGGTGGAACGACAAGGCTCGTTCGCTTTTGCCACTAGAGGCGCGGATTCTGACGCAAGCAGCGTAAAGCCGATATACGAGGGTTGCTCTATACCACCGTCAATCCACCAGTACGCAGACAGCTGTTTCACGCTTATTAGTGATCATCAGTGCGCCATAGGTCGATTGACGGAAGTAGAGAGCATCAATTTTTCCATGTTTCGTACGGCGCACTGATGATCGCTAATAAGCGTGAAACAGCTGTCTGCGTACTGGTGGATTGACGGTGGTATAGAGCAACGCTCGTATATCGGCTTTACGCTGCTTGCGTCAGAATCCGCGCCTCTAGTGGCAAAAGCGAACGAGCCTTGTCGTTCCACCAAGGAGAGTTTACTGCTCCTAGTAGCGTTTTCTCTTTGGTTGCCGTCACCTTCGGGTACTAGATGGCGCACCGGCAGAATTCCTTCTGTCTACTCGCACATCTTTCACATGTTTATTAAACATGGAAAAATTGATGCTCTCTACTTCCGTCAATCGGCCTATGGCGCACTGATGATCGCTAATAAGCGTGAAACAGCTGTCTGCGTACTGGTGGATTGACGGTGGTATAGAGCAACCCTCGTATATCGGCTTTACGCTGCTTGCGTCGGAATCCGCGCCTCTAGTGGCAAAAGCGAACGAGCCTTGTCGTTCCACCAAGGAGAGTTTACTGCTCCTAGTAGCGTTTTCTCTTTGGTTGCCGTCACCTTCGGGTACTAGATGGCGCACCGGCAGAATTCCTTCTGTCTACTCGCACATCTTTCACATGTTTATTAAACATGGAAAAATTGATGCTCTCTACTTCCGTCAATCGACCTATGGCGCACTGATGATCGCTAATAAGCGTGAAACAGCTGTCTGCGTACTGGTGGATTGACGGTGGTATAGAGCAACCCTCGTATATCGGCTTTACGCTATTTGCGTCAGAATCCGCGCCTCTAGTGGCAAAAGCCAACGAGCCTTGTCGTTCCACCAAGGAGAGTTTACTGCTCCTAGTAGCGTTTTCTCTTTGGTTGCCGTCACCTCCGGGTACTAGATGGCGCACCGGCAGAATTCCTTCTGTCTACTTGTCAATACGCCTTTGAGTGTAAGTCTTTCCGCCCCTGGTTTGCGAAGTTTGATGAAAATATAGAGAGCTACCTTCAAGTCAAAGGCAAGACAAGTGAATTAATACAATTTGTTGTCGAATCTGAACCTTAAAAATATTTCATGATTCTTTTTAACGAAGGATTTCGAGCCTCTTTTGGAAAGATATGCATCTTTATTTAATAATCTTAAGACTGTTCTATGACCCTCACTTGAAGTGGGGGGCGTGGCTAAATCTATTAATTAAATTCAACTTAAATCTATATGTTCCTTGTGGTTTTGGAATGAAAAATAAATTAAAATGAAGTGAATTTTAGAGTAGGAGGTCATATTTTGCTACCTCCAATCTTGAATAACTTATCAATTAACTTTAGTATTCAGGGAACAGATTATCCGAAATTCTTACATAGTAAGTTCGGAACTTTGCACTGGCATAAATTGAAAAGGAATAGATATCACTCCAATCTGTAGTGTAGTGAGTAAGCACTATCTACTTGACGGCTGGCGTCCGAGCGTTAGACGCGCAGTCAGTATGTATGGGCGGTTTTTATGTTAGTACGAATAAACGTGTAAACAACAGCTTTGGTTTTTCTTTTCTACAAAAAAGAAGAGTGGATATTACACATACTAAGACTTTTCCAATTTTGCAAATATTTTGATAGATTGCCAGCTTAAGTAATATATATGTACATGCATGTATACACTTTGTATGACTCTGTTTGTAGCATTAGCTGGCTTCTTTCTTACAATATGCTGATGGTGGATGAGCCGACTTCCTCTCCCCCTTCTCTCCTCTTTCTCTTGAATTTGAGTTGAGGGAGGTTGTAGTTTCAGTAGCGATGATTGTGTATGCCCGCTGAGTGCTAGCTAAGTTAGCAGGTTTTTAACCTTTGGTACAATCTGAATTCTGACGAGGAACTGAATTGACGGTGTAACGAACGGATAACGCACGTTAGCAAAATAGTTGGTGAGCTTCAGCTGGAAGTATGAGGTTGCTTAATTGTTCCTGCACAAACCTTAATGCTTCTATAACATTTGCGATTGCACCTATGCGCCTAACCCTACAGCCATTTGTTGTTGTAAGTGATTTAGGAATCTATAATGACCATGGTCTTTCTTTTTTTATACAGTGAATAATTTCGCCACTAATTTGAGGAGAAGGTAATGCCTTACAGTTGCTCGGTACTTTATATTGTCCTAAAAATTCCTATCTTTGATTCTTTGTCAGCCATTTCTGCAAAAAACTACTTGAACGAAATGATATTTCGTCATGTATTGGCTGCCTACCTTATATTCAAAATTTGGTTTGAAGCCGAGGTAGTAAAAAAATGGTTCCGGCTTTGAGGCGTGAAGCGTCCATGCTCGTTGGTCTAAACAAGCCGTGGAACACTTTTTGCCTTTGCCGATCTGCCGATGAGTCTGAGATTAGAACAGGAACCCACCAGCTTCGAGGATTGTTCGAAGAATATATGCCTTCTGCTTACTACTTATTACCAAAAAAGGAATAAAGACTAACGCATGCTAATCTTATCTTTCCTACGAAGTGTTCCTTCTGCTTAACTGTTTTTTGGACCAACGCACATTAATCCAGAAAAAAACAGGATCAACAGATGAACAAAGAAATAATTTCACCACATCTCCCAACTCGATCTTTTACCCAGAACTAACGAACGCTAATTCTGTTTTTGTTTAGCAAAAATGCCGAGCCAATACAAGACCGTAAATAAATGAAATCGAACGACTTTACTTATTTAAACGAGTTTCTGGAGATATTGTGCTCCCATGCATATGAATCCTACTACCCCACATATAAATAGAATCGAACGATTCTATTTATGCTAAAAAGACAACGAACGTTATCTTAAGTGGGAATGAATATGCACCACACTACGACCGCGGTGATTCATATATGTTTACGGGAGGTTGCTGCATTAACACTATAGATGACTCCTCCGTACCTAAAAAGAGTATATTTGTCTACAACATTAAAGCCTACCTGATGATTCGGAGATATGGAGATTATGCTCCCATGCATATGAATTCTACTACCCCACATATAAATAGAATCGAACGATTCTATTTATGCTAAAAAGACAACGAACGTTATCTTAAGTGGGAATGAATATGCACCACACTGCGGCCGCGGTGATGCATATATGTTTACGGGAGGTTGCTGCATTAACACTATAGATGACTCCTCCGTACCTAAAAAGAGTATATTTGTCTACAACATTAAGTCCTACCTGATGATTCGGATGAACTGTCTGACGATAGGCAAACCTAATAATTCTTTTCACACTGGATTTGTAGTAGCTTCCTCCTATGCCTCTTGATTTCCTTATGTGGAGCACGCACACTGCCCTTTTCGACATATTTTTATTGCGAAACACCTAAACAGTTTGTAAACTGCGGAACATGTTGTGTCGACAAGCACGATAAAAGGAATGAGATGGTAGCAGTAGCGTCTAGGGTAGGCGGATGAAATAAAGATGGGGTTATTCGTTTATTGTTATTTTTAGGAACATCGTGCTGACAAGTAGATTTCACGGAAACTACAACGTATAATTATATCGAGGACAAGCGAAGGAAAATCATATCATGCGTACCACCAAAGGTTTAGCCAATACAAATCACACGATCAAGTACTTTTTCATACTATAAATACCCGTGGACCATACCACTCCCACCAAATCTTCGCGGTCATGCGAGTGCCGGGATGTTTTCGTCTTTTTTGCTTGCTTGTTTGTTTCAATGTGTGATGCAATCGGATTGTACCAAATTTTCTACTAAGCTGTTTTTTCGTCGTTTGTGTTTGCATATATGATGTTAGTGTGAATTAGTTGCAAAAAACATTGCCGTCTGTCGTCGATTTAATTTAAAGGTAAAATCTAAAGTAGCTATATCTACTAATTGTTATATACAGGGTGACCCTGAATGTCCTTGGCTCGTGAAATTTTCGTAACAAAAAATAGTTCAAACGAAAACTGAGTGGAATTTTTTATAGTACTATAGAATCTATCATACTATACTTTTTAAACCTTTTTTTTTGTACTTCAACCCTTGAAAGTCACCCCAACTTTCGTTTTTCAAATAGCACCAAATAGTTCTTTCTACGCAGATTAAGTCCTTATATTATCTAAAATCTTGCAGTACGTTTGATTCTATATGCAAACTTATTTTTTTTTGTAAAAGCACAAGCATAATATAAATAAAACAAGAACTTACAAAACACAAAAAAACGGACTAAAATAAAACCAATTGGATTTTCAAGGGTACCGACTAATCTATAAAACATGCTTTCGAAAACAAATGTATTTTTTATGCTTTTTTATTACGAAAATATTACACCTCAAAAAATGCTGATTTTATTTATCTTAGGTTAATGACTACAAAAAAAATTGATCTGTATATGAAGTCAAAGGCACTACAAAATACTAAATAAAATAACGACCTCATTAATTTACGAAAAGATGGTATGGTAGGTAATTCGGTACCCTTGAGAGGCCAACTTATTTTTCTTTTTTATATTTTTTCTTAAGAAAAAATTACGCCTCAAACAAATCCTTATTTCATTTATTTTATTTATTTTATGCTTATGAATTTAAGAAAAAAAATAGTGTTTGTATAAAATAAAAGGTACAGTTTTAAATAAAATATCAAGTTAATTTGTGTAGGAAAAAACTATTAGTTGCTATTTGAAAAGACAAAGTTGGGGGTAAGTTTTAAGGGTTGAAGTACAAAATTTTTTTAACTCATGGTATGATAGACCCTGTAGTACTGTCAAGCATTCCACTCAGTTTTCGTTTAGACATTGTTTTGTTACGAAAATATCACGTGACAAGGAAATTCAGAGACACCCTGTATATTAGTTGTTTTTTTGGCCCCCCCACTTTTTCGAGGCACGCGCCGCCCCTGCCAGCTTGCGTATTGTCCGAGAGCAGAGCGGGAAAGACAACATTGGAGGCGGATCTTAGAATGACCCTACTTGTCTTTGTTATTGTACGGCGACTGAACTAACTAATATAAAGGCCAAAAAAATAGCTATATTTAGCACTATAAACTTAACAATGAAATTATTCCCTCAAGGTAGCAGAAAAATATCCTTCATTTTAAATTATGCAGGAAAAACGGTGCAGTACAGATGCCAATGCAGTTCAGAACAGACCAATCGAAGACCCACCTTAATGCGATGTCCAGCCGCCGGAAGATTCCTCCATAGAAGCTCTGACCAGCACAATCGAGGAATCACCAGTCATTCTTCACTGCATCCCAGCAGAGCTTCTGGACCATACTAAAGACCTCAAGGTGCGTAAAGCACCTGGAGAGAAACAAATTACTGACAAAGCGTTAAAGCTACTCACATAAAGCTATACTCAGGACTCAATATTTCCCCGAGGGTTGGAAGGTCGCCGATGTCACTATGATCTCAAAGAAAGCGGGTTCGCAGAATTATCATCCCATTAGTTTGCTGTCAGTACCTTCAAAGCTCACTGAGAAGGTGACTCTCCGTCACACCTTGGTATAGCGTAGCAGGGTTATGAGTGTAGATGTACCGGACATCATCTGTAGAGCCTCCCGCGGGCGCCAGAGACGCTTATGCATCCCTTGTCGGCGTGTAAAAGGTACGCTGAGATGGCTTACATCCATCGGTACAACGCAGCTCCACGAGTGCTCTAATATTATTTATGGCATTCATACGGTATCGATGAGAAACCAATTGTTTTATACGTTCCAGGGGAGACAGAGCCCACTGCGGAGAATGAGAGTAGCCAGATTTACAGGAACAACTCGTTCCCCATGCTCGAACTTGTACAGACAAACAAGCCCGACCTAGCCCTCCTTGACCACCAATATGTTCGTTATAGCGTTTTCGGCACCTGCTGAGGTGAACTGGTGAACATCTCTCTAAGGAGGAGCAAAGGCGGACCAAATATCAGGAGTTGCTCGGACAACTTTGCAGGCTCTGGCCAGACTACACTGTGAGTTTACTGGTTGTGGCCATACAGAAGGCAGTCATACTTGGGTCCCTTCATCTTAGCGCACACGATTTGCGGACCCAGGATAGCTACCTCACGGTGTGAGGGAAATGGAACAGCAGGTCGATGTGTCGGAGCCTTGGCTGCACCTTTTTTGTTAAATAATATTTATATACTCTGAAATTAGATTGAATAAAATCATTTAAAAAATTAATAAACAAATATGACAACGTCCATTGAAGGACTAAACCCGTACATGGATAAATTAGTATTATACAATTTATATGCAGAGCGAGTCTTAAATGTGGAACGCCTCAATTATCTCTGAAGCGGTTTGCATGATTTTCATGAAATACGGGGTATAGGGGTTTTACGATATGGCCTATCTTATTATGGTATTGATGGTATTTACAGTGTTGTTATATCTATCAATTTTCCGGAAATATAATAAACCCTGCTGCTCAAATGGCTCACCATTTTTGAAAACCTTGAAAAATACTGATTATTTTTAGTAGAATACTTTATATACCTAAACCTGATAATTTCGGGCTTTCAACTAAATTTGCAACATTGCATTCACCCAAATTACAATAACTAAATAAGATGGCTACGATTACTACTGAAAATTCACACATATTCCAAAATGTTTAGAATGTCAGTCATGTGGTTCTTGAAACAAAGTTTCAAGAACCACATGACTGGTTATATTGAAGTAAACGGAGAAAATGTTGTGCATCTGCTCTAGCCACCTTCGTGTATTTTGAAGTTAATGTCTTAATTTAAGTTGGGCGGATGCAATGTAAATTTAGTTGTAACGCCGATATGATGATGGTTAGGAATAGGTAATATTTTGGAAAGAATAATAATTTTTCAAAGATTTAAAAAATGAAGAAATATGGAGGGTAATCAATTTGAAGTAACAAAGTTTATTATATTACCGGAAAAACGGTAGATATAACAACATTATAAATACCATCGCAAGATTGGCCGTATCGCGAGACCCGTCTATCCCAAAATTCTTGAAAATCATGCAATACGTTTTCGAGATAACCAAGGCGTTCCGTACTTTAGACTTAATCTCAATACATATTACATATACCTACGCATACGTACGAGATACATTGGATAATAGATAATTTGAATGAAGTTTGTTTACTTAATTATTGGATTAGATGTGCATCCAGTTATGAGTGTTATGACTTATGGATTGAATTATGTATAGGGTGGCCTAATAAGAATGGACGCCGGCAATATCTCGGTAACCATTGATCAAATAACTTCGAGCAAAAAATATTATTAGGTAAATCGGTCGAGAGAAATCGCTGTAAATTATTTTCAAATTTTGCAAGTGGCCGCTATAGGGAACAACTGCAACCATCAATTAGGAAAACGCCTTTTTTGAAAAAATATGCAACTGGTATATTGAGTTCTACTATCATATAGACGTCACTATTTTCGATTTTTCTTGTTGTTAATTGTCTTTTGCTGTGTCTTGTAAGATGTGGTTGTGAGGGAATGTCAAAAAGTGTTTATTTAAATGGCCATAGCTTTGATACAAGTTAACAAAATTAAACATGCTAGGTCTCGTTTGAAAGAGCTACATAAAAATTATTCAAGTTGATCTTGACTTAGCAGCTACAGGGCGGTATTTGACATCAACTATAACGCATTATGACGCAACTTTTAAATGGTATGCTATACTTCTTTTAACATATATACAGGGTGGGCCAATAGTGCGTGGACGGAGGATTGTGGGCTTACTGAAAAATATTTCAAAAATCTGTCACTTGATCATGGTAGGGACCCTTGAGGGCTATAACGTAAAAATATTTTCACCTAAATTCTGACGTCTATACAGGGTGATTCATATCAAAGTTACATTTTTTTAAATGAAACCCTCTATATATTATTGCATATTTGGATTCCTTGGTCAATTCTAGTGTGACCTTATGTATCACACATGGAACTTTAAATGAACCGTTTAGACGAAAATCACCATTTTTGGTATAAGTAGGTATCAGAAAAAAATTGAATATCGCAGCGATTATAAAACTAAGAAGGCTGTGACTTTGCGGTACTACTAAGCATGAAATGCGTCATCTTAGGTCAGATGGTTAAATTTGAATTCTTTTTGCACTTGGAGAAATCGGAAGATTAATTAAGGAAACTTCAATCACAGATAACTCGATTTTTTCAAATGGGAATGCCTATTTTGGTTTAAAGAATCAAATGTAAAATTTGATTACCTTTCTAATGATATAGCATTCTCGATATCAATCTTCTTTAGTTTTCATTTTATTTCAAATTTTCTGTCAAATCGGTGTTTTTCAGTTTTGCTGCATGCAAGCAGCCTAGCAGGAGATGAAAAATAAACAAAAGCTCGTTAATATGAAAGAAACCAACTAACTTAGTAGAAAGATGCAAACTAACTAGAGCAACGAGGCAAGATTATGAAAATTCCTTACAACGTATTAGCTCTGACCAGAAACAGTAGCGGTAACAAGAACGCTCATTTCTCACAGCCTACTAGCTATTAGCCAATTTCAAAAGCCAGTAAACAAATATTTAATCAAAGGAAAACTACTACTGATTGTTGCTGGCAGTAGAATATCTATATGTCTTTTGAATAAATTTTCACATTTAATGCTATAAAAAAGTAGCCATTTCCGTAAGTCAAAAGTAATGATACCTCTGACTGGAACCCTTCAAATTATTCAGTAGGTACTTCTACTTATTAGCAAAATAGCGGAAAGTGAAACTTGATTTGCAGTCTGTTTGAATTGTAAAAGATAATTTGGTTTGGAGAAAACTACATGAAATAAACACAATTACAACATAGCGTAATTAAAAAATTCTAGCATTATTTCAATAGATGTTCAGAATGCTCCACTTGGAGATATCTTCACTTTTGACTTAACTAAGCCGAAATGACTAATTTTTGTATCCCATTAAATGTGAAATTTCATTCTAAAGATGTTAGACTGTAAGCAAAAATCGCTGGTAGTTTTCCTTTTGTTTCAAAATTTTTAATGATTTTGGAAGGTTGTCAAGCTCTAGTAGGCATCAATAGCTAGTATGCTGTGAAAAACCAACACTTCTACCATACCCCAGCTACTCATTGGCATTAGATATCTTGCGGCTGTTGTATCCGGTTAGAGCTAATATGTTGTAAGGAATTTGCATAATCTTGCCTCGTTGCTCTAGTTAGTTTGCATCTTTCTACTAAGTTAGTTGGTTTCTTCCATATTAACGAGCTTTTGTTTATTTTTCATGGCGTGCTAGGTTGCTTGCATGCAGGAACATTGAAAAACGCCGATTTGACAGAAAATTTGAAATAAAATGAAAACCAAAAAGGATTGATATCGAGAATGCTATATCGTTAGAAAGGTAATCAAATTTTACATTTGATTATTTAAACCAAAATAGGCATTCTCATTTGAAAAAATCAAGTTATCCAAGTTTCCTTAATTAATCTACTGATTTCTCCAAGTGCAAAAAGAATTCAAATTTAGCCCTCTGACCTAAGGCGACGCATTTCATGCTTAGTCGTACCGCAAAGTCACGGCCTTCTAGGTTTTATAATTGCTGCGATATTCAATTTTTTCCTAATACCTACTTATACCAAAAATGGTGATTTGCGCTTAAACGGTTCGTCTAAAGTCCCATGGGTGATACATAAAGTCACACTAGAATTAACCAGGAAATCCAAATATGCAATAATATATAGGGGGTTCCATTAAAAAAAAATGTAAGTTTGATATGAATCACCTTGATATCGAGAATGCTATATCGTTAGAAAGGTAATCAAATTTTACATTTGATTATTTAAACCAAAATAGGCATTCTCATTTGAAAAAATCAAGTTATCCATGATTGAAGTTTCCTTAATTAATCTACTGATTTCTCCAAGTGCAAAAAGAATTCAAATTTAGCCCTCTGACCTAAGGCGACGCATTTCATGCTTAGTCGTACCGCAAAGTCACGGCCGTCTAGGTTTTATAATTGCTGCGATATTCAATTTTTTCCTAATACCTACTTATACCAAAAATGGTGATTTGCGCTTAAACGGTTCGTCTAAAGTCCCATGGGTGATACATAAAGTCACACTAGAATTAACCAGGAAATCCCAATATGCAATAATATATAGGGGGTTCCATTAAAAAAATGTAAGTTTGATATGAATCACCCTGTATAAACGTCAAAATTTGAGTGAAAATATTTTTACATTATAGCCCTTAAGGATCCCTACCATGATCAAGTGACAGATTTTTGAAATATTTTTTAGTAAGCCCACAATCCTCCGTCCACGCACTATTGGCCCACCCTGTATATTAAGGGCGAATTTCTTAAAAATTCGGTGCAAGATTCAACTTGAAACTGGAGATATCAATAAAACAAGCATTATGACAAGTGTGCTGTGAGATTCAGAAACAATACCATTTAAAATTTCCTTAATAATGCGTAATAATTGTTATGATGTCAACTAACGCCCTGTAGCTACTAAGTCAAGATTAACTTCGATAGCTTTCATATAATAGATTATGAGGTAGGAACAGCTCCTTCAAACACGACCTGGATTGTTTAGTTCCGTTTAGTTTACTAAAGTTATATGGCCATTTGAATAAACACATTTTTGACATTTCCCACCACTACATCTCACAAGATGAGCAAAAAACTACAAACAGAAACAAATGAAGTCAAGTTGATTGACTCAGTACTTCCCACACATTACGGTGATTCCATTTTACTATTTTCCCATACCATGAAATTATAGTCTGAGATCCCCTTGCAACCAAATCATCGCCGCCCCTCCCCCCCCCATTGTTTTATGCCGCTAGGTCTTTCCGTCACAGGTCAATGAGCAGCCTATTATCAGTACAACAAATTTTTCAGTTCTACAACCCCCCACCCCACGACCATCTCAATGTCACCCCGACCCACAAAAGATAATAAAAAATCATAAGGAACATCTAAGCGCTTAAAATCGAGGTTTGAGTTGTTTTTATACACTTAGTTTTTTTAGTATTTCTGCCCCGCAACTGGCATGATTTATAAAAACCATGCGCATTTTCCATCCTCGCCACGGTAGTAGTATTGTGTCAAAATTTCATTAGAATCAATTTAGTAGCTTCCACATTACAAAATACAAAACGATCTAAAGCAATAAATACTCGTATGTACAAAAGAAAAATCCCTTAGTTTCGGTAATAGGAATAGGCGAGGCAATGTTCAGATTAACCTAAAGCGGTGATTTATGTCGCTAGGTCTTCCTTCACAGGTCAGTGGACAGCATATTATGAATACAACAAAATTTTCAGTTTTTCACGCCCCCCCCAACCCCTCACCATTCAACCACCCCAATTTCACCCCCACCCAAAAAAACGTAGAAAATGATCAGGAACCTCTAAAACACTTAAAAACGAAGTTTGAGCTGTTTTTATATTTTTAGTTTTTTATTATTTCTACGCCGCCACTGGCACGATTTATGAAAACCATACGCATTTTCCATCCTCCCCGCCGTAGTGATACTCGGTGTCAAAATTTCATTGAAATCAATTTAATAGTTTCCTCGGTATGATCTAAAGCATTACTCGTATGTTTACACCAGAAAAAAGTCCTTTGGTTTCTGTAATAGACAAGGCAATGTTCGGATAGACCTAAAAAGGTTATTTATGACGCTAAGTTTTCCATCACAGGTCAGTAGACAGTCTATTATGAATGCAACAAATGTTTCCATTTTACAACCCCCCACCCCCATCATCATAAATTTCACCCCCATCCAAAAAAAAGGAGAAAATGATCAGGAACACCTGAAACGCCTAAAAACGAAGTTTGAGGAATATTTGAAATTTTTCATTTTTTGCTAATTACTCCGCCGCCCATGCACCGATTTTCAAAATTATAGGAACATTACCTACTACGACACCACAACATATCGATACCCAAATTTCATCACAATCCATGCAGCGATTACTGAGATTACGAGGGTAGAAAAACGCCAACAGACAGACAGACCGACAGACCGACAGACCGACAGACCGACAGACCGACAGACCGACAGACCGACAGACCGACAGACCGACAGACCGACAGACCGACAGACCGACAGACCGACAGACCGACAGACCGACAGACCGACAGACCGACAGACCGACAGACCGACAGACCGACAGACCGACAGACCGACAGACCGACAGACCGACAGACCGACAGACCGACAGACCGACAGACCGACAGACCGACAGACCGACAGACCGACAGACCGACAGACCGACAGACCGACAGACCGACAGACCGACAGACCGACCGACGGACCGACGGACCGACGGACCGACGGACCGACGGACCGACGGACCGACAGGCCGACAGGCCGACAGGCCGACAGGCCGACAGGCCGACAGGCCGACAGGCCGACAGGCCGACATGCCGACAGGCCGACAGGCCGACAGGCCGACAGGCCGACAGACCGACAGGCCGACAGGCCGACAGGCCGACAGACCGACAGACCGACAGGCCGACAGACCGACAGACCGACAGATCGATAGATAGACAGACCGACGGAAATGAGTGACGTGGATTTTCGTCATCATAAAACGCCCAAAAAGTGTATTATCTCAAAATCGAAAATTTTCGCGATCACAATACTCCACTCACCTATCGGTGTGGGAAGTAAAATCGAAAATTGTCCAGTCTACATGATGGTAGAATTTATTAGTTTGCATATTTTGTGAAAAAAGCCGTTTTACTGAATGATCGTAACTGTTACGCCCTTTAGCCGGCTACTTACGAAACTTGAAAATAATTTCCATCTATTTCTCTTAGTTGATTTGCCTAATAATATTTTTTGCTCGAAGTTATATGATCAACGGTTACCCAGATATTGCCGGCGTTCTTTCTTATTAGGCGACCCTGTACATAGTTCTCTTCAGTCTGCTGTATATAAGCGTTCTTATGATATTTTTTTTGGTATAGCCTTGGTGCCAGGTAAATACATGATTTCTGCATAACTGATTTGCTATGACTTTTGCGTGTAATCTGTGTCTTGTGATATGGCATGGCTGAGCTTGATGTTATCTTGTTCATTTGAAATTTTATTATAACGAGTGGTAGCACGTAAGAAATGTCAAAGCTTCTCTGAACAAATCGCTACTAGGATACAGTTTTGGTTTTCCAAACATAGATTTTAGAATTACTTTTAACACCTAAATCGTGCCGATATACCATAAATGAGATCGGTTTCAACTAATGCATAGAATAACTTTCTGTTAGAGTTTTTGTTAGTAATTTAATTTTATATGATTATTTTTACTTCCCACACCGATAGGTGAGGAGATTTCCTATTGTAATCGCGAAAATTTTCGATTTTGAGTTAATACGCTTTTTGGGCAGTTCATGATGTCTACAGAACGAAAAACCACGTCACTCATTTCCGTCGGTCTGTCTGTTTTTCTAGCATCGTCCGTCCTAGCAGGTAATGCTGTTATAATTTTGAAAATCGGTGCATTGGCGGCGGAGTAATTAGCAAAAAACAAAAAAATCAAATATGCCTCAAACTTCGTTTTTAGGCGTTTTAAAGGTTCCCGATAATTTTCTACTTTTTTGGGGGGGTGAAATTGGGGTGGCTGGGGGGTGGGGGGTGGTGAAACTGAAAAATTTGTTGTATTCATGATAGGCTGTCCACCGACTTGTGAAAGAAAAACCTAGTGTCATAATACACTTTTTTAGGTCCATCCGAACATTGCCTTGCTTATTATAGAAACCAAGGGACTTGGTTGTGATGTATACATACGAGTATTATTTTAGAACATTCTGTATTGCGTAAGGCAAAAATTATTAAATAGATTTCAATGAAATTTTGACACAGTATTACTACCGCGGCGAGGATGGGGAAATCGCGTATATTTTGGAAAAGTCGTGTTAGTCGCGCCGCAGCAATAATAAAAAAACTAAAAATATAAAGTCAGCTCAAACTTTGTTTTTAGGCATTTTAGGGGTACCTGATTATTTTGTATTTTTTTGGGTGGGGATGAAATTGGGGTGGTTGGGGAGTGGGGGGTTATAAAACTGAAAAATTTGTTGTATTCATAATAGTCTGTCCATTAACCTGTAGAAGAAATACCTAGCGGCATATTACACTTTTTTAGGTCCACCTGAACATTGGCTTGTTTATTACAGAAACCTATTTTGTGATGTATACCTACATACGAATTTTGCTTTATTTCGTTCTATGTATCTATATTGCGTAAAGCGAAAATTATTGAATTGATTTTAATGAAATTTTGGCACAGAATTTACCAATTTACCAGCGCGGCAAGAATAGAAAGCGCGTCTGTTTTTGAAAACCTGTGTCATTGGCGGCGCAGCAATAATCAAAAAACCAAAAACATAAGAACAGCTCAAACTTCGTTTTTAGACGGTTTGGATGCTTCGGTGGATGCTACCGATCATTTTGCATACCCAATTGAAGCACGCATAAGGAAACTGTGGCGTCCTACCTTCTAAGGAGGTAGACGCAAGAAACTATTTACGAGCGTTTTTGTGTTGGATGCTTCTTTGCGGGCGGGTGGGCGATAATTTAGTTGCAAGGGGATTTCAGACTGTAGCTTTGTGCAATGGGAAAATAATAAAAACCAACGTTATGTTTGTGAAGTACTGAGTCAATCACCTTGACACCATTTTTTTAATATAAAAATAAAAAAGGACGACAGTCAGAGGTATCATTACTCTTGACTTTGACGGAAATGACTACTGTTTTATACCATTAAATGTGAAATTGCGTTCTGAAGATATTAGACTGACGGCAACGATCGCTGAAAGTTTTGCTTTAATTTCAAAGTGTTTAGTGATTTTGGAAACTATTATCTCTCGTACATTGCAGTCGCTCGTAGGCTGTAAAAATTATCCATTTCTGTCCTACTCCAGCTTCCCTTTGACCTTAGACATGTTACCGCCGTTGTTTCTGGTTAGAGTTGATTTGTTGTAGGGAATTTTTATAATCTTGTTCTTTTACTCTAGTTCTTCTGGATCTTTTTGCTAGTTAGTTGTTTTCTTCCATCTGAATACGATTTTGTTTATATTTCATGGCCTGCTAGTTTGTTTATAGGTAGGGAGATTGAAAAACACTGATTTGATTAAAGTCTCGAGTTTAATGAAAACTGTCATAGATTGATATTCACAACCTGATATCATTAGAAAGCCTATCAAATTGCACATTTGATCGTATAAAAAAATGATGCATTCCCATTTGAAAAAAATCAAGTTACCTTTGATTGAATTTTCCTTAATTGATCTACAGATTTCTCCAAGTGCAAATGTAATTCGAACTCGACCGTCTAACGTAAGCTGACAAATTTCATGCTTAGTAACACGGCAAAGTCGCAGCCCTATAAGATTTACAATAGCTGCGATATTCAATTTTTTTCTGACATCTACCTATACTCAAAATTGTGATTTGCACCAAAACGGTTCGCTTAAAGTCCCATGTATGATACACAGAGTCACAATAAAATTCACCCGAGAATCTAGATATGCAATAATAGGGTATTCCATTTAAAAAACATAACTTTGATATGTCACGCTTTTATTAGACACTCTGTATAAAAGTCATTATTTTTAAAATGTAGTCCAACTCGACCTACATACACTTGCGAAGTCGGTTTTTCGAAAAGTGATGTCGTTTGGTCACAAGAATCCGAGGCGTTGAGCTTGACTCACCCTGTATATTCCTGGTTATTTCCTATTGTTTAACTATACCCTTACATCTATTTAAATCTGAAAACTCTCATCTTTCTGAAATATGTTTTCTGCCTGCATAAACACATAACATATATGCTTTACGCCGATGTGCTGGAATCGCGGCGTAATTTATTAAACTCTTACTTCAGGATTTATTTCGTTTTAGCCGCTGCTACCTTGGCCGGCCTTTCCTGCTCCAATTTATAATAAATACCAAATTTATAGCACTTCCACGATGACCTCATGTATCTAGCTGATCGAATATTTAGTAGCAGGTTGTGTTTCTCCATATATATTGGTAGGTATTCAATTACAAGATAGCGGAATCAAGACTACCATTGCTTACTGTTTTAACTATATTTTCGCAATTACAACATTTCCATCATACAATTTATACTTTGAATTCATCTCACTGCGGCTTTTTGTGATTTGTCAGTGCACGATGAGAGACTTGGCATAGCCCGTCAACATTTACTACTACCGCAGTCATGCGAGAGAAACTTGGAAAATCAGAATAATAATTATAATAATAATATACTTTTTTCGCATTCACACGCGCGGTGTATTCTACGCACCAAACGGACTACCAGTTAAACTACACTTGCTCGGGTGCGTCTGCAAAGTTTGCGAGGCAACTGACGACTGACAGAGAAGCAAGCTTTTAGTAAATACCAACTTTGAGGGTTAGGTAGAACGGCAGAGGCGGCACCTTACATACATCTTTCAGGAAATTCAATGTACTTAAGTCCGATGGTGTACGTTGTACACCAGCGCGTGTAGTTAAAGGTTAAGGATGCATATGAGTTAATAGCAACAGCTTGCTATTTGGTTTGGTCTCTTGAATATTACATTTTCTGGCGTTTTCTTCCGACAGGATATGTTAGGTATATGTATAAGTTAGTGGTTAGAAGTTATAGTTTAGTTTAAATCTTCCTCTATAACATAGTTGGCGAAATATATATCGAGTTTAAAAAATGGTTTTGCGGGTAGTTATGCTGTAAGTATTCACTGTTGCGGCACAAAAACTCAAGTATAACATTTATGCTAACGAAGATCCAATTGGTTTTTGTACAAATGAAATGCCTAATATTTTCCGTGGCTGCTTGTAGCTCCTATATAAATATGGCACATTTTATTCCAGGGATATGCAGTAGTAAGAGCTTGAGAGGCGTGCGTCTAAACGTCCCGAGAGCTGTACGCATGGGTCATTCGGTGACCTTGTACTGCGAATACGACCTTGAAGGTGCTCCCCTTTACTCTGTCAAGTGGTACAGAGATGGTGATGAGTTCTACAGATATGTTCCCAAAGAAGAGCCACCAACTAGGGTATTCCCTTTACCGGGACTTCGAGTGGATGTAAGTTGAATAGACCTTACTGCACGGTTGAAACATAGTTGAAATTAGTTGTTCCATAATACATCGAACATGCGGTATGGCGCTACTTATTCCATAATGACAGTAGTAAGATTTTGCTGATTGTAACCCTCCCTAAAGGTCATTTAATAGGGTGGGGATGACCTTGAGCTTCATAGTGTGCTTTTCTTATGGATACATGCTAGTTGGGACCCTCCCGCAAGGTCATTTAGTAAAGTGGGGTGGGTAAGCTTGAGTTTTTTTTTTTCATTTTACGTGGTGCTTATACCAACTGGTTCCGGACGATGTCAGTAATTGTATCGGATGTTTGTGTAGCCTTGAGGATATTTTATGCATGTTTATAGCCGCTGATTTTGAACGTCCTTGAATGTAAATATTGCCACTGATATTTTGCGGTTTAGGCAAAATGCGCGGTGACGTACGATGGTATCTGTATAAATGATGAACAACGGTGCTAGTAATCAGATGATCAGGGCATATTTGCGATGCATATTGTATACAGATATAAATTGCTGAGCATCGTTTTATATTATTTATCCAACAGTAACATTGTTTGTTTCTCTTTAAACAGTGTTTGTCACTGCCTCTAGATTTCATGGAATTAACAATAAAATCAGCTGTGTAAGTGTGTGCTCAATAACAAAATACCATTCAGAACTTTATCTTCATCAGCCGTGAACAAAGCCTATACAAGTCAGAATATGTCAGCCGTTAAATCAAAATTTGAATGTCTAGTAGCAACACTATCAGATGGTAATGCTAATGAGTTCAAGGTATAGTTACTTAAAAGTGTATCGAAGCATATGTCTCAAGCGGTAATCAGAGAGATAAATTAATCTCAAACTAAATATTCACAAGCATATGGGTGTAGGTCAAAGTTCATCAAACACACCAGGCATCCACTCTAAATGTTTAATGAAATTTGACTATATTGAACCTTAAAATACAGGGTGCCCCTGAATTTCTTTGACACGTGATGTTCCCGTAACAAAAAAAAGTTCAAAAGAATACTGAGTGGAATTTTTGTAAGTACTATAGGGTCTATCGTACAATGCTTTTAAAATATTTTTTTTGTACTTCAGCCCTAAAAAGTCACCCTCAACTTTTTGTTTTTCGAAAAGCACCAAATAGTTTTTTATACACAAATTAAGCCATTATTTTATTTAAAATCTTGTATTACCTTTGACTTTATACGCAAACTTATTTTTTTCGTTAAATCATAAGCTTAACATATTTTTTTCATTTATTTGTAAAAGTGTTTTACAAATATTGCCACCCTTGAAGGTTACACCTTGTATATGGGTATTGGCATAATTATGTCATTCATATTATATTTTGACAATATAACCTATTAATCCACCTAATTGGTCACTCCCAATGTGAGCATTACCTCCGGTCATCATTCGTTATATTTAAATAAAGAATAAAAATAAGAATATGCTTGACAAAAAGAACGGATAAAAATAAAACTGAATGGTTTTTTAAGGGTACTGAATGACCTATAGTAATATATGCTTCCGAAAGCAAATGTCTTTGTTATCCTTCTTTATTCTGAAAATATTAAATATTAAAAGTAGGTATGCAGCTGTCACAACCCACTGGATCTTAACTTGCGCAGGCGTACGTTCATTATTGTCGAGTAAAATCTACAGCTTCAGCTTTAGCGTACGTATGTTCATGATCGAGCCACAAGAGATATCATGCTTAATTTTAGACCTACTTCGTTCTGGATTATTTACGACCTCTCATTTGTACATGAGTGAAAATCTAGGGATTTAAGATACTTTATAACGTGGCTTGTATGTTCTGATTGATTACCTAGCAACTTTTAAGAGATTACCTAGCGACTTTTCAAGACGAATCCTTTTTAAATTACAACTTTAATATTTATTCTATATTTCTTATAAAATTATACAAGTTTGAGACCTTTGGTTAACCGATCACTTTTTATGTGTAGTCATGATGTACTAGCACATTAGTCAAGTACCCATAACAGAAAATAGAAATCCGAGTTTCCGTCAAACAGTCTGTTGAAACTTTGTACTCTCAGAGATCCATTATGCTTTTAGGGCTCAACTGCAATCTCACTGCCTGTGTTTACCACATACATTTACAACAAGTTTATGGTACCAATGGATAACTAGAAAGATTGGCATGTTTTCACAGTAAAGAGCACAGTTAACTATTTGGTGACTTTTCAAGGTAAATTCATTTTTGTAACGTTTCTTGAAGTCACCTTTCAACACATGCTGATTTTGACACTATCTCGCGAGGTATTTGGTACACGATCACTTTATTTTAGTCGATAATGGCGTAATAGCATATTTTCTAAGGACTAATACCAAAAGTTCCAAGATCTGACAATAAAATTTTGTTTTAGGGTTTTGGTTTGCAAAACTGCATTTTAATGAAAATCTCTAAAATTCAATTTATCTCTGAAACTATTAGGAATTGGACATGTTATATGGTCAATTTTAGAGCTTACTACATCCACTATCCCCTCTCCAAATATCTGTATCGAATTACCAATGACCCTGTTTATTCAAAATTACTATTATGTCTCAGAGTAATATCCTGTACATTACAAGAACAACAAAATATTTTTCTTGGTAGTGACCCGTCATCCTCATCTTCGTTCCGATGTGTAATACTAGTAGCAGAATTGAAATCATATGTCCATTATCTTCCTTCAAAATAATGTAGTGGTTTGTACTATACGTGTGGTATTTCATCTTTCATTATGTCAGCAGCTTCATCTTGTGTCATTTTTAATAGGCTTCTTTTCCTTAAAAATGCTTTCGCGATCCATTTGTCTCAGTTTCTGTTTTATTTAGAAATAAATCGTAGATACAGGTGCCCGCACCAAGAACTATCGAAGGTCTGCTATCATCTGTGAGTATTCAAAACCATAATCTCCTCCGATTTCTTGATTAAAGATTTCACCAGTTTGCTGGTTCATAGTAGATTACCGAAACGGTCATACCACGATTATATAATTATGAAACCCAGTGTGAGCCATCCCCACTCTTGCTAACTAAATTAATGATTGTTGATTGATTCCACAATGGACCTTCCTTATCATCCACGCATAAAAGCCCCTCGGTATTTCTAGCCATTGAATATAATACACAAGGTTATTATCTGTCAGCGGTCGCTGGGGGGTAGGGTTTTTAAAAGTTTTTTGAAGTCCTATTTTCAACAAACAAACCTAATCCTCAGCCGTATGGTTCAAATATAAACCGTTTCCAATTTTATTCATACCAGAAATAGTTGAAGGGTCGGCCGGAACAACGTTGTATATAACAAAAAGGCTTAGTGGTAGAAATTAAAAAAAAAACGTTTATTTCAATGTTTTTTATTGAAAGCATGTCTATACAGTTGTCCATTACAATAAAAGAACAATAATAACACAAAGCTATAGTAGTTTAAAGGCACTGACAAAATGTACAGCTATGGGAACCATTTTTTGGGACAATACATGTAACAAGGTTGTATGGTCATGTAACTTACAACGTTGTTACAGGGAGTCCTTAAACAAATCCAAACAAAGCATGTGATTACAGCAGTTACAGTTGATTAAAGGGATTAAACTACGCATTAACCATTTTTTTATGGAAAAAACTATTCAAGGCGGACAAAACTAAATTTGTAGATAAATCTAAGCACATACTGATGTTACTGGTTTGCAGTTCGGCATTCGGAAAAGAATATAGATATAGGTTATGTACTTACAACGTTGTTTTACGTACCCCATTTGGGGGTGGAAGAGCCGCTATGGTTACATTTCTTGATGAAATATACGCCTCACCGGCATCCCTAGATTGTTTTCTACGGATTTGCTTTCATGCATCTAAATTAAGTTTTCTTTTTTTGCCTCTATTTAAGTGTACAATGCTTGCCGGTGATACTTGAACCGACATGGTCACCACGTGTTTCAGTACATGCAACGTTGTTACACGGAAAACTGAAATAATGCTATCTACAAATTTACGTCACAGGGATTTGTGACTGGAAACCGGTTCTGCTATGTTGTCAGCAGCTTCAAATAGGCACATACTACGTTATTTTATGGAGATCTCGTTTTATACGAAAATGTTATATACAACGTTGTTCCGGCCGACCCTTCAGTTGTTGAATTAGTTGAATCAGTTCACCCGAAGACGATTGAAGATAGCAGACTAATCGAAACGTTGTACTCAAAAACTGATAGACAATGGAAGTCCGAAATAGACCTTTTTAGATATTGGATCAGCTGTATTTTTTTCTCGTGCTAAATATGTTGCTTTAGAGGCCCGTACAGTATTTGCAATACCCCCAGCGAGATTATCTAATCCTGAAAAATCCACAAAAGTTGGTATCAAAGCAACTACTTTGGCAATAGGTATAACTCGCGGAAGACGAATATGTCGTTTCACAATGGACTCGATATGCTTCCGGGTCGCTAAGAATGTAGGGAAATTTTTTGTTAGCACAGATAATGTGCGGGAAGTACTGAATCAAGACACTTGGCACCGTTTTCTTTTTGTTCAAATTACCGTGATTAGTTGCCTTAAATAATTGTAAAACATAAATTAAATGACGAAACATGTTAAAATTTTTACACAAGTACACTAGTAGATGGCAGTTATCGAAAACGGTGCTACCGTTAAAGTTACTGCGTGGAAAAATAAAAACCAGCACCCTTATACATTGTCTTTAAAACTCTGCTTCTATGTTTGTTGCAGGCGTCTATGTCTGATGCCCACAATGTGACTCTGCTGTCAGTGGGTCGTGACATGACAGGGACATACCAATGTGAAGTTTCTGGCGATGCACCACTATTTCATACACAAATGATAGGTGCAACTATGACAGTGGCAGGTAAGCTATATTATGAATATCGTTTTATTGCATAAATTAAATCAGATACCCTGACAGTGGCAATTTAAAGCCAATCATATTCTTGAATATGAATAAAATGAATTTTTTTAATCTAGTTAAAGGCGACAGATATTCAAAATGAGAAGGCAATGAAATTGAAAACATTAGGGCGGTTTTCGCGTGTTATTGCATGTGTCTTCTTTCTATCGTCATAAACCCTTTTCACAGTCTAATTTTTAAAATTTACTCTTGAGTCCATTTTAAAGTGGTACTGTTATGATTTGCTTCGATTGTTGTTTGTTCTGGTAGAGTGGAATGTGAATTGTGACCTATTTTTGTTGGATGAGCAATCGCACTGGATCCGCGTGCGTCCTAAGTAAACGAAGGGACCCATGGATGACTGCATTCTGGCGGCTAAGATCTGTTTCACCGCATTTTACATACCACCTAGAGATCCAATGATCATTGCTAACAGACTCACAGTGTGGTCCAACCAGAGCCTGCAAAGTTGTCCGAGCCTCTAATATTTGATCCGCTTTTCCTCCTCCTTAGAGACGATGTTCGCCTCCGCAGGCGCCGAGAACTTGATAACGAATATCGCCTTCTATTAGCAATCAAGGAGGACTATATCGAGCTTATTTGCTTGTATAAGCTCGAGCGTGGAGAATGAGTAGTTCCATCTCTCATTTTCCACCACGGACTCTATGTCCCCTGGAGCGTATGCCAGCACCGGTGTCTATACCGTATGAGTGCCTTAAATGGTGGTATAGCACTCGTAGAGCCGCGTTGTGCCAATGCACGTAGGCAGTGCCAGCGTACACCTTACATGCCGACAATAGGTTCGTAAGGGTCTCTGAGACATGTAGCAAGCTTTACGACGGATATCGGGCACATCCATGCCCATAATCGTGCTACGGTATACTACGGCATTGATGACATCATCTTGGCAAGCCGTTATAGCGCTTTCACTTCAACCCACTTGACCTTAGGAAAGAGAAGGGCAGCAGCTCTTGCTGCAGGTTTTTAATTGTGGGGGAGTAACTGACTGCTGAGACTTCCGCGTGAAGTCGAGTGTGAGACTGAGTTCTAAGGCCGCCCGTAGTGCCCTAAAAAGAGAAGTCTCCTCTTCCCACATTCTCGTGCTCTCGCACAAAGCAAATCAGGGGATCGGTGTTCCTCGTAACATAGCGGGCAGTGGCCAGCACTACTCTGTTGTGTAGACTCTTCAAACTCCCAGGTGTCGTGATAGGTATATTCGCAGGTCGGAGGACCTAGGATGTAGAATTCCCTGCATAAATATTAATCGTTTTGCGGGTCGTTATGTCGATTTATCGCAGCTTTCACACTTTCCAGTAGATAGCACCAAAGCTGTATAATAACAATGGGACCGCAAGTATGTTCGTGGCCGCGACTTTGTTCTTGCCAGACAGCTCTGATGTGTGTAAATACTTGCGGCGGTAATACTCTTTGATCCATCTTGCGTCTTGGACATGACGCTGCGCCACACCAAGGTAGGTGTAGGTACCTCCAGCATGCAGTTGTCGCAAGATGCTCCCATCAACGAGCTGCTCCTCATGTCCTTGTAAGAGAGGTCCTAACTTAAATATACTGGTCTTCCGAGAAACACGGAAGAAGTTGTTGGCGCCTTACGAGGTGCAAATAATTTCGCAGCTTCTGGCCCGGATTGCATAAACACCTGCTGGTTGAAGAAATTTCCTAGTTGCCACCGAAATTTAGCCAGAGTTTTTAATTCGTGGCTATATCACTAGGAGCCAATTCCGGCTTGGTTTGTCAAAGGCCGAACCGTGATTCTCCCAAGGACCGGAGCTGTGTCTGATCCCTAGAACTATACGCCAATAACATGTCTGAACGCATTTTACAAGCTCATCTCCAGGATCTTGTACATGCGTATCCTTCAAGCTGTAAATCCCATATTTCTGGGCGTATATGGAGTTGCTGGCTGCAGGGATAACCTGTTGATTGACGCTGTGTGACATGGGACTTCGTGCAGTACATGCGAAACCTTTAATGGCCTGGGCCGACTATCGGAAGCCGTTCGACGCTAAGTCTCATGATCGCTGACCTCTGATCAGTTGAACTTATTTTTCTCCTCTATTGGCGATGATATGGTTACACCTCAAAATATCGGCCCCAATGAGCACCAAAATATTATCCAAAATATACCAATGTCTGCACAGGTTTATCAGTTTTCGCCCATCTCATATATATTTGCTTAAGAACTCTTCGTGTACTGACTACAGGCCAATATCCATAGTGTCTATATTTGGGAAGATTCGCAAAATTTTGTTCAAATACTGACTTTTTCGAGAGCAATAAGTTTATAGGTTCGAGTCAATTTGGTTTTAGTCGACCTCGACCACTCCCAGACTGAGAAGACGTTCCAGTGAAAGTCTACGCCGCTATGAAATTTCCGTATCTAACATAACCTAACCTAACCAAATCCGTCTCGGCAAAAGGTGTATCGATCGACTCAGTTTGAACCTAAGAAACGTTTATTTTGATTCTCAATAGGAAATTAATTGAAGAAACTTTACCTAAACACGGGTTTTTTAGAGAGGGTTGGGAAAATCAATTTGATCGCAAGGACAGAAGCACTCGCGCACCCGAAGGTGTGAAAGAGAGTCTGCCCGCCCGACGTTCAACCAGCTTGAGTCCTCTGATCACATATCCCACAGACGCAAACGCATCCATCAGCCATGGTACCACGGCCCGGCCGGCTAAAACCCGTTCCCTTTTTCTTACCTCTGCTCTATACTTCGCAGTGCGAGATGAGGTAATAATTATACCATTCAAGAATATCTTGTTATCTTCGTGTAATATTGTGATCGTTCCTCCTTCTCCTTTGCATATACTATTTTGTTTACCATCTCAGTGTATGATATTCCATGCTTCTACGCTGGATAACATCAGCGGGACCATATAGTCTTTGGGGTTAGCTCACCCTCCAGTTTTTGACTTGCCTCCTACCTGTATGGCCCCCATCTGTCGCACAGAAACAGGGCTTGATCGACCGTGTCTTCCGCCTCGCAGTGCAGGCATATCACCTTGGCTTTTTCCAGACCACTGGGAAGATTTGCGTCTTGAACAGCCCATTTAACAGATTCAGCACTATGCGGTAGCCCTTGCCCCAGGTGTCATTTTCTAGGCTGTTTCTTGGCGAAATAAATTAGTTTTGCAAGTTTTTTCTTTATCAATTTATAGCCATCGTGAAGTTCTGCTATGACTTGCTCTGGCCTTGGATTCTTTCGTTGCATGCGCACTAGTTTCCGTCGTGCTGCAATGCAGTTGGCTCTTTCCTGTTCGATTTCCGAGTTCCGCCAAAAGCGGACCCTCGCTGGTCTAGTTCCTCTCCTTTCCGTACACTCCCTTAACGTTTAATCCATGACGGAAGTATACAGGCTTTCTGTGATTGTCTCTGTGGAGTCGATGTCTATTCCAGTCCGGAAGATAAACTTTCCTTGAACTTCTCTATGTTGCCATAGAGTTTGTCCCGTCCCTTTACTGGCTTCGATGTACCTCCAGTGTTAACCTCGAAAAATATGAACCTATGATGGCTTAAGCTTTCGGCTTCTAGGACTTGCCAGTTGGAATTACTCCTTACGAGATCTTGTGAAGCAAACGTGACGTCGATGTACGACTGGGAATTTCTCCTACAGATAGTCGGAAGGAGACCGACGTTTACCACAATTATGTTCGTTGCCGATAGCCATTCGCAAAGTACCCTTCCTCTTCTGTCAGTACCTGGTGACCCCCACTCTTTTGCTTTAGCATTAAATTCTCCGGGTATTATAGCTTTCCCTCTCTTACCAGCTACATCTTGCCAAAGCGACTCCATGTAACGCTCGTTCTCGTCGAATTGAATGTTGGGTGAATAACAACAGTAGACGTTTATTTTCTCCAACTGGATGCTAATGTATCCGCTCTTCTTCTCCATGGCTTTGACTGGAATGTTTCTGTTGTGAAAATACGCCGCCACGTCGTAATTTAGGTCAGTATGCTATTTTGACTGCGAACATGTCTTGCGGTTTGGTTCCGAAGCTAGAGGAACATCTATGCCTCTTTCAATGCAGAGTGCATGCGCGATATCGTGCGCAGCACGAGACCTATTAAGGTTGATTTGAAGGATCTTGAGCATGGTGAGTGGTATTTACTGTCTCGCACACCACTTCTTCTGCCTTGGATACAGCTGCTGCCTTCGTACGACCTTCATGCTTCTGGAGGCTCCTCAACGTGCTTCGATAGAGGGGACATGCTTAGGAGTCTGCCCTATGCCCACCGTTTGAACATAGTAGACAGTCCACCTTTTTATGTCCCTCCTTGCCGCAGTTCAAGCATAGTTTTGCCCTGTCGACGCCTCTGCATCTACTGGCTAAGTGCCCAGTCTCCCAGTACCTCTTACATCTGTCCACGGATACACGTCCCTAGACACAGCACATGACGATTCATACTTTGACTTGTCCTTTTTCAGTCAGTTTCTCTGCCAGCCTTTCCGGCGCCGTAACCTTTGCGACTTGGTTGCTGTTCCTCGTTGATCTCAAGGATTTGACAACGACCTATTTGTACGGATCTTGAACAACTTCTCGAAGTGCTCCTTCCACTTCTTCAACCGTCGTGACGCGACCTAGGGCGCGAATGTACAGTGCGGCTCGTCCGCTGTTCCTGGTAGATATCCCTACCACGTTGAGTCTTTCTATGGCGTCCTCGAGCTGCTCAGCCCCTCCACGACCCTTGGGACTGTTAGAAGCAGTTTGCCTTGTCTGGTCTTTCTTATGTTGCTAATCGGAACGCCCAGATCCTTATCTTTTATCTCTTGTTTCACTTTTGTAGCTCCGTATAGCTGAAGCCTTTTGCTGTGATAATGACGGCTTCTGTGCTCAGTTCTTTTCGTACCTTCGGCAGCCCCTCACTGTCCGATACTCTCACTGTCTCCAGTTTTTGATTGATGCCTGTCTTGTTTGGTGGAAGGTACAGCTTCAATTCCAAATGTGTGCCTGCGAATATGAATTCCAGGAGCTTTTTAACTCTCTCCTTTTTTTCCAGGTCTGGAGTTGGTACCGCGATGACCAACCTGTTTTGTCGTATGGGCACATTCCATCAGCTGCGTGAAGTTGGAGAAGGTTTTCTGCTGTTCCTTTTCCAGCAACACTTTGTGAACACTTTGTTCTCTTTGTCCTTTGCTGTTCACAACAGTGGTTTCGTACTTCAAGAAACAGAATTCTTCTGCACCTTCCGCATCAACACCCAGGTGTTCTACTCTGGGTATCTCAACTTAAACAGCTAGCTGATCCCCTTGTCATAAGCCTGGTCCATTTCTCTGCACAGCACTAGGCCATTTTTGTCGAGTGTTCCCCATACTGGGTTCACTTCAACGTTTTGTACCTTTTGGTACGTCCCGAGGGGCCATCCCCACCTCCGCCAATTTCACAACGGTATCGAAATTGTCGCATTGCTTCACTATGGCTTCGCTTATTTCTGCTGCTATTTCTGCATCTCCCTTTTTCTTGTTGTTCCACGGGCCCTCTGTCTGGCAACCGCTGCTGCTGGTATGCGACGCCGGATATATTATACTACGAGTAAATGTTATACAGGGTGGGCCAATAGTGCGTGGAAGATTGTGGGCTTACTAAAAAATATTTCAGTAATCTGTCACTTGATTACGGTAGGAACCCTTGAGGGCTATAACGAAAATATGTTCACTTAAATTTTGACGTTTATACAGGGTGATTCATATCAAACATACATTTTTTTCAATGGAACCCCCTATATATTATTGCATATTAGGATTCCTTGGTCAATTCTAGTGTAACTTTATGTATCATATATGGAACTTTAGACGAACCGTTTAGGCGCAAATCACCATTTTTGGTATAAGTAGGTATCAGAAAAAAATTGAATGTCGCAGCGATTATGAAACTTAGAAGGCCATGGCTTTGCGGTGCGACTAAGCATGAAATGCGTCACCTTAGGTCAGACGGCTAAATTTCAGTTCTTTTTGTACTTGGAGAAATCAGTCGATTAATTAAGGAAACTTCAATCACAGATAACTTGATTTTTTCAAATGGGAATGCCTATTTTGGTTTAAAGAATTAAATGTAAAATTTGATTACCTTTCTAACGATATAGCATTCTCGATATCAGACCTTTTTGGTTTTTATTTTATTTCAAATTTCCAGTCAAATCGGTGTTTTTCGATTTTCTTGCGTGCAAGCAACCTAGCAGGCCATGAAAAATAAACAAAAGCCCATTAATATGGAAGAAACCAGCTAACTTAGTAGAAAGATGCAAACTAACTAGAGTAACAAGGCAAGATTATGAAAATCCCTTACAACATATTAGCTCTAGCCGGATACAACAGCGGCAAGATATCTATTGTCAATGAGTAGCTGGGGTATGACAGAAGAGTTTGTTTTTTTTTTGTGGGTCTTCGTAGTTTACCTACAACTCGTTCTGTGCATACAAAGATTACCTAGAACGCGGTGTGAGAAATTAGCGAAATCCAGGCCGGACCAGCAGATGGAGCGGCGTCCTATAGCTTATCCACTAGCCTGGCTACCTCTTCCATGCCTCTTTTTATGAGCGTTTTAGTATTTGCTTGATCTTGATGGCCGATTTCAGGTCATCAATGACTACTAAGAGTCTTTTCGTGACGGGAGGTATAGCATTGTCTTGCCTCCCTTGGAGTCCTTCAAGTATTTTGCGTTCGACGGGGTTTTCCTCCGCCCTTGTCGCATTTCCTAAGTCGCTCTCTGAAACGGACAGTGATCGTCCTCGAGGTGGACTTCTTGAAAGCTTGTCAGCCCTAGCAAAAGGACTTGCAAGTTTACCACCTTGCGGGCCATTTCTTCCAGTATATTTTGCGGTCTGGTCGCCTACCGTGAGTCGTTCCACCCCCGAATCGGTGGAGAAGTTTGGTTTTGATTTACTGCGGTCGTTTTCTATCGCAGCTTTGACCGATTTCTCCCCTCTCTGGGCATGTACTGGGGCTTCCCCACCGTAACATCTACTTCTATTTCTTTCTCTGTCATGACTAGATAATAAATATTGGTCCGTGCCGTAGCCTTGTCATCATAATCGGTCCGGGTCGCGATCTGCTCCTTATCCAACTTCGTATCCATGCCATCGGCATCATTGTAGCACCACCAAAGACGTCAGCCCGGACTTGACTACCCTAGCCAGCAGAACGATGGAACCCTCGGCCTACCGACGCCAGAGAGTCCCCTTCGCTCCGAAGGCCAGAGTCCTCTTCGGTTTCCACATGATCCGTGAGCAATATTTAGTATTGCCTACCCAGATTTGCGAGGTAAACTCCGCTCAGCATTTTACTGGTCAAGGGTCACCTCACTCCTCTGGGGACACCCAATCAGCCATCGGGACGACCAGGTAGATCGGGGACAGACCTCCGCCGAAACCCCCGCCATATGATTGGGACTGCGCTTGCCTCACATGGAAGAAACTTCGCCGCTAGTGGAGTGTTACTATTAAGTTGCGCTGCATTTATGAAAGTATATGGTTCAATTGAAAAGGAAAAAAAGAAAAGTAAGAAAGGCGGTAGTGGATAACCAAAATGTACAAGAATCGACGTCAGTATTCTAGATCCGCGTTATTAAGTGACCTGCTGTTGGAAGAGACGGCAGGCGAATCTAAGCACCTCATCCGCTTGTCACCAGTAAGCTTTGAAATTAATTAATCTTATTGGACCTAAAGTAGAGAAGAATAATATAAGATTCATAGAAGCTATTCCTATCAAAGAGCGTTTAGCAATAACGATGCGTTTTCTGGACACTGACACTGGGGATTCTTATACGCGTTTACCATATTTGTTTACAATTTCTGAGCAGTTATTTTTCATCATTGACAATTCTTTTATTTTTCGAGTGATAAAAGGAGTTACGAGAATCCTATAGCACCGCCTACTGCTCGAATAAGTCAACACAACTCATTACTCCATTCCATTTTTCCACGCATCGTTAGGCCTGGCGTTCACCTGCAATTATCGATTGCGCAACTGTTTGGTCGTGATTGCATGCAAACCCCGCACACCGATGCAAATGAATTGATTGTTTATTGAGACCGCGCACACATACAACTAAACCGTTTAGTTTCAAAATGAACTTCAACGAGGTGGCAGTAGTATGTGCACTTGAATTAAGGAGAAGGAAGAGAAGTCAATGGAAAAAGAGATTCTTGCTGCATCCAATGACTGCCCAACGATCAAGCAAAGCGCAGTTTCAAAAGTTATATGATGACCTGCGAGTTCATCGGAAATTTTTTTTCAAATACTACCGGATCAGTGTGGCCAGTTTTGTTACTGATTCAATATATTACTAGTTATTCAAGTACTGTGTGTTTCTTAACTAATAAAATTCTTCCAATAATTAAATTAATTCGACCTACCTCGCTGCTCTTGTGACGCCATCGTGCGATTTCATGGGAGTTGCAGGTACAAGTCAGCGGATTCGCATTGAATTTACTGTTACACAGGGCAGTTGCGCGCAACTGTGCAACTATATGATTTGAGCCCAAACACAAACTAAATAGTTGCACCAATTTTTAGTTGCAAATCAGCGCGCTTCCGTCTAACTTTGTGGTAGTCACTCGTGCAACCAAACAGTTGCGCAATCGAAAATTGCAGGTCAGCGCCAGGCCTTATGTTTACAAAATAAAGGCAACTGAAAATCTGGCGAGCAATTCGTGTATAAACATGGCACAGGCAACGCATAGGTCTACACTGAGCACGCATACGCTGATATTTTGAGTCAATCCACACGCGCCGAGGCACGACGAATGGGATGCCTACATTATTTGTATATTCCTGTGTACGCGGCTTTAGTCGCAGTTTAAATACTGTATAAATAAGTTAACAGTCAATATATAACACCTACGGCAAAACAATTCATTATCCAAAAGATACATAACGATATAGTGTGTTAAAAACTCGCTTTTGTTAGTTTTTGTATCACTTACGTTGCGACGTAAGCTTCAATCACGGCGCCAGAACGACTAACCTCCACGCGCACGAGTTAACGGCATCATTGCCAACTGCCTAATATTTGTGCATTCCGAGAAACGTCTGTTGCTTTAACTATGTTTCAACTCTCATCGATCTCCTGATTTTATTCTTCACATATCCGTAATTGTTTATTTGAGATTATCTATACCTTACTGTATAATATACATCATTCAGTAGCTGTCTTTCCATGCTGTAATTTAATTTTTGGGAATGCTTATGTCACTTTCCTGTCTTCCGGATATGGCAATACTTCCAATTTTGTACTCATATAGTGCCTCATTTATACAACATACCGCTCTTATTCTTATGTACGGAATGTCCAGTAAATAGGCTGTCTACGTAATCAGTATTTAGTAATTACCCTACAAAATACATGGCAATGACATTTTTTGTAAAAATAGTCGGAATTATCAGCTAACAACTGCTGAACCAGTATTTACCGCCATAGCTAAGGCAACTTACTGAAGTCGGTGTAAGGGCTTGACAATACAAAGAAGTAGAAGTGTTTTTTTTTTGTCAATAAAGTATCATGAAACCAAGATGATTTCTTTTCAGGAGTCATGTAATTTTTTATGAGATGCTAAGTTAGGAATTAGTTATTTCCTTTAGCTTCATTGGTTATAAATCCAAATCTGATGAGAGGAGGTCACTGCTTAACTTTGCCTCAGCTCATCTGCCGCATTCCCACGAGTATTTCTAATTCTCCCATTTCCCTATATTTCCAGTTCGTGTATCGTGTGTAAGAAGCATATGCGGTTTTGTGCCCTAAACCTCATCCCTCTATGTCTCGTTTTAACTGAACACGTTTGAAAGGCTTAAACGCGGTCAGATTCTAATCTGCTTTGTAGCTCCGATTTGCATTTGCCTTTTTGGACATCTTGTATGTAACGCTCTAGCTGAAAGGTAGTGTAATCGATACATCTGTCTAACTAACGAGGTAACACTCCATTAATTCTACGTTAAATATCAATAGTTGGTATATGGATTCAGGAACTTGTTTTTTGATTGATTAATACATTTCCAGCAGGTAAAAGAGTTAGATTTCTGTTTTGATTGATACTTGATTATAGCCTTCTTCTTCTTCTTCTATATCGATGCGGGGTCACCAAATCCTGTAATAGTTTAGATAAAATCCAAGTCTGTTCTATACATCTTTACTGGAAGTTTTGTACGTTGAGTATGCTCTATTTCTAAATTCAATTCTTAAGTTTGCGTTTATTATTATTACTTTTAATGGGGAAGATTCATATAGTACGAACAGCATCATCATCATAGTCACAATGTCTTAACAGACATGTTGTGAACTCGTAAAATGCATTAAGTCGGAGCTAGAGTATCGCCGACATGAATATTATCAATAGTTTTGAGAACTGTAGCTCGCCATCGTTCGCGATTTACTGTCAGTTCAATGGCGCTCTTGATACTCATATCTGGTAACTGTTTCGTCGTATCCACCCAGCATGTAGGGGAACGGCCACGGTGCCGCCCACTCGGGGCGTGACCCTGAACTACAAGTTTCTCCATATTATCGCTTCTGTGAACATGTCCGAAGAATGTAAGCATTCTCATCGACACAATGGAGGATAGTCTCTTTGGATTACCGAGCTCATCCAGCATGGAAACATTAGTTCGATGGACGGTATAAGGAATTCTCAGCATTCCCCTCCACGTCCACATTTCAAAAGCATCTGTACGAGCTCGATCTGCCTTTTTAACAGTCCAAGTTTCCGAGGCATATCAAAATATGGAGAACACAAGAGACTGACACCCGTATGCACCGTTTGGCGATTCTAATCCAAGATCCCCAAATTACGTTTTGCTAATCTTTGGCATCTAGCCATGCACCGTCAAGAGATTAATCCAGATTGAAGATACCGCAAGGTTGTGTTCGCAAGATTGTTTTGACAGTGACAGTGTCAAAATTGTCAGTTTGCGGTGCATACGGGCATGTACCAGTGACATTTTGGTAGCTTTAGTGATGTTATGGTCACGTCATGTAGTAAGCTTTGTCATGGCCACCCATGCCTGTTGAATGCGCCGTCGAATATCATTCTCACAGCTACCTGAATTGTCGATCAAAGAACCGAGGTACACAAAACTTTGAACTACCTCACAACGGCCTATTGACTTTATTTCTCGATGATTGTCATACTCCCTATCTACGATGATAACCTTGGTCTTGTTGTAGTTGAATGAATGAATAAGAACCAGAGGCTATCCAGCACGGAATGTGGCTGGTGCATAGGCCACACGATGGGCCCTTTTGCGCCTCTATCCGCGCTAGTTCCTAAGACCTGCCCTTTTGGCAAAGGCAAGTACATTCTTAGGTCCTATCCGTTTTATCTCTATTGGTTCCAAGGTTCTTGAGCCCAGCATAGTCTGCCTGTGATAACCCAGGGTTTCACAGCGACACAGGATGTGTGCCGAGGATTCTTCCTCTTCCCCACACCACGTGCACGTTGGGTCGTTGACCACCCTCATCACAAACAAGTGACGCCTGAAGGTATTGTGACCCGTTAATAAGCCTGCTAACAATCTCAAGTTACTCCTATCCAGAGAGAGACAGAATCGTCCTATTCTCTCTTCAGGCCCTGCTAATAGCTCCCGAGCCTGACGGAGATGACCAGAGATGTTGTTCCATCTCAGAGAGTGTTGATTCTGGATCCACTCTCCAGTTGTTTTCCTAACCAAATTTGCAGACAGTCCTAAGGCTGGTTCCGGGCCCACAAAACTGTTTCCGGATCCCATCCTGGCTAGATGATCTGCCATTTCATTACCCTTTACCCCAGCATGCCCAGGTACCCACATCAGTGATACCTTGTGTTTAGCTGAGATGTCGTCAAGAGCCCTCCTGCACTCCAGGACCAGTCCCGACGTTATTTTCCAAGCACTCAGTGCTTTGATGGCTGCCTGACTGTCAGAGCAGATAGTAATCCGCCTCCTAGACCCGTCAATTTCCCGAATACGATTTACGCAGGCAAGTATCGCATAGACCTCAGCCTGGAATACTGTGGTGTGCCCCCCAAGAGGGAATGAAAGTCTTGTACGGGGCCCGTAGACTCCCGAGCCCGAGCCCTCTCTAGCGAGTGAACCGTCTGTGTACCAGACCTGTCCTCCTCCTTCGATGAGCTGTCTTTCCCTAGACTTCCATTCTTCCCTTGACGGAAACACCACCGTAAATTTGCGATTGAAGCGATGCGTAGGAGAAACTGTATCGCTCCTCGCCAACAAAATAGGACAATCCTCATGCAACTCTGCTAGAATCGTCGAATGTCCTTTGCCTGGATTCATAAAAGTCCAGCTACCCTGACTCCAGAGACGGAACCCAGTTTTTCTAGCTTCCCCTTGGATTACCAGATCCAAAGGAGGAAGATTCAATAGTGTTTCAATGGCACTCAAGGGTGTTGTGCGCACTGCACTGGTTATACTAAGACATGCCAAACGTTGGACCTTATTAAGTTTGGCTCTTGTTGCCTCCGTCTTTATACAGGTCCACCACACTATGGAGCCATATATTAGTGACGGTCTGACTATTGTAGTGTAGAGCCAGTGCACCACTTTTGGGCTCAGGCCCCAGCTACTACCGACAACTCTTCTGCAGGCCCATAATGAGTTTCGAGCCTTGCTTACCTTATAATCCACGTGCAGCCTCCAAGTCAGCTTGTGATCCAGTATTACTCCTAGATACTTTACTGACTGAGACAATTCAAGTGTCGTTCTGAAAAAGGTAGGCCTCACGAGGCCTTCCATCTTCCTTTTCCTAGTGAACATAACGAGCTCCGTCTTTTCAGCGTTCACTGACAGATCCACCTCATTACACCACGTTTCCACAACACGCAGCGCGCCTTGCATTACCTCGGAGACTGTATTAATGAATCTACCCCTGACCACTATGCTCAAATCATCGGCATAGGCCTGTACGTAGACCCCTGTGTTGCTTAGTCTCACGAGTAGGTCATTCACCACTAAGCACCATAATAGAGGTGAAAGAACACCGCCTTGTGGGCAGCCTCGCGCCACTACAACGCTATAGTTTATGTCATTAAGCGTTGCAGAAGCCACTCGGCCCTCTAGAGTAGTAAGAATCCACTCCACTAGGATTGGAGCAATTCCATGTCTCTCTAGGGCGCGTCTTATCGAATTGGTAGTGGTACAGTTGAACGCACCCTCGATATCAAGAAATGCTACCATAGCCACTTCCCGTTGATTCAACGTTTTCTCCAGCCTGCTGACCAAATGATGAAGTGCCAGCTCAGCTGATTTTCCCGCCTGATATGCGAACTGATAGGCATGGATTTCAACCCTTTGTAAGGGCCCATCCCTGATATATCTATCAACCAACCTCTCCAGTGTTTTTAGTAAAAACGACGAAAGGGTAATCGGTCTAAAGTCCTTCGGACGAGTATAGCTACCTCTGCCCGGCTTAGGAATAAAAACGACCCTTGAATGCAACCAGCTCTTCGGTGTGAAGCCAGTAGCCACGCAGGCGCGAAATATCCTAACTAGGTATGGTAGTACCAGATCCTGTCCATGTTGTAGCATGGCTGGAATGACTCCATCCTTGCCTGGACTTTTGTATGGAGCAAAAGTATTTATCGCCCATCTTGTGCGGTCATAAGTGACGACTTCTCCTGCCATCTGCCATTCCTCTTTATGAGGACGGCGGAGTGGCCTATGTGCACCTGTCTGCTGAGCGGCAACCGATCCCGGAAAGTGCACACTCATCAGCAGTTCAAGCGTTTCCTCCTCGTTATTGGTTCTATGACCGTTCGAGTCCGTCAAGGTCCCCAACTTGGACTTGGTGTCCTTGCTAAGGATCCTATGCATCCTTGCCGTCGCAGGAATATCATTGATGGACCTGCAGAAGTTCCTCCAAGATTCCCTGGAGGCCCTCCTGACTTCCCTCTTATATTCCTGTAGCTTTATCCTATACTCCTCCCAATCAGGAGTACCTTTCCTGTACCTAACTCTCGTGAGTAGTTTGTGCAGGGACTTTTTCCTGGTTTCTAATTTCTTAGTCCAGAAGGTGGCATTGCCCGCCACGCCCACTTTGCGTAGGGGACAGTTATCCTCAAAGGAGTCTCGGAGGTCCCTACACAGGGAATCAACTGCCGCCTCCAAGCCCTCCCCTTTACTGAGATCCTGCTCTATAGGACGGAGCCTGCTGCCTAGGTCCTCTTTAAAAGAAGCCCAATTTGCTTGCCTAGGATTTCTAACAAGGATTCCCTCTTTTTCCCCGTCAATCCTAAACGTTATATGTCTATGGTCGGACAGTGACGGTTCCAAGGATACTGTCCAGTCCTTGACCTCATTACAAATACCGACCGTGCTCAGTGTTATGTCTAGGACCTCATCCCTCACATTGTTTGAGAAGGTAGGAGTGTCGCCAACATTCAGAACCTCTAGGTTCGACGTCCCTAGAAATTCCATCAGCTCTTCACCACGTCTATTAGTGTTAGAGCTACCCCATAGGGTGTGATGGGCATTGCTATCACACCCCACGATAAGCTCGAGATTATTATCCCGACAATGAGACACAAGGTCCTCCATCTCTTTTGAGGGAGGAGGATCTCCTGAATCATACGGTAAGTACGCTGAGCATACCACTAAACTTCTTTCGATGCCTTGTTCTCTAAGGCGAATCACCACCGCAACCATGTCCCTAGTTGTAAAGTCCATTAGTTGCCATGCATTCATATTATTACATAATATGCACACTCTAGGCTTTGTCTCCGGAGCGCTACTAAAAATGGTATACCCTGGAATGTTAAGCCCGCTAATAATGCCATTCCTTATCCAGGGTTCCTGAATAAGAGCTATGTCATAGCGACCCCTAGTGATCGTCTGAGTAAGAACCCTAGAAGCCGCTATGCAATGCTGCAAATTAATTTGAATGAAAGAAATGTAACTCACCATTTTTTTTTTTTGGCAGTCCACCCTCGTTTGTTTGTAGCGAACCAACGTCTAGTTCCCCACGGTGGGGCCCCGTTCGTTGCCGCTACCCTCGCTGTGACTGTGGCGTTGATCCGTCTGCCACAGCATCCTGGCTTCCTCCAGTGCTGAGTCGGAGTCACTATCGAGTAGCTGCCCCTCACTCACTGGTGTGCTGCTCTGTGGCCCACTAGTTCCTGGTGTGGGCACATCCCTATCCAACTCCGGAGACTCCTGAGGAGTCTGTTCCTGCCGCTCGGTCCCCCTTGGAGGAGCCCGAGCAGCAACAACAGCCTCCCCAGGTGCCAGCTGCCCTTGGTCCCTAGGCTCCTGGCTCTCGCCTGGGCCCTGATCACCGCCGGCAGCAGCAGTCCCGCGTTGCTCTTTGTTCTTGCCCAGCAGAGTAAACACTGCTGAGCTCGCTCCGCAGTAGAGCCGCAGCCCCCTGCCTTCGATTACGCCCCAGCTAATGGAGTCAACGCTGAGGACCAGACGTACGCCTTTCGGCTCCATCTTAACCTCCATCACCCTCCACGAGCTGGGGTGTATCCCAGGATTTTGCCTGTCTAACCTCCTCAGGAGGATGTCCTCTTTCACGTGAGGGCCCGGGAACCAAGCCATCACCCTCCTGAAGACGGGCAGGTCCTCAAACCGCATCACCCTGAGTCGTGCTCCTTCCCAGGGCCTCAGGTTGCCAACCTGAGCCTGCAGCCACGTCTGCGAGAACTCGTTCTCGCAAACGAAGATGGCCGCCCCCCTCGAGAAGTAGCAGTCAGCGAACCTTGGAAGGGCCCCTTCAAGTGGGAGCCCGTCCATCAGTCCGCTCACTGACTCCTGGATGCTGAAGACTTGCGTCTCCACCAACTGAGCACTAGGGTAGTCCTCGGGAACGAATACCACCCTGTGCCCGGTTTGCGCCACTCTAGCGTAGCTAACGTGAGCGGAAGTGCGAGCTCTCTTCCGCGATGAGGCACCCTCCGGTGTCACACCCGCCGACCTCGGACGTTTCCCAGCAATGCTAGGCCCCGCCAAAGCCGCAGCTGCAACACCCGAAGGCGCCCTAGCCCGCACAGAAGCCGCAGCGCCCCCCGAAGCAGATGCCCCCGAAGAGGCATCTCGACTTCCGGAGCCCTGCCCCTCCTGCGCCAGCCTTAGCCTCCGGGCCCGCTTCTTCTGCGCTCCCGTCCTACCCTTTTTCTTCAGATTCAAGGTACCCACCCTCTTGGCGAGTTCCCTTGAAATATCTCTCACTTGCTCTTCGCCAGTGAGGGTTCTATCGGGGTCCCCTGGTGAGAGGCCACCCGGTTGCTGTTCGGGGTCCCCTGATGGGGGGCCCCCGGATTTGGGTTTATTATTGTTGGGTTTTTTACTCATAATAAATCCCACGAGTAAGGGGGAACTATATGGTCCACACTCGCGGCGCCCCCTGCACGAGTGTAAGGCTTGTTACTCTGGGAGGTCGCCTGGTATCCCAGAGGCTCCGTTAGCAACGGTGCACCCCCACCGCCACGCACCCTTTAGCACGGATCGCATGACACATTGGGTTGGGTTCTTCAGTTATCCTAGAGGACGTTCGGTGCGATCTCCTAGGCAAGGGTGCACTCACTTTTATCGTGAGTACACCCTCCCCCAGGAGCTGGCACCGATACTGGCAATGCTGTTGCCCATTGCCAGGGAGCCTTTCGGGGCTCCAGCCTAGATCCGCCAGGATTAGCTTCGTCAAATTTGACGAAGACAGGGGCCACTACGAGAAAGGTGCATTTCTGCACGGGGTAGGTGACACATTTGTCTCCTATCCACTCCTGGACGGTCTTGGGGGGCCTTGCGACCCCCCCTGAGAGTGAAGAGGCTCGAGTACCTGTAAAACTCTGGTGATCTCGAGCCTCCGCACTTCCTTGACCCCCTCTTGTTGTAGTTAATACCAAGACCATATGCTGCACTGTGTTGTTCTAAAACGTTCAATAGAGCTACGAGTTCTTCCTGAGAAGCAGCAATAAGGGTTGTATCGTCAGCAAATCTTAAGTTGGATATTTTGCTTCTGCCAATAGTTATACCGCCATTCCAGTTGTCCAATACCTGTCTCATCGCAAATTCAGAGTAAATGTTAAATAACATCGGAGATAATACGCATCCCTGACGAACTCCTTTTCTGGTTGCTGTTTGACCAGACAGGTTACCATCAATTCTTACACGAGCTGAGCTAGACTCATAGAGTTGCTGTCTGAGAAATACTAAGTGGTAAGGGACTCCCATGGAGATAAGGATTTCCCACAGTTTAGGCCACTTTACGTTATCAAACGCCTTAAAATAGTCCGCAAAGCAGATAAAACCGGGAAAATAATGCTTTTTCAATAATCTGTCTTAAGTTTAAGATCTGTTCACGCGTACCGCGTCCTTTCACGAAACCTGCCTGCGTCTGAGAAATTTACCAGCCAATAAAACCCTCCAAACGAGACTGTAAAATATATAGTAGAACCTTGCTTGCATGAGAGATTAACGAAAGTAGGCGATAATTGACTGGATTTGTTGGAGATCCTTTTTTATGAAGTGGAACAAAAATGGATGTGCACCATTCATCTGGCCAAACACCGGAGGACCAGACCCTCTTACAAATATTATATAAAAGAGAGATGCCGTCTTCACCCAAGCATTTTAATGTTTCGGCAGAAATAGCAACAATGCCTGTAGCTCTATTAGTTTTTAACTTGTTGAGGGCATGTTCCACTTCAGACAAAAGAATATCAGGTTCATATTCAAAATTCAATGAGAGGGCCTGAGGGCCATCCTCATGGTACAGGTTTTCGCAGTAATTTCGCCATACCTCAATAACCTCATGCAAGTTGGTAATTAGCTGTCCCTCGGGATTTTTAACAGCCCAAGATTTGGGTTTAAAATCCCGACTGAGGCATTTGACCTTAAAAAACATCTCTTTCGGATGATTAGTATTGGCATGCATCTCTATTTCCTGGCACAATTGCTGTATATAAGAGTTCTTATCTCTTCGGCATGGTCTCTAAATCTCGCGTGAGAGCTGTCTATAAGCGTTTGCTTTGTATTTGAATCAAGACCTGAGATCTTAAGGCTTCTACGTGCCTCAATAACAGACAATGTGTGGCTACTAATCCATTGTTGTTTTGGTTGAATGCTACTCTTTGGTTGACTTATCTGGGCAGCATGTAAGAGCACATTTTTGAATGATAGCCACATATCGTTTGAATTTGACATATCCGTTATAGAGGCATCCCGAAAAAGCTCATTTTGACCGAAAAGAAGCAGCATCAGCGATATCCATCCGTACTATCCGTTTAGAACGTGGACATACCTTCAGTTTTAACTGAAGTTCGCACAGAAGTAATTGATGGTCTGAGCCGCAGTCAGAAGCTGGTATAGTCTTACAAAGGCTAATAGATGACTTCCACCGTGTACGAACTAAAATGTAATCAATTTGATTACGAAATCGTCCGTCGGGAGAGGTCCAAGTATACAAGCGCCGTGGATGTTGTGAAAATATAGTGTCGGCAATTGAGAAATTATACTCAATACAGAACTGAAGCAGACGTTGACTCCTTTCATTTCTCACACCAAGACCGAATTTACCAATATGTGCCCTAAGATGTTCATCATCCATAGTTTGACCAACCTTTGAGTTAAAATCGCCCAAAATAAGGACCATTTCCCGATTCGAAAGAGATTCAAGTGCAGACTCCAGATCGTTATAAAAAGATTCGATCGTTTCCTCGTCCAAATTTGACGTAGGTGCATAGGTTTGCACAATGTTGATCGGTGTAGGGTTCGCATTGATACGTAATGTTATGATTCTGTCACTAACACACTTGTAACCAAGAATGGTCCTTGCGTGAGCTTTCGCCACCCAAAAGCCAACACAGTAAACACTTTCATCTGATTTACCTGAAAAGCAAATAAAATTGCCCTTGCTAGAAGTAAAATGACCTGTATCTCTATAATGAGTCTCAGATAATCGAGCAATGTCTATTTTATTTGCTGTAAGCTCTTGTTCGACGATGCTGAGCTTTCCTATAGCTTGAAGACCTCTAACGTTCCAAATTGCCAGGCGATTTTTTCGGCGCGTTTTAAAAATGTCATCAGTAGCTAATCTCGCACAAGAAGCCTGATGGTCGCACTTCTTGTGCCCGGTCACCAACTTCACACTGACCTCCCCGGACGAGGAACAGCACCGATTGCCAGTCGGACCGCGAGGCATCAGATCCGAGACCCCGCTGATTCTCACGTTACTCATTTTACAAGTTTCTCTTGGGATATCTTAAACATCTTTAATGCAGTAGTTTCCCATTTGCTTACTACATCCTCATGCCGTTGACCAGATGTATATACCGGTTCATCCGCCTTTAGGGACAATTTCTCACCCCAAGGATAAGGTGTCCTGACTCTTGTCAACTCGTCCACCCAAAGCTGTTGGTTGAGAAGAGGTTACTGCTTATACCGAGAGTAGTTCGGTACGAACAGCATAAGTTAGCTGATATATAAGACTTTGAGTTGATATCTGGATAATGAATTACGCACACACAGATCTGTATAAATACATATGTATATGGGACATAGAATCCGTGGTGACGAAAGAGAGGTGCACAATTTACTGGAATTACTTATTCTCCACATTCGAGCTTATACAATCTAATGAACCCGACAGAGTCGTCTTCGGCTATCAACAGAAGGCGATGTTCCTCATCGAGTTTTCGGCGCCTGCCGGGGCGAACATTATCTCTAAGGAGGAGGAAAAGTGAACCAAATATCAGGAGCTCCTCGGACAACTTCGCAGACTCTGCTCGTACTACACTGCGAGTCTGCTAGGTGTAATGAGAGATACACTGTTCTCTGCACTGCGCAAAATGGAGGTGTGTCGTGCGGCCGAGCACATCTTAGCCGCCAGAAGGCAGAAAGCAGTTATCCATTGGTCCCTTCGTCTACTTACTAGGATGCGCAATTCGAGGATCCAGTGATTGCTCACCTCATGGTGTGTGGAGTGAGGAGTAGTCATTGGGTAATGGAACAGCAGCCCGGTGTGTCGGATTTTTGTTATTATATATTATATCATTTTTATTGCTATGCGAGTGTATGTAGGACGAATTGGACTGTATTTTAAAAATAGTGACTTCTATACAGGTTGTCTAATAAAAGCGTGACATATCAAAGTTTTGTTTTTTAAATAGGACACCCCGTATATTACTGCATATTCAGATTACTTGGTCAATGCTAGTATGACATTATATATCACATGGCGGACTTAAACAAACCACTTAGGTACAAAATACCATTTTTTGGTACAAGTAGATATCAGAAAAAAATAAATATCGCAGCGATTATAAAATTTGGAAGGCTGTGATTTTACCGTATGACTAAGCATGAAATGCATCAGCTTAGTCATGACGGTCAAATTTTTATTGTTTTTCTACTTGGGCCAATCGGTAGATCGATAAACGGATTCCTATTTTTTTTCACACAACCAAATGTAAAGTTTGAACGCCTTTCTAATGATATAATAAGCGGTGCTATTCTATTTTTATATCTCTGTTCAGATGGAAGAAGCCAACTAACTTAACAGAAAGATATAGGTAGATATATAGAGTAAAAGGATAAGATTATGAAAATTTCTTACAACAATCAACTCTAACCAGCAACAACGACGGTAACATATCTAAGTTTAAAGAGAAGCTAGAGTACGACAGAGATGGATACGCTTGACAGTCTACTACCTACTGCAATGTACTAGAGATTAAAAAATTCCAAAACCATTAAATATTTTGAAATGAATGAAAAACTATTAGCAATTGTTTCTGGCAGTCTAGCCACCTGGTAGGCCCATTCTTATAATGATTTTGGTTTATTACCAAAGCTTGGCAGAAATAACTGTGTTGACTACGAGTGAACTTTATATAAGTGAAAGTGAAAGAATATTTGAGAAGCTGAATGTCAGTAACCACGAAAAATATGTTAAAAATTAGATATGGCACTGTTATCTACATCTTAATGGAACTATGATGGGCGCTGTTTGTCTGTTAATTTATTATGTTTCAATCTGCTGTTCATGATTTTGAATCCACATACAACCGATTCCGAATATTCAAACACTGGATATTTCATCACACTCATCTGACTCCTTAGCAGTGTTTGCTTCTGCAGTGATATTGGGTCTTATGAATAAAAATGAGCATTAAGTTTATACTCAAAAATTTGGAGCATATACTCCACGTGGTATGAATAAAAACTAGAAGCAAATACTCCACTTGAGTAGGTACTCTTATGTACAACTTCTTGTGAGTATATTCTCATTTTTGATATGAATAAAAATGTATTTATGCTCTTTAGGATGAGAATATACTCCAGAATTTTGAAGTCTGATAGTCACCAGACTTCAATTTGACCGCGGCAGAGTTATGGCTGAGTTCGTGTTTAAGTTGCGTTCAAAAAAATATTATAAACCTAGAAGAAGTACGTGTGATCGTGACTTTAAAGCATTGCATCGATTTAGTGAAGAAAGTCGAGTGGCTGCCAAATAATTTTTTGGGTGCAGAATCTGAAGAAACAAGAGGTGGTGCTATATGTAACACTGATAAAATAAAAATATTTTTGAGATACGTAGGTGATCCGGGATTTCAAACAGGAGTAGCTGAAGATATTGGTGTTCACCAAACCTATGTTTCTAAAGTAGTGCCGACCAGATGATAGAAAAGTGTGGACGGTGGATAAAATTCCCTAGCACTCCGGCGGATGTAACAGAAGCCAAAAGAAAATGGCAAAGAAAGTACACCTTTCCATGTGCCGTGGGTGTGATCGATTGTACCCACATTAAATTTTAAAAACCGCCTCTTCATAGTGATGAATATATTAATCGCAAGGGATACCATAGCATCAATGTTCAGGCCACTTGCAATGCACACGAGTGGTTTGCAAGCGTAGACGCATCATGGCCAGGATATGTCCATGATTCACGGATATGGAGCAACTCCGGAATTTTTAACATTGCAAAGAGAGAGTTTCAGAGATCGAATGCTTTACTTTTAGGAGATGAGCGATACGGCATTGCGCCGTGGCTAATGGTGCCCTTTAGAAACCCTAATACTCCGGCAGAGCATGCTTATAACAGCTAGTCTTTGTGACTTAGACAAAAGTATGGGAAAATCACGTAACTATGCACAAATCCCATTTGGGATTCGCAACTTTTATTACTTTCTTCCTTACTGCTTTCACTCATTGTACCAACAAATACTCGCTGACTGAATGCTTCGATAATATTTATCAGAGATTTAGAAATATGCCGAACGCGAACGTTTGTTATCTGACAGGCTCTGTCAAGTTTGAAAATTAAATAGCGAGTATCTACTCTTATGTACCAGGAGCAGAAACTCATCAAATCGAAATATTTTTATTCATATGGAATGGAGTACAAACTTATACTTTATGCTCATGCTCATGAGAACATACTCGGAGTTTAAACTCTGGTATTATTCATATCACCCATTAACTGACTATTTTTTATAGTTGTGCCAGTTGGAGTGCCAATAGTGACAGTAGACAAGACAGGCCTTGAACATGGGCGACCACTAATAGCTGACTGTCAGGCACCCCCCTCATATCCTGCTGCCAATATAACGTTATACGTCAACGATGAGAGGGTAAGTGCTACAAAAGTACTTTTGATTAAGTAAATCTAAGAACATGAGTTGAACGCAAAGCAAAGCAGAGCTAAAATATTCCTTAATGGTCAGTCCCTAATTACATGGAATAAATGGCGCTGTTTTGTTGGTTGACATAATAATCGACTCTGTGCGCTTTTTATATAAATGCATAACTCAAGCTCAGATCCTCAGGTGGCATTAGTTGTAATTTTCTTGCAAATAAATGAATGAATGGATAGAGATTTTTGCACCTCTTAAACTAGCAACCGTTTTTGGTTCGCTTACAGTTATTGTTCTTATAAAATATAACGATTATCGCAACCTTTAAAAACATAGTTTTGCATCATCTATTTTGGAACATGAATATGTAATCGTAATTTGACGGACTTTGAACTATAGTGGTGAAAGGGAAGAGTGTCATAATATAATCAATTATAGTCAACTAACAGAACATATTGGTCGGATATTCAGCCTTGCTTATTATGGTTGCCTTAGAAATTGTATTACTGTTTGGTTTGATAATATATTTTTAAAGCTTTAAATACTTTTTGATGCTTGGATAGTTTTGAATGCCTGTTAATGAAATATTAGGTGCTCAACAAAATAGACTTCAAGAGTGCGAATCTATTTTGCATCAGGGAGTTATTCACCACTTAATTGCAGTCAGAACGAATTTTTATTGAATTTATTTTGTTTTGACAAAAATATTATAACTGCAATTTTTTGGGGTCACCTTTGTAGGTGAACATAATCATTATCACAATTTGTATTGCGATTATGAAACCATTTAGTACCATTATAAAGATCATTCGAAATTTAGAAATTTTTTACAGTAATCTGGTGAGGCCTGTAAAACAGATACAGTTGCGTAATATCTACGTAGTAGTAGATATACTATGTGTCCGGCCATCGGTGTCGGAGCCTTTAGGGGGACAAAGTACGTTAATTTTTATCGGCAAATCACATCTCAAAAGTAGTTTTTCTCCCACCATAATAAAATGGCAGTCATTTTGTTTTTTAATTGATGCACGAGTGTTGTATTAATTTAGCCATAGCTACCTAAGTAGAGGTTCGACAAGCACAAAATAAGTCTGATTCGATAGCGAAACATGTAGAGCATAAACTGTTGGTAGACATTTTCCAAACTACATTTCAAATCAGGGCAAAACAAATTGTTAAAACACAATAATTATGTGATCTTTTGCGCTTTTTTACAATTTTAGCTTTTTCAAAAAATCTAAGCTGTTAATCTACATTTTTTTTATTTCTAAGTGATAGTACATGGTGCTTCCTAAAAATTATAGCAATATATCTGAGCTCTAAATAAAGTACTTTCGAACCTATGATGGTTTGAATATGACCCTTATTTTCTGATCTCATCGTTTGGAGTTTGTTTTGAGACCTGCTTTATTTTTTTTTGCTTCTAGCTCTACAAATTCATATTATTATAATTAATAAATTTTGTTGCGGCTATAATAAGATATCTCTGTTCACAAAAAACACTCCCTTAACTACATCAGTTCACCCTCATAGGTGAATCTAATTCTACTTTTTTTACATTTTTAAATAAAAAGATAGCCACAAAAATGAACGAGAGCTAACTATTAAGTTGGACAAAAATTGATTGTAAAGGGCTACGAAATACAAATCACGATACACTGCCATAATACTTTTACTTCCCATACCGATAGGTGAGGGGATTATTGTGATCGCTGAAATTTTCGATTTTGAGATTACACGCTTTTTGGGCGTTTTATGATGTCTAGATAACGAAAATCCACGTCACTCATTTCCGTCAGTCTGTCTGTCGGTCTGTCTGTCGCGTCTTTCTACCCTCGTAATCTGCATGGACTATGATGAAATTTGGGCAGCCATATGCTGTGGGGTCGTAGTAGGTAATGCTGCTATAGTCTTGAAAATCGGTGCATAGACGGCGGAATAATTAGCAAAAAACAAGAAAATTCAAATATTCCTCAAAATTCGTTTTTAGGCGTTTTAGGGGTTGATGATCATTTTCTACTTTTTTTTTGGGTGGGGGTTAAATTGGAGTGGTTGGGGAATGGGGGGTTGTAAAACTGAAAAATTGGTTGTATTCATAACAGACTATCCATTGACCTGTGAAAGAAAGACTTAGCGGCATGATGCACTTTTTTAGGTCCATCCGAACATTGCCTTACTGATTACAGAAGCCAAGGGATTTTCTAATGTATACATACATACGAGATTGTGCTGTATTGTGTATTTTGGAAATTATTAAATTGATTTTGATAAACCTTTAACACAGTATTACTACCGTGGCGAGGATGGAAAACGCGTATGGTTCTTAGAAATCGTGTTAGCGACGGCGCAGGAATAATCAAAAAACTGAAAATATAAAAACCGCTCAAACTTCGTTTTTAGGCATTTGGGGGTTCCTGACCGTTTCGTTTCATCCAGTTGAAGCTCGCATAATAATAACTGTGTTGTTCTAGTTCTAGGAGAAGAATGCAAGAAACTAATCACCAGATCTTTATTGAGGGCAGGCAGGCGATGATTTGGTTGCAAGGGAGCAAAGGGATTTCAGACTATAGCTTCATGCTATGGCAAATAATAAACTGGTATCACGGTAATGTGTGGCAATCAACTTGACTCCATTTTTTACCCACAGACTGGCCTACTGATAAGGGAAGAGTACTAGCCACTCCAAAAACGTCCGTTCTTTGTGCTGGACGGCACCAGTGGGCAAAAATAAGGGAAGTTTTGAAAACTGTAGCTCGCCATCGTTCGCGATTTACTATCAGTTCTGTGGCGCTCTTGATACTCATATCCAGCAAATGTTTCATCGTATCCACCCAGCGTATAGGGAAATGGCCACGGCGCCGCCCACTCGGGGCATAACCCCGAACTACAAGTTTCTCCTTAATATCGCTTCTGTGAATATGTCCGAAGAATGTAAGCATTCTCGTCGACACAGTGGAGGATGATCTCTTTAGATTGCCGAGCTCATCCAGTATGGAAACGTTAGTTCCATGGGCGGTATAAGGTATAAGGGGCTTTCAGCATTCTTCTCCACGTCCACGTTCCAAAAAAAAAAATATGGAGAACACAAGAGACTGAACCAGCGACATTTTGGTAGCTTTAGTGATGTCACGCCTCACGCCATACTTTAGTAAGCTTTGTCATGGCCACACGTGCCTGTTGAATGCGCCGTCGAATCTCATTTTCACAGCTACTCGAATTGTCGATCAACGAACCGAAGTACACAGAACTTTGAACTACTTTACAACGGCCTACTGACTTTATTTCTCGATGATTATCGTACTCTCTATCTACGATCATAACCTTGGTCTTGTTGTAATTAATACCAAGACCATATGCTATACTGTGTTGTTCTAAGATGTTTAATAGAGCTACTAGTTCTTCCTGAGAAGCAGCAATAAGGGTTGTATCGTCAGCAGTTGCATATTTTGCTTCCGCCAATAGTTATACCGCCATTCCAGTTCTCCAATACCTGCCTCATCACAAATTTTCTGGTTGCAGTTTGACCATACAGGTTACCATCATTTCTTACACGAGCCGAATTAGACTCAGAGGATTTCCCACTTTTTAGGCCTCTACGTCATCAAGCGCCTGGAAAATAATGCTCTCTGGCTTTTTCAATAATTTCTCTTAAGCTTAAGATCTCTTCACGCGTACCGCGTCCTTTTATTTGCCATCCAATAAAACCTTCCAAACGAGATTGGAAAATATATAGTAGAACCTTGCTTGCATGAGCGATCAATGAAAGTAGGCGATAATTGTCTGGATTTGTTGGAGATCCCTTTTTATAAAGTGGAATAAAAATGGATGTGCACCATTCATCTGGCCAAACACCGGAGGACCAGACCCTCTTACAAATGAATCGGTGAGTCCAAGAACAGTACAAGTCGAAAAACATAGTTTTGAGATAAATGAAAAAACATATCAAATCCAAAACGAGTAAAGCTGCTGTGTTCGTCATTATATAAAAGTTGTTGTAATTCTTTAGACCAATGAGAATCCAACATAATAGATCCAAAAGTCTTACCCTCCGCCAAGCTATTAAAAAAAAAAAGTTGACGCCCTTGTACTGATCTTCTTTTTACAGGCTTTTTGTATTTTTTTTTAGTTTTAGCGTATGATAAGGTTATAACAAAGTCAATAGAGGCTACGAAGTATGTAAAAATGGTGTTATTATTAACGAGATCGCGAACCGTGGCGCTGACAGCCAACAAGGAGTTGACCAATCTATAAAATCAGTACATGTCCTGGGACTTTTAATGTTTTTCATCCGCAACGCCATAGACTTGTAATGTTTTTCATCGCAACGCCGTAAACAGATGGTGCGTATAATGGGGTTATCCTTATACTTTGGAATTTTTTTAAGCGCAACCGATAGGCCTTTGTATTTTAAACATTTTGGCCACCTTAAGTCAAAACGTCATTTTTTGGACTTGTACTGTTCTTGGATTCACTGATTCAAATATTATACAGGGTGTCCATTTAGTGTGTAATTCTTCGATATCTGGCAAGGTATACCTGATAGAAGAAAATGTCAAATACAAAAGTTATTTGGATGCTTAAGATGCATATCATAAAAATATTTTGGAATATTCAGAGTTTTTCGGGAAAGTAAGATAGTGATCAACTTGACTTTTTAATATGGAACTATAACCTATTTTTAAATTCTTCTAGTTTCCATCATTTTTTTATTTTCTATTATTTTCCGGATTTGCAAGGTCGCAAGCATCATGTCCAAATTTATATGCTCCTTTAGCTTTTTTCAATAATATTATATAGCGAGTTACTTGAATATTGAATGAATATTATTTTAGATCTTACTAACTATGTGCGTCTACAGGTTGTTTTTGGCAGAATTTAAATTACGGCAATTTGAAAGTCATTTTACTTTGTTTTTTAAATGTAATACTCTGTATCCTTTATTTTCAATCAAAGTATCTATTAATATCCTATCTCGTCTTGTAATATTTTTTTTCGCGTTTGCGATGTTGCCAAGTTATAAATTATTTTTCCAAAATTTCAAACAAAGATATCCCCGATTTTTATAAATAGAACACACTGTATATTTTATTTAACATAGAAGTACTCCCTAATAATGATATACGGCGTGAACAAGTTTTAACTAGTGTCACCGAAAACATAAAGCCGTGTCCCTAAAATACTAAAACCGTTTTCCTTGCTCATACTATCTATTTCCAATACCGCGTTAGTAAAAGGTACAAGAACGCGTAGATACCTCCACAACTTACACAGCTGGAACGTTAAAATTCAATATCTGCAGGTTTTTGGATATGCGGGATGCAAAAACCCTAACAGCAATGTTGCCAGACTTACCACTTTTACGTTACACGTCATAATTTTGTTATTTTAAACAGAATGCTCTACTTATTTTTATATCAATGAATTGCGCATGTTCGATTTAGCAAGGTCTCACAATTTCAAAATTTTGTTTCTATTAATTACTGAGATACGGCAACACTGCTTTTTCAGTAAACAGTACCGGAACACTTTAATATCTCCAAAACTGCCACAGCTGAAACGAAAAACATCAATACTGGAGAGACATGCAAAATTCAAAAATGCAAACATCAGTGTTATCATATTTACCACTTTTACGTTAGACTTCATAAATAGGGCATTCCATTCAAAATTATGATGTGAAAGGTAAAATTGGTGAATCTGACAACACCGGTGTTAGCATTTTTAAATTCTGTATGTTCAAAAACCTCCAAACATTGAATTTCATCGCTCCAGCTGTGGCAGTTTTGGAAATATTTACACCCGTTTGCACCGTTTGGCGATGCTAATCCTAGTTCCCTAATCACGTTTTGCTCATCTTTGGCTTTTAGCCATGCACCGTCAAGAGATTAACTAATCCAGATTAGAGATACGGCAAGGTTGTGTTCGCAAGATTGTTTTGACAGTGACAGTGACAAAATTGTCAGTTTGCGGTGCATAGTGAACAAATAATCTAATCCAGGTTTACGTAACTAATTGCGCAACTGACTTACGGTGCATACGGGTGTTAAGCGTTCTGGTACTGCTTACTGAAAAAGCGGTGTTGCCATATCTCAGCAATTAATAGAAACAAAATTTTTAAATTGTGAGATTTTACTAAATTCGACATGCACAATTCATTGCAATCAAAATAAGTAGAGGATTCTATTTAAAATAACAAAATTAAATAAAAGTGGTAAATCTGGCAACACTGCTGTTAGAATTTTTGAATTCTGCATGTTCGAAAACGTGCAGGTATTGATTTTATCGTTCCAACTGTGCAAGTTTTGGAGATATTCAAGCGTTCCTTGTACCCTTTACTGAGCTGGTATCTGAAATAGATAGTATGAGCAATGATAACGGTTTTATTATTTTAGGGACACCGGTTAAAACTTGTTCACGTCGTAAACCATTACTAGGGAGTACTTCTATGTTAAATAAAATATACTATTAATAAAAATCAGGGATGTTTGTTCGAAATTTTGGAAAAATAATATAACTTGGCAGCGTCGCAAATGCGAAAAAAAATATTACAAGGCGAGATAAGATATTAGTAGATACTTTGATTTAAAATAAGACATATAGGGTGTTGCATAAAAAACAAAGTAAAGTGACTTTCAAATTGACGTATTTTAAAATTCTGCCAAAACACCCTGTAGATGCGCATAGTTAGTAGCATCCAAAATAATATTCCCTTAATATTCGAGTAACTCGCTGTATAATATTGTAACATATTGTATATTATGGTATTCGTGTATTGTGTATTAGTTGTCATGCATGATGTAAAGGCTGTAAAGCCAAAGTGTTAGGTTAGATCTTTGAAGTGTAAACGTCATCGTATCGTCTAGAGTTTTCGGGAATGACGGATGGGCATTCTAGAATGTCGCCGAAATCTCTATATAGATGGTTCGATGAAGTGTTTATAAGACGCCACGGGTAGCGTGGCGAGTTCAGTTGAGTTGAGTTGCAGCTGAGATAAGGTTACGAGATATTGTACTGAGTTGTGAAGTGAAACGGTGAAAGTTACGTCCAGTTTGTTTCCCTGGATGAAGTAAAAGAGGCCGTCGTGCGTCATGACAATTGGTGGGATCCATCGAATCAAGCCAGGAAAAGGAAACAAGGAGTGAGTACAGAGTGAATTAATGCCAATAACCAGAGCTATGGCGTCCGAAATGAGTGCATTGATGGCTATGATACAAGAAATGAAGGCAGACATGAGAAACAGCGTAGAACAAACAAACGTTATGCAAGCAACCGTCGGTCTTGAATCTAGAAGAAGAGCTAAAACACCACCAAGACGAGGCAGTCGCAGGTTTGAAGAGTGACTTGAAGGGTGGACAGGAACTGGTGATGACCAGACTGGAGGATCAGAGGCAAGCCGTAAGTCAGGCATTAGAAAATCAAGATCAACGTATTAGTGCAATAGAGACATCACAAAAGCTCGTCGAGGAACAACTACAGCAAGTGAAAGACCAGGTCAAGGAAATGGTCAGAGAGGAGTTGCGAGAATTTAGTGCAGGCGAGCGTAGTTTAACAGCTGCAGCACCGGCTTTACCTGATAGACACAGTGGCGTAGTTGCAAAGCCCTATCCACACAATGGAAAAACGTCATGGGACATTTATCATATGCAGTTTGAAAACATCGCACGTATGAATAACTGGTCGAATGAAGAAAAAGCTTGTGTGCTGTCATCGATTGTCAGAGATTCTACAGCAGCTATTTTGGAAAATCTCTGCTCGTCAGATCTATGTGACTATGACAAGATAACGTCTGCACTAAAGTTACGTTTTGGAGATGCACGCTTAACAGAGCTGTTGCATGGCCAGTTGCATAACCGAACACAACCCAAGGAAGATTTAACCACATTTGCATACGAAGTCCAAAGCTTAGCTAAACGAGCATTTGTCAGCAATCCCATCGAGACACAGGAATACATGGCTGCTCGTCAGTTTGTCGAAGGCATTGCGGACCTGGAAGTTCAGCGAATCATGAGACTATCTAGCCCCAGAACCTCACAGAATGCTTTGGTCAAGGTTCTAGAAATTGAAGCTGCCACGAAAGCCACGCGAATGGCACGGAGGGTGCGCTCTGTAGAACAAGAGGATGAAGCAGAGGTCAGGGTGACAGCGTTCGTTCCAAGAAGAAGGGGTGGTACCATCCAAAGAAACACAGCTCGCACAAATCTAGAAGGACCTAAGAAGTTTACGTGCTGGAGATATGGGCAGAAGGGGCATCTTAGAGTAGGCTGCCGCATACAGGTCGATAAGATGGAGGTAGATGTAGAAAAAGCAGATGAATATGCAAGCAAAATGAAATCTATGCATGGCACGATAAACTCAATGAAGGAACAGGTTGACAGATACACGAAGAATTTGCTAAAGAAGAACGAAGAAACTATCGCTGAGCTTCAAGGACAACACAGAGTAGCCATGAGGGAACTTACAGCAGACCGGGATAGGCTAAAGCAGTTGCTTGACTCTCAGAAACGGAAATGTATAAGTATTAAGAGCAAGTTTGAAAGGGACAAAAAGAATCTGTTGAAGAAGAATGACCAACACGAGGCAGCCTTGCGAAAGCTCAACGAAAAACACGACTGAGAAGTTTCTGCTTTGAAAAATGAAATGAAGAGATTGAAGGCGTTGGATCAGCCGAAAAAAGCGGAGGATAGATGTGACCAAGTTAAGAACGAAAATGCAGTGCTCAAACAGAAGATTACCTAGCTGGAGGCTGATAACGCATCCTCAGAGAAATACCTGGACCACGTGACTGTGCAAGCCAAAAAGACCGGGGTGAAGGAAGACGAGTCAAGGTTGAGAGAAAAATTGGTGCATCATGAAGCAGAAATCAATAAGATGAAATCAGATATGACATATGCGCTTGATAGTGTGAGAAAGGTCATGGAAGAAGAGAAGAAGATTGCGCAGATGGAAAGCGAGGTCGATAGCGGTAGGCTAGAGAAGAATTCGAACAAAGTCATTTAAAATGCAAACAAAGGTGTGTACGAAATATCAGCGATGCAAAATGAAGATGTAGATTTGAAGCAAATATTGGCGCAGCTGGAGAGAGAAAACGCGAAGATAGGAACAGAGCTTAACGTTGCGCTCAAGGACGCGTCATGAGGCTCTGATCAAGCCGCGCAACTAAGGAGCGAGAATGGTAAGCAGAGGAACAGGGAGACAAACTGAGCAGACTCACAGAGGAACTGGAGAGCAACCTGAGTGACGAGAAGGGAGTGTCGTGAGTTGACAGCCGACAAGACGAAAAGGCGCAACTGAAGAGGATGACAGCAGAGTTAGGAAAAGAGAACGCTGCTGGAGCTGAAAATGAGAATCACAAGTTGAGCAAAGGATATCGCAGTTACAAGATTCTGTACGGGAAGTGGAAAACCGAAGATCGACTATACCGATGTATGTGGTGATACAAGAATCGAAGTTGTTCGTCGAGGACGCCGAACGCTAAGGGGGGAAGAATGTAACATACTGTATATTATGGTATTCGTATATTGTGTATTAGTTGTCATACATGATGTAAAGCCAAAGTGTTAGGTTAGATCTTTGAAGTGTAAACGTCATCGAAAGTTTTCGGGAATGACGGATGAGCATTCTAGAATGTCATCGATTTCTCTAGATGGTTCGATGAAGTGTATATAAGACGCCACGGGTAGCGTGGCGAGTTCAGTTGAGTTGAGTTGTCCAGTTTGTTTCCCTGGGTGAAGAAAAAGAGGCCGTCATGACAATATTATTGAGAAAGGTTAAAGAAATATATCAATTTGGACGTATTACTTGCAACCTTGCAAATGCCGAAATTAATAGAACATAAATTATAATTTGGCAACGTCGCAACCGATCCCAAAAATATTTTAGTTTTAAGTAAAGATCAATGATTGAAACTAGAAAAATTAGAAAAAATGTTATGGTTCTATTCAAAAAAATCAAGTTGATCACTATCCTACTTTCCCGCAACACCCTGTATATTTCAAAATATTTTTACTATATGCATCTTAAGTAACCAAATAACTTTTGTATTAAATATTTTCTTCTGTCAGCTATACCTTGCAAGATATCGAAGAATTACACACTAAATGGTCACCCTGTACAAAAGAGAGATGCTGTCATCATCCAAGCATTTTAACGTTTCGGCAGAAACGGCATCGATGCCTGTGGCTTTACTGGTTTTTAATTTGTTGAGGGCATGTTCCACATGTATATGTGCCCCATAAAAACCTATTTGTATGTCCATTTACCTTTGCAGTGCATCTTTTGTTGTTTGCTGATTTAATCTTTACAACTTCGGAAAGTAGCAGGTGTTATTTGCCGAATTACAAAGGTCCATGGTACATCAAACACCCTTTGTAGGCTATTATTATTATTTTTATTACTTATTACAGGCACAGTCATATGCCTATTGACGCCAGTTTTTGCTCAGTTGCCCCTTTGGTGGCATTTTATTACTTCAGCTTCATACACTGGACTTCCGTTATCATTTAACTAACTATATTCTTACAGGTACCAGGTTACACGTCTGAATGGATAACACCCTGGGACGATGACCTGGAGAAAAAGTCAGGACGACTAGAACTAAGTGGAATCGGCGGAAGCTGGGGAGCTTTAAGGCTACGCTGCGAAGCAACCCTATTTCATTTGTATAGAGCGAATAGTTTGGAAGTTGAAGTACGTCCAGATATGCCACAGCCAGCATCTGTTTTGCTTATGGGACCACGCAATGCAGGTATACAATAAAACGACGACGATACATCTTATAGTTAGATAGAACCGTAAGTGCTAGTCAAATGTAAAATGGAATAACTAAACGCTAAAACATTCCGCCTTCCTATGAAATTACTACTCCAGTTGTCTTATATAGTCTCTCAAATAAGGAGTTCTTTGAATGGCCTCATTTGTAACCATGGGGCTTTAGTGATGATACTGTAAGATACTGTTTTTGCCAAGCCATCCCCTTACCAAGAATGTCTGCAAGTTACGTAGCAGAGTTTTTCAAAGGTATGTGACCTCCATTCACCCATACTCGTCCAGTCCTGTATGTAAGCACCAGTTCAGGTTAAGGGAGTTTTAAATAAAAGAAAGCTGAATGAATGACCACACCTTTACTTCAACATTACTTTTACAGTGTATATTTCAACAGTATACGGCTCTAACCAATAAATCAGTGTGTACTTACTGCTATTCTGAGTTACACCCAACAGTATACAATAATTGCACACGTAAGAATGCCTTCACCCTCCACGCGTAAACATAAACAGCCAACCACTCCTCAAACGGTACGTCCTGTACGACATCTCCAAACAATCTCCCTGCCGGCGCAACGCGTAACTGTCACCCGATAGCGGGCAGTACACAAGAGTAGCTCGCCCAAAGACGTTAAACGTCAAGAATAGGCGACTAAATGACCGAACACCTGGATAAACAGTAATAAATCTAACAGCTCGGCCATCCTGCTCATAACGTGTCCCCACGCTCCACGACTACACTAATTATAGCTGATAATACTATCTTACAAGGTATAGCCACCTAGTATTCCTAAATGTAACAAATCCACAACATTCTCCAACAAAAAGAACAATGGTATATTTTGGGTACATAACTACAAGGCAGCTTCACATCCAAAATTATCTACTGAACAACCGCATATAAAAGTATCCTGCACCTAACGATCTTCCAACCAACTATGTGGAACCAAAACCAAATTACAATCGGGACGACATCTTTAACCTCCAAGCGTCACATCAGCACCATACCAAGACCATGTTCTAACATACCAAATTATCAACCTTCATTGCCACTCTCAGCACTACCTTCCTCTGAAAAATCCAAACCTCCATCAAACGACGCCCATGGTTGTATTTTGTCCATTGCCATGACCGCCTCACAGCGAACAAGATGACAAGATCATCTACTCCACGCTTGGTTGCCGATCCACTCTGCTTACTAACTCTCGCCATATCCCTTAACTGCTGCTCCTTTACATGTTCGCAAGGCTCACCTCTCGCAGCATCCAATTCTCAGTGTTAGCAACTTCAACATTGTCAGAAATAATTGGGATCAAAATACCTTTAGAACAGCTCGTGACATCAAAACTGAATAATAATTCCGATGGACTTTTCCGAGTGGCTCCATGAACAGTGGTACCAAGTCCCATCTGAATAGCATTAATGTAGCCATCCCACGCCTTAACGCCTGTATAGTGGGTGGATGTAGAAAGAGCATCCAAAATGACCCCACTAAACCGCTCGACCTGCAAACTAACTCGCTCGCTCACAACGACGGCGCTGATAGTACTTCTTATACCGAATAGGGATATCGGTTCCTCAAAACTCTCACTCAAAAAGCTGGTTCCTATATCGGCTGCAATACATCTGAGATGATCCCCGATGACCCCTACAGCAGTAGTCGACCTCGCCCATTTAACAACCCTTACATTGATATGCCTGAAAAAAAACCCACCAATCGGGACAAGTGGATATTGATCTCCTGTCTTACGTTCAACAAATGCTCCAAAATGGTCCGCGTGAATTGCATAGAGAGGCACGCCCTTCCCTTCCATCGGACATAACTCACCCACTCGCTCACCCTACGTATTTCTTAACGTACCACGGCATTTTAGGGAACCAATAGCGATGTTTGATCTGCTGTAACGTCTCAAACCCGCAATGCTCAACATAGCCATGGTTTTCCTTCTGTATCTACCATGGTGCCCCTTTAGGAACCAACTATCTAAACTCTGCAGTACAGAACTCTTGCAACTGGACCCACCAGCATGCCACCCGCGGGTCTAGATCCTGTCTCACCAAAGCACACCTCAGGGGCACTACAGTCTGTATAAATAGCCAACTTCCCACAAGTATCGGCATGCAATTGAGTCGAAGTATGAGGACCATACGAGTCCAACAACGTCCGTTCCATTGTTATAGTCCTAACAACGCTTGCTCCCATCTGGCAGCACCCCATGCCCAAGAAGCACCTTTCCTTAATAAAACGCTTTATGGAGAAGGCGCTATAGTGCAACTCTCCAGATAAGCACAAAAACTGTCCATGTTCATGCTGATTCCTAGGGATCGAAACATTCGATGCACCTCCGTCCCTCTACTGCCCAGTCTAATAGCGTCCGCATCCCTATTAGCGATCAAAATATTGTCCGTGCATGCAACTGCGCACCTGACTTTAGCACCATGAACAATTCACTTGGATACGCAATAACTAGATCAAAAGGCATGTCATTGTATGTCAAATCAACCGTTCGAAGCAACAGAAGCACCCTCGTGTTGCGACTCCTTAGCGATAGGGACTTGATGATCGACGAAAGAACACCTCCCCCCCGTCCTCTTCTGGGCCAAAACTATCGGACTTCTATAAGACTAAGATGACTCTCCCAACATCCAACTGTGTATCATCTTTCAAACCATCTCATCAACAAGACTCCCCAGCGAGACACAAACGGTAGGGTCCATATACCGTAGGCTGAGCATCCCCAAGTTCCACCACCATCCCGGTTACGTTAGCAAAACGTAGGTATTTCAAAGATCTCGAAAAGCAGTCGCCATGAACCTCAATAAGCCTTGCTGATGTAACCGTTCGCCATCACCCAGCTCCTTTATACCGCAGTTTACAATGTCTTCAGAATCATCCACAGAGAGCCTGCAAAACACTTGATGGAGCCAAATTTCCAGTATCAGCCGTACGATACATCAAAGAGTCCTTGGCAACGGCTACATCAAACCAGGGTGCATTCAACGCAACCAACGAACCGTGACTATCCTGAATATTGCAGTCGCCGCCGTAAAATCCTGGATCAGACTCACCTGATACAACGTACCCTTTGGAAATCACATCATCGTTGCCAGATAGTAAGAGCACTATCAATCCTTTCAAGTATTACTTTTGACAGCGTCTCAGTGATTGCAATATCAGGCCTTTCCTTGAAGGGACGATCAAGCAAAGCCCCATGGCTCTAAACGGAACCTTTCACCACAAATCTATCAATACCGGAAGGCCAGGAAGTTGCCCAACGTCTAAGCCAAACTTGTCAACCTCGCTGGCCCACCCAACGAGTATTGATCTACCAAGCCGATATGTCACGGCGGTGTGTGATTACCAGCTCCAAAGTACAAAACGTATTTGTCATTAAAACCGTCTTGTGAACTCAATCCAGACACCTCCATTTCGATGCTGTCCCTTATTGATGTCCCACTCCTATGTGGATCAGTACCTGTCCTCGTCTTACAGCAGCCAGAAATCTGAATTCTCAACACTCTATAAAACTGACAAGAATTTATCTAACATAGCTTTTGTTTCAGAAACGTCTGTTCTTCCACTACTATTCGATTACTCCTCTGACTCACCACCACTCGAACTATAACTCCAGTACCTCCTCCTGTCAGACTCCCGCCTCCTCCCTGTTTTTCACTTCCCTTCATCTAGGCATATATACAACTGGCTTCAAAAGAAATAGGATGGAAGTCGCGGTTCTATAGTCAACGTCCCCTCAAAGAATGAGACACTGAAAGCCAAACCACCTGAATACCGCTCCATATAGCCGCAGTATCATTTGTGATTGAGCAAGCTTCAGAGTGGCTACATAAAGAAAAGATAAACGAAGCATTCAATTGCCTCGGATTCTTAATCTGCACTTTTAGCACTGAACAGCATTCCATTAAATCTTAAATCTAGTAACATGTTGTGCTCTCTTAAAAAGACATTCACCAAATATGTTACATCCGTCTGGACAGAAGATGTCACTCAGGCATAAAATGCAACGCAAAATGTATGTCAAATGGCAAGACCAATAAAAAGAAATAGGAAAATGTTCCAAAAATCACTATTATTTGACACATCCCGCAAGGCGGTATATAAGGGGGGTGTTTAGGGGGTTCAAACCTCCCCCCATGAGTATTCGCATGAATGAAATAACTACTAAAATAATAAGTAGGTGCTCTAAGCGGTTGATAAACATAATCTTAGAAAAAAAACAGAAACATTTCCCACAGCAGAATCAAGCAAAATAGCTATATCGTGACATTTATTCCGTAAATAAATATAATAAGAGTCATCCAATCTTGCAACCATTTGAATACAACTGACCGCTAACTATAGCAGCATTAAATAATTGTAATTTACAGTTTCTATGTGTTCAAATTAATCGAAGATATTTGCTTTTCTAAGTTTTCTGGGTATTGTATCAACAGATTTTAATAATTTTTTTCATATCCATAGCAACAGAAATCATTAAGGATCTTTCAGTGGACCATAATCTACAGGACAAACTTCTCAATCATATTCCTTCGGTCTCAAATTCATTTGTATTATTACCTGTGCATGATAATGACACAAATTGAAGCTGTTGACATTGATTAAAGTATTTAGGGGAAGATGAACAACCACACAGTAAAATCGCGCGCTCGCAGTCTATTTCACTCACTCTAGTCTATCTCACTCACTCTCATAGAAACCACGACACCGTCAGCTGGCGCCCTCTTGGCCAATCTCAGAAGCTTCAAAAATTCCTGAATCCTTTATAATAAATATGCCCAATAGATGGAGCAAAGGAGCATCCAGCTATAAAAATACGACCTTGAAGTGCCAATGACCTAGGCCGCACAGTAAGACGACCCATACCTAACCACCGACGGGTCGGTCGGGATCGTCGGTGAACCTAACATTCGAAAATATGCTTTGTGTTCCAATTCCAAACGATCAGCTGACAGCGGTTGATAACCTTGTTGTCGGTATACCGCCATATGAAATTGAGGACTTTTATTTGTTTTTTACAATTTCTTGGACATTTTCACCATAATTGTTGTTGTGATGTGTTTTTTAAGGAACCTTTTTTGTCAGGTAAGCACATCTGTCAATTAAAATGATGTAATTCATGAGATAATGCATGATGAAAACTTGAATGCATATTGAAAACAGCAAAAAAAAAAACGTTTATTCGCCAATTACAGTTATCCCATGAGTTATCACATTCACTAGAGCGATAGTTGTTATAGTCATACTGCATTTTTATCACTTGATACTCCAAAATAATGCATTTCTTACTTGGAAGTTTTATCTGTGAAGTATATAGAAGTAATGAAGTTGTAGTGGCCAACCTTTGGTGGATTATGTTAAAGTAGCAAAAACATCCATCCGTAGGTAATAATTGCTAGTTGTATACCTATGTACATATAGGCAAGTTCAAAAAATGGATCATTTAATACATTCATTTTTTGACATAACCTAAAAGTTGAGTTTCTGGAATAGGTACATTATGACTATTCACTTCTCTATTCGAATAATTTGCGCACTATTTCAAAATGCTTCCTTTTTGTCATTATAGGTGTGGAAAAAATTCTCCAGCTTCCCAAGCATTCGAGACAGAAGAGGCAGACCGATACCAGGAGGCGAAGAGTGTGCTGACTTTACTCCACATACTGTGTATACTAACAGCACCAATAAATGCTCATGTTATCTATCCATATATTTTTTAATAAATGGTGGAGTTAAAATGAATTATTTATTATTATAGGGTATGCTTCTCACACAATCAAAATGAAAATATTACATATTATAGTTATGTTTATTCAAAACAAATTTCATGTCTGATGTTGCTAACAAATTTGATTTTAAATGATGTTCTTAATAATCACATTACTTCATAATTTTAAACGTTATTATTATAATTAACCATAAACGTATCGATGAGGTAATGAAACAGGATACATTTCAAAAATTTTATTATTCTAAATGATAAACAGTTGCATCTTTCTTTACAATTTTTGTTTCATTTTTAACAACCACAGATAATACATCTCGGGACTGACATGCTGAGTTCAACATTTGCTTTAAAAGCTGTCTTAGACCAGTGCCGAAGCCTTCAAAAATAATAAAAAGTGAAAAAAAATTACAGTAGGATGAAACTCATTAGAAAAGGAGGAGAATATGATAAGAATAAAAGGAAAAATAAATTACGGTCGATTCGAGATCGGGAAGTGGGAGGGGGTGAGCTTTTAAGGGTAGAAAATTGTTTATCTTGATTTCTGGCAAAACTACAAGTCCTATGGAAAAAAGTTGGATGGCAAAGATGTAGGTAATAAAAAGATCTACAACTCTTGTGTTATCAATTTTTTCACATAACCTCAAAATTTTGGTGAAAAATTCAAAAAACCAAGTTTTTGGTCCTTTATTTTTATCTTTTTCAAAAAAAATATTTTTTTTACGAAATTTGGTGAATACTTCCCTTATTATGTCCCAAATACACTGTAATTTATTTGATTTAAAATATTTATTTTTTCGCCTTATTTGACCTTAAGATAAAAAATGCACCCCATTTTTCAATCACAAATTCTCGCGTCAAAATATCAGCTTTTTTCAAAAAGTTTGGGAGCCTTTCGTTCGTTGAAATCTCTATTTTCTGATGGTGTAAAAAAATATACATTACTATAGAAAATCTTCTCAGAAAATGCAAAAAACTGAAAAAAAACTCAAATTCGAAAAATTTGTTTACTCACCATGTACAATTTTGAGCTATTTATTAAAATTTACACTTATTTACTTAAAAAACGTGAGATTTCATGTTACATTGATAAACTAAAAAATTGCAAATTGGAATATCCTACTATAATTAACAAATAAATAAGTTAATATTTAATAAGACATCCACAATATTTTGAAAAAGTTGTAGAATCTTCTTTAAATAATATTTGTACCTGAGTGACATATGGTGAATGTTAGCCCATTGTAAGGTATTTCATGGAGAAGTGGGGGAATTACATTTTCGATGGTTATGGTGGAAGGACAAGTGACAAGCATCTAACAGAAAATTGTGGCTTTTTAAATTTAATTATACCTGGTGACATAATATTAGCAGATAGAGGTTTTTTAATTAGAGACTCAGTTGAAGTTCTAGGAGGTCACTTACATATTCCAGCATTTACAAAAGGTAAGACGCAACTTCACCCAGTAGAGATAGAAACCACTCGTAGTATTGCTAGAGTTAGTCCATCTCAAATTCCCCTTGATTAGTCTCAATATTTTTTACACAACTGTACATCATATTCAAATGCATTTATATTGTTCACATAAGTTTATACTAGATATATGTAAATTATATCCTCACAATTACTAGGAATTCTGTGAAACTAACAATGCCTAAACAAAAAATGCAGTTTTTGATAGATGATTCTCATATAATGTAGCTAAATCATACAATAGTGTCCCTAATTATATTAGAAGTAGCTATAAACTATAACAATGTTTTTAATGTCTCAGAAATTCTTGTCATTTTGTTATGTATAACAATATGATACTTCAACTCTGTGTATGCCAACTTTTTTTTTAGAATATGTATATATAGCTTTCTTGTTGGCCGACACTTTTAGGACGTGCTTTAAGGAAGAAAAGAACTGCTGCTATGTGGCTGCAAACTTCACTTAATCCTGCCATACAAGTGCAATGAGCACATGATATAGCACCATCTGACAGTACGATAATCCATACCTGTAGTGGTTTATCATTTCTTCTTTGTGAGTGCATAACCTGTAACAAAATAAGGGCTGTTTTAGTAGGTATAGTTTGCTTTTATGGGCGAAAACAGGATGGATGGTTCTTTCTAATCTCTAAAACTATTTTTTTTTGATAGATTGTTCTCGCTTCACATAACAACATGGAAAAATTGACTTGACATAAATATCATGTAACAAGGATATTCTACATTACACATGCTTGTTCTTTTGTATTAATTTTACATAAAATAAAATTATAAAAAAATGTTCAGGCCAATTATTTGTATCACCCAGTAAAACTTTGAGTGAAATAAAGAAGTAGACATGTTTTTTACTTTTTCTGACAAGAAAAAAAAGGAAGGTGTATTCACTAGTGATTCAGCCACTTGAAATTAAGAATACAACAAGCATTTTTTTCTGCATTTTTCTCACCAACTTTTTTTAAACTGAAATTTAGTGAGACCATACGGTTTGTCATGTTCTAAATAGCTGTAATTGCGAGCATCTAGTTTAGTGATCATTGGAATGCTCCATTGATACCTTGGACTGTCAACAAAACAAAACGAAATACCAGAAGTATGGCAGATTTATGCTGTTACTCACACTAATAAACCCACACATTAGCTTGAGCGTTAATACCTTAATCAATGCTTGAGCATAGTATACCTAAAGTGACCATTAATCAGCCACTCGTACATCTTTATAATGATTATGCCATGCCTTGGAACCACTCTTGTCTGTTTGTTGCCAAATTCTTGGGATCAGTAATTCTCAAAAGAAATTCATTTTGCTGCTCAGTTTGCCATAATATTTAGCAAGCTTAAATTGTAACATGAAATTGGAGTTACTGCATTGAGAAATGTTACTGGCATTGGTTTATTGAAAAGTGTTCACAAAGTTTTTGTTTTATTTATTGAAAAATACCTAGTTATTTTGATGCAGTTGGTCAGCTGGTGCTGATTTTGAGTAGGAATAACATTTTTAGAAGGTGTTTTCAATATCCATTTTAGGTATCAACATCGTCCTAATAACCAGAATGAATCACTGGGTTTTTTGAGGCATTCAACATTAGACCATTGAAGAAAAGACTCTTTCTGCTGATGCATTGGTGCTGGGCAGTATATAAGTTCAGTCAAGATACAAAAGCGTTATGTTTGAAATTGTTGTGGTGGAATGCCCCATAGGCTTAAGAAAATGGCAGAGTATGGTAAATTTGCGTATTGCTTCAAGTTTTTAGTGATGTAGATGAGTAATAGAAGGCAATAGTTTGGTTTCAATGGTATAGGCACTTACCTGAATTATACTCATACGTACGGTACTGCGTGTCTGACCAAGAATTTCTTTGTATCTGATCTCTGGATATAGTTCTGTTTGAAGTGTTGTTCGCAGACACCTAATTGCTTTGGCAGTGGGTCAGACTTTCCAACATATTGGAACAAATTCACATTGCCACTATTCTTGATCCAAATATCACGTATAGCTGTTGCTTTTGGGAAAGCAAAGAACATCTCTGGATTACGAGTTTTGTTGTTTGGACAGTTATAGTAATAACATCTGTAAACCATTTTGCTTCCCGAAATCGCGAAAAATTCAATACAAACGATGATAAATCGAAATCAATCAATCAATATTTTTTGATCGTGGTTGACCCAAATTTTCCAAATAACATCAGAATATTAAACAATTGAAATATGACACTGCCATCACTATGTCAAATGTCAAACTGCCAATGTCAGCGACACCTGGCGGAGATAATAGTAAGTAGCGTTGATAGATCGTTGGAAGTAGGATACTTTATTCGTATCAAAGTCGATGGTTGTTATATTGTCAAAGTTGTATCAGTAGAGGTACATTTTTGCTCATATAGGTGGCGACACTCCAGGAGGAACAAAAATTAGGCGCGTGATCTTAGCATCGAGTGGCCCATCTTCCCGTTAATACCTTAATCAATGCTGTTGAGCATCTAAAAACATCAAATAGTTCAGATATTTATGACCTTAGTAGTAGGATTCTTAGACAGATCAGCACGGAGCTGATCAAGCCACTAAAACACCTATTCAATGCCAGCATTGCATATGGAGTGTTTCCCAATTGCCTTAAAGTAACGAGAGTAGTATCTGTATTCAAACAAGGTGAGACAAATCTGCCAGAAAACTATCGTCCGATCTCCATAGTCCCTCTTTTCGGCAAAGTATTTGAAATTATAATCAAAAAGAGTACAACATACAAAAATATAAAATATTAGACGAGTCGCAGTTTGGATTTCGGGATAATCGCTCAACAATCCAGTCAGTAGTCAAAGTGGTCGAAGGCATAGTCGACGATCTCGAGAGCGGTGACCAAGTGGGCCTTACCCTCTGTGACCTTAGCAAGGCCCTCGACTGTGTCTCCCACCAACTCTTGCATTCTAAGCTATTCAAATATGGCGTGATAGGGCTGCCTAATAATAAACAAATAAAAAAAACAAAAATAATCAAGATGCCTTCTCCATTCATTCTACTACTAACCAATCCCTCGGCGCTCATGATACATTAACAGCGATACAATATGTACAGTTTTCAAGCAAATTAACACATTACAAAGTCAAGTCTTTCCTTTTATACATGAACCCCCCCTCCGTGGTGAACGCCTAGCTACGGCCCTGACATCCCGATTTACCAGTAGAAATTCCTTACATTACACGATATCTCAAATCATCCGCTACCATCACCAAACATATCATCATATCAACATATCGTCATATCATCATATCATCATATACAATCATGGGAAGTTCCTGGCACATTTGGCCAAGATACAAACTACCCCTCAGGAATTTGTACTTGTGATAGCTCCTCTCTATGTAACAAAAATCACATGTCGCTCCTTTTTTTTACTGCACCCCGCAGAAATTAAAATCTTGTCTGAGAAACTATCGGAGACAAATATGAAATTACCCGTTCACATTGCTCACCTAATTTCCTTAAATAACAAAAACAATGTTTATGAAATGATATGCAACCTCAAATATATCTACAATAATTTGCGCATCCAAGGGAATCCCCTCTCTCTCGCATACATACATCATCTCTTATCGTTACAGTTGCACTAGTGTTCCTATCCATCATCTCAGAGTCCCGTCCTCTGCCCTCCAACCTGGGTACCTGGGCCGCTCGACAGACAACAGTCCTTCCCCTCGACCGTGTATGTCTGTCCTTTGATTCCAGTCCTTTTGCTCTCTAACCTGAGCATATCCTGGCCCTCTAACCTGGGCATTCCTTTGCTCTCTAACCTGAGCATATCCTAGCCCTCTAACCTGGGCCGTTCGACAGACAACAGTCCTTCCTCTCGACTGTGTCCGTCTCCGTCAATTACAGATTCTAAAAGAAAAAAACTCCACTTTCCAACTCCCCTCCGCAATGATCAAAGAAAGGAGCGAGAAAAAAAACTAGAGTAGTCCAAAAAAAGTGAAGTGAATCATGGGGTTCTACAGCAACCAAATTTTAGAAAACAATATTCTTAAAGCCAGGCTGTACTCGTCTATCTTTTAATCAAATTGTGTATGATGCATAATTATGGATACCATTCGTAAGAACAAATTGTGGTCATTTGTTAATTACTTCAAATAATTATCAACATACATTACCGATAAGTTTGTGGACGTGAAAACAAAATTTAAAAGAATTCTCTTGTATCCCACTTCTGAACTGTAAGCACCAGTACAGGTTAAGGGACTTTTAGATAAAAGAAAGCAGAATGAATGACCACACCTTTACTTCAACATTATTTTTACAGTGTATATTTCAACAGTATACGGTTCTAACCAATGAATTAGTGTGTACTTACTGCTATTCTGAGTTACAGCCAACAGTATACAATAATTGCACACGTAAGAATACCTTCACCCTCCACGCGTAAACATAAACAGCCAACCACGTCTCAAACGGTACGTCCTGTACGACATCTCTAAACAATCTCCCTGCCGGCGCAACGCGCAACTGTCACCCGATAGCGGGCAGTACACAAGAGTATCTCGCCCAAAGACGTTAGACGTCAGGAATAGATGACTAAATGACCGAACACCTGGATAAACGGTAATAAAGCTGACACGTACTTCATAGAACCCACTCTGCAATCATTACAGGGCCTCGACTGGGCGACAAGTATGTGAAGTGCCGGCAACATAGATATATACTTCCCTTTTGCCTTTACGGGCCGTGATATTAACAAATATTTATGAATGTTAGTCCCCAAATAGCCTCACTTTATTAATAACAGTTCAAACGTGTTGAGAACTCAAAATGTAAGGTATTTTTGGATTGCTTTTTAGAGTAACCATTCACCCAGAAGATTACCTGCAACGCCTCTGTGTACTTATAACATATTAAGGTACTGGCATAAAGGGCTAAATCGGAGGATTCACCGGGAAAAAATGGAGAGGGTGCAACGCAAAATGGCATTAAGGGCTATCAGTGCGTATAGAACGGTTTCAACCAAGGCAGCTCAGGTTATTGCGGGGACTGTACCCATACATTTGTTGGCGCACGAGAGAAGAGCGATTTACGAGAGGGGGAACGGGCATCTGGAACTAGTCCGAAGAGAAGCCCGACAAGCCTGGCAAAAGGAGTGGGACGAGAACCAATCGGTGGGACAATGGACAAAAACTCTCATTCCGGACATAGAGCCGTGGGTGAGATGTGAACATCAGGAGGTGGGCTATTTTTTGACGCAGGCGTTGTCAGGGCATGGCAGCTTCGGAAGCTACCTAAAGCGCATAGGAAAATCCAACACCGATATATGCATGTACTGCTCGGATAGGGACACGGTGGAGCATACAAAATTCAGATGTGTAAGATGGGAGGCCGAGAGAGAGACCTGCACGAGGAGCGCAGGGACACAGCTGTCACCAAGTAATATCATCACCGTTATGTGCCACAGTACACAGCACTGGCAATACGTACAAAGATTTATTGCAAAGATTATGGCTGCCAAGGAAAAAGACGAAACATCACTTACGAGTTCCTGAACTCCTAACCCCGATAGCCGGGGGACGGAAGAGTGGGGTACTCTGGAAACTCGAGATACTGGGGAAAATAGAAGAGGATAAAGCATAGAAGACCATCCTGCCACTCTGTCGATATGTCGTAATCGACGCGACGGTTCCGGAGTGCAGGGTATTTCGCATGACCCACTCGCTCCGGGCTGCAGCCCGGCGACGGTCCATGGAAAAAAAAGGTACTGGGATCAAGCTGTAAATAGAGCCTGAAAAATCAGGAATAGGTAACGCGGCATCCAGCATTAGACAAGTTGAACTGTCCGTTGGGTGGTCATCTCCACACGTTACACGTTTGTGGGGGTATCTTCAGAACAAAATCAGAACTAAATTTTATGACGGAATATTGATGTTACGTCCCCAAAAACCATGTAACGAACATTTTTACGTTTTATAGTGAACGCAAAGTGGGTTAAAATCCCCTCCAAAGTTCAAACATAAAATTTCGCGCCAAAGCTGTGACGTAATAAATCTTAGCGTGACGTAATAAGTCCTTCGTGGTGCTATCCTTAGAATGTGACTCTACTTTGTCGTCTGACCTCCTTTTCTCCATCTCCAAACATAACTTCCGCTTCGTATTGACATGGACAGATGTTTGTTTACATCATTTCATCATGGTTCATTTAGATACCGTGACAGTCGTGAGACCAGGGGAGGTTATGTATGGCATGACACTAGTGACAGGCTGTTAAAGAATGACGAGTAAAATTGTGAAAAGTATAGTATAGGAAACATTCTCAGAGTAAACTGCTAATGACATCATAATGCAAAAAAAATAGAATTGCAGTGTAATATAACATTTATAGTCTACAAACATAAACTTTTATTCAATTAAAAAGAGGGAAACTAAATAAACATAATACATAAAATTAAGTTTACATCCTCTATATGTAGAAAAACTAGGCAAAATGTTAACAACGTGACAACCTTGAATCTACGCATAATTCAAATTAATATAGTCACATCCTATCTACATCCGGCATAAAAATGACTTTTGATTGGTTGATTTCTTAGGCAGGAGGTTTAAGGTTCAATGGGATGATTTTCAAACTCTATTTTTACTCTACATGGGCAGAAAAAAATTGAGCAAACAGTGCCATCATTACAAGTTAGATACAGGCAATCCATTTCAGCCATTAAACAGGCAACATTAGCAAGTTGAAAAATACCCCATTTCAACATCGTGATGGTGCAGTGCAATACGACCACACTTATGACAGCGGTGACTTATTTTAAATCTGGCCTTTTCCCAATAGTCTCTTAAGATCCTGCTCATTCTATCGTTTTCGCTCTTAACCCTCTTAGCCCAGCACACTGCCACCAATGGCGTGGGTATTCCATTGACGTTATCTGGTTGTCTGGTTCCTGGGTTCCCAGACCTGACAAACAAAAGACTTACGGTCTCACGGATCGCTCTAACAGCCTAATCTGGACCCCCCCCCCAAGAAAAAACTAAATCAGATATCATATACATAAAAAAAGCGGCCATAGCACGGAACCGTGTGGTGTCCGGGTTGAATGTGTTTATGTGTTTTACGTCTGACATCTGATTATTGATAACACCATTCATAAGCATTCTGTGAACGGCCCCTCAAATGTTGAGTGTACACGAACGTTCATCAAAACCATAATAGTGAAATTTCGCTAATGGGTCAATGACAATATGATTGAGAGGATCAAATGCTTTCCAAAAGCATAACAGCAGTAAAAGGTTCATATTTTTATTATCGAAGGACGCAGTGATGTCGTCGACTAAATTAGCTAGTGCAATTATTATTATCATGTTCTTTCAAACTTTTCTCGCATGACTGCGGTGATGACAAATGTTGACGGGCTAGGCCAAGTCAACATCTGAACTATTATTGATCGGAATTTAGGAAAGATCGTACTATATTACAGGTCTTAAGGATTACAGACTTTTGGAATATTTTATGTAACCCTTCGTCCAGGCCCAACTGTTGTAGATGTTGTGTAAATGTGTTCGGTGTGAGGCCTGAGACCGACATAATGAGGGGGACAATAATAACTTTATCTTGTTTCCAGAGTCGCTTCACTTCTATGGCAAGGTCAGTGTATTTAGATATTTTCCCAGCGTAGGTGTTTTGAACATTTACATCATTGGGAATAGCAATATCTATTAAGTAGGTAACTTTGTCTGCCTTTGACTGAAATACTATATCTGGTCTGTTTGCATTGATGGTTTTGTCTGTGTGTATTTCAACGTCCCAGTATAGTTTGTAGTCATCATTATCGAGTACTGATGTTGGTGTATACTTGTAATATGGATCTGAGTTGTCGATTAGTTTGTTTTTTGTGGCTAATGCTTGATGTATTATTTTGGCTGCCGAGTTATGTCTAGCCGTGTACTCAGTTCCAGCGAGAGTTTTGCATGCGCTGGTTATGTGGTCTATTGTTTCCTTCTGTTGGTGACATTTTCTGCAATTATCGTTGGTTATGGATGGATCTTTAATTACGTATTTCTTGTAGTTTCTCGTCGCAATAACTTGGTCCTGGATAGCAAGCATAAATCCCTCAGTTTCTGGAAAGAGTTGGCCATCCTGCAGCCAGGTATATGACTGTTTTTCATTTATCTGATCTTGCGTAATACGGTATCTATGTTTGCCATGGAGTGGTTTCTGCGACCAGGTGTTTATTTTTTCCTGTTGTGATTGTATGGGGTTGTGTGTGTCTGCGGCGTGGTCTAGACATGATAGGTTAAGTGGTGTATAGCTTTTGTCTGCTTTTGCTATTGCTCGATGTAAATTTGTTTGTTTGCTTTGGAAGAATTGCCTGAGCGTTTTTATCTGTCTTGCGCGGAATGACTGTATGTCTATGATCCCTCTGCCTCCCTGTTTCCTGTCTATGGTGAGCCTTTCTTTGCATGCGTTTGGATGTGACATTCGGTGTTTCGTTCTGTCCGTATGAGGATATGGATGTTTTCTATATCAGTGTGTGACCACCTGATGATGCCGAAGGAGTATGTGAGGACCGGTATCGCAAATGTGTTGATTGCTTTTGTAAGATTTTTGGAATTCAATTTTGATTTTAGAAGCTTAACGAGGCGGTCTCTGAACTCTTGTGTTAGTTGAGCTTTGACTTGTGTGTGGTCGATCTTAATGTTCTGATTGAAGCCCAGATACTTGTACGTTTCGTCCTTGTCCATGTTATCCAGCGTTTGGCCAGTTAATATTTCCTGTTCGGCTTGGTTCTTCCATTGGCCTTTATTGATGTGGAGCACCTTGCATTTGCTCATACCGAATTCCATCCGGACGTCTGACGTACAAACTTCTGTTATTCTGAGTAATTCTTTTAGTTGCACTTCAGTGGCTGCATATAGTTTCATATCATCCATGTAGAGAAGATGATTTATTCTCTGCTGATTGACTTTCTGGTGTCTGATGTTGAAACCATAATTTGTGTTGTTAAGTGCGTTAGAGAGTGGATTTAAGCAAAGGCAAAACCACAGTGAACTAAGCGAATCACCCTGGAAGATACCGCGTCGTATGAGTAGCTCCTCTGTTTGGATATGGCCGTCCTGAGTTTTAAGATGTATGTTGGTTCGCCATGTCTCCATGGTTCTTGTAAGGAACTGGCGAAGGACTGGGTTAATTTTGTATATTTGAAGAGTTTTCTTTAGCCAGCTATGGGGTACAGAGTCAAAAACTTTTTTATAATCGATGAAGCAGGTATGAAGATTTCTGTGTTCTTTTCTGGTTTGCTCCATGATGACACTATCGATTATGAGTTGTTCTTTGCATCCTTGGCTTTGTTTTCTACATCCTTTTTGCTCTTCAGTCAGGATGTTGTTTTGGGTGAGGTGTTGTTCAATCCTTTTGCCTATTGTTGCGGTGATGACCTTGTACAAGGTTGGGAGACAAGTGATCGGGCGGTAATTGACAGGGTTTCTGGTATCTGCGTTTTTTGGTTTTATATAAGTTATTCCTTGTGTGAGGAATTTGGGAAGCCTATTAGGTTGTAGTATGGCTTTATTGATTTGCTCTGTTAGCATTTCATACGTTGCACTGAACTGCTTGTACCAGAAGTTTTGCACGTTATCTACGCCTGGGCACTTCCAGTTGTGAGTGTGGTTTATTGTCTCGGCTATTTCCTCTGGTGTAAGAACAATGTCTCCCTGCTCCGCTATGTGTTGATGTTTTTCCTCTTCTTGTCTGATCCATGCAGCGTTTTCGTTATGTGTTTTTGGTTCTGACCATAGGCTTCCCCAGAACTCGGTTAACTCTTGTCTACTTGGAGGTTCCGTTGTTGTTATCTGATTAATTGATGTCATCTTTTGGTAAAACTGTTTTTCACTTCTCTGAAAAAGATTGTTGGCATCTTTTCTGTCGTTGGATTCATTGTATCCGCGGAGTCTAGCTGCATAGACGGCAAGTTTCTGTTTCAGTGTATCGGCTATTTCGGGTATTGTTTGTTGTGGCGATTTAGATTTGAGTCTGTTTATTGTTGTCTGTATGCGTTTTGAGAGGTTGTTATTGTTGGTGTATTGTGTGAGGTGCGCGAGATCCTTTCTGAGTGTGCTAATTTTATTTTCGATTCTAATTTGCCATTTAGGTTTAGATCTTTTGCTTGTGTGGGTTTTAGATCGCTGTGGAAGTTTTTGGCCGTTAACTATGAGTGTGGTTGCTGCAGCAGCGTATATAACAGTGTGGATGTCCTCTAGGTCACTGTCGTTGGTTAAGAATTGTGGTATTATGTTGGCATTTATTGTGTGTAATATTTGTCGGGTGTTGTTTTTAAAAATTAGTCTCGGCAGGGGATCTCGCCAGTACAGGATTGGTGCCACACCATTTGTTGTATTGTGTGTTCATCACTTGTTTGGCAGATTGTGTGATGGCAGGTGGTAGAGTGATGTTTTGGCTTTGTGTGGCTGTGGAAGGTAAGTTTGTGCATGTTGTTTCCGGTGTATGTGGTGCATGATTATGTTCTGGATCTATTTCGAAGTGTATGCTGGTGTTACTGGTTGTGTCTTTGTTTGGAGGTTGGTTATTTCGAGTATGAATGGTATGTCCTTCTGTGATTGATTCGATAGCTAACGAATCATTAGGTTGGACAGCGTTGTCTGGTATATCCTGTGTATGCTCATGTTCTGGATCTATCTCTGTGGGTATGGTAGTGTTGTCGCTTGTGGTTGTGTTTGAGGTCTGCGGGTCATTCTGATGGGGAGTATTTATTTCGTTGGATACAAGAATCTTTATAGCTTGTAGTTCTTCGGGTGTCAGGCGGTTGTTTTTTGTTATGACTCGTTTTTGGTCAATGAGTCTCTGTTCCGTTACACGTTCTGCGAGGTGTGGGTATTGTGCTATAAATAGCCTGTGCAGCTCATGCCTGTAGCCTGTAGATATGGTTTCTAGTTTAGTGGCGGTGTAGTAACAGTGCATTACAGATTTGTTGATTTCAGTGGTCCACTGTAAGCGCTGTCTGGGTTTACCAGCTTTGGTGGTTGCCGGCTGTGCCGGCAAAACATCCGCAGCTGGGTTGCGATCTATGGGTTGTTCTGTTTGGGTTTGGGGTTCGGGTGAGTTTAATCGACGTACCCTAGGCCGTGGTTGGTTGTTTTTAGAAGTAACTCTACGCATCGTGTTCCCACGAGTAGGGACGATTTAAAAGTCGCTCTCCCGGGTGACGCCCGTTCCAGGAGAGAAGGGACTTATATTTACTCCGAAGTTGGCCCAAAGTGCTCCGGAGGATTTGCGACTTTACTGTCGGGTTTTGTTGAGGCTTTCTCCTCACGGGCCGGCCGGTTAAGGCAAGCCCCCCGGTTGCTTACCCCTCACGATGTTCCCCAGCCACGCCCTACTGAAGTCGTTGAAGTGTGGGGCGCAATAACGGTGTGTGACAGAAGGACCGGCGCTCAGCCCTCTGTGGCATTTTTTCCCGGATTTGCCAAACCCCTATCTGACCGAGGTCAGGATAGCTTGGGGAAGGGTATGAGCTTGGTGCTCGGTAGGGTAAGTACCGAGCTCCCAGCTTCCTGAGTGTGCTAGCCTTGGTTGAAATGACCATGGACCCTGCTGGTGTCGTAGCTCTGTGGTGACATTGAAGCCCATCATGAGCCATCCACCGACACAGTTCGCCTGTCAAAAAATCACTTCCTAAGCCCCCAAACGAACGACAACGTTCTAGCACCCGATGGGGGGGGGGTTCATATTTTTATTATCGAAGGACGCAGTGATGTCGTCGACTAAATTAGCTAGTGCAATTATAAACAAAAAAGTGCAGCCCGGGCTGCTGTTCCATTACCCAATGACTACTCCTCACACCGTGAGGTGAGCAATCACTGGGTCCGCGAATCGTGCGCCCTAAGTAGACGAAGGGACGCAAGGATGACTGCCTTCTGCATTCTGGCGGCTAAGATGTGCGCCGCCGCACGGCACACCGGTATTTTGCGCAGTGCAGAAAGCAGCGTATTCCTCATTCCACCTAGGGATCCAATGACCATAACCAGCAGACTTACAGTGTAGTCTGGCCAGAGCCTGCGAAGTTATCCGAGCAACTCCTGATATTTGGTCCGCTTTTCCTCCTCCTTAGAGACGATGTTCACTTCGGCAGGCGCCGAAAACTCAATAACGAACATCGTCTTCTGTTGGTGGTCGCGAAGGACTATGTCGGGCTTGTTTGCCTGTACAAGCTCGAGCGTGGGGAACGAGTAGTTCCAGTAAATCCGGCATCTCTCGTTCTCCACAACGGACTCTATATCCCCTGGAGCGTATGGCAGCACCGGTGTCTCATCGATACCGTATGAGTGCCTTAAATGATAGTAGAGCACTCGTAGAGCCGCGTTGTGCCGATGGACGTAAGCCGTCCTAGCGTACGTCTTACACGCCGACAAGGGATGCATAAGCGTCTCTGGCGCTTGTCGGCAAGCTCTACAATGGGTGTCGGGTACATCTACACCCATAACCCTTTTACGGTATACCAAGGTGTTGAAGACACCGTCTTGGCAAGCCATTATAAAGCCCTCAGTCTCCGACTTCAACCCACTAGACCTTAGAAAGAGAAGGTCAACTGCTCAGACAAGCCATGCTCTTCTAGATGTTTGTAGAAGATTCCATGCATTGGCTTATCTTTATGAAGTCTTAAGAGGAAGTCGACTTCGGCAGTTTTAATGTGGGCTTTTAATTCTGCGGGAGCAGGTTCCGTAATGGACTGCTGACACCTCCGCTTGAAGTCGAGTGTGAGGCTGAGCTCCTCGGCTGCTCGTTTCGCTGCGCTAAAAAGAAAGGTTCCTTTTCCCGCATTCTCGTGCTCTCGCACGAAGCGGATCAGGGGATCGGTGCTGTTCGTTACATAGCAGGCAGTGGCCAGTACTACTCTGTTGTGCAGACGCTCCAAACTCAATAGTCCACGCCCTCCCAGGTGTCGCGGGAGGTATATTCGCGGGACAGAGGACTTAGGATGCAGGCTTCTCTCCATATTCATCCTTTTGCGGGTCTTCGTGTCGATTTCCTTCAGCTCGTTCACTTTCCAGTGTATAGCACCAAAGGTGTATAATAACAATGGGACCGCAAGCATGTTTGTGGCAGCGACTTTGTTCTTGCCGGACAGTTCTGACGACCAGATCTGCCGGAGTCGGTGCAAATACTTGCGGCGGAGACACTCTTTAACCAATGTTGCCTCTTGGACATGACGCTGCGCCACTCCAAGGTAGGTATAAGTGTCTCCGGCGTGCAGTTGTCGCAAGATGCTCCCATCAACGAGCTGTTCCTCATCTCCACTATCTCCGCTTCGTCCTTTCTTGAGATGAACCAATGCACATTTGTCTGTCCCGAACTCCATTCCGATAGCATGACTGTACTCCTGCACCACCCTCAGCGATTGTTGTAGTTCGCGTTGGCCGGAGGCATAAAGTTTTAGGTCATCCATATAAAACAGATGGGTGACCTTGTGCCTCCGGTTATTGGGCGTGCCACAGCTGTATCCTTTAGTATTTCTCAGCGCTATGGACAGAGGCAAAAGTGAGATGCAAAAGAGCAAGGGACTCAAGGAGTCTCCTTGGAAGACACCTCTTTTCAATGACACCAACTCTGTCTGAACCCGAGTTTCACTTGATGTTATAGTGAACCGGGTCTTCCAGAGTGGCATCAGTTGTTTGATGCATCCTACTATCTGATTATCCACCGAAAGACATTCCAACAGCCGCACAATGAGCTCATGAGACGTGCTGTCGAATGCCTTGCGATAGTCAATCCAGGCCATAGAAAGGTTTCGCTTGTACTGCACGGAGTCCTGCGTGACACATCGGTCAATCAACAAGTTCTCCTTGCAGCCAGCTACTCCTTTCTTTGACCCTCTCTGTTCATACACGTCGAGAAATACAGGATTCACAGCTTGAAGGATACGCATGTACAAGATTCTGGTGAAGAGCTTGTAACATGCGTTCAGACATGTTATTGGCCTGTAGTTTTTGGGATCAGACAAATCTCCGGTCTTCGGGAGAAGCACGGTTCGACCCTCGACAAACCAAGCCGGAATTGGCTGCTCCTGATTTAGCCACGAGTTAAAAACTCTAGCGAAATGCCGGTGGCAACTGGGGAATTTTTTCCACCAGTAGGTGTTTATGCCATCCGGGCCAGGAGCTGCGAAATTCTTTGCGCCTCGTAAGGCGTCAAGAATTTCTTCCGTGTTTATCGGATGACGCAGTACATTCAAGTTAGGAGTCCTCCTACAAACGGACTCGAACTGCGCCAAGGCCGGAGTGTCTGCTAAGAAAAGTTTGGGTTGTTCGTAAATGTCCCTCCAAAAGGCCTCCACGCGATCAGCAGTTGGCGGCTGCTCTATGGCTGGAGGCGGCTGTTGGAAAAGGCGAGAAGGTCTTTCGTAGAACATTCTGTTCTGCTCCAGACCTCTCGCCCGCGCCACCAACGATCGCTTAGCAGCGATTAGCATCCGTATCCTGTCAAGACAGTGTTGCTTGACAACAACCAGTACCGCTTGACTGAGTGTATGATGGTCGCGCCTCAACCCGTAGGCTATCTGGCGCACTCGGCGCGTAAAAGGCTTCCCAGCCGCTCTATATTCCATCACACACTGGATACGGGATGCTTCCTGGCGAGCCAACTGGATTTTCGCTTCCATTTGGCGCACCCGTCTCTGTGCTCTCTCAACAGGAGAGTCTCTCACTCTCCCCTGTCTAGCTAGCCTCAGAGCCGCAGCGTAAATTTCGCAATTGATGCTCCAAATGTCAGAGGCCTCCGATAGACGTTCACCAACAACCTCATCCTCTCTCTTCAAATCTGCCAGCTTCAAGGACCTTCCGTTGTTATGCAAGGCCCTTCGGTCCCTGAAATCCCCAGGTGAGACGACTTGGTCGATTTCCCTCTCAGCGGGCCTTACCGGCGAACTTTCAGCCTGGTTAACAGGCCTTCCGTCCGCCGAAGGGGCAGGCTGAGCTGGAGCACGAACATATCCCTGCCTCCGGAGGTACGATACATAATCTCGCAAATTCTGAGAGGTAAGCGTGCTATGCTCTGGGTGCATTTCACACCACCTCTCATACATGCGGGACATGTATCCCCTACGGCGCGGGCTACTGCTCTCGTAGCAGCTCAGCAGGTCATCCTTGAGCTCCGTCGTCCACCTAAAACGGTCCATATCATTGCGGGGGTCGTCATCAGGGCGATTCGAAGCACCGCCACCTTGCCCAACGCTGGCTTCCGAAACCGGCTCGGTGTGGGTGCTTTTCCTTCGAGGTGGTCGAACCCGAAGATAGGGCCCGTCAGGTGGTTAGCCTTAGGGCCCGCAGCCGACATTTCCGGAGGCAGCCGTCCAAATTGCCTCCAGAGGATGGACCTGTGAAGGTTGCCGACCGACTTACGTCCTTTGGCTTCGGTATACCCCTCGGTGTCGCCACGCACCGAATAGCCTCTTGATGTTGGGCGGCTTCCTGGGGGTTTATGAAAACAGCCGCTTCTAACATGAAGAACAGACGCTGTCGGAGTACCGCTCCTCACATGGAGATCCGTCGTGTCCTATTAATTGTGGAATAGCCGATCCTCTGGATGCAGACGCTATTCCACTGAGCTAGTTTTGGTCCGCCCCGGGTATTTGGTTTCCCCGGTACCACCCATATCTGGGAGGCGTTCCCCTATCCGCCACCTTGGGGAGGCGCCACTGAGGGGATCTAGCAACCCCTCGCGGGTTGTTATTATTATTATTATTATTACTATTTTAAAGAGAGTTGACCCAACAATGGCTATAAACTCAGAAACTGTGAGAAAAAAAAAGTAAAGGTACGGTGTACAACATTAAGAAAAAGAAACTTAAGAGCTAAGGGCCTTATCTAGGTTGTTCTTAAAACAGTTCACACTCCCGGAGTTCACTACATAGTCTGGCAAACTGTTCCAGTGTTCAAAGAGTCTGTTTGACAGAAAATGCTGTCGCACGGTTGTCCTGAAGGCTTCTTTTTGCAGTTTGTAGTTATGTCCTCGAAGATTGTTAGTGCTCAGTTTGTAAAGATGGGACAGATCTATGCCAAAGAGACCACGAATGGCTCGGAACGTGATAATCAGGTCACCGCGACGGCGTCGGTCAGAAAATGAAGTTAGACCGAATATTCTGAGCCTCTCGCTATAGTCCGGGCGAGTTGCGCCATACGGAATACGAGTTGCTCTGCGTTGCAGAGATTCCAGGAGGTCTTGATCGCGAACAAGGATTGGACACCAAACTGGCCCAGCATATTCCAACAGACTTCAGAAATTCGACTAAAGGGCTGGAACTTTGAATGGTTGGAATAATGTTTTGCTGCATAATATAATCACAAATCTGTGTAAATTCATTCCAATATCTTGAACGTGAAAGGCAGTCGGCTAATTGGCCCTAGATTATCTAAAGAGCTAGCTTTGTATTTTGGCAAGTGGAATCACTAACAGGACTTTTCACTTATCTGGAAAGTATCGTCTTTCGAGATACAAATTAAGAGTATATAATAAATATATAACGTTTACTGGATAATATAATTGCAGCTTTTTCATTTTTCATATATATAGGTTAACCATCTGAAATGAGAAGGAGGCACTATTTTAAAATCAGTTAGTTGCATGCATGCATTGCATTCAATGTTTTAAACATGTTTCCCAATTATCGATGAAAGTAAGATCCAACAGGGTAGCAGTTTTCACAGTTATACTTGTGGGACTATCGATTATTTGTTTGCAACCGTAGTAGTAGTATTCAAAACACCTTAAAATACTGCTGTGTAGAAGATTACCATTTATATCACGTAAGACAATTGGCGGTCTGTCTCTTATATAAAAGCTCCTATATCAAATGTTAAGACCTTACCGTTAAGGGGCCTGGCTATATACATATGTATTTGTGATGTTAAAAGACGGATTCCCATTTCGAACAGAACTTGCGATTTACTCAAAAAAGTTTTTCATTGTGCAAAAAAACTTGCAAGGCAGAATCATACATTCCTCAAATGTCTGTAATTTAACAACCAAACAAGATATAAAAAACGCTAAATAGGTGGCAAAGCGCAAGCTTTTTTCTTCAATTTGCGTTTTGAATCATTACTGTAGGTTTAAAGGTGACGTCAGAAGCTTGGAAATGCGAAATTTATTTTTATGGTGACCTTTGAACCTTAGCTTTGGACTTTTTGACCTTACCTTTGGATTTTTGGTCTTATCTTCTCTCATCTTAGACACACACACACTGGAGAAAGGGAACAGGCGGCCACGCCTCCTCGTTAACACGGGAACACGTATTCTCTTAATTCTCAGTTTCGCGCGTTATACCCTAGAGCTTTAATACTATATTTTTAGTTGTAATGAGATATATTTATGACATCAGAGGAAGCGTCTTCTGAGATCTAAGATTTAGACCTCTGCTATGACATCAAAGTCATTGTTAAATACCAAACTAAAAGCCTGCTATTGAGGTACATTAATAAGCAATATAAACAAATTACTGTTGTTTACTCTAGTCATCTGTCTGTATGATAGTCTGTTTTAGACTTAGGACGAATAATTAGAATTTTTTAATACTTCCCAGGCACAAACATTATATGACGAACGATTTATATCCAGCTTCGTCTTAAACATTTCATTATGTTTTATGCAGTTAGTACAGTTTGATGCTTCAGAAAAGCATTGCTTCGAACGGTGATCACCACAATATGATGATCAAGTAAGAGATAGTTTACAGAACTTTTCAACATGACATACCACTACACTTGAAACAACGAAGCACTATACAGTAATCCTCTACTGGACAGCAACTCCTCCCGGTGTTAACGTAGCCTTTAGACACCAGTACGTTCCTAGACTCCGGTGGGACTTCAATGTCGACACTGATTAATTCTGAGTTTTTAATCTTCAGTTTGGTTATCATTTTAATCTCATGAACGGCTTCTAAACCATTTAACACTTTAGCTACTATGTGTACCAAAAAGGCTATACGGAAAACTTTTATGGATAAACTGTTTTTATATTTTGTATACTATAGTCTATAACTAAAACTTGGTTAAATAGTTTGACAATAGATTCATAAGTGACGGTACAATTAAACTGATCTTGCCACCATCGCTAGGCTATAATGAATACTGAGTCGGTGTTAGCAGGTCATTCCGTAAGAAAAGCGTAGTAGTCAAAGTGCTAAATAACGTAGGTCTTCCAGAAAAGCATCATCATTGTGGTAGGTGGGGTATTGTCACATAGCGTATATAGAATATTAATTAAGTATATAAATTAAATTAAAATACAAAAACTAAATTAGTAATATATACTAACGATACTTACGAACCTTTAAGGAAGTAGTGAATGAAACGGCCAAGGAGTAGTGTTTCAGAAAATATGCAGGAATTGGTATAAAGTTGAATGTTGAATTTTTCCTCATTGTTTTGGATAAATGTTTTAATTTCTTCATTAAATAAGCGACATTTCGATGTCAATTTTATTTTATTTTTTTTATCCTTATTGAATAATTTGGGCTCGTAATTTGTGGAGGGTAGTCCTTCATTTTTAAATCGCTTATCATAAGTCTAGAGTTCCGAAGTCTAGTTCTGTCAATAGTGTACTTCGAACCTAGTTCATCATTAATGCAGTCTTTGTGTACTTACATCTACGGAATATGTATCACCACGTTGAACTATGGCTTCATTTTTTCAACATTCAAACACCAACTTAGGCACACCTGGATTAATAGTTTTATGCCAAGCGTTCCATCTATCATCGCCACAGATGGAACTGTTTTGTGTTTTTATAACTAAACTATCTCCACAATTAGTTTTCTTATTGAGCTATAAAAATATAAAGCACTCACTTTGCGTAGGCTTTAATGTAGGTTTTATAGAGTAAGAGAAATTGGCAGCAAATTTTTCTTTTAAGAGATCGTTGTTATATTTCATTCCATTATTTAATGTAACCAACAGATCCTTTTCTCGTTATAGGCATATAACTTCAAAATTAAAGTATCAGAGTTTTCGGAGAAATATTTATTATAAATGCAACTGTGATTCAACTTTCTGTAGGGAGATTCTTTTACTTTTCTTTTATAACCATGATCCTGCTTGCTTAGTATAGCAACTTGATGTAGCATTGTCTCGTCTTAGCTTTTGGGGTTGCAGTGCATGTATCACAATATTTGTTCATAACACAGACACCATCGTGATCATAAGAGGCTGGTATATTGGTGGCTCTGGTTTGGGATTTATTAGCAATTCAAACGCTACATTTTGTGTTCTCTAATATTTCAGAGCCACCGGCTTGGCAAATCAGCAACGGCTGTTTCCTAATAGCTGTAAAACATTTATTTCAAATTATTTTTTTTTAAATATTTGGCACTTTAATAAAAGCTAAATGCAAGTAAAAATGTATCTTCCAGCATATATGTAGTTTTATTTATCGGCCGATAAAGTGCGATTAACAAATTTCATAAATTAGTTAAGGCAAAGGGAACCGTTTGATCTTCATAGGAGTGCAATTGTCTTAGTCTTCTAGCTCATCTTTCATAGCGATCTTTCATAGCATTATCAAAAGAATATATTCTGAAGTTTTCTAACTTCAGCAGTTTAAATTTAGAAATTATGTTCGAGATAATACAACCGTACTATTTAGGACGCCCACCACTAGATCATAATTGTATATCAAATGTTCATTAGCAAAATGTAAAAGGGTAGCCCAAAATCTAATTCAAACTCTATTTGCAGATCGAAGAAGTGCTGCGGTATCGTTACCTCTCCTGGTGCTTGTTGGCGGTTACGGGATCCTGTCACTGCTACTGCTAAGCTTCAAAAGTTAGTTGACCAGCTTTCTGGACTACAAAAAAGAAAATACTTCACACACAAGAGATTCCCTTCGAGAATCTTCTTACTAAGCTCGGTTGTTTCAAGAATCATTTGATAAAGTAAAGAAAATGCCCATTAGCACGACTGTAGACATTTGGTTAAGTGGCATATACATATACATAAGTATTGAAACAGAAGATTTGAATGGGAAGAGAAGAGAAGGAAGGAGGCATGAATTACATAATTACTGAAAACATTTGTAACTTCCATGGGCTTTATCCCTTTTTAATATGAACATATACATGTTTGGATACTGAACATGAAATATTTTATGTATAAATATTTCAGAAAATTTAATTGTCAATATAACTTTCTCCTTCAAAGAAGAGCGATCAATAAGGACATATTTCCATATCCTAATAACTTAGACAATATCTGATGCAAAATATTTTGAGTGAAACTATGACCACTACCTACATATAGATAAAATACGTTGAGATGTTTTAATCCAATTCGGGATGACATAAATTGCTCAATAGCTTGAAGCAGGGTTGCCAGACCTAGGAAAATTTCCCTAGATCTAGGGAATTTTACGGCACAATAGGGAAAAAGGGAATTTTTGTCTTTTTAATATGGAAAATAGGGAAATACTGATATATTTCATGAAGGAGAGAAAGTGACTAAGCTAATCATTAAATAAAAACTAGTAAATAAATTTTTGTCTTTTTAACAATAGACTGATTTTAAACTATAGTCTCTTTTTAATTGAAAATAAGCAGCTAAGTTCTTAGCTCAGTTGTGCCAATACCAATAGGAGGTAAGTGACTGTAGTGTCAATAAGAAACGAATTGCTGTTTTTGATACCATTTTATTTAAAAAACCGTGTTCTATTGAAAAGTAAACATTTTTGTAATTTAGAAGATAACCGATCAACCAAAATTGCCGTGTTTTATCGGAATTTCAGTGGCGTAGAGCTGTGCAAATGTGTAAGTAAAAATCCATAAAAACACGCCAATTACTGTTTTGTTGACACCAGTGTTGTTTACGTATTAAACGGCAAGCGCTTTGGATATTTCCCCAGTCAGGCTAATGATCGGTGGAATCAAAATGACAATTGACCACCACAAAATTACAGACCAGTGCTGTTAACAGCCTGCGTCTTGGTATTATAACATTTTTTGTTTGTATATGTATTTAATGTAGATGTACGTTTTTTGGCATATTAAAAAACAAAAAATAAAGAATTGTATATATACTGAATGACTAATAATTCATTTATACCCCAAAATATATTACATATATTTATCTAGGGAAATCTAGGGAATTTGAAGTCAAAAATCTAGGGAAACAAAAAAAAATCATCTGGCAACCCTGGCTTGAAGTACTGCTTAACCTAGACTACCTAAGGTTTTAGTAGAAGAAAAGGGATTAAAACATAAAAAGCAATATCATCTACAAGCTTTGTTTGTACCATTACTGTAGTTGTTTTAACATTTTGGTGTTTAATGAGCGAAATATGAAAAAATGCAAAACAGTCCCCCCCCTAAAATGTACAATAACGACGCTCATGTATTGAAACTTTGTACTCTTGGGGGTCCATTATGCTTCAGAGCTTAAATGCAATCTTATTTCCTGTGTTTACCACATTTACAACAAGTTTATGGAACTAATTTCTATTAGTTCTGGTCTTTTGACTAGAAAGATGGGCATGTTTTTAACGTAAAGTGCACGGTTAATCATTTGGTGACTTTTTAAAATTAATTTTTTTCTAATCTTTTCTTGAATTCACTTTCAGACAGATCCGTATTTTGACAGTATCTCTAACGGCCGGTTTCTCAATGTCCAGTTAAATATTCATCTGGAAGTTAACGGATATCTGTCAGATAAATAATTGTTTAAACAATTGAAGGTTAAGCTTACGAATTCACGTAAATCTTATCTGACAGTTGTATCCATAGAAACACTAACTGACAGCTACCTACCTGACACTTTTAACTGGACATTGAGAAACCGGCCCTAAGTGTTTGATAGATGATAATTTTATTTTAGTCGATAATGACGTAATAATATATTTTCTAAGGGCTAGTACCAAAAATTTCAAAATTAGGCAATTAAATTTTGTTTTGTTAGTGTTTTCCTTTGGAGGTCCGCATTTTAATGAAAAATTTTAAAATTCCAATTATCTCGGAAACTCTTAAGAAGTGGAGATAGTGTTTCATATAGTTAATTTATTAACTTACCACCTCTACTGTCACCTCCACAAATCAATGTCTCGAATTACCAATCACCCTGTATTTGTAATCTGTTCTATTTTTCATTCCTTTTCAACATCTATTTTTAACATAACCATAACACATAGCACCAATAAAGTCAAAAACACCTAAATTAGGAATGAAAAGTTACCACTTGATATCAACTCTAAGAGCCGCTTCACACTTGCCGGAACCGTCTAGTCGGTGCCGGCTAACCGGTCGCAAGGTTTATTAAGTTAGTTTGGAGCTTTCACACGCACTGCAGCCGGTTAGTCGGCAACCAAGTGCCGGGTGGTCGCCGGAAACCGGCTACATGTCAACCGCAAGGCAGTAGGAATCATATACACGTGTTCACATTAGCCGTCTTGCCGGTCCTCAGTTGTTGCTAAACTAGTGGCTCTGTGCGTCTCATAAAAAAGCAGACATGAAATAGATTTGGAAATAGCCAACATTTGAATAGGTTCGATGCAACGCCTTATGTGGTATTTTTACGCTGTAGTGTATCTTTTAGTCGGTTGTGCAGTTCATCAAATGAGGCTATCCACATCCTAAACTAGTAGAAGAATGTATTTTCATCACCACGCAAATCTTCGAAAAGTGTATAAATTGCGGCGAGTTTTTCTTTTTTTGCATTGATAGGATGCACCCAGTAAATCAGCGCTTGTCATCTTTTTCTTCGCAGCCTCCGATATAATATCCATATCGCAATAACACGTTCGCGATCCATGACTCAAAACTACACGCTACTGAACAATAAATAAAATCAATCTTTGCCCAGTGCCGGATACAAAACCGGATGCAATGTGAAAGCAGATCAGCCGGCTAGTCGGTACCGGCTGCGTGTGAAGCGGCTCTAACAATTCGTTTTCGTAGTCCTTCTTTTTTTATGGGGATTCTCCTAAAAAAACTTAATTATACCACTCTAGCCAGGCAAATATAACAGACTGACGTGTAATGTTTTACGTCTCTCATTATCTATATTTATATACTACAATATTTAGATAACGCTATCAACTACAATTTAACAAGCAATATTCTGAAGTAATTGAATTGATAAGCCACAATTACAATTATTATACTATTCAGGATCAAGTTGGTCAAACAGTGTGTAGCTCAAGCCCTTTCACAAGCATGAAGTACTCAAGGCCTGACTTTTATGGAATATTGAGAAACAATATCGAGTACCCACCTATCCTACCATGCATAACTTTCGTATGCGCTACCGAGTAATATATTATTTTTGTAGGTTAGTGTATCATTCACGAGATGGTAAGGAACAATGTAAAGTATGAGTCGATTTTTTTTTTGAACTTTATTTCAGGTGTAAAGCATAATGCTGCGCATATAGTCTGCCTTGGAATAATATTCCAAGTTGAATTTACGTTTGAGAGTAAGGTCACAAATATAGTTTTCACTCAAAATTCTATAAATATTGTACAAATAATATATCTCATACATTTTTTCAAGATAAGAAGTACAACCTGACAAGTGTAACAAGAGCCGTGAGAAATATGAAATAGACATAGTCAGCAAGAGACGAGAGGATATGAAATAACGTGTGCGTATGAGACAGCAGCAAAATTCCCAAGTGTCTTGCTACACTTGTCAGACTGTAAGCATTCTATGACTCCAGTGCCCAAAGTTAGAAGTTGTCAAAATTGATCATTATTGATCCCGCTTCTCTAAGTTTAATTTATAATAAGCATTTGTTGTTGTATGCAAGAACATGCTTAGTGATAATATTTTCAGAACGGTGACGTCTTTTAATTCGATATGTGTGCCTGTTATAATGTGGTGTGACATTATGGACAGCATTTATCTAGAGACGAACCTCGTGATAAAAAGAAAGTGTGATTTTAGAATACGAATTCTACCTACGAATGATAAATAAGAAGTAGGTAGTCCATTAAATGTATATGCAACAGGACGGCAGTCTTTTTTGTTGTAACCAAGTCAACTGAATCTTAGTTACAAGTATTTTATAAGTTTATGGACTACCTGTTGCTTCATTACATGAGCTTAGTATCCGGTATGGATATGGGTGATGCAAAATATTAATATATACAAATCGACTATTTGCATTTAAATGAATAAAAACTGTCGTTCTGTAGAGTTTGTTTTGTTCAAGTTATACAAAGTGTTTTATGTTTGCATTTTTTTGATACTGGACTTCAATCCCTGGACCATGTTACAGCGCTATTAAGCTGATAATTGGAAGTATCTTAGACCATTTTTTCAGTACTTGTTTGGTAAAGTTCTTTATCAAATCACGTAACATTGTAAATAAATATAAAATCAATGCCAGTTGGTTGAAATTTTTATCCAAATCTCCCTTAAAGAATTTGTTCCAAAGATTTAACATATATCTATAATCAGACAAATGGGCGAGACCGAGAACATATTATTATGTTATCCACCGTTGTAGTGTAACGCATGATAACAATAATCACGACCTCATCCAGCCACGCTACAGCGACTGAGCAAAAGTTATCTCAGATTTACTGAAAATTTAGCAGATGGGTTCGTGCCAAGCAATTTGAACGATTTTGAGGCTTATAAGACAGACCAAACATCAAAGAGTGTATATAAAAACTTGTCATCTTGGTTCTCAAGGTATGAAAAAAAACTATGGCGTAAACTCATGTAACTAATTCTATTAACAATCAAAATATAAAGAAAATTAAATATGCGATGGGGTTCTAGTTATGAAGTTGAAATGAAATGGATAATTATATATTATCTTAAATGTATGACAAATATATGCAGATGGTAAACTTGAGGCAAATTACAATAATAAAAAGTTGAAAATTGAAAATGTCTGCTCCAGGTGCAGATGGAAGATTTTAAGTTTAAATTGACTATGGTATAAGAAAACTCTGTTCAGTCAGCACCAGCAGGGTAGGGTGGTGACCACTGCTGTGGTTCTAAAAAAACAGCATACAACCTCATCAGGCCTACAGAACTCCATAACCTGATGGTCCAGGGATCTATATAGCCTCAAGTCGTCGTGGACCCCGAAGTCAGCTACCAGAATGTGAGGCTACCCTCCTTGGGCTACAGAAGGTGAGGCCTTCCTTGTGTCCGTGGTGCATAGCTTCAAGACCCCCATGAACAGCAAAAGAACGGAAAACGGGATAAAACAAAAAATGTTGGTTCCTGCAAACAACAGAAACACCTTAATAACTTGCAAAACTTCACGGTGCACAAGCATTAAAAAATTGAGGCAAATGGCCTTCTATAATCGCGAAAAAATATACATATAAATTTAATAACTTAATCTGAGATCAAAATCAAACATGGAGCATATCGTGAAAAGAAACCAAGCAAAACGCATAAAGAATTTCAAACGAAAATTATACCTCTACAAGTAGATGAGTGGCCATAATAAACTTAAAATACTTACTAATATGTCCACATTTCGATGGACGGGCAATTGTCTTTAATATAAGTAGACATGTAGACATAAAAGGTAAATAACAACGACACAATGACCCTGTGCGCAGCCGCAGACCAGCCAGGTCTACACCGTGCATGCGCGGTGTGGTACAGGAACAGAATCAACAATTAGAACATACAAGCGATCAGATACAGGGCCTATACAAGTGATTATGCATAATAATATATGATATGCCCAAAAATGTGCGTTGAAAAACTAAAAACAATGATAATCCGATGGTGGCGCCATCTAAACGATCTAATCTAAAGCAAAAGTCAATACAAACAAAGAGAAGACATGTATCGTCTGAGTAGACTGTACTGAGTAGTAACATAGAGCATCATCTGTCGGTCGGAAACGGAATGAAAAGGACAGCGGCGTACATTCCACTGGTAACAAGAGGTATTCATTTTCTGGATAAGAGAAAAATAACGATAAACACAATAATGTAACGGTTGGCATGTTACACACCCCCACTACCCCAAAATAAAATTTTTGAGCTTCACAAATTTTATATAGTTTTTTAACATACCCAAAAAAAATTCTGTACAAGAAGAAAGACACTTGTCTTTGTGGCATCAAATAACTAAACTAAAACAGGGTTAATAACTTTAACCTGACACAACCAAAAATGCTCAAGCATGTTATTGTCCACACAAACGTCTCACGTCAGCCGATAATCAGCAGGGCGAAATATATAGACTACTGTTAGTCTTCGATAAAATATTACAAGCAGTAATTGAACGACAATATCGGAAAAACATAAAACTATAGCATGAGTGATGACAAGTAGGACTGGCGTAACACGGAAACCATCACTACGATACGACAATGCGATACGATACGACAATGCCATACGATACTCCAAAACAATGAAGCGATACGATACTCCAAAACGATGAAGCGATACAATACTTCAAAACGATAAAGCAATACGATACTCCAAAACGATAGGGCGATACGATAGATATATGACGTGACAACTGGTGTGGTAGAACTTTATAAATTTACCAAAATCAACAAATTAACCTAAGTGACTAAACTAACCGAAATCACCAATACGATACGGAAGTTGGGCACCAGGAAACAAATAGACTTCCGAATGACACGAAAGGATTATTTGAAAGACAGTGAAGGGATGCATCTTGTGAATGATTTAAGTCACTGGGACGAATCTCAGCATGGGCACATGCTAAAGCTGTTTTTATTCAGACGTCCAGAACAGATTATTCTTAATTAAAGCACCTTACATCGGTATACCAGAATGATGAAAGAACTCCAGGTCAGTACACTCAGATTTATAGAAAACGTATACTACCAAGACTCTCCATCTAACAACAACTCATACACCGCCAAAACTCCTTCAAACAGATTTCAAAATCCAAAAATGGGAAAACGTTGCAAATTGCAACAATCGCGGTCACAAGACGATGCCTATAATAAGACCAAACCTAAATCGTCTCTGCAACAATACGATACGATACCACAAAATCTACTACTACACGTACTGTACCCAAAATTTAGCCTGAGGTGACCTAAACTCTAAGGCAAATGTCTAAAAGGGGTGACACACGTACGAACTTTAAGTACGCGGTTTTTAAGTTCGCGAACTTACTCTGCTCGACGCGGTGACACACGTGAAGCTGAAATAACTCATTTTGATAATTTTTCTAAATAAACAAAACTTTTAACTAAAGTCAAACACAACAAGCGTTGTGCGTCGATAGCCTGCCGAAACAAAGTGGAAGCTCGCTGCTCGCAGTACGAGCCGAGACAAGCTATGAGCAATATTTCAAACCAGTTGGATCGCTGGCGGTTTGTGCGAAGGTTTTAAAGTACGCGTACTTACGGTGACACACAGGAGAAAAAGGACCCCTTTAAGAATCTGTACGACGCGACTGTTGGTTGCGGCAAGGACATCTGTAGTTAGTCTAACAAGCCTAACCACACCTAATACTTAGAAGACCAAGGCTGCGCCTTATCCAAAGCCTGTGAAGCCAAGCAACACAATATTGTCAAGATGCGACAAGGTATTGGGAATGAAGGGGGAAACTTTGACGGACGAAGGAACTGTTATTCATCACTCGCCAGAGTATCAATGTTATAATCGCCAGATTCATTATGAATTATCAATTTTCAGCTCCTTGACATGAAAATCACCCAAAATTCGACCGTCAAAATCCTTAACAGTATACACCAAACGAGACTTGACTTTATGAATACAAGGAATGTACTTAGGACACAGTACAATCATAAAAGCAGCAGTAAAATCATCCGACGCTTTTGACTGCGCAAAATTGCGTTTTAAAACTCTGACTGCTACAGAAACCGAACGTCGCGCCGACGAAGATTGTACCTAACCTTATTACTGTCATAAGCCTTACAAACACGCTCCTCTACCTTACGATAAACATCAGGGATATCTCGCACAAAATCTGGATCCAAAGTGTTCTTCATGATATCAACATCATTGTTGGTATTCTCAGCAATCTTGCCATAAAAAGTACCATCCACAGGGATATTGCGAAAGAAGTTGAGAAAGCTAGGCAAATACCGAATAGTCTCGTGTTTCGCAATCCTTATTCCCTGAGCGATATGGAAGGTATTTTTGTCCCAGGTTTTGTGATTATCCTTAATGTAGGATCAGATAGACGTCACTATGGTGCGATTCACGCTCCGTAGGGTTTACCTGAACGTGGTATCTAGCATTATACCAAACCTTTGGAACGTTGTACTTGGACATAGGATTACGAAATTCTCTGTAAATGAATTGTGGCCCATTGTCGACAACGACAAATTGCGGCACACCAAAAATAAGGAGAACCTGATTTTTTAGGTACTTAACGATAGCAGCAGAAGTAGCTTTCGACAAAGGCTGAACCAAAACAAATTTGGTGAAAAATCACAACAAACACAAAACAATTTCCTTTCTTAGATCGTACATATAAGGACCTAAAAGATCTGGAATGGATGTATGATGTTACGGTATCTACCCATCAAACCAGCTTGAAGAAGGTTGTCTGACTTACAAGTACGACAAATTTTGCAAGACCTCACATACATTTGGATGGACTGCTTCATTCGTGGCCAGTAATGTAACTGCTGTATCCGAGACAAAGTTTTAAAAACTCCGAGATGACCAGCAGTCGCATCGTCATGGTATTGCTTCAGCAATGCAGGCCTATTCACTACGATCGTCCAGTCAGAAGCTGACTCAGCCTAACGATTTATAGGAAGAATATGTTTATAGAGAACATTCTTCTCTACACGAAATGAAGGCTAACTATCGGGATCACTCTTGACCTGTTCCACCAAGGAACTATACCAAACGTCTGGACGAAGTTCAGCCAAATCCAAAACCATAACCTCATCGACAATCTCAAAAGTTCTCGAATCATCAACACCGGAATGACATAGTGCTTCCGTCACCGGAATGTTATTTCCCTTACGATAGTGAATGAAAATTGCGACAATCGATACAACCATCAAGATAAACGAGCAGAAGGGTTCTTCGTGTTTAGCAACCACTGCAACGAAGAATAACCTTCAAGTGCGTGTGCTCCACAAAACAACGGAAATGCTCGATACTCAATAATACTGCCAGAAGTTATTTCCCAGTAGTAGAGTATTTACGTTGAGACTTGTTCAACGTCTTGCTAAAGATTGCAATATGGTGCTCTAATAACCCATCAGAATCCTGAAATATTACACCTCCAACACCCACATCAGACGGGTCGCATACTATAGAGAACGGTTTACTAAAGTCTGGGCTAGCCAACAGTGGAGCATAAATCAACAACTGCTTGATTTCCTGGAATGCCCCATCTGCCTCAGGCTTCCAACAAACATTTTGTCCCTTTTTCTTGCCCTTGAGCAAATCTGTAATAGAGGCGGCAACAGAACTAAAGTTTTTGAGAAATCGACGATAATAGCCAGCCATTCCAATGACGCAGCGAATTTGGGTAGTATGACTTAGGCTCGGGTAGTTTACCAAAGCCAAAACTTTATCGGGCTTGTCATCTACCACAAAACCAAGAAACTTCAATGAACTAAGACCAAATCTATATTTTTTAAAGTTCACTGTAATGTTAACACCTTTAAAACAAAAACGAACATCCTTGAACACTTTAAGGTGAGTTGCAAAATCAGGTGTAACGATAATGTCGTCCAGATAATAAAACACATGGCTCCAATTCTGAACCACGCACCGTATCCAAAAAAAGATACATAACGGAACTACGGTAATCTTTTGAAACATAAGAGACCTTTACCACGAACAGCAAAAGTAGTTTTCAGCTTGGACTCCTTATTAAGATGTATTTGATGATAAACAGACTTCAAATCGATAGATGATAGGTACTTAGTATCCCTAACTTTGGTAATAATAGAGTCAATCAGGGGAGGAGGATATGGATCTTTTAATGTAATGGGGTTTAACTTCACACCGTCAAAACAAACATAAAGGCTCCCGTTCTTCTTTTTCACCAACCAGAAGGCGGACAAATATGACGATGAACATTTTTCGATTATACCAAGCTTCAACATTTCATCAACATGTTGGTTAAGAGCCTGCTGCATCGCGTAACTGAGGGGATTCTGCCTCTGTGTTATGGGCTTAGCAGAACTTGTATTGATGGGTGTAGACATTTGTGCGCCCAATCATATCAGTAGGGCCTATCTCCTGAAACAACTCTACCCACTCTGCTAACTGCTTACGCTCAGTTACTTAAAGATTCCAAACCATTAATAGAATTGACTACACTAATTTCAGTTTTACTTTGGTACGAAAACTTCCTTAAATCTACCATCAATCGGAATTTGAGAATAAAGTCCGTACCTAACACAAACGATAGTTGGGACGATAAGAACCTTAATTTCCATAACAATATCCTTAAATTTGATTGCTAGGAACACAAAACCCAAAGTATTTTGGTTGGCCATCTGCAGTCGTGAGCTGCAAAACGATAATATAGTTAATCTCCAAATTCAACTGCTTCAACAAGTACATGCCTGACGAACCTAAAATTGTACAGTTGCTGCCGCTATTCAGCAATGTTGGCAAAGTTTAATTGACAACGCTCACCGAGATAAGTAAGGTCGATTATCGCTACCACACTTCAACAAAAGAGGCTCTACAGCTAAACGTGACCCTAAACTTTCTTTATTCTGACCTAAAGAGTCACTAACATCATTAACTCCCTTATCGTAAACGGAAGAAATGGAAGCACCTAAAAATTCCTAAGCGTGGCTAGCCATACCTGCCAATCATCACTATCACGACTAAATTTGATTGGTGGGAGGGTCCGAGTTTCGATTCCTGAGAGGAGTTATCGCTTTTGTCCGCTCTGGACTCTGGACCGAAGGTGTTATGCCTTCCAGCCTCCTCGCGTATTTTGGATTGCAAGTATGAGCACAAGATCTAGTGACATTTTTTCTTGCCACAACGGAAACAAAACTTTTTCCTAAAACAACGACAATCCGAGAATAAATGTACCGCCTTATCACAATTCCAACATTCCGAGGTGGTATCAGGAGAAGCAGCGCCTGAACAGTTGTCAGCTGACATGGAGAGAGCATCAACCGAGCGAGATTTGCGTGCTTAGCACGTGAGAAGCGAATCCTCCAACTTTGGACATAAAGTTGTCAGATGGCAAAAAGTTCCCACATCTGACAAAGCCAAAGACTTAACATAGTCAGGTTGGAGATTCCTCAAAATTATATCTGCCTTCTCCTTCTCTGTCAACCGGCAATCTGTCAAACATAGCCTCAACACAAGAAATGAAAGCAATAACTGTCTCCTGAGGACCTTGTCTACGAGAATTGATTTCTCCATAAGGTTCCTATCATAATTCTCACGAAGAAAGGCTTGTCTCAGCTGCTCTACTAGCTCATCCCAATTGCTAAATGAACCTCGCAAAGACTGATTGCGCCACCGTACCCAAGCGTCACCAGTGAGGGATCACCGGCTGAGGCGAAGAAATCTGCAGGAGTACATTCCCTTGATGGCATCAAAGTCTCAACAATCTCCAAAAACTCAACCACTGAGCCTTTACCAGAAAACTTGATAAAGCCCCATTTGAAGACTGGTACCTTCTTGATGTGCTCATGGGCATCCACAGCTGGTGAGAGGTTGCTAGACCCCCATCGGGCGTCTCCCCGGGTGGCGGATAGGGGAACGCCGCCCAGATATGGGAGGATCCCCGGTGCCCTCCAAATACGGGAGGTTCTGGGGATCCACAGGGCGGACCAAAACTAGCATTTTTCGGGAAGTAACACCTCGTTCAAAAACCTGGTTTTCAGCTGGCCCGGCTGAAAGCACCCTGTAAAGGGCCCCTTGTCAGGGTTACGATAAAAACCACAACGGCAGGAAAGGCGGAGAAGATGAGCTTTGGTACGGCGGACCTGACGGAAGTGGCAGATGGACGACTTGGCGATGACATGGATACGTTATCGAATAAGGAACGGACTGCGACCCGGACCGATTACGACGACAAGGCCATGACACAGACTAATTCTCTTTTTTTTTCATTATGACAGACAAAGCAGAAGGAGTAGATATTACGGTGCAGGGGAAGTCGGAAGCCCCAGTACACGCCCAGGGAGGGGAGAAAGCGGCCCAAACTGGTGCGGTAGAAAGTGACCGCAATACACAAAAATCAGACTTCTCCACCGATTGAGGAGTGGAGCAACGCACGGTAGGCGACCAAGCCGCAAAAGCTACTGGAAGGGATAACCCGCAAGGCGGTAAACCTGTAAACCCTTTTATGAGGGTTAACAAAATCTTCAGGAGTCCAACTCAAGGACGATCAATGTCCGTTTCTGAGAGGGACTTGAAATGCGGCAAGCGTGGAGGATAACCCCGCTAAACGCAAAAGGCTAGAAGGTTCTCAAAGGAGAGAAGATGTTGTCATGTCTCCAATCCTAAAAAGACTCTTAGTTGTAATTGATGACCTGAAGTCGGCCATCAAGAGGTGAGTAGACTGGTAGACAAGCTAAAGGACATTGATCCATCTGCAAGTCTAGCTAAACCACCTCCCGGAAAAACAAACTGTGAGACGCAGACAGAACCGACGTCGGTCACTAGTAGCTGTTGCCAGACAGAGGGCCCGTAGAACAACAGGAGAAAGGGTGAAGCAGAAATAGCAGCCGAAATATCCGACGCTATAATAAAGCAGTGCGACAACTTCGATGCCTTTGTTAAATTGGCGGAAAAGGAATGGCCCCAGGAGACGTACAACAAGGTCCAAGAAGTCGAAGGGAACCCGGTTTGGGGGACACTCGACAAAAATGACTTAGTGTTGAGCAGAGAGCTGGATCAGCCTTTATGATAAGGGTATCAGCAAGCTGTTCAAAATGAGGTACCCAGAAATAGAACACCTGGGTGTTGAGGAGGACGGTACGGAAGGTTATTGCTACCTGAAGTACGAAACCACTGTTGTGGAGAGCAAAGGGCAGAGGGAACAAAGTGAGTACTACGTTCACAAAGTGCTGCTGGACGCGGACCAACAGAAAACGTTTTCCAACCTCATAGCACTTAAGGAGTTTGCCATTCACCAAAATCGGTTTGCCACCGCTGTCCCAACTCCAGACTGGGAAAAAAAGGAGAGACTTAAAAAACTCTTAGAATTCCTATTCGCAGGTACAGATTTGGAGGTAAAGCTGTACCTCCCACTGAATAAGATGGGCACCGATCAAAAGCTGGTGACAGTTACAGTGCCGAGCAGTGAGGGGCTGCCGAAGGTGCGGAAAGTACGGAGCACAGAAGCCGTCATAGTCACAGCGGAAGGTCTCAGCTATGCGGAGCTACTCACAAAAGTGAAGCGAGAGGCAAAAGATAAAGATCTGGGCGTTACGATCAGTAACGTGAGAAAGACCAAAAAAGGCGAGCTGCTTCTGACAGTGCCAAAAGATGGTGGAGGAGCTGAGCAGCTCAAGGATGCCATAGGAAGGCTCAACATGGTAGGAATATCTACCAGAAACAGCGGCCGAGGCGCTTTGCATATTCGAGGCCTAGATGGTGTCACAACGGCTGAAGAAGTGGAAGGAGCGCTTCGAGAAGTAGTTCAGGATCCACACAAAGAGGTCGCTCTCAAATCGCTAAGACCAACAAGAAACGGCAATCAAGTCGCAACGATTATGGCGCCGGAAAAGTTGGCGGAAAAACTGGCGGACAAAGGGTGAGTTAAAGTATGTATAGTGATGTGTAGTGTCCAGGAACGTGTCTCTGTGGACAGTTGTAGGAGGTGCTGGGAGACCGGACACATAGCCAGTAGATGCAAGGGCGTCGACAGGGGAAAGCTATGCCTGAACTGCACAGGGCAGGTTCCTATGCTTTTGTCCCTTCTACCAATGCACGTTGAGGAGCCTGCAGAAGCAGAAAACGCGAACGAAGGCAGCAGCTGTATCCCAGGCAGAAGAAATGATGTGCGAGACAGTAAATAAATAAAAAGAAATCATGCTTAATATCCTTCAAATCAACCTAAACAGGTCTTGTGCTGCGCACGATGTGGCGCATGCGCTCTGCGTTGAAATAGGCATAGATCTTGTTCTAACTTCGGAACCAAATGGCAAGACATGTTCGCAGCCGAAATCGCATACGGACTTAAATTACGACGTAGCAGTTTATTTCCACAACAGGAACATTCCAATCATTTGGTTCACAGAAAAACCGGAAAAATGAAGGGTACCGGCTGGATTCGAACCAGCGTCTCTGGCATTCTAGGCCAGCGCGTTTACCAACTGCGCCACGGTACTCCGCACCACAGCCGATACACAGCGCCTACGACCTGTTGTCGACTCCACCGACACCCACCACTCCCCCGTATCCTCCTGTGAACCATGTATTTCAGTCATCCAGGGACATCGAAGCAAGGAGAGGAACTAGGCCAGAGGGTCCCCTTTTGGTGGAACTCTGAAATCGAACAGGAAAGAGCCAACTGCATTGCAGCACGACGAAAACTAGTGCGCATGCAGCGAAAGAATCCAAGGCCAGAGCAAATTATAGCAGAGCTTCACGATGCCTATACGTAAAGTGGCAAAGAAAAGACTCGCAAAACTAATTTACTTCGCCAAGAAGGATCACTGGAGGAAGCTATGCGACAGCCTAGAAAATGATATCTGGGGCGAGGGCTACCGCATTGTGACCAAGCATCTGCTGGGTACTACCCCGGCATATGCATTGTGTGACGATAGGAAAGTAGAGCTCGTGCGTGAACTATTTCCAACCAGACGAGACACGTGGAAGAAAGAAAGCCCAGACGAAAATGTCATCTTGTTCAGCTTGGAGGAATTGAAAGATGCAGCGGATAGATTGAAAGCAGGAAAGGTACCCGGTCCGGATAATATACTGCCGGAAGTCATAAAGGGAATGGTCGCCTCATCTCCCGTTTTCCTGCTGAATCTGTTAAATGGGCTGCTCAAGACGCAAACCTTCCCAGCGGTCTGGAAAAGAGCGAAGGTGATACTGCTCAATAAAGGCGGTAAACCTCCTGGGCTTACATCGTCTCACAGACCTAAATGTCTACTGGACACAATAAGTAAGCTGTTCGAGATAATGATCCGTCAGAGGCTACAGAAAGAAATAGACGATGGAGAAGGGCTGTCGGAGTACCAGTTCTGTTTTCGAACCGGCAAGTCTACCATCCACGCCCTTGAGACAGTGATGGGAACAGTAGAAAAATCCAAGGATAAATGGTGCACACTAGTTACCCTTGACGTCAGGAATACTTTTAATACTGCTTCCTGGGGCATCATAATGAGACAATTCCGAAGGCGCAACATCTCTAAATATCTTCGTAATATAATACGCGGTTATTTCGAGGACTGGACCCGGTAGCATTAGAACGATAGGCTTCGCAGATGACTTAGCTTTAGTCGCGACAGCCAAGGACGAGGTATCTCTATCATACAAGGTGAACCGGGCCTAGCAAAAGACTGACGACTGGATAGGTGATCATCAACTAGATTTGGCTCCAGAAAAGACTGAGGCAGTGATACTACGAGGACATAGGATAAAGAGAAAGGACGTGAGCTTCCAGCTTAGAGGCACAAGGATAATCACCAGTAAGTCCGTGAGGTACTTGGGAGTCTATATAGACAACGAGAGGTGCTTCTCAGACCACACTAAAAGGTCGACCCAGAAGGCAGAAGCTAGAATAGCCATGCTCTCTAGACTGATGCCGAATATTGGGGACCCAGCAGTATAAAAAGAACACTCCTGAACGGAATCGTCCAGTTGATGGTCCTTTACGGAGCGCCAGTTTGGCACAGGGCGCTCAAAAGGAAAAAACATCAGAAACAGCTGGACAGGCTGCAAAGGAAGTCACTGCTGAGGGTAGCCAGTGCCTAGCGCACAGTATCCAGTAAAGCTTTGCAAGTGGTGACAGTGATACCACCCTTGCATCTGCTAGCTGAAGAGAGACGAGACATTTACGTCTCACAAGGGAGACACAGAGACGAGGCGGAAAGACTGCCGACAACAGACCATACAGAAGTGGCAGCAGATATGGTCCCAAACGATGGATGTTGCGCAGTGGACGAAAAAACTGATACTATTAGTAGGAAAATTGGTAAACTGCGAGCACAGGACTACCTGCTATTTTCTGGCACAGGCTCTAACGGCACATGGCCCGTTCCGAGTGTATCAGAAAAGGATAGGAAGAGCTATTGATGACCAGTGCCGCCATTGCGGACAGCCCGACACGGCGGAACATACGATCTTCGAGTGTGAGAGGTGGCTCACATACAGACAAGAAGCCTGTGCAGACTTATCTGAAGATCTGAAGGCAGATAACATGGTGAGATTAATGATCTCCCATAAAGTCTATTGGAAGATCATCCACTGCATGGTGAGGAAAATCCTGAGCACCAAAGAAAGCGAGGAACGTACAAGTGGTGATTAACCACAACATCAACCAGCACAGTCCAGCCCTACACTCATGTTGTTATGTCGTTCGACGAAGGTTCCGTGAGTGGTAGGAGGGCTTGAAGGTAAGAAAAGAGGGAATGGGTTTTAGCCGGTCGGGCCGTGGTGGCATGTCGGATGAACGCGTTCGCGTCCGTTGGACATTAGATCAGAGGACTCAAGCTGGTTCAGCGTCGGGCGGGCAGACTCTCTCTCGCACCTTTCGGGTGTGCGAGAGCTTCTGTCCTTGCGATCAAGCCGATTTCCTAAACCTTCTATAATAAAAAAACATCTGGAGAAGTCCTAGCATGACTGATATGAGTAGAAGCTGCCGCTGATGTTGACTGTGGTTGAACAAAAGGAGGAGACCTAACATCCAAAGCTTATGACATATGACCTTTCCTGTAAAAAATGTGAGTGAGGCGAGAAGATATTCTGCAATGATCAACTGAACCTGAAGGACCTGTAAACCTCACAATCATTTCTCTAACCTTGTCCAAACGATGGGCTACCTCAGCAAATTCATCCTTGAACTCATACTCCAAAGTAGCTGCCTCAGAAAAACTTCTCCCATTTATCTCTTGGCTAACAAAACTCTTAGTATTTGAGGAGCAGAAATTCAAAACGAATAATGTCCGTTTTCATAATTTACGAGATAATCAAAGATTTGTTATAACTTTAATAATGAAATGTGGCCCGAAATTTTTTTTCACGAATATAAGCATTAAAATCCGTAACGAAAGATAACATTTGCATCATAAAACAATTTTTTTGCTTAAAGCCGTTATTGTTGAAAATAGGTTGGATAAAAGTCTTGGGTCTGATGAATAACAATGAGCATTAAGTTTATACTCAAAAATTTGGAGCAAATACTCCACGTGGTATGATTAAAAACCAGAAGCAAATACTCCACTTGAGTAGGTACTCTTATGTACAATTACTTGTGAGTATATTCTCATTTTTGATATGAATAAAAATGTGTTTATGCTCTTTAGGAGGAGAATATACTATAGAATTTTGAAGTGTGATAGTCACCAGACTTCAGTTTGACCGCGGCAGAGTTATGGCTGAGTTCACGTTTAATTTGCGTTCAAAAAAATACTATAATAAACTAAGAAGAAGTACGTGTGATCGTGACTTTAAAGCATTTTTTTGGTGTAGAATCTGAAGAAATAAGAGGTGGTGCTATATGTAACACTGATAAAATATTTTTGAGATACGTAGGTGAGCCGGGATTTCAAACAGGAGTAGCAGAAGATATTGGTGTTCACCAAACTTCTATTTCTAAAGTAGTGACAAAAGTTGCTGACCATATGATAGAAAAATGTGGACGGTGGATAAAATTCCCTAAGCACTCCGGTGGATGGAACAGAAGCCAAAAGAAAATGGCAGTGAAAGTACACTTTTCCATGTGCCGTGGGTGTGATCGATTGCACCCACATTAAATTAAAAAATCGTCTCTTCATGGTGATGAATATATTAATCGCAAAGGGATATCATAGCACCAATGTTCAGGCCACTTGCAATGCAGACGAGTGGTTTACAAGCGTAGACGCATCATAGCCAGGATCTGTCCATGATTCACGGATATGGAGCAACTCCGGAATTTTTAACATCGTAAAGAGAGAGTTTCAGAGATCGAATGCTTTACTTTTAGGAGATGAGGAATACGGCATTGCGCCGTGGCTAATGGTGTCATTTAGAAACCCTAATACGCCAGCACAGCATGCTTATAACAGCTGGTGTTTGTGACTTAAGACAAAAGTATGGGAAAATCACGTAACATAGTATGCACAAATCCCATTTGGGATTCGCAACTTTTATTACTTTCTTCCTCACTGCTTTCACTCATTGTACCAACAAATACTCGTTGACTGACTGCTTCGATAATATTATCAGAGATTTAGAAATATGCCGAACACGAACTTGACAGGCTCGGTCAAGTCTGAAAATGAAATAGCGAGTATCTACTCTTATATACCAGGAGCAGAAACTCATCAAATCGAAATATTTTTATTCATATGGAATGGAGTACAAACTTATACTCTATGTTCATGCTCATGAGAACATACTCGGAGTTTAAACTCTGTTATTATTCATATCACCCCTTATTGAAAGTAAACACAACTGACATAGTATTATATTCCGTTTGGAATTAAATACTTACGCTACACGCACCGACTTTGGACGGTCGGTAAAACATCGGCCGATATTTTATCAGTAGCAGATGTTTGCAGACACACCGGATTTTCACCGGCCAAACATCAGTTGTTTTGTGTTTCTCATGGCTGGAATAGAAGATGCTTAGCGACTATCGGTCGGTAAACAATCAATATGTGTGCAAGGTTGTATTTAGCCACGTATGTCGGTGTGTCACCGGGACGTTGTCGCCGGGGCAGGGACGTCCCGGTACCGGCGGTCTGCAGTGGCTGTGGCCGGCTGCTCGCCGATATTTTACCCGTATTATTTTACAATCGGCATGTATGAAAAGTCCCACTCCATCCAGTGGTTCACTACTGGAATTCGGACGGCCGGAATAAAACCGACCGTCCAAAATCGGTGTGTGTGCAACTAGCGTTAGAGTCTGTTAGCATAAAAACTGTTGTACATGAAAAATGTGGCCAGAACTTATTCAAAAATACGTAATACTGAAGTTATAAAAGAAGCTACAAAATAATAAAGGCTATACCAACATCTTCTTGATTTCAATCATATTCTTCAAAGTCGTCTTGAGGTTCAGGTTGGGAGGCAGTACCTTGGATCATGTCATTTTTCAAAACTTCCTTAAGAAAAGATAAGTTTTTATCCTGTTGCCAATTTACATCTTATAATGATAATTAAGCTGTAAACCAGGCCCTGAAAACACAGGAACATAGGAATAGAGCTGCATCCAGTGAATGTAACTACTGTGGTCTAGATGACGACGCTCAACACACTTTGTTCGAGTGTCCTAGATGGGAGGACAGTCGCAGCTAATTTTGGAGAACAACTGGGAAGGTCTTCAACAGCTCAAACATGATGTCATGTCTCTTAAGGAAAAGGAGTCTCGATGAGGCTAGAGCTGGAGTAGCAGTAGAGACTGCCTATAGGACATACATATACACTGAGCTGTATGACCTTCCTGTACCGAAGTAATGCGCAAGCGGATGCCAGTGCTGGGAGGTTGAAAGAAGAGCAAGGGGTTTTAGTCGGAGTGGCGCCCGACACTGTTGGATGCATTTGAAGCAAAAAATGCCAGCATCCTTCGCCAAGCGGTTTCCCCTTGAAAAAAAAGGCTTTGAAAACAGTTAAAATAACACTTATTCGGATAATACCCTTTTTTGTACCAATTTGTATATGTTATTTGTTATAGGAAAAAGATTCCCTTGGACCAAACGTAAATAATATACTATTTGAAAATAGTTCTTTGAGGATAGTATCCTTTTTGATCCATCATCTGTACTTTGGCGGTTGTTTTACGAAAACAACCTTTTTGAAATGATATAAAAGCTGGACAATAAAATGGCTCATTTGGAATAGCTAACCCCATCTATTAGTCAAAATGACAAATTTAGGATAAAATTCCTTTTGAATTTTTGCTCCTCATTTTCCTCCTGCCAGCAACAGTATCCGGAACCATAGTCCGGAACCTGAAAATCTCTCGACCTAAACTTATACGCTAACTCATGGGACAACAAACCTCGAACATTCATTTTTGAAACCTTTTCCTGGGCCTAAAATTTATTCAACCTAAATAGTACACAGGTAAAATGATCAAAAAGATGTGAAACCTAAATAAGCACAGAGTAAAAGGCTGATAGCTGTCAATAGAAATTAGTTGACCGTAAATACCTCAAGTCAAAATTGAATGATAAGTGGTATACAATAACTGTCTCACAAATTGCAAGTTCAGCACCCTCAAAAGATATATTTCTGCAGTACGATCCTAAATCTGTGTAGTCCCTCTTTTAAAATGATACCAAAAATATAGAGCTTAACCTTAACCTAAAAAAACAATAGGCCACAGACATAACCAAATAGACTCAAAAGTGCAAATGTGCATCAAAAAATCCTGAAATCGCAGTTATATGCACCTAACCATAAATATATGACTATATGGCATACCGTACCACACTATACCGTACTATATACCATAATAATGACATGTCATATATACCTAAAACGCTTATAAAAGATATAGGTACCCAAATATACCTAACAATAGATATATTTGTCTTTTCAAAATATTAGAATCAACATTTTTTATAAGAAATTTCTATACCATGATCCAAGATGACTGAACTAAACATATAACAAAATTAATCCAAAAGTGTGTATTCTTTTATCTTGAAATGCCAGAAGCCTGAGAAAGGAAAAATATTGTAACATCCTGTATATAGCATTGCTTATTTGTATTGTTGTTGATGTTTCGTTCAAAATGTTAGGTTAAATTCTTGATGTGTAAACGTAATCGAATCATCTGGAATTTTTGGGACTGACGGATGGGAGTTCGAGAATGTCATCTGAATGTCGCGAATTTTCTAGATGGTTAGGTCTGTGGTTCGATGAAGTATATAAGGCGCCACGAGTAGCGTGGCAGTAGTTCAGTTCAGTTGAGTTGTAGCTGAGATAAGGTTAAGAGATATTGTACTGAATTGTGAAGTAAAACGGTGAAAGTTACGTCCAGTTTGATTCCTTGCGTGAAGAAAAAGAGGCCGTCGTGACAATTGGTGTCGGAACTGTGGGATTATCCATCAAATTAAGAAGAAAAAGAAAGAAGAAGTGAGTACAGCGTCAGTTAATGCCAGTTACAAGAACTATGGCGTCCGATATGAGTGCATTGATGGCTATGATCCAAGAAATGAAGGCAGATATGAGAAACAGCGTAGAACAAACAGCCGAAATGAGAACCAGTTTCGAACAAAGTTTAGAAAAAAGCTGCAGCCAATCCTCAAGACAAACTTAAGCACCACCAGGACGAGGCAATTGTGAACCTTGAAGAAAAGCTCAAGCACCACCAGGACGAGGCAGTTGTGAACCTTGAAGAAAAGCTAAAGCACCACCAAGACGAGGCAGGCTTGAAGAGTGACTTGAAAATTATTAACCGTACACCGTACGCATTTATACATTCCGTACATGTATACAGCACCTAGCACAATCCCATTGGTCAGACTTGAATTTTGAACCAATCAACCTTCGGGTGCCGTACGTGTGTACGGAATGCCAATCAGTGCCATATGCACTTACGGAATGTAATATAGTTATGCGCATGTCAAACGTATGGCTATGGCTAATTGGCTTGTTTTAATTTTTGCGATTGCAGCTTGACAGGGTAGTTATATGTTTGAAATCGCCACGCATGCTGAGGCAAAGTTACCTCCTAATTATAAATATTTTGAACTGACTCCTGGAAAATATAAATCAAACCTACTGACTGAGGCCAAATAAAAAACGTAATATATCCCAAAATATTGAAACAAATAAACCCATTGCAATTAGACATGGTTCGTATCACTGATTTTATATAACGTTCTTTTTTGTTCTGTTATATTCTTTAATATCTTTAATCTTGTAGGTAATGTATGTTTTCTTTAACCACTAAAACTTAATACTTTATTAGCGTAATACACCAGATGTTGCAATTATTACGTTTAATATTTCGTAGAATAGGACAAAAATTAACCACCATAATTTGTAGTAAGCTTACTGCAGTTGAATATATAGTTTAAAAATGGTTTTCACTTAAATCGCTTTCCTCTTTGTAAATTTTCAGCTGCATTAAGTACTACATTCCGTAAGTGCATATAGCACTCATTTACATTCCATACTCGCGTATGGCACTCGGAGCTTGATTGGTTCAAAATTCAAATCCGACCAATGGGATTATCCTAGGTGCTGTATACATGTACGGAATGTATAAATGCACACCGTACCTATTTTGTGCCTAATTACTATTTTGTGTGGTGTAGTAACTATACCGCATTCACTGAAGAAAATGAGTAAAAAATTATTTCAAACCCATATATTGGGGCTTTACTCGGATAAATCGATCTTAATTTTTCTGTTTATAATAACATCACTGCTCTCAGTATGCAGTTTTGTAGACGGTGTGCATATAAACCCTTGACCATACAGTAAAAATTTACATATATTGTGCATGGTTACTCCGTTTGTTCGGTGGATAAAGTATAGTAACAGTAACCGTACCTATTTTGTGTAGTGTAAGCCAGGTGTAAACTGTGGGGGCAACTAGCATTACAGAATGAGTAACAGGGCGGCGTCAATCTGGCGGACATATTGCAATCCAAAATAATGGCGGCCCAGATCACAGAAACACTGATCAGCCCGTATGTTTGTGATCCGTGCATGACGGCAAGACTAAATACGAACCAATTTTGTGGCAAATACCGTATAACTCAGAAGAAGGACATTCAAATTTCACTCCAAAGGGCGCAGACATGATCATGAACCTAGTTTGTCTTTGGGTGTCCGGTGTTGTTGTTTTAGTTTGCTCCACAGTCCACAGTGTTCATGCATTACGCATTGCTTTATTTGTGAAATGTTTATGCTCTTATAGGAAAATCTGTTTAAACATAATTTTTATACACGAAACTATTTCATGTGAACGAATTGGTTACGGAGTTTGAAGACTTCGAATTTTACGACCACAAAATAGATATAAAGTACTTTAACTTTCTTCTATTTTACATCATACACAACCAACATCCAACCTGTAGGTTGTAGACTGTTGCTTTTGTCTACAGTGTCTACCTTCATGTTAATCATTTTAAAGAATACTATTACAATGAGATACGAGCTATTCAGTGGACAAACTTATACATGCAAGTGACCAACAAAGGTGGAGAAACCAATGTTAAGCAGTGCCTTCTCAGTTCTGGCTGCGACAGATTGGCAACACAGATGGAGATAGAAAATAATGCTTGCAGATGAGGCTTGTTCTTCAGCAAGGCTAAGTAAGTACATTCCGTTTACTTCAAGAAAAAGCCAGTGATGTTATACTGTTCATCAGCCTAAAGACGAACTGTACAAAGTGCCATAGCTAGCAGTTATATTTTGTTGTTGACTATTTTTGTATCTACCTACCACTATACAGGTACAATTCATTTTAATTATGTCTCGAACTTATTTGCTGCATTTCATAGTTATATACTCTCAAAATTTGCAATTCAAGGTCGATTCATAAACTCGCCGTTGCCGTTGACCGTTACATTACAACATACATACATTGAAACGCCTATAAGACCATTCATAGTCGCCGTCCGCCGTCGGGTCTGCCGTTGGGCCCGGCGTTCGACATAACTATAACTATCTTTTAACTTTTGCCGCCCGCCGTTCGTAACCACCGTCGTAGCCGGCGTATAAGCCAATCATAGTCGTCGGTACCGGTCATGTAATATTATTATTATTGTTGACGTGTAGCTGTCAAAAAGATTCTGGAAGATTTCTCGAGTTTTCTGTAATGGTTATTGGTTCTGACTATGTCCATTTTCACCAGTAAAATTCAAAGATCTTTCATAAAGCCAAAAACGCTGATGATAAATCGCATTAGAACATGTTTACATTCACGATGGGAAAACTAGGTTAACGACACGAACGGCGAGTTTATGAATAGCAGTCTTGTGCTACGAACGGCGAACGTCAACGGCGACGGCGAGTTTATGAATCGGTCGTAAAAGTTTTCCTCATAAGCATTTCTGTGATTTGACTAGACTGTGAAATTGTGTATCTTAATTACATTTCAATTAATTCTAACCTTCTATCTATGACAACTATTACTGTTGTTCTTATGATCAATAAAAAGTATTTATTTTGATTTATTTTGGTTGGTATTCATAAATACAGATGTTCATTTTTATAAAGTGGAAGATATGGCTGAGGTTTTCATTTATTTATTTATTGATTGTTAGTTTCATATTATTTTTTTACTTGGCATACCACCCCACATAACACTATATGGATATGTACATCCACAGAACGTACATTGGATATTCGAGTTTGAACATGTATATTTTGAATATTCATAGGACGTTAAATGTACATATGAAAATATGAAAAATGATATACACTAGTGTAATATACTATGTACATTCACGTAGATATATTCATATGTGAATATACCTAGGATGTTGGTCTGTGTATAATATATACATCTAGTAGTTTACGCCTCCACGAAGGACAGCTAGTGCCGCCGTTGCTGATTTCTAGCCATTCCGTGGGTCGCCTACAGACTGCTATCAACCGGCAGATCTGACAAAACGGAACTAGGTCCAGACACAACGGGTATAATGGGTGAAATTACCCATCATCATGTACTTGGAATGGTCTCGGACTGTATGGTTCCCCAAGCGCATATAGAGCGATCCTATAACGTCCTTTTCCCAGGCAGGGACGAAAGGAGGAGGGACGATTTTATATCAGCCTCTGATCTTGCGCTATTTACAGATGGCTCCAAGTCTGAACTGGGGGCAGGAGCGGGAGTAGTGGGTACCAATCCAAGAGTTGAAATTTCAGTCAACCTTGGGAGGTATACCACAGTCTTCCAAGCAGAAATAATTGCCATAAAGCTGGGAGTCAGGGAACTAATCAAAAGGCCCCTGACAAACAGATCTATAAAAATCTTTTCAGACAGCCAGGCTGCATTGAAAGCACGATGCTCCAGTCGGGTTGATTCAAGACTGGTATGGAGCTGCATGCACCTCCTCAACAAACTCGGAACGGGAAACAGGGTATCCTTGATTTGGGTTCCGGGTCACTGCGGAGTGGAAGGCAATGTATTGGCCGACACGCTAGCAAAGGAAGGAACTGAGTCTGTGTTCATAGGACCAGAGCCATTCGCGGGCATTGCAAAGCACCGCTAAAAAGACCATCTCGGACTGGGCAGTGAGGAAAGCACTCCTGAACTGGCGAGATACACCAGGGCTATTGCACTCGAAGGTGTTTATAAGATACCCCTCGAGTCAGCCCCCCCCCCCCCCCAGGATCATGGAATCTAATAGGTACGACCTCCGCATTCTGGTCGGTCTGCTGTCGGGACATGGTCGTCTAAGGTACCATATGCGGAAGTTGGGTCTTCAACAAACTTCAAACTGTCGCTTCTGCTACGTGGAGGACGAAACAGCGGAGCACATTCTTTGCTCCTGTGCAGTACTGGATAATGCCAGGTTCCAGATATTCGGATTTGCCCAACTGGAACCTCATGACTTCAAGGAAGTTACACCCTTCGTAAAGAGGTGCGGACTGTACGGTGAACTTTAATAAGGTGTGAGCCACAATAGACACAATTGAGTCGCAGTGGAGGGAGGCAGCTCTGCCCCACTCACTCTCAACCTAACCCAACCTAGCCATTCCGTCGTTCGAGTCCTTTGACGTAGTTAGCGTGTGTGTGCTGGTGCTAGTTGTGCCTGATTACCTAATCGAGTGAAATATTGTGCAATGTTACTTACCTTCTGGCTACCGATAACACTCGCATCCAGCCTTTGAAGTCGTAAGCGGAACAGTTAAACCACCTACAAAATTGTATAACCTTGATTGCTTTGTAATTTTAGACATGCCATTCAACGGGAAAGGGATGACAATCATAGTAATCGATTATGCCTAGTATTATTATTGTAACTAGAAATTGAATTAATAACAATACATAATGAAAGTATGAAGTTCGTTTATTTCTCTGCCTCTACATTGAACTTTCATACATTATGCATGTGCATTAAAAGTACATGAATGTGCATTTAATGGATATACCATGGATATGTGAATTCGCGACAAACGTACATGAAATGTAAATTTTTTTGTGGATATTTGTGGATATACATATCCACTATATGTACAATGTATATACTTTGGTATGTAAGTATATACATGGTATATATGTTATGAATATACATGTTCATACCTGGTCTATGTTACATATTCTATGCATGTACATTAGACGTACATATGTACATTCTATGGATATGCATGATGTCTATTTGACATCCATTGGACATTTTTGCTCCATTTTGATATACATATCAATTGATTCGATATCCAATGTATGTAAATTGTATATACTTTTGGTATGTGGGAGCACATAAAATGTCAGAACGATACTTCCAAGGTGGTGTGGAAGTTTTTATATACTAGGGTAATTAGATGCAAGATTAAAAAGCATGGAGCTTGAATACCCTAGTTTAGTAACATATCGCATTTCTTGCTAATATTTTTTACTCTGTTTCATGTGGTTACTTTATTCAGTTTAGGTCAAACTGAGAACGAGGTGAGTAACGAAAACATTAAACATACGTTTGATAGAACTTTAATAAAGAAGAGTATTATCATTATTATTGTTATACTTGAATGTATTTTGTGATAATTTGTATTATATTACTTATAAATTACACATACAATAATCATATTTAATATAGTATTTTCATTTTTTTGCTCCTATTTTTTTAATTTTTGAGCCAATCACTAATTGGTTGATTGAAATCAAGAATCAGCCAATCAGTCAATGATAGTCTATCGTAAAAAAATCATCAATAAATGATCATTTTGACATAAAAAGGTAGAGCGCAGATTTGCGCAACGATGTAGCAACATCGCATTGAATTCTTGATACATCTGGCTACCATGCGGCGGCAAGACATTGACATAAGTCATTCGTGTTTCCAGTCAAATAGCACGGAATTGTGTCCTTAAGGCCCGGTTGTATACCTTCCAGTTAAGCTTCGAATTTAGACGAAATGTCAATTGTATAGGTTCCAGTTAACTGCCACCTGTAGTTTAACTGACAACCGGTGGATTGGTACCAGTTAAACTTCAACCGTCGGTTAAACTCATGCGCAGACGTAGGTATTGTTTGGATTTAATAATATGTTGTTAAATGTTAGCTACTTACAAGTGGCAGTTGGTAGGATACATTTTACGTTTTTGGTCAGTTTCGTCGATTAAGATTATCCCCATGGTGTCCTCGTGTTTTCAAATGTATTGGAAATATGTGTAGAGATTCCATAATTTGTTTTGATAATTTTTGATCACCCTGTGAAAGGCAGCCACACCACGGCAATAGTTAAAAATTCAATGGTAGAGCGATGAAAGAAAGGCGCCCAGTGACGAGAGAACTGAGTGACAAGAGTCGATCAGAGTTAACTGTTCCACAATAAAAGAAAAAAAACACATTTTGCTCCACTTCAGTATCACCTATCTTTGTATAAGTTCTTCACAGATCTTTGTCAATTTCAAAGCATCGATCACAACAGAATTTTTCACGCCAGATACCTAGATATTAAGCAAAACAGTAGATTCGCCATCACAATGTCATGCTTTACCTACAATCCAGAATGCCGCTTTTATACAGAGAACTGAGTGACAAGAGTCGATCAGATTCTCGAGCCGAAAAATAAATGGAAAACAAGACTTCTGCCTTCGAATATTATCCACCTTTAATATTCGAAGACCTCTGCCATATCCCCATTGACTCAAACATTCAATCTCATATCACCCCTATGGAGAGGCGAGAAAGAGATCTTTTCAAATATACAAAATCATGAGCCACCATTACTCCATTCGTCTGGAAATATTACATATTAGTAATAAAACAACTCTCAGGGGTCATTCTCTGAAACTTGCCAATGAAAGGAGTCTTCAACTGGCTGGCCGTGGCTAACGAGAAACTTCAGGCTATGACGCGCTCCACGATTTATATTGTCACGTGACCAACTGAAGCCATTCGACAGATATACGAGATCAGCAGGTTGAAAGCGAGAATTTATTTATTTTTCAATATTTCAGTATTTGTTAAGGATTTTCACAGTAAGTAGCGTGGTAGTTTACAGTACCTCAAAATCTATCTAGTATACCGCTCGAACTCTAACCTTAAAAATGTGATTCTTGATTCTGTATTGAAATTTCAACTTTAAGCAACTCTTATCCAAACAGATGACACAATCAATAAGTAAAATGATCCAGACCATGAGCTAGCAAGATTTAAGTTTTATAATTTTTCTGGCTTGATCATCTTTAGACTTTTTTCCGCTGCCTATTGACAAAATTATTTAACATTATTTTACAATCAGTTAAATTGATCTGAATCATTTTTGTTTCAAATAGGTCACCACAGTCACATTTTTCAAGAATAATATTGGACATATATTATTAGGCAAAGCTCATGTAGCTCTGCCAGCTGATTTGAGCCGGTCAAAAATTTGTGTAACAATTCTGGATTATTACAAAAATGTACGTTATATGCCATGCAATAGTTCTAAAGTTAAATCATGAGGTACTTCAAAATCAATATCACTATTTAAAAGGAGCCATTGAGTACAAATTAGGCATTGCTTGTTTCGAAGCACCAATATATGCAAGAACTGTTAAATCTTTGGAATGGAGTCCAAGGAAAAGTCAGGGACTAAGACACAAAGAAGATCATCAATATTAACACCATGCACCAGCCGTTCATCATATTTTGGCAAAACGCTTTTCAGAGGAATATTGTCTATTGCACATAAAAACAGAACAGCATTCTTGAATCATATCTTTCTTTCACTTTCTAGTAATTGAACGAAACTTATATAGAAATTTGTACGACTTAGTTGACGGTAAGTACTGACTAAACCCAGCTTCTTAAATACCATTTTCAAAATTTCCTAACAAAGATATAATCAATTCTATAATTATTGAACGTATATATGGTATTAGAACCAAAAATGCATCAATTGTGTTTATTATTGTTGAAACGGTCTCATTTCAAAAACTTGGGTGATCTTTGGAAGCACAATTCAAAGCAGCGAGATTCTTTTCATTAAACACATTTAAGGCTAACTTAACATTTTGTTTCTGTATATGAAATGTGAAAACTGCCATCTTTCACTAAAGTATTTTTTCTAAATCATACAGGTGTTCCAAATTTTTGAAATCAGTAGTATATACACTTGGCCACTATCTATTTCGTTTAAATGTGTATCAAATTTGGGAAAATGAAAAGATGATCTTTTAATTCTTTGACGTATCCAATTGTAATTATTTTTGATAGGTACATTTAATTATATATATGCACAACATCAAATATAAAAAATAACTTTCTATTCATATCACAAAAAGGATGAGGAACAAAAGTCTGTAATATAGTGGCTTCTGAAAACATTGCAAAAGCTTTCAGGTTCATAGCATTGTTGTTCAATGTTAAACTTATAACTTTAAAACCAAACACTGTCGTATTGCTTTTAAAGCTTAATGAAAATTACATCTAAATGTATGTTAATTAAAAACTCATGTTCTTTTGAATAACAGAGTTTGGACTTTAAATATTCTAACCTGCCTCTAATACTAGCATCAGTGGGTGAGAACTTACCAATCAACTTTTTGATATTTCTGGGATGTAAATAAATACATTATTTACTATTATAAAATGATATATATGTTGATGAAGAATGAACTTGCAAAGTTGAAGCGATAATCAGTGTACTTCCCACATATCTTATGTTATTTGCTGATTGTTGACTAAGAGTTAACTGTTCCACAATGATGGAAAAAAAACACATTTTGCTCCACTTCAGTATCACCTATCTTTGTATAAGTTCTTCACAGATCTTTGTCAATTTCAAAGCATCGATCACAACAGAATTTTTCACGCCAGATACCTAGATATTAAGCAAAACAGTACATTCGCCATCACAATGTCATGCTTTACCTGCAATCCAGAATGCCGCTTTTATACAGGGTTATTCACGTTATTCGACACGGAGCATTTTGGCTAAAGTATTTGATAAAAAAGAAAATATTAATTTCGGATGGATAGAGATCCATAAAGGCTACATTTTAAAAATATTTTCATATCATACAGGGTGTCCCAAAAACACGAAATGTATCAAAGTTATGTTTTTTCACATAGAACATCCCGTATATTATTGCATATTCGGATTCCTTGGTGAATTCTAGTGTGACTTTATGTATCATACATGGAAATTAAAGCGAACCGTTCAGGTGTAAATCACCATTTTCGGTATAAGTAGATATCAGGAAAAATTGAATATCGCAGCGATTATAAAATTTGGTAGACTGTAACTATGCCGTATTACTAAGCATACAATGCGTCAGCTTCGACGAGACTGTCAAAATTAAATTACGTTCATGTTCGGAGAAATCGGTCGATTAATTAAGGAAAGTTCGATCAGCGATAACTTGATTTTTTCAAATGGGAATGCCTAATTTTTTTTATACGGTTAAACGTAGAATTTGATAGCCTTTCTAATGATATAAGGTTGTGAATATCAATCTCTGGTAGTTTTCATTTAATTTTAAATTTTCAAAAAATCGGCGTTTTTCAATTTTCCTACTTATAAGCAACGTAGCAGGCCATGAAATATAAACAAAAACCTGTTCAGGTAGAAGAAAACAACTAACTTAGCAGAACAATACACACGAACTAGACTAAAGGGACATTATTATAAAAATTACTCACAACAAACAAAGTCTAACCAGAAACAGCGGCGGAAACATATCTTTGGTCAAAGAGAAGCTGGAGTATGGCAGAAATGGATTTTTTCACGGCCTACTAGCTACTGCAATGTACTAGAGATTGTCAATTTCCAAAACCATTCAAAATTTTGAAATGGAACGAAAACTACTAGACAATGTTGTAGGCAGTTTATTATTTTCATAATAACATTTCACATCTAATGATATAAAAAAGTATGCAATTCTGTCAAAACTCAAGTCAAAGGACCTCTGACTGGAGTTCTGAAAATTCTTCAGTACCTATGAGCAAGATCGCAGAAAATGAAGAATGAATTAAAATTTGTTCACATTATAAAACATAACTTAAATAGCAGAAAATTTAAATCTGATTTGTCAGTATTCCTTTTTTGCAATATTGCTAATAGATATTGAGAAATAGAAGGGCTACAGTCAGAGGTATCGACTTCGACGCAAATTACTACTTTTTTACACCTTACATATGATTGATAATTGCGTGCTGGAGCAACAGTCGCTGGTTGTTCTTGTTTCATATCAGGGTTTTTAATTGTTTTGGAAATGTTTAACCTCTAGTAAATTGCGGTAGCCAGTAGACTGTAAAAAACATCTATGACTGCCATACCCCAGCTTCTCTTTGACCTTAGATATGTTATCGCAGTTGTTTCTGGGAGAGTTGATTTGTTGTAAGGAATTTTTATAATCTTGTCCCTTTAGTCTAGTTCGTGTGTATTTTTCTGCTAAGTTAGTTGTTTTCTTCTACCTGAACAGGTTTTTGTTATTATCCCATGGCCTGCTACGTTGCTTATAGGTAGGAAAATTGAAAATCGCCGATTTGTGTGAAAATTTAAAATTAAACGAAAACTACCAGAGATCGATATTCACAACCTTATATCATTAGAAAGGTTATCAAATTCTACGTTTCACCGTATAAAAACAATTGGGCCTTCCTATTCGAAAAAATCAAGTTATCGCTGATCGAAGTTTCCTTGATTAATCGACGGATTTGTCCAAGCACACATGTAATTTAAATTTGACAGTCTCATCAAAGCTGACGCATTGTATGCTTAGTCATGCGGCAAAGTCACAGCCTTCCAAATTTTATAATCTCTGCGATATTTAATTTTTTCCTGATATCTACTTATACCGAAAATGGTGATTTACACCTAAACGGTTCGCTTTAAGTCCCATGTATGATACATAAAGTCACACTAGAATTTACCAAGGAATCCGAGTATGCAATAATATACGGGGTGTTCCATTAAAAAAACATAACTTTGATACATTTCGTCTTTTTGGGACACCCTGTATAACATAAACATATTTTTAAAATGTAGCCTTTATGGGTATCTATCCATCCGAAATTATTATTTTCTTTTTTATCAAATACTTTAGCTATAATGCTCCGTGTCGAATAACGTGAATAGCCCTGTATATAAAGAAAATAACAGCCTTATATTTCCACTTCTATCCTATAAAAACAGCCTCCATAAGGCAACAGAAACAGGTGTAAAATAGGTAATATGAGTGTAATCACTTGTAATTATAAGGATTAGAAGCAAACGACATGTGAAAAGTTTGATTTGAAGTTGAGCGGGTTGAGCCTCAGTTGATCACGTGATTTTGACGCACCATAGCCTGTTAGTTTTAAGTCAGTCACGACTGAACCGTGGCTGACGTAAGACTAACGCTGAACCGTGGGTTCTCTGCTTTTCGTTTCTGCCTGTACGCGTACTCTGTGGTCTGAAAGTTTGCGTTTTGTGGTTGTTATTTTTATTGTGCTGTGTCACTTTAGCTGAAAGTAGGATTATGGGATTATCCTTCAAAAAAAAAAATAAGGCTGTACTTAAACTGCCGTTCAACGGCAGCCTACTAAAATGCCGTTAACAGATGTGAAGTCATTGAAGTGACGTATTTGACGGCTTTGTAATCGCTGTACTTAAACTACCGTCAAACGGTAGCCCACTAAAATGCCGTTGACAGCTATGGCATCATTGAGGTGACGTATTTGACGGCTTTATATTCCCCGTGATTAAACTGCCGTCAAGCGGTAGCCCACTGAAATGCTGCTAATCATATTCGATTTCTTGTAAAAGGCGCTATATTTCATTATCGGTTATATTGTTTTTGACTAGTTTGCATTATAGTTGTGACAATTTTTGCTAAATTATGGGAATCCGGATATTATTGGCATTGACTGGAGTAAGTTTTCCAATTAGTTTTGAGCCGCTCAATGGGCAGACTTGTTGTTTGAGCAAGGACCTAATGTATTGAAAAATCTTGAAAAGCTATGGGCCAATGATACTGATGCTGTAATTGTAAATGTTAACAATAGCGGCGAGAATCAGACTCAGTTTTTCGTTGTAAGCAATGATGAAGTGTTTTTGTAACTGAGCTGTTGGATCGTCATTTCAGTGGGCTTTCATTTGACGGCAGTTTAAGTACAGCGATTATAAAGCCGTCAAATACGTCACTTCAATGACGTCACATCTGTTAACGGCATTTTAGTAGGCTGCCGATCAGTGCTGCCGTTTTAGTACATTTTTACTATTTCTAGTACATTTTCGACGGCAAAGTACAATAGTACATTAAGGCTTAATTCTAGTACACTTTCAGTTTTCGTAAAATGTACCAAAAACTCAATGTATTTGAACGTAGTGATCGTAAAATCTTCATTGCATACGTCGGAGCTTCTCAGATGGATGTATCATTGTATAATGCAAGAAGTTGTATGGTTGCAGAGCTTTTTGCTCTTTAGAAAATTATAGCGGTGCCATGTGGGTCTGTGGCTCAATTTCCAGCTCATAATGAAATTCACGGATTTTAGTACAATTTAGTACAATCTAGTACATTTTATTGCTTTGATTCAGTACAATTCAGAAACGCACCACGGCAGCACTGCTACCGATTAACGGCAGTTTAAGTACAGCGAAAAAATAAAGGAAAAGAAATTGTCACGGTTCAAAAAGACACTATACTATATTTCTAATTAGGAAAACCGATAGAAGAAAATAAATAAAAGTATACTTTGGCTAATAACGAGGGTTCACACCTATCAGGTGCTACAACGCAACAACGCCCCACGTAATGTGGTAAAATTTCATATTTGATTTAAAGGGGATGGTCTATTATGTACTTTTAAAGAAGAAAATTGGTGAAAGAAGCATTTAAAAAAAAAATTGTTAAAACTCGCTATTTTCACTACACTTTCAAAACGTACCCGAACAATACAAGACAATTTTAGAATCGAAAACCCGCATGACAGACTTCAATAGTGTCACAAAGATGCGGTGTTGCCCGCGAGCAGCAGTTATCAGCTAATGTACTTCACGAAATTGTGCAATTGCAATTTTTTTAGGTTAGTGACTGAGAAACACAGAAAATTCAGTCAATGTGTTTTGGAAAAGAAGAAAATAAATTATTTTGGGACTTTCATACGCTGATGTTCAAAAGGGATTAAGTTTGACCTGTTTTTGTTTTAGCAGAAACTGAAATACTCTCGGGGGGGGGTACAAAAATTTTTTATTAGTAGTAGAGATCTTTATTTAGCTATTAGCTATTCAAATACATAACAAAAAAATATAATAAATAAATTATATGAGTCTATTTTGTAACAACTCTTTGACTCGCTTTTTGAACATAAAAATAGAAAAATTCTTCATCTCACTCGGTAGTCTATTATAGTCCACTACGCCTTTGTAAAACACCGAACTCTGTTGTGTCCTTGATTTTCTGGCTTGCTTAACAATATAATTTTCTTTACCTCTAATGTCATACATATGTACATCTTCAAATTTAACTAGAATATGTTTCAAGTAGTCAGGAACCAGATTAATATTAATTTTATGAACAAAAAGTAACATGCTATATCTTGCATATGCCGTCCCATCTAACCACTGTAATTTTTTTAACATACTGTCTAGTGAAGTCCTATAAGTACATTGCAAAATACATCTCATAGCTCTATTTTGTAGAATTTGTAACCTTTTCAAATCACTTTGTTTTGCCATGTATATAATACTCGGGCAATAGTTGAAATGTGGCAAAATTATTTTATTATACACCAACTTCCTCGAATAAACTGTTAAAAACTTGCTGACCTCCGCAAAAGTCCAATTTTTTTCCCAACTTTACTGCAAATGTAATCAACATGTTTCTCAAATTTCAAATCTGCACCTACTATAACCCCAAGATATTTAATTTCATTTACCATCTCAGTAACCTCCCCACATAGATTAAAATTTAAATTTCCCTGCTCAAATTCCAACTTCACACCACTATTACCTATTATCATGCTTTTTGTTTTTTAACATTTACATAAGTTTATTTTTATCTAACCAGTCTTTTAGATTTTTGAGTTCAAGATTCATCCTTTCTGCAAGTCTATTTGCTTGCGTTTCTTCCAGATATATGATGGTATCATCAGCATTCTGTAAATACATACTGAATATCATTTATATACATAATAAACAATAGGGGCCCTAAGATACTCCCTACGGGGGGGCCTGGGGGGGCTCGCCTCCCCCAGACGTTACTGATATAACTATTTTGAAAAATCTAACCAACCTCACCTCAGGTAAGATTGTCACCTGTTCGGATTTTAGTGGCAACGGTCCAACGTCATTCGCACGTTTCAATGATGTATTGGAGCTGATATCGGCCAAATATAACAATAAAGCTTAATCACAAACAATATTAAAGCGACCGATTTTACATAAAAAGCTAACATACAAACTAAATAAAACAAACCTACATAATACTCAATCACAAACATGCACCAGCTAGAAACAAAGGAACATTTGAAATAAGATATCTTTAAATTTAGATAGTTAAAAATGTAGAACGATTCACGATTTTTTGTGTTATCCTTGCGCAGCGCAGGGGCCATGCTAATCTTCTCCTCTAACGTTTCAATCACGTTTCAATCTTAGTACATTTACGCCTGTACGGTCGAAGCGATGTTAAATATCGAGCAAATGTCGGCAACACCGCATCTATTAGCAGCAGTATCTCGCTTCTAAAATTGTATTGTTCTGTGCGCATGCGATACTGAAATTTATGTTGAAAATACAGTTTTATAAATTTTTTTCCAAAAAACGTGCTTCTTTCGCAAATTTTATTTTTTTAATTCACATAACATGCCATCCTTTTTACATTGATGAAAACATTTTTTCAAATCGCGTGGGCGCCGTTGCGCAATAAACCCCACCTATCATAGAGATGTTTGGCCTCTTACCCCTACATTAGAAATGTGGAATAATTCAATAATAGTACAAGCACTATCGAGAAAAGTTTACAAATTCCTGCAACAAGGTATTACTATTCCTAAAAATCGAAAGTTGGCAATCATACCTGAGATTGGGCCCATCCAGCGCATGGAACAACCTAAATAACTATCTAACAGATAATTGATAAAGCGCTTAAATACTAAGTTTGCTTAAGTGACTAATCAAATGTATGTTTCAGAGAGTAGTCCTGTAGGTAGTTTGCTTGATTGTAAACTTAAAGACTAATGTCACCTGCATTCCTCACTTCTGTGTGAGTGGTGGCTAGAGTGGTGAGAGTGAAGGTCCAAAGCATCAAGCGGTGAGTGATAAGTTACATGCAGTGTGGTGATAGGATGTATGGCATGCAAAACAGATGGATGCTGGTGAAGCTCCTACGAAGAGACAAGCAACCATGCAGGGTTGCAGAGTGTAGAGTCCACATACACAGAACAAAATCGAAGGAAGATAAAAAATGGCCTGCGGGCAATGAGTAAGTATGAGTTTATTACTATTGTTACAAGTCTTTAGTCCGATTGGGCAAAGAAACACTTGGTACGGATTTCACTATTTATTTTCACTAACTATCTACACTACTTAATAGCCTAATTTATCTAAAGTCACTACACTAATTTATATTGATCCTTAACTTCACTAATTTCTGTCACAGTTCATTTATTTCGCGCGCGCCACTGGGCTATCGCGTATTCGACTGCTCGCTTGCACTGTCTGTCGGTTGACTCTAACTGTCCGGCCGTTCGATGCGCCTATCTATATATCGTACGGAACCTCGGCTCCAGAAAGATCTCGGCGTCCAGACAATTCCGTCCACTTCCCGTCGCGCTCGAACGACTTCTACGCACTGTCGGCCGATTTTCTGGAAAAAGACAGGGCCGGACCGGCACACTGCCCCCTCCTTAAGGCCGTTTCGTCCCCGAAACGTTCATGTCTGAATGGGCAGAGAACGCCCTTCTTGCAGCCAGAAGTTTGGTAAAAGAAGCAATCCACGGTTCACTGTTCTGTCGGTCTTCTCGGGTTCCAGCTGCAGACCAGAATTTCAATTCCCGTGAACCTGAAGAGGACTTCTAGCATGTTTCGGATGATCCGCCAGTCCAGGCCGTCCCGTCCGCAAGCTAGCTTAGGAATCGCCAGTTTCAAAACGTTTGCGGTCAGCAGCTTCTCTCTGAGGTTCTGGAGAGCCTCCCATACAGTCCGGTATGTTGGTTTCTGATAGGACTTTTCCTTCGAAATCAAATAGTACAATCGCCTCTGGCCACTTCGTAACTCCAGCACTTGTCCGACTTGTCCACCCTGTCTCTTCAGCTCGTTCACTTGGCCAAACAGACGTTCGAATTCACTGGCAACCCCTCGGGACATCCGACGATCTCTTGCAACACAATGTGCCAACGCATATTCATCCGGCACCGTGCACAGATCTCGATGTTCCTCACGAGTTACGCCAAACCTAGCCTTCGCTGTACCAGTGTGAGTGGCCATGAAGTCCTCGAAGTTCAGCTCTGGGTGGAGTTGCTCAAGTTCTCTAACTTGCGCCTCCGCATTATCTCCAGCAAAAGGATCCAACCTGTTGAAGTGTGCGACTCTGGGTTTTCCACCCTTGGCCTTCTTGATGCGGTAGATTACGTAGTTGATCTTCTTGACGAGCTCATACGGGCCCTCCCAGGAACTCTGTAGCTTCGGTGACAAGCCACGGCGTTTCTGAGGGTTGTACAGCCAGACCAGGTCTCTAGGTTGGTACGCTATTTCGCTGGACCCTACGTCGTACGTCATCTTCATGCGGTCGCTTGCGGTGCGAATATTATGGCGAACTTTCTCATGGGCCTCTTCCATTCTCCTGCGAAGGTTGGCAACGTAATCTTCGCCTGCCACATCGTCCCCTGGTTTGCAGCCAAACATGAGGTCACAGGGTAGCCGGAGCTCTCGCCCAAACACAGTACTGGCTGGTGTCTCTCCCGTAGTTTCATGGACTGCCGAGCGGTACTACAATAGGAAGAGATGGAGCCAGCTGTCCCAGTCTCGTTGGTGGTCGGAGACCACCTTGGCCAAATAGCGGTTCACTGTCCTGATCATTCTCTCCACCATGCCGTCCGACTGAGGGTGTAACGCCGTGGTCCGAGTCTTCCTAATCCCCAAAGTTTTGCAGATGTTCTGGAAGAGCGCAGACTCGAAGTTCCTTCTCGGGTCCGAATGCAGCTCGAGCGGAACTCCAGCGGCAAATCCAGTCCTTGACCAGAGCGTCAGCAACGGTTGCGGCCTCCTGGTTTGGCAGAGCGTAAGCTTCGACCCATTTGCTAAAGTAGTCGCTCACCACGACGATATACTTGTTCCCAGCTTCGCTCTCCGGAAAAGGTCCTGCTACGTCAATAGCGATAGATAGATAGATAGATTCTCTTTATTATCAACATTTAGGTTTACAATACATTGTTATTTATGACATCAATGTTCGGGACAGGCCCAGGAATAACGGGTTTTCATATGTTTATACTTTATGCTAGGTATATATCACTTATTAATGGTATGAGGTGAGAAAAGTGGGAATGATGAGAATGTGTGAAGGTGGTTATATAAATGTTAGTATAGGTGAGAAGTTCTTAACATCTAAAGGTATGACGGTCTTGGTTGTTGTTGTCTCTTAGATGGGGCCATTTTTCTGTCTCTCTTTGTAAGTCCTGGAATAGCTCGTCCACCTATCCTGGTCGTAGGAAGAAGAACGCGATATTGTCCATATCGTTGATAAGGGTTCACTTCTGGCTGTAGTTCAAGACCTTCCATAGGTCTAAGACGGAGCTTATCCAGAGGTGCTCGATGCATGTCCGAGACTCTTAAATGGTAGGGATCTCGATCCATCATTTCCCAAAGTGCAGCCGTGGGAAACGATCTTGGTAGGTTTGCTGCCATCTTGTATATTCTCTTAAGATATACTTCAAGTTTCTTCAGATTCGTCCTGCTGATCCGAGGCAAAAGTGTATAGTGCCATAATCGATGATGGGTTGGATGCATGCGTCAATCACTCGGAGTTTTGTTTCTATGCTAGTCTTAGCGTGCCAACCAATGATTGGCTTCAACTGCATGGTGGCTACTTGAGCTTTTCTCATTGTCTCTTTGATATGCATATTGGCACTAAGACGTTTGTCTAAATGGATTCCTAAATACTTGATGGATTTGGAGACTGGAATACTAGCATCATTTAGACGTAATGTCAAAGAATGTTTTCTAGAAAATCCAAAAATGGCACACTCCATTTTGTCGTTGTTACATTTAAGTCCCCACTTTTGGTAATAAGCGAGTAACTCTTGAGCAGCCCATCCGGTACGAGTTATCGCTGAATCCGCGTTGTTAGACCTGCTCAAAATGCAAAGATCATCTGCATATTGACTGAGGAATACTCCAGAAATATTTTGGGCTGGAATATCGGCCATGTAAAGGTTCCACAGTAGTGGTCCTAGTATGGACCCCTGTGGCACTCCAAAGGGAACTGGATTCCATGGTCCTTTGTCGTTGTTAAGCTTTCCTCTTATTTGACGATCCGTGAGGTAATTCTCAATTATCTTGGTTAAGTTAGCTGGAAAGTTCATTCTGTCAAGTTTGTTAATGAGCCCCTTATGGTGGATGCTATCAAAAGCTTTAGAGAGATCTGTAGTCAGCAACGCAACATTTTCTCGATGTTCGAGAGCATCTGCAATGTAGTTTGTGGTCCTCATAAGTTGTGTAGTAGTGCCCTTACCTGGCATGAATCCATGCTGAAACGACAGAATTAGCTTAGCTGCCTCAGGTTGAAGTCGACTATACATGATTCTCTCTAGGATTTTGCCCATGATGTTGAGTAGAGTTATAGGTCTGAAGGCTGTTGGGAGTGCAGGGTCTTTCCCATGCTTATGAATGAATATGCATTCACCTTTTTTCCATCGTAATGGAAAATATCCCGTAGATAGACAGTAGTTAATGATATGCAGCAGTTGTAGCCTCGACGTGGCTCCCATTAGTTTGATTGGTATCACCTGTATCTGGTCTGGTCCAGGGGCTTTATTCTTTCTGAAAGATTTAATAGCTCTCATTAATTCATCTGGAGTGCTGAGCGGTAATGCTTGAAATGGAGTTTCAGTCAGTGTTGTTTGAAGTGTGGGGTCGATATCTGTATCTCTGACTATAGCGGCCTCGGTGAGTCGACGGATATCATCCTGAATGCCTCTTGAGTCAGGAAAATTTGGTTGCTGACTGTTATCTTTTCTTATCGCTTTTTGAATTCCCCACATTCTTCGGCGATAATCTAAATTGTCATCGAGTGCTTTCAACCATTTAGTTCGTCAATAGCGATCCTCTCGAAGGGGCTTCCTACGTTGTATTGGCGCATAGGAGCTTTCTTACGTCTCTGTGGACCATTGCTGGCGGCACAGACTGTACACTTCCAGCACCATTCCTTGACGTCTTCCTTCCACCTAAACCAGTAGAACCGCTCCCGAACCTTCTCCAGGGTCTTGGCCACGCCCAGATGACCTCCACTGGTTCCGCTGTGAACCTCCCCAAGTACCTCGGCCACGCGGTTCCTAGGCACCACGGTCTGTCTTCTTTCCTGGGCCCCTTCTTTGTCCTCGAGTATTCGGCGCAGGATGCCGTCCTCCATCACCAGACTGTCCCACTGAGCCCAGTAGGACTTGACGGTAGGCGAGTAAGGTGAAACCTCCTGCCAACTCGGTCGTTGGTCTTCCCTCTTCCACTCGATGATCAGTTTCAGGCTGGGATTCTCTTCTTGGTCTTTCTGGAGTTCGGTAGGCTGCCAGCGATCGTCCACAACGGTGGTTCTCCTGGTCATGGCGTCCTTCGTCACAGCTCGGTTGCAGTGAGCGCAGTCCTCGGGACACGGTCTCCTCGAAAGTGCATCCGCATTCCCATGAGACTTACCAGCACGGTGTTCAATGTCAAAGTCGAATTCCTGCAGTCTCTTGATCCACCTGGCTACCTGTCCCTCTGGATTCTTGAACCGAAGTAGCCATGTCAGGGATGCATGGTCCGTCCTCAGCAGGAACTTCCTCCCGTACAAGTACTTGTAAAAGTGCTCCACGGACTTGACGATGGCCAGCAATTCTCTCCGAGTGACGCAATAGTTTCACTCGGGCTTAGATTGCGTCTTGCTGAAATATCCGATCACCACCTCTCGACCATCTTGTATCTGCGACAGAACTGAACCTATCCCCACGTTGCTCGCATCGGTGTCTAACACAAATTTGCCAGTAGGTAGGGGATAGCTTAGCACTGGAGCCGTCGAGAGAGCCTCCTTCAGTAGGTCGAAAGCTTGCTGGCAGTCATTTCCCCACTGGAACCTGCGGCCTTCCTCCGTAAGCCTAGTCAGCGGCTTGGCGATGGTAGCAAATCCAGCCACGTATCGACGGTAGTATGTACACAGACCCAGGAAGCTCCTTACGTCATGTTTGTTCTTGGGTATAGGCCATCCTTTTACTGCCTCGATCTTCTGAGGATTCACTGCTATGCGTTCTTGGGAAACCACATGTCCTAAATATTGCACCTTCTTCTGGAACAGGTGGCACTTCTTGGGGCTCAGCTTGAGGCCTGATTAGCGCAGCCTCTTAAATACCTGTTCCAAGTTCTTGAGGTGATCCTCGAACGATTTCCCAACCACGATGATGTCATCTAGGTAGACCAAGCAGGTTTCCCAAGACAGCCCCTTCAAGACAGTCTCCATCACCCTCTTCTGTTATTCTCTACTCAGGCCTTTCGACGAATCAGCCACCAACGCAGTCAGCTTCTCATGCAGCTGCTCCTTCCGTTGGTCTCAAACATTCACAATTCTCACCACTGATGAGACTGGAGAACAACGACCCAGTGGTTTTCCCTTCTTGAGGTGTACCGGAAAGCCACTAGCGTTCAGCAACCTCACCGGAACTGGATCATAAGCTCGTACCAGGCATTTTCCAATGGCGATGCCACGGCCAATCAGCTCATCTTCCGGTTTAGGTTCGAACAACATGACGCTCCCTCGATCAGCGCCATCAATCAGGCAGGCTTCAACCACCACCTCGCATCTTTCTGGGATGACAGCTTCTTCTGAGAGCACCATCTGGATAGCCTCTTCTTGACGCCGGTGGAGGACTACCTCTTCCTCTTGGACTAGCAGGGTACCATGTCTCAGGTCCAGTTGGAATCCATAGGTGTCCATGATGTCCATTCCAACTATCACCTCGTTCTCGATGTCGGCTACCAAAACTCGATGTTTGATCTTGGTGTTCCCAAACTGGAGCTGTATGTCGGCTTCGCCATGGATGCTTGCGGGCTCTCCGGTAGCAGTGCGCAGCCGCGATCCTGTTGGTCTTACCTCAGCACTCTTCTGGAGCACATCAAGTCGAACGATGGTCTCCGTCGCACCCGTATCCAGAAGCATCAGCTTCTGCCTGCCGTTCACGAAGCCATCCACATACAAACTGTTTGCCTGCTGCCCAACGTAAGCCACACGAGCAGTTCTTCCTGAGGCCTTTTGGATGCGGGTCGAGGATCGCCTCTTCTCTTCGACCCGACTTAGTTTTCCGGCGTCGGCAGTGGCTTCTTCTCCTCCTTGCAGTGGCTTCTGACATGACCCAGCTCGCCGCAATTCCAGCATCGGATCTCTCTCTTCTTCCCCGAACGGGCCTCGCTAATTACCCGCCGCAGTTCCTCAACTAGGGCCGGCACTTCTGTCTCACCTTCACACTCCCGAACTCGGGCCTGGCACTGGTAAGTCTTGTTCACAGCCTCGGATTCTAATGCTTTGGATAGAGCATCCACGAGACGTTCCGAATGTGCGAGAGCTACAGCTTGACGCATTTCGGCATCACGAAGACCACCTACAAATGCCTCTACAGCTAATCACTCCATTAGATCTTCCTGAGCCGCCGGATATGTCAGTCTCACCAAGCGGGCTATATCTGCTTCAAATTCCTGTAGCGTCTCGTTTGGTCGTTGGGAGCGATTCTTCAGCTGAGCGTGGAAGACGTGACCGAATCTGGCTTGACCAAACCTCATCTCCAGGTGTTTGACTAGCTGCTCGTAGTCCCCTCGTTCTGTCGGTGATAGCATCTGAAGCACATCTGTAACTTCGCCTCTCAGTGTTAACGTCAAAGCTGTCGCCTTCTCACCAGGTAACCAACCATTGGCGTTTGCGGCCGCTTCAAACTGGAGGAGGTAGTTCGCCCAGGATGTTTTCCCATCATACTGAGGAGGTTTTAATCTCAGCTTGCCCGAATCTCCTGCCTTCAGGTCGCTTGATGTGGTTACACTTGCAGTCTGGAGCTCAATTCGCAGCTTGTCCATCTCTGAGTCCAGGCGTCGGATGTTGTCTTGCGGATCTTCTTTTTGTTTTTCCAATCCCTTCTGGAGATCTTATTTTTATTTTTCCAGTCCCCTCTTGAGACCTTCTTTTTGTTTTTCTAATCCCCTATCGAGATCTTCTTTTTGTTTTTCCAATCCCCTCTTGAGATCTTCGTTTTGTTTTTCAAATCCCCTCTTGAGATCTTCTCTTTGCTCTACCATCTTCGATTCTAAGATATCGATTCTGGTTCCAATTCTTTCTTCGATGTCTTTTTTTAAAGCAGTAATCTCCATCTTCAGGGCGGATTCTGACTGTTTGGAGATTGCTTCGATTTTTGACTCGAGCTTCTTGGCCCACTCGAATTCAGGTCACTCGAATTCTGGTATCTGGATCCTCACCCTCTTCAATCATTATTTGTCGGAGACGATCCTGAAGAACGGCCTTCAGCCCGCTGCTATCGGCACCGCGTTCATCGAGCTCTCTCCTTAAATCTGCAACCTTCAGTTCACTGAATCTCACCATCTTGGCAGTTTATTCACTTAACTGTCCGTACCACGTTGCCCAATCAATCAGTCTACCCCACATCTGACATCTGTTACAAGTCTTTAGTCCGATTGGGCAAAGAAACACTTGGTACGGATTTCACTATTAATTTTCATTAACTATGTACACTACTTAATAGTCTAATTTATCTAAAGTCACTACACGAATTTATATTGGTCCTTAACTTCACTAATTTATGTCACAGTTCATTTATTTCGCGCGCGCCACTGGGCTATCGCGTATTCGACTGCTCGCTTGCACTGTCTGTCTGTTGACTCTAACTGTCCGGCCGTTCGATGCGCCTATCTATATATTGTACGGAACCTCGGCTCCAGAAAGATCTCGGCGTCCAGACAATTCCGTCCACTTCCCGTCGCGCTCGAGCGACTTCTCCGCGTTCTCGACCGACTTTCTGGAAAAAGACAGGGCTGGACCGGCACACTATCAAAAGGGGTACATGACCGACTCTACTAACTAGGCCGGAGCATTGAAATATGGCAACACTGAATAGCGGGCCGAGCTGGGCCGAGCTTTTATTTGTTTTTTAAGTCATTAGTGTAATCTTCCAGAGTAAAAAAGAAGATTTGAAGGTGATTTTCAATGTGTTTCTAAATATTTACCTGCACAAACGAAACTATAAAGATAAAAAGATGCCTGCAAAGTGTGTAGTACCAGGTTGCACTAGCAATTGTGCTTCCAATAAAGGACATATTAGGGTGTTCAATTTTCCTCAAGACGAGCATTTCAAACAGAAGTGGGTGAAAGGTGTTCCTCGTAAGGGCTGGTTATATTTATTAGAATAAAGACAATAATATTTACAAACATTTCCAAGGATAAGACCTATTTTAAAGCACAATATGGTACCTACAATGTTTTCTGGACCTCTGAAATATCACAGAAAAATACAGTTCTAATAGAACACATCTGGGCACACCTACGAAAAGATTTGATAGTGAAGGGGAATCAAGACCAGCAAGAATGGCTTCAAAGTGACCTAATAGTGAATTTTTCTAGCTTGAGTGAAAATTTACAAAGTAAATTGAGTGTTCATTTAAGTGGAAGTGGAAGTGGCAGCAGGAAACAGGTTGCGTTTATTTTTATTTTGTAGTGTTTGACTACGATGTACCAGACATCAGATGTAGGTGGTATTAGAATCAATGAATATAGACATTCCTTTAAATCAGTAAATCATAATTTGTTAGCGATTTGAGTTAGATTTTACCACTGTCATTAAGAATATCCTGCTGGTCTCAAATAGAACATATTTTGGCACACTATTTTCAAATAGGTTTTCTGTTGATTTAATGTTAAAACCTTTTCTATGTCCAGCCAAAGAGGGTTTACAATTTTGTGAGAGAGCCAATTTTGCCACCATCCTAAATATTCCTCAAAACTTTGCATCACTTCTTTAAAAATTGCATCTGACAGAAAATATGCCTTACATTAAAACTGTTGCAAAGGGCTTATTATTCTCGGAGAAGTACATTGTTTTACAAATTGATGAAATATCAGCCTGTATAAATATAAATAAATGATTATAGGTAGAAGTGAGGTAGAACATGAAGGACAAAATTATTTGATAGGTATATTAAATACATACAGGTTATAGTTGGTAGGCGTAACCCTTCCATCAGAGTATACAGCTCAAATTACAGTCCTTATTCACAATAGGTATTGTTAAAATTTTGATTTCAGGCCAATAGGTATAAAAGTAAGTTTTTGGGCAATTGCACAAAGCAGTTATAATGAAAATTGCAAAAGAATACATCAATATAGATATAGACGAGTTTGTTTTAGACACATTTGTTCATGTAATCAACCCCAAACTGATGAAATTCTGCTTGAATTAATGTTGTTAATGTAGCAAATAGTAGTTTTGGTTTGAAACGATGAGATGCTAATGCTGTTGGATAACCACTGGCTTTAGAAAATGGTACCGTAAAATATTTTGTGACTTATTATAATTATCTTACTATGTATGCCTATACCCCGCCACAAGGCTCAGCCTCCTAGGGGTGGCATTATTTGTAGTTTTCTTGCAAATAAATGAATGAATTGATGAATTACACTGAAACAGTTCAAGACAAAATACAGACTGACAAAACTAAAAAGAGGAAATCTAATGGAAATAAGAAATGTCTAACCATGGCCGACCCTACACTAGGCCGGAGCCTTAGATGTGGCAACGTGGCTTAGCTGTCAAATAGTGGGCCTATAGTTTCAGAATAATTATTACATTTTATATGTATTAGAGTTCATCTGGGTTAATAAATTAAGAAAAAAATGCTTTTTAGAACTACTACTACTAATACCACTTACATCTGATGTCTGATTCATCGTAGTCAGACACTACAAAATAAAAATAAACGGAACCTGTTTCCTGCTGCCACTTCCATTTAAATGAACACTCAATTTACTTTGTAAATTGTCACTTGAGCTAGAAAAATTCACTATTAGGTCACTGTGAAGCCATTCTTGCTGGTCTTGATTCCTTTTCACTATAAAATCTTTTCATAGGTATGCCCAGATGCATGCCCTCGTTGGCTTGCCCATATGAGTTCTATTAACTGTATTTTTCTGTGATATTTGGGAGGTCCAGAAAACATTGTAGGTACCACATTGTGCAAAATACCTTTTAGAACTACTGCTACTAATACCACTTACATCTGATATCTGGTTCGTCGTAGTCAGACACTACAAAATAAAAATAAACGGAACCTGTTTCCTGCTGCCACTTCCACTTAAATGAACACTCAATTTACTTTGTAAATTGTCACTTGAGCTAGAAAAATTCACTATTAGGTCACTGTGAAGCCATTCTTGCTGGTCTTGATTCCCTTTCAATATCAAGGTATGCCCAGATGCATGCCCAGACGAGTTCTATTCACTGTCTTTTTCTGTGATATTTGGGAGGTCCAGAAAACGTTGTAGGTACCACATTGTGGTTTAAAATAGGTCTTATCCTTTGAAATGTTTGTAATTATTGTCTTTATTCTTATAAATATAACCAGCCCTTATGAGGAATACCTTTCACCCACTTCTGTTTATGTCCTTCTTTGGAAGCCCCAATTGCTATTGCAACCTGGTACTACACACTTTGCAGACATCTTGTTATCTTTATAGTTTCGTTTGTGCAGGTAAATGATTAGAAACATTAAAATTCACCTTCTAATCTTATTTTTCACTCTGGAAGATTACACTAATGCCATGACTAATGACTTAACAACAAACAAAATGACGGCCCGTAGATTCAGTGTTGCCATATTTCATGATCCGGCCTAGTGAGTAGAGACGGCCATGGTCTAACAGAAGGGAAGTATTTTTCTTAATTTATCAACCGATATGAACTCTAACACAAATAAAATGTAATAATTATTCTGAAACTATAAAACAATTTAAATTTTCCGCGGAATGCCCGCCGTTCGGCCCACGGTAACCGGCCCACTATTTGACAGCTAAGCGACGTTGCCACATCTAAGGCTCCGGCCTAGTGTAGAGTCGGCCATGGTTAAGAGCATTAAGCTCGTGGCCAAGCTGTTATAGAGGCATATATCATTTGTTAAAACAGTAGCAACTTCTAATGGACTTTTTTGTTTTAGAGAGTGCAGCAAAATCAGGTGCAACTGTTGTGTTGATTGATCTACAGGAGCATTGGCGTGCCGAAAAGTCCGGCGGTGCGGGGGGGCCCCGGGCAACCAGGGAGCCCCCGCTCGGCCTCGACCTCGACTACCTCGAGCAAGCTTTGTACATAGTAATAACTTTAATACATAATTATACTTAACTTATAGCGATGGGATCATATTTTTCCAAAATCAAGTTAAATATATTTTGCCATATTTTGCCTTGTCAGGACCTATTTTATGGCAAAATTTGACAACACGGCAGCGTAGTCGAACGTAGAATCCAAAAAGGCAAGATTTAAGGTGTTTTATTTATTTTTGTTACGTTCTTGTGTGTTATAAAGGTTTTATGTGTTTATTTTTCATATTGTTATAGTTGAATCTTGTGCGTTAGTAACGTTTATCAAGTAAAATTACATCTCAAATACTGTAGTTTTCTAAACCTAAAATTCATGGTGGAATATGTAAAGCCAGATTGAAAGTCCCAACTAAGTTGAGACCTTCAAGCTGGCTAAAACTGGGGTGCCTTTGGGCTGCTCAGTTTACTTACGGCGGGTTGTGGATCCTTGGCAACTTATTCTTTTCCTCTTATAAGAGATGTCAGACAAAATCACTAACTTTTAACGCGAGATTACTCTAAGGTTCAAAAACTTCAAGAAAAAGGGCGCCAGGAGTTTTCACCTCCAAACTCCAAGGAAGTTAGTGAAATTGCCCAACCTCTCCAGAAACACTGAAGGGACGGGTGCAGAAAAAAATTCAAAAGAGAATTAAACAGTAACAAGTATATTGGTTTCTAAAATATAATTAAATAAATAGTGAGTTGTGACTTATTTTACAGTTGTAAAAGGGGACTGCTAGCTTAAGTGAGCGATACAACCTGGCTTGCTTAAACGAGGTTGTCTTCTCCTCCTAGGTCGGCTTGTGGGCTCCTTCTAACAGCTCCTTCAGAGGGTCCTCTTTGATGACTGGCAGCCTCTTCAGGTTCCCTAGGCCTGACCCTGCTGTTTGACTTCCCCCTTTTTAGGCTGAGGGGTATCTGGGTCTGGCTCGGCTACCACTTTCGGCCGCCGTCATGCAAAGTATAGAAAAAAGAAGGATTAGTGTCTGGACCCTCTATGGCAAAACCCCAGGATGTAGAAGGTTATGCACGCTCAGGCGTACTACTTGGCTTTGAATTGAACAATTAAAAGCCCCCTCCCCAACAATTTAGTTGAAACAATATCTACTTAAATTTAACAAAGATCCCTTACAAATTGCTTAAATTCTATACTAAAATTTCTTAAAAGTTAAACACAAAGCTATAGCAGATATCTCCCCACAATGGTTCACAATTGAATCTGCATATATAAAAAAAATATAGTCTTAAAATAAAGTACCAATATCGTAACAACAAAGTATCACCTAACCTAGATACTTGATAGGCCTTTCAAGTCTAACACTTAAAATAAAACTTAAAAATATGAGTCTTGAAGTGAGCAAGGCTATAGTTCACTTAAGTTCAAAGCGGTTTAATTGATTTAAGAGAAAATCAAGGCTATGATTCTATTACGTTACTGCTGGCTCTAGTGCTCCAGAAAATTCAGAATCTTGAAAGGTAATGCAATCACAAAAAAATTATCAAGCCCACAAATATTTACTAAAATGTCTCAAAATCAAATATCACAAATAATCCAGAAAATTGAAACTATATGAACAGTAGGCTGTATCGGTTATAAAGATGGAAAAATTTGTCAAATTCGTACAGCAAAATTACAGCTCAAAATTTGCAAAATGTGTGTGTCAGCACACTCAGAAACTATCAAAATTATACCAAAATAAAGAAAGGTGCTTCTCTCTCTCTCTCTCAAAAAATGTACGAAAGGGGCAATACTGAACAAGGTTAGACACCTATGCAAAAGTGCTCATTAGCTGCCCAAAATGGCGGAAACAATAAACTAAGCTCTACCAAATAAAAAAAAAGGTGTGCTCTCTCTCTCTCTCTCAAAAAAGTACAAATGAGCAGCAAAAAAAAGGAAAAGCGGAATGAAGGTCACACTTGGAGGTGACTACAAACTCTAGATGCGAAAGTACGTAAAATAGCTCGATAGCTGCCAAAATGGCGATCAAATTTTGAAATAAGCAACTTTTACGTACCTTCTATATCCAAAGTAGCAGGAACAGCTTGTAGTCACGCTCCTGTGAATCCTTCCAGGGTCTAGAAGTAGGTGGAAAAGGGCGTGTATTCCTTTAGATTGACATCAGCACCAGGTACCAGGTCAGTTTCTTCGGGAAGCAGATGCACACACTTGGGCTGAAAACACATATATAACACAGTATGGCGTTCACAACCTAACTAGAAAACGAAACTAATTCAATGATATCGATTCTAGATACTAAAGGTTCGATATCAACGGTATGCTAGCAAAATACGAAATCACTACGAAACAATGGCAGTCAAACAAAATGTCGAAATAGCGGAATTCCACAACTAATTGCCGTGTTAGGTACTTCAAATAAAAATCTCGCGAAAAGAGAGTGAATAAACTTCAAAGTTAACCTCCACGACAAATGAAAACGGTAACTAGTTCATGGAAACACCTAGGTTAAAGATGGCGGAAGGCCAAAAGGACAGAACCGACCTGTTGCTGCTGAAGTCGGGATCGAAAGAGACTCGGGATCGAAAGAGAGCAGACGAAGAGGAGGCCCTAGAAGTCGTCAGCAAGCTAATTTATCAACTCCCACCGGGAATCATAAAAACCATATCTGTTCACGACTTTGCAATAGACAACTGTCCCTCTCACTCAGAGACTACCCCCTCTCACTCTCACTATCCAAAGGTAGGGCAGTGTTGTCACGGCAATCTAGTACTACCAACCCAACCTCAAAGTAACTATAGTCTTAATTGCAACTCGGGACAGAATTACTATTATTAATGAAATAAACTCATAATAGGGAACAACAAATGCACCAAAAGAATGAATATAACAACTTTGCAAGGTTAACTTTTACAAATAACGCAATAGTCATATGTACTAACTTCTCCTACATTGGCAACCCTGGGTAATAATTCTTCTCTCGTTGGCAACCCTTACGGTGTTGCCTATCACGTCTGCGTAACAGAACCGGTTATACTCCAGTTAGGCTAGAGAACAAATACTATGGGTATCCATAGGCGCGGAAAAGTGGTTCATTTAGTAGCGTAACGGCAAGACATAAGGGAGGAACATACATTTACCTGTCAATCGGATATTATTCTGGAAGAATTGATCTATAAAAGGAGTCACAGACGACGTGTCACGAAATTAGCAAAAATTTCGTTACAAATATAATATAGATAGAGTTTGCTACATTTATGTGAATAATCGATGTATAATCATATTGTACCTCAGGTCTATGAATTCTGGTTCTTCAAAAATTCGAAAGAAAAAAATAAAAATATAAAGTTGGGCTCACACCAAATTTTTTTATCTATAAACCGATTTTAAATATTATTTTTTAAATAGAGGGAGGCCCCGTGACAACAATTGCTGGGGGGCCCCCGAAGACCTCGGCACCCTACTGTACAGGAGTAACCCAAACATACTCGCAACTTATACCTATGTTATAAATAGTTATGAATAAATAATATTCCTATTGTCCTTTTAAGCAATGAAGTCACTACAATACATATAAGATTCAGTCATTCCTTATTTCAGAATACATAAGGGCGAGTAGCACAATATTACTTATAATACCTAAGATCACAGTGCTCATAATAATGTCAGTGTGAACCTTCAAAAGCCTCAGATATAAACAATATGTTGCTAAGTTGATTGCCTGTCTACTATTATTCGCTTCATGACTAGAGTTCTAAAATGCCAAGTATATCATCAAATGCTATAATTTAATCCTGATTATCCTACTACATTCTATAAATTAATGGGGTAAAATGGAACACCTGTAACAATTTGTCAATAGATTCAAATTATCAAAAATCTGTGGAAATACCAAATTCAAAGCAATTTTTGCATGAAGCATTTGAGATGCCAAGAGAAATTAAACCTGTGGAATTTTGATTTTTTCATAATTTTTTTTTCAAATAACTTTATTAATAATGCATTATTATAACAAATAATAACATATTTTTAAATCCCCAATTAGTGCTTTGACAATCCTGGCATTGAGACTTGACCTATAAACAAACAGTATTACTTTGCCTAGTTGATAAGTCATACTAATATTCTTAAGTTATTTCAAAATAACAATTAATCACTATTCAGGTGGTCTTTACATGTTTTAACAAAAAGTTGATATGTGGTTCATGTCAAGGCTCCAATTATTATAACATTTTGATGCTAGCCACCCTGGATTATTTAGTCCTATGTCGGTTCTGCCCTGTGCTAGATATAAATTAGTCAGTTCTTGTATCGCGATTGTGAATCTGACTAATAGTATTATAATTTGTATTTGATTTTTGTAAGTTATTAAGTATTTTATGTATCAGTCTGCATTGTTGTAATTGCAATAGGCTCTCTAGTTTAGGTATGTGTTAGTTTTTGTAAATGTTCCTCATTTTCCCCTGCTTGTGTATATTAATAATGTATCACCTGCAAAAGTATAACATTGGCCTTTAAGATCAGCAGCTTGTAAGTTTAGGACAAAAAGTGAATAAAGTTGTGGTCCTAAGACATTATACAGTTATACACCATAATTCTTTTTTAATATTCCTCTATGAATATTACTCAGCTTAACATACTGACTAAGGTCCTTTAAGTATGAGTATGAGTCAACTCAAAAATGTTGTAAAATGTTCCTCTAAATCCTATATCAGGGGTCCCCAACCTGTGCGCCGCGGCGCCCTGGTGCGCCGCAGAAAGTAAAGAGGGGCACCGTGAGTCGATCCTCGTCTTACGCTAGTTGCACATACACCGATTTTGGACGGCCGGTAAAATATCGGCCGATATTTTATAGGTGGAGCGTTGTTTTCACACAAGCCGGATTTTTGCCGGTCAAACGAGCAGTTGATTGGTTATCGTCGTCAAGTAAGTTTGATTATAGCGACTATCGGTCGGTAAACAATCGATACGTGTGCAAGGTTGTATTTGGCCACGTATGTCACTGTGTCGCCGGGACATCCCGGTACCGGCGGTCTGCAGTGGCAGTGGCGGCTGCTCACCGATATTTTACCGGTAGTATTTTACAGTCGGCGTGTGTGCAAAGTCCCATTCCATCCAGTGGTTCACTATTGGAATTTGGACGGCCGGAATAAAACCGACCGTCCAGAATTGGTGTGTGTGTGTGTGGGTGTGTGTGATGGTGTGTGTGTGCAACTAGCGTAAAGCACAAATATTTGCGGGTGCCTAAAAAGCAACAATACCTATTCTGACGCTCGCCAGTGGTTAAGAACATAGGTATTACGTACTTTCGTCGCGTCGCCATCGCCAAAAAGTATAAATATAGACCTACGTGCTTAAAAATCGTGTTTGTATCCTCACCTGCCCCTCCTGCGCCTTTATAACAGGTCGCGTTGAGGATCTCAATTACCAATTGATAGGAAAAACAAATGGAAAGCAAGGATTTTGGTTTGCAGCTTGATGAGACTACTGAAAGTAATAATGATGCACATCTTATTTGCTACGTACGCTTTCTGGCTGATAATATTATTTCCGAAGAGCTTTCATTCTGCAAAAGCATTACCGAAAGTGGGAAGGCCCAAGATTTGTTTGAAATTCTTGACAAGTTTATTGCAGAAAATGGTTTGGATTGAGAAAAGTGTATCGGTGTATGTACTGATGATGTTTGATCCATGTCTGGCAGGTATGGGGAAACATCATCTTTATGTGAAGCTGGGTTTTTAGCCGTAGCTGTAATCAAGAACAAATATCGCTCAAGGATCAATATGGACCAAGAAATGAGTCGCAGTGTCGAATCTTATTCCCCGCTTTGAACAACTATGCTGAGATCACCAAACTCAACCGTCACATTGATTTAGCTGTAGTATTTTTTTTTTGTTTTTCTTGAGTCTTTCTTTTTGTTTTCTGTTTCTATTCTGAATTATCATAAATATAATGAAAAAACTTCATTTCGTATTGAGGACGTTTTTATTATTTGGTCTACTATTATTATAGGTACCTATTTCTTTCGACTGTATCTATTTAAAATAGCTATCTAAGGTAGGGCGCCGTGACAAAATACTAAACTTGACAGTGCGCCGCGGGCTGAAAAAGATTGGGAACCCCTGTCCTATATTATATATTATTCTTGAAAATATATGGACCTTTAATGATATTAAGCATATAAAATGCTTTAAGTAAATTGATTGAAACCACTACTACTATTTTCATTTTGTGTAAGGCATTTGTTACAAAATTTACAAAGTCAAATGTTGCAGACAAGGATATAAGATACCTAACTACTTCTTTGTATGAAACTATACTGGAACTTATCACGTAGAGATATCGGCTTAGACTTTTTAATGTCTGTTTCTCAGATTTGAAAATAGGACACATTTTACTAGTTTGAAGTTTTTTTTCAAAAATACCAGTTAATATATGCCTGATTTACTAGTGTTGTGTAATTCTCTCTCGTACTCCTATATCTTTAAGGTTAGTCAAGTGATAACAGACACCTCATCTGACCAGGAGCAGAATTTTTTTTCAATTCCAGTATAATTTTATTTCCTCTACATTTGTCTTTATTGATAATACCTAATAAGGAAGAAGGCATAGTTTTTTCCTTATATAATGCTAATGTAAATTGTACCTCTGTGACGTTGAGCCAGGTGGCTTCTCGATCACTCAACCTCAAAGTAGAAGAGAGGAAAAATAATGTAAAAAACAACAAAAAAAAGGTTGCAAAAAAAAATATTTATCAACAACCTGTCATTGTCTATAATTGATGCTATTTAGCAAATCAAAATGTTCGTAAAGAAAGTAAGCTCAAAAAATTGGTTTTTTACTTTTTTAGAAATTCTAGACAGAACCTAAACTAAATTTCAATGAAATGTCAACACAGATGGAATGGCCCCTTCCCATTTAAACGTACCACTACTACCACTTTTGCTGACGCGAGATTTGACGAAGAGGAGCGAGGAAGCGGATCAGGCAAAAAAAGAGCGAGATGTAAAGAGCAAGCATTGAAAACGGTGTCAGCAAATCTTCTGCCGTCTGCCCTAAATAGCGCTATCTCATTCTAGCCGCAAACCAATGCACGCGTGCCCATTCCACCTGTATTGACATTTCATTGCTAAAGGCATGGCCGACTGTACACTAGGCCGGAGCCTTAAATGTGGCAACGTGGCTTAGCTGTCAAATAGTGGCCCTATAGTTTCAGAATAATTATTACATTTTATATGTATTAGAGTTCATCTCGGTTAATAAATTAAGAAAAATACTTCTTAGAACTACTACTACTACTAATACCACTTACATCTGATGTCTGTTTCATCACAGTCAGACACTACAAAATAAAAATAAACGCAACCTGTTTCCTCCTGCCACTTCCACTTCCACTTAAATGAACACTCAATTTACTTTGTAAATTGTCACTTGAGCTAGAAAAATTCACTATTAGGTCACTGTGAAGCCATTCTTGCTGGTCTCGATTTCCCTTTCACTATCAAATCCTTTCGTAGGTATGCCCCAGGCCATGCCCAGATGAGTTCTATTAATTGTATTTTTCTGTGATATTTGGGAGGTCCAGAAAACATTATAGGTACCACATTGTGCTTCAAAATAGGTCTTACCCACATAGCACTGGATGATATGGGAATATTCTGTTCACATTCACTACGAATATTATGAATATTCTGAGAGAATTCTATAGATAATTAGAATATTTACAGAATATTCTTTAAACGTTCGAAATGGGAAAAACACGCTATATTCCTAGAATATTCCGCCGAATATTCCGCAAGGATATTACATGAACAATCGTAGAAGAATGTTTTTGAATATTCTAGGAACATTTTGTCTAAATTATCTCGTATAGGAAACATTTTCATTGCATTATGGATACTGTTCCAAAAATAATAGCACCTACTAGTGGCAGATGGTCACGAAAGTTACGTGGTTAGACATCTCTCAGTCTAAAGATGTTTAGAATATAGTGTAAACATGTAAACATGTTGCATTTAACCTCAAAATTCTACTCACATTATGTAATCAAATAATGAACCATACACCATAGTAGGTGACCATAATTTGGAACACTGTCGCACTCTTTATAACAACTAGCAACTTTATTGTACAAAATTGGGTATAAATGCAAGCCTTTCACGAATAAAACTCGTGAATCGCTAAAATGCCCGCATCACATGTTCATTACAAATCCAAATCAGAGGTGAAGCACAGAACACTTGAAGCGAAGATTAGAGTGACAACCTGACAAGATTGACAACTGACGAATGAACGACACCATAGTCACCATACATCACCACAAAACAGGTACGATATCACCATAAGATGCTCTCACTTTACCGTATTGCTGCCGATGGCTAATTCACTAATAAACTTTTGAAAATTGGACATAATACTTATTAGGTATATTTAGGAGGAGGAACGCAAAACAAATAGAACTAAATGAAGGTTTTTTTAATTCACTGAGAAAGGTGCAAATATAAATTAATAATACCTCATATTGAATATTATTTGCCAACACACAGAAAATATTTCTGTTACGAATATTACTAAATGTTCTTCAGAAAATAGCTACATATTTTGTTCTTAGTAGATGATTAAAATAATATTCTATGAAGAATGTTACTGGTATATTCTGGAGTATTTCAGACATTGAACGAATAATCACTGATTATCCTAAGTGGATAAAATAATAATATTCTATAAAGAATATTATTTTAATAATCCAGAATAATCAAGAGAAATAACGAATATTCTATGATTCTACTGAATATTCATGGTACATATAGGAGATTTAAAGAATATTCATAGAATATCCAGTGCTATATGGGTATCCTTTGAAATGTTTGTAAATTATTGTTTTTATCCTTATAAATATAACCAGCCCTTCCGAGGGATACCTTTCACCCACGTCTGTTTATGTCCATTATTGGACGCACAATTGCTAGTGCAACCTGGTACTACACACTTTGCAGGCATCTTTTTATCTTTATAGTTTCATTTGTGCAGGTAAATAAGTAGAAACACATAAAAAACCACCTTGCAACGTTCTTTTTAATCTGGAATAAGGTTATGTTGGGCTATGGTTTGGTAGTCCTCTACTGGGCTGCAACCTGGTACTACACGCTTTGCAGGCATCTTGTTATCTTTATAGTTTCGTTTGTGCAGGTAAATAATTAGAAACACAGTAATCACCTTCCAACCATATTTTCTGCACCTGGAAGAATACACATGACATAACAACAAATGAAAACTCGGCCCGCTGATTCAGTGTTGCCATATTTCATGCTCCGACCTAGTGAGTAAAGTCGGCCATGCTAAAGGCCTTTACGGAAACAGTGATGATCCGATCAGTTATCTGTCAAGTGGGATTTATGATTCCATGGATTTAACCATGGCCGACTCTACCCACTAGGCCGGAGCATTGAAATATGGCAGCACTGAATAGCGGGCCGAGCTTTTCTTTGTTTTTAAGTCATTAGTGTAATCTTCCAGAGTAAAAAAGAAGATTGGAAGGTGATTGTTAATGTGTTTTTAATTATTTACCTGCACAAACGAAACTATAAAGATAAAAAGATGCCTGCAAAGTGTGTAGTACCAGGTTGCACTAGCAATTGTGCTTCCAATAAAGGGCATATTAGGGTGTTCAATTTTCCTCAAGACGAGCATTTCAAACAGAAGTGGGTGAAAGGTATTCCTCGTAAGGGCTGGTTATATTTATAAGAATAAAGACAACAATTTACAAACATTTCCAAGGATAAGACCTATTTTAAAGCATATTATGGTACCTACAATGTTTTCTGGACCTCTGAAATATCACAGAAAAATACAGTTCTAATAGAACACATCTGGGCACACCTACGAAAAGATTTGATAGTGAAGGGTAATCAAGACCAGCAAGAATGGCTTCAAAGTGACCTAATAGTGAATTTTTCTAGCTTAAGTGAAAATCTACAAAGTAAATTGAGTGTTCATTTAAGTGGAAGTGGAAGTGGCAGCAGGAAACAGGTTGCGTTTATTTTTATTTTGTAGTGTTTGACTACGATGTACCAGACATCAGATGTAGGTGGTATTAGAATCAATGAATATAGACATGCCTTTAAATCAATAAATCATAATTTGTTGGCGATTTGAGTTAGATTTTACCACTGTCATTAAGAATATCCTGTTGGCCTCAAATAGAACATATTTTGGCACACTATTTTCAAATAGGTTTTCTGTTGATTTAATGTTAAAACCTTTTCTATGTCCAGTCAAAGAAGGTTTACAATTTTGTGAGAGAGCCAATTTTACCACCATCCTAAATATTCCTCAAAACTTTGCATCACTTCTTTAAAAACTGCATCTGACAGAAAATATGTCTTACATTAAAACTGTTGCAGAAGGCTTATTATTCTCAGAGAAGTACATTGTTTTACAAATTGATGAAATATCAGCCTGTATAAATGTTCTTGTCATTACAAAGATTATAGGTAGAAGTGAGGTAGAACATGAAGGACAAAATTATTTGATAGGTATATTAAATACATACAGCTTATAGTTGGTAGGCGTAACCCTTCCATCAGAGTATGCAGCTCAAATTACAGTCCTTATTCACAATAGGTATTGTTAAAATTCTGATTTCAGGCCAATAGGTATAAAAGTAAGTTTTTGGGCAATTGCACAAAGCAGTTATAATGAAAATTGCAAAAGAATACATCAATATACATATAGGCGAGTTTGTTTTAGACACATTTGTTCATGTAATCAACCCCAAACTGATGAAATTCTGCTTGAATTAATGTTGTTAATGTAGCAAATAGTAGTTCTGGTTTGAAACGATGAGATGCTAATGCTGTTGGATAACCACTGGCTTTAGAAAATGGTACCGTAAAATATTTTGTGACTTATTATAATTATCTTACTATGTATGCCTATACCCCGCCACAAGGCTCAGCCTCCTAGGGGTGGCATTATTTGTAGTTTTCTTGCAAATAAATGAATGAATTGATGAATTACACTGAAGCAGTTCAAGACAAAATACAGACTGACAAAACTAAAAATAGGAAATCTAATGGAAATAAGAAATGTCTAACAGAAGGGAAAATCTCTAAATCTAAATACATGTAAATTTTTGTACTCTTACTACTGGCATTTTTCACCATTCTTATTTTTTCAAAAAGTATTTTTCTTAATTTATGAACCGAGATGAACTCTAACACAAATAAAATGTAATAATTATTCTGAAACTATAAAACAATTTAAATTTTCCGCGGAATGCCCGCCGTTCGGCCCCAGCTAAGCAACGTTGCCACATCTAAGGCTGCGGCCTAGTGTAGGCTCAGCCATGGTGAGAGAGATAGAGCTACACAGTGAAAAAGCATGCATAAGAAAGAAAGGTCAGTGAGAGAGATAGAACTAGTCAGGGAAAAAGCATAACCAACTACGTCCTAACCAGCTATGTGGCGCATTGGCAAATCTTCTACCGTTTTCCCTGACTAGCGCTATCTCATTCTAGCCGCAAACGAGTGCACGTATGCCCCTTCCATACGTATTGGGTGCATTCAGCAGACTCAACAGTTGTGGAGCAGCTACCAAATTTTGTGCTGAACGCGTACGCTACCTAGCAGCTACCGCTCCAGCGGTCGCCATTTTTCAAGACGATCATTTCAAACAGAACTATCAGAAGTGGGTAGGTACCACAATGTTTTCTGGACCTCCCAAACATCATAGAAAAAGACAGTTAATAGAACTCATCTGGGCATACCTACAAAAAGATTTGATAGTGAAAGGGAATCAAGACCAGCAAGAATGGCTTCAAAGTGACCTAATAGTGAATTTTTCTAGCTCAAGTTAAAATTTACAAAGTAAATTGAGTGTTCATTTAGGTGGAAGTGGAAGTGGCAGCAGGAAACAGTCAGTGTATATGTTTTGTGGGAAACAGGTTGCGTTTATTTTTATTTTGTAGTGTTTGACTACGATGAACCCGACATCAGATGTAAGTGGTATTAGTAGTAGTAGTGCTAAAAAGTATTTTTACACATTACATTACATTATTTAGTATAGATATGTTCATGTAATCAACCCCAAACTGAAATGCTGCTTGAATTAATGTTGCCTGTTTTAGCAAATATTCTTATTAATAATTACACAAAAATAGTTCAAGATAAAATACAGACTGACAAAAATAAAAAGAGGGTCTAAGGGAAATGAGAAATGTCCAACAGAAAGGAAAATCTCTAAATTAAGCTCCTAGTCTCAATACATGTTACATTTTTGTACTGATACCACTGGCCTTTTTCACCGTTCTTATTTTTTCAAAAAGTATTTTTCTTAATTTATCACCCGAAATGAACACATAATACATAAATAAAATGTAATAATTATTCTGAAACTATGAAACAATTTAAATTTTCCGCGGAATGCCTGCCGTTGGGCCCACGGTAACCGGCCCTCTATTTGATAGCTAAGCGACGTTGCCACATCGACGGCTCCGACCCAGTGAGTAGAGTCGGCCATGTTTCTGCGCATTGCTGGGCATTTGCACAATCCTCAGAGTAACAACTAAACATAGATGTATAGTAAACAACCAATTCTAATAGGCCAACATCTTTTCTTACGTTGTCATATCGACCACCAGATACGGCAATCATAATTATTTACTATCGTCTTAATTGTATAGTATCCAGAAATATTCCATTTTGCGTTAAAAAAGACGGTATTTTGATGGTTCAGAAACAATTACAACAAAATCAATAGATATGTTGACCTCTACTGCGTTACTGCATGTTTCTTCATCATTAACGCAAATTCTGTCTTACATAAATCTTGAGGAGTTGGCAACGCCTATGTAATTTTCCTGCGATTTGTTTACGGTAACCTCCGACTGTCAAACGTTTGTTTTGTTTGAGCGTCTTTTACGCTTGGTCAGTAAAATCGAATTCGCTATTTGTTGGTAACTGTAGTGTAGCTTTACGGACTTGCTGTGCTATATTCGAGTGTAGTTTAACAATTTTTCGAGATGGGACAGTGCAGAGCAGTGTTTGTAACATGGGTTGCATTGGAAGAATTTTCAGGTTAGTTGGCAATGTTTGGGTCTGAAGTGTCAAAAGATGATGGCTTTGAGCACGCCATGCTGAAGTGGTTTGTTTACTACCTCTATGTTCAGTTGTTACTCTGAGGCGCAATCAAATCAACCACAACCAGCCCCATTTAGGCTGAATCGCTGAATTTTGTGGTGTAGGTGCCGGTTGCCGGTACTACCGTAGTGGTTTTGATTTTGTTTGGTTTACGTAATTACGTTACGTTTACATCGGTGGTTTACACTCTGCTTGTGCTCGTGCCTTGTCTATGCTCGTGCCCACAACTCGTGCCCAAGGTGCCCAATAACCTATCCTATTTTGTATTTTTAGTAGTTTGTGTTGTGCTTGTGCCCTGTTTACGAGTGGCATGGCCGACTCTACACTAGGCCGGAGCCTTAGATGTGGCAACGTGGCTTAGCTGTCAGATAGTGGGCCAATAGTTTCAGAATAATTATTACATTTTATATGTATTAGAGTTCATCTCGGTTAATAAATTAAGAAAAATACTTTTTAGAACTACTACCACTAATACCACTTACATCTGATGTCTGGTTCATCGTAGGCAAACACTACAAAATAAAAATAAACGCAACCTGTTTCCTGCTGCCACTTCCACTTCCACTTAAATGAACACTCAATTCACTTTGTAAATTGTCACTTGAGCTAGAAAAAAATCATTATTAGGTCACTGTGAAGCCATTCTTGCTGATCTTGATTCCCTTTCAATATCAAATCTTTTCGTAGGTATGCCCAGATGCATGCCGAGATGAGTTCTATTAACTGTATTTTTCTGTGATATTTGGGAGGTCCAGAAAACATTGTAGGTACCACATTGTGCTTTAAAATAGGTCTTATCCTTTGAAATGTTTGTAAATTATTGTCTTTATTCTTATAAATATAACCAGCCCTTACGAGGAATACATTTCACCCACTTCTGTTTCTGACCTTTATTGGAAGCACAATTGCTAGTGCAACCTGGTACTACACACTTTGCAGGCATCTTTTTATCTTTATAGTTGCGCTTGCGCAGGTAAATAATTAAAAACTCATTAAAAATCACCTTCAATCTTCTTTTTCACTCTGGAAGGTTACACTAATGACTTAACAACAAATAAAAGCTCGGCCCGATATTCAGTGTTGCCATATTTCAATGCTCCGGCCTAGTGAGTAGAGTAGGCCATGCTTTATACTGTTTACTTTGTGCTGTTTCACTAGGCCGGAGCCTTAGATGTGGCAACGTCGCTGAGCTGTCAAATAGTGGGCCGGTTACCGTGGGCCGAACGGCGCGCATTCCGCGGAAAATTTAAATTGTTTTATAGTTTCAGAATAATTATTACATTTTATATGTATTAGAGTTCATCTCGGTTGATAAAGTAAGAAAAATACTTTTTGAAAAAATAAGAATGGTGAAAAATGCCAGTAGTATCAGTCATGGCCGACTCTACACTAGGCCGGAGCCTTAGATGTGGCAACGTGGCTTAGCTGTCAAATAGTGGCCCTATAGTTTCAGAATAATTATTACATTTTATATGTATTAGAGTTCATCTCGGTTAATAAATTAATAAAAATACTTTGTAGAACTACTACTACTAATACCACTTACATCTGATGTCTGTTTCATCACAGTCAGACACTACAAAATAAAAATAAACGCAACCTGTTTCCTGCTGCCACTTCCACTTCCACTTAAATAAACACTCAATTTACTTTGTAAATTGTCACTTGAGCTAGCAAAATTCACTATTAGGTCACTGTGAAGCCATTCATGCTGGTCTTGATTTCCCTTTCACTATCAAATCCTTTCGTATGTATGCCCCAGGCAATGCCCTGATGAGTTCTATTAACTGTATTTTTCTGTGATATTTGGGAGGTCCAGAAAACATTATAGGTACCACATTGTGCTTTAAAATAGGTCTTATCCTTTGAAATGTTTGTAAATTATTGTCTTTATCCTTAGAAATATAACCAGCCCTTCCGAAGAATACCTTTCACCCACTTCTGTTTATGTGCCTTATTGGACGCACAATTGCTAGTGCAACCTGGTACTACACACTTTGCAGGCATCTTTTTATCTTTATAGTTTCATTTGTGCAGGTAAATGAGTAGACACCCATTAAAAATCACCTTGCAACGTTCTTTTTAATCTGGAATAAGGTTATGTTGGGCCATGGTTTGGTAGTCCTCTACCCATGCCTCTACTGGGCTGCAACCTGGTACTACACGCTTTGCAGGCATCTTGTTATCTTTATAGTTTCGTTTGTGCAGGTAAATAATTAGAAACACATTAATAATCACCTTCCAACCATATTTTCTGCACCTGGAATAATACACATGTCATAACAACAAATGCAAACTCGGCCCCCAGATTCAGTGTTGCCATATTTCATGCTCCGGCCTAGTGAGTACAGTCGGCCATGTATCAGTACAAAAATGTACATGTATTTAGATTTAGAGATTTTCCCTTGTGTTGGACATTTCTTATTTCCATTAGATTTCCTCTTTTTAGTTTTGTCAGTCTGTATTTTGTCTTGAACTGTTTCAGTGTAATTATTAATAAACATATTTGCTACATTAACAACATTAATTCAAGCAGAATTTCATCAGTTTGGGGTTGATTTTACATGAACAAATGTGTCTAAAACAAACTCCTCTATATGTATATTGATGTATTCTTTTGCAATTTTCATTAAAACTGCTTTGTGCAATTGCCCAAAAACTTACTTTTATACCTACTGGCCTTAAATCAAAATTTTAACAATACCTGTGTAGTGGGCAACTGGTCACTGTCAAAACCGATACCAAATTTAGAAATAGCCAAAGTGATCAAGATGTCTAGTGGTGGAATTCAGAACCCAATGTTGTATGTGTGCCCATGGTAACCAGATTCTTTTAGCATGCATGTGTACCAACTCAGAGAGAATGAAATCAAAACACAGAAATGTTATGATATGGTTTTTTTATTATTATTTGTTTCTTAACATTTGTTTTGTATTTATTAATCATGAGTGCTGAGTGTTTCTGGTATGATTTTATTACTTGATTCTTGTATTTATCAAATCATGAGTGCTTTGTATTTCATATATTTTACTGGTGTAAGTATTTATATTGATATGTTGAAAAATACGATTCAAAAATGTCTTAATAATAGTGGTAAACTGGCTCTTGTTATTGATATTGTATAATAAAGAAATGGTTATAAACATTCACAGTCTAAATGATAAATAATAATAATAATACATGGTGGGCTAGATCTCTGTTTAACGTCAGGGAGAGAAATATGGATAGAATGTGGAAAAATGTAAAATATCAGCATATATAAATAAATATAACCAACCATATAAAGGAGTAAATAAAGGAGATAATTGGAATAGGTCCGACCTGGGTTGTTACCAGGCATCGGCCTTCCGTAAATAAATATCATATATAAATAAAGAGAAATCAGTAAAGGTTGAAATAGATACAGATAAATAATACAGAGTTATCTCTGTTCACCATTTGACTGCAATACCTAGCGTAGACGGAAATCAGAGACCCAACGCCATATAGTATCGTCTCAAAACCAGGATGTATAGTATATACCTTGTGAAACACTCCAAAAATAGTAGCCAGACCACATTAGTTAATAATACAAACTCAAAAGACAACATACCTGCAAATATTCGTGAAAAAGACTTCCAAAATGCATTGTGTAAAATTTGGTCTCCCGCTTGTTACGTTTTTCAAAAACAATCCCCGCTCGTAATTATTAAACAAACTATCAACCATAGATAAAAAATGTTTAGGTTGGGTTAGGTTATAGATGGGAAACTGACCTTCAGCGCCATCTCGCGTTTGGAGCAACGAAATAATGATATACGGGGGCGTAAGAGAAATACCTGACTACGAGGGCGATTAGAAAATTTCAGATAGAAAATTTCGTGGTGATAGTAAAGTTCTAATACCGCGTAAGTCAACATTTACAATTTGCCAGACAGCCACACAAACATCATAAAGGAACTATTTCAGCACTAGATATGGGTTTTAGGAGTATGTCTGCGCTAAAAACAGCACTTTATAATTGTTTCTATCTGTCTGACAAAATGCAAATTCTGACCTAAGCTAGTTAGAACTTTACTGTAATATTAAAAAGACAGGTTAGCGATTCCACCACAATACTGGTGGAGCCATGAAATTAAAGTAGAACAGTAAGGTCCACATAGCTTCATTATTTTCTAATAAAACATGATACAAGAAAATAAAAACAATAAGTAACAGTAAATTGAATAATGATAAGGATGATGATAATAATAACTCCTGATGCACAGTCTTGGCAGTCACTGCTGCTCGTAGCAGTTTTTTGACCTTCGGTTTCAGTGCTGATCCCTTGAGACTGTCAAAGGTTTTGTCAATGAACATTAACAATTCTATTCCAGTCTGTTCCATCATACCTGGAAGCAAACATTTGCAAATGTAATCCTGGTGTACAGTACAGCTACATATGAATCAATATAACAATAAGAATCAATACAAAAGGTGTGGCATTCAAATGTCCATGTTGATATCAATCATAAGAAAAACTATGATTATGATGACGAATAACTCCGACATTAGAACCCAATGTTTAGATGACCATTTGGCATTGAGCAAAAGGATCTTCAGAGTATAATAAATGTTCGATTATACAGTCACAAAAAACTGATTTGTTGAAGCTAATATCTCCATATTTATACCGTGCAAAAGATGAATGACGACACGACTGGTAAGGCAATATGAAGTGCATTACAGAGGGTGTCCCCAGACAAGCTGCATGTACGGTAATGGTGAAAAGTAGACCACAGTTCATTGAAAAGCTCACATCTAAAACCAATTTAACTGTTACAATTTTATGTTTTATGCATGTTTGTTGGCATGACCCTTAACCCAAAAATCAGTCTCATATTTTTCTTCTGAGCCCAGACTTGCCTACCAGTATCAGGCAACCTACCCCATGTGACGATGATACATGATTATAGTCAAAAGTGTAAAAGATCTATATATATATATTATATGAAATACATCTAACCTTGATTAGGCAACTACAACGTGATGGATTTGCATTTACTTTTATGTTGGATCTATCTTCGTCTCTTGTGTATTGGTCGATCTGCCTCTTTATCCTCTAGTGCAAAGTGCCTGTCACAGACTCGATAAGCATTTCTGACTTCTGTTGGGGTTTTCTGTCGAAGCTTCGAATTTCCAACCAGTATTATCCAGCGACACCTCGGCAATCATAAATCCACCCTAAGTTATGTAAATTGAAACTTTTATACTTTGATTAGGCGTCATCACAAATGTAATATATTACAGAATTGGTGGCGGCAATGAGGCACCCTTGTTGCGCAAGGAGAGCCCTGTTTTTGTGGGGGCCCTACTCTGCCTACCAGGCTGACGTATTTACAAATTTATACATTATTTATAACCAAATAACCAAACTTATGGATGTCGACTGTCAAATAGCTCTAGGGTGAATGACCATTTTGGAATATATGAATTTTGACATAAAACGGCTGAGTTTCCCACGTATGACTATCAACAAAACTATGGCAACGATTATCACAAGCCACTACTTTATTAGTTCATTCCAGTGACCAAACACAATAACCAGAAGCATCACAGAGCAATATCTTTTTCTGTGAACACGGATTGACAATAAATATAGAATGAAAGGAATTTTTGTTCTATGAAAAATCACTCATGAATTGACCAATAACAAAATATCTGAACAATATAGGATAATCAAATAAATTACTTAACTGAACTTCATCAAATGACTACACTCGTACACTTATATTATAACAACAAATTTTAATATTTTCCTTCTACCATCTGTCACTGCCATCAATGTCAAACTTTCGCAGCCTGACAGCTAAAGGTGCGTTCAAACGTATGACAGCCAGGAGCGCGTTCCGGATCACCACACCTGTTGTGAATAAGGACTGTAATTTAAGCTGTATACTCCGATGAAAGGGTTACGGCTACCAACTATAAGCTGTATGTATTTAATATACCTATCAAATAATTTCATCCTTCATGTTCTACCTATAATTTTTGTAATGACAAGAACATTTATTCAGGCCGATATTTCATCAATTTGTGAAACAATGTACTTCTCCGAGAATAATAAGCCCTCTGCAACAGTTTTAATGTAAAGCATATTTTCTGTCAGGTGCAATTTTCAAAGAACTGCAAAGTTTTGAGGAATATTTAGGATGGTGGTAAAATTGCCAACTTATTATCTCTCACAAAATTGTAAACTTTCTTTGGCTTGACATAGAAAAGGTTTTAATATTAAATCAACAGAAAACCTATTTGAAAGTAGTGTGCCAAAATATTTTCTATGTGAGACCAACAGAATATTCTTAATGACAGTGGTAAAATCTAACTCAAATCACCAACAAATTATGATTTATTGATTTAAAGGAATGTCTATATTCATTGGTACTAATACCACCTACATCTGATGTCTGGTTCATCATAGTCAAACACTACAAAATAAAAATAAATGCAACTAGTAATGGGAACCATCGAATAAAAACTATCGAATCATTCGATGGTTACTATTCATTCGAATTATTCGATGGTTCTGGAGTATTCATTCGTTAGACCATCGCCGACTCTACACTAGGCCGGAGCCTTAGATGTGGCAACGTCGCTTAGCTGTCAAATAGTGGGCCGGTTGCCGTGGGCCGAACGGCGGACATTCCGCGGAAAATTTAAATTGTTTTATAGTTTCAGAATAACTATTACAGTTTATATGTATTAGAATTCATCTCGGTTGATAAATTAAGAAAAATACTTTTTGAAAAAATAAGAATGGTGAAAAATGCCAGTAGTAACAGTACAAAAATGTACATGTATTTAGATTTCGATATTTTCCCTTCTGTTAAACATTTCTTATTTCCATTAGATTTCATCTTTTTAGTTTTGTCAGTCTGTATTTTGTCTTGAACTGTTTCAGAGTGTAATTATTAATAAAGATATTTGCTATATTAACAACATTAATGCAAGCAGAATTTCATCAGTTTGGGGTTGATTACATGAACAAATGTGTCTAAAACAAACTCATCTATATGTATATTGATGTACTCTTTTGCAATTTTCATTAAAACTGGTTTGTGCAATTGCCCAAAAACTTAGTTTTATACCTATTGGCCTGAAATCAAAGTTTTAACAATACTTGTTGTGAATAAGGACTGTAATTTGAGCTGTATACTCTGAAAGGGTTACGCCTACCAACTATAAGCTGTATGTATTTAATATACCTATCAAATAATTTTGACCTTCATGTTCTACCTATAATTTTTGTAATGACAAGAACATTTATACAGGCTGATATTACATCAATTTGTAAAACAATGTACTTCTCCAAGAATAATAAATGATCTGCAACAGTTTTAATGTAAGACATATTTTCTGTCAGGTGCAACTTTTAAGGAACTGCAAAGTTTTGAGGAATATTTAGGATGGTGGTAAAATTGGCAACTTATTCTCTCTCACAAAAGTGTAAACTTTCTTTGGCTGGACATAGAAAACAGGATGTTCTTAATGACATCTAACTCAAATCACCAACAAATTAGGATTTATTGATCTAAAGGAATGTCTAAATTCATTAATACTAATACCACCTACATCTGATGTCTGGTTGATCGTCAGGGGCGGCGCGTCGGGGGGGGGGGCATGGGGTGCCGAGGCGCCCCACTTTTTATGAGGAGTTAAAAAATTAATAAGAAAGTATTTTTTACGTGTCCATTTTTTAGCTTTATTATATATACCTATTCTTAAATTTCATTGTAGGTATACGTACATACCTAACTTTTTACCATTACAATTATGATTACAATGATTTTCTGTCGTTTGTGTTTGTATATGATGTTGGTGTGAATTAGTTACAGTAAACATTGCTGTTTGTCGTCGATTTAACTTATACACCCAAAGAAGCTATATCTACTAATTATTGTTATACAGGGTTATTCACGTTATTCGGCACGGAGCATTATGGCTAAAGTATTTGATAAAAAATGAAGTCAAGTTGATTGACTCAGTACTTCCCACACATTACGCTGATACCAGTTTATTATTTTCCCATAGCATGAAGCTTTAGTCTAAGATCCCTTGCAACCAAATAATTGCCAACCCCCCCCCCCCTAAAATTGTCTTATGCCGCTAGGTCTTTCCGTCACAGGTCAACGGACAGCCTATTATCGATACTACAAACTTCTCAGGTTTACAACCCCCACCCCCTCCCAACCACCTTACTTTCACCCCCACCCAAAAAACTGGTAGGAAAGGATCAGGAACCCCTAAAACATCTAAAAACTGAATTTGAGTTGCTTTCATACTTGTCGCGTTCTTTGATTATTGCTACGCTGCCACTGACAAGATTTTTAACAAACATACGCGTTTTCCATTCTCACCACGGTAACAATATACTGTGTCAAAATTTCATTAGAATCAATTTAATAGTGTCCACGTTACAAAATACAAAACGATTTAGACCAATAAATTCTCGTATAGTATACAGAAAATTCTAAGTCCCTTAGTTTCTGTAATAGGCTAGGCAATGTTCGGATGCACCTAAAAAGGTGATTTGTGTCGCTAGATCTTCCTTCACAAGTTAGTGGACAGCCTATTATGAGTACAAGATTTTTTTTAATTTTTCAACCCCCAACCACCTCAATTTCACCCCCACCCAAAAAAAAACGCAGAAAATGATCAGGAACCTCTAAAACGCTTAAAAACGAAGTTTGAGCTGTTTTTATATTTTTAGTTTTTTTATTATTTCCGCGCCGCCACTGGCAGGATTTACCAAAACCATACGCGTTTTCCATCTTCGCCATGGTAGTAATGCCGTTTCAAAATTTCATTAAAATCAATTCATTAGTTTCCTCGTTACAACGATCTGACGCAATGACTCTCGTATGTTTACATCAAAAAAAATTCTAGTCCTTTGCTTTCTGTAATAGGCAAAGGCAATGTTCGGATGGACCTAAAAAAGTTATTTATGTCGCCAGGTCTTCCTTCACAGGTCAGTGGACAGTCTATTATGAAAGCAACAAATTTTTCAATTTTACAACCCCCCACCCCCCAACCACCCCAATTTCACCCCCACCCAAAAAAAAGTAGAAAATGATCAGGGACCCCTAAAACGCCTAAAAACGAAGTTTCAGCAATATTTATTTTTTTTTTGTTTTTTGCTAATTACTCCGCCGCCTATGAACCGATTTTCAAAATTATAGGAACATTACCTACTACGACCCCACAGCATACCGCTGCCCAAATTTCATCACAATCCATGCAGCGGTTACTGAGATTACGAGGGTAGAAAAACGCGACAGACAGACAGACCGACAGACCGACAGACCGACAGACAGACCGACAGACAGACCGACGGAAATGAGTGACGTGGATTTTCGTTATGTACACATCATAAAATGCCCAAAAAAGTTATTATCTCAAAATCGAAAATTTTCGCGATCACAATACTCCCCTCACCTATCGGTGTGGGAAGTAAAAAGAAAATAATAATTTGGGATGGATAGAGACCCATAAAGGCTACATTTTAAAAATATTTTCATGTTATACAGGGTGTCCCAAAAGCACGAAATGTATCAAAGTTATGTTTTTTTAAATGGAACATCCCGTATATTATTGCATATTCAGATTCCTTGATGAATTCTAGTGTAACTTTATGTATCATACATGGGACTGTTTAGGTGTAAATCACCATTTTCGGTATAAGTAAATATCAGGAAAAAATTGAATATCGCAGAGATTATAAAACTTGGAAGGCTGTGACTTTGCCGTATTACTAAGCATAAAATGCGACAACTTGCGACTGTCAAATTTAAATTACGTTTATACTTGGAGAAATCGGTCGATGAATTAAGGAAACTTCGGTCAGCGATAACTTGATTTTTTCAAATGGGAATGCCTAATTTTTTTTATACGGTTAAAAGTAGAATTTGATAACCTTTCTAATGATATAAGGTTATGCATATCAATCTCTGGTAGTTTTCATTTAATTTTAAATTTTCAAACAAATCGGCGTTGTTCAATTTGCCTACCTATAACCAACGTAGCAGGCCATGAAATATAAACAAAAACCTGTTCAGGTAGAAGAAAACAACTAACTTAGCTGAAAAATACGCACGAACTAGACTAAAGGGACAAGATTATAAAAATTACTCACAACAAACAAAGTCTAACCAGAAACAACGGCGGTAACATATCTTTGGTCAAAGAGAAGCTGGAGTATGGCAGAAATGGATTTTTTCATGGCCTACTAGCTACTGCAATGTACTAGAGATTGGCAATTTCCAAAACCATTAAAAATTTTGAAATAAAGTAAAAACTACTAGAGAATGTTGTAAGCAGTTTATTATTTTCATAATAAAATTTCACATTTAATGATATAAAAAAGTATGCAATTCTCTGACTGGAGTTCTGAAAATTCTTCAGTACCTATTAGCAAGGTCGCAGAAAATGAAGAATGAATTAAAATTTGTTCAAATTATAAAACATAACTTAAATGGCAGAAAACTTAAATCTGATCTGTCAGTATTCCTTTTTTGCAATATTGCTAATAGATATTGAAAAATAGAAGGGCTCCAGTCAGAGGTATCGACTTCGACGCAAATTAGTACTTTTTTACACCATTAGATATGATGATAGTTGCGTGCTGGAGCAACAGTCGCTGATTGTTTCTGTTTCATATGAGAGTTTTTGATTGCCTTGAAAATTTTTAACCTCTAGTACATTACGGTAGCCAGTAGACAGTAAAAATATCTATTACTGCCATACTCCAGCTTCTCTTCGACCTTAGAGATGTTATCGTAGTTGTTTCTGGGAGAGTTGATTTGTTGCAACGAATTTTTATAATCTTGTCCCTTTAGTCTAGTTAGTGTGTATTTTTCAGCTAAGTTAGTTGTTTTCTTCTAGCTGAACAGATTTTTGTTTATATTTCATGGCCTGCTACGTTGCTTATAGTTAGGAAAATTTAAAATCGCCGATTTGTTTGAAAATTAAAAATTAAATGAAAACTACGAGAGATTGATATTCACAACCTTATATCATTAGAAAGCTTATCAAATTCTACGTTTAACCGTATAAAAAAATTAGGCATTCCCATTTGAAAAAACCAAGTTATCGCTGATCGAAGTTTCCTTAATTCATCGACCGATTTCTCCAAGCATAAACGTAATTTAAATTTGACAGTCTCACAAAAGCTGACGCATTTTATGCTTAGTAATACGGCAAAGTTACAGCCTTCCATATTTTGTAATCTCTGCGATATTCAATTTTCTCCTAATATCTACTTACACCGAAAATGGTGATTTACACCTTAACGGTTCGCTTTAGGTACCATGTATGCTACATAAAGTCACACTAGAATTCACCAAGGAATCTGAATATGCAATAATATATGGGGTGTTCAATTTAAAAAAACATAACTTTGATACATTTCGTGTTTTTGGGACACCCTGTATAACATGAAAATATTTTTAAAATGTAGCCTTTATGGGTCTCTATCCATCCCAAATTACTATTTTCTTTTTTATCAAATACTTTAGCCATAATGCTCCGTGTCGAATAACGTGAATAACCCTGTATATAGAGTATCCCTGAATTTGAACCGCGTGGAATTTTTGACAGCACTAGTACTATAGAATCTGTCATACCATGTTTTTAAACCCTTTTTATGTACTTCAAGCGTTGAAGCTCACCCTCAACTTTTTTTTTTCAAATAGCACCAAATAGTTTCTTCTACGGAAATTAAGTCCTTATATTATTTAAAATCTTGCAGTACCTTTGATTTTATACACAAACTATTTTTTTAGTAAAATCACAAACATAACATAAATAAAACAAGAACTTGCTTGACGCAAAAAACGGATTAAGGCCACTGAATAATCTATGTATAAAACACGCTTTCGAAAACAAATGTCTTTTTTATGCTTTTTTATTATGAAAATATTACGCCTCAAACAAATGCTCATTTTGTTTATCTTAGGTTAATGACTACGAGAAAAATTGATTTTTATATGAAGTCAAAGGAACGACGAAAAGATGTGGCGTGCTATTTGGAAAAAACTAGAGGCTAAGTTTTAGGGGTTGAAGTAAAAAAATGTTTCGAAAGCATGGTATAGAAGGGCTTTCGGTACCCTTGAAAGACCCACTTAGTTTCCTTTTCTATCTTTTTTTCTTAAGAAAAAATTACGGCGCAAACAAATTCCTCATTTCATTTATTTTATTTATTTCATGCTTATGAATTAGATATAAAAAATAGGTTTTGTCTAAAGTCAAAGGTATTACAAGATTTTAATGCTATATTACGCGCTATTTGAAAACACAGAGTTGGGGGTGAGTTTTAAGGGTTGAAGTACAAAAAAATGTTTTGAACGCATGGTATGATAGACGCTGTAGTACTTTCAAACACTCCACTCAGTTTTCGTCTGGACATTTTTTTGTTACGAAAATATCACGTGCCAAGGAAATTCAGGGACACCCTGTATATTGGTTGTTTTTGGCACCCCCACTTTTTCGAGGCACGCGCCACCCCTGTTCATCGTAGTCAAACACTACAAAATAAAAATAAATGCAACCTGTTTCCTGCTGCCACTTCCACTTCCACTTAAATGAACACTCAATTTACTTTTTAAATTTTCACTCAAGCTAGAAAAATTCACTATTAGGTCACTTTGAAACCATTCTTGCTGGTCTTGATTCCCCTTCACTATCAAATCTTTTCGTAGGTGTGCCCAGATGTGTTCTATTAGTACTGGATTTTTCTGTGATATTTCGGAGGTACAGAAAACATTGTAGGTACCACATTGTGCTTTAAAATAGGTCTTATCCTTGGAAATGAATAATATGTCCTTTATTGGAAGCACAATTTATTGCTAGTGCAACCTGGTACTACACACTTTGCAGGCATCTTTTTATCTTTATAGTTTCGTTTATGCAGGTAATTAATTAGAAACACATTAAAAATCACCTTCCAATCTTCTTTTTTACTCTGGAAGATTACACTTCGTGGAAATACTCGGCTCGGCCCGCTATTCAGTTTTGCCATATTTCAATGCTCCGGCCTAGTGAGTAGACTCGGTCATGGTCTGTTTACATCCAACGTCGTTGGTCACGTGGGTTTACACCACAAAACACATAGATATCATAAATTCATAACCTAATAAAAAATAAAACCGTTTACATTTACATCGAGTTAAATCAAGTTATTCAAGTTTACATTGTGAGTTTTGTGATTGTGTTGTGAGTTTACATCTTTACATTTGTGCTTTACATCATCTTTGTTTAAGCAGGTTAGGTATTTTTATTTTTATATTTACTTTATGTTTGATTTTTAATTTTTATTCCTTACTAAAACTATTACTTCTACATTTTTTGTCAGATGATCATATTTCCAGACACAGCTTTATTCAAAATCTGGTACTTGTATAATTTTAAATTAGCGAGTGAAAAAATTTTAATTCTCAGTTTTGATCGTCAACATTTCCGAATGGGATAATGCGTTTTTACCGATTTATGAGTGATATATAACAAAAATATTCCTTGTGGTTTTGTTACTGTGTAACCAGTAACCAAATAACCGGAGAATCAGTAGTGGAGAATTAGCAAAAGTGACGTCTCCCCCAACAATTCTGTTTTCAGTTTTTACTGAGGTTTTGATCGTTCTACAAAAAATTCAATTAAACATCTTCTATATCTGCTTAATACTCTGGTGTATGAATATGACACTGAAATTGGTCTACTTTTAACAAATTTATGACACTGTAATATGAGGATTAATTCTAGAAAATCTAAAAAATGGTTATTTCTTACACAAAAAAAATACAAAAAAGTGTCTTGCAAGCTGGTAAATACAAATGCTAAATTTATGTATTTTTTTGAAAACTATCCAACAATCTATTTTGAATAATGTTAAACAACAGACTTTTATGAAAAAATAGGTTGAACATTATTTGAACGTGGGGATGTCTGGTTACATACCTATATAGGTACTCATTGTGACATTCACCTCAGAGGTACCATGGTTGGCATGGTCTGCCCTTCATTTTTTTTAAATTTAACATCCTGTACATTTCTTCAATTGGAGGGTTGTGGGTCAATTCAATGAAGGAAACAAATGATCACTGTTAAAATATGTGCTAAGTCGACTCATTCAATGAGTGGTACATTTTTTGTTTGTCATTTATTCAATGAAGTGTTAAAATAGTAGATAAGTACATATTATTCCTTATTGAAGTCCAGTGATGTCCTGATGTCACAGAATGGATGACATACCAGCGCAGAAAACATGGCAGATGACATTGCTTACAGTCAGAGGTATAACAATGGTTTTCTCAGTGCGACTTTGAATAATAGTATAAAGTTGCAGATTAGTTTGCTACTTCAGCGACTCTCTAATGAAACATTACACTTAGGCAAAACGTAAATCTCACAAAATCAAAAGCAAACCGCATCTCGTCTCAAGAATACTGGCAGACAAACAATTACCAAACAATATTCTGCAAATCATTCTTACCCACCATACTGACAACAGGTTGAGTGCAGATGTAAATGCATCTTTTTGAAAGTACAATTCATTTTAATTCAATAAGCATTCATTTCAATTTAATAATCATCAACATTTTTTAGTATATGGGTTGTTTCCTGATCAGCATTTTCTCACTGATTTTCTCTAAGTAATTTACGAACGTGTTGGTTATGTTGTGCTCAGTATCTATAATTGTGTCTGTTAACAAATGTACAATGTACGTTTGTCTGAAAAGCAGATATTGTACATAAATTTGGGATTGTCATCAACTTGTTTCATTGTCTCACAAAATTGTAGATGAGGGTCGAAGTTGTCTTCATGTAGTACTTGCCCTAAATTGGTTTTGTAAGGGTAAAATTTATATGTTTGTGTAAAATTTTGGATTCACTGCTTTGATGAGCACTCAATGTACTAGATATTTGTGTGTGATTTGCTCATTTTCTAAGGTAAGTTGTCCTAAAACGGCAACTTCCATAGCTTCGTTGTTAACTACTCTTAGTGGTTCAAGTCTTTTATGGGTAAGTTTCTAAAAATTTAAACTCACTAACATGCTTCTGTGTTGCAGTTTTCTCAGGATGAACTGTTTAGCAGCATCTCCTGCATACCCATGTTTTTGGTAGTATAAACCTACAATATCAAGTCCTTCTTGTATATGTTACATGGTTGTAATACTACGTACTACTGCTCCAAGGTTTTATTAGAGAGTTGTTTTAATAAACCACTAGACCACCTTTTTTTGAATCAACTTTGTACAGGCCACTGAGTACAGGCATTTTAACTGTGATCAACCATTGCTTCTACTGAATTGAAATTAATTGTAGCTCCAAAACAATTCATTTTACAAGTATTATACATTTGTAAAATCTAGTACTAGAAGTGCATCCAATCTTGAAGAATTATACAGTATGTTCCATTCAATAACCTGAGGGGCCTGACTGGTGCTGAACGTGTGACTGAGAGAAGGGGTGAATGTTACAATGAGTATAGGTATGTAACCAGACATCCCCTTTGAATAATTGTCCACCTTTTTTTACATTTTTTCATAAAAGTGTAGCTTTTGTTTAAAATGATTTAAGGTGGATTGTTTCCATTGAAATGCACTAAATAATAGTGATAAAATATCTTTTTATGCCCACCATGTCAAAGGATTTTGATTTTTGGTATGTTCTCTAAGTCATTGTACATTTAAAGTTCACATTTAATTTTATTTATCATATCTGTATCAGTCCCCACCCTAGATGGCGATTTTCTTGCCAGCTCACCTGTAAGTTCTTCAAACATATTTGAAAATAAACTATGAGAAACTGAATCAGGGACGTCATCCTGAATAACTTTTTCCATCTGTCTGAGTTCTTAGAATTATACATTTGCTAAAACAACAATATCATCAACGCTTACAATGTGGCTGTCATTATTTTCTGACCATTAATTTTGATAAGTATATTGATTTCTTAGATCTTGTTTGGGGGAGTTGGCATATAATTCTTTTTTTGTCAGCTTTTTACAAGGGAAATATCACCAAAATATCTGTATCCGTCTTACAAAATCATATGGGTTGATCCCTAATTGAAAGCGATATTTTGTTTCTTAAATATTATGTCATTTGGATAGGAATACATCAGTATGAGGGAAAATAATTTTTATTTGACTCTTTTTCTGCGATTGAGGCTCAACTTACATGAACTTTTTTAATTAACAGTATTCTAAAATGGGAGAAAAACTATCTGCAGTAGAAGCTGAACTTTATGACAGACAAATTCGACTCTGGGGAATTGAATCACAGGAAAAGTAAGTATTACAAGCCATAGAGTGTAGTGTGTTCATATTTTGTTGATGAATATCAAATTAGTTACACAATCTCCTGTAGAATTCTGAAATTTTTCGAAACTTCAGCAGTCCACAGTAAAATTATTGACACTAGTTAAAAACTGAAAAACCCTAGACATTTTAGTGGATTTTTTTTCCCAAGATGACATTCAAAGACATATTGACGAAAAATAAAAACATTTTTATTCTTTATTGATTTCAGCAACTTGTTTTTAATTTTTTATTAAGAACAGGCTCTAGTTCTTTATTGTTTGGACGCAGTTGTTTACTAAGATTTGTTCTCCCTCATGTCACACTCTATCAAAGGCTTTCGATATGTCAAGTGTGACAACACAGAATTCGTCATGATTTTCAATTGCTCTGGCACACAAGTGAGTGATGTTGTAGGCCAGGAGGTTATAATAATATATAATAAAATATTTCTCAATCTCATTTTTGTTTCAACAGAATCATAACTAGCTCAAAATATTGTCAAGACACTGCGCATATAAACCACAGGAAAGACTCATAATGTCAGCTTCTCAAAAAGGTATAAATGTGGAATTGAAAACCTACAATCAGAAGCAGACCCATGGAGGGGGTGTAATTTTCATAAAGATAGCAAAAATAATTCGAGGGGCTAAAGTACCTTAAGCCCCTCTGATTATTATTCAGGGTGTTTGGTAAATATGCTGCAAAAATTTAAAGGGTGATCCTTTGAACCATTTTGAGAATATTTTGTTCTGTGGTGGTTTGTGAAAAATTGCTACATTTTATTATTAAAAATCACATGGTAAGTTGCTCAATCTACAATAAATGTTCAAAATGACTTCCAATAGCTTGGATACAAGCAGGAAATCTTCACATAAGTGATTGCCAAACTATTTCAAACACACTAGGTCTGTTTTAGATCCAGCAATTATGTGATTTCGCAAGTCGTCCAAATTTTCCAATGTAGAAGCATAAACTACTAAACTAGTGACTTTAGAAAAATCCCACAAGAAATAATCTAATCCAGTAATCTTTGTATGTTGCTGCTACTGTTGCAATAAATTAAAAACCTCATTCACTTCAATAGTGACAAAAGTAGTGAGAAATAGGATTCGGACCTGTATCCGCAATCGAGGCGGTTATGCATATTGTACAGGATGTGTAAACTTACCACTCTTACCAGAATGAGTGTCCTGTATCCAAAACTCAGTAAGATGTGTGAAAACTTCAATGAAAGATATGTTAATTGTTTTGCATAGATTTTCAGTTAAATAATCCAAAACGGTTTGATTGAGCATATGTTCAGAAGTCTATGCATGCATATAACCAGAGTGAGCTTGAGGGCTTCAGCCCCTGAATTATTTTTGCTATCTTTATAATGCATTACATACCCTCCAGAAAAAGATCACCATAAGAATAATAGGTGATCGAAGAGTCGAAGACCCAACCACTAGACTCAGTCCCCCTAATTGAAATCCTGATGGTTTATTTTCTTGAATGTAGGCTTTCAATTCGCCATTTATTCAAAGCATCAATCTCTAAATTTTTGCCGCATGTCTTCCAAACAACCTGTATAACCAGAGAGGCTTAAGGTACTTTAGCCTCTCGAATTATTTTTGTTATCTTCATGATGTATTACACCTCCTCCAGAAAATATATATCACCATAAGGATAATAGGTGATCGATGACCGACTAGAGACTGGTTTCTCAATGCCCACTTAAATATGTATCCTTAACTGTTAGATAAATTGTTGAAGCAATTGAAGGTTAAACTTAGGAATTCACGTAAACCTTATCTGTCAGTTGTAACCATAGAAACGCTAACTGACAGCTACCTATCTGATACTTTTAACTGGACATTGAGAAACCGGCCCTCAGTCTCCCGAATTTAGATCCTGGCTATGCTCCTGAATGTAGGTTGTCAAGTTGACATTTATACCTTTTTGGGAAGCTGAGATTATGGGCAAGTTTTTGCAATGGTTTGTATGCGCAATGTCTTGACAATATTTTGATAATGTTTCAAAGACACGGGGTAAATTAAATTTGAGAGTACTATTTACATATTTCTTAAAATTATTAATGTAAATAAAAGGATGGCATACTATTAGCAACAAGGCGTGTAATGTGGTTTAAATGCACGTTGGTGCACCACCACATTTTAGTTTGGTTGGTCGTGAATATTTAACAGCAACGTACGATGATCACTGGATTGGTGATTGACTTAAAATCCCAAATTTGGACGACTTGCGATATCGCATAATAAGTGGATATAACTCAATTGGAATCGGGCCTGATGTGTTCTTAAAGAGTTCGACAGTTCCTGACGAGAAGATTGCCTGCCTGCATTCAAGCTGGTGGAAGTCATTTTGAGCATTTATTATAGATTGACCAACTTACCACGTGATTTTTGATACTAAAATGTAGGTGTCGCAATTTTTTTCTTCTTGTATCTTTGAAGTGGAGCGGTTTTTCAAAAATCATCAAAGAACAAAATATTCTCAAAATTGTTCAAAGCATCAATCTTTTAATTTTTGCCGCATGTTTTCCAAACACCCTGTATAACCAGAGAGGCTTAAGGTACTTCAGCCCCTCGAATTATTTTTGTTATCTTTATGATGTATTACACCTGTACACCTGTATATATCACCATAAGGGTAATAGGTGATCGATGACCGACTAGAGACCGGTTTCTCAATGCCCAGTTAAATATGTATCTTTAACCGTTAGATAAATTGTTTAAAAAATTGAAGGTTAAACTTACGAATTCACGTAAATCTTATCTGTCAGTTATAACCATAGAAACGCTAACTGGCAGCTACCTATCAGTCGCCCGAATTTAAATCCTGACTATGCTCCTGAATGTAGGTTATCAATTTGACATTTATACCTTTTTGAGAAGCTGATATTATTTTTCCAATGGTTTGTATGCGCAATGTCTTGACAATATTTTGAGATATAATTCTGTTGGAACGAAAACGAAAATTAGAATCATTTTATTTTTCTCGATATCTGTTTTTTCTAAAGTATTGTACCGTTTCACCTATTTATGGTATGAATTAGTGTAAGTGTATTGAACTAAAAAAGTAAACATGTTACTGGTTTTAACGTATATTTTTCATTATTCAGACAAAAATGCCAGATTTTGGAAAATAATTAGAATTCACTTGATATTGAAAAATCTCAAAAACTATTGCTTTTTGTCCATCATATACAGGGTGTCCCAAAAAATAGTGTCAAGCGGAAGTCCAGAGATAGAGCACACCTAGAAGTATCTGAATCACCCATATATGTTATGCAATTTTTTTGTAGTTTCCGAGTTATGAATTTTTTTCTGAATTTTAGAGAATTCTCTACCTCGACGACATAAAACTGTTCCAATGGAAAAATTAAAAGACTTTTCCAAATTATCTGTTTTGGTAATTAATCTCTAAGAGTTTACTGTTCACACGTAAAATAATCGGCTTCGTAACTTTGATGAGTCATAAAAATTTTAGTGTAAAGTGAAAAATTTACGATCTGATAATTATGACTTAAATCTTCGACTCGCAATTAAAAATCCAAAGAGGTAATTTCATGATTTCTAAGCAGGTCTAAAAACTTCTTCAGACTCTCAGCTATCACAGTCATTGAAAAAAAGTAGTACTTAATGGGGCTACTTTCGCTCCAATTGACCTTCAAAGACAAGAGGCGAAGATTTATTGAAATTAGCGCGATGTGGTTTCCAATTCATCAATAACTTATGTTAACGCGTTAATAGCAGATTGATTGTCAGTACCCCAATAATAAACGTTAAAAACGTTGCATAAATTAAACATTTATTAAAAAAGATCCTACTTCTTGCTAAAAAACCAGGAGGCATTCTCCAAAACCGGTTTTTACCTGAGCGACAACAAAAAGGGCTGACGCTAGCGCAGTAAACGATGGCGATGTTAGAAAGAGATAGCTATGATATTGTTGTGATGTCCTTTCAAAATGTGTCATTGCATAGGTTGTTTTCGTTGTCTTTATTCAGTCGTCTGTCTGTCTTTGCGGCTTTAAAACAATACGGTTTTGTTTGGATTGGTGTTGTTTCTGTTGTCTGACTACTTGATTATTCCTACGGACCTTGAGTGCACGACAACTGAATTTAACGATGCTGTTTTCTTCAAGAGACTATGCACCAAATGGATAGGTCGTGGTGGACCCACTGAATGTTGCCACGGTCACCTGACATAAATCTGATCGAGTTTTTTTGTTTCGGACTACTACAAAAAACTAGTTTATGCTAAACAGTGTCGAAACATCAGTGAATTACGCAACAAATTAACACAGACTGAAGAAACAATAAAAAACAATCGAAGAGCTTTTGTTAATTTAGAAAACAATTTTTTCAGAAGATGTAGATTATGCATCGAACAAGAAGGTAGACATTTTGAAAGTTTCTTGTGAAATTTAATAAACTTAGTGAAGAAATTTGATAATTTCGTTTCATTTTAAAATTTCCCACTTACAAGAAAGAAGTCGTATATGTAAAAAAAATCTTAGCAAAGTGCCACAGGTAGTCATCTATCGATATTCTGGTCGCACTGAATGTTTTTTATTGCGGCACTGACAATCATTCGGCTATTAGCGCCCTAAACTTAGTTATTGTTTCATTTAAAGTCCCATCGCTAATTTCAAGAAATCTCCACCTATTGTCGTTGAAGGTCAATTGGAGACAAAGTAGCCCTATTAAGTACTCCATTTTTTCAATGATTATGATAGCTGAGAGTCTGAAGAAGTTTTTAGACCTGCATAGAAATCATAAAATCACCTCTTTAGATTTTTAATTGCGAGTCGAAAATCTAAGTCATAATTAACAGAACGTAAATTTTTCACTTTACACTATAATTTTCATGACTTTCATCAGATTTACTAAGCAGATTCCTTTATGTATGAACAGTAAACTCTTAGAGATTAATTAGCAAAAAAGATAATTTGGAAAAGTCTTTTAATTTTTCTTTTGAAACAGTTTCAAGTTGTCGAGGTAGAGAATTCTCTAAAATTTAGAAAAAAAATCATAACTCGGAAACTACAAAAAATTGCATAACATAAATGGGGGGGATTCAGATACTTGTAGGTGTGCTCTATCTCTGGACTTCCGCTTGACACTATTTTTTGGGACACCCTGTATATTAAGCTAATTTTGGTGCATGTTAGCTCTACTGTCATGTCCTGACGGGAATACGTCGAATTACATTAAACGCTAAATAACGAAAGTCTACGTCACTCATTTCTGTCAGTCTGTCTGTTGGCGTTTTTCTAGCCCCGGGTAACTATACGCTATGGGGTCCAGGTAATGCCGCTATAATTTTGAAAAACAGTGCATGCGTGGCTGAGTAATTAACAAAAAATAAAAAAATACAAATATCCCTCAAACTTTGTCTTTAGGCGCTTTAGGAGTTCCTTATCATTTCTACTTTTGTTAGGTGGTGGTGAAATTGGGGTGGTAGGGGGGGTGGAGGGGTTGTGACTAAAAAATTTGTTGTATTCATAATAGGCTGTCCATTGGCCTGTAGAAGAAAGGATGTAGCGGCATAATACACCTCTATCCAGCATTGCCTTGCCCATTATAAAAACCAAGGGACTTAGAATTTTCTGAATTGTCTGATGTATAACCTGGAAATTATTGAATTGATTTTAATGATATTTTGACACAATATAGTACTACCGTGGCGAGGATGGAAAACACGTATGGTTTTTAGAAATCGTGTCATGGCGGCGTAGTAGTAATCAAAAAACATAAAAACAGCTCAAAATTTGTAAAACTGGGGTAGTTTGGGTAGGGTGAAAAATTTGTTATATTAGTAGCGTCCTCTTCATTGCCTTGTAAAATAACGACATATTTTTTTGATTGATAAAGTCTATAGTTGTTGAAAGTTGCTTTAGTGGTGGTGACAGTAAATAAAAAAAAGTAACTACAATATAAAAACCGTTGAAACTCGTTTTTGGTTACCTACTCTAGGGATCGCTGATCATTTTCTACTTTTTTTTGAGTGATCAAAATTAGCCTAGGTTGAATGGGTACTCGCATAGAGTGGTCGATAAACCCCGCCATTTTTTGTCTCTATAGAACACTTTTCATTGCCTTTTATTAAAGTTTGCTACTAGTAATATAATATGATACTGGTAAGTATATCGGAAAATCGGCATGTTAAGTGATTGGGATATCATTTGAAGATTGCAGAACAAAAATTGTGTCGTCCTAATTCCTACGGAGAGAGATTGATGTAAGAAACTATTCACGAGAATTTTTGTGTTGGATGTTTCTTTGCGTGCGGGCGGACGATGATTTTGATTTGATTGGTTGCAAGGGGATCTCGTGCTTCATGCTTATTGTTTTCTAAGCCATTTCTAAAATCAATCCAATTTAAATGTGATTTGATAATCCCATCCATCCCATAATCCTGAACTTCCAATCAGCGCAGTTTTCCCGACCATTTGTTTTTTAGACAATTGTTCCCATGTAAGTTCTCGTTCCCGGTCATTTTGTTTTCCACATTCTTATTGTAATTTTTTGCTTTCAGCTTTGACTTCAGATCTCAGCATACTTAGTTATGTCGAGGTGCAATGTTTAATTTCTTTTCACGAAAATGAATTCATTGCCTACGTTTGCAAAGATGAATTTTCTTGTCGCGAGCAGTTCTTCAAGAACATTTCACACTAAATTTCCCAGCATTTGTTGGATACTCTCTTGTTCGTTTAATTGCTTGGCTAATTATTATTTGAATTTGCATAGCTTTGACTTGTGCTTTCAAAAATATAATCGTATAAATTCTATAATATTTGGCTCCTCTTTTCTGCGATGAATAGTTACTACTACTACTAAAATCTGGAAAATATATGCAAATTATTTTTATCACATGTATCCGTATATTACATTTGTTTTAGGTTGAGGGCAGCTAATGTGCTGTTAATTGGTGTGAGAGCTTTAGGAGCAGAAATTGCAAAAAATATATTGCTTTCCGGAATAAATTCTCTGACAATTCTCGATGACGGAATTGTTACCGAGGAGGATCAGCTTAAAAATTTTCTACTAAACAAAGGCAGTGTAGGAAAAAAGGTATGTGTATGAATTAAGGCTTAAATAAGCTGTTCTGCTTAATGAAAGAGCCACTCCTTTTGGACACTTTTTCCTCCATTTTTATCTAATCAATTAAATTACCGTTTAAATATGAATGTAGCTCCTTAAACGATAGTGGAAATTACAAAGACATTGCAAGGGATGACACTCAATGTTTCGATATTGTAATGATTCAACTACATGCATTACCACGATTCCCATACGGTTATTGATCATCGGAATCGCTGTGGATGTCCTAAATAGCGGAAACTGGTATATAATAAAATTAATGTTAGATGTATATCTCAATTCTTATATTAGCGTTCATCTTTCCTTTTTACCCCATTCTTACATTATAGGTACATCTTCATTATAAAAAAGGTTGCAACAACTCCGTCACGTAATACTGTCACGTGACATGTGTCGCTGTAGTTATCCTTAAGTTGACCAAGGATACCGATGTGAAGACATACAGTGTGATCCAGCTAAAATTTGTCTCTCACCTTATCTCTGAAATTATAAAAAAATAAAATTCGCTGCGACTCGTCGCGTCGATTTGTATTTCGAGGGAGAACTCGAGATACGTCATCATTGTGCCATCAACCCCCTCACCCCCAGCAACCTATACTTCACATTCTTAAATGAGACCACCATACTTGTGACACATAATTTTGAAGGGAATTAATTGACAAATAAAACAGTGTAATCGGATTGAGGATTGATTCAGTATTATGGAGGTTAATAAAGATATGGTGGTTATCAAAATTAAGTATTATTTTCATTACCTAAAATATTATCGTAAGAAAGGTCACTAATCATTTAATTTTCATGCGCTGTACCTAATCATACTCTTTTGTTTGTTTTTCATCTGGTCAACCAATCGTATCAACTGTTTCGTACCTGAGCACTCCGAGGTGGTCGGTGCAATTTCAGAGCGGAAAAAACGTTTAACCAAATAGAACCAAAAGTCACCTAGAGACCAATCAACTTGTCGCTAGCAATCCATCCGCGAGTTTCCGTTGTTGCTTTCAGAATATTTCACGATTTCAACCAGGTACCTACGTCATTCAGAATACATCTGCTTCAGGCGACAGTTGGCACGAGGTACGACAGGCTATAGACAGTCCAAGGTTCTTTTTCAGATTCAGTTGTCTTTTGCTCAAACATGACAATATAAAAAAGTGGCAATCATAAATATTGCAAAACCGATGAATAGTCAAAAACATTACCCTTACCAAATTATGAGGTTCTCATAACAATGCGTCGTTTTTTATAGTATTTTTTAGCTGGTCGGCAAACGCATCATTCATATTTGCGTAGAATTAATAGTATTGTTTTCCAGATTGCCGAAGAAATACTACTGAAAGCTCAAATGTTGAATCCACTCGTTAAGATATCAGCAGACACCGACGCACCAACTTCCAAAGATTTAACCTACTTCAAAAAGTTTACGATCATCGTAGCCACAGGGATCAAGTCAGATTTGCTGTTGAAAATTGATAAGATATGTAGATCTGAGAAGATCAAACTGATATTCGGCGACACTTTTGGAATGTTCGGTTATACGGTGTCTGATTTCGAAAAACACATTTACTACGAGTGAGTAATATATATGTGTATCCGTATTATACTTATTTGAGTTACAGTCCACCATCTCGAATTATTTCACATATACAAGTATTTATACAAGGAACATGAACCATGTTGATATCACTCCCATTGGAAAATATGATTTTTTTATTTCTCAATTTTGTCTGAAACTTCCTGATCTTAAATTTTCATTTATGAATTCATAAAAATCGTCCAATCGTGCATCGATAATTGAGGCGTTCCATACTCACTCTGTATATTCAAAACGTGCACTTAGGAATTTTTTATGAATCATTTAAAGGCTGCAAAATATTTAGTTTTATATAAGTGGAAAATCATTATTCGGTTCAGTAACATTTCTTTCCAGCGGACTATATATAATATACACCAAAAATACCAAAATAATCAAAAAACATAAGCAAACTACCTTTGTTTCGTTCTTTCAGGGACCAAGTTCAATTAATAGGCAAGAAGCGAAAGCATGACGGTGCCGAGAAGACAACAGTCAAAGTGAAGGGTGAAATAACTTATCCTGAATTAAATAAAGTCATAATACTGCCAAACACGAAACAAAGCGCGGACTCTATCAAAAAATCTAAAAGGAGGAATGAGCTGTTCTATGTAATGTTAGGTAAGACCAGTATATTTAATTGGCAACTATTATTTTGGAAATAGTAAAATAATTCTTAATATTTTACTCTGACGATAAGTTGTTTAGCACTTTGATTCGTCCATCAGTGTTAGAGAAATATGGACTAGTTTTTTCTCAGATTTTAGTTCATCCATTGTTTTGTATATAGAATATTTCATTCATCTTTCAGGCACAGCAAATGTAGAGATCTATCAGTCTAATAATACAACAAAACACTAAATAACACATTAAAAACTTCTTAAAATGAAAACTCTCTTGTAGAATAAAAAACTTTGTCTACCAGATATTCAAACAAAACTCTTTTTTATTGTATTCATGTCATAGGGCCCTCCAAATAGTTAAATATATCTATTGTAATAAACAAAACGAGCTAGATGGCTGGGTAGCGGCAAATAAACAGCAAAGTGTACTCTTAAAACTCTATTTCCAAGCTTTCGGGATCATTTGATCCCTTCTTCAGGGAACAGTTTGTGAGGATGTTGCTGGATGATGTTATAAAAGAAGCCAGGAAAGCAAGTATCGACACATATCTTGCATGAATCACGTTAACTAACACACAGGAATTTTACAAAACGATACAAAAATTACAGTTAAAGATTAAAAACTTTGTAAAATATTTAAAATGTCTCAGCCGGCAAATTACGTCTTTATCGAAACGGCCAAGCACACGTGTTACAATTTTGTCCAAAAGAATTTCATGATCTAAACAGTCATAAGCTTTTGATAAGTCTAAAAAATACCCATTGTCAAATGTTTATCTTCTATATTACCTATGATATGTTGTGTTAATCGGTGTAGTGTGTAGTGCTGAAATAGCCGATCGACCTTCCAGGTATCCATGTTGTATATCACTAAAAAGTTTCAGGTTGTTAAAAAAATCTATTAACTGCAAACAAAAAGCATGTTCTAGTAATTTCGAAAAACTGTTCAAGATACTAATAGGTCTGTAATTTTCTAATAAATTAGGTTCCCCTTTTTTAAATATAGGTATTATTTCAGATAACTTATGTTGTTCAGGAAAGATTCCATATTTGAATGAATTGTTGATAATATAACATAAAATATCTGCTATTTCTTTTACAAATTCTTTAATTATAGAAGTTGGTATTTCATCAGCTCCGGAACTGTATTTGTTTTTCAATTTTTTTGCAATCTTTATTAACTCGTTGGGTGTGATAGGCTCTAAGGTTATTTAATGGTTATTGAAAGGTATATTTCAGTGATGTTTGATGTATTTAATTTGCTGCATTAGTTTTTGGGATACTTCGGAGAAGTGCTTGTTCATAGAGTTGGCTATTGTTACTGGTTCCTCAGGGATATCACAATCCCTGGATTTTTTAAATTTCCCTCGTATCTCATTACAAAGTGACCACATAGTCTTTCATTTGTTATCAGACTTCATTATTTTGTTTTATAAACGTACACGTTTCTCTTCTATTAATAAATTATCATATTCTTTTTTTGTTTCTACATACTCCTTTTTATATTCCTTATTATTGCGATATAATATCAACAATCTATCTAATCTTTCCTTACAATTTCGTATTTCTGCAGTGTTTTGGTAATTATGTCTATGTGTTATATTAACTCTTAATTGGAAAGCGCATATTGAATTTGTTTATAAAATTTGAAATGAAGGTATTCCACTGCATATTTACATCCGCTTCAGCAACCTCTAACACTTGTGTCCAATCTTGTTGCTTAATTTCAGCCTCAAAACATTTTCTATTCATTTCTGAAAAAAACCTTCGATGATAAAAACGAATTTGGTTACTGCTTTCCACATTAAAAATAATTTTTTGAGCGTTATGGTCAGATATATGCATTTCCAAAGTCGAGGCTTTGCAGTCTGCATTATTTGTAAAAATGTTGTCCAAACAGCTTTTGCATTCTGAAGTAATAGGTGTGGGTTCAGTTACCTTAGGTTCTAATGCAAAAGAGCTCATTAAAGATAAAAATTCATATTTCCAAGGACTTTCAACTATCATATCAATATTGAAATCTCCAGCAATGATAATGGTTTTACTATGATCAAGCAGTGTTAGAAGTTGCTCAAGTTTGGTGATAAACAAATGATAGTCTCCCTTGGGTGGTCTGTATATGGTACAAACAATTGATTTTGATTTTTCGATACAGCACTCTATTGTTGCACATTCGAGCACACCACTCACAGATAACTTTCCACAGTCTTTGCTCACCTTGAATTTGACGTCTTGACTCACGAACACTGCTGCACCTCCATGAAGTCCTTCAGGTCTGCAAAAACTCTAACTTGAAACCGTTAATACCAGTTTGTTTCAATTGATCCTCGGATTTCCAGTGTTCAGTTATACATAAAATTTTGCAGTTTCTATTCTCTTTTAGCATTGAGGTCACTTTGTTGACACTGATTAAACAATAACTTTTTGTCGTCATGGCAGGTTTTTCTGTTTCTTCTGGTCGGACTTCATTCCTTATGAGTTTTTTGTCGGAGTTTGAAAGTCCTCTGATTCACTTCCAGTTTCTTGATGTCGTGGTGGTCTTGGACTATCCAGAAATCGTTGGCCCATTCTAAAGTTGAACTTCTCATATGCTACGGCTGTAGGCCAGAAAGAATTTTCATATACTTCATTCAGATACTTGAATTCAACCCCAATTAGATAACAGTTATTGTTTTTCTTTTTGTAATAAGTATCTAGTGTTTTAACTTTAACAGTTTCTGTTTTCAATTTTGTTTTTATGTAGTTACCAATTTTCTCATCGGTAGTAGTATCTTTAACCCTTTTAATGATGAGCCATGCATTCTCCCTTTTCGTGTTTCCTTCAAAGCCGGTTGCGACAGTGCTTGTTTCACCGGTGCCTACTTGAACTTGTCTTCTTTTTCTCTTACTGATCACTTCAGTAAAATGTCCATCATTTCCATCAATGTCTTATAGTTTAGCATGAGTTTTTTTTGAGGTTGTTCTTTTCTTCTATTTGTTGACTTTGAGGTTCATTGTACATTGTATGTAGTGTTGAGCTAATTTAATTTGCTCTGCAAATAAATTAGTTTGTTTGCTCGACATTTGATTTGATTTGATTTTCTTATGGATTTTTCCAGGTATTCTATTTTTTTCATCCACATATGCTTTTGTGTTCTTCTCGATTTTCCCAATGATTGCAGTACATCTATCAACTTTTGGTACTAGTTCCTTAACCACCATTTTGGATATACTCATCATTTTTGGCTTGCAAGATTCACATGCAAATATCATGTTTCTTTTTGATAGGTCCATTACTTTAACCTCGGAGGCACAAAGCGGAGAGCAGTTTCTGCAGAAGTTATTTTTGCATATTTCGAAGCAGTATGACTGCTTATTGGTGAGCACAATTTCATTATTGCATTTCACACAGTTTGGTTCCATGTTTTGTTTTTTATTTGATTATGTTTGTTTCCAATTTATCACCTATGGTACTTTTAGCAATTTGTTTCAGTACGCCACTGGAGCATTTCCATTCGCAGACCTGGCAGTGACCTTCACAAATCACAAAAATACTAGGTTTTTACAACACATTCCTCGGCACTTTTCTGGTACAGGAACGATGCTAATTTGATTGTATTACTTTTATAAGTCCTTATTCACGAATTTCACTTGCTGTAACTTGCCCGCCAGTACTGTATCTGTTTGGGGCGAAAAAATTTGAAACAAATATTCGTTTTTTCCCAGTAAAATACCGGATTTTTCGGCAGCGCGTTCGTTTCGATATGTTTCGTCTCGATAGCGACACATGTGAACGGGTGAATATGAACGGGTAGCGCGAAGCTGCCGGCCTGTTTGCGAGACTGACCCAAAGCGGTGGTGCGAGGAGGCGAACGACCCGACGGCAACGTCATTGTTGGTACTAGCGAATTAGATGATTATGCGTCGTGCATGAGGGGCGATCAAAATAGTATACCTTAATTAAAAAAAAAATTAAATTGGAATAGGACAAATTGGAACCGTTTGATAGATTGATAAACTCTTGGTTTCTCAATAGAATAATTGGGAGGCCATTGACCGAATGACCTTAATGAGGAGCCGCCACTGATTACTACTACCACATGGTTTTCCACTTAGTAATTATAGTGATTATAATAATATAGGGCATATGAATAAATATTTCCTCAGGTTCATTTTTTCTTGGGTCTTCTAGAATCCGCTGAGAATCGTGGCAATTTAGAGATTTTTATTTTATTTTGAGAATCCTCATAAACTGCTGCCCTTCTTTCTTATAGTTATAAACTTTGCACACAGGACTCTAGGATATGCGGACGATCTGGTAATTCTAGAGCAAGGAAAATTCAACAGCACGGTTAGAGACAAAATGCAAAGAGCTCTAAACGTTGTAACAAGCTGGACACTCAAGGAGGGTCTGAACGTCAGTCCCTCCAAAACGTCCATAATTGTCTTCACCAGAAGGAAAAAAGTAGAGGAACTAGGACCTCTACAACTTCTGGGTAGCCAAAGACAGCTGTCAGGGGAGGTTAAATATTTAGGGGTAGTACTAGACTTTAAGCTAACCTGGAACACTCAGCTCAAAATAGTAAAATGAAGAGCCGAGGTGGCATTAGTGCTATCGAGGCGCCCACATGGGGTTTAAGTCCAGCCATGGTGCATTTGACATACATAATGGTGGTAAGACCCATTATTACATATGCGTCTTTGGTCTGGTGGCCAAAGATGAAACAGCGAGCTGCTATAGCAGAATCAAGCTAGGTGCAAAGACTTGCTTGTCTGTCCATAACAGGTACAATGAAAATCGCACCCACTGCAGCCTTAGAGACCAACCTGGACCTCCCTCCGTTGCAAATTGTAATAACGGGCGAGGCGAGAATTTGCTACTCTAGACTATAAACTCGACCAAGAGGAATTTACAAGAATCTTGGACACAACCAAATTGCAGAATATGTGGGGCATACCATAATGAATGCTAGAAAGGACCACATAACTCCGAAATATATCTTCAACAAGAAATTCGAGACTATAATTAGAGATCGAGAACTCTGTGAAGTAAACAACCTGCATCGGGAAATAGTCTGGTACACAGATGGATCAAAGACCGAGCAGGGCACAGGAACGGGAATCTTTGGAAGAGGAACTAGACAGAGCATTCCGCTAGGAAAATACGCTTCGGTATTCCAGTCAGAGGTTTACGCCATCCTGCACTGTGCAAGGATAAATAATGAGCGATCCTACAGAAACAAGATGATCGCAACACTTACAGACAGTCAGGCTACACTTAGTGCACCAGAATGGCCCAAAGTTACGTCTGCTCTAGTCTGGGAATGTCTACAAGAAGTGGGAAGGCTGGCAGAACACAACAAAGTAACTTTGGAGTGGGTGCCAGGACACTCAGGCATAAGGGGCAATGAAAGGGCGGACGAGCTAGCAAGACTAGGCTCGTCTGCCCTATATATTGGAGCAGAACCAGCCCTGGGGGTGCCTAAAAGCACAATCAGATACCAGGTTGTTGAATGGATGAAACATCAGCACAAGGAGCAGTGGAACTTGTTACCGAGATGTGTTCATGGGAAAACAATCATTAAAGCTCCATGCATGAAAACAGCTTAAACACTGCTCTCCTTGAGTAAGAATCAGCCCGAATAACGACGGGACTCCTCACGGGACATTGTGGCCTGAAGGAACACCTGAATAAAAAGTGACTCTACAATGGAGACCTCAGCTGCACACTGTCTGGTAGAGGGACTGTGTCAGCCCTACATGTGCCCTGTGAGTGCGAAGCGCTAGATCACAAGAGACAACACCTCTTTGGGAAGACCAAGCTAGAACCAATGGACTACAGCTCAGCACCAGGACCAGTAGGAATACTGCATAAACTTATGCAGGGATCTAGATTGCTGGAGTGGATACTGTAAATGAGAGGAGTTATAATACAGTAGGCCTTAAGGCTTAAGTATTGACGGGGACAGTACGGTCGGACGACTCCTGGGAAAAAAAGCTTAGCACACATAAAATTGTCGAACCATGGTTACTCACAAAATCAACGGACCGCGAATAAGTTCAAAAAACTGAGAACGCTTATTTGACGTTTTATCAGAAATGCCAGAAGTTCTAAAATGAATGAAAGTGCAAGGTACTATAAATCACTTTGAGTGGTTGCCGAGTTGTGCTAGTTTTACGTCAGATTAGTCAGCAAAGTTGATGTTTTGCTAGTAAATCAAAATAAGAAATGGGTATATCTCATTTCTTCATTGCAGAAGCTAGTACAGGTATATTTAAATAGTTTGTCGATCAATATGCATCTAATACCTCCTATTGACAGGATAATATTACAAGTGGCAGGCTAGAATTTCTCAGAGTTTCTGAGGACCTTAGGTTCTGCACTTAGCCATCGAGACCCAGAAGGTCAATATTAACCTGAAAAGTACCTCAAAACCCTGTAAATTCCGTTAACCTTTCTTAGAAATGTAGCTATGATATTGCCTAAATTTCAAAGCTTATTATGGATTTTCAAAAAACGAATCTTTTCTTTAATTTGGTCGACATCGTATTGCTCATGATTACGTATATTTCTTTACAGACCTTCATTATATATGTTTGACACTTGACATGGAAATCTTTTTCAGCTTTGATTGAATTCAGAAACAGACATAATAGAAACCCCACGACCTCTACCAAAAAGGAGGATATTGAATCTTTAGAGAAAATAAAAAGTGAGATCTTCTCTCTCTATCAAGTGGACGAATCCAAATCCAAGCTATCCAAGGACATATTCGACATCATATTCGGCGAGGTTGTACCAATATGTGCGGTTTTAGGTGGGGTTATCGCCCAGGAAGTTATCAAGGCTGTTTCCAATAAGGAGGTCCCGATCAATAATGTGTTCTTGTTTGACCCAATTATGTATGATGGCAAAGAAGAAACTGTCGGTGTTTAAAGTAATATAATTAATTTGCAAGTATCAGTTTTTTCCATTTCAGAGCACGCTTATGCCTTTTCTTGAGGTAATTTTTATGTTTTCCCTTCTTTTCCATAACATCTCAACTAGCAACATATTAATAGAAGATAAACAATGTATAGGTATCCGTTAGTGCTGTGATAAAAATAAATTAGTTCCATAACGTCTCTATTTGGAAACATTTTGGCGAACAAGTTGCCCAAAAAATTGATTTTAAAAATTATTAACTGTCCAACAAATGTTAAACGATAAATTTGAGTCAGATGTGTACCTACACGTTCTAATAGCGTCGTATAAACATTTATAATCTGCACGCGAACGAGCGCGTGTACTTTCCTACGGTCGGAGTGGTCCCCTGCATCTCGCATCCGGACAGGTATTCTTCAGTGAGATGCTTAAATTTAGACTATGATGGCTCGATTCTGTCATGCGGGATTAACAGAACTTCCACCGTCGGCATTCCACTATCCTTCGCCAAACGACATCACCGTTAGGACGAGTGCAGGGAGGTACCCACAGAGTTAACATCTATAGAGGGAGTGTAAACAACAAAATGCACAGGTCGCTGACCAGCCAACATGTAACGGAAATTTTGACAGCTTAAGGGCATTACCAGTAGCGTGCGGCTTTATATTAAAATTGGATGTTCATTATTAGATTCTGTTATTACTGTGATGTTACAAACTGATACCAATAAGTTGTATTAGTATTTAGCTATACTTAGAGAGTTACCCTTATTATAATTTCATTGTAACAGTTGATAATTTATTATTACCATGAAGTGTTTTTCAAAACATATCTAACAGTGTTCTGAAAGGTAGGCTGTTGGAATGGCTGCATCGTATTTTTACTTCAGCAATAAAATATAATAATTGCATTAGATAATATCCAGTTCTATAAAATTCTCATAGATAGATTTTCTGTAAGTAAATGTGGCATACATTTTTGCATTTCACGTCCTCAAATAGTTTAAAAAATGGAATTTGGAAAATTCATGTTGATTGACATGAATGTAATGCGTGCACAAAACATACATTGAACAACCATTATTATTCCTCAAACTGGAGTGGGAACTTTTGTTCCCACTTATCCCCATATATTACGCTACTGAAAACTAATACAAAACCTATACTCACCTATTATAAGAAGTGTTCACCGATTCGTCGCTATTACAGCAAACTATGCACTTTTTATGTTGTCTCATCATGCAATTATGACAATATTGTTCATAAATAATTTAATTCACACCACAAATAACAGTCACAAAGTCAGTCAAATATACACTAAAATCACAAAAATCTCGACACACGCAATAACCGCAACTACAATGACAGCCACATGACAGCTTAAGGGCACGCCGATTGTAGGTTGCTAGATTCATGACATATTAGAAGTTATTGCGACATTCCGCTATGAAATTTACCATTTTTGAGATTTGATTAAATCAATACAAATTATCTTCACGTAAATCAGTTACATTGCAAGTATATTGGAATTTATAGTTAAATACCCAGTTAAATACTTTGTGTTCAAACTGCGGAAACTGCCAGATTTTGAAGAAACTGGAAGCGGACGAAGAAGAGTGGCAATAGCGCTATAGATGTTGGCTGGCCAATATTCAAATTAGGCTCCCTCTATAGATGTTAACTCTGTGGAGGTACCAGTGGCCACTCACGCCGTTACCGGCTTAAAAAAACCCTGGCATCAACCCGCAGGGTGGGACAAGGACGCGCCGGATGGTGAGGTGAAGTTGGAGACAGTATTACGCGAACTTCACCTGAAGTGTACAACTGTCTCTACAGGGTGTCCATTTAGTGTGTAATTCTTCGATATCTGTCAAGGTATACCTGGTAGAAGAAAATGTCAAATACAAAATTTATTTGGCTGCTTAAGACGCATATCCTAAAAATATTTTAAAATATACGGGTGTTTCAAGAAAGCAGGATAGTGATCAATTTGTTTTTTTATATGGAATTAACTTTTTTTAATTCTAGTTTCCATCATTGATCTCTATTTAACCCTAAAATATTTCTGGGATCGGTTGCGCCGTTGCCAAGTTATATTTATTTGTTATTAATTTTTGGATTTGCAAGGTCTCAAGTAATACGTCTAGATATATAATATTCCTTTAACTTTTCTCAATAATATTACAGCTAGTTACCTGAAAATTGAGTGAGTACTATTTTGGATGCTACTATGTGCATCTACAGGGTGATTTTGGCAGAATTTTAAATTATGGCAACTTGAAAATCGTTTTACTTTGTTTTTTTTAATGTAACACCCTGTATGTTTTGTTTTAAATCAATGTACCTACTAATACCCTCTCTCGCCTTGTGATATTTTTTTTCGCGTTTGCGACGTTGCCAAGTTATAAATTATTTTTCCAAAATTTCATACAAACATAAACCCGATTTTTATTATTAGAACGCACTGTATATTTTATTTAACATAGAAGTACTCCCTAATAATGGTTTACGGCGTAAACAAGTTTTAACTGCTGTCCCTAAAGTAATAAATCCGTTTTTCATGTTCAGATATTATCTATTTCGAATACCGGATTAGTAAAGGGTACAAGAACGCTTAAATATCTCCACAACTTGCACAGCTGGAACGATAAAATTCAATACCTACAGGTTTTCGAACCTGCAGAATGAGGAAGTTTCCATTTTTTCAAACTATAGTTAATCAGATAGTCCTAAAGAGCTAGAGAACAACGGCGAAAAAATTTTGTAATTATTACCATTAATAGAAAAGTTATAGTCCTTCAAAGTTTGAATAGCCGTATCCTCCGCGCGAAGCCGCTGTGACGTCACGCGACACCACGCAAGCCTGTGTGCGCCCTGTCAAGGACTCGTTCATGTTGTTATTCCGTGTTTTCAGTAAGGTAGGCGACGCCGACGGTGGCAAAACGATACACTGCAGTTTATTGGTACTCGTATTATTAGAATATGTCTAGCAGACCGAGAAACTATGATTATTGCATTGTACTCAGGTGTACTAACACCACCATACAAACACCAAACAAATATTTCAATGGATAGCCTATTATGAATACAAAAAAAGTGAGTTTTTATGACCCCCCCGCCCCCCGACTACCCCAATTTCACCCCCACCCAAAAAAGTAGAAAATGATCACGAAACCCCTAAAACACCTAAAAACGAAGTTTGAGCTGTTTCTATATTTTTAGTGTTTTATTATTGCCAGAACCAGAAAAGGAGTTCGTCAGGGATGTGTATTATCTCCGATATTGTTTAACATTTACTCTGAATTCGTGATGAGACAGGTATTAGACAACTGGAATGGCGGTGTAACTATTGGCGGAAGCAGAATATCCAACTTAAGATTTGCTGACGATACAACCCTTATTGCAGCTTCTCAGGAAGAACTAGTAGCTCTATTAAACATCTTAGAACAACGTAGTGCAGAGTATGGTCTTGGTATTAACTACAATAAGACCAAGGTTATGATCGTAGATAGAAAGCATGACAATTATCGAGAAATAAAGTCAATAGGCCGTTGTGAAGTAGTTCAAAGTTTTATATACCTCGGTTCTTTGATCGATAATTCGGGTAGCTGCGAAAATGAGATTCGACGGCGCATTCAACAGGCACGTGTGGCCATGACAAAGCTTACTAAAATATGGCGTGACCATAAAATCACTAAAGCTACAAAAATGTCGCTGGTTCAGTATCTTGTGTTCTCCATATTTTTGTATGCCTCGGAAACTTGGACTGTTAAAAAGGCAGATCGAGCTCGCATAGACGCTTTTGAAATGTGGACATGGAGGAGAATGCTGAGAGTTCCTTATACCGCCCATCGAACTAACGTCTCCATACTGGATGAGGTCGGTAATCCAAAGAGACTATCCTCCATTGTGTCGACGAGAATGCTTACATTCTTCGGACATATACACAGAAGCGATAATATGGAGAAACTTGTAGTTCAGGGTCATGCCCCGAGTGGGCGGCGCCGTGGCCGTCCCCCTACACGCTGGGATACGACGAAACAGTTGGTGGATATGAGTGTCAAGAGCGCCACTAAACTGACAACAAATCGCGAACGATGGCGAGCTACAGTGCTCAAAACTATTGATAATATTCGTGTCGGCAATACTCTAGCTCCGACTTAATGCATTTTACGAGTTCACAACATGTCTGTTAAGACATTGTGACTATGATGATGATTATTGGTGCGCCGCCGCCGAAACGATTTCTAAAAATCATAAAGATTTTCCATCCTCGCAGCGGTAGTAATGCTGTGTGAACATTTAATTTAAATCATTCCAATAGTTTCCTAGTTACACCATACAGAATGATCAGAAGCAATACTTATGCATGTGTAGAAAATGATCTTCTTCTTCTTCGGGTGCCATACGCTTTGCAGCGTGTAGGCGGTTATCTGCTCTCGTGACCAACGATGTGTAGAGTGCCGTCTTCTGCTCTTCTCACTATTGTTGAGATGTCGCTGACATGACACCAGTTTCTGATATCTCGGAGCCATGAGTGTTGTTTGCGACCTGGACCTCTCCTCCCCTCAATTTTACCCATTAAAATTCCTGCATACTTCAAAAATGTACTGGCGTCTGCCCGTTTCAACAAACACCTTCGCCGTTCCACTCAAGTCTAAATGTCGCACACTGTACAGCGCAGCGTATGCATAGCGGAGTCTCGACTGTGGCTGCCGCGAACGATTCATGACATGTGACGTCATAAGGCATTCCACCACCGCGGTCACTTTACGCAAATATAAAATTGAATAACTCTGCCGTTTTTTGGAATATTCTGATGATTTTTTCGACATTCTTCAGGTTTAGAAATAGACTATCAGACAATAATGAATTTTCCAAATTTTATTTTTTAGGAAACTTCTCCATTCAAAAATTCTAACAGCAATGCTGCCAGATTTACCACTTTTAGGTTACACGTCATAATTTTGTTATTTTAAATAGAATGCTCTGTTTATTTTTATTGCAATGAATTGCGCATGTTGGATTTAGAAAGGTCTGAAAATTTCAAAATTTTGTTTCTATTAATCGCTGAGATACGGCAACACTGCTTTTTCGGTAAACAGTACCGGAACGCTTTAATATCTCCAAAACTGCCACAGCTGGAACGAAAAAGATTAATACCGGAAAGTTTTCCAACAAGCAAAATTCAAAAATGCTAACATCAGTGTTGTCAGATTTACCACTTTTCTACGTTAGACGTCATAAATAGGCTATTCCATTCAAAATTATGACGAACGTAAAATTATATACAGGGTGCTTACGATCTTAATGCGGTTACCACAAATTTAATACGAATATCCCAAATTTGAAGTTTCAAAAAAATCGCAACATTTTCTGATAATACAGAATATGCGGCAACAAGTCTAGAGATAATAGCATTTGTTTACATAGTGAATATCTCCAAAAACACCTGACAGAAACTAGGGCGAATACTGGACAATGTTGTCGGATTGTGATTTTGCAGTCATACTTTTTTAATTTTTTTCTGTTTAACTATGCGTTAACTAGTGAAATGGTACTGGGGTTTCAGGTTCGAAATATCATGATCTATCGTTCCTCCAAATTAATGCACTAAGATCGTAAACACCCTGTATAATAAATAATAAATAGAGATAGTCTTTCTGGGTGACTTCAACGTTCACAACTCATACTGGCTGAAACACTCAAACAAAACGGACGACGAGGGACGTGAAGCTGAAGCCTTCGCTATCAGCTGCGGCTTGAAGCAGATAGTCAAATAACCAACAAGGATGCCCAGCCGCCACGGAGATTTTGCTAGTCTGTTGGATGTGCTGTTGGACCTCTCACCACTACTCCAACGGTCTACACAGTGAAGGTGACCGCCCCACTGGGATCGTCTGACCACAACACCGTCTCGACGCTATGCAGAATGCATTCTCCAGATCTCTACCATGCAAAGCCTCGTCGGGTCTGGCATTACGGATCAGCAAAGTGGGACGACCTAAGGGAATACTACCAGTCCTTTCCCTGGAACGACGTCTGCTTCAAGTCACGAGACCCATCAGCTTGCGCCCAAGAAATAACAGAGGTATTAATATCCGGCATGGAAGCCTATATTCCTCATGTCGTCAAGCATCCCTCCAAAAACAAGCCATGGTTCAATCAGCGTTGTAGAGATGCAGTTTCCTCTAAAAACCAACACTACAGAGAATGGAGGAAAAATTCATATGCTGAGAGTCACCGCAGTTTTATCGACGCCAGAAATCACTGTAAACGCGTGATTGACAGCAGCAAGGAGGAACACAACCAAAAAATTAAGAACAAGCTCCTCTCATGTCCTAGTTCGTCCAGAACATTCTGGTCTGTAGCTAAGGCTGTTAGTCAGAACTTTTCCTATTCGTCAATACCACCCTTGACCAGAGAAGACAAATCCATCGCTTCTGCTCCTAAAGAAAAAGCAGACATCTTGGGGAAGCTCTTCGCAGCCAATTCTACTGTAGACTTTCAAGGAAGTACTCCGACCACCACCATAAGCGTGAACTCGAGAATGGCAGAGGTCAAATTTCAACATCGAGATGTAAAAAGCATCCTCCAAAAACTGAACACCAATGAAGCTACTGGTCCTGACCAAATTCCAGCCATTGTCCTTAAACGCTGTGCTGCTGAGCTTGTACCTATTCTTTGCAAGCTCTTCAAACTTTCGTATCAACGAGGCGTGTTTCCCGCTTCGTGGAAGATTGGCTACGTACAACCCATCCCTAAGAAAGGCAAAAAAACTGATTCCACCAATTATAGACCTGTGACTCTTCTCAGCATCATGTCTAAGGTTATGGAGACTGTCATTAACACACAGCTCCTGAAATACCTGGACAACAATATCATCATAAATGATCGCCAGTATGGCTTCCGTAAGCACAGGTCTACAGGTGACCTCCTTACCTGCGTCACTCACTTGTGGAACAGAGCAATAGACAACCATGGCGAATCCCGTGCTGTTGCACTTGATATATCGAAAGCTTTCGACAGAGTATGGCATGACGGACTTCTGGTCAAGCTTGCTGCTTATGGACTACCACCTGGCCTGCGCCAGTGGCTAAATAGTTTTTTGAACGACCGATCTCTGTTTGTTGTAGTCGAGGGCTGTTCATCAGACGTATTTTCAATAAACGCCGGTGTCCCTCAGGGATCTGTCCTATCCCCTACACTGTTTCGGCTGTACATCAACGAGCTGCAGGAAATAACATCCAATCCAATCTACAGCTTCGCAGATGACAGTACATTAGTGTCGTGCATGGAACCAGGCAAGCCACTATCATCCCAGGAGACGGTACGTCAGCGACAGCAGCATGCCTCACAGATCAACTCTGATATCAAAACAATTGTCGAGTGGGGATTAGCAAATAAAGTGCAGTTCAACGTACAAAAAACTCAGGCAGCAACACTTACAAAGAAGTCTCACGATGGCTTACCAACCGTGGAAATGGAGGGTCACCCCATAGTCGAATCACCTTCTGTCAAGCTTTTGGGAATCAACATCAACAATAGCATGTCCTGGCACGACCACGTCGTCAGTATTGCTAAAACGGCATCCCAGAAGCTTGGAGTTTTGTTCCGCTGTAGGAAGTTGTATACACCAGAGCAACTGCTGCTGCTGTACAAGGCACAGATCCGCTGGAGTATTGCTCCCATGTGTGGGGATGCGCTCCGAAGCACTCTCTAAAGCTTCTGGACACTATCCAGAAAAAAGCGATTAGACTAATCGATACGCCAAACCTCACAAAGGACCTCCACAGCCTGGAACATCGAAGAAGGGTGGCTGACCCATCCCTGTTTTACAGATTCTATCACGGAAGATGTTCGATTGAGCTCTCTCAGATAATAACACCACAGGCCGTCCGAACCAGGAAAACTAGAGAAGCTCTGCGAGCTCATCCTTACCAGGTCGAGGTCCTTACTCCCCGAACTAGTCTCCTCCAGCATTCCTTCTTTTGGAGAACTTCGACGCTGTGGAATCAGCTGCCGGGGAATTTGTTTCCCGACGGCTACAACCTGCAGCGTTTCAAATCTAACGTGAACCGATACTTATCCTCTCGCAGTGCTTCTACAGCGCCATAGGCTTTCAGCCTTTGCGGGAGGCCGACCATAAAAAAAATCTAGTTTTGAGAACATGGTCTCGTATAAAACCGCCTTATTGGAAGCCTTAGAGAACTGGTGAGTAGCTGCCCGTTCGGTTTTGTTAAGGGTAGATCTAGTGTTGAGAACTTGGTCTCTTATAAAACCGCCATATTAGAAGCCGTAGAGAAGGAGCATCAGTTGCATGCAGTCTATACTGACTTTACTAAGGCTTTCGACATTTCTTATGTTTGAAAAGTTTCCTTACAGGAGGATCTCAGCCAGACATCTATCTGAAAAATTTGGTGTACCATCTAGAGTTCCTCAGGGGTCTCACTGTGCTCCTCTCTTCTCTTCATCTTGTTTGTAAATCATATATAAGATTAAGATGTCATAATCACATTCTAAAGGTATTGTGTTTGCTGATGTATATAGGACGATCACCGATGTTGAGGATTTGGCAGGTCTTCAGAGTGACATTGATGCGCTGGGGCAGTGGACCTAGCATAACTACAATTATTTAAACAGTAAGTGTTTTTTTATAAGCTTCTCCAGAACTGAACGGAGAATCTCTACTGAATATACAATAAGTCATGATATTCTCACTTACATGTCAACTGTTAGAGATCTTGGTGTTTGTTTGATGAGAGGCTTAGTTTTGTGGACCAGATTTGTAAGATTAGCTTGAAGGGCCTGCAAGGGGGAGCAGCGATAAGATAAGAAAGATAAGAAACTTGTATAACCAAAAACCCAATTTGTCTCCTCTGCCCCCGATTTCAGCATTCAATTTAAGTAAGTCGCCCTCCGCACAATTTTCTGGCAGCGCCAGTGCCTGCAAATGCTTGGTTTTGTTTGGAGAAACTGTAAGGACTTCTCCACTAATACCTTTCGAAAACTATACTGCTCGTTAGTAAGGCCTAATTTAGAATATATGCGATTATTGTCTCTTTAATATAAATTTCACTTACTTTGGACCGTGTCTCACGGTTTGAAGCGTTATAGTCTAATTTAGAATATGAGCATAGACGTATAGTTTCAGTTGGATGTTTTGTTTATAAAACTTTGGTCGGATTAACCGATTGTGATATTTTATTATTATTATCATTAATTAATTTTAATGTACCCAGTATAGTAATTACTGCGCAATAGTAATATGTTTGCCATTCTGTTTCACTCTACAAACTATGGTGTGCATTCTCCACTAGACAGAGTACTTCGGCTGGTCAACTCCTTTTAGTACCAAATTGTTTTTGATTGTACGCTCTCCGGTTTTAAGAGGTATACAGGGTAGGCCAATAGTGAGTGGATGGAAGATTGTGGGCTTACTAAAACATATTTTAGAAATCTGTCGCTTGACAATGGTAGGGACCCTTGAGAGCTATAACGTAAACATATTTTAACTTAAATTTTGACGTTTATACAGGGTGATTCATATCAAAATTACACTTTCTTGAATGGAACCCCCTGTATATTATTACATATTGGGATTCCTTGGTGAATTCTAGTGCGACTTTATGTATCATACATGGAACTTTAAATGAACCGTTTAAGCGCCAATCACCATTTCTGATATAAGAAGGTACCAGAAAGTTGAATATCGCAGCGATTATAAAACCTAGAAGGCCGTGACTTTGCGGTATGATCAAGCATGAAACGCGTCACCTTAGATAAGACGCTTAAACTTGAATTCTTTTTGTAGTTGGAGAAATCAGTAGATTCTTCAATCGCACATAACTTAATTTTTTCAAATGGGAATGCCTATTATGATTTATAGAATCAAATGTAAAATTTGATTACCTACCTTTTTAACAATATAGGATTCTCAATATCAATCTTTTTTAGTTTTCATTTTATTTCAAATTTTCAGTCAAATCGGTGTTTTTCAATTTTCCTATGTGTACGCAACCTAGCAGGCCATGAAAAATAAACAAAAGCCCGTTAAGATGGAAAAGACCAACTAATTTAGTAAAAAGATGATAACGAACTAGAATAGCGAGGCAAGATTATGAAAATTCCTCCGACGTACATGACGATATTAAGACGACACTTTTGTGGCGTTATTGGGACGGCAATTAGGTTACGTTTGCCGTGTAGTAACACGGCCCTCAGTGATGTCTTTGGGCTCTGTCACAGGCACGTTATATATTGCTCTTTATCGACATGATAATGATGAATGGGGTGTCGTCAAAATGATGTTAGTATAACGACATCGTGTTTGCTGGGATGGGCCATCAAATCCTTTGAACCATTCAAGGCACCTGAGGCTAACGGAATTTTTTCAGCCATGCTCCAGTAGCAAAGCGCCGACATAATCGCCCCAAAGCCTGTGCGTCTTTCCAGACTACGCTTGGCCACAGAGGCCATTCCAGCGCTATTGCAGATCTCTAAGGTAGTGTTCATTCCAAAACCCGGACGAGCATCTTATGGTGCTGCAATGGCTTACCGTCCGATAAGCCTTATATCGTTTCTTTTCAAGACTATGGTGATAGATAGACATATACGGGTACGGATGTAGCCAACAAACCTCTACACCGTAACCAACATGCCTATAAAAGTGAAAAATCCTGCGAGGCAGCCTTACACAATCGAAGAAGATCGAGCGCAGGCCATTACATACAAAGAAGTAGCACTGGCAGTGGTCCTGGACATCGAGGGAATGCAAGGCTCACCAAGGCACCATTTCTCTTCGGCAAAGAAATAGAAGTTGCAAGAGAAGTGAAATACCTGGGAGTCAAGGATAAACTAACTTGAAACAGCCACCTAGAGAACATTACGAGCCGATCTCACATTACCTTAATGATGAAGAGAAGAGATCGGATGTACTTGAGGATTAACCCCCTCGATGGTAAACTGGCTATACAGCATGGTAATTAGACGATGGTGTACAGCAAAATATTATGTATGTTCCAAAGCGTGAGGATTTTTATTTCTCCAATATCTGCAGTTTTGCTTATTAACAAATCCTGTTAGATAAAATATGCATACATCAGTGAAGCAGATATTCTTCTCCTTCGTGCCAATTTGTTGCAGCTCGTACACTGTTAGTCCAGTGTATTATTTTTTTTTAACAAAAGAGTGCAGTCCAGGCTCCGACATTACCGAGCTTCTGTGCGATTACCTAGTGACTACTCCTTACACCGGGAGGCGTGCAATCACTGGGTCTGCAAATCGTCCGCTCTAAGTAGACGAAGGGACCCAAGGATGACTTTGCATATTGGCGGCAAATATGTGTGCCGCCGCACGGCACACCGGCATTGCGCGAGTGCAGAAAGCAGCGTGTTCCTCATTCCACCTAGGGATCCAATTACCATAACCAGCAGACTTACAGACTGTAATCTGGCCAGAACCTGCGAAGTTGTCCGAACAATGCCTCATTTTGGTCACACATTAAAGTACATAAAGATTTTTCTAACTTTTTCGAAAACGAATCGACCGATTTAAAAAAAACAAACGTCAAAGTAAAGGACTTTGATATACCTTTAACACAAGCTGTTTCTTGATATCCCTTATCATTTAAAATTTCTAAGGGGATGACCGTGGGGGGCAATGGGTACAAGAGAGTGAGGTAGTTTAAAAATCATGTCAATGAAGGCGCAGCAATAATAAAAACACTAAAAATATAAAAATAGCTCAAACTCTGTTTTTGGGCAATTATGGGGGTTCCTGATCATTTCTTTTCATCCAGTTTAAGCTCGCAGAATAAAAATTGTGCCGTTCTAGTGCCTATGGAGAGATACAGGGTGAGTTTTTAGTACCGGCTCGGTCGATAACTCCACTACTGTAGAAGATAGCGCAAAAAGTTGTATATAAAAGTGGTAGCCACGAATATGCTCCTTGCTCAGAAAATACTTAGATTTATACAGGGTGATCCATAACTACGTGGTGATGCGAACATGCATTTTTTTAAATGAGACACCCTATATATTATTCCATACTCAGATTCTACTAGTGATTTCCGTTCTTCCAATATAGGGCATTGTTACATTATACGGGGTGTTTCAAAAGTTATGACCATTTTTATATCCAAATCGCGGACAAATGAACGTACTGTATATCAAAAAGTAATGAATCAAAAATTATTTTTTTTTTACATGAGAAGATTAAAAATATCCTCTAGTTTTAAAATCGGCTATAAAAGAAGCCCGAGACGCATATTCGTATACAGGGTGATGTAGAATGCAAAATCCAAATTTTCTCTTTTTTTTCAAATGTAACCCTCAATATTTTATTATCCCAGAGAATTGCTTTTAATATGCTCTTTCATCTTTGTATAGCACTTGTTGTACCTACGTCCATTAGTTTCCGAGATATTTCGATTTTTCGGTAAATTTAAAATATAGCCTCTATTTGGATACCGAAATTTATTTATTTTGAGAAAGTACTATCCGATTTGTTTTTTATTTAACGAACAACTAAATTATAACGTCTTGATAGCATTTGATGAAGCCAAAACCCTGAATCATCGAGATAATAAAGTCAAGTATGCTGAGGAAACAATTTTGTAGGCGTCATGCATAACTGTCAAGTAGTTTTATCAGGTAGGCTTTGAAAAATTGACAATAATACTCAATAATTCCGTATTATGTGAAAAACCAGCTTTGAAAATTAATTTTTTCATTGAGGGTATTTAGGAGAATCTTTGAGAAATTGTCTGCTTGCCTCTAGAATATATCAACTATGAATAGCAATATCCAGAACGGATGCACTCTAAAACTAATGCGCTTGAAAGATTGAAGAATCGTTTTATTTGGACTGTCTCGTTTCATATTTCATAGCCTACCTGATATGTCTGCTTGATAATTATGCATGACGTCTATAAAATTGTTTCCTCAGCACACTTTGACCTATATTATCTCGTTAGTTCAGTGTTTTGACTTAATCAAGTATTATTATCGCCTTATATTTTAGTTGCTTGTTAAGCAAAAACAAAATTTGGTAGTATTTTCTCAAAATAGATAAATTTTATTAAACAAATAGAACGTATATTTAAAATTTGTAGAAAAATCGAAATATCTCAGAAACTGATGAATGCAGCCATAATAAGTGCTATACAAAGATGAAAGAACATAGTAAAAGCAATTCTTTGGTATAATAAAATATTGGGGGTTACATTTAAAAAAAGAGAGAAAATCTAGATTTTGCATTCTACATCACCCTGTATATGAATATGCGTCGCGGGATTTGTTTATAGCGTATTTTAAAACTAGAGGATATTTCTAATCTTCTCATGTAAAAAAAATTATGTTTGATTCATTACTTTTTGATATACAGTACATTCATTTGACCGTGATTTGGATATAAAAATGGTCATAACTTTTGAAATACCCTGTAGAATGTAACAATACCCTATATTGGAAGAACGGAAATCATTAGTAGAATCTGGATATGGAATAATATATAGGGTGTCTCATTTAAAAAAATGCATGTTTGCATCACCACGTAGTTATGGACCACCCTGTATAAATCAAAATATTTTCTAAGCAAGGAGCATATCCGTGGCTACAACTTTTATATACAACTTTTTCCGCTATCTTCTACAGTAGTGGAGTTATCGACCGAGCCGGTACTAAAAACTCACCCTGTATATGGAACTAAGAGTTTTTGTGTTGAATGTTTTTTGAGGGCAGGTGGTCGATGATTTGGTTGCAAGGGCATCTCAGACTATAGTTGCATGCAAAGGGAAAATAATAAAATGATATCGCCGTTATGTGTGGGGAGTACTGAGTGAATCAACTTGACTCCATTTTTTTTAATATACAGGGTGAGTTTTTAGTACCGGCTCGATCGATAACACCACTACTGTAGAAGATATCGAAAAAAGTTGTATATAAAAGTTGTAGTCACGGATATGCTCCTTGCTCAGAAAATATTTTGAGTTATACAGGGTGATCCATAACTACGTGGTGATGCAAACATGCATTTTTTTAAATGATACACCCTATATATTATTCTATATTCAAATTCTACTAATGATTTCCGTTCTTCCAATATAGGGTATTGTTACATTATACAGGATATTTCAGAAGTTATGACCATTTTTATATCCAAATCGCTGTCAAATGAACGTACTGTATATCAAAAAGTGATGAATCAAAAATCATTTCTTTTACACGGATCGATTAAAAATATCATCTAGTCTTAAAATCGACTATAAAAAAGCCCGCGACGCATATTCGTATACCGGGTGATGTAGAATGCAAATCTAGATTTTCTCTCTTTTTTCAAATGTAACCCCCAATATTTTATTGTACCAAAGAATTACCTTTAATATCCTCTTTCATCTTTGTATAGCACTTGTTATGGCTGAATTCATTAGTTTCTGAGATATTTCGATTTTTCTACAAATTTTAAATATACCTTCTATTTTTTTACTACAATTTAGTTATTTTGAGAAAATACTATCAAATTTTATTTTTGCTTAACAAACAACTAAAATATAAGGCTATAATAGTACTTGATCAAGTCAAAACACTAGATTAACGAGATAATATAGGTCAAGTGTGCTGAAGAAACAATTTTGTAGACGTCATGCATAATTATCAAGCAGATCTATCAGGCAGGCTATGAAATATTAAACGACACGGTCCAAATAAAATGATTCTTCATTCTTTCAAACGCATTAGTTTTAGAGTACCTCCGTTCTGGATATTGCTGTTCATAGTTGATATATTCTAGAGGCAAGTAGGCAATTTCCTAAAGATTCTCCTAAATACCCTCAATGGAAAAATTAATTTTTAAACCTCGTTTTTCACACAGTACGGAATTATTGAGCAAGTTATAGAAACTGTCAATTTTTCACAGCATACCTGATAAATCTGCTTGATAATTATGCATCACGCCTACAAAATTGTTTCCTCAGCATACTGGTCTTTATTATCTCGATGATTCAGGGTTTTGACTTTATCAAATACCATCATCACCTTATAATTTAGTTGTTCGCTAAATAAAAAAACAAATTCGATAGTACTTTCTCAAAATAAATGAATTTCAGTACACAAATAGAAGCTATATTTTAAATTTACCGAAAGATCGAAATATCTCTGAAACCGATGGAGGTAGGTACAACAAGTGCTGCAAAGATGAAAGAGCATATTAAAGGCAATTCTTTGGTATAATAAAATATTGGGGGTTATATTTGAAAAAAAAGAGAATTTCTTGATTTTGCATTCTACATCACCCTGTATACGAATATCCGTCACGGACTTTTTTTATAGCCGATTTTAAAACTAGATGATATTTTTTATCCATCCGTGTAAAAAATATGGTTTTTGATTCATAACTTTTTGATATACAGTACGTTCATTTGACAGCTATTTGGAGATAAAAATGGTCCTAACTTTTGAAATACCCTGTATAATGTAACAATATCTTATATTAGAAGAACGAAGATCATTAGTAGAATTTGAATATAGAATAACATATAGGGTGTCTCATCACGTAGTTATGGATCACCCTGTATAGATCAAAATATTTTCTGAGCAAGGACGATATCCGTGGCTACAACTTTTATATACAACTTTTTTCGCTATCTTCTATAGTAGTGGTGTTATCGACCGAGCCGGTACTAAAAACTCACCCTGTATATTATTGCATATTTTGATTTCTTGGTAAATTCTAGTATAACTTTATGTATCACATATGGAACTTTAAACAACTGTTTAGGCATAAATCACCCTTTTTGGTGTAAGTAGGTAGGTATCAGAAAAAAATTAAATATCGCAGCGATTATAAAACTTACAAGGCCGTGACTTTACGGTGCAACTAAGTATGAAATGCGTCACCGTCAAATTTGAATTCTTTTTGTACTTTGAGAAATCAGTAGATTAATTAAGAAAACTTCAATCGCAGGTAACTTATTTTTTTCAAATGGAAATGCCCATTTTTGTTTATAGGATGAAATGTAAAATTCGATTACCTTTCTAACGGTATAGGACTATCTATATCAATCTTTTTTAGTTTTCATTTTATTTCAAATTTTCGGGCAAATCAGTGTTTTTCAATTTTCCTACGCATAAGCAACCTAGCAGGCCATGAGAAATAAACAAAAACCCGTTCAAATGGAAGAAGCTGGCTAACTTAATCTTGCCGCGTTACTCTAGTTCCTTTGCCTCTTTCTACCAAGAGTACTAAGGCGCAAAAGCGTACTATATCAAATCAATTAAGGGTGAAATGAAAAAGGCAAAAGGTGTTAAAAAAGCAGTACGTAAGTTATGTGGTAATGATTATAAACAGATAATTGAAAATGGCGGTGTGATTCTAAGAAAAATGAAAACATTCAAAAGCAGGTTGCATGAGTTTTTGTGTGTTCATCACTTGTTCGGCAGATTGTGTAATGGCAGGTGGCATAGTAAGGTGTATAGTTAGGTAGGCTTTGTGTGGCTATGGAACGTAAGTTAGTGCATGTTGTTTCTGGTGTAACTGGTGTATGGTCATGTTCTGGATCAAATTCTAAGTGCTGGTGTTATTGGTTGTGACTGTGTTTGGAGGTTGGTTATTTCGGGTATGAATGGCATGTCCTTCTGTGATTGATTCAGTAGCTAACGAATCATTAGGTTGGACAGCGGTATCTGGTATATGTTGTGTATGCTCATGTTCTGGATCTGTCTCTGAGTGTATGCTAGTGTTGTCGATTGTGGTTTTGTTTGAGGTTTGCAGATGATTCGGATGGGGATTTCATTGGATACAAAAATCTTTACTGCTTGTAGTTCTTCGGGTGTAAGGCGGTTGTTTTTTGTTATGACTCGTTTTTGGTCAATGAGTCGCTGTTCAGTGACACGTTCTGCGAGGTGTGGGTATTGTGCTATAAACAACCTGTGCAGCTCATGTCTGTAGCCTGTAGAGATGGATTCTAGTTTTGTTGCGGTGTAGTAACAGTGCATTAAAGATTTGTAGATATCAGTGGTCCTTGGTAAGCGCTGTCTGGGTTTACCAGCTTTGGTGGTTGCTGGCTGTGCCAGCAAAACATCCGCAGCTGGGTTGTTCTGTTTGGGTTTCGGGTTCAGGTGAGTTTAATCGACGTACCCTAGGCCGTCGTTGGTTATTTTTTGAAGTAACTTTATGCATCGTGTTCCCACAAGTAGGGACGATCTAAATGTGCTCTCCCGGGTGATGCGCATTCAAGGAGAGAATGGACTTATATTTACTCCAAAATTGGCCCAAGGTGCTCCGGAGGATTTGCGACTTTACTGTCAGGTTTTGTTGAGGCTTTCTCGTCACGGGTTAAGGCAAGCCCTCCGGTTGCTTACCCCTCACGAAGTTTCTCAGCCACGCCCTGCCGAAGTCGTTGAAGTGTGGGGCGCAATAACGATGTGTGACAAAACCGGCGCTCAGCCCTCTGTGGCACATTTTCTCGGATTTGCCAAACCACTATCTGACCAAAATCAGGGAGCCTATTTGCTATCTCTCGTCCCGCGCAAATCAACACGAAAAGTCCCCTACTGCCCAGGAGTAACGTCACTTTCCGGACGGGCTACCGCCGAGTGCATTCGCTAAGCTTCCGTGGACTCTAGTGTTATTGTTGACAACGTGTCATATTTGTATCGTTTTCACCTTTAAGTGAGTTTTTGAAAGCAAGATAAGTCTATTTTGCTGTATTTTGGTCTCTGTATTCCTCAGGTATTATTTTTACAGTACACATGTGCGTGTGAGGTTCACACAACTTGTGTACCGGATGTTTCCTTATAATTCGCCACCCCTCTTATCTTTTTTATTTGAAGAGATAAAAAAAGTTCTTATATGAAGGTTTTATAGCCTTGTCTTAGCAAAATGTAAGAATGACACAAAACATTACCGTATTTAATTGTTTTTCAGCCACCATGGCTATAGATTGAGGTGCACTCCGATATTTTAGAAACTATGAAGCTAAATATTTTCAGAACCTTTCAAAATATAAGGTGAACGAACACTATATTTTTGACAACAAGAGGAACATATTTCTTTCCGTCCCATTTAAAAAATATAACTTTATACGATTATTTTTTTTTGTTCGTATCTTATTCGAAATGACAAGAGAAAAGTATAAAACTTTCATTTAAAAACTCTTTTCTATCTCTACAAATCAAAAGAAAAGAGTGGTGGCAAATTATGAGGATATACCCGGTACATGTACGCTATGTTTGGATAAATTATTGTTTGAATGGCAATGGAAGAAAAATTCGTATTGTGTTGTATTTTAACATGTGCTTCTTGTTTTAGATGGAATTTGTACTTGCTGATGCTGAAGCCTTGGAGCTGATGGAGGAGGAGGAAGAATTTGAGCATCACAGGGCAAATCGCATATAAGATTGAGGATCCAAATAGAGGATACAAAACTAAATTACTGCAAAATAAAAATGCAGAATGAATGAATTTTTATTATTTTATTGTTAAATTAGGTTAAATAGAGTGAATTAATCAAACTTATCATAATATTATTGTCCACTTGTCTATGTACACCAAACAACATTAAATTCAATTTGTCCACTTCATTATCGCCGTTAAGCATGTTATTTTTAATTATATAGTCCATTTTACTAGTTTGTATTAGGATTTTTTCGCACCTAACTTGAATACTTGTTATGAGTGACAACAAACTACAGAACTAAATGACACGAAAGTAAAAAAAAGTGAAACTAGTGTACCTTAAGCCTGAAAAATGTAAAGCTTACCTCGTGCTTAAATGCGCCACAGACAGCAGTGCAAAGAGAAACTGCCATCTAAGGTCCACCTAAGTCACTAGTTGACCTTAAGTATTACCAGTGCAAATAGCTGTAAATGATATAGCACAACACGTAACTTAACCAATACTAAGTCCTTATGCTTTCTTTCTAAATACATATACATCGCCGTTTGAGTCCATCTTCTCACAAATAAAATGTGCAATCACAATAAATTCACAACGTAACAATTTCGCTTCCCGCCTTCACTTCTTCCAAACACTACAAGCGTACTCACTACAAGATGGCCGAGTATTGTGGTAGTAACCACGGAAACGGGAACGGAAACGGAAAGCCTTCCGAGGCGCTTAGCGAATGCACTCAGCCGAGTCGATCCGCCCGGTAAGCCAAGCGTCCGGAATTGATCTAGGAAGTATATGGTCACCCTACGCCGTAGCCACCCCAATTACACCTCCATCCAAAAAAAGTAGAAAATGATCTGGGACACCTAAAACTCGTAAAAACGAAGTTTTATCTATTTTTATTTTTTTTATTATTACAGCGCCACCACTGACACGGTTTCTGAAATCATAGATTAAAATCAATTCGGTCATTTCCAGGTGATACGGTACAGAACGATGTAAAGCAATACTCGTATGTATGCTTTAGAAATTTCACCTAGTTGTTACCAAAAATTAAGGGTTTGTATTATTTAAATATTAACTTACGGCTTACGGCAAATAGTGTGTGATTGTTTATAAACAGTAGTGTGCGAAAACTCAAAAAATCAGGAACAAAAAGTGAATAATTTGGACGATAAATAAAAGAAATAGGTAAGAAAACAGTGCAGGTTATCTATTCGAGGGGAAGGAATGTGAAGAATTTCCACTAAATTTCTTGTCTCATTTTTCTGCGGTGTTGCCAAGTCTATTGGAAAGCGGAAGTGATAAGGGTCAGACTTCTGAACTGCTGAGTTGCGTCTGCTCGTTCCGCAGTTCCCATACAAAGGAAAAGGAAAATACTGAATCGATTTCGCCTTTCAAGGCGGTAAAGAAACCAAATAGGACCCCACAAAATAAAATCTATGAAACATGGAAAATAGCGAGGACATCAGAGAGATACTGAGAACGGTTATTTCGGAGGTTAAAGGAATTAGGCTAGATAACAAAAAGTTTAGGGACGAATTAGCAGCAATGCGGAAAGAGAACGACAAGCTGAAAGATGCGCTGCTGCTCTCGGAGAAAAAGCTTGATAACGTGGAAGATAGGATGGAAAAGTTGGAAAAAGAACTAAAAAGAAATAATATAATAATTACAGGGATGAAGATAGAGCAGGTTGATGGGAATAAGCTGAAAGATGATATGCAGAAATTCATAAAACACGAGTTAGGAGAGGAGGTCAAGATTGAGAAGCCATCAAAGCTAGGAAACAAAGTATGCTTAGTGCAGCTTAAAGAGGCTGAAGATGAACGTAGAATTATGCAGAAGAAAAGTTCATTAAGACTTTTGAAGGGTGAACGGGTGTACATAAATCATGACCTCGCAAAGATCGAGCTATTGAAAAATATGTAAGGAATAAAGGCAAAGAACTAAAACGGGAAGGGAAAGATGTAAAAATAGGATACAAGAAGCTAATAATAGATGATGAAACATGGATATGGTCCAAGGAAGGTATGAAGCTAATGCGAGAAAAAACGGCATATACATAGTATGCAAGTGCAAGTACATCGGGGTTGGTTAAGAGACAGACACAGGCTATGGAACAAAAATTATGTAAAATACAAGATTACAATATGCAGGAAACCTCTGATCCAAGAATAAATAAGGAACTGAGTAGAAATCAAAAGCTTTTATGATCATTTAAATTGTGTATAATTGGGCTATAAGTTGATAGTTAACATTTTAAAGGAAAATTTTATTTTCTTTTTTTTTTAGAGTAATTAAATAAAAGTTTTTTTTAAGTTTTTTTGTTTTAATTTATTTTTTACTTTTTATTTATCAACTTGCATTTATATTCTCCATACTATAGGATTAAGAGTGATGCCAAAATATTTTAATTAATATAATAATTATTCTCGGCAAGCCCTTTTATTTGATACCCATATTTCTGAGGTGCGTAAAAATTACTATTCCGCCATCTTGGATAGTCCGTCATGTTTTAGAGTTACTCTCAAAAAGCCCTTTCATTTGATACCCATATTGTAGAAATAACTATACCGCTATCTTGGATGGTCCGCCATATTGGATTTAGAATGACGTCACATTTGTTTTCGAGTTAGTCTCGACAAGCCATTTCATTTGATACCCATATTGTAGAAATGCATTTAAAATAACTATTTCGCCATCTTGGATGGTCCGCCATATTGGATTTAAGATGACATCACATTATTTTTAGAGTTACTCTCAACAAGCCCTTTCATTTGATACCTACCCATATTGTAGAAGAGCATAAAAAATAACTATTCCGCTATCTTAGATGGTCCGCCATATCGGATTTAGAATGACGCGACACAGCTTATCGTGCATTGTCATCTAAACTTAACGTGTATACAAAATTGATTAGTAAGATTCCACCCGAACAAACTTACATATATACATACATACATTGCAAGTTAAATAAAAGCTTTTAAAATCATGGTAACCTGTGTTTGCGGCCATTTTCCAACTGGCAACCATAGATTTTTGTAATTAATATGGACGAAACTTTAATTCTCTATATATTTTTTTGAAAATAAAAGCTTTTAAAAACAGGCGAGTGGATAATTAACAGTAATATACTTGTTCATACCTGGCAACCCTAACCTGCGGCTGACCAAGAGCTGAGAACCATTTTTTTCCAATTCTTTACATAATTTTCTTTCAAATGACATAAAAATGACTACAAAAACTTACAGGGTGTTTACGATCTTAATGCCGTTATGTAAAGTACGAATATTACACATCATTGTAATGGTTGTACCACAAATTTAATACGAATATCCCAAATTTGAAGTTTCCAACAAATCGCAACATTTTCTGATAACACAGAATATGCGGTAACAAGTCTAGAGATAATAGCATTTGTTTAAGTGAATATCTCCAAAAACACCTGACAGAAACTAGGGCGAATACTGGGCAATGTTGTCGGATTGTGATTTGGCAGTCATACTTTTTAATTTTTTTCTGTTTAACTATGCGTTAACTAGTGAAATGGTACTGGGGTTTCAGGTTCGAAATATCATGATCTATCGTTCCTACAAATTAATGCACTAAGATCGTAAACACCCTGTATAGTTGCAAATTATATCAGCGAATGGATTACACTAAAATTAATTACAGGTTATTGCGGCTTATTTATAAAAGGCAACCTATTGTTAATCCATTCTATACTTTCTCAAGATTAATTTAAAATTAATTTTACGAAAAAAACAGATACCTGCAGGATCGAACAGTGGGATCCTGTACTAGTAGGTTTAAGAATATACGGATCAATCCCATTAATAACTCTAGTATCCTCGTACCAGCACTTCGTTTCACCACCTAGGGATTCAATAATAGTCGCTGTTTTATAACAAAAACTTCTTATATAAACACATCCTTAAGAAACTGTTTGCCCACCAGACAAAATAGCCGACCCGTCAAAGTCACGTGTTGGAAAATAATCTCTAACGTTTTTTTTACTTTAGCATCAAAGGAATCGACTGCTAAGGTCAGCCTGTTTTGTGCAGGCTTGGTTACTGTTTCACTGCTCTACTCTAGGGACAGCAATGTTAATTAGAAGCCCATGTTCAGGTGAGGATTCTCGTTGAGCTTTTTTCATGGAAATTTATTTCTGATTGAAAAAACCAAACCTGATTGAAAAAACCAGAAATAAATTCCCGCCTCTGACGGGAATCGAACCCGAGACCTTCCAGTCAGAGTTTTCGGTTCTATAATGTTATTAGACACTTTTATGATGAATAATTTTGAAATAAAACATGAATACCAATTTAAATCATGTTTATATATAGTACAGAGTACTACTGAAATTTTACGTAGATCAATTAAGGCGATTCATTCTTTAGTTACATTAAAAAAAATAAGTTTTTTATAGTTTACAGAAAATTGATGCTGGATACTTGACGAGCAGTCCCAATTAGGATTTTGTTCACATCATGCATGTACATTTATGTGGTTTCCATGGTTAAAATCCACATGCTGAATACTATTCGAAGTCTGCCATCGCTAATTCCCAATTTGCTGTCTATCGATAATAATTTTGACACGCTGTTGATTGTTGATTTCGACCTACTCCGTCGAAAGACAATTCGGCTCTTGCCAGATTTCAGTATTCACTCTTCAATTACAGGATGATCAAAATGTGGCTCATGCCGGTTATTATGCAGGAAAACAGTTTCACTGTCTTCAATGGAGTAAACGATTCGTGTTCCAAAAGAATTCAGTCGAGATATCTTCTGTAAGCTCTACGGCACAGCATTAAAAACCAATAAAACAAGCTGCGTAGCATCATAAGGGAGATCTTCCATCAAATGATAATATGAACCGAATCTTATCAATTTGATCTATGATTGGGCAACGCATTACTGTACCATCGGAAGTGGAGAAGTAGCTAGCTACCTTTCCGATAATATGAGGGAAAGAGGGTCCCAAATAAGGTAAGGGAAACACTGTGATCATCTAATTTATTGTCCTCATGGTGTGGCTGGTAAAAATGGTTATTTTTGCAAAGCCTATTTTTCAACTGTTAGGTTGAATGAGATGCATACCGTTGTACTGGAAAAATACTATCAACAATAAACAGTCCTCATGCGAATTTCTTCATTTATATTTTTTCGTTATTGCAATTTTTGACCTAAAAGAGTGTGGTAGCAAATTTTTTCTAATAAAATGTTCGACAAAATGTCTCTAAATCTCATGAATCACTTATATCGATAAATAATGAAGATAAGGTATTACAATAAGTGTGGAGTCATGTAATCCAGATAGAAAAAATGAATTTGTCATAAAAACCCATAGAAAACTTAATGAAAATATGGACTGTTTTTATCACATTTATTTGTATTTTCATACTCCAAAGTTTGTCCTCATTACCCCGGGACACATTGTATATACTAAGATACTTTATTTCATGATTTGTGAGTACTCAATGCGTAAAAAATTACACAAAAATTGTGACGCTATAATTCACCTTTTTTGTTTTGACATATTTGAAAATATAGCCTCAATTTTCTGCAATGCTTTGTGAAGTCTGTAGTGGAGGGTTTACATGCCCATTACACCTTTCTTATTCTCCTTATTCGCAAGTTGATTGACTCACTACTTCCCACACATAATAATGACAACATTTTATTGTTTTCCCATCGCAAGAAGCTAGAGTCTGAAATCCCCTTGCAACCAAATCATCGCCCACCCGCCCGCAAAAACACAACACAAAAACTCTCGTAAATATTTTCTTGCGTCTCCCTCCTTAGAAAGTAGGACGCCACAGTTTTCATTCTGCATGCTTCAACTGAACTATGCGAAACGATCAGAAGCCTGTTAACCGTCTAAAAGCCAAGCCTATTTTTCAACTGTTACATCACACATCACATCACAAATTCTACGTCCCTTGGTTTCTATAATGAGCAAGGCAATGTTCGAATGGACCTAAAAAGGTGTATTATGCCGCTAGGTTTTCATTCATAGGTCAATGGACAGCCCATTATGAATACAAGAAATTTTTCAGCTTTCCAACCCCCCACCCCCCAACGACCCCAAATCCACTCCTACCAAAAAAAGTAGAAAACGATTAGGAACTCCTAAAACGCCTAAAAAGAAAGTTTGAGGCGTTTTTATTTTTTTTGTTTTTTTATTATTGCTGTGCCGCCGCTGACACGATTTTTCCAAAACATACGTGTTTTCCATCCTCGCCGCGGTAATAATACTGTGACAAAGTTTCATTAAAATCCATTCCATAACTTTTACGTTACTCAATACAGAACGATCTAAATCAATATTAATATGTATTTATCCAAGTCTCTTGGTTTCTGGAATAGGCAAGACAGTGTTCGGATGGGCCTAAAAAAGGGTATTATGCCGCTAGGTCTTTCTTTTACAAGTCAATGGATAAATATAACGCATTTTTGAGATGTACAACCCCGCACCCCCCAACCACCCCAATTACCCCCACCAAAAACAAAGTAGAAAATGACCAGGAACCCCTAAAACACCCAAAAACGAAGTTTGAGGAATATTTATTATTTTTTTTTGTTTCTTGCTAATTAGTCCGCCGCCCATGCACCGATTTTCAAAATTATAAGAACATTACCTACTACGACCCCCCAGCATATCGCTGCCCAAATTTCGTCACAATCCATGCAGCGGTTACTGAGATTACGAGGCTAGAAAAACGCGCACAGACAGACAGACCGATCAGTGACATGAATTTTCGTTATGCAGACATCATAAAATGCCCAAAAGGCAAGTTATCTCAAAATCGAAAATTTTCGCGATCACAATACTCCCCTCACCTATCGGTGTGGGAAGTAAAAGACAAAGTTTTTCCATCCGATTGCATAACAATCGGATTAATTTTAGATTATTTATATAATAAAAAATATAACAAATACGTCATATAACTGAAAATAATATATCTGATAGTAGACTATGTTTTTATATTTCAGTTTTATTTCATATTATTTGGCTAAACTGTCACCACTCAAGAATAATTTCAGATATTGAAAGTTGAAGCCAAATTTCCCTCATATTTAAAAAGTCATTTCCTGATTTTCCCCGACCTTTCAGAATGTGGGTATCTATTACCCAATGAATATTCAATAAATAACGTGTCCAAAATATTTGCTTCTGTAAACATTTTTATTTCAACAATTACAATCGTGGGTGCAGCGTAAATTTTAGGAAAAAATTGAAACTAAAACATTTAAAGATACATAGAAAATATGTTGTATTCAACTATTTCAGACTTACCCTGTGTAGTATAACCAACTACTTAAGATTATGAACCTGACAAATATTCTATTATGAATGAAAATAAAGAGTTAAGTGGTCAAAAGTCTGTACTTCATTTAAAACACAGTGTTCCAGGTACTGCGGACAACTGGTTTTAAAAAAATTGATATAGGTTGGTTACATTTTTTCTGAATATTTTGAATAGCATTTTCCACAAATAGTGTAGCAGATGATCTCAGCTACCAAACTCAATTCATATAAATTAATATATAAATGGTTTTTTGTGATGTAATTTCGTTCATGAGATACTGAGGGATACATTATTATATTACCTTATTCTTTTGAGCGACAAAACCGTGCAAGTCAGACAAATTATTGTTAAAAATGAACACGTTTTAGTGGTAAACTGAAAAATACGCCAAATATAAATGAAGTCATTAACTAAAAAAATTGTGTTATTGTAAAAAATCGTGAGGCACTCGATACCTGTTTTGGACGTTGCGTCGGTACCGTTTCTAAAAGTATAATAAATTAGTATGAAAATATTACAATAACATGAGCATGTTTTAATAAAAGTGTTTTCGAGGGGCACGACGCATCAAGGTATAAGTGGCAGTAAACAGGTTTCAGAATCAATTAAAAACCCCCCATCCACCCCCAAAAACGGTATAAATATATAGTCAGATTTACTCCTTTTTATTAATCATTGTTGTAATCAAGTTGTAGAAAATCTTAGCCCGATAGGTTTGTCCGTCCACGAAATATCTAATTTATTGGTCCCTCAGACTAATTGTTTAAACTTGTATTCTTGCGTCGAAGGTTGAGATTCAAAGCAAATTAAATAAACTATTTATTTATGGTGAAATTGTTGTTAAATAAATCCGTATAAAAAAGTAATCTTCTGCTAATAAATTGAATAACTTTTATGTGTACTGTCATATCTATTTGCAATATAGTATTTTGGAAAGATCTTTGAAAAATCTTCAATTTTTTGAGGAAGTATCAGAAAAATAGTACAAAATTGTGAAATGTTTAGCTCAAATTTGTCAGAAAAGTTGACTTCCAAAAAATTAATCTGTTCACCATGGACTTAAAAAACTATAAAATATATAGAAATATATAGAAAATCGTATTCAGGAAACAAAATCTTGCATAAATCAATAATTATTGCTCACTTGTAAGCCTTATGATGAAATAAGTATCTATCGAAAACGAGAGGCTCCTTCAAATAAAAATGAACCAATGAGGTAAACAGGGCGAACGTTAATAAAATGTATCTAGTAGCATTTAAAAATCGATTTGATGTTGTCACGAACCTATAGTCCTTCAAAGTGAAGGTATTTTTACAAATGCGCGGTGGCGTGATGGCGGGTATGTCAGATCGAGCTGTTTCGTTTTTGAAATAGAAACTTCAAATTGGAGCGCGCTGCAAAAATTTGCAATATTTCCGGTTCTGGACAACGTAGAACCTTCATTTTTCTTTATTTTCTTTCATCTCTCCTGTGGAACCTGGTTCTTGATGACCTCTTCACAAAGCCTAACTTTGAGGGACTATGCAGACGATGTGGTAGGCTTAACGGTAAATAATTCGAAGGCGTTATTTGCGAGCACATTCAATAAGCCTTACGGATTATCGAAAAATGTCTGGCGTTTGCTTCTGATGTTAAATATCTAATTGATAACCTTAGATACAAGACTAAACTGGAATCTGCATTTAGAAAGAAGGGTAAGTGCCGCATTAATAGTCGTTTCTTTAGTAATACTAAAGTGTCCACTTGAGTTATACCGTATAAATATGTTAATCAATAGTTATACTCAAGTGTGTCCTAGACAACACCTACAAGACGGAGGCTGTCATATTTCAAATATAAGCCAATTTGTTAAGCCTATGCCTACGAGTTTTGAAGTTTTCTGTTATCTTCTTATTTTGTGCTAGACTTTCGTGTTTTTTGCCGGACATTTTTCCGGATCTGACAAAAGCTGACAACGCCTCTTAGCGACAGTCGTCTAATTTGGCAGATTCGACCAATGGGAGCTAAGTATTTACGCGGCCGTTGACAACACTTTTCAACGGTAGGGTAAATACTTCCATTGGTCTAATCCGCCAAATTAGGGGACTGTCGCCAAGAGGCGACCGTGGTCTGCGAATTAGAATCAAGGCCCAGTAGAAACTCAAGTTTTCTATTAAGGAACACTCAAGTAGCAACTATGAATACGACCCTAAAGAATGCGCAGATATCCTACGAGCAGTGACGTAGAATCATGGCATGAAGCCCCAAGTTGCCATATTGATATACATTGCTATAATAGTACAGGATTCGACTGCTTGATCCTACAGGTTTCTGTTTTTTTTTTGATAAAATTAATTTTAAGTGAACGATAGGTTGGCTTTTAAAAATCAGCCGCAATGTGGAGTATCGCTATTAGGATCATACCTCTCCTGCAGGCTAGCACCGACTGTATTCTCCCAAATTTGTATTTGATCGGCTTTATATGACTCTGAAGGTCACTCCGCAGAAGGTGCAAATTAACAAGCTACGGAGTTACTGCAGATATCTCCACATAAACATCAAGTGGCCGATGGACAAACCTGACAGCATAACTCAGCTTGAACTCAGTCCAAAGGCAGTTTGTCCTCCTGAGCTATCACAAGACTGTTGTGAGAGCACACCCACAATGCCTTTAAGGCTGTGTGGGATGACACTTCTGGCTACTCAACGGTTAAGGGACGTCTTAGCTGCCAGAGTGAGAAGCTGGCGAAACATTACCTCTCCATGCCCAGGCAACACCTTCAAATTGCGGTTGGTGCTGCGACTGGACATTGTCAGCTAAGAAAACACTTCTACAAGATGAGGTTAAGCGACACATCCCTGTGCAGGGGATGTGAACATGAAGATGAGACTTTTGAACACCTACTGTACGATTGTCCAGCTGTCTTATCAATACAAGAATCCATTCTGGGGAACACGGGCCTTCCATGGCCAAGTTAAGTGGAGTCTCGATGGACGGCATCATCGCCTTTCTCACTAGGTTGGGATGGCTGAGCACGCAGATCTGAGGGATCTTTGGAACAAGGAGCCCATAGGGGCCTAAGTGCTGTGATCCTGGCAGAGCACCCTCTTTGTTTGCGATTTATACAAATTTCAATTATAATTCGTTTCCTGAGAGCAGGAGTATACCAAGTGCAAAATGTAAATTTTACAGGAGAAGCTTTTTTTGTTTCTGCGATATTGTAAACAAAAAATTGCTTGATAAAATTTACATAGCCATATGAGACAACTAGTTATAAGGTGCACTATTTGAAATTGGGACATTCCTTATGTTATAGAAAATGGTGGACATAGTACATAGTAGGACAAGTCCATTGCCACTGGTGCTATACCAACTTACGTACTACAGAACAAATATGTGTCCACCGATCCAGTGTACTACCTCCAAACATGAGAAGCTGAACTATTGTCCATCATCAATGTTATCTTCAAAACGGCATGTCAGAATTAATCTGTCTCCAACACAGAAAAGAGAGACTAGTTTGAATTTTGTGAATTAATTATCCTCACTTCAGTGTGGACTTGGAATTCTGCAGTAAATTCGGTTATCTTTAATGTATACGTTGGCATTTAAATCGCAAAATACAAAAATTTGGACTTAGTATAGCTCTGCTCTCAAGGAACGAATTCTTCATAAGCAACCGAGATATGATTATAGAAACAAAAAATGTTATCTTTGTTCCTATTGGTCTTAGAGACATCTGTTTTGGACTGAAGGTTTTTTAACCCTTAACCAACCATGTAATAATTTATGACATCGACGACCATGTGGCGTCTGACAGACTTCGACTGTAAACAGAGCAAAATAATTTTTGTTTTCTGGAAAATGTTTATCACATGAGTCAGTAAACGAAAAATGAACATATTACTACACATAACTGAGTGAATTTTGGCACCTTCTTACATGAACAATTGTGTACAGTCATTGTTTGATTATGAAAATTCAGACACACCACAGCTCGACTACCATCATCAAATGCATGAAAAAAGCAATTGTAACTCAAAATGTTTTAATTATTTCATGGAAACGGATTCATTATGAAATGAACTTAGTAACACATTACAAAAAAAATGGATATAATATCAAATTTTTCTCCCACTCCTCTCATTTTCATAAACTCACAGGTGGCGTCTGATAGACTACGGCGGAAAGAAAAGCGCTCTCTTTCGTGTTCAAATGACGCGTACGTAATGAAAATCGGACGCATTGTCCTTTACCAATAAGAGGAAGATTAGGTGACGTGATTGGTTCGGGAGCGTAACCGCTTCGAAGATATAGGAGAGTTTGTTTTTCGCGTAGTCGATCAGACGCCACATGGTTAGTTAAGGGTTAATGAGCTTTCAATAAAACTATATTACAAATAGATATGATCATAAACGTAAAAGTTATTGAATTTGTTCATTAGCAAAACAATAATTACTCTTTTATACGGCCTTGTGTAACAACAATCTCATCATAAATAAGTAATTTAAGTTGCTTTGAATCTCAACCTCAACATCGGCTGGGCAAGAGTAAATGTTTAATTAGTCTCTGGGATAAATAAGCTAGATATTTCGTAAAACAACAAACTCATCGGGCTGAATTTTTCTACACTTCTGAAGACTTATAATGACGTTAATATCCAGGTATTATTTATAGTTATTTTAAATATTATTAACAAAGATACATTTAGACAAAATACGGCGATTATTTCATTTCAATAATTTTTGTAATACTACAAATATTGCCACCCTCGAGGGTTGTTCCGCTTCTTTTTTTATTAGAGTGGTCTAATCTAAAATACCCGTAAATGAGGTTGAGTGGTTCCCACCGCTGGCACGATTTTCTAAAACACACATCCTCACCAAGCTAGCAGTTTCTAAGTTGCAGATTACAGGACTCAAACTTGTGTAATAGGTGCTTCAAGTATAATGTTTGGATAAGTCTGAAAGGTATAGAGCAATTCTTTTCAGAACTATGAATACACACAGCTATAAAGTTCTTTCACCAGACATCCCCCTCTACCTCCAAAATTTCACCTCCTCCCTAGAAAACCAGAAATAATACGAAAATGCCTGAAAACGAGTTTGACCACAGAGAGTCAGAACGACAGATATAAGCAATATGGAATTTCGTGTTATAACGTGAAACGTTTAAAATTGTAGGTCGAAATTCAATATTCTCACGAGCATGATACTCATTGATTACGATACCTCCTCCGCCCATTTGGCAAAATCCAAAAGTAATTTATGAAATATCTATGATACAATTTTTTGTCTACTTTAAAAATTCCAGTTGTTTATATTTGAATAAATTTCTATTCACTTGCATCTGCAATTTTTTTCCTACATTTTTTTTTTGTTAATTTTTGTTTAATTTAGTTAGCTAAATGTTTAAAATGATTAATTCTTCATAATCAAGTTATGGGTACAGGAGCGTCTTTCAATGCCCCTTCACAGCAAATTGATCGTACATACATAACGAATTCTAATCTCAAAGTGATTTATATGAATTTGTAGTGATATCAAGCACTATATTGGACAAGATCCAAAAACAATTTATGAAATATTTGTGATAAAAAATGTACAACCTTCGAGAGTGGCAATATTTGTAATACACTTTTACAAATAAATGAATGAATGAAAATGAAATATTCACTTTAAAAAAGCCAGATGTTTATTTTTAAATAAATTTCTATTCACTTGGATCTACGATATTTTTCCTACATTTTGTATTATTATTTTTTTTAATTTAGTTAGCTAGATGGTTAAAACTATTAATTCTTCATAATCGAGTTATACGTGCAGGACCATGTTCGAGCGCCCCTTCACAGCAAATTGGCTGTACATAACGAATTTTTATCTCAAAATGATTTATATGACTTTGTTAATATCAAGCATTACAGTGTTTTTATAAGAAAAATCATATTCAGAATATTAAGATAATTAACAAAAACCTATTTTTTTTTTCGAAAGCTAGAGAACTTATTTTAGGACCTCTGGCCAAGGTGGAGGGGTTCCGTCTCGTAGTGAACAAAAGCCGGCTAAGGTTACCTGTAGGGTAGGCCTGCTAACTGGCCATAACACCTTCAGACGTCACTTGTATGTGATGTGGGTGGCAAACTACCCGACGTGTGCACGCTGTGGCCAGGAGAAAAAGTTCGGCACACATTCTATGTCGTTGTGAAGCCCTTGGGTATCACAGGTAGACCGTACCAGGTTTAAGAGTCTTTAAACCAGAATACATAAGATGGGCAGGACCGAAGGCCATCCACACCTTTACGATGAGGGCTGGACTTGGAAACTAGGGTAAGGAGAGGTGAAGAAGGGCCTGCTTGCAGGCATATGCACTGGTGGTTCTTCTCTATTTCATGCATTCATGCATTTGATGGTTGTGAAAATTGTATAGGGACACTGCCATAATGTAAGTTTTTTGCAGGGCTTTATCAAAAAGGTGCGATTCCACAACCAAATTTGCAAATTACAATATTCAGTGAAGACTCTGGAAATAAAGAACATTACTTTGTACTTCAAAAAGAACAAAAATTGTACTTGAAACAAGAACTCTCTACCCTACTGGAATTAGCATCCGTGATTTTTTTTGTGGAAACGGAAGATGTGGTATGTAATTTAATCAAGTTGGTAGTCATCACAGATCTGTACGTAGAATGACACACGTTCAGATACATCATATACAGGTCGCCTCAAGATGCTACTGTTCTAGTTTTTAGTAGTCGATGACTGTATCACTCCCCCGCCTTGTTATTACATCCAGGTGGAGCATTCAAGACCTATTAACCAATTTCAACCCAAATACCAAACTGTGCTTAATAAATATTAACTCCCATTTCCAGACTGCAATATTTGACTATTCTGGCAAAACTGTTATCCCAGTTTCAAAAGGTTTGTTTCGGACTTCCATTGTCATTTTTTATAAAATTATATAGACAATGGAAGTCCGAAACAGACCTTTTGAATTATCTACCTTGTCTACAAATTTCAAACAACTGTTATCCCAGTGTTTGCTTCAGAAGATCCGAAATTAAAATGCCTTTCAAATGTCGCACATGTTCACTGGATTGACGTCTATTCTGTTCAGATTACTTTAGAAACTAACATCGACTCAGAATCTGGATGCGAACACAATGGGTTCAAACAAACATACAAAATGACAAACTGCAATTCTGGGAAGAGATTGCCGAAGAGGTATTAGTGCGTGATATCATCTCAAAACTTGAATATGACATGTAAACCGATTGTGGCACTTCAACCTACGGTTTCTGATTAACAACTACGAAAGATTTATACGTGGACGGGAAAATAGTCTGTAGAGGAGTAACTTCCTACCACATCTACAAAAGCTACTTGATCTTTACCCATTTGGATTGTCATCTCTACACCGTTCGACTGATAGATCCCGAGATATTCGAACAAGAATTCAAATTAGAAACGTTCTACCACAGGATGATAAGAGCAAGGTGGTCGCGTTCTAACGCTATCAACAACTTTACCACCATCAATGATACTCCAACAGGCAAGAGGCAACCTGGAAATAATTAGAAGTGCAATGATTACCATAGACCACATCGAAAAATTATTGAGCGATGGTGAATGGGCTGCCGCTATGATCATAATGAGAGAGTTTATTCCGAAGTAGCTGGTACGTTTCCATGGTACACTTTTAATCACCTGAATCTGAATTTTCACCTATAACAGAACTTTTTAGAAGCTTTCGGGGAATTTTGGTGTTTCCTTGCCGGGATAATGGTACTAGAACAATTATGATTTAATTTATTTAAATAAATGTTTGATAACAGTATTTGCATATCATTTTTATTGACAATCATGGCATGATGAATAACTCAAAATATTTCGCGTAAATACATTTAATCAAAAAAAAAATCTGCAATATCTTACACTAGAATCTTGAACTAAGAGTTCAGCTTAGCAGAATTTTGAGACAGCTGGAATTTGGTAGCCTCGATCGTTTGATGAATTCACTTTGATCAAATCGTTTAATTGTTTATATGGTTACAGTTACTGAATGATGCAATGGATATATATACGCGTAGCTATATTATTGCTTGAACCTTTCATAGATTTTTCAAAACATCTGAGAAACATTTTTTCTAGAATTAAGTAAGTGGAATATGATCTACAGATTAAACAAAATTTGAAGAAGTTCATCATTTGAAGCCTCGTACTTTGTATATTTTATTGGGAACCGAAACATTTTATTTATATCCCATCAGCCGATTTATTAATCTGTGGTTTAAAGTAATTGGGATGGATAACTCGGATGACGTATCGAGGCTTCATATGGAACAACATTCCAGCTTAGATTTAATCGGGTGAAAACTTCTGAAACGTTCAATCCCAACATTTGTTCAACTGTCTTTTTAGATTGAAATATTTGATTGCGACTACATTTCCTATTGTTATTTTTTTTTCTTAAGACACATATTCCCGGGTTAATTTAAGAAGGTGACGGAGTTAAACGCAAGTATACTGAGTTTACCAAACACCATCTAATCCCAATTGCTTGCAAAGTGCTGGGTATCAGAAATGTCCTAACAATTCACAATTCGATCAAGAATATACTACAGAATAATATCACCAGATACAGGCAATCTTAAAAATCTATTTTTTTTTGTCCGATGACCAACACCAGAATTATTAATTGTGTGACAAACATTTGTATACGATAGTTTGGTCAGTTGGATCAAATAACCAATGCTTCGTTCGTATGATTTCCGATTATGGATATACAAAGTAAAAAATTCGTTCGAGCATTTTTTATTTGCTAACGCTAAGTCTACTGCATAACATATCCACAGAAATGCCTTCACAAATATGTTCACTGATGAATGTCAAGGCTTATTCAATGAAAAATAAAGAACATTATGGTAAAAAGTAACTCAAGGACTTTAAAAGATCCACTTTCAAGCTACCGATCTTTAAAAAATACGAGCTAGGTGATATTAGACTCAAAATCGCTGATAAAAAATACTGAAAATTTTGAAGTTGAGACAAATTGTGAAGTATTTTCTTGAAATATGTAATTTGAATAGGAAGTACCATTGAAGATTAAAAAAAAAACTGGTGTCAATGAACTCGTCTTTTTGGAGCGACAAGAACTTCAATGTCGACTATTTGTCCTTTAAACTTCTGTAGGTTTTATTTTGTTATTGTTATTCATTTCATAAAGAAAAATTACACATCCTTGCGTAAGAAATACAGTCTCGTAAAAACCAACCTGCCATGAATCCTGCAAGAAACTATATCAGTTATCAAGTTATCAGTCATCCCATCGTAAATCCCCGATCGAATATGAAAGCGACACTAAAGAAGAGATTTGAATATCCACTGCGCCCACTTAACATGCCGACTGTCACAATTAAACCGAACCCGAAGTCCCGACCACTTCACGCCACGTAAGTATAAACTTTCCTATCTTCTGGAGTACGCGCCAGGTATTCACGTTCGATCAACCCCTCTATCCTCTTCTTGATAATGACCGGCGAGGGGAGGAATCTGCTTTTGAGCTGTTCTGTCACCTCCGTCACCAGGATATTGTGCGCCATCCGTTTGCGAGACTTCATTATGCGAACAATTGCAGCTTCAATCTCATGTTTCCTATCTTCGTCCACTTTGTTTCGGGTTTCTCTCCGCTCTGGCTCGCTTTCGCCTTTAGCTGCAACAGTCTGGATTTTCACTCTGAAAAATAAATTGGAGTTGGTTTGGTTGATCTTTACTTTTGGTACACGATGTCAGTTTGAATACAGAATATACGCGTACCAAATCGTTGATTCCGTTTTCCAATATTTGAATCCCGTTTTAAATGTTTTATTAAATCCAGACACATCAGTGGAAACAAATTGAATATCTTAAATAATCGAAAAGTCCAGAATTTGAAATATAACATCCTCAACACGATAAAAAACTGTTGTAACAAGATTATCGAACATACGCCACATATTGCACAATAGTAGATTGAGTACCTCCCACTCTTTTCCATATTACTTACACATTAAGTTTTGTACATAAAACGATAAAAGTAAAAAAACAATGGAGAAGTTTTCTAAAAAATAAAATTTGGAAAATTCATTATTATCTGATAGTCTATTTCTTCACTTGAAGAATGTCGAAAAAAATCATATGAGTATTCCAAAAAATGGCAGAGTTATTCAATTTTATATTTGCGTAAAATGCCGTATGACGTCACATGTCATAAATTGTTCGCGGCAGCAGCTACAGTCTGGTCGGGATTCAGCTATGCATACGCTGCGCTGTAAAGTATGCGACATTTAGACAAAGAGTAGGTAACTAACAACCCTACTCTTTGATTTAGACTTGAGTGGAACGGCGAAGGTGTTTGTTGTAACGGGCAGTGCGCCAGTATATTTTTGAAGTATGGAGGAAGGTTACGTACGTGGTGATTCTAATAATCTTCCTAAGGTGGATCTCGACATGATAGGTGAGGGGAATATTGTGATCGTGAACATTTTCGATTTTGAGATAAAAACGTTTTTTGGGTGTTTTATGATGTCTACATCACGAAAATCCACACAACTCATTTCCGTCGGTCTGTCTGTCGGTGTGTCTGTCTGTCCGTACGCATTTTTCTAGCCAGTAACCGCTGCATGGATTGTGATGAAATTTGGGTAGCGATATGCTGTGGGGTAGTAGTAGGTAATATTCCTATAATTTTGAAAATCGTTGCATGGGCGGCGGAGTAATTAGCAAAAAACCAAAAATTTGAAATATTCGCCAAACTTTGTTTTTAGGCGTTTTAGAGGTCCTGATCATTTTCTACTTTTTTGGGTGGGGGTGATATTGGGGTGGGGGGTTGTAAAACTGAAAAATTATTGTATTCATAACAGGCTATCCATTGCAATATTTGTTTGGTGTATTTATGGTAGTGTTAGTACACCTGAGTACAATGCAATATTTATGGTTTCTTGGTCTGCTAGACATATTCTAATAATACGAATACCAATAAACTGCAGTGTATCGTTTTGTCACCGTCGGCGTCGCGGTGGCTTGTGGGAGCAGCATGCTCGACAGGGCGCACACGGGCCTGCGTGATGTCGCGTGACGTCACAGCGACTTCGCGCGGAGGATACAGCTATTCAAACTTTGAAGGACGACAACTTTTCTATTAATGGAGATAATTACAAAATTTTTTCGCCGTTGTTCTCTAACTCTTTAGGACTATTTGATTAACTAATATTTGAAAAAATGGAAACTTCCTCATTGACTCATAAAATAATACCTCATAATACCAACCAAAATGTGGAAAATTATTAATCAACGCTTTATTATTGAACCCTCAAAAGACATATTTTGCCTGTGGGTTCAAAGAACCCCTAACTCGGGCAGCACAAAACAGAAGCTGCGGCATCTCCTCACCTTACAATATTCCTGAGAATTCCATACTATCATGCCGAGAAATTTTCGAAAATTTTAAAAATAATCTATAATAAATGAAGAACATCTTAAAGACCGTTTAGTTTGAGGAATCCATCATATTTGACAACATTGACTACACGATAGAAGGTTTATGTATTTTTATTGGGAGGCATCACAATTTAGTGAGGAAGGCGGAGATGCAGCTCAGCAGTAGTAATGCTTAGCTGCCTCCTCACTACGGTAGCTCAGAAGTTCCATGACAGATGATCAGCCAGAAGTGTCATCCCACGCGCACTTAAACCCCTTGTGGGTACGTTCTCTCAACATCACGTCATGGAGGGAAAGACTCGAAGAGGTTCGGATCTCCAGAACTTGATCTCGGTAGTCCTTTTTGGCAACCGGTCTGCTAAAATAATGTCTTTGAACTGCGAGTATCCTTTTACCCAGCTAACTATTATATTGTTGCCGAGAAATGCAATTAAAAGAACCTGCTGGCAATCCCATGTTGAGCAGTCACACACTCTTGAAGCACTTGAGAGCCAGTAGCGATTGTCTACTGTCTGTCTGATATTTTTGCCCTTAATATTCCTTTCTTTAGCTGATATGGTTATGCCAGTCAGCTCGAGCTATGTTTGTCCATTGGCCACTTGATGTTTATGTGGAGACTTCTGAAGTACACTCCGCAGTCTGCACCACCCATTTTGTTGGATCCGTCTGTGAAGATGACCGCGGTCTGAATTTCTGACTTGCAATAGTTTTGAGAATCGAATAGGCCTGATCACATACAAATTTACTAGAAATAAAGTCGGTGCCATCCTACAGTAAAAGCGTGCTCGTAACAGCCATACTCCACATGTGACATCTGGATACCCCACATTCTATAGTAGGTTGGCTATTGAAGGTTATTTGTTTATCCAATTACATAATAGGATTCATGTTTTGGAAAAGTGGTTAATTCTAAACAGTTCCGGTGAACAGGATGAGCCCATGATCTAATACTATGTTAATAGAAGACACTTTCCATTCCCAAAAACAAACGATGTCAAATTACGACTACGAATTATCGCAGAACTTGTTCCCATTTTCCCAATGCTATGTTATATTAGGAATGTATACTGTCACGACGGCCGCCTTTTCTGTACTCCAAGGAATCAAATTGGACGTAACTTTCACCGTTTTACTTCAAAACTTAATACAATATCTCTTAAATTTATCTCAGCTACAACTCTACTACTCCCGCCACGCTACCCGTGGCGCCTTATATACACTTTATGAAGCTTCGGACATCTATCCTTCTTTCTGTCCTGTGTTGTAAGACCATATCAGATCACCATGTAACTCCGATATCCTTTGCTCAACTTGTGATTCTCATTTTCAGCTCCAGCAGCGTTCTCTTTTCCTAACTCTGCTATCATCCTCTTTGACACGTCCTTAAGCGCGTCGTCAAGCTCTGTTCCTATCTTCGCGTTTTCTCTCTCCAGCTGCGCCAATATTTGCTTCAAATCTACATCGTCTATTGCATAGCTGATATTTCGTACACACCTTTGTTTGCATTTCCAATGACTTTGTTCGATTTCTTCTTTAGCCTATCGCTATCGACCTCGCTTTCCATATGCGCAATCTTCTGCTTCATCTTATTATGCTCATACTTCAATTGTTTCGTCCCAGAACTATTAGCCTGTGCTGCAGCCAAAGCGTCTTCCAGCTCCTTCTTCAGTCGAACGTTCTGATCTTCCAGATTCGCCAGTTGCTCTTTCATCTTATTGTCAACGTCTCTTGCTTTATACAAGTCTTCCATGACCTACTACTATTCATCATTGTTAGTCAGAGCGGTCCGGAGGACCTTTGCTCTTAGTTGCAGTCGTGTCGTCGATCGGTCTGTCAGGTCTGGTTACCCAGAGACCAGACAAAGTCATGGAGAAGTAAGGGAAGAAAAAGAGAGGAAGGAAGGAGAAGAGCAAAGAGGACGAAGTGTGTCGGTTGGAAGGTATAGCTTGACATAGACGATTTGACGATTAGTTGTTTCCATATTTGCACGAATTGATTTTGATCACAGTGCGAGTCGCGGCCTTGTGTGCTTGCTCGACTGTGTAGTCCACTGACTCGCGCAACAGAGGGTTGCAGTGCGATTCCGCTTGACTATAACGTCGTTGCGCCTGTTGTTTAATGTAATCCCTTAAGTAAGGGATGTCGAGGTCCCTGTGAAGGGTTTCGTTAGAAACATACCATGGGGCGTTAGTTATTGTACGCAATGTCCTGCTCTGCAGAACCTGCAGGTTTCGCATGTGTGTCTTGGCGAGGAAACACCAAGCCGCACATGCTTAGGTAATTGCTGGTGTAATAACCATTTTATAAAGTCGAATTTTATTTACTAAACTCAATTTTGAAGTTCTACATAACATAGGGTAGAGTTGACGAAACGTAATTTCGAATTTTGTTTTTAACGCTTGAGTGTGTTTCTGCCAAGTCATGCCCTTGTCGAGGGTAATTCCTAGGTACTTGGCAGAATTTTCCCACGGAATCCTAGCACCGTCTACTCAGACCTCTAACGGGGCATCACGACGTTTTTTGATACAATATATAGCCTGCGTTTTCAAATGATTAATTTTGATGAGCCACCGATCCGCGCACTCTAACACTTCATCCACCGCGAGCTGCAACTCATCGCGGACTAGATTTCCAATCCGCGACTGAGCTACAATCGCAGTGTCATCAGCGTAGAGATAGACTTCACAGTTGCTGGGGCAAGGGACGTCATGTATAAAAAGTGAATAAAGGATAGGTCCAAGGACTGAACCCTGGAACACCGGCTTTTATGGGCCGTAATGTCGAAAAAGTATTGTTAATTTTGATTCTAAATTTCCTTCCTTCGAGAAAGGATTTTAAAAGTTTTAGAAGCCAAAATGGGAAACCCTTTTCAATTAATTTATAGAGGAGGCCCTCATGCCACACCTTGTCAAAAGCCTTTGATACATCCAGAAGCAAGATGCCAGTACTTTTGTCTTGAGTGAATCCACTGGTTATATGCTCCACCAGCCTGACTGCCTACAACTTCGTGCTGTGCTCAGACCGAAATCCAAATTGAACGTCAGGAATCGTGTTGTGATCTGACGAGCAATTCTCAAGGTGACGTTTAATCACCTCTTCGGCAAGCTTAGACGGCGCAGACAGTAGACTAATGGGACGATAATCCTGCGGAAAAATCGAACCCACCTTCTTTGGAATCATGATTACATCAGCAACCTTCCAGGCCTTTGGAAAGTACTGAGTTCTGAGAATTGCGTTAATTATTGCCACCAGATATGTCAAAGCCTTTGGCGAAAGTAACTTCAATGCTTTATTTGTGATCTGGTCCTCTCCAGGTGTTTTACGCACCTTTAGGTCTTTAATATGACCTTGAAGCTCTGCTGGTGTGCAATGAGGAATCACTTGTGATTCTTCGGGTGTGCTATGTAGAGCTTCTGTAGAAGAATCTTCCAAAGAATAATCTTCAGAAGAGGAATCACAAACAGAAGCATCATCGCCACTGACGCCATTGGCCCTAAAATATCTCCTAACGGATCTCACAATTTGTCGCTCCTCATCGAGGTCATTATCCAGATCATAGTTGGGTGAAAACTGATCTTCCATGGCATCAGCAAAAACCTCCACCTTTTCCTCAGTCATGAAGACAACACCTCCAGGACCATGGATATGAGGAAGTTGTTCCCGTTTGCCTTTCCTGAGCGATTTTGCTACTTTCAGAGAGGAATACTTGAGTCAAGCACTCCCGCCAGAAAGTCGCTCCACTGATCGTTTCGGAATTCATGAAGTGCGTTTCTCACTTCATGGACAAGATTTGTTGCCCTACGGATGTCGTCGGGATGACAAGATCTTTTCGCTTGTTTGATTGCTGACCTTTTGTGAGAAATTTTTTGCCTAATGTCAGCAGGGACGAAATGTCTGCCCGGTCTCTGTACAGGAAGAATGGCTGCACGTTGTAAAGCTTGTTGAACAAACCCTGTCCATTCCATTTGAGCGGCATCTATTTCATTCTCATCATCTATGATCGGGATATCTGGAAACTCTCTGAGAAGGGACTTGTATAGTTCGCAATCAATGCGTTCCTTTGGAGGAGTTTCCTCCTCCAAAGTATTCCCATCACCCACCTCCAAAACTACGGGAAGATGATCGCTTGAGATGTCATACATGACACGAGAAGTAATACTGTATCTACAGTTTCTAGATATTGCAAAATCAATTACATCTGGTGCTTGAGGATGACTGAATGGATAGTGTGTAGGTTCGTCAGTGCTATGTATGAGACGCCCATTTCGTACTACATAGTTATACAGCCGAATTCCACTAGTAGAACTTAGCCTGGAATGCCATGCTCGATGTTTGCAGTTGAAGTCCCCTGCCACGAGAAGCGGACCCGAGTAGTCCAAGAGGACCTACAAGTCCGCCTCACGTAACCTGGCACCACACCTGGCATACACCGATGTGATCTTCAACGGGATGCCTCCTGCCATATTGACCACCACAGAAGCTGCCTCGATGGTTTGCATCTCAGCATTTGTGCTTCTGTGATAGTCAATACCACGTTTGGTCAACACCGCCAAGCCGCCACCCCGTCCGTTCAGTCTACCAGCGCGGATGACATCATAATTCGATAAAGCTAGGCGATCTCCCGGATTAAGTAATGTTTCCTGCAGCAGAGCTACGTCTATGCATTCATCCAAAAGAACTTGATGAAACTCCCGTTTTTTGGGAATGTCCTTTAGACCTAAACAATTCCAAAAAAGAATTTTGATAAATGCAGGCTGTCTACTATTGTACCTAGACATTTACCGGAAAAATGGCCTGCAAGGCCTGTGTGGCGCTTATAAGAGGAGTAATTATTTGCTGCAAGGACTTGAGCGCTGTTGCAAAGTCCACGCTTTGAGCAGTCGAAGGTGAGCTCGAGGCAGCAGGAGTAGTCAATTTTGCAACCTTGGCTGCGTCCGCGTATCAGTTTGTTCGCCTTTGTGCGATGACCTGTAGATTCCTCCTACGAGTGAATCTGCAGGTGGGACTGTTTGCCGGATTTATTTATTTATCGTATGGCTCAAAAACATGACAACAGTAAATATAGATTAAAAGAAAAACTATTATAACCTATACTAAAATAAAATATATACAGCTTTGCCGGATGATCCCCACCACAGTTCGCACATTTGCGCGCCTCTTGTCCTGTTTGAGGGCACAGATGTGTCATGTGGTCTTGGGCACACTTCAGACACTTTGGAGAAGCAGTACAGTACGACTGAGCGTGTCCATACTTCTGCCAGCGGTGACACTGTCCTATCAATCGAGAGTTCTTTTGCACCTCAACTCTGACAGACAATCCTAGAAATTCGTGCTCATTAAAAACTTGCTGACATTTTTCTGTCTCTGGCAGAATCACCACTACTAAAGGCATGGGCACGCCACCGTTGCGCTTCAGGCAAATTATGTGGTGGGGAGCATAACCCTTCTGCTCGAGCTCCTCTTTGATTTCCTGCTCTTTAGTTGACGCTGGGATCCCTCTGATGACAGCGTGGATATTTCTCTCGGAGGGTAGAGGAAATGTGTGGTGAGGAATATTTTCCTCTTTAAAAAGACGGATTATCTTCCGATAATCGTCCTCGCTTTTGGGTACTATACGTATCCCAGCATCAACAGCTACTGCACGCGTAATCTTTATGCCAAGGCTAATAAAGGAATAGTTAATAGTGCGTCATCTCGTTACATCCCTTAATACAACAGGAGTTACTCGGCCTTGGCGAGCTTGTTCAGCCTGTGTAACAATGGTAGCTTGAGACGGCGAAGCAGCGATGTTGCTGCCAGCCAATAGAGCAGTAGGAGATAGTGACATGGGCGTGTTAACCTTTTTTGGAGCTTGTACAACCATTGGCTGACTGGCAGAGGTAGAAGGAACAGACACAGACGGTATTTGGTTTAGTGAAGTTTCACTAGTTGGGGATCTGTGCGTCGGTAAAGGTGGAAATTCGTCGATTTTACCAACAGTTCGGTTTTTGCGGCGACGGGCAGTAGTGAGATCACCACCCTGTATATCATCTTCAGTCTCCGTATGTTGGTCACTAGTTGGGCTATCATGTCTACGTTTTGATAATTTGGAAGAACTGTCATTGGGCATACATTTATTAAGAATATTGGTTAAATTAAAAACCTGAGTATTTAGCTGTTCAATGCAGTCCGTCAGTCGCTTAATCTGCTCTGCCTGGTCCTTAATTTGTGCTGCTTGGTCTGCTATGACCTGAATTCTGAGGTTCAGTTCCAGAGCTCTCGTGTTTCGCCCCCCCAGCTGTCACTGGTGACGTCTCTTGATGGTCCCGCGTGTTTTTAGGTTTTTGCAGCCTGGTATCAATGTCCATACTGGCCACCGTGCTACCTCCATTTCGTGGCCTTGGAGGGGTCACCCAGTGAACCCTCAAACTCATTCTCCATATTAAATTGAACCTTTATCGCCAACGATTCGATAAAATCTTTACGCCGAAATTTTGACACGACGTGTCAGTTCGCCATATACTGAGCGATTGTCTTCCATAACCTTTCTCACACCATCAAGCGCATTTGTCAAATTTGATTTCACCTTCTTGATTTCTGCTTCATGCTGCACCAACATTTCTCTCAACCTTGACTCGTATTCCTTGACCCCGGTCTTTTTGGCTCGCACAATCGCGTGGTCCAGGTATTTCTTTAAGGATGCGTTCTCAGCCTCCAGCTGGGTGATCTTCAGTTTCAGCATTGCATTTTCGTCCTTATCTTGGTTACATCTATCCTCCGCTTTCTTCAGCTGATCCAAATCCTTCTATCTCTTGATTGCATTTTTCAAAGCAGAAAGTTCTCTGTCGTGTTTTTCGTTGAGCTTTCTCAAGGCTGCCTCGTGTTGGTCATTCTTCTTCAACAGATTCTTTTTGTCCCTTTCAAACTTGCTCTTAATACCCATACATTCTCGTTTCTGAGAGTCAAGCAACTGCTTCAACCTATTCCGGTCTGCTGTAAGTTTCCTCATGGCTACTCTGTGTTGTCCTTGAAGCTTAGCGATAGCTTCCTCGTTTTTCTTCAGCAAATCCTTTGTGTCTCTGTCAAACTGCTCCTCCATATTCGTCTGCTTTTTCTACATCCACCTGCATCTTATCGACCTGTATGCGGCAGGCTACTCTAAGGAGCCCCTTCTGCCTACATCTCTAACACGTAAACTTCTCAGCACCTTCTAGATTTCTGCGACCTGGAAAGTACCACGTCTTCTTCTTGGAACGAACGTTGTGGCCCTGACTTCTGCTTCATCTTGTTCTACAGAGCAGCTTTAATTTCTAGAGCCTTGACCAAAACGTCTTGTAATGTTCTGGGACTGGATAGTCTCACGATTCGCTGAACGTCCAGATCTGTAATGACTTCGACAAACTGACGAGCAGCGACGTATTCCTGTGTCTCGATGGGACTGTTGACGAATGCTCGTTTGGTTAAGCTTTGGACTTCATATGCAAACGTGGTCAGATCCTCCTTGGCTTGCTGTGTCCGGTTGTGCAGTTGGCCATGTAACAGCTCTGTTAAGTGGGCGTCTCCAAAACGAAACTTTAGTGCAGATATTATCTTATCGTAGTCACGTAGGTCTCATGGGCAGAGATTTTCCAAAATAGCTGCGGCAGAGTCTCTTAGCATGGATGTCAGCACACAAGCTTTTTCTTCATTTGACCAGTTATTCATACGTGCGATGTTTTCAAATTGCATATAATAAATGTCCCAGGACGTTTTGCCATTGTACGGGTAGGGCTTTGCTACTACGCCACTGTTTCTATCAGAAAAACTGGGTGTTACAGCTGTTAAACGTTCACCTGCACTAAGTTCTCGCAGCTCTTCTCCGACCATTTCCTTGACACGATCTTCCACTTGCTGTAGTTGTTCCTCAACGTGCTTTTGTGATGTCTATGGCACTTATACGCTGGTCCTTATTTTTCTAACGCTGGACTTACCACACTCTTCAAGTCTGCGACTGCCTCGTCCTGGTGTTCTTCAACTTTTCTTCAAGGTCTTGCATAGTTGTTCTCGTTTCTGCCCTTGTTTCGGCTGCACTTTTTTCAAAACTTTGTTCTAAACTGGTTCTCATTTCTTGTAGCATATTCATCATTGCACTCATTTCGGACGCCATAGCTCTGGTTACTGGCATCGACTGGCTCTGTACTCACTTTTTGTTTCCTTCTCCTAGCTTGATTTGATGGATAATCCCACTTCTGACACCAATTGTCACGACGGCCGCTTTTTCTGTACTCCAAGGAATCAAATTGGATGTGACTTTTAAAGTTTTACTTCACAACTTAATACAATATCTCTTAACCTTATCTCAGCTACAACTCAACTCAACTACTCCCGCCACGCTACCCTTATATATACTTCATCGAACCATCTACAGAATTCGAGACATTCAGATGACATTCCTGAATGCCCATCCGTCATTCCCGAAAACTCTAGACGATTCGATGACGTTTACACGTCAAAGATCTAACCCATGGGCGCCAGCACAGGGGGGTAGGGGGGGCCGTGCCCCCCCCCCCCTGGAGCAGCGAAGATGAAAAACTTGTATAAGCAAAAACCAAATTTCTCCCCCCTGCCCTGATTTGAGCACTCAATTTAAGTAAGTCGCCCCCCCTGTACAATTTTCTGGCGGCGCCAGTGATCTAACCTAACACACGATTTTACATCATGCATGGCAACTAATACACAATACACGAATACCATAATATACAGGATGGTCCAATAAGCACGCGGTGCTCTCTAGCGACCATACCGTTTAAATTAGACGAAAATGTTTTAAATAAAAAACGTTTCCTTTCAAATGCTATACATTTAGAAAATAATTACAAAAATGGCGGACTTCTGGATATACCGGAAGTAGGCATCAACTTCCTTATTTTAAATTGAACACCCTGTATATTATTACGTTTTTGAATTCAGCATCGATTTTTAGGTCCGGTTTGTTAACCATTGTTTATGTCTACGAAGCCTATTTTTGGAGTTATTCAGCAATTTTTACAAAATTTGACGTTTGCAGTACTTTACAAGAAACGTTAATATCTCGGAAACTAAACGCGATAAAAAGATGCGGGATGCGATAATAGATGAACCAAAGCCTAACTCTACTATTATCTATTTTCCGTACTCCGCCTATGGGTTTTGGCTGAAAAACACATAAAAATATTATGTTTTAGATGGAAAAACGCTTAAGATCTTCTACCAGATCATCCACCTACCCGTCCTTGGTGTGTAGGCACATTGCTGTTTTCATTCTGTTCCGTTTGTTATAATTCGTTTTTACTGTACGTGTCTTGTGGCGTTATATTTTAATACCGTTGGCAGTGTTTATTAATCCAGTTGTTTATCTAGTCAAATTCTTAGGATTTTTTTCCTAGTAACTATAAAAGCTTCGATTTTCTGGTAAGTCAACTTTTTTTGTATCTGACATATTTGTGCATGTCTTATAATATTTTTAACATAAATCAAATTACTCGAGCGTTTTAGCAAGTGGCATCCATCTAATTTTTATTTTAAAAATTTATTTTTAATAAAAAAAAAATTAAAAGTCATTGTTAGGTTCCCTCTGTATATAACTGTTGTTTAAGTTTAAGTAAATCTGTGTATTTGTGTATTAATAGCCTACACCATCAATTGTTTTAGTTACCTGAAGATGACTTAATATAAGTCGAAACGTTGCAAATATAAAAATAAGGAGTCTTTGTATGAATGACCTTATCCTACAAAAAGTAACTGAAGTTCATCACAGTAGGTCAAAATCCTTTACAAACCTGTATGTTACTTTACTATTGGGAATTCAAGGGTATATTTAAGTTATATTCTGATTATATCTCGGAAAGTAAAAATGTTACCTGTGTAACTTGGATGTGAATGAGTCGTTAACGTAGAACTCGTGATTACTCTCAATCTCCTTCGTTTTTGGATTCTTAATGAGCACCCTCTGAGTGGCCTTTCCCATGGCCAGCGATTGCAATGCTCTTATGAGATCTCGCTCGGGAATATCAGATTCGTTAAGGATTTCTTCGTACGTTAATTTATCGTGGTTGTTGAATAGCATCAGAACCACCATCTGGTAAGTGGACACCTAGAAATGGAGAAAATTACAGTAAAATAGATGTAGAACTTTAATTTGGCTATTAAGGCATGGACTTCTGAGGTAAGCTCAGCCACACTTAAGGGATCCTGATAATTGTCAAGTCAAGACACCTCGCTGAAGGTCTATTTCTTCGGGAATATTCATGATTACATCAACTGCAAGAGCACGCATCGGTGCATATATATTAATTTGGATTTCAAATGATCAAAAATCGGTTTTTCACCCTTTTAGTTTCCTGGGTGTCTTTTTTAATTACAATTAAAAAACATGTTATGCACGCAAAAATTGTTTCATTCATGTCATTACCCCACGTAGCCTTCTTGCGAGCAAAAAAAGTCCAAAATCGATAAATTATTCCACAATGTTTTGAAACAATTCGTATAACTCTTCTCAAACAATATAGAAAATACCAATAAATATCCGTAATAATTTACTCTGAAACTTACTTAGGTGGGTTCGTTTGCGAAATATGTATTTGTGATCGATTGTGTGCGAGTTGTCTGCGAGTTGGTATGAAGTAATAGCTATTTATGTAACAAGTACATAAATAAGGTATTTATGGACGAGCGCCCAAAGGTTTATGGCACAGCGAGCAAAGCTACGATTTATCCGCAAGCGCCAAAGAATCTCTCTTACCCACTAAATAAAAAAAATGGAGTCAAGTTGATTGACTCAGTACTTCCCACAGCATGATGCTTTAGTCTGAGATCCCTTGCAACTAAATAATCGCCAGCCCCCCCCCCCTAAAATTGTCTTATGCCGCTAGGTCTTTCCTTCACAGGTCAATGGACAGCCTATTATCAATACTACACACTTTTCAGTTTTACAACCCCCCAACCACCCCAATTTCACTCCCACCAAAAAAAAGGTTGAAAACGTTAAGCAACCCCTAAAACATCTAAAAACGAAGTTTGAGTTGTTTTCATACTTTTAGTTTTTTTTATTATTGCTACGCTGCCACTGACACGATTTTTAACAAACATACGCATTTTCCGTATATCGACTTTCATATGCAGCAGCATATAGAACCGCGCTCTCTGGTGGCCAAGCGGACGCGCCGTGGCGTTCCACCAAGGAGTCTGCTGCCGTTTAGCAGCGATTTTCTTTGGTCTGCAGTTACCTTCGGGTATCAGATGGCGCACCGGCAGAACCTTTCTGTCGCCTGCTCTCATACGCATTTTCCATCCTCACCACGGTAATAATAATGTGTCAAAATTTCATTAGAATCAATTTAATAGTGTCCACATTACAAAATACAAAACGATCCAAAGCAATAAATACTCGTATGTATACAGAAAATTCTCAGTCCCTTAGTTTCCGTAATAGGCTAGGCAATGTTCGGATGGACCTAAAAAGATGATTTATGTCGCTAGGTCTTCCTTCACAGGTTAGTGAACAGCCTATTATGAATACAAGACATTTTTCAGTTTTTTAACCCCCCACCCCTCCATTCACCCCAATTTCATCCCCACCCAAAGAAACGCAGAAAATGATCAGAAACCTCCAAAACGCTTAAAAACGAAGTTTGATCTGTTTTTATATTTTTACTTTTTTTTATTACTTCTGCGCCGCGACTGGCACGATTTATAAAAACCATACGCGTTTTCCATCCTCGGCACGGTAGTAATACTGTGTCAAAATTTCATTAAAATCAATTCAACAGTTTCCTCGTTACACAATATAGAACGATCTAAAGCGATACTCTCGTATGTTTCCAGCAGAAAAAATTCCAAGTCCTTTGGTTTCTGTAATAGGCAAGGCAATGTTCGGATGGACTTAAAAGTGTTGTTTGTCGCTAGGTCTTCCTTCACAGGTCAGTGGACAGTCTATTATGAAAGCAAAACATTTTTCAATTTTACAACCCCCCACCCCACAACTAGCCCAATTTCACCCCCAAACAAAAAAGTAGAAAATGGTCAGGAACCCCTAAAACGCCTAAAAACGAAGTTTGAGCAATATTTAATTTTTTTTTGTTTTTTGCTAATTACTCCGCCGCCCATGCACCGATTTTCAAAATTAAAGGAACATTACCTACTACGACCCCACAGCATATCGCTGCCCAAATTTCATCACATTCCATCCAGCGGTTGCAGAGACAGATAGACAGGCCGACAGACAGAAAGACAGACCGACGGAAATGAGTGACGTGGATTTTCGTTATGTAGACATCATAAAACGCCCAAAAAGCATATAATCTCAAAATCGAAAATTTTCGCGATCACAATACACCTATCGGTGTGGGAAGTAAAAGTGGTGTAAAATGAAGAAAATTGCAGAAACGATAGAAGACAGTATTTTGGTTTAGTTCAATAGTGAATTGAAAGCTTACAAAAGGTCTTCCCTATGGACAAAGTACTCAATGTTTCGAGCAACAATCATTTTGAATGAAGGGATAGATATATGTACCTTTCCCAATGTCATTCCTTACCTTAAACGAAAATCAGAGGGACACAAACCGAAAGAATCTTTGACCCTAAATAAACAAGATGTTGATAAATTTCTATCCGTAGCAGATGAAAAGCAATGTCTATTAAGCAAGGTATATTTCAGTATTCGTTAATTTCTTCTTCTTTGAATAAGGTGTTGTTTGCATCTAGTATGTTATTTACTTGACAAATTGACTCGTCTATTCTGAAAAGGAATTATATTTTATTTGAATAAAAAACTCGAATCACCTTGTTTGTCAAGCGATTTCTACTTGTTATGGTCAAGATTGTGGCCCTGCACTTTCTTAGGGCCGTTTTCACAATCAATGGTACCCTCCGTTAGTCACTTGACCGACAGATTAATATTTATTAATTTCACTCATGGAAAAATTTAAGCACATATCAGAATTAAAACTGCAATGCCACGACGTGGACACTAAAAAATCTTACATAGCTTTTGTTCGGGGGAAAGCTTAATCCTTCCAGTACAATAAATTAGTGGAAGAAACAACAAATGTTTAAATGAAACATAGATGAGTTTGAAAAAAGTCTAAGAAAACATTTCTAAAAACAAATTGGAGAATAAAAACAGGGAGAGGGCAATGTACACCTACATCACTAGCCGTATATACAGGGTTGGGATAAAGTATGGAACTAAGCAAATATCTTTGAAACGGAAAGGGTGGTATTGCTGAAAATTTGCAGGTAAATTTAGTGACGCATAATGCATCCGAAGACATTATGTTAGCTATTAATGTACTTCCGGTCTAACCGAAAGAGACAGAGACAAAGAGAGAGACAAAGAGAGAAATGAATGAAAAATGACATATTCTGTGGGTGAGGGTTACCTCTGACCTACGGAATTGCAAAAATATGTCAAACTGAAATTATTATAAGCGTGTGGTCAAGGTCATAGTTTTTGTAGAAAATAAGCGCTACTGCGACCCTCTCGAACCCCCAGGCCGCTTAAAGAGCCTTGGACTCCTGTAGGAGACTACATCAAAACTGATCGAATGGGGCTGTTTGAATACCCTCAGCTTACTAGTTTCATGCAACGCTGATAATCTCAGTTGGGTACCAGGCCACCAAAGTATTGGTGGCAATGAGTGTACAGTTGAAAACATAAACATCACTACTATTAACTACCTGGCTATCGAATTGGAATTTCTTACTTTCCAGTGAGATCAATTTATTTTGAAACTTCTAAGGGTCCATTGCTAATTGCAAATCGACTCCAGCTTTTCAAATAATGTTTATTTAGAGACATTAGGGCGTTTCTGGGCCACTAGAAATAACGAGTTTCGTGGCTATCGTTATTTTGTGAATTCGCAGTAATAAAAAATAGGTAAATGATTTGAATTAACGATAACGACGGTCGACCAATTTTACTTGACTGGTCTATCTTCTTGAAGAGTCACTATGGTCAAAGTGTCAACAACTGGCCATAGCGCTACCTCATGCGTTTAGCCCTTATTTTTGAGAGGAAAACCGATAAAATGGAAGTTAGAAATAGCCAAAATTCACCAACTCACTGTTGTTTTGCACCACCAGGGACCCGTTTCTGGAGTTCGAGAGAATTAGTTTCTCGTAGGAATTATATTTAACAGCAGAGGAAGCCGAAGAAGTAAGTAGGAGTGAATACCGTGAGAGTAAACCCATTTTACGACTGATCATAGATATCCAAAATTTACCAGCTATTGAATTTCGAACACGTTTCCACTTATTGAAAGTTTTATATGAAAGGTTTCGTGATGAAACCGGTGGTTATGTTTTGATTGTTTACAAGTATGGCATTGCATTTTGTGCATTTTCGGTATGTTCTAATTGTTGATGAGTTGCAACATGCAGAAGAACGGAATCCATCTCGAATATTTCGGACTATTATATGAAATGCCACCTTCTGTGGCAAAACTAATTTCATTTTGATTGTGAAGTGTAGGACAATAGATGGATATATATTTAAAATAAAGTTAGATTTTTGTTTATTTAGGATAAAGGTTTTGCTATAAAATAGTACCTATCACAAGTAATACACATTCCATAAACTTATAAACTCATGTAAATTTCTCTTGACCTGTAAACTCAATAATTTTTGCATTACTGTTTTTGATATGTCTGAAAGAAAAAATAATAAACAATTGTTTAATTAAAAAAAGATTAAGGACGTTCGTTCACGTAAGTGTTTATTAGATGAAATTATTTTTTTTCATTTTACATAAGTTTAATCACATAACCACACTGTACTCTAATTTTACGTTATGCTCCTGTTCTGAGTTTGTAGCCTATAGGCTCAACTCTTATCTGTTGTTTAATAATAATCATAGATATCTACCCTAAAAATATCAACACCTGTTATCGATAATTTCAGAAATTTATTAACAATTAAAAATCAGAATTTTAACATGGGCTCTTATGAGAGAACCGCGAATTTTTGTATTTAAAGGTAGAATAAACATACAGTAATGTCCGCCTATAACGAGCCCGCTTTTTGCGAACTTTCGTTTATAACGAACCAAAACTAGAGGTACGAAACTTCGGTATTGTATGTGTGGTATATGTGTGTTTGGAATAAAGCACGTTAGTGTAGATCACCTGTTCCATGACTTACAGGAGTTCAATCAACTAGAAAGTAATAGAGTAAGTCGGATAGTTGAAGCGGACAATAACAGAACTACAACCAGAGAAGGTACAATTCCGAGAAGAGACATGAATGGTGCCAATGTGCAAGGACCTAGGGATATAAGCAGAGATGCATCAAGACAAATATCACAGCAGAATGAGAGGAGCGAGACCCATACTGAACATCCAGCAAGTACCTACTTACCTGCAAGAAATAGAGAGGGCAAACCATTGTGTTCCCAATGTAAAAAGTATGGCCACACTTCCAAGTATTGCTTACAAACCAGACCCAATAGATCAGTTATGCCTAGAGAGATGACACGAACTACAGTTAACCCAGATACAACTCAGAATAATCCAGGGCCATCAGTGAACCTCAATGATATTGGAGAAGCAGATGACAGCAACTTCAAGTACTTCCAACCAGCTGTAGCAAAAGCTTATGCAGAAATCAAAATAGATCAAGCAAAGGCATATACCGAGCTCCTAGTGACCCCAGATGAATACCAGCAAGTACCATTATTGATTGGCCAACCTTTTACTGAACAAAATCACATTGTGGTGGTAGAAAAGGATGAAGTTGCGCCTATTTGACAGTGATTTGTATAATATAGAACTGCCAGCATTGCCTAAGCCTGCTATAAATCTATTTGTAAAAGGAAAACATGTACCACCATCAAACCATGTTGGATTTATAAGTGTACAGTGAAGAATGCCACAATGAAAATGTATTTGTACACGAGAAAAAAAAAGAAGAAGATCAAGAATGCAAGAAGGAAGAGAAAGGTATCGAAATGAATGAAGATTTAGATAGGAGCAGATAAGGGTGAAAAAGAAGGTGAGAGTTAGATAGGTGCAGAGGAACAAGAAGAGAACATATAGAACAGAAAACAGAAAGTTCTAGAGAATATTAAAGAAGATCAATAGAGGCAAAAAAGAAGATACATCGCTAGACGCTCAAAAGCAATTGAATATGAACCAGGAGATCTTGTTATAATCAGAAGAGAAACACCACCTACAGGAGAAAGTAGAAAACTCAAGGCAAAATACAAAGGACCATACATTGTAACAGAAAAACTACCATTTGACAGGTACAGAAAGAGAACGAAGAAGAGGCCATAGTACCTAACAGATTACATCACGACTTTCGGGGACGAAAGTTGAACAGGATGGCCGAATGTTACATCTATTACGGACCTTTTATAATTATTACGGACCTGCGAGACCTGTGCTATAATTTATTCATTGTTTTGTATTCTATGTGTTTTGTAGTCTGTGGTCAACTTCACTTGTTTATAGAGTTTGTTAAACAAGTGCGCGGTAGCTACCAATTTTATACATTAATTGTGTGTAAGAAAAGTAGAATAAAGCGTCGTAATTGAGAGCCCAACTTTCCAAGAAGTGTTATTTGTGTCCAGCGCAGGTCTTTACGTGTAAGAACGTAACATTATTGCATTAAAAAAATAGGGTTGACGCCCGTTTGAATTAGTTATTGATTATTTTAGTCATGGTTGTTAATACTGTTTCTTACCATATAGCAATCTGGCAACAGCGCTTCCCTCTATTTACAATAACCATCATACACCATCGATGATAAAAAAGAAAATGCTACTAATTCCTGACTTAAGATTTTGAGTGTGCGTATCTGGCAAAAAAATTCTGGGTATTTTATTGAAGTTCAAAATTTGCAGATAAATAGTTGACATTTTCATCACAAAAAAATATGTTAGCTGCAAAGTCTGGGCGACTTAATATGTTTAGCTGCGCACATGATCATGTATGAGAAATTGGAAAAATCGGACTATCTTACTGAGGCTGAAATTCATTTATATGACAATTAACGGTAAGAAAATGTAAAAATTGTTAGCTGATACGCGGGTGCGATTAAATCTGTTAGCTGCGCTTTAAATAAAAACGGATGCTGTCATATGGCGAATGACAGATAAAGCATATATAAAACTCTTAGTTAGGCCTAGGCTTAGTTGTCCAAGAACGAAATAATGGATATTCAAGATTTTTTCTATTTGATGCAATATAATTAAGTTTGTTTCTATAGTCACCCGGAACCGTGAAAAAATATGCAGTCTTCATTTTTGGTATATTATTCTCGAAATCCCATATTTAATGAGATTTTAATTCTAATAATATTCGAAAAATCAGCTTATCAATCTTTTTCCCTTCAAACACAAACGTCATAAATTGACAGTGAAGTGAATAAAATAATTATTCATTCAAGCTCAAGTTATATTCGTATATACCGGGTTATTCACGTTATTCGAGCATTATGGCTAAAGTATCTGATGAAAAAGAAAATAATAACTTCGGATGGATAGAGACCCATTAAGGCTACATTTTAAAAATATTTTCATGTTATACAGGGTCTCCCCAAAACACGAAACGTGTCAAAGTTATGTTTATTTAAATAGAACAGAATAGAATATTATTGCATATTCAGAATCCTTGGTGAATTATAGTGTGACTTTATGTATGGGACTTAAAGTGAACCGTTTAGGTATAAATCACCATTCTCGGTATAAGTAGATGTAAGAGAAAAATTGAATACCTCAGAGATTATAAAATTTATAAGGCTGTGACTTTGGCATATTACTAAGCATGAAATGCGTCAGCTTAGGTTAGACGGTCAATTTTGAATTACGTTTGTGCTTGGAGAAATCGTTCGATTATTTAAGAAACGACAATCAGAGATAACTTGATTTTTTCAAATGGGAATACATCATTTTTTTATACGATTAAATGTAAAATTTGATAGACTTTTTAATGACATAAAGTTGTGAATATCAATCTCTGGTATTTTTCATTTAATTCCAAGTTTTCAATCAAATCGGTGTTTTTCAATTTTCCTACCAATAAATCACTTAGCAGCCCCTGAAATATAAACAAAAACCTTTTACGATAGAAGAAAACAACTGACTGAAAAAGTAAACTACTAACGACTGTTGTAGGCAGTTTGTTATTATCTTCAGAATAAAATTTCACATTTAATGGTATGAAAAAGTATTCAATTCTGTCAAATCTAAAGTAATGATACCTCTGACTGGAGGTCTGGAAATCCTTCAGTACCTATTAGCAAGATCGCAGAAAATAAAGAATGAATTAAAATTTGTTCAAATTATAAAGCATAAGAGAAAATTTAAATCTGATTTGTAAGTATTCCTTTTTGCGATCTTACTAATAGATAGTGAAAGAAAATAGAAGGACTCCAGTCAGAGGTATCGTTACGTTGACGCAAATTACTAATTTTTTATACCATTACATGTGATGGATTATTGCATGCTGGGACATAAAACGCTGCTAGTTTTTCTTTGATTTCACTGATTGTAATTCTTTTGGAAATTTTTAATCTCTAGTACATTGCAGTAGCCAGAAGGCTGTAAAAAATATCTATTTCTGTCATACTCCAGCTTCTCTGTGATCTTAGATATATTACCGCCGTTGTTTCTGGTTAGAGTTGATTTGTTGTAAGGAACTTTTATAATCTTGTCTCTTTACTCTAATTCGTCTGTATCCTTAATTCTAAGTTACTTGTTTTATCCCATCTGAACGTTTTTGTTTATATTTCATGGCCTGCGAGGTTGCTTTCAGGTAGAAAAACTGAAGAACGCCGATTTGATTGAAAATTTGAAATTAAATGAAAACTACTAGAGATTGATACTGACAACCTTACATCATTAGAAAAGCTATCAAGTTTGACATGCTATCGTATAAAAAAATTAGGCATTCCCATTTGAAAAGATCAAGTTATCTCTCATTGAAGTTTCTTTAATTCATCGACCGATTGCTCCAAGCACAAACGTGATTCAAATTCTACCGTCTATCCTAAGATGACGCACTTCATGCTTAGTAATACGGCAAAGTCACAGCCTTCTAAATTCTATAATCTCTATGATATTCAATTTTTTTCTGACATCTAATTATACCGAAAATGGCGATTTACACCTAAACGGTTCGCTTCAAGTCCCATGTGTTATACATAAAGTCACACTAGAATTCACCAGGAGATCTGAATATGCAATAATTTATATAGAGTGTTCTATTTAAAAAAAAAAACATAACTATGATACATTTCGTGTTTTGGGGACACCCTGAATAACACGAAAATATTTTTAAAATATAGCCTTAAGGGGTCCGTATCGATCCGAAATTATTATTTTCTTTTTCGTCAAATACTGTAGCCATTATGCTCCGTGTCCAATAACCTGAATAACCCGGTATGAATAATAGCGGTGCTATTAATTTTTTTTGATACGGTTTCCAACCACTTTTTAAACAAACGTTAGCAGTTTCTTCTAATAGTTTCCTAATTTTAGGTCGTATGTCATTCAAAAAGTCTTGTTTATTCTGTCCAAAAAAGGGTAATCCATTATTATTATTCAGCGAACTAACATTGGGATAGTACGAAAATAGAGAGATACGAAAAACAAATTATCTGGCTCTCAAAAATTTGCCGCCAGCTCCCCTACTATTATCTTTTGACTTATCTGAGAACCACTGACGTCTAGGACGTCAATGCTGAGAAACGCGCTGTTGACACATTGATTAACACCCGTATGCACCGTAAGTCAATTGCGCGATTAGTTACGTAAACCTGGATTAGATGACTTGTGTACTATGCACCGCAAACTGACAATTTTGACACTGTCACTGTCAGAACAATCTTGCGAACACAACCTTGCCGTATCTCCAATCTGGATTAGTTAATCTCTTGACGGTGCATGGCTAGATGCCAAAGATTAGCAAAACGCGATTAGGGAACTAGGATTAGAATCGCCAAACGGTGCATACGGGTGTAAGTAATTACAATGCAGTCAAAATAATAGCTAATTTAAATTAACTGATATTTTAAAATAGAGAACTTATAAATACCTAATACATGCATATAAAAATAATTTATAAATAATTACTATTAATTATTCATATGCTTTGCAACTTTTCTGAAGTCCCCGAATAAATTTCATGAATGAATAGCACTCATTTGACTCTAGGTCTACCGAACGAACGTCCTTAACTAACAGATTCTTTCTACTAATTGGCAAATAAAATGCCCACTTAATTTATTATGTTCAACAATGGTTGGTTCATTTTTTCTACCCCTGTCCTTGCAATAACAAGAACACACCAGAGAACGCATCGAGGACTCTACATTTTTCTCTGAAAAGAAAGATAATTTTATTATTAAATTGTTTCATGACAAAACTAGATTTATGACTCCACACAGATAAGTAAATAACTTATTTTTATCTCTTTTCATTAGAACTGATGTGAGGGATAGACAAGCTAATACAACAAAGGTTTAACAATATTTCATATTTGATTACTTACCGAAGTAACGAAATCCATGTTTTCGTTTCATCTATCGAGAAAACAAAGAATTTACACCCTTGTTTTGCGAACATTTCACGAACATTTCGGAGTGAATTAATTAATTCGCTTATGTCCACGTATTTCAACTTTTAAAAGCAGCTTAGCATCTAAAGCATTAAAATAAGATGTGATTAACCAAATAGACCAAATGACCAGTGAACTACCCAACAGGTAACGTCAATTGTCAAAATAGGTCAAACTAATTTCAACGGTCAAAATGGATTAAAATAGACCCTAAAAATTCATTTTAAAAATTTTAAATAATAAACAAGCCAAAGATTTGTGGATTCCATTTTTAAGACGGCATTATATAACGTTTCGGGGGGGGGGGGCGGGTCCGGACCCCCTGGACCCCCCTCTAAATACGTGCCTAGTTTTCAGGTAAACATGTCAGGTTATTACTAAAAACGAATTCGCCAGACCGTACGTAGGAATGTTTCTATCTCTATCTCTAAGTTACAGAGTACCGCTACAGAGCTTTTGACGTAAACCGCTGATTATGGAATGGATTGCTTTCTCTAACTGCTAGTTGTTTTTCAACCACTGGTAAACTAACTATTGTGAAAGACGACCTTAAAGAGTTTCCGCAAAAAGTTCATAAGTCTAAATATCGAATGACAAGAGCTGGTTTTGCAGAAATGAAATCGCTAACTTGAGTGGCAAATAATGTTTGCAGGGAAACAGTCAAAATCACGGTCATAATATTAAAAAGATGAAGACCCATTAACTGTTTCAGCTATAGGTCATGACCTATACATTACGCTCTTAGCTGTTGCGGTCAAAGAATAAAGTAGGTTGAGTAGGGTACCTGAATGATATGTTTTCTTGGACCGGATCTATTCGAAATTAAACTTGTAGAAGACGAACATGCCCCATCTTTTTCATTCTCCTCTTTCCTGGGTCCATAAAACACAGCGTTGAGATCGGCATTTCCCAGTTGCGGCTGTAACGTTAATTGTCGTCCACTATGTTTGGCTAAATAGAACCTAAAAAATAGAAAAAAATAATCAGAGGAATCTAAATATGATTTATCATGTTACACCAAGAGGTAGAACAAGTCTAGATTTTTCCGCGGTATTTTTTGGACCTTTATGATGTTATTAATCACGAAAAGATATAAAACTGTTTGAGTTTTTCCTATTGTAGGATATATGGATCCATTCACACGTAAAAGAGAAAATTTAGATGGTACACGCTGTATATTATTTCGTATTTATTTCCTTGTATAAAGACATGTTAGAAATATACATGAGAAATGTACAGGGTGTATGGAACTTAATCTCTGCTATTTTTAGAGTACAAAACCTTTATTATTTAAATGGAACTCCTTCTAGAATTACCAAGATTGGGTTAATTATCTTTAAATCTGTATTAGAGTTTCCTATATCTTGGAGCAACATCAACCACAATTTTTAATCAAATTAGGATATAGTTGACAGGATGACATGCCCCCCTCCCCCCCCACGAGCGGAATAAACATTAAACATTTTTATTTATGGATCTTCGACTTAATCTTGAATTTTTTATAAATATAAGAATTTGCCCTCAGTAAAAAAGAACATTAATTGAAAGAAAATTTCATCTTGAAATAACGTCTATAGCAAAAATATTCGGACGAAAAACATCCAGACATGCATGGATTTGAAGCTTCACTGAAAAAATCTGACTACAGGAAAAGGAAAAAGGGATTAACGGAAATCAGTAAAATAGATATCGGAATCGAGAAGTGATATTTATTGCTAACCCAGCTACGAGGATAGCTGTTTTCTTTTTACTTAATAGAAGAACCGAAACATGATGAACTAACAGAAATTAATTATTTTTCTGTAAATGTTCAAAATTAGGGTTTCTAATTTTCGGGGTCGGGATCCCGCTACGAGATCCCGGGATAAAAATCTAAATCCTGAGATTTCTGGATTAATCTCAATCGTTTTTTAAACAGAATGATAAAAATGCAAAAATATAGTAAACAAAAGTACGTTATAATTTTTAAACATATGCGATTTGCTTATAGTAATACGAAAATAAGACACTAGAACAACCAAAGAGTCTAGGGTAGAGCCCTTTAAGCGCGATCTAAGTTTGTTCGTAAATGAAACCGCTGAAGAAAAGGCTCTTTCAGGGGCTTTTTTCGGTCGCAAAATTTTACGCCACTGTAGAGGGCCTTCAGAAATTTCTTGCGAGCAAAGCGGAAATAATACGTGGATACAAGAAGAATAAAGCAGGCTGAAATTTCATCACTTAAAACGTCAACATTATCGTGATCCCGTTTGATTAGTCCCGGGGATTTTGGGATCTAAAATCTTCGGGATCCCGCAATTTCACGGTCCCGGGATCCCGAATTGGAACCCTATTCATAATGTTCAATACATAATAATAACATATGTGTACTGTAAACATTATGTAATATATCGCCATAACAAAACAATGGAGTCAAGTTGATTGACTTAGTACTTCTTTCACATCACGATGATGCCAGTTTATTATTTTCCGATAGCAAGAAGAAATAGTTTGAGATTTCCTTGCAACCAAATCATCGCTCGCCCGCCCGCAAAAAATGTGTTATGCCGCTAGGTCTTTCTTTCACAAGTCAATGGATAGCCTATTATGATATTAAGAATACAACAAATTTTTCAGTTTCATGATCCTCCCACCCCAAACCACCCCAATTTTATCCCACACAAAAAAAGTACATGAGGAACCCCTAAAACGCCTAAAAACGAAGTTTGAGCGGTTTTTATATTTTTAGTTTTTTATTATTACTGCGCCGCCACTATGTCAGTGGGTTTCTAAAACCATACGCCTTTCCCATCCTCGCTACAGTAATAATAATACTATGTAAAAATTTCATCAAAATCAATTAAGTTTCCAAGTTCCACAATACAGAATGAACTAAAGCAATCGCATGTATACATCAGAAAATTCCCCTGGTTCCTGTGATAGGCAAGGCAATGCTCGGATGGACCTAAAAAAGTGTGTTATGCCATTAGGTCTTTCTTTCACAGGTCAATGGATAGCCAACTATGAATACAACAAATTTTCCAGTTTTACACCCCCCCCCCACACGTCAATTTCACTCCCACCCAAAAAAAAAGTTGAAAATGATCAGCAACACATAACACGCCTAAACATGAAGTTTGATGAATATGTATCTGAAATGTTTGATCCTTGCTAATTGCTCCGCCGCCTATGCACTGATTTCTAAAATTATAGGACCCTACAGCATATCCCTACCCAAATTTTATCACAATCCATGCAGCGGATACTGAGATTACGAAGCTATAAAAACGCGTACAGACAACAGACAGACCGACAGACAGACAGACAGACAGACACTGCGACAGACAGATCGACAGACAGATCGATAGACAGACCGACAGACCGACAGACAGACAGACAGTTCGACAGACAGATCGATCGACGTAAATGAGTGATATGGATGTTCGTTATGGCGATATCATAAAACGCCCAAATTCCGGATAGTGTATATGTACCACAGGTTGTACAAACTAGATGCAAAAATTGTGACAAAATAGAATGTAACATTGACAGCTGTCAAAATGAGGGTACGGTAATGACACATTGCGGTAGAATAGAACCTAATTCGACATCACGAATTTGCCCTGGGCATAAAAAGCAATATATAAAAAAAGTTATGGCCAGTGAAGGTATATGAAGGTATAAGATGCACAGAATATGATTAATAACTTATCGTATTTAAAAATTACAATAAATAATAGCTTCTCATACTGAATAATGTGGGTACTACGATCAAAAGAATTAACATCCTGATCTGAATTGCCCCAACAAAAAAATACCATCACATCTCAATCCTCTTCCCCTCTACATCTCAAAAGACAGAACGAAAACATATAATTTACAAAGCCACACAGCGATTTCAGACAACAGAGAGAAAAATTCATTCTCCGAATTTAATATGTGATAAGTAACACACTGAGCAGAACATCAATGTAGACAACGATATATTAAAAACTCGCAAAACATCCGGTATGTGTTATAGTACTTAATGATGACGATGATGATGACAGTGTTACTTAGTTTTGCTTACCGCTGATACACAAAGAAATGTCAATAACAATTGTATTCAAATTTTACAAGGAATGCTCGTCCTATTGTATCTCAAAAAGAGAGTGCAAGGTTTTTCTTATCAAGAATGATACTGATCTAGTAGTTATTTCAGAAACGTGGCTAAGGAGTTAGAAACATTCACGTTGTGAGGATATAATTGTATAAAGAAGTGTAGAACAGACGGGATAGGAAGTGCTGCAATTTTTATAAGCAATACAATTCAAAGAATTCTGAATTCTCCAAAATTTCAATTTGAGTATAGAGACAAACGTCGTGACATTGAACCTCTTCAAGTATAACATAGTGTCGACCTATAAGCACCCTGATGTATGTGTAACCCTAGGTGATTGGGGAAGTTTATTCAACCATGACTTATACACCCCCTGATGTATGTGAAACTCTAGATGATTAGGAAAGTTTATTCATCAAGTTCAAAACACCAACAATTTTTTGTGGTTCTTTAATGCACATCATGACAATTGGGGTTATTCATTTGATAAATTTCCAAGGACGTATCCTTGCAGAAGTTATAGAAATGAGCAATTTAGTAATTCGTAACAATAAAAAACCTACTCGAATAAGTGTGCAAAGCAATGCAAATCAATTGTCGTCGGTTAACCTGACCCTAGTTTCTTTTGAAATTGCGTATACCATTGAGCAGGAAGTCTTGGCAGATGTGTGGGGCTCAGACCATTCCCAAATTCTCCTTATTATTCTTAACAATAACCATTCTTTTGAAATTATTCCCCACTGCAAATGGAATGACTCATATGCCAAATGGGATAACTTTCAAGGTCTGCTAAATGTATATATAGCAAACCTGAATGACCTGCCAAATTCAGAGAAAATCAGCAATCGACTAAACCCTATCACAGGCGCTGCTGATTCCCCTATGCCCGTAAAAGAACTTTCACACCATCTTCAGTCAAACCCATATGGTGGGATAATCATTGCACCAAACAAGCTAACTTTGAACATTACATTTCATATAAAAACTTCCACGCTGGCCAAGCGTATTTATAAAGGCAAGCAAAGGTATAGTTGGGAATAATTCTTTGACAAATTGAATAGAAGAACGCTAATTAGCCATATATGGAGATTCTTCAAGTCTAATAATGGAAAATCTAGAATAAGTAGTTTCCAAATATCTCCAGCTCTTGCGAAAAAGCATTTAGACCAACTGGTATCACTAGCGTCACCAAGTCGCCCCTCAGATATTTGCAATTCATTCGGCTTCATCCTCCTACAACTCTCATATATCGAGAAACCATTTGTCTCTCCTGAGTTGGATGTTTGCTTGAAAAATTGTTCCAATACAGCCTCCGGTAAGGACAAGCTCACCTATAAAATATTATTCAACTTGCCCCAATGTGATAATTACTACTCCTTGTCATCCAACACATTTGTATGGCTTCAAAGCCATAGTTATACGTTTAATACTAAAGCCTGGGAAGGACCAAACCAGACTCTTACAAGCCTCTAAAACTTTTGTCATGTGTAGTAAAGAAGAACTAAGACTTGAAGATTATGTCGAGTCAAACAAATTGCTTCCGGTATCTCAGTACAGATTTTGGATAGGACAAGGAACTTTGAAAGCCGTGAGCCAGGTAGTTTGGATATTTCAGTCAGTTGCGCGATTAGTTACGTAAACCTGGATTAGATTATTTGTTTACTATGCATCGCAAACTGACAATTTTGACACTGTCACTGTCAAAACAATCTTGCGAACACAACCTTGCCGTATCTCCAATCTGGATTAGTTAATCTCTTGACGGTGAATGAAAGACTAGCAAAACGTGATTAGTGAACTAGGATTAGAATCGCCAAACGGTGCATACGGATGTAAGGGTTGAAATAGATACACCTGAACACCACCGAAGGTGTCTCTGCTCACCACCAGGCTGCAATATCCCAGGAACTAATACCTAGAGAAGACGGAAATCAGAGACCCCGCGCCAGTTAATATTGTCTTAAGGACGTTCGTTCATTTTTGATCAGTTTAATCACATAGATATCTACCCTAAAAAAATCAACACCCGTTATCGATCAATTCAGAAAGTCATTAACGATTAAATATCAGAATTTTAACATGGGCTCTTATGAGAGAGCAGCGAATTTTTGTATTTGAAGGTAAAATAAAAATATTGTAAGATTAGACAAAAAAAAACATTTAGAAATATTCTTTGGAATATGTAGTTTATATTATTGCATTAAAAAAATAGGGACTACCGTTTGAATTAGTTATTAATTATTTTAGTTATGGTAATTAAAGCTGTTTCTTACCATATTGCAATCTGGCAACAGCGCTTCCCTTTCTTTACAAAAGTCGCAGTGACAGCGTCATACAACGTCGATTAGGTTGGGTTACTTTGTTGATTATTGTCTGTGTGTTATAGTCTGGGAGATGACGACAAATTTCGCCGAACCATTATACTGAGGCTAGGTTTTTTAGTATACGGTTTCGTGATGCTGATGATAAAAAAGGTCTATGTTACCTGGTTCTGATTTTCTGACTTAAGATCTTGAGAATTTTGATTTGAGTATGCGTATCTCGCAAAAAAATCGGGGTATTTTATTGAAGTTGAAAATTTGCAAATGGATAGTTGACATTTTCATCACAAAAAAATTTATTAGTTGCAAAATCTGTGTGACGTAATTTGTTTAGCTACGCACATGATCATGAATGAGAAAATGAAAAAATGGGACTATTATACTGAGGCTGAAATTTATTTATACGACAATTAATGGTATGAAAACTATAAAAATAATTGTTAGCTGATACGCGGGTGTGATTAAGTCTGTTAGCTGTGCTTTAAACAAAAACGGATACTGTTACATGGCGAAAAACAGATAAAGCATAGATTAAACTCCTAATTGGGCATTCTCGACAAATATTAAGGCTCATCTCTAATGTTAAAACGGCTATGAGATCAATTTTAGAAGATAGCAAACATATGAATCGTCTGATAGTTCTCCTAGAACGAAGTTATTATATACTTAATCCGCGTTTATCAGCGTTGATGTCTTAGACGTCAATGGTTGTAAGTTGTCGATATGGTTTTGTTGACAAATTTACGGTTACGGTGTTGATCATGAACAATAATAGTTATCGTTACAAGGTAAGAAACGATCACGACAGACTAAAAGGAAAATTTGTTCCACGAACGTAAGCTAATAATCAATCGAATAGTAAAAAAATTAAACTCAGTGAATCGCCGGTACTTAACCTGCCTAACCTGCTACCCCTCCTCCTTCACCTACGACGGGGGCAGCAAAGTCGCTCGTCCTATGCTACTGACGGGCTAGTATTGGCATCCGGCATCACTTCAGTGGAGAAGGGTGTGGTCCTTCAACGTTAGATCTAGATGTCCTAGGGCGCCAGGCAAATTTCAGTGCCACCAATACTATAGCTCATGACCTATGCCTTCTCCCCAACTTGCCAAAGGAGAGGTACACACGCAAAAATAGATGAAATGATAAAATACCATCAGAGCAAACATCAATTTAATCATTAATCGTCAGCGCACCACACCAATCAGTTTACAACTTATCGACTTACAAATTAACTCCCAACCCCCTAGATATCCTGTGAACACAGAGCAATACACAAAACCCGAAGTACATGGTAAAACACACACAGTCCAGCAGTACCTAAAGATTAGCCTAAATTAAATAATAAAACGCTAAGCAATTTAAATGTAACCATTTTCAGCTATAAATGTAATCAATATTTAAAAATATGAGAGCAATGTACAAGTTCATAAATAAAAATGTACAAAAGTAATATAACCGAAATAATTTAAATTATTAGTAACCCCCAATCCAAGCTTGAATCGAGTCCTTGCATAAATAAGCCTAGTCATAAATTTAAATAGTTCATCAAATTGTCTTTCACACTAGTTCACCGTACCGCTGCAAGTTTCTAGTCTGTGTAATAAATCAACGCTAATCGAAATTATGATTGTTCAATACTTGCGGACCGCTAGGTTCCAAGGATGGACATCAGCAAAGTCCCAGAGGCCGCCGCTATGGGATTGGCGTGCAAAGTCCCGGGCGTCACTACACCAACAGCAGTGTAGACACCGGCTTAACCATTCAGCCGCGAGGCATGGTGTAGGCTGCGCTTAACGCAACGCACTGTGCGAAAGAACTGCGTGGAAGGACTCAACTCCGCTACTACTCAAAGGAAAGTCGTGGGGAGAAACAGACTTGGAAAATGACAGGCTTCTAGCCGGTAGGGAGAAAAACCCTTTTACTGGCAAAGCAAAAGGGTCTCGTTGACTTGACACCCCTAGTTAGGCCACGGAAGCAATAACGTGTCCCGCTGGGGCTGTCCAGGTAGTTACTAATCTGGGAGCTGGCTCAAGCTGAGCAATATCCGGTAAACCGATGCAACACTGGGTTCAACAAAACACTACTACCCACTTGGTTGCTAATAAGGCGCCACACAATTAATCCCCCCTTGAGGGTAAACCAACGTTATACCAAATCAAATATGGCGTCTCAACTTCAACTTGCCGTTTCCCCGTTTCGACCTGTTCCACCTCAAAATCTGCATGTCCCCTTCTTAGAACACCACGATATGAAGGAGAGGGGGAAGGATCTATTTTTCCGCCAAAAAGGAATTTGACCAAGTAACAAAAACCCAAATTGGCCTGACATTCCTGAGGCCTCTAAAATGACCGTTACGTTATAAAAAATTGAATTAGACACGATATCGCGGTTTAAACCGCGATTTCGCGAGCTGAGGTAAAACCCCGCTCTCCGCCTCACCGCTGAAATTGCCCATTGCAGTTAGGAAAATTTAACAGACCATCTTCTAGCTGGCAGCGCTCGCCCAATCAGAGCGCGGGCAGCCACGACGTCTCCCGAGCGATAGCGACAGACCTATTCCGTCGGGCGGTCTAGTTTCGCTAAAGACAAATCGAATTATTTATTACCGAAATTCCAACTACCGATCATGTTCCTACGACTGCATCTTCCCCTGGGCAAATACCCAAACAGTACTCAATATCTATGTAAATGCTTATCTTGGAAGTCCATGACAAACGAATAACCAGAAAATAATTGTTAAAGGCCAAGCAAACCAAAATTCGAAAATCTCACAATGACGCGCTGTGCTATTACGAGGGGCGGACGATATGCAACAATAGCAGGTGCCGGCAAAGTTTATAACTAAGAAAATATTTGAACGTTACAAACCTGTCAGGTCGAGGTTGGTAGAGTTAAAGTTATTAGCGGATTTTGTTCTCCATCGCCAAAGTACAGATATCTGCATCCACATCAACCGCTCAATTATTTTTAAAGTTCCCATACTATTAATTGTCATACCAATTAATACCAGCTTCAGTAAAACAGTCCGATTTTCCAATTTCCTATAATGACCATGCGCGCAGCTAGCATGTTATGTTAAGTCACACAGATTTTGCAGCCAACATATTTTTTCGTGATGAACTTCACGAACATCAATTAACTATCTGCAAATTTCCGACTTCAGTAAAATACCCCCATTTTTTTGCGAGATACGCATACTATCAAAATTTTAAGCCATGGAGTCGCATCAGCTAAAATACTTTTTTTTAGATTTTCTACAAAAAAACTAATCTACAAGAAACTGTAAATTCTCAGTACAATTACCCATAAAAATTTGCCACCAGCTCCCCGACTATTATCTTTTGACTTATCCAAGAACCACTGACGTCTAGGACATCAATGCTGAAAAACGCGCTGTTGACACACTGATTAAGTAATTGCAATGGAGTCACGAAAATAACTAATTTAGATTAACTCATATTTCAAAATGGAGAGCTTATAAATACCTAGTATATATGAAAATAAGGCTATTCACTTTAGGGTACAGCCGCTAGGTGGCGCCCCTATATGTCAATCGAAAGGGCTCGAGGTGGTGAGCAATAATGTCCCCGGGCGCAACACCCGGAAACGAAAGACAAAAAAGTTATGTAGAAAACAATTTCCCATGTTAAGTTTATGGGAATTTTTAAAAAAATTTGGGGTACAGCCGCTAAGTGGCGCCTCTATATGTCAATCGAAGGGGCTCGAGGTGGGGAGCAATAATGTCCCTGGGCACAATACCCGGAAACGAAAGACAAAAAAGTTATGGAGGAAACAATTTCCCATGTTAAGTCTATGGGAATTTTTCTTTCTCGTTAAAAGTGAATGAAATCTTCCACGTAGGTTAGGTTAGGTTAAGGTTAGGTTAGGTTAAGTTAGGTTAGGTTAGGTTAGGTTAGGTAATAAATAAAATAGACATGTTCCTTTTGATTCCAATGACTTTTAATGAGAAATTTTTTTTTCGAAAATTACCAAATTGTTTCCTGCATAACTTTTTTGTCTTTCGTTTCCGGGTGTTGTGCCCAGGAACATTATTGCTCCCCACCTTCAGCCCTTTCAATTGACATATAGCGGCGCCACCTAGCGGCTGTACCCTAATTTTTAGAAAAATTCCCATACACTTAACATGGGAAATTGTTTCCTCCATAACTTTTTTGTCTTTCGTTTCCGGGTGTTGTGCCCGGGGACATTATTGCTCCCCACCTTGAGCCCTTTCGATTGACATATAGCGGCGCCACCTAGCGGCTGTACCCTAAAGTGAATCCTTACCGAAAATAATTTATAAATAATCTCAATATTATTCATATACTTTGCAACTTTTCTAAAGTCGCGAATACATTCATAAATGAATAGTATTCATTTGACTCTAGGTGTACCGAACGAACGTCCTTTCATTGGATATTTTGCTCTCTCTCTGATCGTTTTCTTGTCTGAGTGACCGCTCTGGTATTTCCCTCCACTGTGTTTTTGCATTGAGTGATACGCACACATTAAAACGACTTCTTTTGGGTTTTGAAGCATTTAGCTAAAACGTAAGGAGTACATAAAAGGAATTTCTTCTTACCAACATTATTTGATTTTGTGACACTTTTTGAGAAAGTATTATATCCATTGCCGGTAAAATTTGTCATTTTTATCTGGTTTTTAAAGTGTATTATCCCTAAAATTCGCACATTTGTTTCAAATGGAAAATTTTCATTATTCCTTATAAATTAACATTTTGTACAATTGTTCTTGGTATCTAGGTTGCCGAGATCTAATATTTTCTGTTATTCATTGCATTTTATTGTTGTTATATGTTTGAAGTAAATGGAGATACCTCATCCAAGTTATTTAAGTCAGCGGACAAAACTTATAGGACTGTCATTCCTAGAACTTAATCGTATTTTCCATACTTTAACAGTTGTAAAGTAAATGCATAACTGCTATTGTGTTGGCGAAGGTGAAGGAGTCTGTCGGTAATGTTCTCATTTTCTTATCCGCGAATTAATGCAAATATATACATATTTAACGCAAGAAGTTTGCACAAAACGCTCAATTTGACCGTTAATTTTCGAGAAATCTTTATATATCCGGCCACCGATGGTCTCACGCAATACGTAAGCCTGTACTTCTGCCCTGTATGTATAAAGCATGGGAGTTGTGATTTGCCAAGAATTACCATCGGTAAGCGAGCGAGAGACGTAGCATTGAAGGCAGAGCTTAGAGTGACCCTTAATGTTAAATCTATATTCGGTGACACTACATTACAGGTACTCTACATACGAAAGATACATACCTCCTAAAACATTCGAACGCTGCAAGAGGAACTGCGGGTATGTGACACTTCGGTGTTGCGCTTTGCGTAGGCCAAAAACCAGTTGTAAGAACACGCATAAATAGATCTACCCCACCTAAGTTCGTCTGAAAAGCAAGATAAATAAGTGTGATATAATATAGTGAAAAAATTACCTCAGAAAAAAACTACATAGTCTAACATAATATAATAATACATAAATTAACTGCTCAACTTAAAGGACCACTTTTTTGGATACGTTTTTCTCCACCTGTATGTTCTCAACGAAATTCCGGTTTAAACGTGAATGTAGCTCGTGAGTTTTCTTTAAACGGTAGTGTATGTATGAATTGCATCGCGATCGCATAAAATGCACCGCTGCTAAGACATGTAGGGACACTAGGTGTAGGTTGGGTAAGCCTTCTGCTAGAGGTAGAGGGATGTTGTTCTCCATCGTAAGATGGTCAAACTTGCATGAAAAATCTTGCACCTTACCTAGTGTCTCTTCATGTCTTAGCGACGGCACATTTTATGCGATCGCGATGCAATTCATACTACCATTTAAAGAAACCTCAGAGCTGCAATCACGTTTAAATCGTAATTTCATTGAGAACATACAGGTGGAGAAAAAAGTATCCAAAAAAAGTTTTCCTTCAATTAAGTTGAGTAGTTTATATTTCCTTCACAAACCATAGATGAGTGTAGTTTCCAAGAAAATATTAAATTCGAAATGGGTTTTTTGGACGCTTAGTTATGTCTACATTACGAAAATCCGTGTCGCTCATTTCCCTCGACCTGTCTGTCGATCCTCCAGTGAACTCAGTAACCGTTGCACCGATGAATGAATTCGAGAAGCGACATGCTGTGGAATCGACATTTTTTATACAGGCTACTACCTTAAACTATTTTCACTCAAATTTTGATCTTTTTACAGGGTGACTCATATCAAAGTTACATTTTTTTTTAATTATATTATTGCTCATTTGAATTCGTTGGCCAATTCTAATGTGACTTTATGTATCAAATATGGGACTTAAAACAAGCCGTTTACGTGCAAATCGCCATTTAAGATATAAGTAGGTATATGAAGAAAATTTGAATATCGCAGAGATGATAAAACTTGATTGTGACTTTGCGGAGTGACTTATCCTGAAGTGCGGCAGCCTAGGTTAGGCGATCAAATTTGAATTCTATTTGTACTAGGAGAAATTGACAGATCAAATTAAATTTCAATCAGAGAGAACTCGTTTCTTCCAAATATGACTGCCAAATTTTTCTTATACGATCAAATGTAAAATGTGAAAGCCTTTCTAACGATATAAGATCGTCAATATCAATCTGTTGTAGATTTTATTTTGCTTAAAATTTTCAATACAGGCAATTTACCTACGTATAAGTACCTGAAAATTAAACAAAAACCTGTTGAAATGGAAGCAAACAACTAACTTAGCAAAAAGAGGAATCCAAACTAGAGTTACAAGACAAGATTATGAAAATTTCTTTGCAACATATGAGATGAGCTCTAACCAGAAACAACAGCAACAACATATTTAGGATCAAAAAGAAGCTGAAGTGTGACAAAATTGATTATCTTTCACAGACTAGGTAGACACTGAAATGTACTAGAGAGTGATAAATTTTCAAAGTGATTAAACATTTTGAGATGAAAGGAAACCTACCGGCGACTGTTGCTACTATCTTCAAAATGGATTTTCACATTATTGGCGAAAGGGGCAAATTTTGCAATTACTACAAAAGAAATACCAATTGAAGACATTATTGCAAATGTGGAATCAGCTATACGGTTTTTACCTGCGGACAAAGCACAGGAAATTCGCACAGAATCTGCAAGAATAATTTAAAGAGCCAAACCACCAAAAAGTAATCTGAAGGCGAAGAAGTAAGGGACATACATCTATAGGGACACAAGTGTCGCTCTTCTGCATGCAGACAAGGGCAACGCCACAGTACACCGAGGAATACAAAAATAAAATAATAATTGCTAGATCCAGGCACCTACCGCACTCTCAAAAAATCCAACCAAGACCATAAGAAAAAACAAAGAGCCTGGTGAAAAATTCAAGCCTCAATGAAGAAACCAAGAAGAAAGTATGCAAAAGTGAAACACTGGCACCTAGGCTCTATGGGTTACCGAAACATCACAAGTTTAGCGTTCCACTTCGTCCGATCGTTCGCGCAATAGGATGGCTACTTAGAAATTAGCGAAACACTTAACCATATTGTTACAGCCATACGCTGGAAAAACCAACTCTTACATAAAAGACTCGGCCCATTCCATTTCGAAAATCAAAGATATACAGCTGGAAGAATCTGATATGCTGGTCAGTTTCGACGTTGAGTCATTATTTACAAAGGTACCATTAAACGATGCAATTGAATACATCAACATATTTCCAAATGGCATAATCTGTAACGGTTCACCCGTTTTCAAAATTATTCTTATCTTATTTACTTGGCTACCATATACAAATAGTTTACAACTTCCATTTTTAGCAACTGCTTCCTCATTATACTAGTACTTTTTTGATAACTATTTTGCTTCTCACCTCTACCTTTTTCCCATCTCTACTTCCTTCAGGTGAAAATATTACTTTATTATACACACTGCGCAAGTGCGCACAAATTTTGAGAAAGATCGAATGAGTTACCGACGTTAGCTTCTAGATGAAATGTAATGGTTTATTCCTTTTGCTTTCTGAACTCGAACAGTAAAGACATATAAAGTAGCTATGTCTCTCTAAGATAATTTTTGTGTCTGTGCCATTATGTCTTAATCAAGGTAACGATAACGATTTGATTGCTATGGTTTCCCATATTTTCATTGCTTCTGCATATTTAGCTATGTGTAGCAATGTGATTTTTCGGATTTATACATTTTTTTTTTCATGAACATGTGATGGCGAACATTTTAATCTTTAAATATCAAGTCAATCATACACTGTATATTTATCAATTATCTAACAAAAGAGTCGCTGAACATTATTCTTTGTTTCTAGCCATATATTTTTGTGTTAAGATGCCTTATCTTGTGTGTATTTAATGTTTCACATTTTTTTATGACATTCCTTACGTAAAAATACCTAGCACTCAGATTTGCTAATTGAGAACGCAATGACAAGATCTGTTGGACATTTATGTAATTTTATTTTACGAGGCCTGAGGAAAAGGTTGTAAATTTTTGAACATACATTTTTAATAATAATAATAATAATAATAATAATAATAATAATAATAGGTCTTTATTCGTCATGAAAAAAAGAGTAAAGTATGTACAACAAAAACACATACTAAATTTATAATCAAAAAAATCAAAAAATGACGATAGGCGGAGTGTCAACCAACAAGGTTGTTTTTCAACTCAACCCAAAAACTAAATAAAATACTAAATAAAATAAAATAAAACAAAGAACAAACTAAAACTATACACACTCACACAGATACACCCTGTATACAGTATACATTGGTATATTATAATTGCATTATAATTATATGGCGATTTGTATACACACGTGTATTGCTGATAGTGCAATTCCGCTGAACTACTTTCACGTTTTTACAAACAGCTGATGTGCTATTTATAATATTACGTACAGGTGCTAGTCACCTAGATGATTAAGTAGAATAACGAGTTGGCCAATGTATGTAAACTTAAATCATTTCCCTAACACATAGCGAAGTCCGTCCTATAAACATTCATCTGATTTTATTAAAATTTTTAACTTTTTCTTAAAATTGAATAATGAAAAATGTCTAAAATCGTTAGGTAGGCTGTTGTACAATTTCACTGCATTGTAAGTAAAGCTGCGTTTAAACAAGGCAGTCGAGTGTTTTGGTATGACGAATAGCAGCCTATTTCTTGTATCTCTATTGCTATTAGTGCTGAATGTTACAAATTTGTCAAATAAATACGTTGGCGCTTTGTTAAGTATGATTTTATGGATCAAAACTAGCTGATGGTACTTCCTAATCTTGTCTAGCCGAAGCCAACCAGTATCGCGGTATGAATCGCTTACATGATCAAACTTCCGTATGCCATACGCAAATCTGATGCAAGAATTTTGTATTTTTTGAAGTCTTAGAATATCGGCTTGTAAAAGTGCTGGAAAATATACACTGTCACAATAGGCAATCTTTGACAGTATAAGGGATTCGCAGATATGCAATTTTAACCTTGTACTCATTATGTGCCTGCTTGGATACAATTGTCTCAGAGTATTATATGAGGCTTGGCACAGCTGATTGACGTGTTTGGTGAATCTTAGGTCAGATTCAATCCACACGCCTAAGTTTTTTACACAATCTCATATTGGGAGTATCTGGTTATTAATTTTAATAGACAGACCTGTAGTAATCTGTATTCTTTTTGATTTAGGACCAAATAAAATGACCTGTGATTTTTGTGAGTTTAAGTTTAAATTGTGAGCACTAGATACATTATAAAAAGCTTCCAAATCATCATTAATTCTATCAAAAGCTTCTGCACTTTTATCAGTACTGAAGCTTAAGTACACTTGGGTGTCGTCTGCGTAATGATGTATAAAAGAGTGACTTATAAATTCATGAAAGTCAGCTATATATAATTGAAAAAGTAATGGGCCTAACACTGAGCCTTGAGGTACACCATTCGTTTTTGTGAGTGCTTCTGATAGTTTACCTCCAACCAATACTCTTTGTACACGATCTGCAAGGTAGTTCCTGATAAGCGTTAGTGAGCTATCGGAGAATCCAAAATATTTCAATTTATTGCACAATATTATGTGATCTAAAGTATCGAATGCTTTACTATAGTCTAGTAGGACCAAGCAGACACATAACTGCTTATCCACAGATTTATAAATATCATCCGTAATGTGCGCTAGTGCGGTCACAGTACTGTGGTGCGTACGAAACCCAGATTGAACAGATGTTATAATGTTGTTTTCGTTCACGTATACCTTGATCTGATCTTGAAGTAGCATTTCAAAGGCTTTAGACAATGAGGGTAATATACTTATTGGTCTTAAGTCAGAGTATTCAGAGGGATTATTATTTTTTGGTATTGGAATGACCTTAGTTTGTTTCCAGGCATCTGGAAAACAAGAAGTAGAAATGCAAACATTAAAAATGAAAGTGATGTACTTGAGCAGATGAGATTCAACGATACGAATCATCTGAAGGGAAATGCAATCTAATCCCAGGGCATGGCTTTTTATGCGGTTAAGATATTTTTGGACAACATCCGGTGTGACAGTTGAGAAAGCGAATTTTGAGATGTTTCGTCTTTCATATTTTTCCAGAATTACAAGCTGTGATGAAGATTTTTTTATTTGAGGTACATTACAAAAAGACTGATTAATTAAATTTACATCTTTAAGATTCGAAGGTAATTCAGTAAGCTGCTTTTCTCTCAATATTTCCATAGATCTAAGAGTACTCCAAGTTTGTTTAGAGTCTCTTTGTCTGAGGATGAAAGACATATACGCTGTTTTCTCGCGCTTAATGGCCCCATTTACATAGTCACGCAGCTCTTTGTAGTAGTTCCACGAGGCTGGTGTTTTTAAATGTTTGTATTTTTTATATGCTTTATTCCTAATAACAATCATGAGTCGTATAGTTGGTGTAAGCCAAGGTGCAGGCGGTTTAGTCGCTCGGATTGTACGCAAAGGAGCATGCTTATCAAATATTGAAACTAGATTCTGATTAAAAAAAGATAACATATCATTAGCGTTATCAAGGGAGATTAAACAATCCCAGCTCACTCTGTGTAAATCCTGCAGGAATAATACATTGTCAAAATTCCGGTAGTCCCTATATGTCCTATAACGTATAGTGGTTTTATATTTTGGAGCATGAATTCTGCCAAGTATTGCCAAGTGCCAAGTGGTCAGAGATACCGTTTATATCAACTGTGCCAGCTACTGATATACCTTCACAGGTTGTTGCCATAACTAAATCTATTAAAGTCTGACTTGTGTCGGTAATTCTAGTTGGAGTGTCCACAAGTTGAACAAGATTAAAGGATTCCATGAAATTAAAAAGTAATTGCGTTTTCCTGTCAGACACAAGAACATTTATGTTCAAGTCCCCGGTAATAATCAACATGTCACTCATGGGCAACAACTTAATTACTGAGTCTTCTAATTCCATTAAGCTATTAGATACATTAGCCAAGGGAGGCCGGTATACTGTACCTATAATATACGATTTATTGTGTATTTTTACTTTAACCCATAATTGTTCTAAGCATTCACTGACACCAGAAAGCACCATTCTAGAGTTTATCACTTTTTTAATATAAACTGCTACCCCTCCTCCCCGACTATCCCTGTCTTTACGCCACAAATTATACATGCTCATAGCAATAATATCGGACTTTGTTTGACTGTTTAGCCATGTTTCTGTTAGGGTAATGATGTCTGCATCAGAACTGTCTACATATCTTTTAAAGTCATTAAAGCCTGTAAAAATTGATCTTATATTTAAAGTAAGAAAATTTATTTCGTTTCCACGCATGGTTATGTATAACCTGAAAGTTCTAGCATTATTTTCTAATTACCAGAAAAAAAAGAAAACCCTTTCAAAAGACTCAAATGGACAAACAACATGTAAAGAGCTACAGATTCTAAAACATAAAGATAAAATTTTAGACGTTTTGAAAGAAATATAACTACATGAAAATACGAAGTAAACAGTTACTAGGCTACCTTTTTGAGAGAATTTAGTCTATTTCTTGTTGTCGGTCCACTTTTCGGTTGTTGTTTAGAAATAGCGCCAGAGCCGGTTGATGCACCTGGGGATGCTGATATGGTTCCTATTTCAGCTTGATGGATATTACATTTCTTTTCTTGGTTGAAGTTATGGACTTTTTCTTGTGGGTTACAGGGTGGCTTATTTTCGTTTGCTTCCTCAAGGTCTTTATCAGCTTCATCTTCTACTTCCTCATCCACCTCTTCTTGTTCCAGTAAATCTTCATAAGTCAGTTTATCGCCGTTCACATATAGGATTCCGCCTTCAATGTATGCCGAATTATTCTTCTTACGAGCTGCAATCAGATTACTATGCAAGAGCTTTCTTTTGATATATTCTTCCGTTGTGTATTCTGGAGAAATAAATATTCCTGAGCCCTTTGGGAGTTTTCTCGCTTGAGTTAGTATACTTTGCTTTATACTGTATGTGGATAGTTCAATGGATGTTGGTCTATGTTTACCTTCTATTGTCTTGCCAAATCTGAAGCAGTCTCTCAGATCTTTCTGCTCAAACGATATCTTAAGTTTATTAGAAACAAGATCGATTACTTCCTTTTCTGTACTTTCTTCCGTACCTGGGAGCCCGTATATTATCAAACTGTACTTCTTAGTTTTGCTCTCTAGTGTCTGTAATTTAGAGCGCAGTTTTTTGTTTTCTATCTCCAATTTTGTGACCTTCACATTTATTGAATCTATATCGCTCTTAAAGTTCTGAAGGTCATTTCTAAGAGCAACTATATCGCTTTGTATTGTTGCAATTTGTGGTGCTATTGTAGAGAGCAATGTATAAACATCTTTGGTAGTTACGGAGTGCATATCCATTTCATATTAGCTATATAATTTGGCTTACCCTGGTACTTCCTATTGTTAGAACCTCCGTTCGAACAAACACTTCAACAATTTCTTCGAAATTTTCACTTAATGGAGTTATGATCGGCTCACGATAAAAAAATGAGTGCCACTGTACTGTTCCAAGATGCACAATAACTATTTCTTTCGAATTATTGATGCGTCTTCCACCAATTATTTGTCGCTTTTGTACGGAGCGATTTACAGACGCTGCACACACCGAGGCTCGCTGTCGACGACGAATTATGCATTTTTTTTTTATACACTTTTTTATACATTTTTTTTATTTATCACTATATATCTGAAAAGATCCGGTAGGACTGAAAATACAAAGCATTTAAGAATCATTTTTTTCTTAGCTATTGTTCTATCTATTCGCTCTTGTATATATCAATATTTTCTTTTTGTGATCTTTACCATGTGGACATTTGAAGGTTATTTGCTTTTTGGCTTTTTAATACCCCCATGCTACTTCATAGATTTGTTTCTGAAGTATATGAATGCAATTTATCAAAATGTAAGAACGCATGAAGATCCGTACTTCAGAAACAGATAGTGAAGTCCTGTGAAGTTCTCCACAAGGTGCTAATACCAGCCATAACTCTTTCACAGGAAAACCGCCCTTTTTTCTCGGGGTGCCAACATGAAGACAACTTTTTTCGGGGTGCCACCACCAAAGCCACCTTCCTTTATCGGAGTGCCACCGCCAAGACCACCTTTTTTCTTGGGGTGCCACCGTTATGAACACTTTTTCGGGGTGACGCCACCTGAACTCCTTTTGAAGAAGCCAGCCTTCTCTGGAGCACCACCTCCTTTTCGGAAGGGCACTACCTGGACTTCCCTCCGAAGATGAGTACTTGTTTTAAAAAAAATATAGAAAATATGTAATGTAAGGTCATATATTTTGAAATAAATCTTTATTAAACCATTGTTGTCCTATTTTTCATTTCGTGGCGGCTAGCTAGACTCATGCACTCACGCACACACGCACGCACCTACATACCCTAGTCTCATGCAAACCAATTGAGCTGCTGGTTGCTATGAGTAATAAAAGTGTTGGCTGGTGGTTCATGACCAAGCAACATTTTTATTGTTACAAATTGGCGCCCAACGTGGGGCTAGACATGGGTATGTCTGGGGCTGTGCGTTGTTAGTCTTGGAGCTGTCTTGAAGTGAAAATTGGATAACTTTTTCAAAATTCCATTTCGGCTCATTGACAATTCCATTTAATAATTTTTTTTGATGCAGTACTTTCATTTGGCATATATATTTTATTATTCAATTTTCTTTAACTATTATCAGCTTATATTTTTTTTTATAGTTTTCAGGGTGATTGTTGTTCCAAATTTTCTATTTTCAAAATTTTTTTATTGAGGTACATCTGAAGTTCTTTAAATTTTTCTATTGATTTTTGTCTATTAGTGTATTTCATTTATGTCTGAGATTTTATTTCCTAATGCATTATTTTTGTACTGTCTTGAGACATTTCGCGTATGCGTTAATTTATAAATCTGAGCGTATGTTGTAAATGCTTCTCCAAGATATCTGGCGTTTGGATATTATTCACAGGTCATAAACACATACCTACAGTTTTTTGTATGGTTTGCTCTTTTTTGTAGCTATACATTTTGTGTGGTATTTGGACAACAATTCACTACATTTTTCTTTGGTAATTTGTTATTTAGGTACATTCATTTAGTAACTCATTTATACGTTGAAATTTTCATAAGCTGACTTTAGTTTTTTTGTTATTTATAGAAGGGTGGTTATATATGTGCAATTATATACTTGCATATATATTTAATTTCCTAGATTAACACATGAATTGAGGCACACACACATATAAAGTATATTGATACTTAAAAAAAATTTTTTTGATCTTTAATTAAGCAAATTCTAGTCTTTGTTTTTTTATGATTGTTTTATTTTGGAGTTTTATCGACATGTGTAGTTGATTTATCTGGCAAATATTTTTGATATTAGAGCATTCTAGTCTCTATTTTGTTTTGTTTGAAGTGCTGATAAGGGCAGTCATATTTGTTGAGGCCAGATAAATAATTTTAATTCTTTACTATCACTCCAGAATACTAGTTTCCTTTTCGAGAACATACATGCTCAAGTAGTTTTTTTGGTGAATTGTCGGGTTTTGACTGGTCCTTTTTCTAATCTCACTTAAACGCAACAATGCCTCTCACTAAACTAAATGTTAATGTCTTGATGTCAAGTGAGTTGGCATATGAGATAAAAATTAGAGGCTTGGAAGTTCCTAGCACTATGGATGATAAGCGAAAAGTTTTGCGTGGTCTGCTATCACAAGAGCACCACGGTAGAAGTTTTTCTGAAGCTTCAGTTGTCATTCCCTTTGATGAGGATAAAGATGATATCATACTCTCTTTCAATAAACTTGAAGATATGATATCTCAATTTTCTAGCGGCTACGATTCAAGTGAACATCGCAGGATTTGTACTCGATTGTTGCACTTGGCAAATAGAATTGATCGTCTTGCTCCTTCTTCTGATGAGGAAGTGACACAGAAGTCTCGATTTAAAACGCAGCTTGTGATTGCTGAGTCAAATCTTTTGGCCAAGCTCGAACCTCCCACGGGACATTCATCACCAGTTCCCGTGCCTGCCACTGTTAATCCGACACAACCTGTTACTACTGTAGCAGCTTCTTTGCCTCCCTTGGCAATGAATCCTCAGCCTTATTCTTCTGTTAGTTTTTCTCAGCAGAAGAAAATTCCTATTTTTAAATGGGGGATTACGAAGTTCAATGGCAAAACATCTGTCATTGAGTTTCTTGAATTGATTCAGTCTCTTATGGCTTCTCGAGGTTGTAATGAGATGGATCTATATGCTGCTGCAGGTGACCTTTTTGAAGGCATAGCATGGACTTGGTGGCATAATGGTTCTGTTAGGGGTGCTTTTCATGATTGGGGTGATTTGGTGCGTCAATTAAAGGATGCTTTCCTTAGAGACAATTACGACATCAACTTGATTGATGAAATTCGTAGACGTAATCGTCATTTGGAATCACGGAAGAAAAAAACTAGAAGAATTTCTAACACACCTGAACAGCGTGCATGCAAAAATCCAGTACATCATGGAAGTAGGAGAAAATCAAAAAATAGCCTTCTTTGATGTTCTTCTAACAACCATGTTGGGACACACAGTGTATAGAAAACTAACGCATATTGACCGGTACTTACATACAGAACCAAACCGCCACCCATCTCGGAAGTACGGAATCATTAGAACTTTGACAGAATGGGCTAAAAAAGTGTGCGAAGCAGAGGAACTTGATACCGAACTCAAACACCTAAAGAACGCTCTGAAGGCAAACGGTTATACAAAGAAGGAAAAACAGGAAACAATGAGAAGAAATAGAGCAAACCCACCTGACCCTTAGCAAAAGCCTTTTTTACCGTATGTAACTGGAATGGCTGACATACTTGGCTAATACTACAAAAAGAAAACGTCAAGACCACTACAAGCCTACAAGATAGAAACAGCGTTGTGGATTTCGCTAATTTCCCACACCACGTTCGGGATAATCTATATACATATACGCAGAACGAGTTGTGAGTAAATTACGAAGACCCACAATGCGAAACTCCGAATGACGTCGGAAGCACACGACGATTTTCGCACTATGGGTAATAGAGAAATAGCCGCGAAAGTTTATAATCAAAAAATGTAAAAGGGTTGAATGCACAATATCTTTTCATACAGACACGTTAAGTGTTATTTCTTGCAATGCCTTTGTACTTAATAATGTTACTTACTATATGCTCGCGATACAATAATATCAGTTAAAATTTGAATATGCGGGATGTGGGGGAAAATTTAGGTCGGGTCCTGGGGGGTCACATACGGCACTCTGATGATACGAACAGTTGTGGGAGGCTTATTATCATCTGGGCATTAACAACGATACAAGTATCTCATAACTCAGTGAATTTGATGGTCAAACCCGCATGACAAATCCTGCAACTTTCATTTTGGAGCAGATAGTGACTCTTAGGCCCAATGTTATCAACATGCGCATTTTAACAAAGACCTTGACCAATTAGAGCAGCTCATTCAAGAACATGCATCCGTCAAAGTACTCTGAAAATTATTGATTTCTCTTTAAGTTTACCTCAAAAAGGTCAAAAATGACATGCTTTATATACCATTGTGAACCATCTAGTATCTTTTTCAGTCCGTTTTCCCGTCGTAAATGGGTGAAAAATTGCACTTTCTTGTTTAACAAAGAGTTTAGAAATTGCCAATCTCAGGGCCGGTTTCTCAATGTTCGGCCCTCAACCAATCAGATCCCAGAAAAACAGTACATTTGATTCTGGATTGTTGGTTTATCAAATGATAATGATGACAAGAAATTCAAATTACTGCATTATTTGGATAAAACAATAATTTCCTATCTATAATGATTATACATGATGTCCATTTAGTGTGTAATTCTTCGATATCTCGCAAGGTATACCTGGTAGAAGAAAATGTCAAATGCAAAAGTTATTTGGTTACTTAAGACGCATATCATAAAAATATTTTGAAATATACAGGGTGTTGCGGGAAAGTAGGATAATGATCAACTTGATTTTTTTATATGGAACTATAACCTTTTTTTAATTCTTCTAGTTTCCATCATTGATCTATATTTAACCCTAAAATATTTTTGGGATCGGTTGCGACGTTGCCAAGTTATAATTTATTTTTATTAATTTCCGGATTTGCAAGGTCGCAATACGTCCAAATTGATATATTCCTTTAACTTTTCTCAATAATATTATACAGCGAGTTACTAGAATATTGAATGAATATTATTTTGTATGTTACCAGCAATGTGCATCTACAGGGTGTTTTTGGCAGAATTTTAAATTACGGCAATTTGAAGCACATTTTACTTTGTTTTTTTAATGTAACACCCTGTATGTTTTATTTTAAATCGGAATATCTACTAATACCCTATCTCGCCCTGTAATATTTTTTTCGCGTTTGCGACGTTGCCAAGTTATAAATTATTTTTCCAAATTTTCAAACAAATATCGCCGATTTTTATTAATAGAACACACTGTATATTTTATTTAACATAGAAGTACTCCCTAGTAATGGTTTACGGCGTGAACAAGTTTTAACTGGTGTTCCTAAAATAATAAAACCGTTTTCCTTGCTCATACTATCTATTTCGAATACCAAAGCAGTAAAAGGTACAGGAACGCTTAAATATCTTCAAAGCTTGCACAGCTGGAACGAGAAAATCAATACCTGCAGGTTTACGAATATGCAGAATTCAAAAATTCTATTAGCAGTGGTGCCAGATTTACCACTTTTACGTTACACATCATAATTTTGTTATTTTAAATAGAATCCTCTACTTATTTTTATTGCAATGAATTGCGCATGTCGAATTTAGTAAGATCTCATAATTTCAAAATTGTGTTTCTATTAATTACTGAGATATGGTAACACCGCTTTTTCAGTAAACAGTACCAGAACGCTTAAATATTTCCAAGACTGCCACAGCTGGAGCGATGAAATTCAATACTTGGGGGTTTTTGAACATACAGAATTCAAAAATGCTAAAATCAGTGTTGTCAGATTTACTACTTTTACGTTAGACTTCATAAATAGGGCATTCCATTCAAAATTATGACGTGAAAGGTAAAATTGGACTGTATATACCTTTGTTTTATTGTAAAAAGGGGTAAAAATAACATTTTGTTACATTTCACATTCACGATTAGCTAAACACATGATTTAACTGTTGACCAAGCTGTTTCCTAAGTGTGCATGTGGATTACTGGTTGCCTATCCGGAACGGCAAAGCTCGCGGACTGGCGTATAACCTTATTTTTTGTAAACAAGTATAACTCGTATAGTCAGAAAGTTAATTAGGTGCTTGATATACTTTTGAGAGAAAGGGAGCAACTAGCAGGAGGGATTTTTTTCATGTGCATGCCTTACAATGTCTACGCTGCACCTTACATTCTCTGTGAATATTTCTATAAGAAGGTCTCTAACAAACATGCATCCAGTATCTGGAAGATTCTTCATAAAAGTAAAAATCTATAATCCATCTGACTGACTGTGACTGAGGTGGGATTATTAATGATTAAATAAGGTTGCTATGATTGATATTACTTTTATGATTCTGTGACAAACTATCACAGTTTGCAATTAGTAATCATACAATTATTATAAGGTAAACATGGAAAATCTGGCATTAATTTGCAAATCAATCGCTTTGTTCTGATTTTCTGCTATGATTTTGATCCACGAATTTATAAAATAGTCATATAGCTTTGACGTTTTGTTTTCAATATTGATAAAATGCTATTGAATGATACTTATTAACATATCCCTCAATACCCAATAGAAAGCTTTTGCTAAACAACACCCAATAGAAAAGCTTTGTCAAAGCCTTTGTTAAAATATGCATGTTGATAAAATCGGACCTAAGTGTTCTGGCAGCGAACATTTAAACTGATCGTGATGCAGTTCACACTAAAGTTTAAGACAAACTTGGGGCTGCTTTCATGTTTAAACCGTAATTTGATTGAGGAGATACAAGTGAAGAAAAATGTGTCTAATGCCCGGTTTCATAACCATTTACTAATGCGTTGATTAGCAAATGTGCCTATTAACTTAATCATTCCATTAAAGTGCCGCGCGTTTCATAATGCATTTGGAAACGTCAATTAACAGGCAATAAAATGTGGTTGGTACACCTGAAAGAAGCTTTTATGCCACATTTTGTGCTGTTTGAACGACATAATGACATTTTGCTTAACCTATATAAGTGAATGTGTCAGATTGTGACAAGTTTTCGTGTTTGCAATTATATCAATATTATTATAGCATTATTACTCACAAAGAAAGGTGTGGAATCAAAGTTACGAAAAGCAAAACGTGCGCGTGGTAGTAACTTTGTTAAAGAAGAGGAGCTGCTACTCATTCGTACAATAGCAATATTCAAAAAACGCAAATTCACAGATAAAGTGAACAATCAGGAGAATGTAGGTACCTGATGAGTGAGGGTATAATATAGTCGTCTACAAATACATATCATCATCATAGTCACAATGTCTTAACAGACATGTTGTGAACTCGTAAAATGCATTTACTCATTTTACGAGTTTCTCTTGGGATATCTTTAAGATCTTTAATGCAGTAGTTTCCCATTTGCTTTCTGCATCCTCATGCCCTTGACCAGATAGTATCTATACTGGTTCATCCGCCTTTAGGGGCAATTTCTCACCCCAAAGACAAGAAGGTGTCCTGACTCTTCTCAACTCGTCCACCCAAAGCTGTTGGTTGAGAAGAGGTTACTGTTTATACCGACAGTAGTTCGGTTCCTTTTAGTCGCCTTTTACGACACGCTCCCACATGGGTGACAAATACATATAGAGATGAGTAAAGAAAAGATTATGGAATTAGATGAATACTTCCTTTTAAATGTGCTCAAAAGCAGCTATGAATCGATGTAATCTGTGAAATAAATTTTATAAACACTGATAAAAGTGAAAACCCACTGGCAACTCAACTTTAACCTAATGAAATTCTGATATGTGTGTCAACTCTGAAACGTCATAGAAACGACATGTCAGATTTATAGGTTGATTTTTTAATTAATGCGCTTTAACTGGCCGACGGCGAGCCATAACCTTATTGGACAATTATGTCATTTTAATCTGTCGTTAGCGATTATGAAAATCATTTATTTCCTAATGCTCGGATTAACATAATGGGTGAATTAAGTTTGATTAGGAAACCGGGCCTAAAAGAAGTGACCAATTAAACTTTAATTGATCAGTTTATTAATATCCGTCATTTTTTTGTCAAAACGTGTATAGAAAATCATGTCATCTAGTGTAGTATTTTTAAATATAGTGTAAAATTTCAAGCTCGCAGTATGACAAAAATTTCCAACCGCAGTCCCAATTATCAGTCGCCAAATCCTAAATTGTAACCTCATTGCATATCATTGCCGGCGTCGGGATGTGGCGACCCCACCGCCCAGACGATTGTTTTTCAATAATTGTCTACAATCCGCCAGCTCTCCGCGGTGAATGAACAAGATCGGGTAGCCATCCCCGGTGGCGGGAATCACCACGGAGAGACGATGACAGCGTCTGACCCGGAACGGGCGGCCGTCAAGTGGTGGACCGGACTCCCAAAGCCGTAGAGAAGGCAACCGGTCTAGGGATGCGAACCCGAAGAAGGAAGCAAGGGCGGACTGGGCTCTTGATTGAGCTGCAGCGGAAGCAGCCAGTCTAGGGAAGGAACACCGACGACGACCCAGACAGGCAGATGAAACTTCTTGGCTGAACGCCAGCCCTTCTGTGACACCGTAACTATCGCTTGCACCTCAGCGACTTCAGTAGGGCGTGACTGAGGAACGTCGTGCAAGAGGACAGCCGGAAGGCTTGCCTTAACCGGCCAGCCTACGAGCAGACACCCTCTATAAAAAACCGACAGCGAAGTCGTAAAAACCTCCTGGGGACCAGGGACACCTAGGAGTATTATCGTCCACCTCTATGCGGTATGGGCGTAACCCGCTAGAATGCATTTATTTCGTCCCGTGCTCGTGGGAACAGTAATGGAAGACGAGAAACAAAAAAAAGTAAAAGAGACGGGATAGTATTCCGCGATCCCCCCATTTATGAGGGGGCGTGCACAGTCGATCCATGAGATCTCCGAAGACCGAACGGACACGGATGAGACTAGCGTCAAACGCAAGAGAACAACCGAGTCTCCTAGCAGCCAGCTGTCAAATCTGACGAAGTAGACAATATGGTCAGGAGGCTCCTTACCAGAGCCAGAGAACTGGAAGGTTGGCTCAAATCCAGCCCCAACACCAAAATGCAAATAAAAAAGGCAGGGCTAGATATCCTGCAAACAGCTCTAAAACTCTAGCGAGTAATAGATGAAAGAGAAGAACAGATACCCCAGAAGCTATCTACGATGGCGGAGATAAGCTGCCAAGCCGATCTAAAGAAAACGACCGCAGACTGCAACGTTCAGGTCGACATCACCAACATTGGGTTGGAAAACGTTGATTCTGAAATGCAAGAATGTCATGAAATCAGAGACATTATTCAAAGAAGCCAACGTTTGACCATCATGCTGCATTGTTGGACCGGAAGTGGCCAGAACGCGCCTTCGGAATAACTAAAGTAGAAAGGTGTCGCAGTATCAAGATAGATAATGCAGATTTCGCCGTTTTTGTCGACCCAAAAGACTTGGAAGACGTGATTTTCAAAGATTTGCTGCAGGGACAAGTGGAGTTCCTTATAAAGAGTGTGAGGACCAAGTCGAGGAAACAAAGGGAAGACATGAAGGAACAACATATGTTCATACTCCCACTGCAGATAGATCCGAATGGTATTAATGACATGGGGATAATACATCAGCTCCTCGTAGATCTGAAAACCACGTTAGTCAAAGAAAACCGGAGTCAGATCTCAGTACTAGTGCCTAACATAAACCTGTCATATGTTAGAAGCTGCTGGAATGTATGTTCTTTGGTCAGGAAACTCTAATTAAAATCGTGGTTATCGATAAGAGGCTACCAAAAATAGGAGGTCTGTGACATTAGATCAAAAAGGTGCTCTGAATACAACTAAACAAGCACCAAACAATGATGCTGTTGAGAACAGGCGACAGAAAAGATCTGTCTGTGCGCCATCTGGTACCCGAAGCTAACGGCAAACCAAAGAAAATCGCTGCTAAACAGCAGCAGACTTTTTGGTGGAACGCCACGGCGCGTTCGCTTAGCCAACCAGAAGAGCGCGGTTCTATATGCTGCTGCATATATACGAGGGTTGCTCCGTCAATCCACCAGTACGCAGACAGCTGTTTCACGCTTATTAGCGATCATCAGTGCGCCACAGGTCGATTGACGAAGATAGAGAGCATCAGAATTTTCATGTCTACCAGACATGTAAAGCATGTCAAAGTAGCCTAGAAGGTGTAAAGACGACCAAAAGAGTCAGCGCAATGGTCATACACATACGTGGAATCGATGGAGTCACCACGGCCGAAGATGTAATAAACGCGGTCAGGAAAGTTGTGGGAGCAATCACACTAAAGTCGTGCAGTTTCATCTTTGAGACCGGCCTACGGTGAGAATCAAAACGTTACTGTGATTCTCGACACAGCTGCTGCGAATAGGCTTCTTCTTCTTAGGGTGCCATGCAGATTCCTGCGTAGGCGAATAGGCTAGATAGTATGAAATATCACAGAATTGGCCTAGTACACTGCCAAATAAAAAAGAGGGAACAAGATAGCAGGCGCAATAATTGCTGGGAAATGGGACACGGAACTGCGGCCCAAGTAGAGCAAACTTGTGTAGAAATTGCGCTAAACCCGGTCACAGGCAGGCAGAATGTGCAACTGACCTCTTCTCCCCTCTCTGTAACCAAAGTGGTCATAGAGTTTGGAGCTAGGCAACGACCCAGACGAACACAACCATAAACTCCAAAATGAAAACTACTATACTACAAATAAACGTAGATAGAGGCCGAGAAGCACATGATGTCCTGCAAGCCACTGCTTGCGAGTTAGCAGCCGATGTTCTCATCGTAGCAGAACAATACAAGACCATAGGCCAAGGTAGTTCACCAACTTTTGTTAGAGGGGCATCATCATCATAGTCACAATGTCTTAACAGACATGTTGTGAACTCGTAGAATGTACTCATTTTACGAGTTTCTCTTGGGATGTCTTTAAGATCTTTAATGCAGTAGTTTCCCATTTGCTTTCTGCATCTTCATGCCGTTGACCAGATGTATCTACTGGTTCATCCGCCTATAGGTACAATTTCTCACCCCAAGGACAAGAAGGTGTCCTGACTCCTCTCAACTCGTCCACCCAAAGCTGTTGGTTGAGAAGAGGTTACTGCTTATACCGACAGAGGGGCGTAGTCATCAATATTAGACATTTTGCTTGCTACGCCCAACCTATCAAGGGCAATCTGCGATTGGAGGTTGTTGGAGGATGAAAGCCTGAGCTGTCATCGGTATATCACTTTCACCATCGAGACTATGGACACAAACCGTCCAACGTCGAACCCACGCGAGCCACAAAGTTGGTCATTAAAACGGCTAGATCACGGGACGTTCAGTGCTGCTCTGTACGTAGTGTAGATACGGCTCGAGACCTAGTTAGCGTGATCACAGAGGCATACGATAATACTATTGCAGTCCGTTCTGGCAACAGGAGAAGTAAACCGGTATACTGGTGGTCACAGCATATTGCAGCACTCTGCAGTGCAAGCGTTAGTGCCCGGAGTGCATATATATGGGGAAAGGGGTATCGCATAGCCGTTTCCAGGCTAGCGATCGGTCCATCTGTCCTTACAATACTTATGCCTCGTAGACTCGAGATCTTCGAAGCCCTCCTCCCAATACAGCCCCCAGTACAATGGGTAAACAAGGACAACATGGCATGTAACATTTTTACAATGGCAGAACTCGTCGCAGCGGCAGAGGGTCTCAAGACACGCAGAGCCCCGGGCCCAGATTCTATCCCACCAGAGATAATCAAGCTGGTGGTGGACGTTGCACCTGATACAATTTTGAAGGTCGCCAATGCTGCGCTGCTTACGGGCCACTACCCGAACATTTGGAAAATAACGGATCTTGTGCTTATCCCAAAAAAAGGCAAACCACATGACTCTTCGTCAGCCTACCGTCCGATCAGCCTATTAGATACAGCAGGGAAACTGCTGGAACACCTCATTCACAACAGACTGACTGCCGAAATCGACTCATTAAATGGACTGTCGGACAGACAATATGGTTTTAGAAAGGGCAGGTCTACCATTCACGCCATTACGAGGTTTACTGACATAGCCAAAACATCTGCAGTTGTAATAAATCGCAAACTACAAATATGTGCACTGCTAACTCTGGATATAAGGAATGGCTTCAACGAAGCTTCCCCACAAGCCATAATCGACACCTTGTCCCAACTCGGGATACAGAAAGACATAATGAGGCTACTTGTGAGCTTCCTCCAAAACTGTAGAATCCGGCTAAAAAACACAGAGGAGGTAGTCGAAAAAACGGTCAACAGTGGTGTTCCTCAGGGGTCAATACTGGCACCTACCTTGTGGAACATCCTTTACAATGTACTGTACTGTACGGGAGCTAGAACAGGCAGGAAATTCTCTGTCTTTGGCCGCAAACAAGACCGAGGCGGTACTGCTATCCCTCAGAAGGGAGATGAGTAGGATCTCCTTTAAAGTCCAGAATAGCATAATTAACCCTAAACGTTCCACTAAATACCTTGGTGTGTGGCTGGATTCCAAGTTGGCCTTCTGTGACTATATTCGTAAAACCGTCGAAAAAACCCACAAGATGGTATCTATGCTGGCTGGATTGATACCAAATGTGAACGGGCCGAAATCGAGTAAGAGAAGAGTTTTGAACTCTGTGACTAGCTCCATCGCTTTATATGGAACCCCGATTTGGGCGTCTGCCCTAATACTCCGGGATCCCAGGCCCATTTTCACTACTTACTACTAACAAGCTAATTTTGCGTGAGTAGCTTCATTTTGATAAGACGCCCAACTTTTTCCTCTACAAAAATTCTCGATTGTGGTAGCTAACAGGGGTAGCAGGGATGAAATATGTCAATTTGACGAGTGTCAAAAAATAATTGCTAACAGTTAGTTTTTCGACTAAATCTTAAGAATGTGCTCAACCTTATTAGAAAAAATGTTTGTCCTACAAAATCTATGGTTTGATCACATTGTCCCCCTCCATCCAACATGTACCAATAACACGGTCATACAAATTTATTACTAACAGCCTGATTTTTTCACTATTGCTTCGTTAATATTTATGCAATTTGACAGCAACATTGTTCTACAAATCACGTGGTATGTTATCCCGGTTCTACGACCAGAAGTTGTTAATACCACAAGACCGTTTTTTTCATTACTAACTGTAGGACAAAATATCACATAATAGGTTTTCTGTTCTCTGACCAAACGAAGTAATGAAAAAAACAAGAAAACAGGTAGGTATGTATCATTAGTCCGACAAGAATTGTCATTTTTCTATTTGTATTATAAAATGTAATCTTTGCCGAAATCTATAATAAGTAACCACTACTACTAAGCTAATTTTGTGTGAGTAGCTTCCTTTAGATGAGACGCCCAACTTTTTCCTTTATCAAAATTCTAGATTGTGGTAGCTAGCAGGGGTAGCAGGGATAAAATATGTCAATTTGACGAGCTTCAAAAATCAATTACTAACTGTTAGTTTTTTAATTAAATTTTAAGAATGTAATCAACATTATTATAAAAAATGTTTGTCCTACAAAATCTATGGTTTGATCACATTGTCCCCCTCCATCCAACATGTATCAATAACAAGGTCATACAAATTTATTACTAACAGCCTGATTTGTTCACTATTGCTTCGTTGAAATTTATAAGATTTGACAGCGACACTGTCCTATGAATCACGTGGTATCTTATCCTGGTCCTACGCTCGGAAGTTGTCAATACCACATTTTTTCATTACTAACTGTAAGACAAAATATCACATAATAGGCTAACTGTGTTCTCTGTCCAAAGGAAATAATGCCCCAGAAGAAAACAAGTATGTACCGTTAGTCCGACAAGAATTGTCATTTTTCTACTTGTAGTGTAATTGTAAATCCGAAATCTATAAGAAATAACTTCATTATCTACTGTATTAAGTACAAAATTTTATTTTAATATATGCAAAAATTAATTTATTTAGCATCAGACTCATCTGACAAATCTTCATCTCCGCTACTGAATTCACTATCGTCTTCATCTCTTTCATCTCCCTCATTTTCATTATTCGTGATATCTGTGTATACTATTTTTGCTTCATGTCTGACCTTTTACACAATGTTCTATACAATCTTCCGGTAATAAATGTATCTATCTAAATAATGCTCACATGTTGGAAAAAAACTGCTCAAGCAAATCTTTGCATGGACACCCTTATGGTCCACACCAACTTGGAATACATGATACACAATGCTCTGCAGTTAGTAATAAGGATTATTTCAGAGCGTAGGACCCGGATAACATACCAATCAATTTGTGGGACAATGTGGCTGTTAAATTATTTAAGTATTAACCAAACTACCATGAAATATAAGTTAGTAATCACTTTTTATGACCTCCTGTTTGCTGTGTGTTGAATTTTGTTACAAAAATATTTGTTTTATAATGTTGATTACTTCCTTAAGATTTGATTAAAAGGACCCACCGTTAATACTTTATTTTTGAGACTCGTTAAATTAACATACCTTATCCCTGCTACCCCTGTCAGCTTACAATCGAGAATTTTCGTATAGAAAATTGTTGGACGTCTCATCGCAACGAAGCTATACACGAACATTAGACTTGATAGTAATTATTTTTACACCCGCGTAGCGTAGGACCAGGATAACATACCACGTGATTTGTAGGACAATGTTGCTGTCAAATTGTATAAATATTAACGAAGCAATAGTGAAAAAATCAGGCTGTTAGTAATAAATTTGTATGACCTTGTTATTGGTACATGTTGGATGGAGGGGGACAATGTGATCAAACCATAGATTTTGTAGGACAAACATTTTTTCTAATAAGGTTGATCACATTCTTAAGATTTAGTTGAAAAAATAACTTAGTAATTAATTTTTGACACTCGTCAAATTGACATATTTCATCCCTGCTACCCCTGTTAGCTACCACAATCGAGAATTTTTGTAAAGGAAAAAGTTGGGCGTCTCATCAAAATGAAGTTACTCACGCAAAATTAGCTTGTTAGTAGTAAGTAGTGAAAATGGGCCTGGGATTCCGGACTATAACCAAGGCCTGTAACAAAAATAAATTGGAAACAGTTTTCCGGAGGACCGCAATTAGAATCTGCAGTGGATATCGCACAATATCTACAGATGCAGTCGCCGTGATGTCCTGTCTTCCTCCAACCGACTTGTTAGCGCTGAAGAGGGCCAAGGTATTCGAGGGCGCAGACAGAAATATAGCCAGAGAGGATCTCTACGCGGAATGACAGCAACGCTGGAATACTGGTGCGACTGGTCAATGGACAAGGACACTTATTCGAGATGTCCGACACAGTGGGTTGACAGACAGCATGGGGAGGTCGACTTTACCCTTACCCAGATCCTATCTAGACATGGCTGCTTTAACTTCTATCTACATAAGTACCGCATTGTAGACGATCCTAACTGTGAAGTCTGCAATACAGTAGATGACGGGTGCCACACTTTCTTACATGCACGCAATGGGCTATGCACAGACAAAAGTGCAATTCCACGGTAGGCCTGATTGTTACCCTAGCGAACTTAATCAACATCATGTTAACCTCTCAGGACAACTAGTTGGCCATTCAGGATATGGTAAAGAGCATCATGTTGACTAAACGTAATAGTATGCAGGTCAGACCAGAATAAAGGCGACCTGACATCCGCAGACAAGAAGACTGCTTATTGACCAGACACACGCAGCAACGAAGTAATGCTCACGTAGTTCCGTTGCTGTAGGGAGAAGAGGCAGCATGCAGAGGTTTTTTACTAGGTGGGACCCGCAGTCGCCGCAGAGAGCGGTGCGTGCAACTCTAACATCTTGCAAACATTAAGAAGACCATCATGTTTTTCCTCTGCGGATTAAAAAAAAACCTCATTGCATATAAAAATTTCGTCTTGACAGTAGCCTGCATTTTTGAAGCCTAGCCAAACCTGCACCTATTTGCATTCGAAGCAGAAAACTGTTAGAATAATTTCGATTAACTCTTAACTTCGATTTTTTTTATACAGTTACATATAATTCCATATGAGAATCGGCGCAGAACACATGGCGCATGACATTGTTTATATTCAGTGGTGCAACAATTGTTTTATCAATTCAAAATTGAATAATAGTATAATGCAAAATACAAGTATTTTACTTTACACCAACTCTCTTCGGAGGCATAGTACTTAGGTAAAACGTAAAACCACACAAAGATCAGAAACAAAACGCACAACTCGCACACAAACGATATTCACAAAACAAACAAACCGACGCTGCTCACAACAGCACCGATTAAACTATCACTGCACACCTAAATAACTATGACGTCAATGGCCTGTTTTCGGAGAGAATTATGGGTACTTGTCTTTGTCAACCGGATAACTCAAAAATTACCAACATGACTGTAATACACAACACAGAATTACTTTACTTCTTTAGGCATCTGCAAAGTCTACGATCATTCTCAGAATCGCGCGAGTTAGGGGGCTGAGCTGGGATGGAACTCTTGGTGATCTATAAATTTCTTTTTTTTTCTCCAGTTTGCACTTGCTTTTGGGTGTAGACAAAAATATTTTTCTGTCGCTGTTTGCCGTTTAGGTTCCTTTTTGCTTTAGAGTGTAGTCAACATAGTATTAAATCTTCAAATGTTTGGAGTACCAAATTTGTAATTGGAATATTGATCTATATTTTTTTCGGTATCATGAAAACTAATTCATATTAATGCAGCAGCTGCAGTACTCTGGCATTTAGACTTTGCCTTCTGGCTGCTCAGTTATAAATCGAAGTTTTTTGTTGTTGATTAGGCAGCGTCGACTGCTAAAGCCATTGGCTGCTTAACTTATCCTACATACAGAAAAGTGACATAAAAAACAATATAAAAGGGTTTAGACCACTTTCAGATCCTGAAATACAAGTTTGCTTGTCGTAGAAACGCTAGCAGTTCTTTAAATTCTGTCGGACGAGTTGAGAGGACAGTTTTGAGCTCAGTGCAAATCGAAGTTATTTAAATTATTATAATCAATGATGATAATTAACACCTAATCCCAACAATCATTAATTTTTACCTACAAATTAATAGAACTATGAAGAACCTAGTTTCATACATTTACTGTCTCAACAACACACTTCTGAATGGCATGTGTAAATATAACGAAAACTTGAGAAGTTTGAGAAGAATAGAGACAAAGATGAATTAATAGTATTTAATAAAAAATATATGTTCTTACCTCTGACTTCACTACATGTTCCTTGAACTCGTCCATAATTGTGTTGGATACGGTCATATCCTTGAACATGCCTTCTAATTTTGATGTGAATTGGCAACCACATTCCGTCTACAAAAAAAAAACATCTATTAAGTATTAGGAAATGCTCATAGCTGTTAAAAATCCTGATTTCTACAACAAATGAGTGATTTATAATTGATTTCTAGAAAGGAAAGACAATAATTCGTGAAGTTCTGACTACAAAGGTCTAGCGGACAGTTGACGATTGTATTTACAGAAAACTAGGCCTTTGTCATTTAGAGTGTCATAAAAACATTACGTAGCCATACCTTCTACAAAAGATGCGGGCTCATCTTTTATCGAAAGCTTCTGTGTGCTTTTCTCAAACATGCTATGACTTCATCAAAAAAATTTCTGGATTTTTCTGTGTATAATTTGTATCTTCAATCTGCCCTTTCCTGTAATTTCGTTTCATTACTTACTGCATTTATGAGAGCCCATTCCAAGATTTAATTTCATAATTTTACTGCAACGTCTGCTTCTGAAGGTTAGAAAATTTGAAATTGGCATTTAATGAAAGTTTCTATTTTCAAAATTTGGCTCAAAATTCATGAAATGATTTCAATTTGTGGCATATATGATGAAGTAACATGTGATTTGTACGCCTTCGTGAATTCTTCTGTACTTCATAGCATTCTGTCTAATTGCTTTTTCATTTGTGTTACATAAACATTTAAAATTATTAAATTATATTTTCGTACTAATTGCTCCAAAAGAGCAGAGAGCATTCAATCGCTGCTGATATTTCTGCTTTATAATTTTATGCATATACAAGATATTTTATAGGTCGGTATGTATGATTTATAAAATAAATCTGCAAAAAAATAATTGAATATACAGGGTGGGCCAATAGTGCGTGGACGGAAGATTGTGGGCTTACTAAGAAATATTTCAAAAATCGGTCACTTGATCATGGTAGGTACCCTTAAAGACTATAACGTAAAAATATTTTCACTTAAATTTTGACGTTTATACATTGTGATTCAAATCAAACTTACATTTTTTAGAATGGAATCCGCTATATATTATTGCATATTTCGATTCATTGGTCAATTCTAGTGTGACTTTATGCATCATACATGGAACTTTAAACGAACCGTTTAGGCGCAAATCACCATTTTTGGCATAAGTAGGTATCAGAAAAAAATTGAATATCGCAGCGATTATAAAACTTAGAAGGCCGTGGCTTTGTGGCACGACTAAGCATGAAATGCGTCACCTTAGTGAACTCTTTGTACTTGGAGAAATCAGTAGATTAATTAAGGAAACTTCAATCGCAGATAACTTAATTTTTTCAAATAGAAACGATATAGCATTCTCGATATCAATCTTTTTTTGTTTTCATTTTATTTTAAATTTTCAGTCCAGCCGGTGTTTTTCAACTTTCCTGCATGCAAGCAACCTAGCAGGGCATGAAAAATAAACAAAAGCCCGTTAATATGAAAGAAACCAGCTAACTTAGGGCCGGTTTCTCAATGGCCAGTTAAAGTGTCAGATAGGTATCTGCCAGATAACGCTGCTATGGATACAACTGTCAGATAAGATTTACGTGACTTCGTTTAGCCTTCAATTGTTTAAACAATTTATCTAACAGTTGCAGTTATCTTGCAGATAAATATTTAACTGGACATTGAGAAACCGGTCGTAAGTAGAATATGCAAACTAACTAGAGTAACGAAGCAAGAATATGAAAATTCCTTAAAACATATTAGCTCTAACCAGAAACAGTAGCGGTTACAAGAAGACTCAATTTTCACAGCCTACTAGCTATTTCCAGAGTCAGTAAAAAAATCTAATCAAAGAAAAACTTCTAGTAATTGTTCTGGAGGTAGAATATCTATATCTTCTGAATAAATTTTCACATTTAATATCATGAAAAAGTAGCCATTTCCGTAAATCAAAAGTAATGATACCTCTGACTGCCTGCAACCCTTCAAATTCTTCAGTAGGTACTTCTATTTATTAGCAAAATCACGCAAAATGAAACTAGAATTGCAGTGTGTTTGAATTGTATAACGTAATTTAATTTGTAGAAAACTACATGACATAAACACAATTACAACATAGCATAATTAAAAAATTCTAGCAATCATTTCAATAGATGTTCAGAATGCTCCAGTTAGAGATATCTTCACTTTTGACTTAACTAAACGGAAATGACTAAGTTTTTTATCTCATTAAATGCGAAATTTTGTTCTAAAGATGTTAGACTGTAAGCAAAAATCGCTGGTAGTTTTCCTTCTGTTTCAAAACTTTTAATCGTTTTGGAAAGTTGTCAAGCTCTAGTAGACCTCAATATGTAGTAGGCTGTGAAAAACAAACACTTCTGTCATACTGCAGCTTTTCATTGACATTAGATATCTTGCCGCTGTTGCATCCGGTTAGAAATGATGTGTTGTAAGGAATTTTCACGACCTTGCCTCGCTAGTCTAGTTCGTTTGCATCTTTCTACTAAGTTAGTTGGTTTCTTCCATATTAACGGGCTTTTGTCTATTTTTCATGGCCCGCTAGGTTGCTTGCACGCAGGAAAATTGAAAAACACCGATTTGACTGAAAATTTGAAATAAAATGAAAACCAAAAAAGATTGATATTGAGAATCCTATATCGTTAGAAAGGTAATCAATTTTACATTTGATTCTATAAACCAAAATAGGGATTCCGATTTGAAAAAATCAAGTTATCTGCGATTAAAGTTTCCTTAATTAATCTACTGATTTCTCCAACTATAAAAAGAATTCAAGTTTATCCGTCTAATCTAAGGTGACGCGTTTTACGCTTGAGTATACCGCAAAGTCACGGCCTTCTAGGTTTTATAATCCCTGCGATATTCATTTTTTTTTCTGATACCTACTTAGGCCAAAAATGGTGATTTGCGCCTAAACGGTTCGTTCAAAGTTCCATGTATGATACATAAAGTCACATTAGAATCGACCAAGGAATCTAAATATGCAATAATATACAGGGGGTTCCATTCTAAAAAATTTAAGTATGATATGAATCACCCTGTATAAACGTCAAAATTTAAGTGAAATAATTTTTATGTTCCCAAGGTTCCCTATCATAATCAAGTGACAGGTTTCTAAAATATATTTTAGTAAGCCCACAATCTTCCATCCACGCACTATTGGGCCACCTTGTATAACCTAAAGCAATAATAAGTTTGTCGATCGAATCTTTAATAACTGAGTTTGTTAACCGCCGCTTGATTATGCTTTTCTAAAAATGTGCCGATTTGCATGACATATATACTGAACATTAATACCAAACAACGCATATAAATAATTTCCTGTACCCACTTATGCATATAACGTGTTACCAGCACGTATCAAAATATCTGCCTCTGAGCAGTCCTATAATACAGGCGACATCACATGTATAAATAGTGTTTTGCAATGATGTTATTTTCTTCTGCTATTCATTTATAAATTTGAAAACGTATTTTAGAATGATGAACTGCCTGATGTATGATGTCCTATCGACTATTATCTTTTGATGAACAATTTTTAGTAGAGAAGATTTTGTCAGAAGAAATCACTTTCAAATCAGTATGTTACACCACCGCCATTCATACATGTAAAATTTATGTATCTGATGGCATTGTTTTGCAAATTTTGGAGCAAACAGTGATACAAAAATAACTTTTTTACTAATAAAAAAAGAACAAAATATGAGTTTTATCTATACTGAACATATAACAGACAAGCGCTACTGGCTTTGAAGTGCCATCAGGCACTTGTGAATGCATCTCTCGGCAAAAACAAAATTGTTAGCTGGGTAGAGGAGCACGTACAGTCGAAAGGCAATATTTTAGTGGACCGGTTGGAAAAAAAGGCTACCGAGACCAAAATCTTGAGGTCCCAGCCTCTTTGAGTCTTTCTCCGGAGCTATGATAATACTGTTGAGAGAGCACACCTGCAAGGCGCGTGGGATGGCAGTTCCGGCTCCTCAACTGCCAAGGAACTTTTTAACTACCCTAGTAAGTAGGTAGCTAAACATTACCTGTCCATGCCCAGGCAACAATTTGGAATTGCGATTGACGCTGTTACTGGACACTGTCAGCCAAGGAAACATCTCTACAATATATGAGGTTAAGTGATACGTGCATGGGATGTGAACATGAAAATGAGACTGTTGGGCACCTGTTGTGCGATTGTTCAGCTGTCTTATCAATTTGAGAATTCATGACAGCGTTTTGGAACGTGAACCCTGCATCACCGTGTCTCTTCAGTAGGTTGTGATCACTGATCACTCAGTTCTGAGAGATGCTTGGGTGAATGTACAAAGAGCCCAAAAGGCCTTAGAGCTGTGATCTTGGTAGATCGCTCTCCTTCCAATACAGAACACAGAACTAGTTGCATTGGATATGATCAACTTTCGTTTGGACGTTATTTTACGTATATGTATACAACCACATGTGACAAAATTAACTTGATTGAGCCCATCACGACAGCTAAGGGCATTCAAAATCCGTAATTTTTAATATGCATGCAACAAAAATGAAAAGCAACTATGAATAATGCCCTGAAGTGAGAATAATTAAATTTATTATAATAATTCATTTAGAGCTAATAGCCAAATTTTTCAGTATCTTCTTTATGTATACAGTATATTTAATTTGAACTTGAGCGTTACAAATCAATATCTCCTAAATTCGAGCCAAGTTTCCACGAATTTCCAATGTATGTACATATCCCTGTAATTTTAGAAGTTCTTGCAGGAAAAGGCGGATTAACAGTGTTATAATAAATACGCTTTGGTTTGATTTGAAGGCAAACACTTTTTTGATGTAGACTCCTGTCGTTTGAACCCCTCCGAATCAGCATATTATGTACTAGAACATCCCACTGCACCGATAAATCGATCTCAGACGCCTTGTTCGCCACAAAGACTAGAATATTTGGGCGCTCCAGATGATTAAAATGGACAGCGTGGAACGTGAACCCTGGAACACCCGAGCGTTTCGAGCACCATTCCTTATTCTAGTTGTGTTAGGTTGGTTTGGTCTAAATTCGATCATAGATAGCCCGGTAGCCGCGTTCAATCGATACATAAATTCAGTCGAATCACGCTCATCTAGAAAAACTGCCGTTCAGACCAATGCTTATCTAGTCGTTGAAGTGACCATGTATATGTCGACCAACATAAGAAAGTGTAGGTTCTCTATTTAACTTTCAAGAAGTGACCCATTCTTAAGTTGATTGAGGTATACCTTAACTATGAGCGGTGACCGCGTAGGAGAACTGGTCGGATGACTCATCCCATCAGTCGTCCTGAGGCAAAATTATCCATTATTAGTAATTTCATAAATTGTATACGCACACTATTGCATCCTACTGCGCAAGAGGGTAACAGCGGTATTCAGAAACCAGCGGTGGCGTGTCTCCACGTCCTCCAGAAAAGCGATTCTCCTTTTAGTCACTATATTTGCTCGAAAGCCATCCTAAGCCACTGAAAAGAACAGTCCGAGAAACAATAAGATATGAGTAGCTGGTTTGAATTATAAGCCCAATTATGAACAGCCTGATGTTGGTTTAAAGTTATTGTTATGGTATTATCCAATATTTGCTGCTGCTTGAAGTAGTCACTTGACCTTATTTATGTATTGTAGAAAAATAAAAAAATATATTCAAAAGACGCCTGTCTTGCGGATCAACATTCACAGATACACGTCAATGTTTGAAGACTCCCTCGCAAGAATCGGATGAATGATGGCTCCGTTTATGAGCAGCATGCGCCATTGAAAGCACTAGGGCAGGAGTGTATTGTTCGTCGCTTATTACTTACGTCGCTTACTTAAACTAAAATTAATTTGATGTTTGTGGAATTCAGTTTTTGAAAAACTCATGATCAATTTTTTTACAATAGGAGACGTAGCCAGCAGTTTTGCGCATGTTGCTTTATTTTGTGATTGATTACTTTCCGATTCCATTTATTAGCAGCGCTGTGCGGCGTTGGATCTGACCTTTCATGAACCAATGTCTACACACAAAGTTGCAAAATTAAATCATTCCAGTACAGACGCATAATTCAATTTTATTGATATAAATCCGCAGTCGATAATCCCAGATTTAGTGTGGTTCACTTTACATTGAAAAATAGAAATTTCACTTACATATAAAAGCGAGTATAAAAGGTATCGCACAAATAGTCCACATTCATACCCTATCAGATTAATGACAATCAAGTTTATTAAAACTCACGGTTTTCGAGTAAATTGCACTTTTCCGTTGAATTGTCTAAAATATGCACCTTCCATCAATATTTTTGCATTAATTCTTACAAATATGTGATTTTTATATTTTCTGTAAATACTTAATTATAGCAGCAAAAGTTTTTATCAAATGTTTTTAAATGACAGTTCCTAGCTCTGACGCCATTTTTTAGTGTTTCCTAAATTGATTTTTTTTTGTTTTTCTTTATTTGGACCATTGTGTATTTTTAATAACAGAGAGACGATAAACAATTCGGCAAGGCAAACATGTGATTTTCAACCTTGAGAAACATCAACTGCTCTGGTTATTAGCCGCAAACTTTGTGTTAACTTTTAAGTCTTGTGGAATAACCCTACAGCCTTTCAGGATTGAGCCGTGCTGGGTCAGTGTTTTCTACGCTTGGTGATAAGAACACCCGAAATATTTTGCGATGATTCCACGTGTTCAACCCAGCAGGTCCTCTATTTCCCTGGAGCGTCAAAGTGAAAGGCTGTATTAGCCTCAGGAGAGGGGATATAGCCCTCGCAATATAAAGTAGCATACGTTGAGAGGTATTAATGACTTCCTCGTCTGCATTCACAGCAGATTGCAATTACTCGCCCTGTCGGCCCTCGGACGGTACGGCACAGCCGATTGACGCCCGTCCACACCGATCGCAGGGCCAAAGTGTCATGTTGGCCCCCTCATTGGTGAGGCGCAACCACCAGAATCTTTTGACAGGCTTACGGGTCGCGGAGTGGAGCACAAACACCACGGAAACTTTCGGTATACCCCATAGCCAAGATTCAAAAGTTTCAACTCCATGGGATTGTCATCTTGCATGGAAGGTATTGGTTCAACACCGTCTCAAATAAGACTTACTGACTGAAAGCAAATTTTGCTATGACGACATCACACACAGAAACGTAGGTCGTTCGGATCCATACACTACGATGTACCTAGTGTATGGAGAAAACCGGTATTTCAGATTTGTCAACATACTTTATGGTTTATGAAAAATCATATACAGTAGACCGCCGATTATCCGAACGGCGATTAACCGAATCGCCAATTATCCGAATCGGTCCTAAGCGTAAAATGGAAAATTATAACCAAGTATGTATGCATATGATTTTTGTTTTGTTTTGTTCTAACAAACTGGAACACGCTGGAGTCCAGATATATCATCAGTTATCCTTTGGTTCTATGCCGTATTTATATTATGTCATGTCATCTCAGGTAACTCGCAATCCAACGCCTAGCTAGGGCCCAGCGAATCGACCCCGGTCCCAATTAATTAGATAATAGAATTAGATAATCGGCGTTCTACTGTATATTGGTTGTAACCAAAAAAGCAGGGCTTTCGGGAGTCATTTTGCACAAGATTTCCCCGTACTAAATAAACCGGTTAAATGACATTTACGGTGAACCCATTATTTGTGAAACAGCAGACACTGATACTCTAAAATTATTTATCTAAATAAAATGCTGAGCTTGTTGGACACTTGGAATGACTGAACAGTTTCCAAACAGATTGACCAGAAAGACACAGAGTGCTTTATACCATACAATATCTGGCGTGTTTAAAATTATTAACTATCGCAAAAAGTGCAAAACAGAACTGAAGACTATTATTAAGGACATTACAAGCAGATCCATGTGAAGTATCATATAATCCAAGCTTTATTGTCATTGAAATCTAAGCACGGTGATATACCGATAACAACTTTTTGTGAAAATGAATCAGAACAAGCAATAGCTCAACAGCTGGTACTAATTTTAATGATTCTTATGCATTTCCTAGTTTTGAAATATCCAAAACAGATATAGAGAATATAAAATATCAGATGCCTATGATCACCTACTTAGAAATATATTGTTATGTTCTAAAAAAATACAAATGTGATAAATATAAAACTAATTTAACTTATGCTGATAGTTTAAATGTTGATGATAAACATAATTTCATAAAAACATAGAGGTAAATTATTGTATCCTAAAGGAGTAATATCTAATATAGTAATGTTTCAATGTATAATTTTTAATAAAATTTTAAATGATGCAGAAACTAGGACGCCATAGTTTTTTTTTTGATGCTTCAACTGGACGATGCGAAACGATTAGGAGCCTCCAAACCGTCTAAAAACGAAGTTTAAGCTGTTTTTATTGTTTTAGTTTTTTTATTATTGCTGCGCCGCCACTGACACGTTTTTTCAAAAACAGACGCGTTTTCCATTCACACCGCGGCAGTAAATTCTGTATCAAAATTGCATTAAAATCAATTCAATTTTCGCTTTACGCAATATACATAGAACGAAATAAAGCAAAACTCGTATGTATACATCACAAAATTGGTTTCTGTAATAGGCAAGCCAACGTTCAGGTAAACTTAAAAAATGGAGTCAAGTTGATTAACTCAGTACTTCCCACACATTACGGTGATACCAGTTTATATTTTCCATTGCATGAAGCTATAGTCTGAGATCCCCTTGCAACCAAAACATCGCCCGCACGCTCGCAAAAAACATCCATCACAAAAACTCTCGTAAATAGTTTCTTGCATCTCTTACCGTAGGAACTAGGATCACAGTTTTTATTCTGCAATCTTCAACTGGTATCCTAATCACATTTCATGCCGATTTTCCGATATTTAAAAACCGATTTATAGCCAGTGTTTTTAAAGGACAATAAAAAGTGTTCCAGGGTTTCCTAACCACCCTATCCGAGACCCCATCCTACTTCAGCAGTAAATTATCTGAGATCCCCAGTACCAAACAACAGGCTTATATTGTACCACTACGAATACAACGAAATTTTCAGTTTCACAACCCCCATCCCCAAACTACCGTAATTTAACCCCTTCTAAAAACAAACTGAAAAATTTGTTGTATTCATAATAGGCTGTCCACTAACCTGTGAAGGAAGACCTAGCGACATAAATCACCTTTTTAGATCCATCCTAACATTGCCTAGCCTATTACCGAAACTAAGGGACTTAGAGTTTTCTGTATACATACCAGTATTTATTGCTTTAGATCGTTTTGTAATTTATAACGTGGAAACTATTAAATAGATTCTAATGAAATTTTTGACACAGTATTACTACCGTGGTGAGGATGGAAAACGGGTGCGGTTGTTAGAAATCGTGTCAGTGGCAGCGTAACAATAATCAAAAAACTAAAAATATGAAATCACCTCAACTTCTTTTTTAGATGTTTTAGGGGTTCCTGATCATTTTTTACCTTTTTTGGGTGGGGATGAAATTGGGGTGCTTGGGGAGTGGGGGGTTGTAAAACTGAAAAGTCTGTAGTATTTATAATCGGCAGTCCATTGACCTGTGAAGGAAACACATAAGGCATAAGACAAATTTAAGGGGGGGAGGGCTGCCGATGCTTGGGTTGCAAGGGGATCTCAGACTAAAGCTTCATGCTATGGGAAGTAATAAACTGGTATCACAATAATGTGTGGGGAGTACTGAGTCAATCAACATGACTTCATTTTTTTATTGTTGCTTCGCCGCCACTGACCCTTGGTTTGTATAACAGGCAACGCAACGTTCGGATGGACCTGAAGACGTGTATTATGACGTAAGGTCTTTCTTTCACAGGTCAATTATGAGTACAACATAAATATTTCAGTTTTAAAACCCTTCACCACCAACCACCCCAATTTTACACTAATCCTCAAAAAAAAAATACAAAATGACCAGGAACACCTAAAACGCTTTAAAACGAAGTTTGAGCTGTTTTCATATTTTTTAGATTTGTTTATTATTCCTGCTCCGCCGCTGACTTGATTTTTAGAAATCATCCGCATTTTTCATCCTCGTCATGGTAGTAATACCGTGTCAAAATTTCATTAAAATCAATTACATAATTACTGTTGTACAATAGAGAATAATCTAAAGCAATACTCGTATGTATACACAAAGTCCCTTGGTGTAATAATAGGAAAGGCAATGTTTGGATGGACCTAAAAATGTGTATTATGCCGCTAGGTCTTTCGCTCACAGGTCAGTGGATAGCCTATTATGAGTACAACAAATTTTGCAAATTTTCAACTCCCCAGCCTCCAACCACCCCAATTTCACCCCCACCCAAAAAAAAGTAGAAAATGATCAGGAAACCCTAAACCACGTATAAACGAAGTTTGAGACATATTTGATATTTTTGGTTTTTGCTAATTACTCCGCCGCCCATGTATCGATTTTCAAAGTTATAGTAGCATTACCTACTACGACCCCATAGCATGTAGGTGCCAAAATTCATCACAATCCATGCAGCGGTTACTGAGATTGCGAGGCTAGAAAAAGGAGAACAGACAGACAGACAGACAGACCGACGGAAATGAGTGACGTGGATTTCCGTTATGTAGACATCATAAAACGTCCAAAAAGCGTATTATCTCAAAATCGAACATTTTCGCGATTATAATACTCCCTTGACCTATCAGTGTGGGAATTAAAAACGTTTTAAATGTATATCATAAGCAATAATGGACTAGTATCATGATTTTTAGCTCTCACTGACTCATTGAAGTCACTGAAGAGAGCCTATGCAGAGCCTTTGTCTGTCCGTCCGTCTGTCCGTATACAAAAGATAGCCAAAACTACAGGTGCTAGAAAAAACTAAATACAGATTCGAAATCAGCATGAAATAACTAGTCTGGGTTTTTTCAAGATCGCTTCCGGTTAAAAAAAATGAGTTAAATTACGACAGGTAATTGACAACATATGATGTACGGTGTATTGATATTCCTGAAGCACAGGTAGCGTGGCCAAGCGGTTAAGATGCTAGGCACCAGTCCGAAAGGGCGTGGGTTCGGGTGCCGTGTCGAGGTCTTGAGTAACCAATGTTCAATGAATTCCTTTATGTGACAAATTAATAAAAATAACTATTCCACCATCTTGGATGGTCTGCCATGTTGGATTTTGAATGACATCACACAGCTTATCGTGTACTATCATCCAAACTAAGCGTGTACACAACATTTCAGCCCAATCGGTTGAAGATATTTGCTTCAAAATTGAGTAGCAAGATTCCACCCGAACGAAGATATGTACATACATACATCCATTGAAAGTTAAACAACAGTTTTTAAAATGGTGAATCGCACCTAAATAGTTCATACAGTATACATAAAGTCAGACTAGAATTGACCCAGTAATCTAAATATGTTTTATTATTGTGTTTATTAAACGCACTATATGCAAGGCATTGGTTTTAAAATGTAGTCCAACTCGATGTACATACACTCCCGTAGCCATTTTTCTGAAAAAGATCGTTTAGTCCGAGGCGTTGAGCTAGACTCACGATGCTACTGAATAGCAATATTCAAAAGAAAGAGTGAAATTAGCTATTCAATAGAATATCAGAAACAGATACATAAATCAATCTGCTTCTGAAATTCCCAAGAGAAAATACTGCAACTGTCAAATAAATAGCTTTTCCACTAAATCTGAAAAGCCATAACAACATTATATTTTTTTGGTAATAGATCAATTACAAGTGTAATATTAGCGGCAACCCTGCCGGCCCAGTAGCGCATCACCTTGTCCATCACACTTAAGCTCTCGATCCGTTCACATCGGACAACGACGGATACCACAATGGGGCCACCTCACGTTTGCATGTGGAAAATACATGGACAGCGACGCTCCGATGACGTGCGACGACGGAATGGAACGCAACAGACCATTGGGGCCGGACTTGACCCTACTTGATTTTTTCTTGTGGGTACAATGAAACAGAAAGTTTATATCTATGTGCCAAATACACACGAGGAGTTTATTAGCAAAATTATTCAAGTCGAAAATGAATTATGGAATGACAAAGCGATGATCAGTCGCGCTACGCAACATGTGTCAGTACAACAGCATGTTTGGAACACCAAGAAGGACTTTTCGAACAATGGTTGTTAATATTTTTCCCAAAATAAATGTCGTGACCACTAAGTATTTTGTTTAATTGCCTTCTCTACTGCCGGATTAGATAATAAAGGTAATATCCAAACCATCATAGCTTCTAAACTACTTTAAGATGAGTAGCTATATTTTTAGGAAACACCATGTACTATCGCTTAGAAATAAAAAAAATGTAGGTTAACAGCTTACATTTTTTGAACCAACTAATATTAAAAAAAAACGCAAAAAATTACATAATTATTTTCTTTTAACAATTTCTTTTGCCCTGATATGAAATTAAATTTGTAAAATGTTTACCATTAGTTTATGGTGTGCATGTTTCGCTATCGAATAATGCTTAGTTTGTGTTTCTAAATCCTCTACTTAGGTAGCTATGGCTAAATTAGTACAACACGCGTGCATCAATTGAACAAAAAACAAAATGGCTGCCATTTTATTATGGCAGGAAAAAACTACTTGTGAGGGGTGATTTGTCGATAAAAATTAACGTATTATCCAATCCCGATGCTAGACCGTCTTTAAAGTGGGGAATAAAATTTGCGAATTCGTTGGCTGTTGCCAATTGTAATTCAGGGGTACTAAGTGAATATACATTATTTGCCGTTTCCTTTATTATATATAAAAAAAACTAGGTCATAAAAGAAGGAAAAGGCTAAAATTATTAAGAGTTATGGCAACTTCCTTACTTCTCTCACCGCATTCTTCGCATTCTTTTGGCTGTTAAATATACGATGGCCACACAATGTTTTATCCCCTTAAAGGCTCCGACACCGATGACCGGACACATTGTATAACGCGAGCGCCTACTGTTGATAGCGTTGATTCCATCCCGGATTCAACCCAGTTTTGCTTTTTAAATTTCAACAGAGCGAGATGTTTACCTGAGGTTTTTACCAACCGAGATGGTGTCACGTTTGCCACTTTTAATGGCACCTGTTACGCAACCCCCTCGAAGCAGCCCGTTGTTTTTTGGCCCAATTTGACTTAAGAGCTGACGATGACAATGAGGCCAGTGCTTTGTATACATTTGCAGTAGACGCGTTAGAGCTGGTTTCTCAATACCGCTGTAAGTCTTTTATATTACAAAGTATGTGGTAGTTAAATACAACTATAAATGCTAGTTATGTCAATCAGTATGGTCTCACGATTTGGACACAGTATGTTAGCTTAAAAAATTATTTAGTATTTTTTGATCCATATGGAAAACAATCGCAGTTTTGATAAATCAGATATTTCTGAACACCTAATAAGACCAGGACAATAGCTGAGGCATAATTTGAGGGCATAACATATGTCACCACCTCGTAACAAATAGTAATACTAAAGCCTGCAAATTGAACTGTTGGTTCTTGGGCTCTTCGGTCGGCGTCGGCGCGCTCCGCCCATTTGCGTCGGCGCGCAATTGCGGTTTGACGTTTCGTCAACACGAGTAGCTGCAACCTCAGAAGCTGTTACCTGTTCTACGTGTTCCGAGATGCTGAGGCGAAACGGCAAGCCTTAAACAATACACCCTACAAATTTATAGATCATGCATCTGCTTTCCAGCGATCCGTAGCAATATGCAGGGAAATTGAACAACGTCTCACATAAAGAAGAGAAGTGAAGTAGAAAAAGTAACGCAAAAGCAAAGAACAATTTATAATTGGCAGCTTGGTACTGTATACACACTATAAGAGAGAACACACAAACCGAAGTACCTATTTCATAGATTATAAAAAAGTATTAGACTCCCAATAGATGGCTAACCAGAACTCAACAAATCTATAAAATTAACCCAGGTCCCTGACATTCCCTTACAGTCATAAGAAATGCAAACAGGCGAACCAACTTACACCCAGGAAGAGCACAAGACGACCATATCCAGACAAAAGAACTATACATTCAGGGTTGATCTTCTCCACTCACTTTCGTTCTGCCTCTGTGTAAACCCACTATCTAACGCTATCAACAAACAAACTATGGGTTTAATACCCGCCAAAATAAATAGCACAATATCAATCATCCCCTCTATATGGACCGACACCCTGATCCGCTTTGTGGGAGAGCACAAGAATGCAGGTAAAGAAGCTTTCCTTTTTAGAGCAGCAAAACGTGCAGCCGAGGAACTTAGTCTCACGCTCTACTACACGCGGAGGTGTCAGCAGACCGTTACGGAACTTGCTCCCGCACAATTAAAGACCCGCATTAATGCTGCTGAAGTCCAATTGCTTTTAAGACTTCACAAAGATGAGCCGATGCACGGAATCTTCTACAAACATCTAGAAGAGCATGGTTTATCTGAGCAGTAAACCTTCTCCTTCCTAAGGTCTACAGGGTTGAAGTCTGAGGCTGAGAGCTGAATTATAGCTTGCCAAGACGGTGTCTTTACCACCTTCGTATACCGTAGCAGGATTATGAGTATGGGCTCGATATCAGCTCTAAAGCTTGCCTGGAGGCGCCAGAGACCCTTATGCACCTCTGTCGGCGTGCCACCGTCCATCGACACAACGCAGCTCTACGCGTACTTTACTACCATCTAAGGCAGTCGTACGGTATAGATGAGACACCGGTGCTGCCATACGCTTCAGGGGACATAGAGTCCGTGGTGGAGAACGAGAGGTGCCGAGTTTACGAGAAGTACTCATTCTCCACGCTCGAGCTTATACAAGCAAATAAACCCGACATAGTCCTCCTTGACCACCAACAGGAGATGATGTTCGTTATCGAGTTCTCGGCACCTGCCGAGGGGAACATCGTCTGTGAGGAGGAGGAAAAGCGGATCAAATATCAGATGCTCCTCTGACAACTTCGCAGACTCTGGCCGGACTACACTGGGTCTGCTAGTCATGGTCATTGGATCCCTAGGACCACCTAGGGTATGAGGGATACGCTGCTCTCTGCACTGCGCAATATGTAGTTGTGTCGCACGGCGGCACATATTTTGGCGGCCAGAATGTAGAAGGCAGTCATCCATGGACCTCTTCGTCTACGTAGGATGCACGTTTTGCGGACCCAGTGATTTCTCACCTCACAGTGTGAGGATAATTCATTGGGTAATGGAATAGCAGCTCGGTGTGTTGAAGCGTGTGTGATTCTTTGATATCTTGCAAGGTGTGCCTGGTAGAAGCAAATGTCATAAGAAATTATTTGGTTACTTAAGACGCATATCCTAAAAATATTTTGAAACATACAGGGTGGAGCGGGAAAGTAGGACAGTGATCAACTTGATTTTTTAAATGGAACCATAACATTTTTTTAACCTTGTTTAGTGTCTATTATTAATCTCTATTCAACTCGAAAATATTTCTGGAATCGTTTGCGAGGTTGCAAAGTTATAATTCATTATCGATTAATTTCTGGATTCGCAAGGTCGCAAGTAATACGTTCAAATTGATATACCCCTTTAACTTTTTTCAATAATATCATACAGCTACATACTTGGATGTTGAGTGAATATTATTTTGGATGTTACTAACTAGGTGCATCTACAGAGTGTTTTCGGGAGAATTTTGAAATATGATAATTTGAAAGTCATTTTACTTTGTTTTTTAAATGTAACATCCTGTATGTTTTATTTTAAATCGATGTATCTACTAATACCCTATCTTGCTTGTAACATTTGGTTTTCTAATTTGGGTCATTGCCAAGTTATAAATTATTTTTTCAAAATTCCAAACATATCCCCGATTTTTATTAATAGAACGCACTGTATATTTTATTTAACATGGAAGTACTTCCTAGTAATGATTTACGGCGTGAACAAATTAACTTGTGTCCCTCAAATAATAAAACCCTTGTCAATGCTGATATACTATCTATTACAAATACCGAAGTAGAAAAAAGTACAAGAACGCTTAAATATCTCCAAAATTTGCACAGCTGGAGCGATAAAATTCAATACCTCGGTGAATAGTTCACTAAATTGCCTTGAGAAGGTTTCAGCTATCTCTAGGGGGTCTGATATTAGGGTATTATACACTGGGTTTCTAAGAGTGATTTGTGTGCTTTTAGAATTTAATGTTCTTTTAATATAAGAGTAAAATTTCTTATCCCCACATTCCAATAAATTATTTTCATAAACTTTTCTGGACTCGATAAGCATTCTTCTGAGTTTGTTGTTTTGGTATCTGTATGACTTATAATCATCATCGCTCTTAGTTGATCGATATTTATCCCACAGCTTCCTCTTCTTTTCAATCTCCCTAAAGTGGGTTGGGTTAATCCATGGCTTTTGGGAGTTCTTTTTTACACTTGTCAGTGGTATATATAGTAACCTTTCTGACTAAGTCCAAAAAAGTATTATATGCGAGACAATCAGTTGTGTTTGTTAGATCGGATAGCTGGATGACGTCGTTGTTGATGGCCGCATAGTCTGCTTTCCAAAAGTTCCTTTTTTCCACTGTGTAAGAGTAGTTTGTTCTAACGTTCAGTTGAATGGTAGCAGTTAGAACTAAGTGATCACTTAATCCAATGGGCGGATTAGACTTTAATGATGTCACTAACTTCTTATCATTAGTGAGCAGCAAATCTAATAATGACTTCTGATCATTTCTAATTCTAGTTGGAAAGGTAACCAGCTGTTTGAGGTTTGATTCAGTATATGAGTTGAGAAAGTCTCTAGCTTCTATACTGTTCTCATTTAAGGTAAGAGTAGCCCAATTTATTTCACGATAATTGAAATCTCCCAATATTACTACATTACCTTTCTCCTGTGACACTTTATGAATCAACTCCGTTAGACGAGTGTTGTCAGGAACGCCAACAATCCCTGGACGATAAATGCAACCAAGGAGCAGACTTTCATGCTCAATTTTCAGTTCAACCCAAATGGACACAACTTTAGAATCTACCTCACTTTTGTATTTGTTGCATAAGCAGGCATTTATCTTAAACCCATTTAGCTGTAGTCGGACATAAATTATTACCCCCCCTCCTTTTTGGTTAACTCTATAGTGTGTGTAGCCAGGGAGGGCAATAAGCTGTTTGTTTTCTTCATTTGCCCATGTTTCTGTTACTAGTATAACGGTTGGTAAAGAGATTTGAATTGCAAGACGAAATTCATCCAATTTGGTGAACAATGAGTTTGCATTTGTATAAAATAGTGAAATGTCACACAACTGTGATATCTTTAGTTTTTTGAATCTTGCTTTGTCTGTTTGCTGTTAAAGAAGACTATTTTAGGGACTCTATTGAAGTAGCGAATGGTTAAGTTTTGCTCCCCAGCTTGCTTCCGCCTCTCCAACTCTGTGATGACCTGCTTGTGGTGTTCTCTCTGTTGTTTGGTCAGGTCAGGCTTTATATACATATTTGAAACATTTGTAATTTTGCTTTTGCTCTTTAAGATTTCGGTTGCTCTTTGTGTTGATGTGAACATTACTTTAATGGGTCTTACTTTTCCTGGTTCATATTTTCCAAGCCTAAAGAGTTTGATGTCATCTGCGGTGTCGGAGCATTGTCTGAGAGTGTTTTCAACTATAGTTTTATCCTTATTTGTACGTGCCACTCTATCCTTTTCTGCGGATTCTGCAATTCCAAACATTAGGATGTTTTTCGATCTTGTTTGTCTTTCTTGCAGTTCTTCAATTAGCATCTCATCATACTGGGGTGTACTTGTGTGTTTGGAGTCTGATTCTTCTAATTTCGCGGTTAAAGTTGCTAATTGCTGCTCTAACTGTACCACTTTGTCCTGTAGTGAAGATATTTTTCGTATTTCTATTTCCATGTTGGTAATTTTAGATTGGAATACATCGGCTAATTTTGCATTTTCTTCCATTATTTTGGACATGTGGGAATCCAACCTTTCATCTAGGTACAGTCTGATTTTTTCAAACAGAGTATCAGCTGAAACACCATCATTCATGCTTACATCATTTGCAGCCCTTGGGTTGTGTTGTGGGCTTTGAGGCAAGCAAACGAAGCACTTAAAACGTTTGCCATCTGGTAGCTTCAGTTCTTTCTCATACTGCTTGATTTCTTCTATTGTAATATTAGCACAGTCTCTATGCATCCATTTGAGACAGTTCTGGCATTTAATGGAGTAAGTGCCATTCTTCACCACCTTCATACACTTAATGCAGCTTACAGAAGTCATGATGTGAGTATAAATACTGTGGCACTGATGGATTGTTTTACCTCGGGAAATTATAGAATGTACGCCACTGGATGCGATGGTTATCGTGTCCGTAAAACAGGAAAAACTGTTGCCACAAAAAGTGCCTATGTGTGCGACAAAACCTCCTAGATTGATGCTCTTGTTTTATTTAATCACTTTCCATATGTGTAATTGTAGATTTTTTATATTTCACAGGATTCCTTGTCTCTTTATCAGCATTCAGGTATGAGTTACAATAATTATTTCACTCTTTTACTAGTTAATTTCTTCAATTATTGGAACAATAAAACTGACATATCTATTCACAACACTTCCACTTTTTTGCTCTACTTATTTTTGATGGAATAAATTGCGCATGTCGAATTAGTAATGTCTCAAAATTTCAAAATTGAGTTTCTATTAACTAATCCAGTACCAGAATGGTTAAATATCTCCAAAACTGCTATAACTGGAACGAAAAAGTTGAATATCGGGAGCTTTTTCAACTGCAGAATTAAAAAATGCTAACATCAGTGTTATCAGATTTACTGTTAGGGCATTCCATTCAAAGTTATGACGTGAAACGTAAAAGTAGTTAATCTGACAACGCTGATGTTAGCATTTTTGAATTCAATTCATGTTCAAAACGCCCCAAATATTCAATTTTATCGCTTCAGCTGTGGCAGGTTTGCAAATATTTAAGCGATCCGGTACTGTTTACTGAAAAAACGATGTTGCCGTATCTCAGTAATTAATTGATAAAAAATTATGAAATTATAAGACCTTAATAAATTCGACATGCGCAATTCAATCAAACAAAAATGGATAGGTCATCCTATTTAGGGCCGGTTGTACAATGCAAGCTTAAGCTTCGGCTTAAGGTAAGCCGACGTTAATCCACGTCAGTGGCAAAATGTCCGTTGTACAATGCTGGCTTAACCCCCCACTCCAAGCTTAACACGAGCTTACGTAAGCCGATGCTCAACGCGAGCTTAGCTGAGGTTTAAACCTAACCTGATATAAAAATGACATGATTTGTCAAGGATGAACCTTCAAATTGCTTGTCACTTTATTAGCTCAAATTTTTTGGAAGATTTGTGTCTAATTTAACAAAGAGAGTGAATTAAAGAACAGAGACAAAAACGGTCGTTGCCAAAATTTGACACAAAATGTCATAAGTGCCTAACCAAAAAAGGTAATTTTTCAGATTATTATGTCAGTACGTATTGCTTCATTGATGCCAACTGTAGTGAATTTCATTATCAAGGTTTAACTAAGCCGACGATTGTACAACGGGTGTCGACTTTAAGCCTGAGCTTAGCTAAGCTTAGACTTAACAAAGCTCGTGCTAAACCCGCATTTGTACAACCGGCCCTTAAAGTAACAAAATTATGACGCGTAACGTAAAAGTGGTAAATCTGGCAACATCGCTGCTAGCATTTTTGAATTCTGCATATTCAAAAACTTCAAGGTATTGAATTTTATTGTTATATCTATGGCAGTTTTGGAGATATTTAAGCGTTCTTGTACTTTTTGCTAACCCGGCATAAGAAATAGATATCATATAGCATGGAAAATTTTATTATTGTAGAAACACAAGTTAAAATTTGTTCACGTCGTAAACCATTACTAGCAAGTACTTTTATGTTACATAAGATATACAGTGCGTACTATTAATAAAATTCGGAGATATGTTTGTTTGATATTTTGGAAAATAATGTATAACTTGGCAACGCCGCAAATTCGAAAAAAAAATGTTACAAGGCAACATAGGGTATTTGTAGATACTTCGATTTAAAAAAAAACCAAGTAAAATTACTTCCAAATTACCATAATTCAAAATTCTTTCAAAAACACCCTGTAGACGCACCTAGTTAGTAACATCCAAAATAATATTCAACTGACATTCAAGTAACTAGTTGTGTAATATTATTAAGACAAGTTAACGGAATATATCAATTTGGACGTATTACTTGCGACCTTGCAACTCCCACAATTAATAGAAAATAAATTATAACTTGGCAACGTCGCAACCGATCCCAGAAATATTTTCGAGTTAAATAGAGATTAATGATGAACACTACACGAGGTTAAAAAAGTGTAATGATTCCATTTAAAAAAATTAAGTTGATCACTATCCTACTTTCCTGCAACACCCTGTATATTTCAAAATATTTTTAGGATATGCGTCTTAAGTAACCAAATAACTTTTTTATTTGACATTTTCTTCTACTAGGTACACCTTGCGAGATATCAAAAAATTAGTCACTAAATGGACACCCTGTATACCGTAGAACCCCGATTATCCGTGCATGGTTTATCCGGGCGGCAGATTTTTCGTGCTCTATTAAAAATCGATTAACTGTGCGCGGATTATCCGTGGCCAGCGGAGTGACGGCCAGAGGTTGGTGTATGAAAGTGTGAATGCGCCGTGCAAACCCTGGTTCGTAGTATTTATTTGGCAACTTAGAAAAATGAAGGAAAATATAAGAAACAGATTTGATGAAGCCCAAAACAAACAAAAATTATTAGTGATTCATCTATTATCATTCTATTGGCAGTCTTCGCCCTATCCATTTATCTGGAAACAGGTCGTCTAGCCATTACCGAAGTTGTCCGAGCACCTCCTGATATTTGGTTCAAAAATTAGGATACTTAAAGATTTTTCCAATTTTCTCGAAAACAAATCGGACATCAAAATAAGGGACTTTAGCGTACGCTTGAAAAAACTATGACTCGATACCTCTTTACATTTAAAATTTTTAAGGGGATGACCCTGGGGGGCAGAGGGTACAAGCGGGTGAAGTAGTTTTTGGTTAATAGTCCCCCTTGACAAATCTTTTGACATGTCGCGACGTTTTTCGTTTTAATCAATGGTTTTCGATAACTCCGAGGTGGAAAGTTTCCAAATGAACACCCTGTATGTATTACAGTCAAAGATGGTATTTCGGTCTTTAACGATATTGGCCGGTCATTGTAGTGAATGTCTTATTACAGCGGGATGTCTTGATAATGACTGGCCAATAGCGTGAATCTCCATGTAAACTGGGCAGTGTTGATAAACTGGGAATAGATTTACGTTTTTACGAGTTCGCCCGGGCAATCTCGTTAATGTCCGCCTAAAGAGGGCTGTCATGATTTGAATCAAGTTCCAGAATGGAGTCCTCAAGCAAAAATTTACACGAAGCGAATTCAATCCATGTTTGGAAAAGCTTTATATTGTTGGAAAACCTCAGTAACGATATTAAACGGAAAGAAATTTTACTTAGAGAAGGTGGATTTTCAAATTATGTATTGTTTTTATTTTTTGTTCGCATGATTGACGTATCACTTGTACTTTTTTTATATGAATAAATTCTATTCTATTCTGTGAGAAAGTATACAATTTTTGGAAGCCAAGGATATAAGCGCTGCTATAAGTAAGAGCGGCTGAAAAACAAAAATGTGCGTGCCGTAGCAATGACAAAATCTGCAATTCAAAGTGTCACGCTTCATTACAGCGTTGTAATAAAAGTGCTTAGTGAATGCTTTAATCTAGTTTTTATAGACAGGTTTTAATATCTTAAGTATCATATTTAATGATTGGGTATTTTTTGACATTGTAAATTTCCTTCCGATTTTTTGTGGAGCGATGAAAATATATATATTTTTTTAAATTTTCGTCATATTTTTTTCAAATAGATGTCCTAATTTGTAATATCAACTTTGCCCATGGATTAATGGTCGATGTCGTGAATGGCCGGATAAAGATGCAAAAACTAAAATATTTCCAACCTTGTCCACGCAAATTCAAGGAGCTCCACATCATTTAAGGTCAACCGTCCCAAAAGGAATCAATAAGAGACCCTTAGACAAGGAAAGAGAAAGGACGGAACGCGCGTCTGCCATCTCTGTTTCCAACAAGTACCAAAAAAGTACCAAAACGCTAGTCCCGGTGGGACGGAACGCGCGTCTGCCATCTCTGTTACCAACAAGTACCAAAAAAGTACCAAAACGCTAGTCCCAGTGGGGACTTAAAGAACACATAATACCTATAATCTTATTTATATTTATTTATATGTTGCTTAAGCATATATATTGAAAATCAGATAACCAATTTGGGGTGTATTTCTATTCACGTAAGCTACAACAGATTTAAAATTCTGACAGCTATTCGTTTTCGGTCACAGCTAATTCATATGGCAAACGGGCGTGCGGTATCCCCTCTCTTTCCTTATCTATGAAGAGACCAAACGCTGGACAATATGGAGAAGGAGAAAACATACATTACAAGAACCTGCACTTTAATCAGAACTCTAAACCAGACCACACACAAATCAAAGGATAACTAACATAAATTTAAAGACCAGCTCATAAAAATTCTCAAGAGAAAACTAATCTTTAGAAATATCAAAAAAGCTATCTCCACATGCAAAGACAGGCTGACCATACCTGTATACATACAACAGTGAGACATAGAAATTACACATATACAGTCACTTCACAGAATCGCTCTCCCTCTTTCATTCAACCTACGCAGCAGACAAAGTCAATATAGTCACCCCAAAAATTAAACACCACAGCTTGTCGCAGAACCACTCCATGGAAAACATACGCCTAGACACCACCAGACCACAATAATGGAAAACAATCTTACACCTGACTGGAGGTTGGGAAACTCTTTCTAGAAACAGGAGGTTTCATGCTTATGATTCAAGACAAAGTAATTGTGACCTAAGACTACAAAAAGTATAAAGGACTAATCCATAAGAGACGATAACTACAGAAAATACCACCAACAAAAGAATACATTGCAAGCGCATGCAAAACTTAAGCAGGAACTGAATACTTAGCTCTAGACATAACTATGCAGCCAAAGTGATACATCAAGCATTATCCCCAATAAACAAACTAACAGTAAACAAAACATACCCCCTATTACGAATGTAAACCAACATCGAAAATGCTCAATAAACTATACTAGGTCCTCAAAATACATCATGACAAGACAGTCCCAGGCTCGGTTTTTATTCCTATACAAGGTTACCTATTTGATACATATTGCAATTCCCAATTTCATTCATTCAATTTCATGATATCAGTCTCGGGTCTCGCACCAACCACACTCAGACAACACCAACAAAAATGATGTCTAAACGAATTACACAAAACATTTCAAAAGTATTGTAAGATCCGCCCTCAGTACAGATCAATAGTGCAGATATTGACTGGGCATAGCCCGTCAATACATGATCAAGCACAGCCCGTCAATACATGTTCGCGCCGCATTATTGCGAGATGAATTTAAAACAATATGACCTCACACAAACATCACTCACCTTTAGCTTAGAAATCATATTTTTCTCCCAATCGTCACTGACTGATTTATTCAGTAACAGTCGTTTCGCTAGATGCTGTTTGTAATACCTCTCAAAGACATCTTTTTCTTGTAAGAATCGGAACAGCACCATTGACTTATCTAGGACCAACTCAATATCTTGCTCCGACATCTGTTGGAGAAAAAAATACTTAAGTAAACTCCTCCATCCTCCTAAAACGTTAAAACGGTTCAACTCAAAGCGTCTTAAAAATGAGGTTTAACGTGGCTTAAAACCGGTTTTACATGCCGTATAAACAGAGAAAATGGTTCAACTTGTTTTAGATGCAGTGTTGCTAACGACCACTTACAAATTCAAAATCCGGTTTGGGAAATTCAAGGTTGATGTTTGTGACAGCTAACCTTACTTCTAATCTATTTTGTGTTTCTAATATCTAACCGTTTAGATGTCAAATAACCTGTCGAAATCTAAGTTCTCATAAAGTTGCAGAAAAAATGTGGAAATTTACGGGAAACATTGATTATGACCAGTTTTAGGAGTGTACAAAAATCGTGCCTACGAGTGTGAGTAAAGTCAGCGTAGCAGATGCGGAATATAAAGATAAGTAATCAAGGGATATATCCAACACCCAATCCATGGCGGATGTCGCTTGGTTGATGACCGTATACAAGGTGATTGATACCTTCCACGGATGATAGCCAGTTTATTTGTTTTGCATAGATATTTGTATATAGCAAATAAAATATAACATAACAAGGACAGCTTTAATAAAATAAGACACAAGGCAGATACGGTTATTTACACTTTCTCATTGATAACGCCTTTGGAGAAAAGTGAGGTTATTTTTCTTAAAGCATTTTCATTTTGACATTTATGTCCCAATAAGTGATATGTTGGCAGCACTCTTACTATTTTCAATCATCTGATTTAAATTGGTTCGCAAAATTGACGTGTAAACCCTCAAGTAATGCGGTTTCAGCTGAACCGTTTAAGGATACGTGTAAATGTAGTGAATGTTGAATATTTTAACAATCATTTCATGAATGCATGGAGTTATGAAGAACGTATCCTGTAATTTATTTAGAATATAACATAAATTTTAGGTGTTTGCCAAAGATAAAGTGAATTCGATTACACACTTCATAAATTTAAATACTATGTCTCCCGGTATATTTTGATTATTCGCAAATTCGATGCTCTAAATACAAAAAGGTGGATTACCAACCAATGGAATTATAAATATTAATCGGCAATAGAACAAATATCTATATTCGAGTTCGATAGAATTTTACACGTAGTTTAAAATAATGTATTAATTCCAAGACATATTCAAACGCCACGATTACTTCTCTCTAAATTCATCTAAATAATGAACTATTTTTTCTTGTTTTCAATGATTTGACTGTATTATTTGACGCAATAGCCGTACTTTATACAAAATAGGAACGCAAATATCAAGTAATGCCACAACTGACAGTTTGCTTACAAATGCTTGAAATAGTTTTATTGTACGGTCGCAGACAAACATTTATGTGATCCACTTCATTACAAATGTTATATTCATAGATGAGCTGTAATATACAACTTTGTACAAATCTAAAGATCTAAATCTAAAAATCTAAAGTCGCATATAGAAATTCGTTCTAGCCTCACGAGACAATCGCTAATAATGCGACGGATGGTTTGTTTGATGACCTCACATTCATATGAGGTATGGTATCAATGGTATCACGCAGTACCGTGTAAGAGTTTAATAGCCATTAAACCGCCGAGATAACTTCAAAAATCTTCAACCACAGCATTTTTTCGCCAGTGTGAAAGTGGACTCGACAACCGTATTACAACGTGCAGCCACTAATTATCTACAGTAAGAACATTAGTTTATGACTAATTGTTTATTATTACAAGATCTTAAAATAATTAAAATAAGTTAAAAAATACAAAGGAAAATGAAATGAGACAAATGAAATGCAGTTTGATGAGTAAAATCTATTATCATTTAAACAAAAACTTTCCAGCACGGATTTATCGAAAACCATTGATTAGAAGAAGAAACGCCGAGACATGTGAAAAGATTTGTCAAGGGGGACAACTTTTTAAACAAAAACTACTTCACTCCCTTATACCGTCTGCCCAGGGTCATCCCCTTAAAAATGAAAAGTGGTATCGAATAATATCTCGTTTCAAAGGTATGTCAAAGTCCTTTATTTTGACGTTTGGTTTTTAAATCGGTCGATTCGACAAAATTCGAAAAATCCTTATGTATCTTAATTTGTTCAAATAGAAAACAAAAACACACGAAAATATCGCTTTTTATTGCAATAATATTCAAAATGTTGTGCGTTATTGCCCAAACAATGATTTGGGCGATGTTTAAATTCCTGTCGGACAGTTGTAAAAACATGTTGTGGGATATCATGGCTGCTCTTCGATGATGCGTTGACGAAGGCGATCAAAACTTTCAGGCTGGGAAATAAACAATATATTTTAATTGGCCTCAGAAAAAAGTTTCTATCAAAATAAATACATTCGTTAAATTATCATTAATAAACAATGACACAATCACTTTGTTTCTTAAAATGCCTGCTCATAATAGCCCCATATATTAATTTTTGGGGGTACTGGGTATGCCCTCCTACAAAAGCATGAGGATTTGCATTGATCCAGTACCTGCAGTTATACTTGCTAACAAATGCATTCATCAGTGAGGCAGATATTCTTTACATGAATGGTATTACCATTAATCGCTCTAGTCATTTCCTCACAAAACTCAACCAGCCGATCGAAATCGTCTTCGGGTTAACTCTTGCACTATTTTCGTTTTGAATGGATAAAATTTATGGACTTTAGTAACTGTGTGTATAGAGCCAAATGAAATATCAGTCGGATCCACAATTTTGCGTAATGGCGTATTGGGATGTATGCCAAAATGACCCAAAACTTCAACCTGAACGGCTTCATCCAGAACTCTGTTTTTTATTTGCAATAGATCCAGTATGAGTAAATTGCTTAACGAGCTTACCGGATGTCTGGCGTTAAACGAAACGGCAGTTTGCCGAGCACATTGGACACCATAAATTGAAATCATATCTACGGTTTTTGCCACTGTTCATCAGGAATTTGAACATCACTTATATGATTTTGACCAATAACGCGCAACATTTTGAACAATTATTGCAATAAAAAGTGGTATTTTTGCGTGTTTTTGTTTCCTATATAGGGTGTTCCAAAAAAAGTTGATCCTGTCTCTAGGATAGCTAGGAAACTGAAAAATAATTGGGGTTCGCTTAGTAAAAATATTTTGTAACGCCATCCGTATTCAAGATACAGGGCGTTGAAGAAAAAAGAATTATACACATTTTTTACGATTTTGCCGAAACTACTGGCAACATTGTAATGAAATTTCACACGAATATGTCTTGGAAGCTAGTACATCCTATGATTTTTTTTATACCTGACTCTCATAGAGGGCGCTAGTTACACGGTTCATACCAGATACCAACATAACTTTTTTGAGGTTAGATTTACAAATTAAAATTCTTAGGTGAACTTAGGCATCATTCAATTCTACACCAAAAAGGTAAAACTCGATACTGTGCACCGTTTTCGGAATATTTTTTGATTTGAAAATTATGGAGTAATAACCGATGCTGGTACGAAGTAATGTGAAAGTTGTTAATTATTATTATTACCTATGATTAATTAGTATGTATTATGTGAATGGTTAGTAAACCGACGTTTCCAAATGCATTATGAAATGCTCGGCCGTTAACCGGGCGATTAAAGTTAACCGCCGCACTATCTAACTGGGAAATCACTGGGTGATTATGAAATCGGGCCTTAAGGGGATGACCCTGAGGGGCAGTGGGTACAGGGGAGGGAAATAGTTTTTGGTTAAAAAGTTGTCCCCCTTGACAAATCTTTTGTGGTGTCTTGGCGTTTTTCCTTTTAATCAGCGGTTTTCGACATATCAGTGGTAGAAAGTTTTCAAATGAACACCCTGTATATAATATAATAGAATCTGCCCACTTACCCCTTTTACACCCTTTTTCAGCTTATCATCGATGAAGAGCGACAGATATTCGGGCGACTTGGGATTGAGATTTAGAAAATGCTCAAAATCGGAGGCTATCATCTGCTTGAAAATCTTGTCGTTGTTGAAGGAGTTCTTGAGGAAGTGGTCGAAGCCATCCTTCAGGTCAAGCAGCGACTGGACGAACGTTATCGCATTCGTCGCCGGCTGATGTTCCTCTTCCTGTACCAATGCCTTACCTTGTTCTCTAAGATACTGGCTCACGCAATCGGCCATCGTTTTTAGGCCGTCCGTCACGCGTCCGAATAACTTATACATGCAAGCCAGGTCTTCAGTCTTCTGGTGTTTTAGCATGTGAACAACTCCCGAGTTCTCCATCTGAAAAAAACATTTGTTCAATTTTGTCTGTACTTCTGTACGGTACTTAAAACGACTACCATTTTCGGATGTTCACAAGAGTGGCTAGTAGATGACATTATTTTTTTCATTTTTCGGAAGTTATTGTATTTAAAGGTAGAATAAACTGTTTTAAGAGTGGACACAAAAATTAATAATGTTAGGGGGTGGGTTGGCTCAGTGGTTAGAGTCGGGGGCTCGTGACCGGAAGGTCCTGGGTTCGATTCTCGTTAAAGGCGGACATTTATTTCTGGTTTATTCAATAAAAATAAATATTCATAAAAAAAGCTCAGCGAGAATCCCCATACCCAAATATGAAGTTTATATTATTGCATCAAAAACATTTCAAAAAAGAATAATACTCCTTTGACTCTAGCGTAGCGAACGAACGTACGTCCTTAAATGTTTTTCATGTCGTGCTCTATCATAATCGATAATAAAAAATAATGACACTAGACTCTTGCCGTCAATAAGTGCAATGTCTAGACTTTTCGCGAAATGACATACTTTGGAATGTATGACAGTCTTAATGATAAGGCAGTGCGTTATATACTGCAAAATTTACCTCTACTATTGTTTTCATATGCTTCTTGATCAATTCTTCTTCTACAACTTCTACAATACGAGGCTCAGTGGATTCATCTAGGTAATGCTTGGCTCGATCCGACTCTTCATTGATGCGAGCTTCTACTTTTTTTATGTACACAGACGCGCTATTTTCGGCCAAAAACCTTTGACTTTCGACCTGAAGTAGAAAAAAAACTATGAAAAATTCACTGAAATAGTATTTATTTTTTGATGAGTTCTGCTGGCGTATTTAAGATTATAACATGATCAGAGATCTCAAATACTGAAGTTATAGTATAATTTCTATCTTATCCATTCTTTTGCATATAATATATCGAATTGAGGTGAAAATTCGTCGACTTATATTTGGATCCAATCACCATACTGTTTTTGTGTTCGTAGTATATATTCAGTCTTTCTCCATTTTTAGATAGTTTATGAGTTTTTACTTCCCACACCGATAGGTGTATTGTGATCGCGAAAATTTTCGATTCTGAGATAATACGCTTTTTGGGCGTTTTATCATGTCTACATAACGAAAATCTATGTCACTCATTTCCGTCGGCCTGTCTGTCTGTCGGTCTGTCTGTCCGCGTTTTTCTAGCCACGCAATCTCAGTAACCGCTGCATGGATTGTGATGATATTTGGGCAGCGATATGCTGTGGGGTTGTAGTAGGTAATGTTCCTATAATTTTGGAAATCGTTATACGGGGGACGGAGTAATTAGCAAAAAGCAAAAAAATTCAAATATTCCTCAAACTTCGTTTTTAGGCGTTTTAAGGGTTCCAGATCATTTTCTACTTTTTTTTGGGTGGGGGTGAATTTGGGGTGGTTGGGGGGTGGGGGGTTGTAAAATTGAAAAATTTGTTGTATTCGTAATGAGCTGTCCATTGATATGTGAATAAAAAACCTAGCGGCTCAAACAGCTCAAACTTTGTTTTCTAGGCATTTTAGGGGTTCCTGATCATTTTCTACTTTTTGCGTGGGGGTGAATTTGGGGTGGTTGGAGGGTGGGGGGTTGTAAAACTGTAAAATTTGTTGTATTCATAATGGGCTGTCCATTGATCTTTGAATGAAAAATAGAGCGGTATAATACACTTTTTACGACCATCCGAACATGCCGCCTTGCTTATTATAAAAACCAAGGGACAGAATTTGTAATGTATACATACGAGTTTCGTTTTTGATCATTCTATATTGCGTAACGCGATTATTGAATTGATTTTAATAAAATTTTGACACAGTATTACTACCGCGGCGAGGATGGAAAACGCGTATGTTTTGGAAAAATAGTGTCAGTGGCGGCACAGCATTAATGAAAAAACTTAAAATATAAAAACAGCTCAAACTTTGTTTTTAGGCATTTTAGTGGTTCCTGATCATTTTCAATTTATTTTGGATCCGGTAAAATTGGGGCGGTTGCGGGGTGGGGGGTTGGAAAACTGAAAAATTTGTTGTATTCATAATATTCTGATACTGACCTGTAGAAGAAATACCTAGCGACATATTACATTTTTTTAGGTCCATCTGAATATTGGCTTGTCTATTACAGAAACCAATTTTGTGATGTGTACATACGAGTTTTGATTTATTTCGTTCTATATATATTGTGTGATGCAAAAATTATTCAATTGATTTTAATGAAATTTTGACACAGAATTTACTTCCGCGGCGAGAATCGAAATCAAATCTGTTTTTGAAAAACTGTGTCAGTGGCGGCCCAGCAATAATCAGAAAACCAAAAATATAAAATCAGCTCAAACTTCGTTGTTAGACGGGTTGGAGGCTCTTGATCGTTTCACACCGTCCAGTTAAAGCATGCAGAAAAAAACTGTGGCGTCCTAGTCCCTAAGGAGGGAGTCGCAAGAAACTATTTACGAGAGTTTTTGTGTTGGATTTTTTTTCGGGCGGGTGGGCGATTATTTAGTTGCAAGGGGATTTCAGACTATAGCTTCATGCAATGGGAAATAATAAAATGGTATCAACATTATGTGTGGGAGGTACTGAGTCAATCAACTTGACTCCAGTTTTTTAATGGAAGGTAATTTTTGGAAACCATTACAATCAAAAATCCCTCGACATAACAATACCATTATTAAACGGATAGATAATATGGTTAATATAAATGTGTTCCGCCATTACATCGACAAACTGAGATATAGAAATACAATCAAAGTTTTCGAGAAAATCGTATCACGACTCCACGCAGATCACGCAGATGTAACGCCATATCTTGATTATTTATCGAGTGATTCACCACTTTTTGGACTCATTTTATAGGGGAATGACTGAGTATATCAATTTAGGTAAAAAGACGATATCTCACAATTTCAGAGGCTAAATAAATTAACCAACCCGGAAGAAAAATGTAATAGGTCTGTTTCGATTAATTTCAAATAATCTGAAAAAAGCCTTATTAATGCCTATCTATAAAGACAGTTTATAATCTGTACCTAAGGCAATTTGCCTTCCAATTACTGCGTGGTGATTCGGAACGCGCTGCCGGCTGTCACGCGTTGGTTAGATTGACATTGACGTGTGATAGAAAAACCATAAACAAAATGTTAGAACAGTGCAGGAATGTAATCATTCGATGAAGTTCAGATAATGTATTTATTTACTACTCATATATTATTCCACTATTTTGTTATTTGTAAGAGAATGAGTGACTTTTCATAGATTAATGCAACTTCTTAATAGTTGCTTCTTTGGCCTATAGTTCATTCCATGAATCTAAGCTAAAGGTGTTGTTCTTTGGATACCCGGGGCGATTCATTTTTGTAGTACTAAAATCTTCGGCGGAATAGGCCTTTTTTAATATCACTAATTTTTAAATAGAAGAGTAGTTGGTATGTAAATTGTCTTAGGTACACATTATAAACTGTTTTTATAAATAGTCACTAATAAGGCTTTTTTAGATTTAAAATTAATTGAAACAAATTCATTTAATTATCTTTTTCGGGTTGGTGAATTGTTTTAGCCTCTGAAATTGTGAGATATCGTCTTTTTACCTAAATTGTTATACTCAGTCATTCCTCTATAAAATGAGTCCAAAAAGTGGTAAATCACTCGATAAATAATCAAGATATGTCGTCATTCAGTTGGTTTTTAACGTACTGATAAAACACGAAACACTGGCACAAAACAAACACAGATAACAGAAAACATCCAAATGCTGCTACTGACACAACAAGAAAAATGATATTTTGACAAAAAAAAATAAATAACAGAAAACTTCAAAATTGCATAAGCATAACAAATTGACTTATATTTCACATAGGGACAACGTCGCCAAATGTTTTGTTGAAATAGATGCGTAAAATACCTAAGAGGAGATATAAGAGAGCTGTTTGCAATGGTTCAGCTGTACGTTTTTTTTACTATTAATTTTTTAATTGAAAAAATATAATAACAAATAACTCAATTTTCCAGTACACAATTATCAAAAATGACCTTTTTTTAATAAATTCGCTGTCCTGATCAGCCTGTCTAAACTTATTCTAAAATCTGGATCGATACTGATCTACAATGAAGTTTTAAGAAAACGAAAACCATACTTTTGTGTTAAAATTATTAATACACAGAATCAGAGACGGGTACAGCCAGAGCCTGGCATTAAAGAGACGGTACAGTTCTGAACGTATGATGAATGAATCCGATTTAAATTCTTCAACTGTTCAGGTAAGTTTACATATCCTGTCCGATATGAGCGGCTTGACTGCGGATATATAGAGAGGGCGCTAGACGTAAGTGAGTATGCAAAATGTGACTATCAAATTTTGCCAACGGATTTGATTACAGAACTAATCAAAGATTAAGAATGTGGATCTTGCCGGCCAAATTTTTGGTCCATTTTTTTTTGTTGACCCCCTCTACTCCTCTACTCTTATTCGGACAGGGATTCTATTGAGTACATCAGGCAAAATAATTTTAATAAATATTTTCGTAATAATTTACAGTTTGTTCTAATGGTAAAAATCAGAATAGAAAAACAAAATTAAAGTTATAATTTTTAGACTTTTATTAATAAAAAATGTTATACAATGTGTCCGGTCATCGGTGTCGGAGCCTTTAGGGAAATGAAATACAATATTTTTTATCGACAGATCACCTCCCCCCCCCCATAAGTAGTTTTTCTCCCAGCATAATAAAATGGCAGCCATTTTGTTTTTTTTAATCGAAGCCTGAGTGTTGTACTAATTTAGCCATAGTTAGTCATGTAGAGGTCCTAAAAACACAAAAAAATGTCATTAGATCGCGAAGCACGTAGTACCATAAACTAGTGGTAAATTATTTTCCAAATTTTATTTCATAAAAGGGCAAAAACATTTCCGTGTTTTTACAATGGGGTATTTTCCAACTTGCTAATATTGCCTGTTTAATGGCTGAAATGGATTGCTTGTATCTAATTTGTAATGATGGCAGTGTTTGCTCAATTTTTTTCTGCCCACGTGGAGTAAAGATAGACTTTGAAATCATCCCTTTGAAAAGAGCTCATTTAAATCTGTTAAACCTCTCGCCTAAGAAATCAACCGATCAAAAGTGATTTTTATGCCGGATGTAGATAGGATGTGACTATTTTAATTTGAATTGGGCGTAGATTCAAGGTTGTCACGTTGTTAATACTTTGCATAGTTTTTCTATAAAGGATGTAAACTTTATTTTATGTTTATTTAGTTTCCCTCTTTTTGTAGACTGTAAATGTTATATTGCACAGCTATTCCATTTTTTGCATTGTTATGTAATTAGAAGTTTACTCTGAGAATGTTTCATAGTTACTTTTCACAATTTTACTCGTCATTCGGCAACACTCGTCTTTAACAGCCTGTCACTAGTGTCATGCAGACATACCCTCCCCTGGTGTCACGACTGTCACGGTATCTCATTTAACCAAGACAGATCATGAAATGATGTAAACGAACATCTGTCAATATCAATACGAAGCGGAGGTTATGTCTGTAGATGGAGAAAAGGAGGTCAGATGACAAGATACAGTCACATTCTAAGGATAGCTCCACGAAAGACTTATTACGTCACAGCTTTGGCACGAAATTTTATGTTTGAACTTTGCAGGTGCTTTTAAGCCACTTCGCGTTCACAGTAAAAAGTAAAAATGTTAGTTACATGGTTTTTGGGGACGTAACATCAATATTCCGTCATAAAATTTTGTTCGGAAAATACCCCATTTCAGCGTTTTCAAAAAATCTGAACTGTTGAGCTACAATGTTTTTATTTCTAAGCGATAGTATATGATGTTTCCTAAAAAAAATAGTTGTACATCTTAGTAAAGTACTTTAGAAGGTATAATGGTTTGAATATGACCCTTTATTGAGAAGGCAATAAAACTAAATACTTAGTGGGCATGACATCCGACTGACGGCAACTGAGACTGGATTCTTACTCCTGAAACCCTAAATAATAATAAAACACATCTTGCCGTCAGATGTTATGGTTTCTTCCCGCTCCCTTCCCACGCCCCTCTTCGGCCATACAGTAAGCAAAGAGCGCGTACGCATTTAGTGTGTTTCTACTCCGTTGACATAAAGACGTCGTTTTTCAAGTCTGTCTTTGAATAATCATAAAATAATAGTATTTTTGTGATTTTTTTGTGTCTGTTTAAAAAAACCATAAATGTGGTACAAGCTCTCAGCAAAACTTAAATCTAAGTTCTTCTCAAGTTTATATTATTAATGGTATGGTACTTGTTCACAAAATTTAGTTAAATAAGTTCAGTACTTTTGGAGATTTTGCAGAGACATTCTTAATTTTTTTTTTTGATTTTTTACTTTGCCTAGCGTTAATAGAATAGATCTAATATTTGAGGGATATGATGACATCTCTATGAAATTTTTGGAGACAAAATTACGGTGTAAAGGCCAGATCATTAAAAGTATCATAATTTCCTGCTAATTGTACAGCTTTTTTTGCTAACGCTCCTAATAAATTGCAACTCATTCACACAAGTAAAAGAAGACTGCGAGATCTATACTTATGGACGATTCGACGATCCAACTGAATGTTTAAAGTTTCGGAGGTACTTGAATTACAATCAAATCACTTAGAAGCTGATTCAAAAATGTTTTCCCACTATTTCACGTAAGGAGTCAATCTGCTCATATTATAATAATCAGCGCTGATACAGATGTATTCGTCTTGGCAGTTTATTTCTGGAAATACTTAACAAACATTGGGTTGTCTCGGTCTATGGTTTGACAGTTCCCACATATTTTCTAGGGTGTCATGTGGTTTCTGAATCCCTGGGTGAAAGCATATTTTGTGATATTTAGCCAGCATTACATGCTATAAGTGGTTACTCGCAGGGAGCTTATTTGCAAAATGGTTCCTGTCGGAAATGGATAACGGTATGACAAAGCGATGATCAGTCGTTCTACGCAACATTTGTCAGTAAGAGCAACAGCATGCCTGCAACACCAAGGAGGACATTTCGAACAATGGTTGTAACATTTGTTTCTTTTTTTCCCAAAATAAATGTCATGGCTACTAAGTATTTTGTTTTATTGCTTTCTCAACTCAACAATAAAGGGTCATATTCAAACCATCATACCTTCTAAACTACTTTACTTAGGGCTAAGATGTAGAACTATTTTTTTTAGGATCATCATATACTATCGCTTAGAAATAAAAACATTGTAGCTTAACAGCTCAGATTTTTTGAAAAAGCTGGAATTGTAAAAACACGGAAAAATTACATAATTATTTTATTTTAGGAATGTTTTGCCCTTTTATGAAATAAAATTTGGAAAATACTTACCACTAGTTTATGGTCTACATGCTTCGCTATCAATTGATTTTTTTTTGTGTTTTTAGGTCCTCTACATGACTGACACCCGTATGCACCGTTTGGCGATTCTAATCCTAGTTCCCTAATCGCGTTTTGCTAATCTTTGGCATCTAGCCATGCACCGTCAACAGATTAACTAATCCAGATTAGAGATACGGCAAGGCTGTGTTCGCGAGATCGTTTTGATAGTGACAGTGTCAAAATTGTCAGTTTGCGGTGCATAGTAAACAAGTAGTCTAATCCAGGTTTATGTAACTAATCGCGCAATTGACTTACGGTGCATACGGGTGTAACTATGGCTAAATTAGTACAAGACCGATTAAAAAAAACAAAATGGCTACCGTTTGATTATGGTGGTTTGTCGTTAAAAAAAATACTGTATTTCATTTTCCTAAAGGCTCCGACACCGATGACCGGACACATTGTATAACATATTTTTATTAATAAAAAATTAAAAATGATTACTTTAATTATGGTTTTTTTTATTAAATGAGAATCCAGCCCAACTTTTACCATTAGAACAAACTGTAAATTATTACGAAAATATTTATTAAAATGATTTTGCCTTATGTACTCAATAGAATAAGGGTAGAGGAGTAGAGGGGGTTAACAAAAAAAAATGGACCAAAAACTTGACCGGCAAGATCCACATTCTTAATCTTTGATTAGTTCTGTAATCAAATTCGTTGGCAAAATTCGGTACTCACATTTTGCATACTCAACTACCTCTAGCGCCTGCACTAACAGGTCCTAATCCTGTTTCTCACTTCCGTTATCGTCACTCTTGGAAGATAATGAGGTTGTTAATTGTTCTGCAGCATTAATAATTCGTTCTAGAAGTTCCTCCACTGAATTTAATGGGGTTATGTAGACCAGGGACTTCATGTGGTCCCATACATAAAAGTCTAGCGGCATGAGATCGGGGCTTCTTGCAAGCGATGTAATCGGTTTTTCAAAATCATCAAAGAACAATATATTCCTAAAATAGTTCAAAGGATCACCCTTTAAATTTTTGCCGCGTGGTTAACAAACACCCTACATAACCAAAGTGGCTTCAGGTGCTTCAGGCCCTCGTATTATTTTCGCTATATCTATGATATAGAAAATAATTATCACCATAATTACTATGTTTACACGTCTCCTTAAACAGCTTTTATTTTGAAACGCTTCATCTGAAACCGCATTAATTGAAGGTTTACGCGTCAATTTTGGGAACCCATTTAAATCACTTGTTTGAAAATAGTAATAGTGCTGCCAACCTACCACTTATCGAATCAAAAATGTCGAAATGAAAATGCTTTAACAAAAAGAACATCACTTTTTCGTATCGTATTAAAAAGCGTTCATACATAGGTTTTAACTAAAATGCTTTACAGTAAACCGTTTTCAGGAAAACGTGTAAACGTGGTAAATGAGAAAGGGAAGAGGCACTACACTCCGTCCCCGAATTTAAATTCTGGCTATGCTCCTGAATGTAGGTTTTCAATTCGACATTTATACCTTTTTGAGGAGTATCGTACCTTCCACCTATTTATGATGGTATTAAATTGGTGCCCGTATTGAACTAAAACAAGTGAAGATGTTATTCATTTTGTTGCATTTTAGCTTTATTATGATGCCCTGACAGGCATACGTCGAATTACATTAAACCCTGTATACCGGGGGATATTCACGCACAAGGCAGTGCCTTCTTTGAATGACCTTCATTTATTCATGTAGCTTTTAAGATGAATAAATAAATAAAATATGTACCAGCCGCGCAACTGTCTACAACTAGGGAGGTTCGCGCATCGCATCAAGCGCATCCTCCTTATGACGCAAAGTATCGCAACCGCCTCAGTCCCATTCAGACTGTGGTTGAAAATACTGTTGGTTTGACATAGTAGGATTAGGATTTCCAGAATTCGTTGAGTGGGCCGCTGCGTCGCTGTACGCCATACAAATCCAAAACTATTTTGGGAAAATTTTAGAAATTTTCCGTAACTGATATTTGTCAAAAATTTGAGATTATATTCAGGAGCTTGCAGTACATTCATCTCTCAGATTTTACCTATGAGTATACTACTCGACTTTTGTTTACATTAGTTCTATAAGGACAAATTCAGCCGAACTCATAAAGTGGTCTGTTATTGTGATGACTATATATTATATAGAGACCATTGGAATATATGCCTCACGATACTGCGGTTTAAAATAGTCTATTTTCTGTTCGTTGCTACATACTGGCTGAATATGGACTAGAACCCTATAAGATAACAATTTAATTTCATCGTCTATTTTCTTGTATTTCTTCTATTCGCACCAACGAATTCAAATAGGTTAGAAAATACAATGCCCATGCTCTAACAGGCATGTGAGTGTTCCCAAGATCCCGTTGTTATTATTTACTGTGTTCACAAACACCATGTTATTTTTTACAGAAATCCTCAGTATTTAAATCTTGTGGAATTGTTTCAAATAGTCTTTTAACACTTACGTACTGTTAAAACTCAAAATTAACTCAAAATTATAACAATAGGGTACTTGCAGAGGTCGTGAAATCGTCTCGGGAGTATACATAGCGTAAAGAAAACCATATCAAGAAGCAGTAGGAAACAAAAAAACATGATTATACTGACGGCCAAAAAAAGATATTTGCAAAATAAAAAAAGGATATATTCAAATTTTTCCACGTGACTTAAAACAAAGGCTGACGTCACAGGTATCTTATCGATATCGACAATCGATACTGCTACAGCGCAGGTCAGTGAGATTCAACTGCAAACTAGTGATGATCTGAATTCTTCAACAATGCGACTCAATTTATTGATACTTAAACATATTTGAAACAGGCAATTAACCCACTAGTATTTTCGTTGCAATGCATGTTTATATCTGATAGGTATCACAGTTCATCCTGTTTGTGACCGAGATTCGCAACTAATAGAAGCCATCATTTTATTTCGGCGCATCCCATTATGAATGAATCCAAAGATAGAATTTAATTCAAGCCCATCCCTACAAAGTGAATTAGTAATCTAGCCTAACTTTTATTCTTTTGACTTTTGTATACTTTGTTACCTGATACTTTAAACTAGCTTGACGTCTATTTGATAGGTATCAGCTGATGAAGAAGTGTATCTCAAATTTAATTTTTTACTAGTGGTGTTGATTGGCAATCCTGCGATCAGGACCGTATTAGTAATATTCTTATTGAGTATTTGCCAAAAAGTAATGACTATTGTTGTAAAGAAGAAATTGCTTCATTATCCAGAAATTCGCAGCAAAAATGGTTAGTTAAAAGAAATAGATTATTTTATTGATTTGTATATTGTTAGAGGCCATCACAATACTCCTATATTTAGCAATAAGGACGATTCAATGGATAGCTTGCATCACTAGTGGGATATCTATTGGTTGAAACGTACAAGGTACAATTGGAGAAAAGTATAAAATAAGTACATGGAGTAAGATTAATATAAGAAGGCAGTTTAACTGAAGCTTAAGCTAAAAATGCTTTTATCTTCATTCTTACCTCATTTAAAGTGTACTCAATCATCATCATTCAGACCGGCCATACTGATATACTGAAAGACACGCCGAATTTTTCGAGAAAATGTAAAATAAGCATAGACCTCAGAGCATAGATGAAAACGCCACCAAGTGTCAATTACTTATTATTAGTAATGCTTCCACTCAATACAGCCCTGCATTCCTTCAAAGCTTAAGATTGATACGTCATGACTCAATCTGGGGTATTTTTAGTTATCACTAGCCGAACAGCTGTTCGCTGTTGACACGGCTGACAGTTTAAAGTATCGGGTAACAGGGTATACTTTTGTGTGTGACTGTGTTTTGTGGTTATAACGATCAATTACAAAATGTTAGGTTAGCACTGGCTATCGATATCGAATATCAATACTTTACATCCCATCACTATAGGATATCACTGACGTCAGAGGTTGTTTACGCGGCATTTTCCGGCATTTGAAATAATTTTTGGAAAATCTCTCACAGCCGATTTAAAAAAACCAAACAAGTGATTTTGTCATGTTTACTAGGCTCTAAGGAACGCGTAAACGACATAATATTTTTTTTCTGCAAGTACCTTATTAAGCCGAAACGATCAACCAAAACTAAGTTGCTATTTTTGGGCCACTATAGTAGTGCTATTATTTTGATGGTTCTTTACCTGCTATCTCGTCGTGGGTATACAAAGGGTATACGGGTTTATCACCAATTCAGCGGTCAGTGTGCCAGCATTACCCAGCTGCCGCTTTAGAATTGCGGGGACAAACAAAATCCTCATTTACTTCTTCTAACCTATTCGAATTCGTTGATTCTCACCTCAATTATATTCGGACAATATAATGATAAAATAATAAAAATAGATTTCATTGGTTTACCCTACAAATTGTAGTTCATAATTCAAAAGGCAAATAAACAACTACCAAACCTGAATAAGTAAAATGACTACATTACCCTCAAAATTTACTACAATTTCAAGGTACACAAGGTCCGTTAAAACAATTGAGGTTTTGAATCAATTTTTTTTTTGTCATAAATCGAGAGATCGTATATAGGTTTTATAATAAAACTGTTTTTGTTTTCTTTTTTTTGCAATAATTCAAAAGTTATATCAAAATAAAAATGGGTTTTTGAATCGGGTACCGAAAACATGCCGACGGCTCCCGAACCCGTGTGACGTAATGATGGCGGTTAAGATGCTCCTTTGACCAACGACATCCTACATTGATACTAGATTCTAGATTCCCAGCCAAACGTGAAAATACTTGCTAGTAACTAGTGTATATTTGTTGCAATATAGCCGATGAATGAAGTTTGCAGCTCAAGACGACCTCTACGATCGAAATAAATATCTTTTTGAATGTTTGAAATCAGATTACAGATTCCAGTAAGTAAGTACCTAATCAAATATGTGTTATTGAAACTGTCTGGTGCATGTTCGGCTGGCCTGGTGGTTAGAGTATTGGCTAATGGATCCGTTGGTCTGGGTTCAAACCTCAGCCTGTCCAATTTTTTTTTTTATTTTTTTTTTTTTATCAAATAATTCATTCATGTGCTTTTTGCACTTATTATGTACATTTTTTTCTACGATCAACATAAATATATTTTTGAAACAAATTCTATCAGACATATTACTTGCACTGCATAGTGCAAAAACTAAGTACAGGACGCGGTGGACAATTCAAAAAATCAGTTCAAATGGTGTTTGTCCGTCAATATCAACCGCCAGTATTTTTTTTAAATGTAATAGTTGGTTAATAAAACAAAATCCATTCATTTTTTAAGTTTTTAATATAAACATAAAGTAAGTCAAACTAGCAATCACAACAGTCTTCTGTTTATCACTTGGTATCTTTATTTATTTAACTTTGAGCAATGAAGCTTAATAATTAAATTTTCATAAAAATTTAACAAATAAAAATATAAAAATGCAATGCAAACAAACAAAACTTATTTTTCTATGAGTTTCAATGTTATAATTATCTTCTTGACCAAAACTTAAAATAATTATTTTATTATTTAATATTATTATTGATAATAAATACTTATACGATAAATAAACTATAAGTATAATTATTTTACATAAGAGCTAGCACTTCAAGTAAACAAAAATAAAACTATATTTTTTAGTCCCGAACATAGAAAAAAGTATAAAGTATCTAGGAATATATTTGGACTTACGTTGGGATGTACATATTAATAATTTATTAAAAAAAATTGGATTCATTTCATATAAGATGAAGTTACTAACAAATATTTTAACAGAAAAGCATCTACGTACAGTAAAGATAATTATAACATTGAAACTCGTAGAAGAATAAGTTTTGTTTGTTTGCATTGCGTTTATATATTTTTGTTTGTTAAATTTTTATGAAAATTTAATTATTAAGCTTCGTTGCTCAAAGTTAAATAAATAAAAATACCAAGTGATAAACAGAAGACTGTTGTGATTACGAGTTTTATTTTATGTTTATATTAAAAACTTAAAAAATGAATGGATTTTGTTTTATTAACCAACTATTACATTTAAAAAAAATATTGGCGGTTGATGTTGACGGACAAACACCATTTGAACTGATTTTTTGAATTGTCCACCGCGTCCTGTACTTAGTTTTTGCACTATGCAGTGCAAGTAATATGTCTGATAGAATTTGTTTCAAAAACATATTTATGTTGATCGTAGAAAAAAATGTACATAACAAGTGCAAAAAGCACATGAATGAATTATTTAATAAAAAGAAATAAAAAAAAATTGGACAGGCTGAGCTTTGAACCCAGACCAACGGTTCCATTAGCCAATACTCTAACCACTAGGCCAGCCGAACATGCACCAGATAGTTTCAATAACACATATTTGATTAGGTACTTACTTACTGGAATCTGTAATCTGATTTCAAACATTCAAAAAGATATTTATTTCGATCGTAGAGGTCGTCTTGAGCTGCAAACTTCATTCATCGGCTATATTGCAACAAATATACACTAGTTACTAGCAAGTATTTTCACGTTTGGCTGGGAATCTAGAATCTAGTATCGATGTAGGATGTCGTTGGTCAAAGGAGCATCTTAACCGCCATCATTACGTCACACGGGTTCGGGAGCCGTCGGCGTGTTTTCGGTACTCTATTCAAAAACCCATTTTTATTTTGATATAACTTTTGAATTATTGCGAAAAAAAAGAAAACAAAAACGGTTTTGTTATAAAACTTATATATGATCTTTCGATTTATCATAAAAAAAAATATATTTTTTTCTTTATTCAAAACCTCAATTGCAACGAAAATTAAGTAAACTTCTTAATTCGATTATGCATGAATATTTCTCACCCAGTTATAGTGCCGCCTACAAAAATGTATCCTCAAATATGACCCCCTCCCCTCCCCGCAAGAGCAAAATTAAGAGGTGGCAACCCTAATCTGGACACCCCCAAACCAAGTCCTGGATATGTGCCTATTCTCACCCAACCGTATTGTAAAATGTGATGCAGAGATGTTAAAACAGCCTACGCAAGGTCACGTACAGGGAATAGTAGTCAGACAAAAAGTCTGCGTAATTTCATCAGGTGACGAACCGCTGGTACATCAATCTGCTGTAGTATAAGCGCTGAGAAATATAGTGCCATGTAAGTTCAAATATTTAACTTATAATTACATTTTTTTCTCAACAATATGCTTTCATATCATATAAAAATATATAATATCATGTTTCAAGAATATCAAAATCGCGCTTATTTTTTTGGATTAATTTGGCTTATTGTTGTTAAGTAAGCCAATAAAAATTAAAGCCTGAGCAATTCTGAAATGATTAGCACTATTTGTGTGTTTTCTAGAAAAAATTAAAATATTGGTTACCTTGTAAAACTCCGCAGATTGCTGCAGAAACGGTCTCTCAAAGTCCTCCTCATAGACATTACGCGAATTTATTCCAAGCACCATCAACATCTGACAGGCATTCTTGATCGAAATTCTATCTACTTTCTCGCCTCGTCTTTCTCGCATCACCATGTCCAGCAACGTTTCCCGCAGGTGATCTCGGATACAGCCGTATCTCACAACCTGAAACAGTGAGTGAGAGATTCACATATATCCAAGAAGAGTTCCATAATATCGCTTTCTGCTTTCTGGTTACCGAGTAGGTTATTAAATTCAAAATGGCCAATTATGACCAAATCGCTTGACGCCACTAACATTTATGAGCAAATCAATCGCTTGACTACACTTTTTGTTTTTTATGGTCAGCCCCCCACAAAGGCTGAAAGCCTATGGCGCTGAAGAAGCGCTGCGAGAGGATAAGTTCTCCAAACGAAGGAATGCTTGAGGAGACTGGTTCAGGGAGTAGAGACCTCGACCTGGTAAGGTTGGGCTCGCAGAGCCTCTCTAGTGTTCCTCATTCGAACAGCCTTTAGTTTTATTATCTGGGAGAGCTCACTCGAACATCTTCCGTGGTAGAATCTGTAGAACAGGGATAGATCAGTCACCCTTCGATGTTCCAGGCTGTGGAGGTCCTTTGTAAGACTATGCGTACCGATAAATCTAATTGTTCTCTTCGGGATAGTGTCCAGAAGCTTTAGAGAGTACTTTGGAGCGCATCCCCACACATGGGAGCAATACTCCAGCGATGGTCGGATCTGTGCCTTATAGAGCAACAGTAGTTGCTCTGGTGTGTACAGCTTTCTACAGCGGAGCAAAACTCCAAGCTTCTGTTACATGTTATTGTTGAGGTTGATCCCCAAAAGCTTAACGGAAGGTGACTCGAATATGGGGTGACCCTCCATTTCCACAGCTGGTAAGCCAACGTGAGACTTCTTTGTAAGTGTTGTTGCCTGAGTTATTTGTACGTTGAACTGTATCTGCTAATCCCCACTCAACAATTGATTTGATATCTGCGTTGATCTGTGAGGCATGTTACTGTCGCCGACGTACCGTGTCCTGGGATGATAGTGGCTTGCCTGGTTCCATGCACGATATTAATGTGCTGTCGTCTACAAAGCTGTAGATTGGATTGGATGTTATTTCCAGCAGCTCGTTGATGTACAGCAGAAACAGTGTAGGGGATAGGACAGATCCCTGAGGAACACCGGCGTTTATTGGAAATACGTCTGATGAAGAGCCTTCGACTACAACAAACAGAGATCGGTCGTTCAAAAAGCTTTTCAGCCACTGGCGCAGGCCAGGTGGTAATCCATAAGCAGCGAGCTTGACCAGAAGTCCCTCATTCCACACTCTGTCGAAGGCTTCGATATGGCAAGTGCAACAACACGGGATTCACCATGATTTTCTATTGCTCTGTTCCACAAGTAAGTGACGTAGGCGAGAAGGTCACCCGTAGACCTGTGCTTACGGAAACCATACTGGCGATCATTTATGATGTTATTGTTGTCCAGGTATTTCAGGAGCTGTGTGTTAATGAATTCCTTTGTTTTCCCATTTGACCTGTGTCGTGATTCCCAAACATGTTCGCTGAGGGCAGATTCTGATGTTATGCAATTTTGATGTTCTTTGATTCTACAGCATTTGCCACGCACAATAGTCATGTCTATCGTTTTTTTTATTAACATTTTTTATTCGTTTGTTCTGTTACAAAGAATAGTTCTAATAATAAATAATCAATTATTATTGATCTGATCGTTTCAATTGTTTTAAAGGCGCTGCTGATATTATATTTTTAACACGGTTTTATTAGCTTCACCTGTATGTTTGTATATTTGTAACGGACTCCTTTGGCCTCGATTTTGGCCCACTTTAATCGAACAGATTTAATTTAAACTTTGTACACTTTTAAGGAACCGGTGACAATACACTAATTTCATAGGTTTGTATCATTATCTTGATCAGGATCTCCAGAATTGAATTAATTAAGGGTGTGCTTTATTTGAAGATTCGATATAATGGTGATGGTGCCAGTTAAAGAACCTGTGACGAACAATGAATTAATATGTTTGTCTCATTAGCCTGAACTAAAAAGTGATAAATAAGTATAGTTTAAAAAAACTGAAACACACGCTTTCCGAACACTAAAAAGTGATTTTATTTTTATTTTCAAATAATCGTTTCTTCCACTTTCTTACCTATAAGCAGCCTAGCAGACTATGCAAACTAAACAAAAGCCTATTTAGATGGAATAAAACAACTAACTTATCAGAGAGATGCAAACGAATTAGAGTAACGAGACAAAGTTATAAAATTCCCAAAAACAAGCTCAACTAATTTCTTCCAACATACGGCTATTCTTCTTTTCAATAGTACATTTTAGATATATTATTACTGAAAAAACTTACCTGATCTCTGAATATGATTAGTCCTAAATTATACACATTATCAACATCATTTTGCTGCACATAAACTCTATCCATATACATCAGTATGTCTCTAATCATAACCATGGATGTCTGATGATCATTCCAAGCTTGGTTTAATGTCATCAGAAAATTATTGTGTAATGATTTTAGAACATCTTCCCTAACCTGAAAGGGAATATAATTTTTTATGAAAAAATGGTGTCTTAACTCAGTACTTCCCATACATTATCGGTGCTAACAAAAAAGGAGTTGTTTTAGCTCTGCACCATTCTCAACCTTTGAAAAATTTAAAAACGATGTTTAGTAAGGAATTCTTATATATTTTGGTGCGGAAGGAGGAATCAGTAAAAAACTGCCCACAATTTTCCATTTTTTTCTTGACAGAGAAGAATATGACCCTGGTATATTATGTACTTTACAGACCTATCCAAAAATTACCTTTGAAGACACATTTGTGGACATTGTAATCCTATAAAATGGAATTTTAAGACTAATACCTCAGTTATAATAATTTTTTTAGGTGTTTTAGGTGTATGATATGTTCTACTTTTTTCTTTGAAAGGTCACATCTTGGTGGGAGTCAAGCTGCTTAGTATTAACATATTTTCCCATCTCAATGAAGTAAGTGCATTATAAACATAATAAAACACATTTTAATCAACTGGTCAAAAACATGAATAGCTGGATCTTATCACATTGATAAATTACACAAATATTCTCATGGCATCCTACACGAGCATTAACCCGGTCTATAGGAAACACCACGTGTCGGGGATGGCCCGACTCCTCGGAGTCGGTAGCTAAGTGTTGATGGGGCCCAGAATTAAGGGGTATAATGCAATCCCCTTGCCCAGGAATACGGGTGAAAACATACTGGCAAGGAAGGCATGGAAGATGGACTTCCATACGGCGGACGTGACGTAGGTGGCAACGCATGGTTTCAGGGTTAATACAAAGGAGAAGCGGAAAACTCCAAAGGGGAGGAATGATCTCCAAACTCCAGGAAGCCATCCTAGGGAAAGAAAACCTCGATAAAAAAATTACCCGGTGCCCCAGCTTGGAGGTTGGGTTTGCTCCCCATCACTCGGAAAATTAATCACTTGCAAAAAATCCAGTTGTGCAATGTGCAACCTCGGGAGATGGACGGATATATAAAGGATTACGACTTAAGCTATGGATTAATCGATGCTGAAACGTGCAAGACAAATACTAAAGGACAAGAAATATGTACAAAGAATTAGATAGAATGAAAACTGATATAACGGTACTAAGCAAAACAAAAAAGAAAATTGAAGGAAATCAAACTGCTGAAGATTATATGATGTTTTATAGATGCATGGAAAAATCGAAAACAACCAAAGCAGTGGTAGCAATCGCTATACATAAGAAGTGGAAAAATAAAATAAAATCGTATTCCACTGTGAAAATGAATGTGTCGCTGCAAGAATCAGTCTTTATACGAGTATATGCACCAAATGCCGACGCCACCATCCAAGATTAGGAGTATATAGAGGTGTGATAGAAAGCATCAGAAATAAAAAAGAAATCTGCCCCATATGGTCATGGGCGATTTTAACGGATGTTTCAGAAAAACCTTTAGGAAAATATTGTAAGACCTTTTGGGGAAGTAAATGTCAATGGCTCTATACCATTTCCAGCAGTACTTTCAACAACATTTCAAAAGCGTCAATTGTAATTTCAAACTGTGTGTAATTTACAACTGACTGGATTTATAATTGACGCTTTAGAAATGTAATTGACGCCTTTGAAACAACTGGAAAATGTATAGAACTATAAACTAATAATAATTGAAGTATGTGATCAATTCTCAAAGACATATTACAAATACAGATGTCTCCAACCCACGAACAACCTCAAATGTAATCAAACAAAAGTTAGTATGTGATTATTTCAAATAACTGCAGATTCACAATTTGTATGGATTTCTTGGTTTGCAGTAAAATAAAACATTCTTTGTTTGTTCTACGACGTTTAGGTTTATTCTAATTTTAAACCACCTTCAGATAAGTGTCTATAAAAAATATGTTTTTCCATAATAAATTGTATGAACTAAACTTGTATTAAATATTAGACAAAACTAAAAAACAATTAAAAACAAAAATTAAATCATCTTATAGTAATTGTAAAAAAAATAGTAATAAAAACCATGGATCTCAAAGCGAGAAAGAGAATTATTGGAATATACTATTAGTAACTTCTGAATTGGGAACTGGAACTAGCTCACTAATTGAACAAACCAAGGAACTAAGGAGAATCTCAAAATTCTACATTGACGCGGTAAAAATATCTATTTATCGAGAGAATATCAGCAAGTTTGGTTAATGGGATAGTATCAGATTATTTCAACGTCAATAGTGGTTTGAGGCAGGGTGACCCACTCTCGACAGTGCTGTTCAACCTGGCGCTAGAGAAAATAATAAGGGACAGTAAAATTAACAGAACTGGGACTCTATATACCAAGGGGCACCAATGTCTGGCCTATGCAGACGATATAGTCATCCTGGCCCAAAGTAAGAAAGAACTACAGGCTACAACCCGGCGCCTGATAAAAGCAGCCAGATATATGGGACTGTCCGTCAACGAATCTAAGTCCAAATATATGAACCTCCAGAAAACGTTTAATCCAAATGACACCCTAAAAATTCAAATTGAAGAGGGGGAGGTACTGGAATTTGAAGCAGCTGAGAACTATATGTATTTGGGCTGTTTGATAGATCATAACTGTAATGAGCTTTCGGAGGTGAGTCTCAGAATAGCAAAGAGTAACAGAAGGGCAGGGTCAATGAACAAGATGTTAAGATCTAAGAATATATCAAGAAAGGCGAAAATAAGGCTATATAAGACAGTGTTGAGAACCACTCTGATTTATGGGTGTGAAACTTGGGTGATGACAAAAACTGTTCAAGATAAATTGGAAGTATGGGAACGAAAAATTCTAAGAAGAATTTTTGGAGGCAGAAAAGTAGATGATATTTGGGTCCGTCGGACAAATGAAGACATTTACAAACTGTTTGATGAGGCACCGGTAGGTCAGGTGGTTAAAGCACGCCGCATTCAATGGTTAGGTCACTTACAGCGAATGGAAGATGAGAGATTAATCAAGAATATCGGTAGGAAAGCACCTGATGGAAAAAGAAAACGGGGTAGACCCAGGAAGAAATGGATGGATGCTGTTTTAGAAGATTTGAAAGAAAAGAGGATTGAAAATTGGGAGCTTATGGCAAGAGACAGAAAACAATGGAAATTTGTCACAAAGCTATGGGCCTAAACGGCCTGTGAATGCTTATATATATATCAGCAAGTTTCCTGTGAATAAGGGGCTACATCAGGACTGTAGTTTATCTCCTACTTTACTTAAAGTATACTTGAGTGCTGCTGTAAGCGAGTGGATAAAGGAATGAGGTCCCATGGGGCTCCAAATCGGGGGGAATATCCATATTTATATGACACTTAAGCTTATCGAGGAATCTGAGGTTTGGAATTAAACTCAATATATGATTCGGAAGAGAGAGACAATTCAACACAAAACACCAATAGGAAAAATTACAGGGAACATTGAAATACAGATACCTCAGTGTGCACATAAATGTGCATGGTAGAGATGACAATGACATAATCAAAAATGGAGTTAAGTTGATTGACTCAATATTTCCCACACATAAAGGTGATACCATTTCATTATTGTCCCATTGCATGAAGCTATAGTCTAACATCGCCTTGCAGCTCCCGCCCTCCTGCAAAAGAAACTCACACAAAAAGATAATTTCTTTTGAGGAACTAGAACGACATAGTTTTTATTATGTAAGTTTCAACTGAATGAAACGAAACGATCAGGAACCCCCAAACCGCCTAAAAATGAAGTTTCAGTTGTTTGAATTATATTAGTTTTTTAATTATTGCTGCACCGCCACTGACACAATTTCTAAAAACTGTAAAATGTAACAAATTTCAGATTTAATTACCATAAAACTCAAATAAGCATGACTTAGTCCAAGAATGTTTGAAGAAAAAGACAAGGGAATTTGATATTTGGAAAGAAGTTTGAGGAAGTATGATTAAGTGGAGGAAAGTTTGGGGGAAGCATAACACGAGAATAATAAAACTGATGTCAGCAGCCGCACATGGTGCTTTGCAACTTTTAAGGCAGCCCACCAAAGCACCAATATAATTTTAAATTCAACAAACCTATGCCTTGTTACCAGAATTGATGGCACCAACGCCATATAGATATTCATGCTACAAGCTACTTGGACAGATAATAAGAAAAAGGCTGGACCGTTATGCATAAACAATTTTAGGGGAATTTCAGGCTGGATTCAGAAGCCGCATGAGTATGACAGATCAAATATTCGTTCTCAAGGAACTACAAATAACAAGCTATGAATATAGACTGGAACTACATGTGCTTTTCATAGACTTCAAACCAGCCTATGATAGTATAAACAGAGAGAGAATGTATGAAGCAATGATGCAACTAGGAATTCCAGAACTCATTAGGCTAATAAAAATGACATTACAAAAAACCGAGCAAAAAACCAAGAACAAAATTACATGGCAGGGAAGTGAGTCACAGGAATTTGAAATGAGAAAAGGACTCAGGCAAGGTGACCCTCTATCAACGATACTTTTTAATCTGATGCTTGAATCAATAGAGAAAAAGCAAAATCGACAAATGGAACCATATTTAATAACAATTTAATAACAAACACCAATGTATAGCATATGCAGATGACTTAACTCTAGTAACAAAAACAAAGAAAGAACTAGAGAAAATTTCGGCAAGGACAGCTGCAGAAGCAAGGAGATTTAGGATGGAGATAAATCAAAGTAAGACAAAATATATGGTCATGGGACAAATCGAAAGAACTTCCAATGATCATCCGAACCTAACTTTTATGGCCAACAACATTAATTATATAGTTTTGAAAGGATTACAGAATTTATATACCTAGGGATAATCATAGGGCAAAAGGGACAGGAGAAACAAGAAATACAGGCAAGGATCATCAAAGGAAACCAGAAGTATGGAGCCCTGAAAAATCTTATGAAAACCAAATATGTATCCAGAAAGACCAAACAACTGTTATAAGACCAACAGTGACATACGCTTGTGAGACGTGGACTCTGAACAAAGGGGATGAAGAAAAAGTCATTACATGGGAAAGAAAAATGTTGAGAAAGAAAAACAACAAATAGTGTAGCCCTCCAAATATGTAACATATTGGTATACTTGGAGAACAAAAAATTACTAAATAAAAGTCAATTTGCCTTCAGGACAAACTCCAGCACTGCGGATGCTATGTGCAGTAACTGAGAATATTGTTAAAAATTTAGATAAAAGTTAAAAAATTATTGGTACTTTCTTAGACTTGAAAAAAGCATTTGATACTGTGGAACACCAAATTCTATTAGAACGACTAGAACTCATTGGGATAAGGGGCATCACAAATAGTTTAATAAAATCATATCTTGATAGAAAACAAAAAACCAAAATTGATACAGAGGAAAGAAAAGTTATGGAGGTGTGCCATAGGGCAGTGCGTTGAACATATATATGCAAAAAAGAAATAGCAGCTTCGATAAGACAAACTAATTTCAAAATTCATTATATTATATAAGATGATTATAATGAAACAATGAATAAATACTTATATGTATGTATATTGATATAGGTGTCTCCATGCACATGTATATAAAGTTGCTTGTCTTATAACAGAGCAGAAGTTAAGCAAAGTGGTTTATACCTACTTTGTACCTGAATACACAATTATTATGATAAAAGAACTTACACCTATATAATGTCAAATATGAAATGACAACACACAGTATTCTCCAATACCGTAGTGCACTTAAACATATTGGCAGCATATGAAGGTAGAGGAATCACTATATTAGGCTAAGCTTGTAATATTAGTTTCAACATACAACTATGAGCTCAATTGTTTAGTGACCTACTGTATACTATCCAGGAAACAGATGGTTGGGTTTAGGTCAAGAAACAGAAGGGAGTCTCTTTTACTGTATACATTAAATTTTTTATGATGAAGAAACTAAAATTTTTCGAAAGCTTGATTTAAACGAAGAGTACTCTTTCAACTGAGCCCCCTGTTTTGGTTGTGTTGACCGCATACCCAACTATTTCTAGTTGTTTGCTTAAATTTGTTATATCATGTATGTTTGTCTGTTTAATTAAAAAAATTTAGTGCCCTGAAGATGGCCTAATAGAGGCTGAAACGTCGGCAAAACAGTAAAAGAGACTCCCTCTGTTTCTTGACCTAAACCTAACCATCTGTTTCCTGGATATTATACAACTGTGAACTTAGTGATTAATAAGTAACATTAATTGATTGTAACAAGTCACTTTTATTACTGCTAATAAATAATTTAAAAAAAATGTTTATTGGGGCGCTAAAAGTACTGGATGAAAATTTTTGTCATCTGTTTCAAGATTTTTATGCAAAAGAAATGGAAATATTGATATTTGAGAATCATTTAAAACCTAATATTGTAGAAGCACCACCACCATGAGGTTGACAAAGGAAAATTTACAAAACTTGTTCAGGATCTCAATATCCAAACACAACTGGACTTATTTTTTGTTTAACCCTTGAGAGCCGTCAGTACTGCTGCTCTTATGGGCCTATAACTCTCAAGGGGGGACGAAAATGTGCGGTCAGCATTGCTGGTGTGTTGTTTCATCGGCTCCAACTGACAGCCCCTCGGCGGTGCTATGAACACTGTGACCAAGACCGACTGAATGTGGCCGGTCCGACGAGCAAGCATGAGGAGGATTCACCCCCACTCAAATGCCTGCTGTCCATGAACTGACCACACTAACCACATGTGAGGGGAGTTCCGAACTCCACTTCTCTCCCCCACAAGCCAGCCATCCATGTACTAACCACACATAATGCTGCTTATTCTCTGACTTGACAGCAGTTGCCTTACCCAGCACAGCTAGCCAGGTCCCCAAATGAATGATCAAACAATGTTTTGCCTTTTAAGATTTGCATTATTTTTGTTCTCTGACATTATTGTAATTATAGCATGTCAATCAAAAAAAATTCTATATTTTTTTTTTAATATTATTTACACTCATATGATATTAAAGCACTATTTAACTTGCATTTGAGTATGCAGCTTGCAAAAAAAATTATTTTGAAAATGCCCTACTGTCTGATAAGGGTTGCTGACCCCTGCCTTATGTAGTCTATTCTGTGAAATGGTAATGCAAAATATTGACCAAATATAGGTATAAGTCACACAATGATCAGTCTTCCACATTTTACCTTATACAGTAGCTTGAAAAATCATACTATTATGCAAGAGTGTAAATACATCAACATTATTACCATTTTTGAATCTAAAACCAATAAAATCATTTCATCATGTGATTAACCAACCTTTGACTCTAGATGATTAGTGACAACTTCTTTTAATCCTGTATAGAGCCTTTCACCATGTTTATGTAAGACCATTGTGTATGCATTGCGGTATAACTCCTCAAAGCTTAATCCTGAGTTATTTTTCTTTTGGATCTCTTGAATTGCATTCTTCAAGAGTGCCCATATGCTCTCCACATATTTCTCATCCATGGTCATCTTAAATAAAAAATAGATTAGTATAATCAAGAATGAATAAACATTGTAGGAATACATTATCTCCTGGTGTTTCCCAATGCTCCCAATATTTTGACAGATTTGTGTTACCATCCATTGTGTATATTTTTAAATTCATATAAAATGAAGAAGAAAAAAGGGGAATGCAAGAAACTGTTCACTATGTTCTTTTTAAATTGCTTTGTTATGTGACTACTTAGTTATGTATAAAAATTTGTAAAAAATAACAATGAATTTTTAATTTTTTCAGCCGAAATGACATGAGAGTTTTTTGTTTTCAATTGACATGAATGGTTCAAAATGTTGCCAAATTATCTATTCATTGGTACTGGAGTCTTAAGATAAAGACAAAAAGGTATCCACACTTACAGGAAAGGCACGTATCCTCATTTTGCCTTCCTTTTTAGTTCCACTTTTCATTGTTGACATTGCTATATTTTATCTCTTCTTTCACGCCAAATTCGGAAATTGCACTGAACATAGAGCCATAAAAAAATCAACGAACAAGGCTATTTCTGGACCACTTTTCAGAGTTCTTCATATTGTCATAAAAATACACTAATATGACTGATTAATGAATGACTTTCTTGTTTTTTATGTTTGTACCAGTTCCGACATTTTCACCATCATATAACCACTTATCACACAAACATTGCACCACTACTCGCACTGACTGTAGAAACTTCAATTTTAGGAATACTGCTGATTATTTCTGCGAAATATTTCTTATAAATGCTGGAAAACAATTTATTTAAACAATCTTCACCATTAGACAAATCACGACCAAAATCCCTACTTCCCTATCCCTACCATTCAGCTGTTTGATTCATCTTTCATTTGTCATTCCGTCATTTGTCAAATTGTCTCCTGCAGGAATGCGTTCAGACACTAAAGGTGCTTTCGTTTTACATCTGCACTAACTCAGATCACTTAAAAATCAGATGGCTCAGCTCAGTTGGAAACCTCAGATGCTCAGATGAGTTAAAGGAACCTGTTTCTGCAGTTAAATGTCAATCCTCGAAATTTTGTAATATGCTATGGTTCTATAATCTGTCGATCCTTTCCATAACCTATTTTTTTACGTTTTTCGTAGCTCACCATACACTATCGACTATCCATACACCACAAAACCCGCTAAAATTCAAACTTACAAAAATTCTAACCTCATTTATTGATTTATTTCACATCTAAATGATCTGAGACAACTGATCTACCTTTCGATCTTGTGCAGATGGGCTTAAGTGGGGCATGGCCGACTCTACACTAGGCCGGAGCCTTAGATGTGGCAACGTGGCTTAGCTGTCAAATAGTGGCCCTATAGTTTCAGAATAATTATTACATTTTATATGTATTAGGGTTCATCTCGGTTAATAAATTAAGAAAAATACTTTTTAGAACTACTACTACTACTACTAATACCACTTACATCTGATGTCTGGTTCTTCGTAGTCAGACACTACAAAATTAAAATAAACGCATTCCCTTTCACTATCAAAGGTCTTCGTAGGTATGCCCAGATGCATGCCCTCGTTGACATGCCCAGATGAGTTCTATTAACTCTTTTTCTGTGATATTTGGGAGGTCCAGAAAACATTGTAGGTACCACATTGTGGTTTAAAATAGGTCTTATCCTTTGAAATGTTTGTAAATTATTGTCTTTATCCTTATAAATATAACCAGTCCTTCCGAGGAATACCTTTCACCCACTTCTGTTTATGTCCCTTATTGGACGCACATTTGCTAGTGCAACGTGGTACTACACACTTTGCAGGCATCTTTTTATCTTTTGTTGATAGAACTCATCTGGGCATGGCCTGTGGCATACCTACGAAAGGCTTTGATAGTGAAAGGGAAATCAAGACCAGCAAGAATGGCTTCACAGTGACCTAATAGTGAATTTTTCTAGCTCAAGTGACAATTTACAAAGTAAATTGAGTGTTCATTTAAGTAGAAGTGGATGTGGCGGCAAGAAACAGGTTGCGTTTATTTTTATTTTGTAGTGTCTGACTGTGATGAAACAGACATCAGATGTAAGTGGTATTAGTAGTAGTAGTTCTAAAAAGTATTTTTCTTAATTTATTAACCGAGATGAACTCTAATACATATAAAATGTAATAATTATTCTGAAACTATAGGGCCACTATTTGACAGCTAAGCCACGTTGCCACATCTAAGGCTCCGGCCTAGTGTAGAGTCGGCCATGATTAGATAAATCAGGTAAAAGGAAAGCGCCTTAAGTTTGGGTTAGGCATGGCTGGAACAGGGTATTTCAAACAACAGGTGCAAACTGTTCCAGTTTCATGAAATATCTGTTTCAAGAAAGCAGTTCCAGTTCCAAACTGTTCCAAAGCGTATGTTTCGGTGACACCGGCCAGTGCGGCGCCGGCAACCTGTTTCAAGAAAGCTGCTCCAGATCTAAACTGTTCCAAAGCGTATGCTTCGGTATTATGACATTTGCTTACAAAGTGAGCCGTCCTTCAAAAAATGCCTACTAGGGAGTAGGTGTCACATTCGCGCGGCCCGCGCGCGTTGAAAACAAATCTAATAATGCTAGTTTTTATTATCGTTTTTTTCGCTAAGTCATGCTGTATGGTCCTTTTTTGCGGAATTTCTCACAAGGTACACAAATGTTATATCGCTGGAACATACTATACTCCAGGTACCCCGTACAGAAACGTTGAAATGACTGAAATATTAGAGTCGGTGGATGGTCGGTGGTGATTGGTCATTCCGTAACCCTCTTAGAATTGATTTCGGATGTTCTTATTAAGATACATATACCTGTAGCCCACTCACAATGATGAAGAACGTCTAAGGTTTCACCATTTCCTCCCGGACAACGGTTGCTATGCGATTCCGCTTGATTATAACGTCGTTGTGTCTGCTACACAGGTCTCTATTTAATGTAATTTTTAGGGTCTCAAGTAAGGAATATCAAGGTCCATGTGAAGGGAAAGGTACCATGGGGTGTTAGTGAGTGTGTAGAATGTCCTGCTCTACAGAACCCGCATGTGCACTTTGCCGAGGAAATACGAAGCCGCACATGCGTAGGAAATTGACAAAGAGAAAGATATTTTAAACAGCGATGACACCGCTGATGAATTTTTTTAAAGGGCTTCTTTCAGGCGTAATACATTTACTGAAAAGAAGTAATAACTCTATATAAATATCGTGTGAATGCTATATTACTAGCTTCCCTTGTGCTTTTTTTAATAATCATGAATGTTTCCCTTTGTTCTTTCAGCAACATTCGAATTTACCATTTGCATTTGAAGAGTGGCGGTCAACCGGCAGGCGGTCTTTTGAGGAGGGAGGGACAGTCTGGTACACGGACAGCTCACTTACCGACGAAGGCTTCGGCGCTGGGGTCTATGGGCCAAAAACAAAGCTCTTCCTCTCTATTGGGAGATACACCACGGTATTCGAAGCAGAGATATATGAGATTTTAGCTAGCGCTATTCCTATTGTGCCAGTCCGGCCCTGTCAGCCGTGCATAGAAGAAGAAGAACAAGAACATTTATTTGAAATAGGATAATCCTAATATGCATAAAAAAACTAATGAATAATAATCATCCGTGTGAAAAAAAAGTGGTCCCAGATTTCAATCCCAATCTCACGATAAATGACCTGAATCTCACGATATTTTTATGTTTGTGAAAGGGCTGTTCCAATTAATTACGGTTCTATCACCGTTTTTAGAACTGTAAAATGGGCGGGGCATGATGAAATCAGTTGTGGGACGGTGATAGAACCGTAATTTGGAACAGCCCTGATAAGAACACAAAATCTTGCGAAGACTCGGAAGTGGAAGACTCCACGTCAGAAGGCTAAAAGGTAAAATACAGGGAGTAAATATCAAACTTATGCTGGTGCTGGTCGACTGTGTTGTATTGGATTGTATTATGCTTAGGCAATTGCCGGAATTGGTGTTGTGTGGGTTGCCTGCGTTAAGCGTTAAGGCGCAAGCTCAGGATTGTGCTTGTGCATGTGCTCATGGCATGGGTGATACGCTGTCTTTAAATGATCAGTGACGGATTCTAGCCATAGGTAATTCCCCCGTATCTCGTACGACCTTCTGTTCTTCTGTTTGAAATAAAAAATATAAAAATGGCGTCCTCATTGTCTTCCGAAGATAGTGACTTCGAAAAACCCAAGAGAGATGATTCAAAAAATGAAAAGAGAAACGTTACATTCAAAAGAAACCGAAAGTAATTCTGAAACAAATTCGATTCAGATTAGATTTTTTATGTTATGTTATTATAATTATTATTTTTCTTTTCATGTTGTTCATTATTGTTTTAGTATATTATAATATTGTTTTATTTTTCGTTTGTTTCAATAAAAATTCCATTATTTTTTTATTTAGACGTATCAATAAGTCAATTACCGTTTATTCAAATGACCTGCGATTTTTTTATTCATTTACGTGAAATAAAGATAATCTTGACAAGTTCTCGTGAGCCATATAAGCTCCTTACAGCGTTGCCAGTATTTAGGCAGTGATAAATAAACGCTAGCAACAGTGGTAACGTCAAATCAACGATCTCACGATTTTTTCTGAGCAGTCTCACGAAATCTGTTTGGTGTCATTTGGGACCACTGCCGGTATCGATATTTTCATTTTCGCATCTCTACCTAACTTGACAGCCGTAAAATCATTCAAAAACCTTCCAACTTCCAAGGTCAAATTTTGTGGGAACCATTTTTATAGGAAATCCGCGAGATATTTATTATATGCTGATTGTTTTCTATGCTGTGCTAAAAAGTAACGGTATCAAATATCATAGATATCGAAAAATCACGATATCGCTCATTGCCTACTTTGTTCCCCAAATAGGGAGAAAGCTATTTTGATTTTTGCATATTTATATTTAGATCCCAGCCATCTTTTATCATATCAACGAAAACTAACATGACATGACATGATAAGGAAAGACATATTTGAACTTGAACTTTCAGAAACTATTTATGTTTTTATTACATTAACACCGGGACAGCGCGTACGCAGTCCCGACTACCAAAAATTACGCGCCCGAGTTATCCGCATTAGGGATAATCGCAGGGGTCAGCCCAATCGAAGTGCAATGAAAGGGCCTCACCCTGGGGGAACCGCCTTCTTGATCACGGTAACCCCTACGCCAGGTAAGTATGCTTTCCGTTGCTCCCGCAAAGATAGTTGATGAATTTTGTCGGTCGTGTGGTGGTAATGGCAACGCTGCTGTCATCTGGTGTTGCCATTTGTAACGTGTCAGGCGTTCACGCGCTGCTGTCACAGCCAACTACAGATTACTTGTGTTGCCAGATATTATCGACACAGCATAGAAAACAACCAGCACAATAACTCAAGATGGCGGAAATTACACGCGCATCCCCACTTTTGGATGGGTTTTTTGTAGGGATGGTAACGGTACTTCGATACTTCTGCACTAATATCGAGTTTTTTGTCATCGATACTTTTTGAGGCATTCCAAGCTGGTATCGATAATTTTGTACCGGTATCGAAAATAATTATATAATTATTGACGGGTGTAATCAGTTGCACAAAATGGTCTCTACGAACCAAATGTGCCTATTTGGATAAAAAATATCGAGTTGGTACCGGTACCGATATTTTCATTTTCGCATCTCTACCCAAACTTGACAGCCGTAAAATCATCCAAAAACCCTCCCAAGGTCAAATTTTGTGGGAACCATTTTTGGGATAAAGGATGGAACCAAGCAAGTAACTTTTAAACGGAAAGAACTATATTACTGAAAATTTGCAGGCAAGTGTAGTGACGTATAATACATCCGAAGACATTATGTTAGCTATTAATGTACTTCCGGTTTAACCGGAAGTACCGTCAACTTTTTTAATTTAAATGGGACACCCTGTATATTTTTGCAGATTTTAATACATCTTTTTTTCCGAATATGCCCATAGTGGGTTTAGTATTTGTTCCTGTAAAGATGGGAAAGATAAAGCTTTTTTATTTGTCTCACAAATTCGTCCGTGGCAGTCTGCGGTTTTAGGTAAACTTTTAATATTCCCAGTTAAAACATTTTAGTGTCCCTGTCGGGATGTAAATCATTGATAGTTGCCACACTTCTTCGTAAGTTCTCTCGCGATCGCCAAAGTCGATCATCATTAAGACTTTAAATGGCCGGCATTTTTAACGTCTGAAATAATAAAGAAGCTTTATCTCTCCCGTTTTTACAGAAACAAATACTAAATCCACCATGGACGTATTCGGAAAAAAAGATGTATTAAAATCTGCAAAATATACAGGGTGTCCCATTCAAATTAAAAAAGTTGACGGTACTTCCGGTTAAACCGGAAGTACATTAATAGCTAACACAATGTCTTCGGATGTATTATACGTCACTACACTTGCCTGCACATTTTCAGCAATATCGTTCTTTCGGTTTCAAAGTTATTTGCTTGGTTCCATACTTTATCCCAACACTGTATAGGAAATCCCATAGGAAATCCTCAGAGATATTATGCTGGTGGTTTTCTATGCTGTGGCGGAGCCATAACTTTGGTTTGACGTTTGAGGTTTCAATGGCAGTTGATTCAAACCATTCCATGTTAAAGGTTGGCCACGACTAGAGATAGCGGTAATCCTATGGGCAACCCTTCTTCTTGAAGTAAACTTTGTCCTTTTCTTGGAAATAGTTGTTCTTTACTTTAATAGTGTTCCGATAAACTGTTGGTTCTTGGACTGTTCGACCGGCGTCGACACGCTCTGCCACCTTGGCGTCGGCACGCTTCGCTGCCAGAGGCTACGCCAATACGAGTGGTTGGCATCCTGTTACCTGTTCGGCGTGTTCCGAGTAAGGCGGAGCTTATCGACGCTGGCATAGCATCCCAAGAACCAACAGTTCAAATGCAAGAAAGCCAGAAGAATAGGACAAAAAAGACACACGATCAACTTGTTGCAGGATTTTCTTGTATAATACTGAGAAACTTGCGAATCTTAAGTGGGTGACACACGTACGAACTTTAAGTAAGTGGTTTTTAATTTTGCGAACTTACTTGGCTCGACGTCGGTGACACACGTGAAGCTGAAATCACTCATCTTGATAATATCCCTAAGGACCGGTTTCTCAATGTCCAGTTAAATATTTATCTGCAAGATAACGAAGTCACGTAAATCTTATTTGACAGTTGTATCCATTGCAACGTTATATGGCAGATACCTATCTGACACTTTAACTGGACATTGAGAAACCGGCCCTAAATCAACAAAACTCTTAACAAACGTCAAACACAACAAGCGTTGCGCATCGATGGACTACCGAAACAAAGTGGTGGCTCGCGGCTCGCAGTGCTGCCACACGTACGAGCCGAAACAAGCTACGAGCAAGATTTCAAATCCGTTGGATCGCTGGCGATTTGCGCGACGGTTTTAAAGTACGCGTACTTACGGCGACACACGGGCGAAAAAGGTCATCGTACGTACTTGCTCGTACGTGTATCACCCCTTTTACTCTTGATGGTAATAATAAAGTTGTAACTGGGAAAAAATTGTACGCAAATTGTTTAAGGGTTAATCGGACCGGAAAAAAGTGTAGAATTTGTCTGTGCAGGAAATCCAAGAGCCAAGAGGTGACATGAGACCTCCCTCCACATTCAGATAGTAGGATCGTAGTAAAATTGATGAACAAACTCAAAAGGCAAACTCATTATCAAACGAGCACAGTACTGTTCCATTGGGATTGAGTCCAAATCAAGGTGATGTTTTCTTGTGAACCGAGCTAAAAAGTTAAATTATTGTATGACAAGCAAGGCGAAGTGAAATATGCACCTGTGCTTTTAGACTCTGGGTCGTAGTCGTCATTCATTTCACATAGAATGTGCAAGGCGCTACGTTTAAAGTTAAATTTAATGATGTCGATAATTATGTCCTAGAGATTGCTCAGAAGCCCTCCAAAATCACTAGTAAGTACCAGTTAGAATTCATTCAATCTACTATAGAAGCTCTACATAGTACACCCAATAAATCACAAGTTATTCTTCATTGTACATCAGCAGAGCTTTATAGTGCAGGCGATAGAGGTAATTGAGTATAGAAAATGTGAGTACCGAATTTTGCCAACGGATTTGATTACAGAACTAATCAAAGATTAAGAATGTGGATCTTGCCGGTCAAGTTTTTGGTCCATTTTTTTGTTAACCCCCTCTACTCCTATACTCTAATTCTATTGAGTACATCAGGGAAAATAATTTTAATAAATATTTTCGTAATAATTTACAGTTTGTTCTAATGGTAAAAGTCAGGATGGATTCTCATTTAATAAAAAAACCAAAATTAAAGTAATAATTTTTAGTTTTTTATTAATAAAAAATATGTTATACAATGTTTCCGGTAATCGGTGTCCTAGCCTTTAGGGAAATGAAATACAGTATTTTTTTTATCGACAAATTAATCACCCCCCATAAGTAGTTTTTCTCCCACCTTAATAAAATGCCAGCCATTTTGTTTTTTTAATCGAAGCTTGAGTGGTCTACTAATTTAGCCAAAGTTAGTCATGTAGGGGTCCTAGAAACACAAAAAATCTCATTCGATAGCGAAGCACGTAGACTATAAACTAGTGCGGCAACGGCAAAAACATTTCCGTGTTTTTACAATTCCAGCTTTGTCAAAAAATATGAACTGTTAAGCTACAATGTTTTTATTTATAAGCGATAGTATATGATGTTTCCTAAAAAAATAGTTGTACACCTTAGTAAAGTAGTTTAGAAGGTATGATGGTTTGAATATGACTCTTTACTGTTTAGTTGAGAAGGCAATAAAACAAAATACTTAGTGGGCATGACATCCGAGTGACGGCAACTGTGATCGGATTCTTACTGCTGAAACCCTAAATAATAACAAAACACATCTTGCCGCCAGATGTTATGGTTCCTTCACGCTCCCTTCCCACGCCCCTCTTCGGCCATACATTAAGCAAAGCGCGCGTACGCATTTAGTGTGTTTCTACTCCGTTGACGTAAACACGTCCTTTTTCAAGTCGTGTTTTTGAATAATTATAAAATAATAGTATTTTTGTGAATTTCTTGTGTCTGTTTAAAGTTTAAAAAAATCTTGAATGTGGTACAAGCTCTCAGCAAGACTTAAATCTAAGTACTTCTAAAGTTTATATTATGAATGGTATGGTACTTGTTCACAAAATTTAATTAAATAAGTTCAGTGCTTTTGGAGATTTTGCCGAGACATTCTTAATGTTTTTTTGATTTTTTATTTTGCCTAGCGTGAATAGAATAGATCTAATATTCGAGTCATCTCTATAAAATTTTTGGAGCCAAATTACGGTGTAAAGGTCAGATCATTAAAAATATCATAATTTCCTGCTACTTGTAAAGCTTTTTTTGCTAACGCTCCTAATAAATTGCAACTCATTCGATTCCTTCTCGCTATGCTCAAAAATATGCGCGAGCAAAAGAAGACTGCGAGATCTATACTTGTGGACGATTCGACGATTCAACTAAATGTTTAAAGTTTCAAGGTTCTTTGATTTGTGAGGTGCTTGAATTACAGTCAAATCACTTAGAAGCTGATTCAAGAATGTTTTTCCACTATTTCACGCAGTAAGGAGTCAATCTGCTCATATAATAATCAGCGCTGATATGGTATTACTCTGTGACCATCGTAAATTTCGAGTCTAAAAATGGAATGGAAAACACATAAGGATTTATAACTGGGATATTAAATATCGTCTGCTGCGACTATCCATTCCCGATGCTGGACCGTCTTTAAGCTGGGGAATAAAATCTGCTGTTGCCGATTGTAGTTATAAGGGGTGTTAAGTAAATATAAATAATTTGCCGTTTCTTTTATGGCAACGTCCTTACTTCTTTCACCGCATTCTTTGGGCTGGTCAATTTAGATACGTTGCTCACACAGTGTCTATGTACGGACCGCTCTGACAATTAACAATTTTGCTTGCATGTAACGCCGACACCACACATTGGTTCCAATATTAGACTTCAGAAGAATGCTATACGTATTATTGTAGGTGCTGGCTATAGGGACCATTGTAACCCCCACTTCATTAACCTCAATGTAATGACGCTGCCATCATTATACATTTACTCAATTCTTGTGGACATTCATAGAAATAAGAACAATTACAGGCGAAATTCTAATTACCATTCGTATAATACCCGATCCGCAGAACTAATAAGAGTTCCTAGATACCGGCTAGAGAAGTCTGCTAGGAACTCTTCACAATTACATCTGTACAATATCTTATCAGCTCCTCTCAAAAACTTAGAGCATGCAAAATTTAATGCCTCCATCAAAGCATTTCTCCAGGAAAATGCATTTTATTCAATCCGCGAGTACATGGACACCCTCAAGGCGACAAGTACTTTCAAATTTGTAAAGTAGTTATTTTTTTATTGTTGTTTTTTACTTTATGTGTATTGTCTCTGTTTTTACAATTTGATTTTATATTTTTACATTTTATGTTATATATGGACCAATTTATCCTGACTTGCTACAAATGTAAATTTTACATATCGTAGTGAAATAAATCTATCTATCTATCTATTGGGGCCAACGCTGGGATCAACTTGACCACGTATGTTCGTGATACCGTGGCGGTGCGTTTATAGGGATTGTCCACGCATTGGCACCATAAGCTCTTTCCAATACGCACCGGGCCAACGTTAACATATCTGGACGCGAAAAAGAAATTTGCCGTGATCTATAGCGAAAACAACTAGTTTTTTGTATCATTTCTAATTCTAATTCATTACTCCAGCTTAAAGCCATTTTTAATACTGAATCACTCCCTTTGATTTTTCTCAAGAAAACCGACAATCAACGGCCAACTCCCAAAACGAGCGCCAACGTCGTCCAGTACTGGCGGCAACGGTATTTCGCTCATCCACACCATGCCATGGCTTCGTCGTGGTCCGTCACCGTCGTCCGTCCACGCATATGACTGAGCACGTTGTTTGTCCGGAACGCACCTTGTGACCCTTGTGTTTTGCTGTGTAGACACAACCACACAACAACACCGTCACGTCACGCCATATTGGATTCAATCAGTCGTCTGCGCGTCTGCCCGTCTGCCTATTTTGACTTTTGTGGTTGTCCGTATCCGTATTCCGTAAGTTTTTTGATTGGAGTTCGGTTCGGACGGAGTCATCGTTGTCGTTGTGTAGCAGGTTCTTTTTGGAAAGTTGTCCGTTTTCATTAAAATAATATCAAAAAGCCTCTTGTACATGTCGAAGTAACGTAAACACCGTTTCCGACGTTGTTGTACCCGTGAATTTTATTTGGAAGTGCATGGACACTGCATGAATTTAGAAAGATAATCGATGATTTGTCAACGCGAGTTTAGATTACAATTTGGGTGCACTAATTAACGCGAAGGTGCGTTCAACCAATCTCTCAGCTATATCGAGTTTAGTGTCGTTGAAATCGTAATATTCTGGAGAATTATAACTTTCTAACGCTTTTACCGGAATTTTATCCTACATGATAAGTGCTCGTTAAAAATAATATCAGCTAAAAACAATACCTCCCGTGATTAAGTGATGACTACCAGAATAGCGTGTGTTTCTTGCGACCAGTATGTAGATTAGCGAGGGATGTGAAAAACTGCATCGTCTATCTGCCGCTGTAGTATTTTATCTTATGAAAAATGGAAGTGGATGAAGCTGTTGTTGATTTAAGCATCAGGTATGAAATGTGTATAATGTTAAATGATTTGAATATTTATATTTTTAATCGATAATAGCTACCTAGCTATGTTCATCAGATAAGAAACAGTAGTTGCATAATACAAAAAAAACTTGTTATTGCTAGATACATAATCGGTTATGATTATGTATTATTAATAAGGAGCCCAAAACATCTACTTTTTTGCTACTTCATTTTTGTTTAAATATTTAAAAAGAAAATCTACCTTTATTGATTCAAAATTTAAAGGTTACTTGCCTTATTGTTTACTGTAATCTTTAAGATTAACCTGCAATGGAGGCAATAAAAATGAAAACAAATGTTTTAAAGTTAATGAAATTGAAACTGTTTCAACCACACTGTATGATTTTCAACTTTATAGAGTATGGAAGTGAATATTTACCTAAAATAATATCATAATTGCCTAAGTTTTTAAATCATGAATATTTTGAGAAACTGGAAAATTGTTTTCAATTGTTTTATCTGCAAGCCATGCCACCTAAGATTTTTCCAATACCTATGCACCATTACAGAATAATCACAAAATCGTAAATATCTTGAAAACCTTCAAAGATAGAACCAAATATGTCTAGAAAAAAGTGAAAGAGAATGCGATTTCGCATCCACTGATGTAAAACTAATGATACGAACCTATTTGAAAAAAAAGTTTTTATAACGTTTCAAACTTGAAAATTGCTAGTCTATTTACTTAAGGTGCTTTTGAACAATAATCCTACTAAGACACAAGTATGCCTCGTGCTCGTTTTAAAACTGAAAACCCCATCTTTCTGTTGTACCTAGTTTCCAAGATATTAACATTTCTTGTAAGTACTACAAATGTCAAATTTTCTAAAGATTGCTGATTAACTTTGAAAATAGGCTTCGTAGGCATAAACTATGGTTATCAAACTGGACCTAAAAATCGATGCTGAATTCAAAAATGTAATAATACAGGGTGTTCCATTTAAAATAAGGAAGTTGATACCTACTTCCAGTATATCTGGATGTCCGCCATCTTTGCATTTATTTTCTACAAGTAGACCATTTGAAAAGAAATGTTTTTTATTAATGTCATTTTCTTCTAATTTAAACGATAAGGCCGCTAGAGAGCACCGCGTGCTTTTTGGACCACCCGGTATAATATCCAATCAAAACCGAAACAGAGTTTCATCCTCTGTCTCAGTTTCGGCTGAAACCGAAACATCAATATAACATCAGTAATTTTTTGGGGATATAAAAATGAATAACGTTTCATCAGCATTATCACACCTTATTTCAAATAAATTATTTATATTTTTTGAAATAAGAAGTTAATCTGAACCAAATATCAACTATTTTATATTTATATTATATTTTAAATTAAATAACATTCCAAACTTTGGTCAATCTTTATTATCAATTAGCTGCCTTAAAACTAAATTTCTGAAGTACCTATGTGCTAAGTACAACTACTAAGAATTTTTGGAAGTAAGGAGTTTTCTCTGAATTTAAGAAACTGTTGTGAGCTTCATTGAGCTACAGCCATTGTTGACTATCAGTATTCATAACTGAACAATCTAATATTGTAAGCGAGAAACAATAATCTATCAACTTTCTTTGCAAATAGCTTCCTCGGTCTGAATAAATTAACTAGTAGCATTAAGTAGTTGTTCAGTGGAAACAGTTGTCGGTAAGGCAGACATGAACTTTTAGGGGAACGAGAGTAATATCTGCGTTTCTTTGCAAGCTTGGCTCTGATAAGTAGGCTTCTTAACTTGTGATAAGTTATTACCATCATCTAGCATCTACCCAGCAAAATGACACTTCTTTGCTTGAAGAATAGTGCTCCGAGAGCGTCCGATTGCAGCGCCAAATCCATCGAATTTAGTTTCGGTTTCGGCCGTAGTTTCACACACCTTATTTCCGGTATTTCTGGAGAAATTACCCCTTGACTGATTTGGTTGTTCAAAATTGCGTCTGTGCATGGCCGACTCTACACTAGGCCGGAGCCTTAAATGTGGCAACGTGGCTTAGCTGTCAAATAGTGGCCCTATAGTTTCAGAATAATTATTACATTTTATATGTATTAGAGTTCATCTCGGTTAATAAATTAAGAAAAATACTTTTTAGAACTACTACTACTAATACCACTTACATCTGATGTCTGTTTCATAACAGTCAGACACTACGAAATAAAAATAAACGCAACCTGTTTCCTGCCGCCACTTCCATTTCCACTTAAATGAACACTCAATTTACTTTGTAAATTATCACTTGAGCTAGAAAAATTCACTATTAGGTCACTGTGAAGCCATTCTTGCTGGTCTTGATTTCCCTTTCACTATCAAATCCTTTCGTAGGTATGCCCCAGGCCATGCCCAGATGAGTTCTATTAACTGTATTTTTCTGTGATATTTGGGAGGTCCAGAAAACATTTTAGGTACCACATTGTGCTTTAAAATAGGTCTTATCCTTTGAAATGTTTGTAAATTATTGTCTTTATCCTTATAAATATAACCAGCCCTTCCGAGGAATGCCTTTCACCCACTTCTGTTTATGTCCCTTATCGGATGCACAATTGCTAGTGCAACCTGGTACACACTTTGCAGGCATCTTTTTATCTTTATAGTTTCATTTGTGCAGGTAAATAAGTAGAAACCCATTCAAAATCACCTTGCATCGTTCTTTTTAATCTGGAATAAGGTTATCTTGGGCCATGGTTTGGTAGTCCTCTCCTGGGCTGCAACCTGGTACTACATGCTTTGCAGGCATCTTGTTATCTTTATAGTTTCGTTTGTGCAGGTAAATAATTAGAAACAAATTAATAATCACCTTCCAACCATATTTTCTGGACCTGGAAGAATACACATGACATAACAACAAATGAAAACACGGCCTGATCTCCAACGTTGCCATATTTCAATGCTCCGGCCTAGTGAGTAGAGACGGCCATGGTCTGTGTGAATAAAAGTTTGACTTAAGCTGACAGCTATTGTTATTACCACAGTACCAGTAGCTTCCACTTGAATCTCTACGCGATGGCTCACCCCAGGGACTAAATTGTCTACTAAAGTTCGTTTGTCTATGAGAATATCTATTACCTCGCATGTGAGATTTGTATCCTAAGTTTACTCTTTGTCTTTTGCACCACTGATAGCTTCGCCAAATGATTGGTAATTTCTCGCTTTGACTATAGTGCGCAAATCGTTGCTTTGTAACAGGTTTGCAAACGCATTTATGGCTATCTTTTCATTGGCTGGTGTAAGAATTTCGGTAGCGTTAACATCACCATCTGCCTGCGAAATTGTTAGATCGACCATTATCTCTTCAATCGATTTACCAAATTCTTTAATGGATTTACCGCATTGCTTAGTTGTGTGGAGCTGCACGGACAGGACAGCTGGGGATTTTTTTTTATGAAATTTGATTTTACATCCTGCACTAAAATATCGTTACTCGCATACGCTGACTTTAACCTTAATTTTGCTCCCTCTGAAATGCGTGTTTTCAGCACATAATTATGTAGTTAGTAACCTTTTCCCTTCCTGGTCCAAAAGTGCGTCATACCAGTCAATAGAGTCGACTAACCATTTAGTGACAGATTCAGAGCCATGCATTATGGGCAATAGGCTTGCCGCCGTTTTCAAATCAAACTTCTCTCTCATTTTCTCTGATTTGGACACGTTTACAAGATTTACTGAATGGAAAGTTTCACCTTCAGAGCCGAGAAAAAAAGGTTTGTTTGGCTTCCGAACCGTCCACATCTCCTACCTCTAATAAACGTAAATCTAATACGTCCTGACTTAAACTTAAAACCTTTTCTATTTCCTTAACACAGTCTTTAACAGAAGCAATAACTTTTGGGTCATGCTGACGTAAATTGAAGTTCTCTCTACAACTCTCTAGCTCTGATTTGAGGTTATCTAATTTAATCAACTTACTATTAACACTTCTGGCACTTGTCCACACTGTCTTTTCCCAAGTGCCTGTGAAATACTTGTGCTTGCTCTAATAAATATGTGAAGTCATCTGGTACTGACATACTCACATTTTCGTCTCCGTTTCCTCTACCATTCGTTAAACTTGTTCTCGACTCCTGGCTATTTCTACTCTAATTTTCCTTTCCAACATCTTCTTGCATCGGCAGAAGCAAAACACAACTATGCATATAGTACCCAGCAGCAACACTCCAACTGTAAGGGCTTCTCTCGTTACTCCCATGGAAATATCTCTCGTTTGGCCACCACTGTTACCTGTTTGGGCTATGATAACCTCCTCCTTCGATTGCCCTGTCCCCATTTTGTCTCTTATGCGTCACACATACAAAATTATTTCCTCAGCATACTTGACTATTATCTCGATGAATCAGGGTTTTGACTTGATCAAGTACTATTATGGACTTATACTTTAGTTGTTCGTTAAATAAAAATTAAACTCGATAGTACTTTCTCAAAATAAATAAATTTCAGTACACAAATAGAAGCTGTATTTTGAATTTACCGAAAAATCGAAATATCTCGGAAATTGATGGACGTGGGTACAACAAGTGCTATACAAAGATGAAAGAGCATATTAAAAGCAATTCTTTGGTATAATAAAATATTGGGGGTTACATTTGAAAAAAAAGAGAAAATCTGGATTTTGCGATCTACATCACCTTGTATACGAATATGCGTCGCGGGCTTTCTTGATAGCCGATTTTAAAACTAGATGATATTTGTTATCCATCCGTGTAAAAAAAATGATTTTTGATTCATCACTTTTTGATATACAGTACGGTCATTGGTCAGCGATTTGAAGATAAAAATGGTCATAACTTTTGAAATACTCTCTATAATGTAACAATACCCTATATTGGAAGAACGGAAATCATTAGTAGAATTTGAATATGGAGTAATATATAGGGTGCCTCATTTAAAAAAATGCATGTTTGCATCACCACATAGTTATGGATCACCCTGTATAAATCAAAATATTTTCTGATCAAGGAGAATATTTGTGGCTACAACTTTTTTGTACAACTTTTTTCGCTATCTTCTACAGTATTGGAGTTATCGACCGAGCCGGTACTAAAAACTCACCCTGTATGTTTCTGTTACACACTGCACTAAACTGGAGGCTTAGGGGAGCCCTGAGTAAAACCACTTCATACGTGAAACTTGGTGTATATTGATCTGACCTCGTTACAAACTCCAGATGTATCTTATATCTAACCCACATCGTTTTGACATTTGTACTTAACACACTCACTCTGTTTATAAACAATCTTAGTTAAACAAATATACGCTTATGCAGGTTGGTCCAATAAGCGCGCGGTGCTTCCTAGCGGTCATACCGAGGGTCATACCGTTTTAATTAGACGAAACTGTTTGAAATAAAAAATGTTTCCTTTCAACTGCTCTACATTCAGAAAATAATTTCAAAGATGGCGGACTTCCGGATATACCGGAAGTAGGCATCAACTTGCTTATTTTAAATGGAACACCCTGTATATTATTACGATTTTGAATTCAGCATCGATCTCTAGGTCCAGTTTGTTAACCATTATTTATGTCTACGAAGCCTATTTTCGGAGTTATTCAGCTATTTTTACAAAATCTGACGTTTGTAGTACTTTACAAGAAACGTTAATCTCTCGGAAACTAAACGCGACAGAAAGATGCGGTTTTCGATTTTGAAACAAGCAAGGAACGTATTTGTGTTTCAGCAAGATCGTTGTTTCAAAGAAATATTAAATCAATAGACTAGCAATTTTCAAATTTGAGAAGTTAAAAACGTTAAAAACTTTTTTTTCAAATGGGATGGTATAAGTTTCACATCGGTGGATGCGAAATTAAATTCTCTTTCACTTTTATCTAGGCACATGTGGTTCTATCTTTTATGGTTTTCAAGATATTTACGGCTTTGTAATTATAGCGTAGGAATTAGAAAAATTGTAGGTGGCGTGGCTCGCAGACGAAACAATTGGCAGGAAACCCTTCATCCAAAGTGTTTCGGTCTCTGATACTAAAATGTGCTTTTGCTCCATCTACCTGTAACCACATTATGCTTAAAAACTCCACAGGTAAATTTTCTAACAGGTTTTCTAAATTTTCATTTAGAAATTTTTAGAAAACATTAGCTTAATATGCGGTTTCCAATAATACCACCCCAAATGCTTAGACTCCATGCTGGTTGTCAACAAACCTCTCAAAATTTGGATTTATTTACGTCGGTATAAAAATGTACATTATATATTTACATGGCCGTTAATGATAACGCTGTAGCTACATTTCAAAAAAAAAAGAAAGAATTTCATAAGAAATGTAGCTTCATTTGTAAACAACACACTGTTGAAAAGGAGTGCATCTTCTTGGACTCGAGCACGACTCCTGTTATAGAAATTCATTCAGTTTTCAAAGTCTTGTCTTTCAATTGCTTGATTTAGCTGCACATGATAAGGATGCTATATGTACTCCGTTAAGATCATGTTCACAGATGTTTGACCAATGCCCAAATAGCGACTAATTTCTGCTGTAGCACTGCTATGCGGAAACAACAATTGCGAGAATGTCAAACTCATATCATCATGTATTACTACTACATAGAGTATCAGCCTTTGGGGTGGTATTATTGGAAACCGCACAATAAACTAATGTTTTCCAAAATTTTGTAAATGAAAATTTGGAAAACCTGTTGAAAAATTCACCACTGGAGTTTTTAAGAATAATGTGGTTACAGCTAGATGGAGTGAAAGCACATTTTAGTATTATACTGCATTCACTGAAGAAAAGGAGTAAAAAATTATTTCAAACCCATATTTTGGGGCTTTACCCAGATAAATCGAACTTAATTTTTCTGTTTAGAATAACATCACTGCTCTCAGTATGCAGTTTTGTAGATGGTGTGCATATAACCCTTGACCATACAGTAAAAAATTACATATATTGTGCATGGTTACTCCGTTTGTTCGGTGGATAAGGTATAGAGGACGAAACACTTTGGATGAAAGGTTTCCTGCCAATTGTTTCGTTTGAGAGCCATGCTACCTACGATTTTTCCAATTCCTACGCAATAATTACAAAACCGTAAATATCTTAAAAACCATCAAAAATAGAACCACATGTGTCTAGATAAAAGTGAAAGAGAATTTAATTTCGCATCCACCGATTTGAAACTTATCATACCATCCCATTTGAAAAAAAAAGTTTTTAAGGTTTTTAACTTCTCAAATTTGAAAATTGCTAGTCTGTTGATTTAATGTTTTTTTAAAACAAAGATCTTACTGAGATACAAGTACGTTCCTCGTTTGTTTTATAACCGAAAACCGCATCTTTCTATCGCGTTTAGTTTTCGAGATACTAACGTTTCTTGTAAAGTACTACAAACGTCAAATTTTGTAAAAATTGTTGAATAACTCCGAAAATAGGCTTCGCAGACATGAACAATGGTTAACAAACTGGAACTAAAAATCGATGCTGAATTCAAAAAGGTATTAGTATACAGGGTGTTCCATTCAAAATAAGGAAGTTGGTACCTACTTCCGGTATATCCGGAAGTCCGCCATCTTTGAAATTATTTTCTAAATGTAGAGCATTTGAAAAGAAACGTTTTTATTTAAAACATTTTCGTCTAATTTAAACGGTATGGCCGCTAGAAAGCACCGCACCACCTGTTGGAAAAACGTGGAAAAACGATACAAGTTCAAAATTAAGAAAAATTTGAAAAATTCTAGGCTAGATCACAATTTTCATTTTCATTTTTCTCGGTAACCAAAGGTGGAAAATCGAATTTTTTTATCAAAAAACATGAAAAAACGATGTAGAAGCGGTGCATGTTCATACTTTACAAAAACTTGAAATATTCTGGGCTGCGTGAACTTAGCCAAGTATTTTGATTTTCACTTGTCGCTATAACCTAAAGTGGAAAAATTTTTTGGTGGAAACACGTGGTAAAATGATGGAAAATCGTATACTGAGCATTTTTCTCATTTTGCAGAAAAATCTTTGCTAACTTCACGTAGGTGTACTCTCACACTTCAATTACTGTGATGTGCTGAATAATTCGTGTATAAATAAGCGTGACTCCAGGAGAATCGAAATTCTCCAGAATTCATGTCTTAGATTGATTTGTGGAATACCAAGAAGGTAGTGTTGCAAGTCTGTAGTTCGATTGAGCAGAGAAACATTTGGTACGGATTAGTATTTATTTGCACTAACTATATACACTACGCCTAACCTAATACTTAACAGTCTAATTTATTTACAGTCACTGAGTGACTACATTAATTTACGTTTGTCCTTCACTTCACTAATTTATATCACTGTACATTTATTTTCACGCGCCACTGGTATATCGCTTACTAAAAAATATTTCAAAAATCTGTCACTTGATCATGGTAGGGACCCTTGAGGGCTATAACATAAAAATATTTTCACTTAAATTTTGACGTTTATACAGGGTGATTCATATCAAACTTACATTTTTTTTGAATGAAGCCTCCTATATATTAATGCATATTTGGATTCCTTGGTGAACTCTAGTGTGGCTTTATGTATCATACATGGAACTTTAAACGAACCGTTTAGGCGCAAATCACCATTTTTGGTATAAGTAGGTAACAGAAAAAAATTGAATATCGCAGCGATTATAAAACTTAGAAGGCCGTGACTTTGCGGTTTGACTAAGTATAAAATGCGGTCAGATGGCTAAATTTGAATTCTTCTTGTATTTGGAGAAATCAGTAGATTAATTAACTTCAATCGCGGATAACTCGATTTTTTCAAATGGGAATGCCTATTTTGGTTTATAGATTCAAATCGAGAGTCAAATGTAAAATTTGATTACCTCTCTAACGATATAGCATTGTCGACATCAATCTTTTTTGGTTTTCATTTTATTTCAAATTTTCAGTCAAATCCTCGGTCAAATCGGTATTTTTCAATTTTCCTGCGTGCAAGCAACCTAGCGGGCCATGAAAAATAAACAAAAGCCTGTTAATATGGAAGAAACCAACTGACTTAATAGAAAGATGCAAACTAACTAGAGTAACGAGGCAAGATTATGAAAATTCTTTACAACGTAATAGCGGTAACAAGAACAGTAAAAAAATATTTTATCAAAGGAAAACTACTAGCGATTGTTGCTGGTAGCAGAATATCTACGTCTTCTGAATAAATTTTCATATTTAATGCCACAAAAAAGTAGCCATTTCCGTAAGTCAAAAGTAATGATACCTCTGACTGGAACCCTTCAAATTCTGCAGTAGGAACTTCTTCTTATTAGCAAAATCGCGGAAAATGAAACTTGAATTGCAGTCTGCATGAATTGTAAAACATATTTTAGTTTGTAGAAAACTACATGAAATAAACATAATTACAACATAGCGTAATCAAAAAATTCTAGCAATCATTTCAATAGATGTTCAGAATGCTCCAGTTAGAGATATCCTCACTTTTGACTTAACTAATCGGAAATGACTAATGTTTTTTATCTCATTAAATGTGAAATTTCATTTTAAAGATGTTAGACTGTAAGCAAAAATCGCTGGCAGTTTTCCTTTCGTGTCAACATTTTTAATCGTTTTGGAAAGTTGTCAAGCTCTAGTAGACCTCCATAGCTAGTAGGCTCTGAAACTGTCATACCCCAGCTTCTCATTAACATTAGATATCTTGCCGCTGTTGTATCCGGTTAGAGCTGATGTGTTTTAAGGAATTTTCATGATCTTGCCTCGCTACTCTAGTTCTGTTGCATTTTTCTACTAAGTTAGTTGGTTTCTTCCTCGGTTTCTTCCATATTAACGGGCTTTTGTTTATTTTTCATGGCCTGCTAGGATGCTTGCACGCAGGAAAATTGAAAAACACCGATTTGACTGAAAATTTGAAATAAAATGGAAACCAAAAAAGATTGATATTGAGAGTCCTATATTTATAGTCATAACAGACAACAAAAGGAGCAGCAAGTAGGTATTTTTTTAAAAACCTTAAGTGACAATATCTCGAAAACTAGAAAACTTTTATTAAGGTCGTGTCGATGTTAACTGATTGATCTAAAGCCAATCTACCTCCCATGTCACTCTGGCGTGTTATATCTGGGACACCCTGTATAATACAGTCATATGCACATGCGATAGCTCCACTACGAGGATGGCCCTGCTCTATGGACCCGTCGCTGGGCGATGCGCCCGCTCTCGGGACGAATCCATAATGCCGTACGCTTGCAACAGTACTGGAAACTTCTTCTTCTTAAGGTGCCGTCTTCAATGAAGGTTGGCTACAATTTCGGCAAATCGTTCTCTATCATGTGCAGCTCTTAACAGTGACGGTGAGTTCAGACCGGTCCAGTCCCTAACATTTTTCAGCCATGAACACGGTCTTCTGCCCGGGCCTCTCCTACCCTCAATTTTGCCTTCCATTATCAATCGCAAGAATTCGTATTTCCGGCCTCTATATATATGTCCTAGGTAGCTTGTCTTTCGTCTTTTAAGTATTCCCAGGAGTTCTCTATCTATATTCATTCTTCTTAAAACAGTTTCATTCGAGATATGGTCCGTCCATGATATTTTGAGCATTCTGCGCATAAGTACTAGGAACTGGGAAGCGAAAATTAAATTGCTTCTTCGGTAGCCATGAGGGTGCATATATAGGACAGTGACCTTCGATCTTGCAAAGCGACAAGTGCTCGTAGGAAATAAGCGATCCCCTCCTACGGATTACTGACGGCTGAGTTGGTTGGACGCGCTCCATGAACTAAATATGTAATAAAAACAAACAGATATTCACAACGCAGAAGAAAACTTGCAATTTATTAACAACTTCTGAGTGGAAGCAGTGCCTCCATTGCTGGACCGCACGCCCCTGCAGTATTCTATAATTAATTATTTGATACAGCAGGGACGTTCCTTAATCTGGATTTTATATGGCGTTTGCTTATCCACAAAATATTGTCTCAAGTGGAGAGGATGCGGCTTGGAAAACTGAACATAGGTATGTGGTTTGAATATAGCCGATTCCCTTCCGCTGATAAGTAAAACGACAAGACGTACAGGTTGGATCAGTCCTGCTTAATAAAATTCACGGCAGTTCAGGAGTCGATTGATAAAGCTGTTAAAATGTTATTCTTTTGCAGCTCTAACCGCACAACAGACACTACAACACCTCCCTCTGCGACGTACTATCGCCTACCCCAAGCTCAAACTCATCAGAGTCAAATCCAGCAGCCGCCGCAGCACCACCAACAACCGATCAACCCCCACAATTCTGTGCGAAGAGTACTACGGCCCCGTGCTGAGCCCAGATCTTATGTCGAGAGTCCCGAGGCTCTGTTGAATGGCAACGACAGACCTAGAACAAACGGATCTCTGGAATATAGCAGCGAAAGCAGCGAGGAAGAGATGCCGCCCCTGGCGCCCGTCAAGGAGTTCAGCTTCGCTGAACTGAAGCAAAGGTAAGGCCGTTTGGATATATACTTGGGGAGCTGCTTAAAGGGGGTTAACTATAAGGAACCTGTTAGGGCTAGTATGAATGATTAGTCAAAGGCGAAACTAAATTCAAGGTGGTCTACTATGAATGAAAGCCGGCAATATCTCGGTATTCATATGACTTGGAGCAGAAAACATTATCAGGTAAATTGGCTAAGAGAAATCGCTGGACATTATTTTCAAGTTCCGAAGGTGGCCGCTAGGGGGCAAAACTGTTACGATTTTGTTTGACACTATTAACAGGCACTGTCTAACTGAATGTGAATACTATAAAAAATGTATCTGTCATCTCGGGTTTAGGGCTGAAATGATACACAATTTCAAAGAACAAGGTGGTGTATATATTTGAAACTAGAAATGAGAAATGTAAAAAAAGTCAAAGTAAATTGTGGGTGGTGTAGTACCCCTATTTATGTTACAAAAATTTATATTAACGAATGATGGTTAGATTTAAAAAAATCTGCTTAATAGCTATTACAAGAAATGTTAATACACAGTTAAAGTGATTATTTAAATTTGTTGAAATTATCTAAAACAGGAATTAAAAAAAATGGAAAAACTTTACCAGTTGTGTCCAAAAGATGTCCAGGGTCACCAACAGTAGGGGGTCCACTCCTACCGGGGCACAAAAGTGAAGAGTGAGCTGGATGCCCCATCCAGTTCTGGGGACATCCAAACCTCAAACAGCACCCGCGGCGACTCCAGGCACCACATGACTCGTCTTTCACAAGCCACAGCCAGATTTACAGTCTCAATCTATTCATGGGGGGAAGACTCGATCCAAAATTCGAGCGTAGGTACCACATAACAACAAACTCAGGAAAATCTTTCTGAATTCCAAAACAAGAGCTAATTAAAGTATTTTAAATGCCTGCCGTACGACAAAATTACGTGTCAGTAAGGAAAACATAACCAACGAAAAACGAAAATGATATCTCTACAACTTTCCAAGTCCACCTGATATAGATGAAATGGGTAATCTGCTGTGTAGTCTAGTGGCGAAGGCTCGAGTATTAGAGGGATAATAGGACAAATAATGAACATAGAAAAAGAAATAAAACACTCTGGTGGTGATATTATGAGATTATCAACTGAAAATTCAGCGGATTCGCAGGGAGATAGCAAAGAAAACAAGTTGCTTCAACTCAAGATGGTGAAGTACAAACGGTTTGGGTAAGGCACGATATAGGTGCTCAGACTATGGACTACGAGGACAGTAAGGCTGGTGTGAACGAGGCCAGACAACAACACAAGATGAGGTATTGTCGGACAGGGTCAGGCAAATTCAGAAGAAAATGGACAGATACCCAACCCTGGAAGATTTTGGGGAGCTCATAAATGAAAAATGGCCCTCAGAGAGAGATGGAAAGAGGGCCTGTGAGAAGGTTTCGGAAGCGTTTCAATGGCACTGAGGAACTCAGATCCCAAGGTCAAGAATTTGTATCGTATCTACAGATCAAGGAGTGGAGAAGAAAGGGCGGTTTTTTTTATGCTGATTTAGAAGGAACCGTTGGAGCTGGTAGAAGCAGAACATGTTTATAAAGCTGTCTGCAAACTGAGGCTCCTGGTTCTACAACATATAAGAAAGGCATTGCCGCTCAAGATACTGGAATGGATCTTGCATAAAACAGAGGTGGATACTTGTATATATCGGACTAGAGGGCAGATCAAAGAGAAGTGGAACTAAGAGCAGTATTCACAGACTAATAAGAGCAAAAGGTAGTGAGAAGGTGTTAAGTAAAAAGTGTTGGCAGATCATACGAGCAGACATTAAAATCTATATAGGCCTGGTTCACCGCCAGATACATGAACGATAGCGATATATGCTGGAAGTGCTGGATGTACTGGATGTACAGACTCACTCCTACTGAATGTAGAGGGACAGACAGGTGAACCTTGCGTCTGAAATGTGGAAAATTGGGGCATAGTGCGAGCGCCTTTGTAAATACAGTTTTCTGTCTTATCTGTAATGCCGAGGAGAATCAGGCAAATAGAAAATGCTTCGAAAGAGGACAACCGACAATAGCAGGTCCGGAGTTAACCTTTCTGCAAATCAACGCAGACAGGGGCAGACAAGCCTACGATCTTCTTGACTAACAAGAAACTCTCCAACACCCAAAATTGGTATATGGACACAAGACGCTGCATTCATATGACATGACATAGGAGCATCGATTATATATAGTTGCTACTTTTCACCGAATGCAAACATCGAAATGTGTCAATCAGATCTCCACCTCCTAGCGGACGTCATCTCTAGCAGTAACAATCAAGCAATATTATACGGTGATTTTAATGCTGAGGCTCCGGAATGGGGGATGGACCTATGGTGATAGATAGGGTGATATCCTGACATATCCTCACATATCATGACAACGTGGATGGCTGGTTTTAATTTAGAGGTTTTGGATTTGACCTTGGCCACTGAAAAGGTATCCAGTAGTATAAGTGACTGGAGGGTTTTAGGACTCGAAAGCCTTAGCTGCCACAGCTACATATTAAATTTTAAGCTGCGTAGAAAGAAAAGGGCAGTGGATATTCCTATATAACTGGGGAGAGGCTGGACTTAGGATTCCTCGAGCTCACAAAGTTTGCTACTGAGTTACGTTTTTGGGTAAAGAAGAGCACGATAATGTTCACAAGCAATCTGATCAAGCTCCTAACAAAAATTTGCGACATCACTATGACAAGGAGACGCGGAAGTGCACATGGCAGGTAAATTTACTGTTGGTCAAAGGAGGAGGAGGAGCTGTATCAAAGCAAAAGTGTCAGCACCGTACATTAACAAAGACAAGTAGGGTCACTCTAAGCTCCGCCCCCAATGTGGTCTTTCCAGCTCTGCTCTCGGATACTACGCAAGCTGTGGTTTACAGGGTCAGTCCACCTAACGCCACCTAACAGGCGACACGGTGCACGGGATACAATCGGTCGGATCTACCGGGGTGCCTAAATAAGTAGTGTTTGTGTGTTATTGCGCGTGTTGCGCGTGTTTCACAAAAAATGCCGACGACATGCTCTGTATATGGCCCCATTGTTTTTTTATATTTGTGCCTACTTATTCCCATTTATTTCTAAAATATCTGTTTTTAATACTTCAATTTTATTATTGACTTGACTCTTAAGCTTTTTAAATTAATTTTCCAAATTCGTGTTTCCCGGTTCTTTAACTTTTTGTTTATAAATTTTGACTCGGTTTTCGATCATTTCGAGAATTTCTTGATTTATCCAGTATATCTATACGTCTTTTTGAATTCCGAATCTTTTTTACAAGAAGTGATTAAGTCAATTAGTTCTTGAAATGATTGAATTTCTGTAGTTTGAATATTCTTTTTAAATTTTAAGATGAATTTTTTATGATCTATTCTGTTTACTTTTTTCCATATTTTGTCGCAAGTACTTTTATGTTTACACCTAAGGTTATTGACAACAAATTATGAATGATCAGACTGTTACTGTTACTTACTACTTGAATCGTACATTTCAAATTACTACATCTATCTGACAAAACATGATCTATAATACTCCTTGAGCTATTTGCTACCCCAGTAGCTGCATCTGCAGTTATTGTGTTGAATGGTTTATTGAATAATAAATTATATTCTATCTATACTATAGAATTCATTTCTATTGACCCCCGTATAAGTAAAGTGAACGTCGACCGTTGACGTCGACAATAACGCACAGTCGGATTCCCTGTAAGCACTGTAAACGAGATCGCACGAAGGAAACCTCTCTGAATTCGGGGCGGCTCGCATTTGTGAGACTCACATCAAAGTCGGCACGGCAAGTGACCCTACTTGTCTTTGTTAATGTACGGTGGTGTCAGCTAGAAAAAATTTGGGTGCTGAGACAAGGATAGCAAGAAAAGAGGAATATAAGGCAAAAAAAGTTGAAAAATCATTCACTTGCAGTGACTGCTCAATTCTAGTTTGTTTTATTTCTATAATATTACATTTTGGTGAACATGGTAGTCAGTTTTTGATGGAATCCACAGTACTGAGACAACAACGGATGTTATTTGGCAAATTGAGCTGCATGCGGTAATGCTTATATTGAGGACAGTCTAACAGAACATGCTTGGTTGTTATGGCTTCCTGGCATGTCGGATACAGGGGTGTCGACTCAGTCCTTAGAAGGTGGATTGAGGTGATGTTTGTATGACCCATCCTAAGTCGAGCTATATAACTACTTGCTCACGTCGTTCCATATTGAAGTAAAAAGGCCACGGGTAGACGTTGTCTTTCACTTCGAGTAGCTTTACTTGAGACACGCTATAGCGGGATTGCCATTTGGCCAATGTTTTTCCTTTAAACCATTTCTTAGCATCTTCTGTGCTACTGGAATATTATCTGGATATGGTTGTTGTGCAGCATTCCTGGTAGCTACGTTTGCTGCTTCATTAACGGTAATTTCGACGTGGCTTCGTATCCAAACGAAAATCTTATCGTGAAAACCCCTGTAAATCAAAAAGTAACAAAAATAGATAATTAATTGAAGCCTGGGAAAAATGTAGGAAGTAGATTTTGGAAAACAGCACAATCTCAGTAACCGCTTCAACTATTTGACAAAATTTGGGTGTGATGTGATGAAGATATGTGTACCTGTGGAATTAGAAATTTTATTCCCAAGCCAGAAATGAGGGGAGTTTCGTAGATTCTTGCAATTCCGTAATTTTAGTAACGGATGCACTGGCTTAGATGAAATTTGGGGTGTGATACTGTAACGTGTTGGGTTACACAAATGCGAACGGCACTCAGGTTTTGGGAGCAGAGCTGGGTTCGTGGATTAGTGGTCTTTATGACGAATTATAAAAAGTTTAAAAAAGTTGATATACTCAGTACGTCCCGCACATTACGGTGATACCAGTTTGTTATTTTCCCATAGCATGAAGCTGTAGCCTGAGATCCCATCGCAACCAAATCATAGCTCCCCTTCCCACAAAAAGTATGTTATTTCGCTAGGTATTTCTTTCACAGGTGAATGGACAGCCTATTATGAATACAAAAAATTTTTCTCTTTTACAAGCCCCTATCCGTCTACCACCCAAATTTCACCCCCCACCCTAAAAAGTAGAAACTGACCACTTTTTTATTAACAATACTTAACCTTGACCTTGCTTACTAGCTTGATTATGGACTGCGAAGTAGGAATTTCTTCACACCTTAGGCCTGTACTGAACTTAAACACTCACCAAAAGTAACTTCTTGGAAATCATCAAACCATCTAGTGGTAGACGTAAAACTGAACTTTAGACTGCGACCTTAAGGACGCCATAAACTACCATAAGAATGCAACGTAGAACGTAGGATCTGAGGTAGAACGGTAAAACGCAGAACCTAGAACCCTGAAAATAATTAAAGAATTGCTGACTTGCTGTAGCGAAACAATCACTATCATCACAATCAGTGGGTATTACTAAATGAAAACACCATAAAATCTAACGAAAATGAAACTGACAAGCTGAAGTTAACGAGGAGGTCCGGTAAACGTGCCCGCTCACTTAGGCGAAGCGTCGCGAACGGAAGCGGCGCGAGGCGAAGCGTCATTTAACCGATGTCCGGGCGAAGCGGCGCGAAGCAGTTGAACGAGTTACGTTGTCTAATGAGGTACGATGAGCAGTTCACCAGAAGAGGAACTCTTTGTATTGAGTTTAATTGCCACTATGGAAGAAGAAGAAAAGAAAAAAAAAACAAGAGAAAATGCTGGGTAATTAAATTACCCTTGTTTGATGTCGTTGTATCACGGCCAGAGGCTGCAATTTAGCACCACTTCCTACAAAATACTGCTAAACATTGAAAATATGCGAGAGGCATCAAGAAATATTTGGATCTTCTCGCCGCCTGGTACCGCCCATTCAGGCGAAGCGAAGCGTCAAGAGAAGCGACGCCTAGTTGGTCCAAGGAGAATCCGCGCGTCAAACGACGCGTCTCTTCGCTTCGCGCCGCCTGAGTGGGCGGGCTGCCATATATCCTAATGTAAACTTCTCTGGCGTCAAATCCACAATTTTCTTCGCGCCGCTTCCGTTCGCGACGCTTCGTCTAAGTGGGGGAGCACTTTAAGCCAACGACAAACGGGAGTCACACTGAGGAATCGGACTGTCTCGATTTTCCCAATCCAAATCTGACAGAGCCCTAGGGATCAACAAGCATCCAATTTTTAAGCGATCAAAAACGCTGCACGTGTCCAGTGGCGAAAAAGCTAGGTTTTCACACCTTTTCCCTCCAGCGGCACGGGACGCCACTTGACCTTGTCAAATATCAGCAATTGTCAACTTGGCCCAAAAACTACCCAAATTGTCTTTGAGTTGTGCTCCAGCAATAAATAAACCGTACTCACAGGGTAAATGTACATCTATTATTCAGGATCCATTTCGGGAAAACAAAATAAATGTAATGAAATTATACCTTGAAATCAGAAACACCTATTGCGCGCAAGACGCACTGACCAAAGCGACCACCTGAACTACTAAAACAAAACTTACCGAGGCGGGGAAGCGTTTCTGTCCACTCGCTATGTGGCGACCATGATAGAATTGAAATAATCATAGACTTAAATTTTGAAAGCGCTACAATATGATATATCATCATAGGTAATACTGCTGAATTTTTGAAAATCGTATTGACGACAGAGCGATTGGGAAAAAATACGTAAACCCTCAGAACCGCTCCAATCTTCGGTTTCATACATCTTAGATGTTCAGGATGATGTTCCATTTTTTCGGTGAGAGGTGAAATTGGGGTGGCGGGGAGAGTGGGGGATCGATCCGAACATGGCCTTTGTAGTAATATGTTTGGAATTTTTTGATTCATACACTTCACAGTTTCGTAACCGGTTACTTAAAAACTAATACTCTTGCTTGCTTAACATCCGGGCACCCTTTCCGTGTACCGTTGCAAATAGGTTTATACAAATTTATAAATCCAGTGCCTCATAAAATCCTATAGTTGAACGCTCTTGCCGCTCCCGAACGTATTAACAATTTCCGAAAACAATTTTCAGTAGTGTAATAAGTCATATGCAGACTGTCCAATAATATTTGATTGTCACAGTGCCCACAAGTATGTGGGTGAAATTTGGCTGGGACTGTTGAGAATTTAGTGACTTAAATCTTTTGTTATCCACAAAGTATGTGGAAAGTACTCTTCAAGCTACTTGACACGATTTTTTATTTCCTCTTGTAGAGAACGAGGTCTGCGAAGACTGCGTGAGGAGCTTCGCGCCGAAGAAATGAAGCTGGTGTTGTTGAAGAAGTTGAAGCAGTCGCAGCAGCTGAAGGAGAGTTCGGCGGTTGCGGTAGCTGCCGCGGCAGCCGCAGCCGGCGTCCTTCCTCCCAACATTCCCGCCAGTGCCCTACCGGCAGCAGGCTTACCCAGCGGCCTGAGCATCACGCCGGCCACGATGAAGAAGCCGTCGACGGGAGGCGGTCATCAGCCACAGGTGACTGTACAGCCGCCGTCCGCTCATCAAAGGCACCAGGGGGCGGTACAGGCGGCCGTAGCTGGCAAGAGTAATGTACCGGCCATCGTAGCAGGCGGAGCCAGTTTGACCAGAGTAGTGAGTAGTAAACTAGACTAGTAATTAATTGCCAATAAGATTATGTATGTAAAATGGTAGTCATTTATTTTTGTGGCACGTGACCGTAATCTATATGACATTTATCATCATTTATCAATAAGAAAGCATTATACACGAGATCAGTGACTAAACAGTGCTGACATAATGTTAAAAAGCAAATATAGGGTTGTTCATAATAGACGCAGGAAAGTAAACGCAAATGAAAATTGCAAATGTTTATTTTATATCTCAAGAGGAGTATTCAATATTTGAGGTTCATCTGTGATGTTTGTCTATGAAAAATTATAGATATCACTGAAATGCTCACAACTAATTTACAGACGTCAACGCGATGTTTCAAATGTGTTGCCGACACGTGATGTGCCTGGCGGTGGCGTAGCCCTTTTGGGGCGAATATAGGCGGCCTTTGAAAATTAATGGATGATGGCGCGGGGCACTAAAAAATGGTTAGTTACCTTGATTATCTGGTGGCGTTGGTTGGGTGCGTTGCTTCTTCTGACCTTGCAGGGTCCTGCTGATGGTCACAAGGGTAGCGGAGGCGCGGCGAATAAAAAGGCGTATATCGATATATAAATGGCGGAACAAACTGCGTTAGCGCGACTTGTAGCGAGTCGAGAGTTCTTGGCAATAGATCTTGCGATAGTTCTGGCGATAGTTCTAGCGATAGTGGTTCTCCTTGGAGGTTGCCACTTAACGCATGTGCCTCTTCGAACAACCAAAGGCGTCACCACCTCTTAGTGCCAAGGGGGTTTAAGCGATAGAGTTCAGAATAGACGAAAACAATTATAAAGCGAAAAAAGGTCACCCGGGTCGCAAGAAAATGTATGTTGGCGTTTTTAAAAAACGAGGTTTCTGTGGAATGTATCACAACAACAATGTTATCCTTGAGGTTTTAAATGGTAGCTGACTTATCAATATAGACTTTACTTGCTAAATTTTCGCATAAAAAGAAGTCCAGATTTTATCAACATGCATATTTTAACAAAGGCTTTGACAAAGCTTTTCTATTGGGTATTAAGGGCTATGTTAATAAGTATCATTCAATAGTATTTTATCAATTTAAATTCGGCCGACTTTTTCCGACGTTTTCTGGTACGAATTTCAATTGAGAAATCCACATGCGGATGTAAGCATGATAGTAAAAACAATTCAGTATTTCATCAGTATTGAAAGCAAAACGTCAAAGCTGGATTACGCTTGTCAAAAATATTTTAGAAATTCATATATCAAAATCATAGCAGGATATCAGAACAAAGCCTTATAATTATTATAGTATAATTAATAATTCCAAACCGCGATAATTTCTGACAGAATCATAAAAGTAGTAACAATCACAGAAACTACCTTATTTAATAATTATTAATAATCTCACCTTCGTCAGATGGATTATAGAGAAATACATACATTAATGAAGAATCTTCCATATACCGGATGCATGTTTGTTATAGACCTTATAAAATGATTCATAGAGGATCTATAGGTGCAGCGTACACATTGGAATAAAAATCCCTCCTGCTAGTTGCTCCCTTTCTCTCAAAAGTATATCAAGCACTTTTTGACACTTTTGACTATACACTATACAAGTTATATGACAGGTTTATTGTTTATATGAAATAAGGTTATACATCAGCTGGCGAGTTTTGCCGTTCAGGATAGGCAACCAGTAATGCACATGCACACTTGAGAAATAGCTTGGCTAACAGTTAAATCGTGTGTTTAGGTTTTGAAATGCAACAAAATGCTATTTTTACCCCTTTACCTCATTTTAAAGACCAAGAATCCAGGGATCAAATGTACCGCTTCTGTGGAATCTGATGGGTTGAGGTTAACAATCGCTAAACTTTTTGTTAAACGAGAAAATGGAATTTTTCACCCATTTAGGATGGAAAAGATACTAGATGGTTTACAATGGTCGATTGTATATAAAATATGTCATTTTTGACCTTTCTGAGGTAAACTTCAAGAGAAATCAATAATTTACAGAATACTTTGACAGATGCATGTTCTTGAATGGGTTTGTTAAAATGCGCATGTTGATTAAATCGGGCCTAAAGGTGTCAAATAGCATGATGTGGTATTCTAATCGATTGGTCCATTGCGTGAAATTAAACGATAATCGAAAAATGACATTAGGCGATATTGACATGCGTTGTGTGAACGGTTGCATCATCCTGTTTAAAGTAAAGACAGTCCTATGTCTTGGAGTGGTGGCAAAATATTTTTATATTACTGAGTGGTGACGCACGGCATTGATGCCTACGGTGTTTTCAGATGCATTTTCGGAAAAAGGACCAGTGATGCATTACGACCACAATGCACATCTTCTTTCTAACGTTTTGATTAAAAACTTTGAAATGAAAGGAAAACCATCAGCGATTGTTGCTGGCAGTCTAATTATCTTCAGGCACACAATTTCACATTTAGGGCCGGTTGTACAATGAAAGCTTAAGCTTCGGTTTAAGGTAAGCCGACGTTATACCACGGAAGTTGCAAAATGTCCATTGTACAATGCTGGCTTAGCCCCCCACCCCAAGCTTAACAAGAGCTTACCATAAACCAAAGCTTAACTCGAGCTTAGCTGTGAATTAAATACATATGTCATGCTGTCAAAATGACGAACCAGAAGAGGTTATTTTTTAGATAATTATGACAGTACACATTGCTTCATTAGTGCCAACCTTAGTGAGTTTTATTATCAACCAGGTTTAACTAAACCGACGATTGTTGAACGGATGTCAGCGTAAAGTCTAATTTTAGCTAAACTTAGGTTTAATAAAGCTTGAGTTAAACCGGTGTTTGTACAACCGGCCCTAAATGGTATAAAAAAGTAGTAATTTCCGTCAAGTCAACAGGAACGATACCTCAGCCAGTAGTCCTGCAAATTTTTCAGTATTTATTAGCAAGATCGCAAAAAAAGAAATACTGACAATTCTGATTTTAAGTTTCGGCCAGGTTCATTTGTTTTATAATTTGAACAGATTTTAATTCATGCTTCATTTTCTGCAATCTTGCTAATAGATACCGAAAGATTTGCAGAACTCTCGTCAGAGGTATCGTTACTTTTGACTTGATCTCAGAAATAAAAACTTTTTTATATAATTAAATGTAAAATTCATTCTGGAGGTACCTCAGAGGAACAACTAAACATAGAGGTAGTAAACAAACCCCTTCAGCATATGGTGATGAACGCCATCATTAAACGTCATAAAAAGTAAATAAACAACTTTTTGACAACTGTTGATGAAAACATTGATCACTAACCTGAAAATTCGTCCATCGCAACTCTTGTTACAAACACATTTTCTACGTGCCATGACGAAAAATTGTTGAACTACACTCAAATATATTGATATCTGCACAACTGTCCGTAAAAGCTCACTAAGCCACCAACAAATAGCGAATTCGATTTTACTAACTACGCATAAACAAAACGAGATCCAAACAAACGTTTGACGGAAAATGTTGAACAGATCACGTTACGGTAATATCCGCGTTGCCAGATCTTCAGGATTTATGTGTCTCTTCAAGAATTTGCTTTCATAATGGAAAATATGAAGAAAAGTGCGATAATGCGGTAGAGCCCAACATATCTATTGAATATTGCTATACTCATTAGTGAATCAGATTAGTGCCGTCTTTTAATGTAAAATGGAATATTTCTGGATACAGGTAAAAAATAAAGATGATAGTAAATAATGATTACCGCTGTATCTGGTTGTCAGTATGACAACGTGGGAAGTAATGGTGGCTTACAGAATTTATTTGTTTACTAACTCTATGTTTAGTTCTTTCTCTGAGGTAGGAGGAGGTACATCTTAACAAAAGTAAAAAAGCTCATTCCTCTGGGTCCCAGATCCCATACGCTGTCTGGGACTCGGACGGCACAATGAGTATGCAGTGTAGACTAACAAACTTGCCACCTGCGTGATCGCTTGTCTTGTCATGTCGATCGTTCAAGTTGGCCTGACATTTCGGGTAAGCCTTAATCTAGAGGTAGCGGATGTTATTCTCGATGGTCCATTCAAATGTGCCGCCTTTCAATCAGATTTGGTCAGTATAGAGGAAATAGACGTAAGACGTTTGCGGGTTTGAATGTTTCATCAATTTTTATGCATAATTAAAGTTTAAATGTAAGGAGGCACAAATTTGAGCATACATTTGACTAATACAGGTAAGTAATTGAGTATGCAACCTTTGAATTAAAAAAACATCAAAAACAAGAATAAATAAATATAATATATATCAAGTAACTATAAAACTAATTCATTAGCGAGTTTTGCTACCACGTGCTGCAATTACAGCCTAGCAGCGCCGCGTCATGTTGCCAATTATATTTTAATATTGATGCTCCTTGAAGGGTCTAAGCTGCGGGTTGGTGCCTTCGCAATCTACGCAGCTCATGCCACATGTGTCGACGGGATTTATATCTGGTGACATTGCTGGCCATTCCATGACGCTGACCCCCTCTGCGTGCAGATACCCTCTTGTTATTGACTCTCCTACTATCTGAGCGTGAGGCACTCCATGTGGCTCCAGCACCTCCCTGATATATCGGTGTGCGTACAGATCGCCCTTCAAACGGTGCCCTATGCTAAATGCGGGGATCACTAAACATGACATGTTGCCCCTGGTTCCGATTCCGCCTAACATGACCTTAGGCAAGCTGTAGTCTTGCCGTTCTATGCCTGGCAGGCAGATGGGGTGCTTTCTTGATTTCAAACCCGCTAAGTGGTGACAGCGACGGACTATTTGATCTGAAATTTTCGTAATTCACATGTACTCTGCAGCAAGTTCGGAGGCTGTCAAGGCTATAACCCTGTCCTCTCTTGCTGTGGTGCATTGTGGTCTTCCTTGTCCAGCGCGGCAAACGTGGTAAGCTGTCTCAGGTATCTATGGTAGGCGCGATGAACAACTGACACTGACCGATTCAACAACTCAGCAATTATTTGTCTTAAAGGAAGCTCTTCCTCAACCACGGTAGCAATTTTAACGCTCTCGCCTTTTGTAACAGCACAACGCATGGTCTCTATGAGAATATAATAATATATAAGCCAGGCAAACATTAGAATAAGATAGGACTAAAAGTCAGAAATGTACTTTACTCGCCTTTACCTCGCCCCTAATGTAAGAGATCAAACAATCACATTGGTTATGATCTGGCAACATTGGAGCTTGCCTCTCATGTAAAACCAAACAATCACATAAGTTACACCTGACAACCTTGGACCTCACGCCTCCTGTAAAACCAATCTCATGTGTTACGATCTAGCAACATTGGACACTGGTGGGCTAGACAGCACAGTTCGACAGAAGTCAGCCATCAGCTGTCAAGGTAGACTTCACAGATGGCATTCTTGACGTAACACATATCCCAATGTATTATAAAATTATAATAATTATTGTGACTAATGCACAAGGGAAAGAACAAAAAAAAAATCATCTCCAGACAAATGGCAGGATTTAATAGCAAATATATTTTAACGCTCTCGCCTTTTGTAACAGCACAACGCATGGTTTCTATGAGAATATAAATAATGAAAACGTTGTTGTAGTAGTGTAGAAGTAGTGATGGGGAGGCGAAGCCAGGCAAGTAGGCCACCTTTGACCCTTTTTGCCAACCCCACTGAACCAATCACTGAAAACACCAAAATTCTAGACCCTGATGAAAACATTGTAACACTTATTAAATATAAAAGATTGGTTACAGTCCTGTTGGACAATAGCTATAAGCGGCACGGACGGCACAGTAAAGTTTTGCAGCTCTAGAGTCAGCCTTATGAAAACGATCAAAGTTGAGCTGTCAACTTGACATGAAAATTAATCATGCAGGTGATAAGGATTAAACTGCCAGCAACATTCGCTGGTAGTTTTCCTTTCGTATCAAAACGTTTCAATCTTTAGTACATTGCAGTAGTTATAGTAGACTAATTTAAGCTGACGCATTTCATGCTTAGATATACCTCAAAGTCACAGCCTTCTAAGTTTTATAAGAGTTGATATTTAATTTTTTTTTGATCTACTTATACCAAAAATTGTGTTTTGCACCTGAACGGTTCGTTTTGAGTTGCATATGCGATACATAAAGTCACCCTATAATTGATCAAGGAATCTGAATATATTATATATAATAATATACAGGGTATGCCATTAAAAAAACATAACCTTGATATGTCACGCTTTTTTTTAGACGCCCTGTATAAAATTAATCCTTTTTAAATGTTGCCCAACTCAACCTAGATACTCTCGCAAAGTTAATTTCCTGGAAATAGGTATCGTTTGTTCACAAGAGACGGAGGCTTTGAGCTTGACTCACCCTGTATAATAAGTCAGTGATCTTTTTAACGGGGAATATGACTGGTAATGGACTGGGTTTGAAAACATCACAACCTTTTAGTGTATACAAAAATATACTCTCTGCATCATTTAGTTTATTAGTAATTCCATTTTAAAGTTTCAAAATGGAATGCAAATTTGGCCACTCAGTGCAATGTCGTCAACTTCTAAATCGCGATATTGACCCAATTCTCACGAAACAAACTACTGTTTTGTGATTTGTCTTCCATCAAGGGGATGCCATATGGGTTTCATCTAGGGTTGCCCCCTTTTTTTGGTATAATAGGATTAAAGGAGGAAAAAACAGTATTTTATTTGTTTCATGTTTTAAGCACCTTTTGGAGCTTTCCGCAAAGCTTATCAATAAACTATCATTTCTGAAGGCCTCAACACATTTTAGGTCGAAAATAAAAAATATGAGTAGCTTATTTTTCATTATATTAATTGAGGCTCGGTTCCTATCATCTCGCCATTTCGCATTCATCATAGAACATAGAATTACTATGAATGCTGAAGTGACAGGAACAGAAATTAAATATGAAATCATTTTAGTAATATTAATGAATTCCTTTTTGCCAGTGCTCATGTTGATAAAATCTTTATGGCTGCGGATAAAGCTCCGGGATCAATGTTAATATAAAACAGTATATTAGATACTTTTTTTAAGTTATTCAGTAAAAAGTATTATATAGCGAAAAAACGGTAAAATACTGTTTTTAACAGTATGGTTGGCGACCCTAGTTTCATCATGTGCCAGTGTCACTTAAAGAGATTTATGCAGTTGGTTGTCAAACGTAACTTTATAATTTTATAAATTTCCTGTATCGAATCGACGATTTTTTTGTCTTTAGTTACTGTGCTGTGAATGATTGATTCGAAGAATTTGAAAGGTTATGTATGTGTTATGACTTACCACAGTTCTTGTCGTTCCGATACTTTGTAGGCGAAAGCTTGTGCTATTATGCACTATGAATTTCGACTCTGCCTGAGCTCCAGCAAAAAAGTTACAGTATTGTAAACTTCGTGCTGGAAGTTTTAGCGCATTGCTAAAATGCCCCCCTCAGTGTATAACACTCGCGAGGCTTGTCAAGTGACTATACTCATTCAAAATAAAGATGAAAGCACTAGAGCGACATATGTTATTATTATTAGAAAAGACAGTAGGCGGCAAAAGCCGGTAAACTGTCATCACATAATAGTCACAAAATTACACACTACACTATATAAAATTGATTAAAAAGTGTCTCTGCTGCACAGAAAAGCATCGAATCTATTTTTAAAAAACATTAACTGAAGGAGCAGTCACCACTTCCTCTGGTAATTTGTTCCACTCAGAAACTATGCGATTGGTGATAAAATTCTTCCTGCCAAGTCGGTGGCTCAATTCAGAAGATAACTTGAATGAATGTCATCGCAGATGTAGGTTGTTACTTTGGTGGAAGAAGTTAAGTCACAGGAATAATGTCCATGAATGATTTTGTAAGTTTCAATCAACTGGCCTCTCGTCCTACGTTCCTCCAAAGTGGTTAAGTTAAGGATTCTCAGTCGATCCGAATAAGAATGGTTTTTTAGTACTCGCGGAATTTTAGTTGCTTTCGCTTTCCTTTGGACACGTTCAAGAAGGTCGATGTCTTTCCGAAGATATGGACACCACGCCACGACAGCATGCTCTAAGATTGGCCGTACATATGTTTTATACACCTTGAGAAAGTTTTTTGGTGTGATGTCTTTGAAACAACGTCTTATCAAGTAAATCGTAGAATTAGCCCTTTTGATAATAGCATTCACATGTCCCTCCCACTTAAGATCCCTTGAGATACACACACCCAGGTCCATTTGCTCATTCACTTGTGTCAGCTCACTGCCCTTAATGTGGTAATTGAGCCTAGGGTTGTTACACCCCACATGAAGTACTGCACACTTGGCGACATTGAGACGAAGCAACCATTTCTCAGTCCAGCTCTCTAAACGACTAAGATCTTCAATCAGGTCCCCATGTTGGATTGAGGGGTCACAAAAGATCTTGGTGTCATCTGCATACATACTAGTTCTACAAGACATATTATCAGCTAGATCTGAGACATATATGATAAACAGAAGTGGGCTCAAAACAGATCCTTGAGGAAGACCACTAACTGCCTGGTATTTATTTGAAAGTACACCAGCAATCCTCACCTGAAAACTCCTGTCAGACAAATAGAACATTTTGGAGGTCGATAAATGCACCCCAGAAGCGGCTCAACGGTATTCACTTATATTTACCCATAAGGAATCGATCCCGATGTATGTATGGTGTTTTTAACGTAGATGCAAACTCCACCTCCTCTCTGCACTTGACCATCGTCTTTCCTGGCAGAACGATCTTTTCTGTATATGGTATAGTTATGAATGTTTATCAAGGAATCTGGCGTGTTCGGTGTTAGCCAAGTTTCGGTAATAAACATAACATCGGGATGTTTGTTGGCTATATCTAGGGCAAATCCATCGAATTTAGCAATCAGTGAGCTTAGGTTTGTGTTATACAGAGATATGGAATTGTAAGTACTTAGTTTTTTGACTCCTGTACAGTTAACTTACTAGTGGGTATCTTGATCTTTACTATTCTGGGTATACCAGCTAGATATCTAATTCGCAGATTAGCTTCTCCCGCATCCTTTCTGCGTTGCATTTCAGTAAGTAGGTTTTTGAGCTGCTGTCTTTGCATTTGTGTCTGGTCGTACTTGATGTAGATGTATATGTTGCGTGGTAGTATGACGTCACGGAGGTGTTTTAAACCTTTTCACCGAGAAGACGTGAAATATAACAATGGAGTGAAGAGGAAAGTTAAACGCTGATATAGAGATATTGGGCTAGACATCTAATTTATCATATGTCAGTTTCAGCTATTTAGACAATTCACGGGGATTCCAATGGTGCGCGACCAGATTGGAGTCGTGGTGACGCGTGAAGTTCACCCACTTCGGTGATGGTGGTGAATATTTTTCACATCGAAATGTAAAGTGTAATCTCTTGGAATGCCTTTGTACTGGCTAATGTCCCGATCGACACACGCACGAAGCGAAATTTCTCGGTTAAAATTCGAAAATGCAGGGTTGCGGAGGTAGAGGTGGGTCGGAGCCCTGGGGGTCACACACGGCGCTGCGATGATACGAACAGTTGTAGAGGACTTGACACCATCTGAGCATTACAAAATAATAATGAAAGTGGCTCATAACTCAGTCAATTTGATGGTCAAACTCGCACCAAAAATCTTGCAACTTTTACTTTGGACACCTAGTAATTCTACGTGTCTTAACAGCGGCACATCTTACGCAATCACGACGCAAATCACACTACTGTTTAGAGAACACTCAGGGCTATATCCACGTTTAAACCGTAATTTCATTGAGAACATACAGGTGGAGAAATAAGCATTCAAAGAAGCGTTCCTTTAATTAAGTTGAGCAGTTTAGTTTTGTTATAGACGTGAGCCAATCGTATTTGATGATGTTTTCGCAAAATAAAAAACATGTTTATTTGACTTTTTTTTATTGCAATAATATTAAAGATATTTATTCTCTCATCCTCCGTCATATGGATCCAAAAAGGTGTTCTTGTGCGGTCAGCATTTTCGGCAAAATTATGTTTTTGTATCCAAATTGAATTTTTTTTCACATTTGTTTATTATTTCACTGTTGATTTAAACTCTAGAATTTATTTAAGTCCAAAATGTCCGCTTAAAAGAGCTTTGATATTTTGCAATAATGTATGAGTCCTTTAAATGTGGTTAAAACAACAGCCGAATTAGTCAGACGATACTGTATGTTAAATTATTTACTTCCGAAGAAGTTGACGATATTTTCATATTCCAGACCGTCCCACCTCCAAGAAGTTCTATTCATGGAGTTCCTCCCTTGGGTGGAGGTGGTATGTCTCCATTGGGACGCACAACAGGGCTGTCTGTGCCTCAGCCATCGCAACGATCATCGCTGGGAAGGCCACCTGGTACTGCCCAGACTTCAGTTTTTCCTCCAGGGGTCAAAGACCTGCCACCTTCTGTGACCATCACGCCAGCGCCTCCTCCGTCACAACAACAGAAGGTAAGGCCTTTAACTTTAATTTAACTACGGATCGAGACGAAAATAACAATACATGGCTAGTGATAAACTGGTCTTAGTAAATAAACATTGCAATAAATTAGTCTAAAAAATGAAGTCAAGTTGATTGACTCAGTACTTATCACACATTACGCTGATACCAGCTTATTATTTTCCCATAGCATGATGCTATAGTCTGACATCCCCTTGCAACCAAATCATCGCCCGCCCGACCAAAAAAAAAACGTGTCATGCCGCTAGGTCTTTCTTTGACAGGTCAATGGATAGCCTATGATAAATACAGTTTTTTGAGCTTTACAACTCCCACCCTAATTTCACCCCCACCCTAAAAAAAGTAGATAATGATCAGGGACCTCTAAAACACCTAAAAACGAAGTTTGACCTATTTTTTATTTTTAGTTTTTTCGTTATTGCTGCGCCTCCACTGATAGAATTTCTAAAGATCATAAACGTTTTCCATCCTCGCCATGGTAGTAATTTTGTGTTTAAAAATTTCATTAAAATTAATCTAAGTTTCCACGTTACACGATACAGAACGATCAATCAACATCATCATCGACATAATCATCACAAAATGCCTAAAGTGTATTATGACGCTAGGTCTTTTTTTCACAGGTCGGTGGACAGCCAATAGGCAATACAACAAATTTTTCAATTTTACAACCCCCCACCCCCCAAACACCCCAATTTCACCCCCCGAAAAAAAGTAGAAAATGATAAGGAACTCCCAAAACACCTGAGAATGAAGTTTAAGGAATATTTGAATTCTTTTGTTCTTTGCTAATTACTCCGCCGCCCATGCATCGATTTTGAAAATTATAGAAACATTACCCACTACGATCCCACAGCATGTCGCTTCCCAAATTTCATCACAATGGATGCAGCGATTACTGATATTACGAGGCTATAAAAACGCGTACAGACAGACCGACCGACGGAAATGAGTGACGTGGATTTTCGTTATGTAGATATCATGAAATGCCCAAAAAGCGTATCATCTCGAAATCGAAAATATTCGCGATCACAATACTCCCCTCACTTATTGGCGTGGTAAGCAAAAGCATAAAAGTGGTGACTTTTAACTGCCGCATCTAAGTTTTTACCGCAGATTGTTGTTGAAGAAGAACATGTCGCTTATAAAACTATTTAACTATCCAGCATTTGTCTAACAAACTACTGTATTACCCATCTTTGTTTTTTTTGCTTAGACGAAAACTTACAACATATAGATTGTATGCATGATTTTACACTCATTATGAAATAAAATTGCTTTAAAAGACAATTTCGTAAATGTTGGTATTTACCGTCAACTTACTTTGGGTTTTGTCCTTTCATGTCTCATACTTTCAGATACGTGTCAAGTAGATGCCAAGTTACTTCTTATGTATTAAGAGTCTATCAATATAAAATGTGTTGCACTGTCACAATATTTTAAGAGTGACACATTGCTGTCAGATTATCGTTAACCACGTGCTGAAAACGATTAATATTATGAGTACAGTAAAACGTAATTTTAGCAGGTTTCTGGTTATTCTAATTATCAGTATAATTTTATTTATAATGTTTATCTTATGTGGCTAAACTTTTCTGCATTCTTATAGTAGGTATTACTATTTTCCATATTTAAGGAGTTCATAGTAAATAAACTGATTAGTATGAGATCACAACATTTTAATTTAGCAAAATGTCACCTTTGTCGAGAGCATACAATCAAAAATTTTAGATTCAGGGAAAATTCCTGAAACTTTTTTAATTAGTTATTCAATAGCTTTTCAATATTGTATATAGATACTTCCATTATATACACTTATTACAATGATGGACTTTGATAATATAAAATAACAGATATTGTGGAAATAAGTTTTTTAATCATTTTGTGGCAAATAGTACAGTACCTTAAGCGCCTGAAATATAAAAACCTCGGAATAGGTTAACTGTCAATGGATAATTGTAAAACCTGTTGTATTGCAGTATAAATATGGTATATTATAAAGTTTACCCTTCAAAATTTGCCGCTTTTTATTTTATATAAAACAAATACATATAAATAAAAAAATAAAATTTTTACATATAATCTGATGCAAGACGGCTTTTTAAACTAGTTTTGGGCAAGGATGCTTTATAAATATATTTATGCAGTGATAGATATTGAACTTTAATAGTAAAATATTTAAAAAGTGTATAATAATTATTCATTCTCTTTCAGTTATCGTGCATACATAAACAGCTATTGCCACTGCACTGTGTATTATTTGATGACTTATATTATTACTGTGTATTATATGAACTTATTTCTCAATATTTTCATGAGTCTGCTTTTATTATTGCTATTTCCATGATTTCTCTTGGCCAATTAGAGTCATAGGCTCCAACTCTGAGTAATCCCGGGGAAGGGAGGAGCAAACATATACAAATTAACTTGTAGGTTCGTGAAACTTGCTTTTTAAAAAACAAATTTATTTGACAAAGTCGAAAAATTACAGGAGAGAGGTCTTTACTCGTACAATTCTAAATTCGAACTGAAAATACAAGTTCAATACAATGGTAACAATAAATGCTGCAGTAAGGAAACGCATACGATAAGAGGCAGGAAATGCAACCACGGCGAGACGCTGACTCGCCGAAATCTCGAAGGGTACAGGGCCGGACCACCATATAACTCCTCCACCCCTAGAAGGAAGCTTCCCCTGGAAGTTGAATCTTCTTCTTAGTGATCCTTGCGTCTGTGGTGGAACTGGAATCGGTTCTGGAAGTGTGGGGCTGTCCTGACAGCTCGATGACGACATCGCTGGCCTTCCGGTTCTTCATCTTCTTGTAGATGAGGTATAAAACAATGGACGATATTCCAATATAAAGTAGAATAGTCCATACACTGGGTTTTCCGAAGTTTTCAAAATAATTTCCATCTTCTATTGGTAGGACAGGATTCGACGATACTGCTTGTAGATTGAGGGACTTTAATGTGATTTCGGTGTTAGGAATGTTTCTTTTGGCGAATTTATACTCGAGCTTGTCTGTTACGAGTGGATGCCCATATGTTTTGTCGATGAACATTATTTCTCGTTCTCTGAACATTATTTTACATTCGTTTTCTTTTATGAGAAAAATACCAATTAACGACTTTGTTTCTACGTGTTCCTCGCATTTTATTTTGATTTTTTCTTCTTTTGGAAAAACAGCTAGATAATGATTAATTTCGTGTATGAGCTCCATGTGATTTTCTGCGATGTTTAGTTTACTGTAGCGGCATGATCTAGGACTTTCTTCATTTAGTATCGTCCATTCGCAATCCGTCGGGTGGTTAGCCAACAGATGATTTGGACATTGGAACATATTACCTTCAGTACAAATGTCAGTTAGAGGCTTAATCTCTTTACCTGATTTCAAGAGATATTTCGCGCTAGGTATTATTGTGTAAAATTCTGATTCGTGCATTGTAGGTATGGATAATAAATGAAATAACTTGTACTCAATTTCGTAATCTATCGGTATTGATAGGAAATAGGTTATCCTATGTGACTCTATTTTACAATTTATGTCTAAGACTGATTCGTAATTGATAAGATTTTCATAAGTAACGTCATATGGTAATTGTTCCTTATAATGCGTTGAAATCTTGGCTATTTCTCTAAATAACTCGTTGGGTTTAATAATAGAAGGATGCAAGGTTTTTAATTTACAAAAGGTAATTGAATTCTCTATGTCTTGCATAATGCTAAGAATTGCATTGTATAAAATGATCAGCTGATTGATTAAATCTTTAGCAACTAAAATATCTTGATGTGCAGTCTGATTTATTAAATCTCTGCCTAATTGAATAATTTTTGATTTAAGAACGTTTTCGTTATGCTGAATACCTTGTACAGTTTCGTTAAAATTTGATATTAGTTTGCCGTTAACAGAATACTGCATCTCAAGCTGTTTATGGATTTGATTTTGGTTGAATGCTAGGTGGTTTAATATTTTATCTATTCTTTCACCATCAGTTGCGTCTAGGTTACCACTGACTGCCTTTACTATACTTCCTAATCCGTTAAAGAAGCCTCTCTTCGATCTGGTTTTCAAAGAGTGTGCTGTCACGTAGTCGAACTTTTGTATGATTAAATTTTTTAAGTATTCTACAATCTTATGGTAGTTATCTAATTCATGATTAATCTTGCTGAGATTCTTATAGCTAATCCTAAGACTATTATACTGATAATTCAAGTTATCAAATTCCTTATATAATGGTAATAAATCGTAATAATGTACAAATGTGTGACTCGTCTTCTGAAGTCTTGCATTACCAAGCTTGATTGGTAGGATGCCCAGATTCTGCGTGATATTTCGTATTTCGAGCCCCTCTCCAATCACGAGGATGAAGCTGAAAGTGTTTTAAATTTGTAAGTTTGTTTCCTAGGTCTCTTTATGTTAGAAAGGTGGATGTTTTTGGATGTATTACCATGAGTAGGGTTTATTTCCGCGGTGTTTCGTTCTTCGTTTATACTTTTTATATTTTCGGGTTTATATTTGCTGTGCGTTTTTTGCTGTTTTTGTTTAATTTTTACATGTACCTTCTCTGGGATTTTCGGTAGTTTTTCACGCTTTTCGTTGACTTTAGATATTACTTTTTCTTTATTTTCCTGAATTTTTTGGTTTAAGCTTTTGTATATGAGTTTCAATTTTTCCTTATGGTTGGAAAGATAATTATTCATTATTTGCCTATCGACATCAATATTAAAAGGAGAAGTTGTGTCTAAATGACCTGTTACGATTTCATAGGGTTTTAATTTTGTGACTGATTGAATGGTATTATTGTATGCTAGTATGGCATAGTTTATTTTATTTTCTATTGGCTCCGCGTTATAATCAGGTTGGTTGTTTAATAGCCTAATGTGTTCGACAAGAGTGGAATGGAAACGTTCAACGGTTCCGTTGGACTCTGGGTGCTGAGAGAATATGAAATGTATTTTTATTTTGTGAATTTCCAAAAGTTCTTGCACCAATGAATTTTTGAATTCATTGCCATTGTCAGAAATGATTTGTTCGGGAATGCAATGGTGTGTAAAATACTTTATTAAGTTATTAACCACTTCTATTCCTTGGCCTGAGTTCATTTTATAAGCTTGAGCATATTTGGAAAATTGGTCAACAATAGTCAAAAATTTGGCATTCTCCAGCGTTATGCTATCTACGTATAAAATTTGGAAAGGCTTAACTGCGGTCGGAGTGACGTTTAGTTCTAATTTTAAAGGTTTCCTGTCATACTTAGTTACTTGGCATATTTCGCACTGATTGATGTAAGTTTGTATTGAGTTTCTAAGATTTGGCCAGTAATATGTATTTTTTATTCTATTTTCGGTTTCGTCCAAACCTCTATGGTTGGTCTTACCTTCATGATAATTTCTAATTACATCAAGGATTTCATCTTGATTCATAACATCAATTAATTTTTTGGTGCATCTCACAAGGTTAATTTGTGAGTTCTTAAAATATTTTTGTACAATCGCGCTGAATCTTTCGTATATGGGGTCTTCGAAATATAAATGGTACTTTATTTTAGGAACGATGTATGCCTTAAGAAATTGAATGGTATCGTTTTCAAAATTATTCTTTGATATTTGAACGGATATTCTTTGATTGTTTTTATGAAGATTTACTATGATAGGATCGGCAGGGTCGAAATTTACTTGTGATATAACAATTTGATTTTTCCCAAAATTTATAGGTGTATCTATGATAGGAATACTAATAAGTGGGTTTTCATTATCAGAATGGATGGTATGATCGCTATCTTCTTCGGCGTTACGTGGATGGTCTAAATCATTTGGTTCTGCTTGAATTGATCGGTTATCGAAACAAGGTTGAATTGAAGTAGATGGGCCTTGTTCCCGGTCGAAATGTTCGTTAAATTGTTTCATATAATCTGCTAAAACAGGTGGTACGTTTTCTACCGTTTCATTTGCGTTAATTTCTGCTCTTGAAAGAAAATCGGCATTTTTGTTTAGAGTCCCCTTTTTGTATACGATATCAAAGTCGTGTTCTTCTAATTTTAAGCGCCATCTGAGTAATTTTGAACTAGGGTCCTTGACTGAAAATAACCATTGGAGTGGTTTGTGATCGGTGACGATAGTAAATTTCCTTCCGTAAATATATGGTCTAAAATATTTTACTGCCCACACTACTGCTAAAAGTTCCTTCTCGGTTGTACTATAATTTGTTTCAGAATCGTTCAAAGTTCTAGACGCGTAAGCTATTGGTAAATCCGAACCAATCTTACCTTGTGAAAGTACGGCACCTAATGCATAATTACTACTGTCTGTTGTTATAATAAAAGGTTTTTCCCAGTCTGGGTACTGAAGTAATGGTTCATTGATCAATAAATTTTTGCAAAGTTCAAAACATTCTACATAATCGGAATCTTTAGGATTTATAATGGCATTCTTTTTCAAACGTTTAGTTAATGGTTTAGTGATTTTAGCGAAATCTTTTATGAATTTCCTGTAATAGCCTAATAATCCTAGGAATCCTTTTATCTGCTTTGTACTGGTAGGAATTGGAAAAATTTTTATAGCTTTAATTTTTTCTGGGTTAGGCCTTACTCCGTCGGGTGTAACTATATGGCCTAGATATGCTACTTCCTTCTTGAGGAATTCCGACTTATCTAGTTGGACCTTAAAATTTGACTGTCTTAAACGCTCAAAAACCTGTTTTAATCTAACCAAATGTTCCTGTAAACTAGTACTAAATATGATTATATCGTCGAGATACACTAAACAAATTTCATTCTGTATACCTCGTAATACGGAGTCCATAACACGCATAAAAGTGGCTCCAGCGTTTTTTTGGCCAAAACTCATACGAGTGAATTCCCAATGACCGTTCTCTGTGCTAAACGCAGTCTTAGGGATATCCTCTTCCGCCATTTCTATTTGATGGTAACCGCTTGCTAAATCTAAAGTAGAAAAATACTGACAACGTCCGAGTTTATCTAATAGATCCGTAATGTTTGGTAAAGGATAGCGGTCTCCTATCGTTTTTTCATTTAACTTCCTATAATCCACTACTAATCTCCATTTTCTTTTGCCTGAACTATCTAATTTTTTTGCTACGATCCAAATATTTGAGTTCCAAGGGCTGTTCGAGGGTCTGATAATACCTTGATCTAACATTTCTTTTATTTGCCTTTGTACTTCGGCTCGATGTATTTGCGGGTATCTATACGATTTACAATAAATCGGTATCTCATCAGTAGTTCGTATATGGTGTTTGATTTGATTAGTGAATGTTAATTTATTCCCTTCTACATGAAATATGTCGGAATATTCTTTTACTAACTTTATAATTGATTCTTTTTCTTCACGGTTCATATGTTCCGTGCGAATTTTCGAAACATCGAACTTAAACTTCTTGGCATTAATACTATTAAGATTTGGTACTGGTGATTGCTCGATGAGGTAATTATCAAAATTTTCTACTTCTGTAGGATCCGAAATATCTAAAAGTAATTTTGACTCAGAAGAATTTATTACTGTACATAATGCTTCATTATTTTTAACGGTTGTTAAGCATTCTGGTATTTCTAGACATGATATTTTCTTATAGTCTATTACTGCTTCTCCATCCTTAACGTTTTTGAGTTTGATCTTTATGACTTGTTCTGATCTCGGAAAAATTTCAATAAAATTGTTATTTAACGGTTGACATGATTTGTAATATTGCAACTGAATGTTAGCATTGGGTGTAATTAGTACGTTCCTTGTGAAGTCTAGGTTTGCGTTTAATACTCTTTTCAAATTGTCTAACCCTAAGAGGCAATCAAAATATCTGTGGAAATTGAACAAATGAAATTTTAATTTGGTATCTGGCATGTTAAAAATTTCTGGAGTAGGTACTGTGACGCTATATTTTTCAACTGACATACCATGTGCGGACGAAATTTGAAATGGGTCGCTTTTTATATACTTGCTAAAATATTTTTTGGCAATATCTGGGTGAATGAATGACTTTGTACTTCCAGTATCTATTAAAACTTTTAAATTTAAATCGGGAAATGTTATATATGGTAATTCGCTTTCTTGGTCAGATAAGCTCATTAGTTCAGTTTTAGTGTACTCATTTGATCCGAGGCCTTTTGCACTAAAAAATTATCATCGTTACCTTCCTCGGTATTAGGAGGATTGTCGCAAACTTCGTAAGGTGGCGTTTCGTCATAACTATAATCATAATTGTAATTATCATAATCTTCTGGGTATTCAATGACTGGTTGATCATCTATGTGAAAATTTTCCTCGGGCACGGCATGAGGTCTATCAGGTCTAGGTCGCAAATTGTAGTTATAATTTCTATTGTTACCTGGCAAATTTTGCGCCGTATTTCTAGTACTAACACTCATAGGAGTCGGTCTAGGTAAAGTTGCGCTGTTGGTTTGATTAGGTCTGAATACGTTGCTACTAGACGCTGTATGTTGTGGTCTAAAATTATTATTATTTTGATTTTGAAACGAATTCTGAGCTCTCATCTGGGGTTGTGGATAATTTTGCCTGAAATTGAAATTTTGTGGTCTAGCTGCTTGCGGATACGTAATTCGCGGTTGTAATTGAATGTTGGGTTTCTGAACATTTTTGGCAGGCTTGCTCGTATTATTATCAATTTGGAAATCGTTCGTGAGGATGTTCAAGGCTTCGTTCAAGTCTACTGGATTTTTAGTTCTCATTAAAGAGCCTAGTGGGTCCTTAAGCCCTTTCAGAAATACTCTAACTGCTACATTTTTACAAAATTGCGCTAAAATTTTGGCTTCCTCCCCTGTGGAATGCGTTGTAAGGAAAGCTATTTGCAAATTTAAAATTCTCTGCACTTTGTTGAAGAAGTCAAACGGCGATTCGTTTGTCTGCTTCAACTCGCACATTTCTATATTTAGTGTAAACACGTCTCGTTTGTCTGCATAGGTATTTAGCAAAGCTAACTTTAAATCTGTCCACGTGAGAATAATGTTCGAAGAAATGTTAATAGCGGCATCGCCCTTAATTTTGGCAAGTATACTGCTCATCAAGTATTCATTTTGGAAATCATCTTCCTCAGGTTTATAAAATTTACTAATTTCTCGCAAATTTCGATGAATCGAGGGAGTAGCTCTTGCTCTCCATGGAATTCAGGTACCATTTGTAAATATTCTGGTCTTAAAGCCATTGTGAAAGTGTTACTGTTACTTGCGTTACTAAAGGAATTATAAGTGTCTGATATGATACTAGGTCTGATATGAACAGAATGTATATTCGAAGATGGTATATCTTCCGAATCAGAGTTTGAGCCTGAATCAGAATTTACTGGTGTGCTTCCAGCCGAATAAAGATCACCCGTAATACCTCTAAAAGACATGTACTTACAGTAAAGCCCAAGTCCTTAATCCCATGTGGCTACGCAGATTGATTACTTCGATGTGCCTTCGGTGTCCCAATCTTGTAGTCCTCGTGGTTTCGACTGTCTTCTGTTCGGCTACCTAATCACCGAACTTGATGCTCGAACGCTGCACTCGGTGAGTTCACAGAGTTCTGGATTCGCGGTAGTGTCCAAGTCCTGTTATTTTCGCTAACTCTTGGTGCACGCGCGATTCGCGAAAAGGAGGTCAATAAATCGTTGAAACGAACCGAAATTATGTTCCCTAATCTCGTTTGACCATCCTACTGGCTGCGCCAATTAACTTGTAGGTTCGTGAAACTTGCTTTTTAAAAAACAAATTTATTTGACAAAGTCGAAAAATTACAGGAGAGAGGTCTTTACTCGTACAATTCTAAATTCAAACTGAAAATACAAGTTCAATACAATGGTAACAATAAATGCTGCAGTAAGGAAACGCATACGATAAGAGGCAGGAAATGCAACCACGGCGAGACGCTGACTCGCCGAAATCTCGAAGGGTACAGGGCCGGACCACCATATAACTTACATATATAAATTATAAATCTGTGGCGCATCTACGGGGGGCGGGGGTAGTAGTGGTGCGTGGTGGTAATTCTCCCACCCCCGAAGCTTTTGACGGAAAACTTAGAGAAAGGTGGAGTTATATTTTCTTTATTTTTCAAATAAGGTGGCTCCTCATTAACCCTCCTTCCTCTCACAATAGGTACATTTTTTCTAGACCAACTTTGTGAAAAAATGTTTTTTTTGCTCTTCAGGATCTGCCTCATTAAACCACCATTGAGTAACTTCCTGAATACGCCACTCATATTACTGATGTAGGTAGAAATAGGGGATGAGACAGCAATATTTTATTATTAAAATTTATTTATATAAAATTTAAAAATAAAAAGTATTCGCATTTTTATAACAGTAAGTGGGTTGGTTTAATAATGGATTATGTACATCTTAAGTAACTTAAAAATACTTTTGGTATTGAACCAAAAACAGTAGTTGCTTAGGGTTTTATTACAAATGTGCTAATGAAATTATGTATTAGTATATCCAGAAAATATGTCAGATGAAGCTCTAGCCCCCAAACCTCCCCCCTAGTCGGAGCCTATGTAAGGGATGTATCTTCATTAAAGTCTACAACTGTTGACTTTATACTAACTTTCTGATACCCATCAAAAGCTATTTTTGCAGTAGTAACTATTTATGTGGTATCATAATGATCACATATTGCTCCCATTTTTACTTCTAGTTGCAACTTACCTGTTACATCGGTGTAATAGCAAATCCACAATTCCGTAAAAGAAATATCTTATATTTTTTCGTATTTTCAATAAACGCCGGTGTTCGTCAGGGATCTGTCCTATCCCCTACACTGTTTCTGCTGTACATCAACGAGCTGCTGGAAATAACATTCAATCCAATCTACAGCTTCGCAGATGACAGTACATTAGTGTCGTCCATGGAACCAGGCAAGCCACTATCATTCCAGGAGACGGCACGTCGGCGACAGCAGCATGCCTCACAGATCAACGCAGATGTCAAAACAATTGTCGAGTGGCGATTAGCAAATAAAGTACAGTTCAACGTACAAAAAACTCAGGCAACAACACTTACAAAGAAGTCTCACGATGGCTTACCAACCGTGGAAATGGAGGGTCACCCCATAGTCAACTTCTGTCAAGCTCTTGGGAATCAACATCAACATTAACATGTCCTGGCTCGACCACCTCGTCAGTATTGCTAAAACGGCATTCCAGAAGCTTGGAGTTTTGTTTCGCTGTAGGAAGTTGTATACACCAGAGCAACTGCTGCTCTACAAGACACAGATCCGACCATCGTTGGAGTGGGGATGCGCTCCCGAACACTCTCTAAAGCTTCTGGACACTATCCAGAAAAGAGCAATTAGATTAATCGATACGCCTAACCTCACAAAGGACCTCCACAGCCTGGAACATCGAAGGAGGGTGGCCGGCCTATCCCTGTTTTACAGATTCTATCACGGAAGATGTTCGAGTGAGGTCTCCCAGATAATAACACCACAGGCCGTCCGAACCAGAAACACTAGATAAGCTCTGCGAGCTCATCCTTACCAGGTCGAGGTCCTTACTCCCCGAACCAGTCTCCTCCAGCATTCCTTCTTTTGGAGAACTTCGATGCTGTGGAATCAGCTGCCGGGGAATTTGTTTCCCAACGGCTACAACCTGCAGCGTTTCAAATCTAACGTGAACCGACACCTATCCTTTCGCAGCGCTTCTACAGCGCCATAGGCTTTCAGCCTTTGCGGGAGGCCGACCATAAAAATAAAAAAAAATAAAAAAAATATGGACAGTTTTCAAGATTTTCGGAGGTAATTGATATAATGTTGATTGATTCGTTTTCCGCATCTGCTCATCTTCAATGAGAGCAAGAGGATAACGTGCTACCAAGGGCGCATCCAGACATCAGTCTTGGGTTGGGGAGGTAGCAGGAAATTAAAATTTGGGTATGCTTTGCTTATTTTCTCTAATACCTTCGTCGCGGCAGTTGAAGCAGCAGAAATAAATATGCGAATATTATTAAACTGCTTAACTTAAGGAACGCTTTTTTGGATGTTTTTGTCTCCACTATGAATTTCGACTCTGTCTGAGCTCCAGCAAATAAGTGACAGAATTGTAAACATCGTGCTGGAAGTTTTAGCGCATTGCTTAGAATGGGTCCCCTCCATGTTTAACACTCGCGAGGCTTGTCAAGTGGCTATCCTCAGTCAAAATAAAGGTGAAAGCACTAGAGCGACATATGTTGCGTGGTAGTATGACGTCACGGAGGTATTGTAAACCTTTCCACCGAGAAGACGTGAAAAGTTACAATGGAGTGAAAAGGAAAGTTAAATGATACAGAGATATTGGGCTAGACATCTAAAATTTATCATATGTCAGTTTCAGTTATTTAGAATATTCACAGGGATTTCAATGGTGCGCAACCATAGGGGAGTCGTGGTGACGCGTGAAGTTCACCCGCTTCGGTGATGATGGTGAATATTTTTCACATCGAAATGTAACGTGTCATCTCTTGCAATCCCTTTGTAGTGGATAATGTCGTTCCACACACGCACGAAGCGAGATTTCTCGGTTAAAATTCGAAAATGCAGGGTTGCGGAGGTAGAGGTGGGTCGGAGCCCTGGGGGTCACATATGGCGCTACGATCATACGAACAATTGTAGGGGACTTCATAACATCTGAGCATTACAAAATAATAATGAAGGTGGCTCATAACTCAGTGAATTTGATGGTCAAACTCGCACCAAAAACCTTGCAACTTTTATTTTGGACAACTAGTAACTCTACTTGTCTTAGCAGCGGCACATTTTACGCGATCGCGCCGCAAATCACACTACTGTTTATAGAAAACTCAGGAGTATATTCACGTTTAAACCGTAATTTCATGGAGAACATACAGTTGGAGAAAAAAGCGCCCAAAAAAACGTTCCTTTAATAATTAAGTTGAGCAGTTTATAATTTAGAAGATAAGCAGCAACTGAAACAGTCGATTCTTTGGCACTTTAGGAAGATGAAAAAACATCGGTTGATGTAATATATGAAATACAAAACAAAAGTATAGTACATATTAGCGTAAGCATTTTATTGAATTAAATGATCATAAACACTGGGCAAAATTAATAATATGACAATATGTATATGTCTGTGAAACAAGGACATAGTACGTTAATCAATGTTTTTCGTTCAAGTCACGTACTGGGTTTTCGGAAATCGTACAAGAAATTTGCAGTGGATTTCAGGTTATCGCAAAGTTTGCAGAATTTTGTTTCCAGTTGAGTGATATCTGACTCGTATAATTTATTTAGAAAACCAGAGTTATTCAAAAATACGAGGAAAATGAAAATGAGTGCACAAAATATGCGAAAATATTGCATTATGCAGAATATGCATTGATATGTGATTTTTATTAGACAGACAAGGTATATTACGTAACTCAAGTTTATATATGAACAACAATGAAATAAATTTTTGGTCAAAAATCTTATGAGGCGGGAGGGGGGTAATTACCTCTGTTACCCCCCATGTATACGGCTGTGCACGCTACCTAATAATTCATATAATTTTCCAGTTCTTCATCAACTTTTTCAACACACAAATACCGTAGAATATCAACAAAATCATTGTTTATTTTAATCTCATTTTTCATCGAAAAAGAGGTAACTTCATTTTGTATGATTATTTGAGTTGTTTTAAAGTTTGATTCTCAGTTTGTTTCATCATCTTTATTGCTTCTTCAGACGCGTTCTAACAATTCACATCTCATCACCGATAGATGGTCTAAGATCTGGCGGTCCCCCTCCCCTCCATTTTCTTCTGCTCACACCTGCTTATATACATATTTTTGGAGTTAAACATTTTTAGATGATGATGCTTAATATCAATTTTCACTTAGTCATAGATATATTATGGAAATATTAAAATATATTTTCACTTGAGGGTAAAAAATTAAAAACTAATGAAAATCATTAAAAAAATTATAAATAATTGAGAGCGGCAAAAAATGGGTAAACATTATAGTATTTTATGTATTTTATGTATTAAATGCAATTCAGTAGGATTTACATTGATACATTGACAGTTTTCGGAGTCCGAGGTCAAACTCCCTGGGTATTCCACTAAGACCGAACTAACAGTTTTATTATGAAGAGTTACAAGATGTTGATACTGAAACGTGCAAAGCGAATCTTACAAATAAAACAATTTCTGATACGTTTATAGAAAAATAAAGCCATAGATGTCCTTGGAGATAAACGTTATCAATGACAATCGCATCTGGAACTCATGTCTGGTGTTTTGGTCAAGTTGATTCTGTGTATTTCGACGCCAAATTCTAATCCGATGTCGGCTAGTAGCCAATATACATCAAACATTTTCCCCTGCGTTTCTGTGTTAATTGACGTGTTGAGCATCATGCACAACTTTACTAATATGTCATGTATAGTCTTATTATCAATCATATAAAACATCCCAAAAGCGAAATGTGATTCTAATTCTATATCTTTTTTCAATAGGAGCGATCGAGGGAAGATAATCAGACTCCTGCACAAAGGCAAGCAGCTGCAAAATTGGCTTTAAGGAAACAATTGGAAAAGACGTTGCTACAGGTAATTATTATAGTGATAAAGCAGTTTCATTTGAACCATGATAAAGCTCAGCACTATTGTGTCCATTTAAGAGGATCTTGTTCGTTAGATGCAGAAAATCGTATCATAATTTCTAAAGAATCACTGTAGTCTATTAATCGCGCCATCCTGGCCTGTCGATAAAACCATAAGTGTGGAAAAATAAACATTTTAATGACTTTTCGGCTACCTCTGTAGCTTTTATCAAAGTACAAAAATATCAATTTGAAATAAGTGTATGTGCATGTGATTAATAAATTTGTATAGATTTTCTCCATCATGTACTTCATCCTGTAAACATTTTTACTATCAATGTCTACTATCAATGTCGTTAAATAAACCTCTACGTGATCTGTTATTAGCAGCACAATGAATACGAATATTGATTTCTGTGTAAATATTAGCATACTGTCAAAATATTTTAATTGCTTATAATATTATGTAGTATTAATATAGGACTCGAACTTAAAATCATTATGTTGGTTTTTCAAATTATCGTATACCTTTTTATTTTATTTTCAAAATTTTGATGAATTGTACAGAAGCTGGATAAAGGCTGAATAAAAAAACATAAAATACAATACAAAAGAAAGAACTAGTTTAAATATGGGGAATTTTGCGTATAAATCAATTAAATAAACGAATCTAGATGCATTCCTCCCTCAAATATAAAATATACAAGTTTAAAGAAAATAGTTTAAGATGGATAATACTATACGTTTGCTAGATAAAATTTTGACAACGGCTAGCAGCTGTATCAAAAAGGTATGTTAATATTGCAAAGTAATTCAGTTGAAAGTAATTCTTATCCCAGTTTTTTTAGTAGAAAAGGTTTCTTCGGATTTTGGGATAAATTAATGCAAGAGGTTTTAACTCAAGGAGCCGACGTTTCGGCGTTTATTTTACGCCTTCTTCACGGCTAAAATTCATACGAAGACAAAAAAATATATATAAGTAAAAAATATAAAGTGCCAAAACGGTAAGTATAAGCGTTGACAATTCAGTCTAACAAACAAATTTAAAAAATGTTTACACATAAAGTTACAATTAAAATTTAAAAGATTTTAACATTTTTTAAAAAAGTGACTCGGTATAACAATCAAAAATAAATAACCGGTATATTGCATACAAATATATAAAAAAGTTAAAAATATAATACAGTCAGTTCTGTCAGTATACTAGACAACGAGGTTAAATATAAGAAACGACTGATCTGCGAAATTATTTACATCTACAAGCATCAATAAGAAAAGTGACCCTCTTTGTATTATGTTTGTAACTTTTTTATATTTTTATGCAATGTACCGGATTTTTTATTTTTGATTGTTATGCCGAGTCACTTTTTTAAAAAATGTTAAAATCTTTTAAATTTTAATTGTAACTTTATGTTTAGGTTTTTTTTAATGTGTTTGTTAGACTGAATTGTCAACGCTTATATTTACTTACTATTTTGGCACTTTATATTTTTTAGTTACACATTTTTCGTCTTCGTATGAATTTTAGCCCTGAAGACGGCGTAAAATAAACGCCGGAACGTCTGCTTTTTGAGTTGAAACCTCTTGCATTACTTTATCCCAAAATCCGAAGAAACCTTTTCTACTATTTCAAAGAATGTTAATATTAAATTTATAAAATGTTTGCCATGAATGTATACTGCCAATGTTCATTTGAATAAATAGACAAAAGCAACAACTATTAGTAACATATACGGTCAAACCTACAAGGCTGACATTTTGTTATACACACGTCATATTGAATCAGTGTTATTGTGACAAGCAGAAAATGCAAATTATTATGTTAAGAAATACTTCTAAAGATACATACATATTTTATAAATCAATTACACAGTTGATTTCTTTCATTGTGATGTTTTATAAGGAAATTTGATGAGTAAATGGAAAAATGCTGGTACGAGAAAATAGGTAGAGGAGACAACAAACCATGAAATAAATGTCCACGCGGAGAATGGACATAAACAATAACAACATGTAAAGCTAGATTGAGAGTCCCAACTAAGTTGAGACCTTCAAGCTGGCAGAACTGGGGTGCCTTTGGGCTGCTCAGTTTACTTACGGTGGGTTGTGGATACTTGGCAACTTATTATTTTCCTCTTATAAGAGATGTCAGGCAAAATCACTAACTTTTAACGCGAGATTACTCTAAAGGTTCAAAAACTTCAAGAAAAAGGGCGCCAGGAGTTTTCACCTCCAAACTCCAAGGAAGTTAGTGAAATTACCCAACCTCTCCAGAAACACTGAAAGGGATGGGTGTAGAAAAATTCAAAAGAGAATTAAACAGTAACAAGTATATTGATTTTAAACTATAATAAAATAAATAGTGAGTTGTGATTTATATGTACAATTAAAAAAAAGGGGGGGACTGCTGGCTTAGATGGACGATACAACCTGGCTTGCTTCGGTTAAGACAGATGGTACTAGGTCTCCAATGGATCCTTCAGAGGGTCCCCTTTTGCAGACTGGCAGCCTCTTCAGGTTCCTTAGGCCAGACCACTCCTGCTTGACTTCTCCCTTTTCAGGCTGAGGGGTATCTGGGTCTGGCTCGGCTACCACTTCCGGCCGCCGTCATGCAAAGTATAAAAGAAAAGAGAAGGATTAGTGTGTGGACCCTCTATAGCGAAACCCCAGGGTCAAAATCGTTAAGCAAGCTCAGTCGTACTACTTGGCCTCTGAATTGTACAGTCTAAACCCCAATAGCTCAATTAAGTACAATATCTATTTAAATTTAACAAAGATCCCTTACAAAATGCTTAAATTCTATACTAAAATTCTCTTAAAAGTTAGACACGAACGCTATAGCAGATATCTCCCCACAATGGTTCACAACTGAATCTGCATATACAAAAGGAATATAATTTTAAAATAAAGTACCAATATCGTATCAACAGAGTATCACCTAACCTAGATACTTTATAGGCCTTTCAAGTCTAATACTTAAAATAAAACTTAAAAATATGAGTCTTGAAGTGAGCAAGGCTATAGTTCACTTAAGTTCAAAGCAGTTTAATTGATTTAAGAAGAAATCAAGGCTATGATTCTATTAAGTTGCTGCTGGCTCTAGTGCTCCAGAAAGTTTAGAATCTTGAAAGGTAATACAACCACAAAAAAAAATTATCAAGCCCACAAATGTTTACTAAAATGTCTCAAAATCAAATATCACAAATAATCCAGAAAATTGAAACTATATAAACAATAGTTGCAAGGTACGAGCAACTATACTTCAATAACTACTCTCAATGTTAAAACTATAGCTCTAAAAGAAACAAAAATCTATGAGTACGTTCAGTCTCGCATAGATGTACTTCGGTAGGCTGTATCGGTTGTAAAGATGGAAAATTTGTCTAATTCGCACAGCAAAATTACAGTTCAAAATTTGCAAAATGTGTGTGAGCACACTCAAAAACTATCAAAACTATACCAAAATAAAGAAAGGTGCTTCTCTCTCTCTCTCTCTAAAATTGTACGAGGTACAAAGAAAACTGAAGAAGGTTAGACACCTATGCAAAAATGCTCATTAGCTGCCCAAAATGGCGGAAACAATAAACTAAGCAATTTTTACACAGAACTCTACCAAATAAAAAAGGTGTGCTCCTCTCTCTCTCTCTCAAAAATGTACAAAAGAGCAACAAAAAAACGGAATGAAGGTCACACTTGGAGGTGACTACAAACTCTAGATGCGAAAGTACGTAAAATAGCTCGATAGCTGCCAAAATGGCGATCAAATTTGAAATAAGCAAATTTTACGTACCTTCTATATCCAAAGTAGCAGGAACAGCTTGTAGTCACACTCCTGTGAATCCTTCCAGGGTCTAGAAGTAGGTGGAAAAGGGGGTGTATTCCTTTAGATTGACGTCAGCACCAGGTCAGTTCCTTCGGGAAGCAGATGCACACACTTGAGCTGAAAACCATATTATAACACAGTACGGCATTCACAATCTGACTCGAAAATGAAACTAAATCAAATCAATGATATCGATTTTAGATACTAAAGGTTCGATATCAACGGTATGCTAGCAAAAATCCAAAAGAGTCGCTGGTTTAACAACGCAGCATACTAAAACAGAAATACAGAATCCAAAAAAAATGGCGGAGTATTCACAATTCACAAATAATTGTCCGTGTTACAGGGTTAGGTACTTCAAATAGAAATCTCGCGAAAAGAGAGTTAATAACTTCAAAGTCTACCCCACGACAAATAAGAGAATCTATTTCATGAACATGACGGAAGGACTAAATAGAAAAGACCTAGGTTAAAGATGGCGGAATGCCGGAACGATACACCTGACCTGTTGCAGCTGCAGAGAGACAAGAAGGAAGAACCTAGGGAGGGACGAGCCTATTTATAATTTTTCGTCGGAAATCACAAAAAAATTGGAAACTTCTCGAATGTTCACGAATACAATAGACAACTGTCAAATCACACCACCCCCCAGTCAGGCAGTGCTGCCAACAGCATACTACCAACCCAACCTCAAAGTAACTATAGTCTTAATTGCAAATCGGGACAGAATTACTATTATTAATAAAATAAACTCATAATAGGGAACGAGAAATGCACTTAAAGAATGAAACTAATAACTTTGCAAGTCTAAATCATATAAACAATACTATAGTAGATATTAGAACTTCCCCGCAGGTAGGCAACCCACATTGCACACACATGCGAGTCTGGTTGCATATACCACATACCTATAGGCAAAAGAACAAATTTCAGGCGTATTATGGGTATCCATAGGCGCGGAAAAAAGGGTTCTTTTAATAGCGTGACGGCAAAGCATAAGGGAGGGACATATATATTTACCTGTCAATCGGATATTATTCTGGAAGAATTAATCTATAAAGGAGTCACAGACGACGTGTAACGAAATTAACAAAAATTTCGTTATAAACAAATGGGACTTATTCACAAAGATTGAACAAGATATCGGATAATCGACATACAAAAATTCCCTACGATGTAACATCTATTTTTGAAAATGAGTCACTGTTAACAGTGCTCTAATTTTGTCTCTACCTATACGAACTACTGGAGTTGTTTTAACTATAACTGACATGTTTGAAATACATGTGCCATATGATAATGATATTCACAGTTTATGATTAAAATAAATTGTGTAGATTGGCGTAATTCATTAATCAGTTCATTATTTTTTCTGTGTTTTTGACAGATACCGCCTCCAAAACCTCCACCACCAGAGATGCATTTCATCCCAAATCCGAGCAACACGGAATTCGTGTATTTGGTAGGGCTTGAACATGTAGTGGATTTCCTAACTAAGGAAAACAGAGGACCTCCCATTCCACCGCATCCATTCGCCTGTGGCCAGTGTAGATCGGATTTCACACCTGTTTGGAAGTGGGAAACTAGTAAAAAGAATAAAGGTAACGCAAACAAACGTGTCGAATGTTTTAGTTCACCATTTGTTATTCAGTAGTCAAACCACAAGAACTTTTTTGATCGCGGAAAATTTAGTATTTGAGTAAATTTTTGTGTTACCTACTCCACGAAAATGTTCATTCGATCTGTCTTGATATGTATTGTGTCACTCCAAAGAGGATTTTGGTCATAAATGTTATTCTGATTCTTTGGTGGTATCCAGTACTTTACTGAGCATGTTGCTTCACTAAGTCTGCTAAAGGCTCCTCCTGGAATAAGTGGGTCGTGGAAGGTGGAATTGCATCCACTAAAGCTGTCACAAAGTCTGACTTGGGTCGAAACTCCTTTCTCCTTAGCTCAATCACCTCCGCCCTCCTGCCGCACGTATACTGAAGCAGATCGTCAGATAATCATTGAAAGTCGAGGCCTGTGGGTCCACGAACTCACGCTGAAATCATATCTCAGACTGCTTTGCAATCAAGCTCTTCAAAGCCTCAGAAAACGCCTCTCTCTGCAAAAGAAGGCGATGGATAATTGTAACCAAGGAGGTGTGTGTCGACAAAAAATTCCTGACAATCGTGAGGTAACTGCTGCAACTGAGGATTAACCTGTAAGGCAGCAAAAACAGGAGCTGCTTGCAATTCCTTTTGCACCTCAGCGTACCGAATACGGTGAAATGCTTGGTTGCCTAATCGTTGACATTCAATGCTATGCGGGTTTTGGAGCAGGGGAAAAGCGGTTCTTTCTCAACTATGTGAGCAGCAAAGTCCAAATTCGTAACCGCAGGAGGAGCGAGAGACGGAGCCTTCCAGGATATACCTGCCTCTCATTATCTGAATGTACGTTTTCAAATCCATCTTCCTCATCCTCAGTATTATAATCGTACTCTGGCGTGCATGGGTGTTGATAGCTCTTCAGCAGAGCCTCGATCATTTCTTTCATTTCCTTCTGACCCTTTTCTAGCGCCTTCAACCTGGTCTGCTTTTTCCCTCTTGGTGTAATCGAAGGGCGTGAAACCATACTATCTTCGTCGGAAACTCCTCTTCCTAGCTCCTGACAGGCCTTCTTTCTGGACACCATAAGGGTTCGAAAGTCGGAGATGCAGACATCATAACCTCATGCTGAGCCAACGAGCCTCTAATTCTGGATGCAAGGGACAACGGTCCCACTAGTAGACCTACACAGAACGGCCAGTCCAGCATCTTAACTCTTATTTCGCGATATCTTTCTCCGAAAGGGTGATAGCTTGTGGAACAAAAGACGAGCAAGGCCCACCGTTGGTAAGGCATACCAAAGCCTATTCAGGACCTGCGGATCTAACTCTCCCCTGAGTAGCTCCTTTCTAGAAAGGTGTGCGCCCTCCATTCTTTCCAGCCACATGGAAGATGAGCGGTGGCTAAGTCTTTCAATCTTGAAAGGATAGTGTTGTCTTCGGGGTCATCGTCTTCTAGCAAATATAAGTCACCCAAAGTCTGCAGGGCCGTCTGGGACACTCATCTGCAACAAGCGAGATGGCTGAGTCAGCCGAGGTGTTGACTTCTCCGACCGAGAGGCTGGCTGAATCTATAAGACGTCGCCTCAGAGGAACGAGCTGTCGGCTCTAGTCCCTACCACCAAAATGGGCTGTAAGCGCCAGTTTTGGGTACAAACCTGTAAGTAACAAATAATAAACTTGCCTTGATTTACTCACGAACAACTAAACACTAAAACCAAGCTATTCACACACAAGTAACTCTAACTGCCGTGCCGTTAGCGATGACTGCACTCGGCAAATGTTGATAGCGTACTGAGAATGACCATCGTGCCCGCGCGGGACGACGAAAGGTGAGGAGCGCGGGCGGCTGGACTAGACGACGAGGTAAGAAAAAGAGAAGGATAAGATGGTTGCACAGTGACGGAGTTAATGGGGTAATCTCAATGAGGTCAAGCCGACGGTACAGACTTTAAAATACCCCTCAAATATATCCTGGATCCTTCAGCACGATTAAAAAAACTACAAATAATGAGAACCAAATTGGAACATAAAAATCATTATTGAAAAAATTGGTTTTCAATCATACTATTATAATTTTTAATCAACTATCAATAATTATTAGCGCACATTAGATCGAAAAATTTTCATTCGCGCTTTTTTATTCATGCTTTTAAGAAAACATTCGAAAAGGTTTCACGAAAACACATTCATTGGAACACTTTTAGCTCTTACCATATACTACATGAGTATTTGAAGTAGTTGGTTTTGAGATGAGCGCTTGATAAGCGTTAATAAGAATTTAGAATCTTGCAAAAAAACAAATGTATTTGAAACATTTCGTTGTCCAATTTTAAATAAAATTTATCTATTACTGGTTAAACGACAATCTTTTTTGAGAGAACCGGATGTCTTCGGGATACTGAGAAAAGTTAGCTTAAAGTTGTTCAGTTAAATGGTATTCTACCTAATACTGCTAGGACATGTTTTGAGGTATAGTTTTCTTTAATCAACAATTACTCGTACCGCGCAAATATTTGAAAATAAAAAAAGTCCACCATTTTGAGGTAAATAGCATTCATCTGATGAACCATTTTTTCATATTAAGAATATTGTCTTTTTCGAACAACTTAGCGGAACATCAGCTGTTTTAATTTATCAAGATTATTCGCAGGAAAGTAGAGAAATGCCAAAAATTGCATAGGTAAAATATCTATGGAACGCCAACGGACATATTGCAATCGTATAATTAGTTCAATAGTATTGCAGAATATTTCAAAGAACCTCGTATAGTAAGTTTTTAAAAATTGTTTGTTACTCTTTGCTAATACAAAAAAATTGATCGTGCTGAAACGTGTGTCGCAAACATGGGCAAAGTGAAAGGAGCAGGAAAAATTAAAGCAGCGTGTTAGCCGAGCGAAAGAATTTCTATTAATTGATTTCATCAGGCCCAAATGAATGATATATGCATTCACCCACATAAGGGCCACAACACTTGTTTACGGATGCCAGGAAGGAAAATTTAAGATTCAACCAGTACATTTTTGACTTCGGTCAAGAGATCTCGGTTTCTGCGACAACACCTAATGTTGCCACAAATTCCAGCCATAGCTACCTGAGAAACGCCTTCAAGGACCCAGTGGGGGAATATATTTAAAATGGTACACTAAATCTCAAAATTTTGATGAAATAAAACTGAACATCTTTGTTTTATTTCTCGGTGCTAGTATTAAGTTTATATTTATACTGATATGTTTGATGTTTCGTTTCAGGGACAAAATCAGTTATATGTGAGCAGTGCGTGACAAACAATGTGAAGAAAGCATTGAAAGCAGAGCATACTAATAGACTGAAAACGGCATTTGTGAAGGCTCTCCAGCAAGAACAAGAGATTGAGCAGAGACTAGCCCAAGTGAGTATGTTGACTTTTCATATTTCTGTGATTGCAATAGTAAACATGAAAAAGATTGTTCATACTCTTGCTCTGTGAAACTTGCAAGTTAAATTCCAGAAATCAACAAAAATAATAAAAATACGATTAGGGTTGTCGGTTCTCGAATTTCCAGTCCTTGTACTGAAGTTTAAAAGTCTTTTAAAGAACGCGGATGTGAATGAAAATGACATTACATTTAGAACTTGGATGTTCTACTTAATGTTGTGTGTTTACATACAATTTTTGTTCACATAGTATTTCAAGTTATAACCGCCCTCCCGTTTTAAACATTCATTTTCAAACATATATCCATATCTATAGGACGATTTAATTCATGTTTTTTATTGTTTTTTATTCTTCGACATAACAAAAATCTTTCAAAATATGCAGAATTTTTGACTCGACTAACTTGAGGATGCTTGAGAAGTACCTACTCATTCCGCTTGATTCATCATTTAAATACCTATAGTTAGTAGCAAAGTTAGATCAACTAAAAGTATCATCTGAAGATTCTCTAACCTTACCACAAAATTCAAAAAAAGCACAACACAAAGTGTTTTTCTTATTTTTCATACCCTAACTCCCTCAAATCTGATAATTTCACGCCGTTAGCACCCATAGATTTCAGCCCTCCGCAAATCTGATGATGGAACTTCGTCTCGGAAAAGAGATTTGAAATCTAAAATACGTCCAATGATTGGATAGACATGACATGACAAAAGAGGGGGTTTTACAAATTTTGAAAATCTTAAACCTTTTTGTGTCGCAAGAAATACTATACAAAAGAATTTTGAGGTTTCTAAAAAATGGAAATTAACGAATCAAATACAGATTTGCACAAGTAAAAAGAAATGGAAACGCAAACGACTAACGAACGTCTATTTTTCTGAAGCTACAACCGGAATGTTTCATACTTTATGTATATGACAAAAGGTTAATGTGGTGATCAAATTATCGGGCAGTCGGAGCAGTTGTCGGGCAACGGCCGTTTCTGTCTCTGTTTGCGGAGGTTTCCGAATCCTTCTTCGATAAATGTTTGTAATTATTGTAAAATGGTGCGTGGCGCTCTTGCGAAGACGCTATTTTTTTGGAGGCTTCAAAGGAAGAAATCACAAGGTGCAAGATCGCACATTCTGGCTGGCCACTCCACTGCTCCTCGTCTGCCAATCTAGTCCCCAAACCGAGCATCTTCTATAGTAAACTTCTGCCGGTTTCATTGCATTTTCGCAACTCTAAACAATTTACCACGTGTTTAACGACACACAGTTCACGTACACGCTTGAAGCGTGGCTGTCCAGTTTTATACATGTTTTTGTAAAACGGGAACTGACTAATGCCGACCCCTGTATATATTAAATTAATATGTTTCAATTATTACCAATATCAGAAATTATGTATTACCCAGGGTGTTTCTAAAACGTGACGAACCACCTTAAGAAAACATCAAATTATTTAATCACCAAAGATTACTGCAAACTGACATATCACAAACGTTAGATGCATAGCGCAATATCTTTTTATCAGCGTTCAACTTTCCTTTTCACTCCATCGTTACATTTCACGCCTTCTTGATGGAAAGGCTGCAACGCCTCCGTGACGTAATACTATCACGCAACGTATATCGCTTTAGTGCGGTCATCTTTAATTGGACTGAGGATAGCGACTTGACAGTGTGTGTTGAACATCAAGGGGGCCCATTTTAGCGCTCCAGCACGAAGTTTATAATACTGTAACTTTTTTGCTGAAGCTTAGACACAGCCAAAATTCATAGTTCATAACAGCACAAACTTTCGTCTAAAAAATCCCGGAACGACAAGAACTGAGGTACGTTTTAACATAGTCAAAAAAGCTCCTTCCTCTGGGACCCCCGTCTGGGTCTTGAACGCGCCATAAATGCGGTTGGAATTTGGCAACCTGTCGATACATGTAAACAATAGGCGCTTTCCTTTTACCTGATTTATCTGATAAATCTCATTTGTGACGTCATGACTCAGTTCGATGTACGTTCCTTTTGTTTTCTGAAACTGAGACTAAAGTGAGATATTTTACCCCCACTTAAGCCCATCTGCACAAGCTCGAAAGGTAGATCACTTGTCTCAGATCATTTAGACGTCAAATAAATGAGGTTAGGATTGTATGTAAGTTTGAATTTCAGCAGGTTTTTCCGGTTTTATGGTGTATGGATAGTCGATAGTGTAAGGTGAGTGACGAAAAACGTAAAAAACTAGGTTATGGAAAGGATCGACAGATAATAGAACCATAGCATATTACAAAATTTTGAGGAATGACATTTAACTGCACAAACACGTTCCTTTAACGCATCTGAGCATCTGAGGTTTCCAACTGAGCTGAGCCAACTCATTTTTAAGTGATCTGAGTAAGTGCAGATGTAAAAGGAAAGCACCTAATAAATCGTTTGTATTTACAGTCAAATCACACGAGAGCAAGTTTGAAGTGTTCTCTACGCGTAAATGTGCAAGTGTCCTGGAAAAACGCACATTGTGGGATGAATATTGCTGTGATAGAAATAAATAGTTCTCGAGCAAAAAACTGTTCTCGCTGAGCCAAAGAATTCCATATTATCAACAGTTATAGTCCAGTCATTTTTGGTTGCTAATATGACCAAAATGAAGATTAGGAGCTACATGAGCGGAAAATGTCATGCTAACATCACAAAATCTCAGTACAGCCTCAAGTGTGCAGAGAAATGGGCATTGGAGAAAAGGCAAACTGATGAAAAGTAGGTCTGTAGTAGCTGCGCGGTTGACACTGATGACTCGCCGGAAGATACCGATTATAAAGATTCAGAGAATCCGAGTAATAAGGACCTCTTAAAAGTGATCACTTTGAAGTTTCAAGAGCTGGAAAAGGCAGTAACTTTCAATGAGGAGATAATGGAAGCACTGCAGGAAACGTTGGCATCTATGAAACAGGAGAACAAAAATCTCAAAAAAGAACAAAAGAGACTGAGGAGTAGAATTGATGAGCTGGAAAAGGAAGTAGGTTACATGAAAAACAAAATATTCAGAGAAGAACAAGAAGAAAGGAATAAGAATATGTTAGTTACTGGAATCAAAGGGGACAAAGATGCTGAAGTTAACTTCAAGAAAATTCTCACTAAGTTAGGTGAAGAAAAGGAAGACTACAAAGTTTTTGTTCTTCCCACTACTAAACCAAATAGTTCAGTTATAGTTGTGCAATTTTCAACTGCTGAGAAGAGAAAGATGGTGCTGGAAAAGGGGAAGAAGAATGCACTAACTAAAGACATCTTTAGGAAATCCAGGGAACTTAGGACTGTCGGATTTAAATATGTCTGGTGCAAAAATTTTCAAATTAATGTGAGAAAGACGGATGGTGATCAGGCTATCAAAATTAATTCTCTATCTGAAATAGAATCATTGAGAGGGCAGTAAGTCTGAATTTTAAGTTTTATTGTAGTTATTAATGTTAAGGAAATATATTTCAAATGGATAAAATTACTAAAGCGTCAAACTATACACTCAAATTTTGGTCATTTAAATGTAAGGTCCATCATGTCTGACTTTATAGAGAAATTTCATATATTTGCGGTCTCTGAGACATGGCTAAGTCAGGACGTTGCAGCTCGGTCAACATTGATAATTTCAACTTTTTTCGCTGACCGGAAAACACGAGGAGGTGGAGTTGGCGTGTATGTTCGCTCAGATTTTCATGTTGAATGCATTGACTTCGACATCGGCACAGTTACCTGCCTAGAGAACATGTAGGTACAAATTTCAATTAGCAGTTTTAAATTCCTTTTGGGCATCTTGTATCAGCCGCCGACTGCAAGCATCGTTAGATGCATTAACGTTCTAGATAACCTCTTGCCACAGGTAGCTAGTAAATTTGAGAATATAATCATTACGGACAACATAATTGTAAATTTACTCGATGCTAACAGTGTCTCTCCCTGTTTTGAGTTGATTGGCTGCTCCCAACTTGTCTCCTACTCGAGTTGCAACGGATACAGCATCTTTATTAGATCCGATATTTACCAATCAACTACACATGTTTGATAATTATCTAGTACTAGATGCTTCTAGCATCTCAGACCACAAAGTGGTATGTTGCAATTTTAAAATACAGATAGATCGCTATATTAAAAAACAAAAGTTTGTTACCGTCAAGGATTTCAATTTTTTTTATACGATCTGCAAGGTGAAATCTGGATAGCATATTTTATTTGCAGAATATAGATGGAAAAGTTGAATACCTTACCATTGCACTATTAGATGCATATAACAATGTCGTGCCTACTACCCTGACAAATTTACGAAGCCACTCGATCCCATAGCACCTAGTGCATAGAAACACGTTTCTAAGTTACAGAGTACCGGTGCTGATATTTCGAAATAGAGAATTTATAAATACGAGTACCTAGTATATATAAAAATAATTTCTAAATAATTGCAAGATAACTCATATGCTTTGCAATTTTTCTAAAGTCCCGAATAAATTTCATAAATGGATAGCACTCACTTAACTCCAGGCGTACCGAACGAACGTCGTATATAATTTAATTTATCGGTCAATGAAGTTCGTCCAGGCAGACAATCATAAATATAAGTTTCAATGATAAGTTGTGGCTATTAAAATTTGCGTGTTGTAGTTGAAATTTAGGATCTAAATACAAATTACATGATGTGTCAAGCAATAACCTTCAAATTGCTTGTCATTCTGTTAGGTTATATGTTATGTGTCTAATTTAACAAAGAAAGCAAATAAAAAACAGAGACAGACGGCCGTTACCCGAATTTGACACAAAATGTCACTAGTACAACTCAGAAAAGGTATTTCTTTAGATAACTATGACAACGCGCATGCTTCATAAGTGAATTTCACTATCAACCAGGATTACTGAAGCGGCGTTTGTACAACTGATGTCAACTTTTGTCCTAGGCTTGCTAAACTTAGGTTTATTAAAACTTGTGTTACACCGGCATTTGGAGAACCGTCCCTTAGGCCTGATATTTAGGACATCGATCTTCTGCTTGACGTTGCAAAGCCAGACAAAACAATTTTGATGATAAAGTATTTCAAATTTAAGCGTTTCTTTTAGGGTTTCTTAGAAGAATAAGTGCTCGAACTTACTTATTATTTAATCACCAAAGGAAGAAAATACCCAAGAAACTAACCAGTAAGTTCGAGCACTTATTCTTCTAAGAAACCCTAAAAGAAACGCTTAAATTTGAAATACTTTATCATCAAAATTGTTTTGTCTGGCTTTGCAACGTCAAGCAGAAGATCGATGTCCTAAATATCAGGCCTAAGGGACGGTTCTCCAAATGCCGGTGTAACACAAGTTTTAATAAACCTAAGTTTAGCAAGCCTAGGACAAAAGTTGACATCAGTTGTACAAACGCCGCTTCAGTAATCCTGGTTGATAGTGAAATTCACTTATGAAGCATGCGCGTTGTCATAGTTATCTAAAGAAATACATTTTCTGAGTTGTACTAGTGACATTTTGTGTCAAATTCGGGTAACGGCCGTCTGTCTCTGTTTTTTATTTGCTTTCTTTGTTAAATTAGACACATAACATATAACCTAACAGAATGACAAGCAATTTGAAGGTTATTGCTTGACACATCATGTAATTTGTATTTAGATCCTAAATTTCAACTACAACACGCAAATTTTAATAGCCACAACTTATCATTGAAACTTATATTTATGATTGTCTGCCTGGACGAACTTCATTGACCAATAAATTAAATTATATACGACGTTCGTTCGGTACGCCTGGAGTTAAATGAGTGCTATCCATTTATGAAATTTATTCGGGACTTTAGAAAAATTGCAAAGCATATGAGTAATCTTGCAATTATTTAGAAATTATTTTTATATATACTAGGTACTCGTATTTATAAATTCTCTATTTCGAAATATCAGCACCGGTACTCTGTAACTTAGAAACGTGTTTCTATGCACTAGGTGCTATGGGATCGAGTGGCTTCGTAAATTTGTCAGGGTAGTAGGCACGACATTGTTATATGCATCTAATAGTGCAATGGTAAGGTATTCAACTTTTCCATCTATATTCTGCAAATAAAATATGCTATCCAGATTTCACCTTGCAGATCGTATAAAAAAAATTGAAATCCTTGACGGTAACAAACTTTTGTTTTTTAATATAGCGATCTATCTGTATTTTAAAATTGCAACATAACACTTTGTGGTCTGAGATGCTAGAAGCATCTAGTACTAGATAATTATCAAACATGTGTAGTTGATTGGTAAATATCGGATCTAATAAAGATGCTGTATCCGTTGCAACTCGAGTAGGAGACAAGTTGGGAGCAGCCAATCAACTCAAAACAGGGAGAGACACTGTCAGCATCGAGTAAATTTACAATTATGTTGTCCGTAATGATTATATTCTCAAATTTACTAGCTACCTGTGGCAAGAGGTTATCTAGAACGTTAATGCATCTAACGATGCTTGCAGTCGGCGGCTGATACAAGATGCCCAAAAGGAATTTAAAACTGCTAATTGAAATTTGTACCTACATGTTCTCTAGGCAGGTAACTGTGCCGATGTCGAAGTCAATGCATTCAACATGAAAATCTGAGCGAACATACACGCCAACTCCACCTCCTCGTGTTTTCCGGTCAGCGAAAAAAGTTGAAATTATCAATGTTGACCGAGCTGCAACGTCCTGACTTAGCCATGTCTCAGAGACCGCAAATATATGAAATTTCTCTATAAAGTCAGACATGATGGACCTTACATTTAAATGACCAAAATTTGAGTGTATAGTTTGACGCTTTAGTAATTTTATCCATTTGAAATATATTTCCTTAACATTAATAACTACAATAAAACTTAAAATTCAGACTTACTGCCCTCTCAATGATTCTATTTCAGATAGAGAATTAATTTTGATAGCCTGATCACCATCCGTCTTTCTCACATTAATTTGAAAATTTTTGCACCAGACATATTTAAATCCGACAGTCCTAAGTTCCCTGGATTTCCTAAAGATGTCTTTAGTTGGCCTAGATAAGTCCTCGTTGATGTATATCAGTGTCGGTATCTCACTGACTCCGCAGTTTTGACAAGTTAGTGCATTCTTCTTCCCCTTTTCCAGCACCATCTTTCTCTTCTCAGCAGTTGAAAATTGCACAACTATAACTGAACTATTTGGTTTAGTAGTGGGAAGAACAAAAACTTTGTAGTCTTCCTTTTCTTCACCTAACTTAGTGAGAATTTTCTTGAAGTTAACTTCAGCATCTTTGTCCCCTTTGATTCCAGTAACTAACATATTCTTATTCCTTTCTTCTTGTTCTTCTCTGAATATTTTGTTTTTCATGTAACCTACTTCCTTTTCCAGCTCATCAATTCTACTCCTCAGTCTCTTTTGTTCTTTTTTGAGATTTTTGTTCTCCTGTTTCATAGATGCCAACGTTTCCTGCAGTGCTTCCATTATCTCCTCATTGAAAGTTACTGCCTTTTCCAGCTCTTGAAACTTCAAAGTGATCACTTTTAAGAGGTCCTTATTACTCGGATTCTCTGAATCTTTATAATCGGTATCTTCCGGCGAGTCATCAGTGTCAACCGCGCAGCTACTACAGACCTACTTTTCATCAGTTTGCCTTTTCTCCAATGCCCATTTCTCTGCACACTTGAGGCTGTACTGAGATTTTGTGATGTTAGCATTACATTTTCCGCTCATGTAGCTCCTAATCTTCATTTTGGTCATATTAGCAACCAAAAATGACTGGACTATAACTGTTGATAATATGGAATTCTTTGCCTCAGCGAGAACAGTTTTTTGCTCGAGAACTATTTATTTCTATCACAGCAATATTCATCCCACAATGTGCGTTTTTCCAGGACACTTGCACATTTACGCGTAGAGAACACTTCAAACTTGCTCTCGTGTGATTTGACTGTAAATACAAACGATTTATTAGGTGCTTTCCTTTTACATCTGCACTTACTCAGATCACTTAAAAATGAGTTGGCTCAGCTCAGTTGGAAACCTCAGATGCTCAGATGCGTTAAAGGAACGTGTTTGTGCAGTTAAATGTCATTCCTCAAAATTTTGTAATATGCTATGGTTCTATTATCTGTCGATCCTTTCCATAACCTAGTTTTTTACGTTTTTCGTCACTCACCTTACACTATCGACTATCCATACACCATAAAACCGGAAAAACCTGCTGAAATTCAAACTTACATACAATCCTAACCTCATTTATTTGACGTCTAAATGATCTGAGACAAGTGATCTACCTTTCGAGCTTGTGCAGATGGGCTTAAGTGGGGGTAAAATATCTCACTTTAGTCTCAGTTTCAGAAAACAAAAGGAACGTACATCGAACTGAGTCATGACGTCACAAATGAGATTTATCAGATAAATCAGGTAAAAGGAAAGCGCCTATTGTTTACATGTATCGACACAGGTTGCCAAATTCCAACCGCATTTATGGCGCGTTCAAGACCCAGACGGGGGTCCCAGAGGAAGGAGCTTTTTTGACTATGTTAAAACGTACCTCAGTTCTTGTCGTTCCGGGATTTTTTAGACGAAAGTTTGTGCTGTTATGAACTATGAATTCTGGCTGTGTCTAAGCTTCAGCAAAAAAGTTACAGTATTATAAACTTCGTGCTGGAGCGCTAAAATGGGCCCCCTTGATGTTCAACACACACTGTCAAGTCGCTATCCTCAGTCCAATTAAAGATGACCGCACTAAAGCGATATACGTTGCGTGATAGTATTACGTCACGGAGGCGTTGCAGCCTTTCCATCAAGAAGGCGTGAAATGTAACGAAGGAGTGAAAAGGAAAGTTGAACGCTGATAAAAAGATATTGCGCTATGCATCTAACGTTTGTGATATGTCAGTTTCAGCCTACTTAGCCAATTCGCGCGGACTCCAATGGTGAGCAACCATAGGGGAGTCGTGGTAACGCGTGAAGTTCACCCACTTTGGTGATGGTGGTGAATATTTTTCACATGGAAATGTAAAATGTCATCTCTTGCGATCCCTTTGTACTGGATAATGTTCCTTTCCACATACTCACGATGCGAGATTTCTCGGTTAAAATTTGAAAATGCGGGGGTGCGGGGGTAGAGGTGGGTCGGAGCCCTGGGGGTCACATACGGCACTACGATGAATCGAAAAGTTGTGGAAAACTTCATACCATCTGAGCATTACAAAAGAATAATAAAAGTGTCTCGTAACTCAGTGAATTTGATGGTCAAACTCGCATGAAAAATCTTGCAACTTTTTATTTTGGACACCTAGTGTCTCTACATGTCTTAACAGCGGCACTTTTTACGCGATCGCGATGCAATTCACATTACCGTTCAAAGAAAACACAGGGCTACATTCACGTTCCAACCGTAATTTCATTGAGAACATACAAGTGGAGAAAAAAGTATCCAAAAAAAGCGTTCCTTTATGTTAAGCAGTTTATTTATGAAAAAACCTAGTTTATGATAATAATTTAGCTTTAGCAAATGAAAAAAAAGATGTCTAGTGCCTTGACCTAGTACTTCTCACGCAATGTTCCTAATAAATATATTTTGGAGCTACCAAATTCCTCACCCTCTACACTATCCCAATTTCACCTCCATGCGGACATTAGCTGTAATGAATAATCAAATGTTATTGGACAAGTCTGCATACGATGTGATGCTTAGATGTACTACAAGACTTCTTGATTCAGCGAACACTGAGAATTGTTTTCCGAAATTGCAAATACGTTAGAAGAAAAGACAGAGAGAGAGAGAGAGAGAAAGAGAGGAAAGAGCAACACAGAGAGTGAGAGCGTCACACACACAGACAGAGAGAGTGACACACAGAGAGAGAGAGAGAGAGAGAGAGAGAGAGGAAGAGAGTGACACAGTGAGAGTGAAATAGAGCGACACAGTGAGAGAAAAAGAGAGCGACAGAGAGCGAGAGAGAGAGAGAGAGACAGAGAGAGTGAGATACAGCCCGTTAAGTTTTTTCTACCTTGGAGCGACCGACACTCTTGAAATCACGTAATCGATTTGTTATGAAAAGACGTTTTCAAAATGACAACAGTGCCAATTTCAGTGTTGTCGGGGGGTTGCCGCTCGAGAGGTGAGGGGATGAAAACACTTCTTCGCGAAGATTTTCGAAAAATAGCGTCGTTTTGAAAGAGCTATCGAAAAAATGTTTATACGACTTTTGGAGAAAACAAAATTCTGCACGATTCTGGTATATACATTTTTCGTACGACTATTGATCGCACACGAAAAATGTAAAGACCAGCATTGTACAGAATTTTGTTACCTCTATCAGTCAAGTCATTTGAACCTTTTATTGATAGCATCAAAACGACGCTAGTCTTCGAAAATCGTCGCGAACTAGAGTTTTCACTTCACACTCTCACCCTCGAGCGGCAACCCCCCGACAACATTGAAGTTGGCACTGTTGTCTTTTTGAAAACGTCTTTTCATGACTAATCGATTACGTGATTTCAAAAGTGTCTGTCGCTTCAAGGTAGGAAGCTCTTAGACTAAGAGACAGATAGAGAGAAACAGATAGAGAGCGCGACAGTGAGAGAGGGAGCGATGCAGAAAGAGAGAGAGAGAGCGATGCAGAGAGAGAGAGAGAGCGACAGTAGCGATAGAGGGCCGCGGTCCGATACTCACAACGTTCACGATAACAAATGCTTGGGCAGTTTGGTCCAATATGTTTACGCCTCTAATGAGCTTTGACTTTCGGACCGGGTGATGAACGCATCCACATTTTGACATTTGTATTTGACACCGTTGACATCTGTAAATAAAAATAAACAACACCTAACCTAATACTCCTAATAGTGAATGTAGTATCTATTATTTGCAAGGACGTTATTTGTATATTCTTATAAAAAATATGAATGCTGAAAAAATTCCCGGCATCCTCGAAATGCGTCAAACTGCTGCAGATTCATCTTCAGAGGAAGAAGAGTCTGCCGTAACCGTACTCGGGCTCTTCATTTTCGTTTACACGAACCGGTATTTCAACCAGTTTTGTCATAATATCACAACATAATATTATAGGTATGTAGGTGTAAAATAAAAAAAGTAAGGTAGATCCGTAAGTAACTGGTTAATACCAATACAAAATAATAATCTGAGCAGAAATCAGCCAAAACATGTGTTTTTTTTTAGTTTTTAACCCTATACCCTATATCCTTTCGAGCGTAACTGTCAAATATGGGTACTGACTGCGGATTGTAAGCCATTTATAGCGTAAACGCTCACACCGATAACACTCTGCAGCATGTATGCCTTGAACGCCTCGTAAGCGCTATCCGTGACGTAGAGATGACGTCACAGCGCTCACGTCGCAGTGCAAATTGTGGCTTTCGGACCGGCTGTAAGTGCTCTATGTGCGTTGTAAATGACTTTCGGACCGCGGCCGAGGGTGCGACAGAAAGAGTGATAGAGACAGGAAGCGACAGAAAGAGTGATAGAGACAGGAAGCGACAGAAAGAGTGATAGAGACAGGGAGCGATAGAGAGAGAGAGAGAGAGAAAGGTAGTGACAGAGAGAGGGAGAAAGGTAGCGACATAGAGAGAGAGAGAGAGATAGACAGACAGGCAGTCCATAGGCGTCTGACTCAGTGACTCTCTACTCTGTCGCCTCGCACTTATTCCAAATTGTATCTATAGCATAACAAATCCACTACAGTGGTAGTGGTCTGATAGGTCTGTAAAGTACATAATATAACCAAGGTCCTTTTTATAGGGTACTGAACATTATTTATGAAACACACAGTATTCCAGATGAATAATCACCACTTTTATTTAAACTTGCGACGATCGTTTCGACACACAGTGTCTTTTTCAAACAATGACTCTAAACTTACAATACTAGGCTATTTATATAAAATAGACATGCTTAATGGTATAACTATTATGGCTAATCGTTTGTTCTCCGAAAACCATGGGACAGATTTAGTAGGGGTGAATTATCTAAATCCGTTTGGTCGTTAAGTAGGTTACCTGAACATTTGAGCTTGTTGATTTCTAATGCTTCTAAAAAATTTAATTTGCGTTCTTTTTGTTCTACGTGTAATATTTGAAAATCTTCGTTAAAATGATGGTTTTCGGAGATCAAATGGTTGGCGTAATTTGAATTACAAAGTTCGTTAACAAATGATTTCTTGTGTTCATTAATGCGGTTCTTGAAAGCTCTCCCACTTTGTCCAATATATACTTTAGGACAATCCACACATTCTAATTTGTAAACACCAGACTTTTCGTTTTTATTTGATTTCGTTTTGTTGTTTTTAATTAAGTTGCCTAGTTTCTCTTTGCATCTGAATGATATATTGCGGTCCAATTTCTTGAGTTTAAGAGCAATGTTTTCCGATAGCTGACCTGTGTATGTAATTGAGTTATAAGTTTTATTAGATAGATTGTCGGTGATCTTAGGGTAAACTAAATTAACTGCTTTTTTGAATTGCTCCTTGCTTACTATACAGGGTTATTCACGTTATTCGACACGGAGCATTATGGCTAAAGTATTTGATAAAAAAGAAAATAATAATTTGGGATGGATAGAGACTCATAAAGGCTACATTTTAAAAATATTTTCATGTTATACAGGGTGTCCCAAAAGCACGAAATGTATCAAAGTTATGTTTTTTTAAATGGAACACCCCGTATATTATTGCATATTCAGATTCCTTGATGAATTCTATTGTGACTTTATGTATCATACATGGTACCTAAAGCGAACCGTTAAGGTGTAAATCACCATTTTCGGTATAAGTATATATCAGGAAAAAATTGAATATCGCACAGATTACAAAATATGGAAGGCTGTGACTTTGCCGTATTACTAAGCATAAAATGCATCAGCTTTGATGAGACTGTCAAATTTAAATTACGTTTGTGCTTGGAGAAATCGGTCGATGAATTAAGGAAACTTTGATCAACGATAACTTGATTTTTTCAAATGGGAATGCCCAATTTTTTTTATACGGTTAAACGTAGAATTTGATAAGCTTTCTAATGATATCAGGTTGTCAATATCAATCTCTCGTAGTTTTCATTTAATTTTAAATTTTCAAACAAATCGGCGATTTTCAATCTTCCTACCTATAAGCAACGTAGCAGGCCATGAAATATAAACAAAAATCTGTTCAGTTAGAGGAAAACAACTAACTTAGCTGGAAATACACACTAACTAGACTAAAGGGACAAGATTATAAAAATTCCTTACAACAAATCAACTCTCCCAGAAACAACTGCGATGACATCTCTAAGGTCAAAGAGAAGCTGGAGTATAGTAGTAATAGATATTTTTACTGTCTACTGGCTACCACAATTTACTAGAGATTAAAAATTTCCAAGGCAATCAAAAACCCTCATATGAAACAGAAACAACCAGCGACTGTTGCTCCAGCACGCAACTATCAATCATATGTAATGGTGTAAAAAACTACTGATTTGCGTCGAAGTCGATACCTCTGACTGGAGCCCTTCTATTTTTCAATATCTATTAGCAACATTGCAAAAAAGGAATACTGACAAATCAGATTTAAATTTTCTGCCACTTAAGTTATGTTTTATAATTTGAACAAATTTTAATTCATTCTTCATTTTCTGCGACCTTGCTAATAGGTACTGAAGAATTTTCAGAACTCCAGTCAGAGGTACTTTTGACTTGAGTTTTGACAGAATTGCATACTTTTTTATATCAGTAAATGTGAAATTTTATTATGAAAATAATAAACTGCTTACAACATTCTCTAGTAGTTTTTACTTTATTTCAAAATTTTTAATGGTTTTGGAAATTGCCAATCTCTAGTACATTGCAGTAGCTAGTAGGCCGTGAAAAAATCCATTTCTGCCATACTCCAGCTTCTCTTTGACCAAAGATATGTTACCGCCGTTGTTTCTGGTTAGACTTTGTTTGTTGTGAGTAATTTTTATAATCTTGTACCTTTAGTCTAGTTCGTGTGTATTTTTCAGCTAACTTAGTTGTTTTCTTCTACCTGAACAGGTTGTTGTTTATATTTCATGGCCTGCTACGTTGGTTATAGGTAGGCAAATTGAAAAACGTCGATTTGTTTGAAAATTTAAAATTAAATGAAAACTACCAGAGATTGATATGCAGAACTTATATCATTAGAAAGGTTATAAAATTCTACTTTTAACCGTATAAAAAAAATTAGACATTTCCATTTGAAAAAATCAAGTTATCGCTGATCGAAGTTTCCTTAATTCATCGGCCGATTTCTCCAAGCACAAACGCAATTTAAATTTGACATTCTCATCAAAGCTGACGCATTTTATGCTTAGCAATGCGGCAAAGTCACAGCCTTCCAAATTTTATAATATCTGCGATATTCAATTTTTTCCTGAGATCTACTTATACCGAAAATGGTGATTTACACCTAAACGGTTCGCTTTAAGTCCCATGTATGATACATAAAGTCACAATAGAATTCATCAAGGAATCGGAATATGCAATAATATACGGTGTGTTCCATTTAAAAAAACATAACTTTGATACATTTCGTGCTTTTGGGACACCCTGTATAACATGGAAATATTTTTAAAATGTAGCCTTTGTCGGTCTCTATCCATCCCAAATAATTATTTTCTTTTTTATCAAATACTTTAGCCATAATGCTCCGTGTCGAATAACGTGAATAACCCTGTAGAATCAATTAGAGAAGGGTTATAACCGTTGTTGGAGGCAATTTGTTTTATTATATTTAGTTCTTTATTATAATTTTCGTCATTCATGGGCACGTTAATTAGTCTGTTGACATAACTGTGATATGCTGCAATTTTATGTGAGTATGGGTGGTTGGAACTGCTGTGTATTGTGGTATCTGTGTGTGAGGGTTTATGATAAATCGAATATGTATGTTTGTTTTGTTGTAGTTTAATTGTTAAATCTAAGAAGTTAATGACATGATCTATTTCTTTTTCAAGTGTAAATTTGATTGCAGGATGTAATTTGTTAATTTCGTTCAGGAGATTATATAGTTGTCTGTCAGTTCCGGTAAAACAGATTATTATGTCGTCTACATAACGATACCAATATATACATTTATTGAAATATGGTAATAGTTGAATCAAAGAAATACATACACAGGACAGCTATCGGAAAACATTGCTATTAAACTCAAGAAATTGGACCGCAATATATCATTCAGATGCAAAGAGACACTAGGCAACTTAATTAAAAACAACAAAACGAAATCAAATAAAAACGAAAAGTCTGGTGTTTACAAATTAGAATGTGTGGATTGTCCTAAAGTATATATTGGACAAAGTGGGAGAGCTTTCAAGAACCGCATTAATGAACACAAGAAATCATTTGTTAACGAAGTTTGTAATTCAAATTACGCCAACCATTTGATCTCCGAAAACCATCATTTTAACGAAGATTTTCAAATATTACACGTAGAACAAAAAGGACGCAAATTAAATTTTTTAGAAGCATTAGAAATCAACAAGCTCAAATGTTCAGGTAACCTACTTAACGACCAAACGGATTTAAATAATTCACCCCTACTAAATCTGTCCCATGGTTTTCGGAGAACAAACGATTAGCCATAATAGTTATACCATTAAGCATGTATATTTTATATAAATAGCTTAGTATTGTAAGTTTAGAGTCATTGTTTGAAAAAGACACTGTGTGTCGAAACGATCGTCGCAAGTTTAAATAAAAGTGGTGATTATTCATCTGGAATACTTTGTGTATCAATGGATCTCCATCAAGTAACGGCCAACTCCATCGACTATTATTTATGAACCCAAATAATTTTGGAGCTCACCCTTTCGCACCTTCCAGTCCTGAAAAAAGAAACGGAAAATTATCAGGAACCCGTAAAATGACTAGAAAACGAAATGCATGTAAAGCTGCTTAAACGGACGGAGAGATCAACGAAGATTAGTGACATTTACTTTCGTGGCGTAGACTTCATAGAACGTCAAAAAACTTATATCCAAATAGAAAATTTTGTGTAGGTAGCAAAATGCTATATAGCCGGTGTAATTGCAGAATGGCGTATTCACGTCACCGACGAGTCCTGCGCCTTCGCCAGCGTGCACGCCGGACGCGCTGCCGAAGAGCGTGACGCCGACGCCCCGCCACTCGGCCGTTCCCACCCCGCCCGCCTCGACGCCATCCGCGCCCGCCCATCCGCGACCGCAGCAGGCGACGCCGCCCCCGCAGCAGCAGCAGCAGCAGCAGCAGCACGGACCGACCGCCCGCGAACTGTCCTCGCAGCCACAGCAGTCGCGACACGGATCTGCAGGCAGCGGCGGCAGCAGGGGTGAGGGGGGCGGCAGCGGAGGCAGCTCGGCGAGCAGCGGAGCTGGTGGCAGCCAAGGAATGTCCGGTATGGATAAGTACGCGGCGCAGCACAGCGCGGCTGCTGTTCAGGTGATACATCAGCAGCTGCTCAGAAGTAAGTTATTATCTATAAGGTGTAGTGAGCAACTGGTCACTGTCAAAACTGATACCAATTTAGAAATAGCCAAAGTGATCAAGACGTCTAGTGGTGGAATTTAGAACCCAATGTTGTATGAGTGCCCGTGATAACCAGATTCTTTTAGCATGCATGTGTACCAACTCAGAGAGAATGAAATCAAAACACAGAAATGTTATGATATGGTTTTTTTATTATTTGTTTCTTAACATTTGTTTTGTATTTATTAATCATGAGTTGAGTGTTTATGTTATGATTTTATTACTTGATTCTTGTATTTATCAAATCATGAGTGCTTTGTATTTATATATTTTACTGGTGAAGTATTTATATTGATATGTTAAAATATACGATTCAAAATGTCTCAATAATAGTGGTAAACTGGCTCTTGTTATTGATATTGTATAATAAAGAAATTGTAATAAACATTCACAGTCTAAACGATAAATAATAATAATAATACAAGGTGGGGTAGGTCTCTGTTCAACGTCAAATAGGGAAATATGGGTAGGATTTGGAAAATTGTCAAATATCCACATATATGAATAAATAAATATAATCAAAAATATAAAGGAGTAAATAAAGTGGGTAAATGGGATAGGGTATATAAAATATAAACATAGCATCGCAAGCATAGCAGCATAGCAAGCATAACAGCATAGCAAGCATGATATCTAAGCGCATAAATAGATCAATAAATAAATATAAACAATAAACAACATATAAAAGGGCTGGTTAGAGGAAACGTATGGTACGTGTGAACGCGTTGAATCATTCCCACTTCCACTCTGGGTAAGTGATTAGGTAGTCAGTTCGGGGACAGTCACCGTGGTTTCCACGACCATAAAATAAATATCGTATATACATAAAGAGAATCACTAAAGGTTGAAATAGATACAGATCAATAAGACAGAGTTATCTCTGTTCACCAATACCTAGAGTAGACGTAAATGAGAGACCCAACACCATATAAAGGCGTCTTAAAAGCCGAATGTATAGTATAGATTGTGAAACACTTTAAAATATCGTAGCCAGACCACATTAGTTAATAATACAAAATCAAAAGACAACATACCTGCAGATATTCGCGAAAAAGACTCAAAAACCCTTCTGTTGAAATTTTGGTCTCCAGCTTGCTACGTTTTTCAAAAACAATCCCCTCTCGTAATTAATAAACAAACTATCAACAAAACCATAGCAACGATTATCACAACCCACTACTTTATTCACGTGTTATTTACTGTATGAAAAGTCACTCATGATCTGACACATCAAAATATCTGAACAATATAGGATAATCAAATAAATTACTTAACTGAACTTCATCAAATGACTACACTCATACACTTATATTATAACAACAAATTTTAATCTTTTCCTTCTACCATCTGTCACTGCCGTCAATGTCAAACTTTGGCAGCCTGACAGCTAAAGGTGCGTTCTAACGTATGACAGCCAGATGCGCGTTCCGGATCACCACAAAGTATATTTCTAAAGGTGACATTCGAATCTCTGGAGCCGCGACCTGGCAGCGCGACTGACTTTTTGCTTTGATATATTGCTGCCCTGGCGCGCGACTAGGAGCATTGGGATAGCAACGTCCGGCGACAGAGGTCGTATACGTTACGTCTCAACTGAGAACAGTAGTGTGACTCCACAGGTCATATTGTGGGATATTTTTTTTTTATTTAACCAATATTATGACTGCTGGTTTGAGTACATCAAAACGGAAACTCGAGAAGCGGTTTCTGGAGGAATAAGAAGAGGACGATGATATTATGATGATGTGACTGTTTACAAAAAGGAATAAAATCAATCCATTATATAAATCGAGGGTTGACGAAGGGTGCTTCCAGATATTGATAAAAAAAAACTTGAATGGTAGCGAAAAGCAAATTTAGGCAGTTCTGTCCATCGAATCAAAAACAGTTTAGATTTGTATTAAGTGTGTGACTGCTTTTCGTGGATTTCGGTCAATAATTCAAACTGCACTTTTCCTCACGACGTTTCAGTTTTATACTTAAACCATCATCAGGTGTAATTATATGAGATGTCGGTTACATTTATGTTGTTGTTTTTTGTGAAACAGCCTCTACGGGTTGAGAGCTGAATTCAGCTTCAAACAAATTTACAGAAATGAAACCGACATCTCGTATAATTACAAATGATGATGGTTTAAGTGTAATGAACGGAAACGTCGTGAAGAAGAGTATAATTTAAATTACTGACCGAAATCCGCGAAAAACATACATAATTTATAGTCGCGTTCATTAGAAAAATGAGGTCAAATTTATATCAACTTCAAGTCTAGCATCATCGAAAGGCGGATTTTTTGCAGGTCAGTCCCACCAAAACCTCATCATCTTTATCGCGAAAGGATGCCATTTTTGTATTCAACCGACGCCCTGTAACTCAGTCGCGCGACCGCACTGCTCCTCAGCAGCCCGGTCGTGCGGCAAGAGTCGCGTGCTGGCCACGCCCATCGGCCGCGCGACACAGTCGCTTGCGTCGGAAAGTTCTCCATATGAATATGCATGCAGGTGTGTCGCGACCACGGTCGCCACTGCCGGGTCGCTACCACCGGGTCGCGGCTTCCGAGATCGGACGGCTACCTTAAGTTTTGTGGTAGCTTGTAGCGCATGATATACTCTCACGAAGTAATTCTGGAAGTTGAAATATTCCACAAACACTCATCCACTAAATACATTTTTTTGACAGGCAATTGGCCATACCAAAGAAGACGTTTGGACATGGACCTGTCAAAACAGTGTTTCGCCATTAAAAGCGACTCGAGGTTCCAATGAATTGTTTGTGGGATTAGTATGACCGTGGAAGAGTGCGCCGACGGCATGTAGAGTGGTCAGAATTTCCGTTTTGTATGAGAAATATGAGAGAGTGCTTACTAGAGGCCTCATTATGCGGGGCCCGGAAGCAATTAGTAGCATATCACCTTTAGGTATTTTGGACATAAATATAACACTCAGGCCTACATCCATATTTAAACAACTTGTTACCTTCAATATCTACAGTATTCCACCATCAGCTTAAACTAAGACGGCTGATATTGCAAGAAGGTTTCTAAGAGGAGCTACTGTAAATCTTCCGTGGTCAGCAAAGATATCCCCAGGCAGCACAGGTCATAATTATTACTTTGACTAGCAACTAATTCTGTAATAAAATGATACATATTATGACTACAAGATTGGTATGAAAGTTGTATATCATTAGACGTATGGTCGAAACTGGAAACATTTTGGTAGATACCACTGACGTTGGCATTTCCAATGTCGTAGCGACGTCAGCATTCTGACCTATCCTTTTTTAAACATGATGGTGAATAATGATTGAATAGGTGAGATGGAATGACATCACCGTTGCCCGTTCCGATCTAGCCGGTTGTATAGGCTGGTTTAGTCTGCTAAGCCGACGTCGCCGTCGGTACTCCAGGCTATTTTATACCAATTCTGTTCATTATTCGCAGGAATCACCGAAAATGTTGTGTTGTAAAGAGCTTTTATAATCTTGTCTCGTTAGTGGGTTTCTTCTATATGAACGGGTTTTTGTTTATTTTTCATGACCTGCTAGGTTGCATACGTAGGAAAATTGAAAAACACCGATTTTACTGAAATAAAATGGAAACTGTAGTGAGCAAGAGGTCACTGTCAAAATCGAATACCAAATTTTGAAATAGCCAACGTGATCAAGATGTCTAGTGGTGAAATTTAGAACCCAATGTTATGTGTGTGGCCGTGATAACTAGATTCTTTTAGCATGGATGTGTACCAACTCAGAGAGAATGAAATCAAAACAGAGAAATGTTATGATATTGTTTTATTACTTGATTCTTAACCTTGCTTTTGTATTTATTAATCATGAGTGCTTTGTATTTCATATATTTTACTGGTAATGAATTTATATTTATATGTCGAAATATACAATTCAAAAATGTCTGAATAATAGTGGTTAACTGGCTTTTATTGTTGATATTTGTATAATAAACTAATGGTTATAAACATTCACAGTTTAAATGATAACTAATAATGATAATACATACACGATACACGTCGTCAGTATTGCTAAAACGGCATCCCAGAAGCTTGGAGTTCTGTTCCGCTGTAGGAAGTTGTATACACCAGAGCAACTGCTGCTGCTCTACAAGGCACAGATCCGACCATCGCTGGAGTATTGCTCCCATGTGTGGGGATGCGCTCCGAAGCACTCTCTAAAGCTTCTGGACACTATCCAGAAAAGAGCGATTAGACTAATCGATACGCCTAACCTCACAAAGGACCTCCACAGCCTGGAACATCGAAGGAGGGTGGCTGACCTATCCGTGTTTTACAGATTCTATCACGGAAGATGTTCGAGTGAGCTCTCTCAGATAATAGGACCATAGGCCGTCCGAACAAGGAACACTAGAGAAGCTCTGCGAGCTCATCCTTACCAGGTCGAGGTCCTTACTCCCCGAACCAGTCTCCTCCAGCATTCCTTCTTTTGGAGAACTTCGACGCTGTGGAATCAGCTGCCGGGGAATTTGTTTCCCGACAGCTACAACCTGCAGCGTTTCAAATCTAACGTGAACTGATACTTATCCTCTCGCAGCGCTTCTACAGCGCCATAGGCTTTCAGCCTTTGCGGGAGGCCGACCATAAAAAAAATACATGGTGGGCTAGGTCTCTGTTAAACGTCATGGAGAGAAATATGGATATGATATAGAAAAATGTAAAATATAGGCATATATAAATAAATAAACAAAACTAAAGCTAATAGCTGGGTAGCGGCAAATAAACAGCGAGGTGTACTCTTTAAACTTTTATATTTCCTAGCTTTCGGAGTTCTTTGACTCCTTCTTCAGGGCTACAATAAATGAAAAGAAAAGTTCAGTAACAAGAAAATTTTGTATACTTACAACAAGTTAGACGAGATTGGTGCTGAACGATGTTACAATAGGAAATCCATCAGAATAACACATCACAACGTACTTAAAGTCATGTACATAAAAAGGAGACAGTTACCTTTTTAAAAATATTTAAATTGTTAAAAATATTCGCGAAAAAACTTCATGCTGCCGTTTTACGACATGTGCATCAAGAAGGTCGACCTGCAAATGGCTGAAAATCCGGAAGCAGGTTGTGGAATATCAAATGTCAAAGTCAAAAATTGAAGGTTAGTGACATCTGTCTAATCAATGAGCATAAAAGTGCAAAAGAGTGTACAGGGTGATTAATAGTGAAAATTTGTTGATTTTTGTTATATAAGGTGGATGAACTGAGATTATCTCTGTAATATAATAAAATTAAAAAATAATTAAAATAATTATATAATAAAATTCAACAAATTTTCACTATTACCACCCTGTACACCCTTTTGCACTTTTTTGCTCATCGATTAGACAGATGTCACTAACCTTCAATTTTTGACTTTGACATTTGATATTCCACAACCTGCTTCCGGATTTTCAGCCATTTGGAGGTCGACCTTCTTGATGCACATGTCGTAAAACGGCAGCATGAAGTTTTTTCGCGAATATTTTTAACAATTTAAATGTTTTTAAAAATGTAACTGTCTCCTTTTTATGTACATGACTTTAAGTACGTTGTGATGTGTTATTCTGACGGATTTCCTATTGTAACATCGTTCAGCACCAATCTCGTCTAACTTGTTGTAAGTACACAAAATTTTCTATCTTAAACCACTTGTTGCTGAACTTTTCTTTTCATTTATTGTAGCCCTGAAGAAGGAGTCAAAGAACTCCGAAAGCTAGGAAATATAAAAGTTTAAAGAGTACACCTCGCTGTTTATTTGCCGCTACCCAGCTATTAGCTTTAATTTTGTTTCTTAACTAATCGGCAACGATTACCCGGTTCTAAATAAATAAATATAACCAACACATGTAAAGGAGTAAATAAAGGATGTAATTGGAATAGGATATCGAAAATGTAAGCATAGCATATAAGTATATAAATAAATCAATAAAAAAATATGAACAATAAACAACATATAAAAGGATGATTGGTGGGAAACGTATAGCGCGTAACCAGTCTTAATCCCACTTAGGCGTCCTAAATGTTTTGAACGTCCCGTAAAACTTGCCACGGTTTCCACAACCATACAAAAAATATCGTATATAAATAAAGACAATCAGTAAGGGTTGAAATAGATACACCTAAACACCACAAAGGTGTCTCTGCTCACCACCAGGCTGCAATCTCTCAGGACCTAATACCTAGAGTAGACGTAAATCAGAGATCCAACGCCATATAATATAGTCTTAACTGCCAGATTTATAACATATATTATAAAACATACTTTATATATTGTAGCCAGACAACATTAGTTAATAATACAAAGTCAATAGACAACATACCTGCAAATATTCGTGAAAAACACTCAAAATACCCTTTGTTGAAATTTTGGCTTCTGGCTTGTTACTTTTCCAAAAACAAAACCTTCTCGTAATCAATAAACCAAACCAGGACAACGAGTATCCAAGTGACAAAAACAAAGGCCCATCACAGAACACTCCCTTTAGCTTAGATTCATGGAATGAATAGAATGAAATATGTGCGAAAGATGAACTATTAAGAAGTTGTTTACTCTATGAAAAGTCACTCATGATCTTACAAATAACAAAATGTCTGAACAATATATGATGTAGTTATAATCAAATACATTACTTATCTGAATTTCATCGAATGATTACACTCATACACTTAGGTTATAACAATTTTACGTGACGTGACTTCATTGTCAATCTTCGCACGTGTGACAGCCGAGAGCGCGCTCTTCTAACGTATGCTAGCCAGGAGCGCGTTCCGGATCAGCGCAAAACTAAAAAAGATTGATATCGAGAATCCTATATCGTTAGAAAGCTAATCAAATTCTAAATTTGCTAAAAAAATAGACACTCCATTTATAAAAATCAATCAACCTGTGATTGAGATTCCCTTAATTAATTAATCTACTGATTTCTCAAGGTACAAACAAAAACAAGTGTTAACACCTGCCTTAAGGTGACTCATTTCATACTTAGTCGCGACGCAAACTCTGAGTTTTAGAATCGTTGCGATCTGCGATATTCAATTTTTTTCTGATATCTACTTATACCAAAAATGGTGATTTGCGCCTAAATGGTTCGTTTAAAGTTCCATATATGATACATAAAGTCACACTAGAATTCATCAAGGAAACCAAATATCCAATAATATACAGGGGGTGACTATTTAAAAAAATATGTTTGATATAATCGTCAAAGGTGAAAATATTTTAACGTTATAGCCCTCAAGGCTCCTTACCATGGCCAAGTGACAGATTTTTGAAACATGTTTCAGTATCCGTCCACTCACTGTTGGAAAACGTAAACGGCAGTAGTATACCACATTCAAACATTATATTTATGTAATATGTTATTTATATCGTTTACTCCAGGGCCGATCTTCAGTGATACTGAAAATAATGGACATACATTTCGTAAATTTTGCTCTGCTATATTGCATTCGGTCAACAGTGCTCCAACGTTCCGACCAAAGATTTTGTAAATAAACGTGTCTACGTAGGTATAGAGTACGCCCAATGATATAACATTTATTTACCGAGTGAGAAGTTGTCATAAAGAGGTTCTTACAACATTGGCTTGTCGAAAAACAACATAAGTTTTCACTCTATACATGTTACATGTTACTGTTATACAAACCCTTGTAGGTATTTTTTTGAACTTGTAAACAAATGTTATACCATTGATTAAAGTATTTAGGGGAAGATGAACAACCACACAGTAAAATCGCGCGCTCGCAGTCTATCTCACTCACTCTAGTCTATCTCACTCACTCTCATAGAAACCACGACACCGTCACCTGGCGCCCTCTGGGCCAATCTCAGAAGCTTCAAAAATTCCTGAATCCTTTATAATAAATATGCCCAATAGATGGAGCAAAGGAGCATCCAGCTATAAAAATACGACCTTGAAGTGCCAATGACCATGGCTGACCCATACCTAACCACCGACGGGTCGGTCGGGATCGTCGGTGAACCTAACATTCGAAAATATGCTTTGTGTTCCAATTCCAAACGATCAGCTGACAGCGGTTGATAAACTTGTTGTCGGTATACCGCCATATGAAATTGAGGACTTTTATTTGTTTTTTACAATTTCTTGGACATTTTCACCATAATTGTTGTTGTGATGTGTTTTTTAAGGAACCTTTTTTGTCAGGTAAGCACATCTGTCAATTAAAATGATGTAATTCATGAGATAATGCATGATGAAAACTTGAATGCATATTGAAAACAGCAAAAAAAAAACGTTTATTCGCCAATTACAGTTATCCCATGAGTTATCACATTCACTAGAGCGATAGTTGTTATAGTCATACTGCATTTTTATCACTTGATACTCCAAAATAATGCATTTCTTACTTGGAAGTTTTATCTGTGAAGTATATAGAAGTAATGAAGTTGTAGTGGCCAACCTTTGGTGGATTATGTTAAAGTAGCAAAAACATCCATCCGTAGGTAATAATTGCTAGTTGTATACCTATGTACATATAGGCAAGTTCAAAAAATGGATCATTTAATACATTCATTTTTTGACATAACCTAAAAGTTGAGTTTCTGGAATAGGTACATTATGACTATTCACTTCTCTATTCGAATAATTTGCGCACTATTTCAAAATGCTTCCTTTTTGTCATTATAGTTGTGGAAAAAATTCTCCAGCTTCCCAAGCATTCGAGACAGAAGAGGCAGACCGATACCAGGAGGCGAAGAGTGTGCTGACTTTACTCCACATACTGTGTATACTAACAGCACCAATAAATGCTCATGTTATCTATCCATATATTTTTTAATAAATGGTGGAGTTAAAATGAATTATTTATTATTATAAGGTATGCTTCTCACACAATCAAAATGAAAATATTTCATATCAATAGCTTATACCCACATTCATACTTTTTTTCCAAATATGTAACATGAAATGGTGTCTAGCTACAGAGAGGTGAAAATATGTATTTCAAATGGCACTTTGCTTAACATAGTGTGATTAATTTGTATCTTATCAAACAGGGTGACTATCTCAAAAACACTCATTGGATGATTGTTAAGTTGCACCATTGATTGTTGCACACACCAGAAGCTAAAGGATTATTGAATGAAAAACTATTAGTTATATTTTCCTATGTATTTATTATATATATATTTCTTTGTTGTATTAAGGCTTGTTCTGAACAGTATATAATTCAGTGTATCGAAGGGCAATGAGTGAAACACCATTCAGTGATGTCAAAATCCCTCTATAATTTACATAAGAGTAATTGTCTGTGCACATATTATAGTTATGTTTATTCAAAACAAATTTCATGTCTGATGTTGCTAACAAATTTGATTTTAAATGATGTTCTTAATAATCACATTACTTCATAATTTTAAACGTTATTATTATAATTAACCATAAACGTATCGATGAGGTAATGAAACAGGATACATTTCAAAAATTTTATTATTCTAAATGATAAACAGTTGCATCTTTCTTTACAATTTTTGTTTCATTTTTAACAACCACAGATAATACATCTCGAGACTGACATGCTGAGTTCAACATTTGCTTTAAAAGCTGTCTTAGACCAGTGCCGAAGCCTTCAAAAATAATAAAAAGTGAAAAAAAATTACAGTAGGATGAAACTCATTAGAAAAGGAGGAGAATATGATAAGAATAAAAGGAAAAATAAATTACGGTCGATTCGAGATCGGGAAGTGGGAGGGGGTGAGCTTTTAAGGGTAGAAAATGGTTTATCTTGATTTCTGGCAAAACTACAAGTCCTATGGAAAAAAGTTGAATGGCAAAGATGTAGGTAATAAAAAGATCTACAACTCTTGTGTTATCAATTTTTTCACATAACCTCAAAATTTTGGTGCAAAATTCAAAAAACCAAGTTTTTGGTCCTTTATTTTTATCTTTTTCAAAAAAAATATTTTTTTTACGAAATTTGGTGAATACTTCCCTTATTATGTCCCAAATACACTGTAATTTATTTGATTTAAAATATTTATTTTTTCGCCTTATTTGACCTTAAGATAAAAAATGCACCCCATTTTTCAATCACAAATTCTCGCGTCAAAATATCAGCTTTTTTCAAAAAGTTTGGGAGCCTTTCGTTCGTTGAAATCTCTATTTTCTGATGGTGTAAAAAAAATATACATTACTATAGAAAATCTTCTCAGAAAATGCAAAAAACTGAAAAAAACTCAAATTCGAAAAATTTGTTTACTCACCATGTACAATTTTGAGCTATTTATTAAAATTTACACTTATTTACTTAAAAAACGTGAGATTTCATGTTACATTGATAAACTAAAAAATTGCAAATTGGAATATCCTACTATAATTAACAAATAAATAAGTTAATATTTAATAAGACATCCACAATATTTTGAAAAAGTTGTAGAATCTTCTTTAAATAATATTTGTACCTGAGTGACATATGGTGAATGTTAGCCCATTGTAAGGTATTTCATGGAGAAGTGGGGGAATTACATTTTCGATGGTTATGGTGGAAGGACAAGTGACAAGCATCTAACAGAAAATTGTGGCTTTTTAAATTTAATTATACCTGGTGACATAATATTAGCAGATAGAGGTTTTTTAATTAGAGACTCATTTGAAGTTCTAGGATGTCACTTACATATTCCAGCATTTACAAAAGGTAAGACGCAACTTCACCCAGTAGAGATAGAAACCACTCGTAGTATTGCTAGAGTTAGTCCATCTCAAATTCCCCTTGATTAGTCTCAATATTTTTTACACAACTGTACATCGTATTCAAATGCATTTATATTGTTCACATAAGTTTATACTAGATATATGTAAATTATATCCTCACAATTACTAGGAATTCTGTGAAACTAACAATGCTTAAACAAAAAATGCAGTTTTTGATAGATGATTCTCATATAATGTAGCTAAATCATACAATAGTGTCTCTAATTATATTAGAAGTAGCTATAAACTATAACAATGTTTTTAATGTCTCAGAAATTCTTGTCATTTTGTTATGTATAACAATATGATACTTCAACTCTGTGTATGCCAACTTTTTTTTTAGAATATGTATATATAGCTTTCTTGTTGGCCGACACTTTTAGGACATGCTTTAAGGAAGAAAAGAACTGCTGCTATGTGGCTGCAAACTTCACTTAATCCTGCCATACAAGTGCAATGAGCACATGATATAGCACCATCTGACAGTACGATAATCCATACCTGTAGTGGTTTATCATTTCTTCTTTGTGAGTGCATAACCTGTAACAAAATAAGGGCTGTTTTAGTAGGTATAGTTTGCTTTTATGGGCGAAAACAGGATGGATGGTTCTTTCTAATCTCTAAAACTATTTTTTTTTGATAGATTGTTCTCGCTTCACATAACAACATGGAAAAATTGACTTGACATAAATATCATGTAACAAGGATATTCTACATTACACATGCTTGTTCTTTTGTATTAATTTTACATAAAATAAAATTATAAAAAAATGTTCAGGCCAATTATTTGTATCACCCAGTAAAACTTTGAGTGAAATAAAGAAGTAGACATGTTTTTTACTTTTTCTGACAAGAAAAAAAAGGAAGGTGTATTCACTAGTGATTCAGCCACTTGAAATTAAGAATACAACAAGCATTTTTTTCTGCATTTTTCTCACCAACTTTTTTTAAACTGAAATTTAGTGAGACCATATGGTTTGTCATGTTCTAAATAGCTGTAATTGCGAGCATCTAGTTTAGTGATCATTGGAATGCTCCATTGATACCTTGGACTGTCAACAAAACAAAACGAAATACCAGAAGTATGGCAGATTTATGCTGTTACTCACACTAATAAACCCACACATTAGCTTGAGCGTTAATACCTTAATCAATGCTTGAGCATAGTATACCTAAAGTGACCATTAATCAGCCACTCGTACATCTTTATAATGATTATGCCATGCCTTGGAACCACTCTTGTCTGTTTGTTGCCAAATTCTTGGGATCAGTAATTCTCAAAAGAAATTCATTTTGCTGCTCAATTTGCCATAATATTTAGCAAGCTTAAATTGTAACATGAAATTGGAGTTACTGCATTGAGAAATGTTACTGGCATTGGTTTATTGAAAAGTGTTCACAAAGTTTTTGTTTTATTTATTGAAAAATACCTAGTTTTTTTTGATGCAGTTGGTCAGCTGGTGCTGATTTTGAGTAGGAATAACATTTTTAGAAGGTGTTTTCAATATCCATTTTAGGTATCAACATCGTCCTAATAACCAGAATGAATCACTGGGTTTTTTGAGGCATTCAACATTAGACCATTGAAGAAAAGACTCTTTCTGCTGATGCATTGGTGCTGGGCAGTATATAAGTTCAGTCAAGATACAAAAGCGTTATGTTTGAAATTGTTGTGGTGGAATGCCCCATAGGCTTAAGAAAATGGCAGAGTATGGTAAATTTGCGTATTGCTTCAAGTTTTTAGTGATGTAGATGAGTAATAGAAGGCAATAGTTTGGTTTCAATGGTATAGGCACTTACCTGAATTATACTCATACATACGGTACTGCGTGTCTGACCAAGAATTTCTTTGTATCTGATCTCTGGATATAGTTCTGTTTGAAGTGTTGTTCGCAGACACCTAATATCTTTGGCAGTGGGTCAGACTTTCCAACATATTGGAACAAATTCACATTGCCACTATTCTTGATCCAAATATCACGTATAGCTGTTGCTTTTGGGAAAGCAAAGAACATCTCTGGATTACGAGTTTTGTTGTTTGGACAGTTATAGTAATAACATCTGTAAACCATTTTGCTTCCCGAAATCGCGAAAAATTCAATACAAACGATGATAAACCGAAATCAATATAATCAATTAATATTTTTTAATCGTGGTTGATCGAAATTTTCCAAATAACATCGGAATATTGAAACAATTGAAATATGACACTGACATCAATATGACAGATGTCAAATTGCCAATTTCAGCGACACCTGGCGGAGATAATACTAAGTAGCGTTGATAGATGGTGGGAAGTAGGGTACTTTATTCGTATCAAAGTCGATGGTTGTTATACTGTCAAAGTTGTATCAGTAGAGGTACATTTGTGCTCATATAGGTGGCGACACTCCAGAAGAAACAAAAATTAGGCGCGAGATCTTAGCATCTGGTGACCCATCTTCCCCTTAATCAATGGTTATACATATTACATATAGATGGGCTGTGCTATACATGTATTCATATTACAAACCACCAGCGATCATATTAGCTCATGTTAAATTCGGCAAATAAAGACGTTTATTTAATATATCAGCAAATTAAATACTGTCTATTTGTTTCAGCTCTATCAAATACACCGCCGCACATGCTTCAATTTTCTCCGCTGTTCTACCCGTACCAGTTGGCCATGGCTCAAGCAGCTGCCCAGGCAGCAGCCGCTGCCTCGTCGCAATCAGGTATAACATAATGTCTAGTCAGAACTTTTCTTGAAACGGCCAGTTTTGTGTTACGAATGTGCTTTGATAAGTCCATGACTGTCTTTGAAATACATAACATGGATTCAAAATTTATTAAATCAATCCAGTTTTGTCTTCAAGCTACCTTCTTCCTCAATACAGACAAGTTTTTGAGCGAACTTCTCGTGTTGCAATGGACTCACATTTGTCGCCTGCAGTAGCAGATATTTTCATGAAAGCTTTCCGATATGTCGATGACACCTTTATAATTTGGCCGCATGCAAGAGATTCCCTAAGGGGTACTAATAGATACTGAATAATTTCCAGAACTCCAGTCAGAGGTATCGTTACTTTTGACTTGACAGGATTGAATATTTTATATACATTAAATGTGAGATTTTATTCTGAAGATAATAATATGAATTAAAATTTGTTCAAATTATAAAGCATAATTTTCCTGGCAGAAAATTTAAATCTGATTTGCAAGTATTCCTTTTTTGCGATCTTTACTAAGAGTGAAAAAAATATAAGAGCTCCAATCTGAGGTATCGTTACTTTGACGCAAATTACTAATATTTTATACCGTTACATGTGACTTATAATTGCGTGCTGGGGCAACAATCGCTGGTAGTTTTTCTTTCATTTCAGTGTTTTTCATTGTTTTGGAAATTATTCATCTCTAGTACACTGGAGTAGCCAGTAGACTGTGAAAAATGTCTATTTCTGTCATACGCCAGCTTCTCTTTGATCTTAGGTATGTTACCGCCGTTGTTTCTGGTTAGAGTTGATTTATTGTAAGGAATTTTTGTAATCTTTTCTCTTGGCCCTAATTCGGTTGTATCTTTAGTTCTAAGTTACTTGTTTTCTCCCATCTGAATGTTTTTGTTTATATTTCATAGCCCCCTAGGTTGCTTATAGGTAGGAAAATTGAAGAACACCGATGTGATTGAAAATTTGAAATTAAATGGAAACTACCAACTACTATTGATATTGACAGCCTTATATCATTACAAAAGCTATCAAATTTTACATTCAATCGTATAAAAAAAATTAGGCATTCCCATTCGAAAAAATCAAGTTATCTCTGATTGAAGTTTCTTTAATTAATCGAACGATTGCTCCAAGCACAAACGTAATTCAAATTTGACCGTCTAACCTAATGTGACGCATTTCATGCTTAGTTATACGACAAAGTCGCAGCCTTCCAAATTTTATAATCTCTGTGATATTCAATTTTTTTCTGACATCTACTTATACCGAAAATTATTATTTACACCTAAACGGTTCGCTTTACGTCCCATGTGATGAAGTCACACTAGAATTCACCAAGGAATCCGAATATGCAATAGTATATATGGTGTTCTATTAAAAGAACAACTTTGATACATTTCGTGTTTTGGGGACACCCTGTATAACATGAGAATATTTTTAGAATGTAGCCCTAATGGGTACCTATCCATCCGAAATTATTATTTTCTTTTTCATCTGATACTTTAGCCATAATGCTCCGTACCGAATAACGTGAATAACCCGGTATACGAGTATCTAAGCATTTTCCATGTATTACTGTGTCACATGTTGCATTGGAACACTTGATCTAACTACTTGAACAAAATTTACATTTATTGCCAGGCGGTCTCGTAGGTTCGAGCGGCTGGCTCGACATCGAGACTAAATACATATCCTGTCTATTATGGTCATTGGATTCCTAGGTGGAATGAGGAATACAATACGCTGTTCTCTGCACAGCGCGCCATGCCAATGTGCCGTGCGGCGGCGCACATCTTAGCAGTGAGAATGCACAAAGCAGTCATCCTTGGGACCCCTTCGTGTACAGGGTGTCCCATTTTGGGCACTTTTACGGGGTATCTCCGTTATTTTTGAAGATAAAGAGTTGAGGTTTTCGCAACAGTGCGCTTGTTTTTTGTGAAAATAAAGATGCCGTAACAAAATTATCATGGCCCTCTTGATTTTTGAGATACAGGGTGAAATCGAAAACTATTGATTTTGGGACCACCCTCGTATCTCGGTTGTCTTTTGTCTTATTGAGACGTTTAAAAAAGGGTCTTACAGATTTTTTTTCTGTAGAATCCAGTGGTGTAGTTTGATTTTTTCTTGCTCTAACCATTTTTCAGTTATGAAGCAAACATATATTTTTTTAAATGGAACACCCGGTATATTATTTTTGAAGTCAATCGGAAATAGTTCAAGCTTTTCAAAAATACAAATTAGTATTAAGTTATTTTGAAAATTGCGCTCAATATTTGATGATGTTTTCATTTTTTACTTTATTTGTAGCAGGAGGTCATGGTTAATCAACTATAAATAATAAGCATCTAAGCAGTTATTACTCTACAAGAGCCTTCCTACTCAAATTCGAAAAAACCGAATCAAAATACCTTTTTTTAATAATAATGTAAATTATTATTGTGTTATTGTTATTATAATATTGAGTAGATAGTGGGCTATGACCCATCTACTAAAACAAAAAAGCAAATCTGTCAAAAGTTTGCGAGGCTCTCAGTGTTGATTCATATTTTGATTAAATATAGCTTTGTTCTTTCTGTGTTTTTATGTTAATTATTGTCAATTTTCTATAATAAGGGCAGCTTAGATACCCAGAGAGACAGCAACCGTTTCCAGATATATTTGCTCGTCTAAAAATAAATATAGTTAGGTACGGATCCTTTATTCAACCATGTCCTAAAACTTATTTCAAGGGGAATAGGGAGCAAAGGGAAACAAACGTATTAGGTTACATAGAAGCAACGCCTTCATCATCTTGTAAGCACATAGGAGATGCTGTAGTATCAACTGCAGAAAGAATTCTATTACAATTACCATCCATACAAGTTTAAGATACTCCAACATTTGCACAGGATCCAAGTTTGGGAATATTAAATTTAATCGCCATAACACGAAGGAGACCAATAATTCTTTTAAATGCCATTAAAAGAATAAGAAATTGTGCCAGATTTTCATTCGAGAAAATAGTCTCCAACTTGAATCAACATCTCTAAAAGCTCCTCGATGTTTTTAGTTTTTATTTTGATTAAAATCCAAATTTAATTATGTGTTGATATTCTTCAGATATAATGTTGTTTGGTTTATATAATGTAATAATGGACTAAGTAATATTTATTGAACATTATCGCAAACAGTAGTTAATAGCGTATAAAATACAATTAAATAATTGAGTTTAAAAGTATTGAGTATCTTGTATCTTAATAATTGTTTACTTGGATAGATGTTGTTTTTAATAGATTAGTCATGGCCTACTGCTACAGATAAGGTAAAAGATGAAAACTCTAATTTTGAGCGTAATTTTCAAAATAACTTAATACTAATATATATTTTTGAAAAGCTTGAATTATTTCCGATTGACTTCAAAAATAAAATACAGGGTGTTCGATTAAAAAAAATATGTTTGCTTCATAACTGAAAAAAAGTCAGAGTAAGCAAAAATCAAACTACACCTCTGGATTCTACGCAAAAAATTCCATAAGACTGTTTTTAAGCTTTTCAATGAGATAAAAGACAACCGAGTTACGAGGGTGGTCCCAAAATCGATAGTTTTCAATTTCACCCTGTATCTCAAAAACCAAGAGGGCCACGATAACTTTGTTAACGGCATCTTTATTTCTACAAAATAGTAGCAAACTGTAGCGAAAACCGCAACTATCGATCTTCAAAAATAACCGAGGTACCCCATAAAAGTGCCCAAAATGGGACACCCTGTACTTGACGCGCACGATTCGTGGACCCAGTGATTGCTTACCTCACGGTGAGGAGTAGTCACTGGGTAATTGAACAGCAGCTCGGTGTGTCGGAGCCCGCGCTGCATCTTTTTGTAAAAAATTATAATAATAATAAGGCCGGTGTGCCGTGCGGCGGCGCACATGTTTGCCTTCGGAATGCAGAAGTCAGTCATCCTTGGGTCCCTTCGCTTACTTAGGGCGCACGATTCGGACACCCAGTGATTGCCCACCTCACGATGTGAGCAGTTGTCACTGGGTAATGGAACAGCTATCAGCTCGGTATGTCGGAGCCCGGGACACAGCATAGAAAACAACTAGCATAATATCTCTGAGGATTTCCGATATAAAAATGGTTCCCACAAAATTTGACCTTGGGAGGGTTTTTGAATGATTTTATGGCTGTCAAGTTTGGGTAGAGATGCGAAAATGAAAATATGGATACCGGTACCAACTCGATATTTTCTAGCCAAATAGGCGCGTTTGGTTCGTACAGAGCATTTTGTGCAACTGATTACACCCCTCAATAATTATATAACTATTTTCGATACCGATACAAAAGTATCGATACCAGCTTGGAATGCCTCAAAAAGTATCGATGACAAAGATACTCGATATTAGTGCAGAAGTATCGAAGTACCGTTACCATCCCTACAAAAAACCCCTCCAAAAGTGGGGATGCGCGTGTAATTTCCGCCATCTTGAGTTATTGTGCTGGTTGTTTTCTATGCTGTGCCCGGGATGCACCATTTTATTTGAATATATGTATAGTAATATTCCTCTGGGCAGTGTACGAGCTGCAACAGATCGACATAAAGACCGGTAAAAGGATGAATATGAATAAAAGTCTACATCCTAACTCCTCTGTTCCACGAATATACCTCCCACGATACCTGGGAGGTTGTTGACTATTGAGTTTGAAGCGTCTGAACAACAGTGTAGTATTTTAGGAAACAGTGATTGGGTCATTATTTATTGATGGAAATTAGAATACAGACATTTATTTGGGTATGTTGGAAAATACCATCAAATCGGTTACCACTGAAACCATTAAAAACCGAATCGAAGAGGATGGAAACCCTATATTTGTTGAGGACCAAATCTATTTCCAGCAATACGGCGTTTTTTAATTTAAAAGTTTGCCGTAGGTGGCGCCCTCTCTTCATGATAGCAAAACCGTGATTGAATTTGGATTTCTCGCCTTAAAAAACCCCCCGACACGTAATTCTAGATTGTTGTGCCATTTTATTGCAGAATAATTGAGGAACACGAAAATACAAGTAAAACCTTGACATCCTGTATCCTGAAAATTAAGCATTTTAAGGCTTCATGTTCCTACCTCAATGTTCATAAAAATGTGAGGTCTATGACTTGTCAAGCGTTGTCGGTCGAATATCCGGACACCACGTATATTATAAATACCACCAGCTAGCGGATTGTAGTCTTCTCGGATGTCGCCTAACATGTAAGAGTTTCTTCTCCATCATATCCCACATGTACTATTAAAATCCCAAGAACTAGGTTGCCACAGCAAAACACAAAGAACGGCTGGTTCGAGAAAGAGGAAGTTTTTAGTTCAACAAGCAATATGAGGAAGGGCATTATCTTGATGAAAACGAACGAGTGGTCAGCCATATAAGGCACTAAAGTGGTTTGATGGCATAGCCAAGATAACGTACAGTTGAAATACTGCCTTGATTAAATTTGTGGGCAATTGGCTACCTTCACGACGCCACGCCGGCGACATTTTGCCTTGCTACGGGCATCGTGAGACTAGACAGATTCGCTGCTTCTCGCTGAATATGGCATTATGCCTCCGAGTGCTTGCGTTCTCACTAGTTAAAACGTCGATGACAGTGGTCAGCCGCCAAAGGCAGCATGATCGTGAACCGTTGACCTGAATATGGTATACGCATAATCCCTTATATGTCTAAAGCCTGGAACGCACTGGGTCGGACGGTACGGTACGAACGGTACGCACGAGATTTTTCAGAAATGTTCAGCATTGATTTGCCTATGCGTGCGCGCACTGGGTCGTCACTGTCGGAACAGGACCATCCGCACCTTCCGCCGTCCGATAAAATCCAGACAGAAAGATTTCTAGGCATCCCGACCGTCACGACCGGCCATACCATGACTCATCAGCCCTTTGGCGCGTGCCTGCACGTGCTTCGGTACAGACGTTCCGCCGTTTCAGTTGAGCAATACTGTTTGCAAAGCGAGCATGGATGTTCCCAAATTAATTACGGTGGTGGAAAACTACGACATCTTCAGTCAGGTCAGAGAAAAGCGTATGAAACTCTCCAAGCTCTAATCTCTTGCGATTTATTCTATGAATCCAAAATCTGGATTTTCCTCGAGTTCTTGGCCCTTTTTCTTCTTCTTCTTCTTCTGCTACCAACATTAGTCTTACAATTATTTCTTCATTACTCAACATATCGTTTTGGTTTTTACAATACATAACAGCACAAAACCTATTAGGTACGGGACTCCTTGTCTCTATTGCCCCACCTTCCGTCCGTCCGTCCGTACCGACCGACCCAGTGAGCGCAATCACCTAAAAAAAGTGCCGAAGATGCGTACCGTTCGTACCGTTCCGTCCGACCCAGTGCGCGCTTAGCTTAAACGTCTAAACGCGAAGTGGCTAAACGATCTCATAGAACGAGTTGCCCAAGGCCCGCTTCTCAAAGGGCCACAAGGTTCGCGCCACTACGGTAGCGGTAGCCACGGTTCTTGGCGTCCGGTTCACTGGTGGTGGCCACCAATAAAGACGCCACCACAAATTAATATGAATTTCGAATTCCAGAATGGATATTGAAGAAGCAGGTGATATGCAACAATTCTACCCTGTCAACATCGCAAACATGGTGATAATTTTAATGTTTTCGACTGGAGGCTTAACGCAAGTACACTGATGTTGCAATAACTAATATCTGTACTAATCAGCTCTAATCGGCTATATTCACATAAAAAGTTAAAGGTAAACACTTATTGCTAGAACTTATTTAAGGAATTATTCCTTCCAGCTACAGCAGTTCTAACGTTACTGAGTAATGACGCATTGGAAGATAATTTCTGATTTCGAATACAATGGTAGTTGAGTAAATTCGTTTCTTTTATTGTTTGCAGGCAAGAGGGATTCTGGCGGCGGTCCAAATTTGACTGATCTTCAACGCGCTGCAGGCCAAGCTCCGGCAGGACCCAACCTTGCGGACTTGCAACGTGCAGCGGACCAGCGCCAGGTACGCACCAGTACTATATTTCAAGTAGTAAATTCGGACCGGCCGGCCGCGGCAAATTACAGTCGCGCTCCAGCGGAACTAAAGTTCCCACGAGAAATGCAGTACCAGCGCTCGACCGCTGTACACGGTCGTTTACGCATCTCTATAACCTATTTCTACGAGTTTTTATTTTTCACTCACAGCCAGCCGTTTTAAGATTAGAGCTGAGCATTAAGGACGTTCGTTCGGTACACCTAGAGTCAAATGAGTGCTATTCATGTATGAAATTTATTCGGGACTTTCGAAAATTTGCAAAGTATATGAATAATCTTGTAATTATTTATAAAAGCTTTATAAGCTCTCTATTTTAAAATATCAGTTAATCTAAATTAGTTATTTTCTCAGCATTGACGTCCTAGACGTCAGTGGTTCTCAGATAAGTCAAAAGATAATAGTCGGGGAGCTGGCGGCAAATTTTCATAGGTAATTATACTGAGAATTAACAGTTTCTTGTAGATTAGTTTTTTTTGTAGAAAAACGAAAAAAAGTTTATTAGCTGACGCGACTCCGTGACCTAAAATTTTGTATGCGTATCTAGCCAAAAAAAAAATTGGAATATTTTACACGAAAAAATATAATAGCTGCAAAATCTGTGTTACGTAACGTGCTAGCTGCGCGCATGGTCATTTATAGGAAATTGGAAAATCGAACTGTTTACTGAAGCTGGAATTAATCTGTATGGCAATTGATAGTATGAAAACTTTAAAAATTGATCGGTTGATGTGGATGCAAATTATCTGTACTTTGGCGGTAGAGAACAAGATCTGCTAATAACTTTTAACTCTACCACTCGTCGACCCGACAGGTTAGGCAGGTTAATTACTGGCGATTCACTGAGTTTAATTTTTTTTTTTACTATTCAATTGATTATTTCTCCATAGCTTACGTTCAAGTGGAACAAATTTTCCTGCTGTGATCGTTTCTTGCTTTGTAATCATGACTATTATTGTTCAATACCGTAACCGTAAATTTGTCAACAAAACAATATTGACAACTTAGAACCATTGACGTCTAAGACGTCAACGCTGAGAAACGTGGATTAAGTGATAGAATGGAGTTAAAATAATAACTTCTTTCGTTCTTGGCCAACTCTCAGGCATCCTAGAATTAAATATGTTTGCTGTCTTCTCCCAAAATTTATTTCACTGCCGTTTTAATATTGGAGATGAGCCTTAATATTTGTTGAGCATGCCCAAATACGAGTGTTATCTATGGTTTATCTGTGTTCGCCATGTAACAGCATCCATTTTTCTTTAAAGCACAGCTAACAGATTTAGGCCCGATTTTATCAATATCCATATTCTGATGAACAGTCCAACGAACGGATTCTATTGGTTGATGTTTAACGAACTCTTTCTATCGGGTATTGAGGTCTATAGTTAATAAGTATCATCAATAGTATTTCAACAATAACATGTCCTGACACGACCACGTCGTCAGTATTGCTAAAACGGCATCCTAGAACCTTGGAGTTTTGCTCCTCCTTAGGAAGCTGTATGCACCAGAGCAACTACTGCTGCTTTACAAGGCACAGGATCCGACCATCGTTGGAGTCATGTGTGGGGATGCGCTCCGGAGCAGTCTCTAAAGCTTCTGGACTATATCCAGAATAGAGCAATTAGACTCATCAATACGCCAAACCTCACAAAGGACCTCCACAACCTTGAACACCGAAGAAGGGTGGCTGACCTGTCCCTGTTTTACAAATTTTTCACGGAAGATGTTCGAGTGACTTCGCCCAGATAATAATATGGAAGGCCGTCCGAACGAGGAACACTAGAGAGGCTCTGCGAGCTCATCCCTACCAAGTCGAGGTCCCTACTCCTCGAACCAGTCTACTCCAGCATTCCTTCTTTTGGAGAACTTTGACGCCGTGGAATGAGCTGTCGGGAATTAGTTTCCCGACGGCTACAACATGCAACATTTCAAACCTAACGTGCACCGACGCTTATCCTCTCGCAGTGCTTCTACAGCGCCATAGGCTTTCAGCTTTTACAGGAGGCTGACCATAAAAAAATCCTTTTTTATTTAAAGGACAGCTAATAGATTTAACGACACCCGCGTATCAGATAACAATTATTTTTATAATTTTCATACCATTAATAATTATTGTCATATAAATTAATTTCAGAAATCAGTAAAATAGTCCAATTTTTCCAATTTCGCGTCCATGATCATGTGAGTAGCTAAACATATTAAGCCACACAGATTTTGCAGCTAATATATTTTTTTGTGATGAAAATGTCAACTATCTAACTGCAAATTTTCAACTTCAATAGAATACCCAGAATTTTTTAGCGAGAGACGCACACTCAAAATCTTAAGTCAGGAATCAGAACCAGATAACAGACTTTATTATCATCATCAACATCACGAAACCGTATACTAAAAAAGCCAGCCTCAGTACAATGGACCGGCAAAATTTGACGTCAGCTCCCAGATTATAACTCACAAACGATAATCATCAAAGTATCTCAACCTAATCGACGTTATATGACGCTGTCACTATGGCCATTGCAAAGAAAGAGAAGCGCTGTTGCTAGATTGCAATAAGGTAAGAAACAGTTTTAACTACAATAACTAAAATAAATAATAACTAATTCAAACGGTCGTCAACCCTTTTTTTTTTATGCAGTAGTATAAACTACATATTCCAAAGAATATTTCTAAACGTTATTTATTTTTTTTGTCTAATCTTAAAATATGTTTAGCCTCACTAAAATAGTCCGATTTTTCCAATTTCTCATACATGATCAAGTGCACAGCTAAACATATTAAGTCACACAGATTTCGCAGCACACATTTTTTTGGGATGAAAATTGCAACTAATTTCTAATCTTTGTTAATCTTTAGATTTGATACAAATGCTTAAACCGTCGAGACAGTGTAATACGCGGTATTAATCTTTTTACGTAGTTATGATGATATTTTCGAGTTTGAATAAGAAGAAGAAGCATGAGTGACGATATATTTTTTGGACTGTAACAAGAGTTAGACTACGTTGCAGTCCCCGTAATGTGCTGGTTGATTGTGCTAACGCGCAGAAGCCATAAGGATAAAAGAAACAAAGACAGAACAAAGTAACCTAACCGACGACGATACTGTCACTATGACTTTTGTAAAGAGAGGGAAGCGCTGTTGCCAGACTGCAGTATGGTAAGAAACAGTTTTGATTACCATGACTACAATAATTAATAACTAATTTAAACGGTCGATTTATCGTTAATAACTTTCTGAAATGATAACGGGTGTTGATTTTTCAAGGGTAGACACCTACATATGTGATTAAACTTATCAAAAATGAAAAAAAACTTAATATAATAAGCACTTTCGCAAGCAAACGTCCTTAAACCTATTGATTTGTAGTAGATTTAAAGTAAAAATAGTAATTTTATTTTCTGTCTTTTCTTAATGAGTTAAGGGGAAGTTCACGTCTTAACTATCCCTCAGTAATTGGGGCTCCAAATGTGCCTTGATAATTGTTTAATATTAACTAATGTCGATTAATTCTGTGATTCATCAGTAAATAAAATTCTTATTATTTGCATCATCAATGTTTTGTATAAACCAATGAAAATAAGTTACCCTCCAACTTGAAGCACTTTTATTTTTTGACATAAAGGTAGAGTGATTTTTAAGTACTCTAGAACAATTAAAACATGTTTGGGGGCGCAGTAACTCCCGGAATCTTTCGATAAGGGTCGCAACATTTTCAGGTGAGTGGCCCTTCTTGCAGAGGAGTCGCTAATTTTATATCGAACATATTTGGTTAAAGCAGTACGGATGTACATTCAGTTAAAGATTTTTCTGATCTTATTATCGAAGTTCGAATTGTTAAGGAAACACAAAACACACTACACAAAACTGAGAGGTTAGCTTCACCACTGGTTACTGCATTTATTCATACGAAAGCATTAAATCACAAGAACGGGGCGGAAAATTCTGGTCACCAAACCGGGAAATGACACGATCAAGAGCAAACTGGTGCAATACCAAGGGCCGATTTTATCAACATACATATTCTGACGAAGGCTTTGACGTAGGTTTTCTATTGGTATTACCTGACGAAAGAATTCTATTTGACATTAGGGCTATAGTTCATTTTTACCTTATAATTTGACGGAGGCTTTCGATTGTTATTGCTTGAGGAAAGAATTCTATTTTACATTGAGGGCTATAGTTCATTTTTGTCTTATAATTATTGTGTCATTTCTACTTGCGAATTTCGATAGTTTGTGATACAATAATAAAAGTAGTATGAATTACAGCCACCTTAATTGACTCACATACATACTTTTATAAAGATACCAGAGGATGTGAAGGTGCAGCTGATGTTCCTCATTCCGAGTTTCCACTTTATATCAAATTATTCCTTCCTTCATCTAAGGTCTAATTAATAAATAATTCAATCTCTTGGGTCCTAAATATATTCTATAACGATTTATTCGCGTCAAAACGAGGAACGGTTTTTGGCTTCATCCATACTATAGTTAAATTCCACATAGCTGCGTCACGCGTGGTCACGCCGGTAGCAGTGGCGCGCTCGATTTCTTTGAAGGTATAGAAAGGGATTCAGATCTAATATAAAATTTAAAGCTATCATAAAATTTCATATGTTCTGTATTCAATTTTTGGAAATAGGTGTATTGGAAGCTATTAGAGTAGTTGGCAATGTTTCGACTACATGAATGGGCAGTCTTTCTCAAGTTTGCAAATATGATATTGTCAAAATAGCTATGGATCGAATTATTGGCCATCAGTACAGCGGCTTGGAAGGTGCAGGTAACCACAGAAAAAGTTTCAATGGAAACATTATATTACATCAGACGTCAGCCAGAGAGAGTTGATTTAAAATAGTAGTTCTCACATTCGGTCATACTGGAAGTGGAATTGAAATAATCCACAACAGTAATACAGCTCTCAGCTAGTCCTTACGTGTACTACCCCGGAATCATCACGAAGAGGTGGGTGCATATCAGGTCCCACCCCTCCTCCCACCATTATTTTATGTCCAACAAAAAGAATAAGAAACTGAAAAGGTGCATTAATACGAAAACATAATGGATCAATTCCCTAAACCTCAAAGGAGAACGTCCAACAAATTAAATTCAGACACTCTAGAAGTAAACGCTTTAAAGTTACAATAACCAAGAAATATATTCTGCTTAAGAAACTCGAGCAACAGATGTCGTCAGTGTCGCTACTTATATCACTGCCAAGGTTAACTATGACTGGTTCTAATATAGTATCTATATGGGCATCAAATTTCCAAAACTCTTCTTCCTCTGCTTTTACTGCGATACGCATTTCTGCCACTTATCTGCAGGTACAGCAACGATAGCTTCTTCTAAAAGGGTATATCGGCCTACTTAAAAGTTGTATTCTTACGCGCTAGTTCATTTTTCACTTGTGCCCATACAAACTCGATTTTGGTTTTACTCGCAGTGATACGGAGGCAGTCCTAAAACTGCAAAACCCTTTTCTCTGGCAATTTCATCTACTGCTACTTTTATATACCTTTCTTTATGATGACGCGCGAGTTGTGACAGTTGTGCTTTAAGCATAGTTTTGTCGCAATCTATATTTTTTAACGAGCCAGTTATAGATATCCGATATCCGACTATGGTAGGACGCGTTATATAATACAATAACCGAACCGGGTTGTTTTACCTGAAGACGATTGAAGATACCATATCAATCGAAGCGTTGTAATCTAAAATTATATAGGCAATGGAAGTCCGAAACAGACCTTTTGAAGGCTAATAAATATTTAGGAATTTTTATTGAACTAAGCAAAGCTTTTGATTTAGTTGACCATGAAATACTACTAAGAAAACTTGAAATGTATGATATAAGAGGACTTCCTCTTAAATGGTTTAAAGACTATCTGGCTAACAGTAAACAATATGTTGAAGTTGAATCTTATATATCATATTTGTAAATGACTTAATGACTCATGTATGCTGATAATTCGTCATCAATTATTGAAGGAGAAGATCTGACAACGGTAACATCAAAAGCAACCAACGAATTACTGAGAGTTGAGCAGTGGTTTATTGACAACGGCATTGTACTCAAACAAAACAACTTACATTTTGAATGTAGGCACAACACGTCTAACTATAGTTTGTTAGTCAGATCTCGTAATAGATAAGTATCACAGGTAGAGACAGCTAAATTTCTAGGTGTCCACATAATGGCCAACTGTAAGTGGACGGCACATATAGACGCTGTCTGCAAAAAACTTCCATCAGTATCTTATTGCATCGGCTAGTTACGCTTCATCATTGATAAAGATGTTCTGATGACATACTACTATGCATTTTTCCAGTCAACTCTATCGTATGGTATAGCCGCTTGGGGAGGAAGTAGTCAAGCAAGGAGAATCTTCATTATGCAAAAGAAGGTGGTGAGGTTAATTGCTAGCGTCAATAACAGAACTAGCTGCAAACAAATATTTTCGGAACTAGGTATCATAACTCTGCCATCATTATAAATATTTTTGAGCTACTGATGTATGTGAAGCTAAATATTGACAACTTCTGCAGGTTTAACTGTCACAACCACTACTCAACACGAAATAGTAATATATTAATAATTGTTCCTTCTCATAGACTTGCTAACACAGAAAATAGTCCAAAGCTTATGGCAATCAAATTGTATAACAGATTACCTAACTGTTTCAAAAACATGCCTGAGATTAAGTTTAAACTAGAGCTGAAATTATTTTTAGTTAGGAAAGCATACTACTCCACTGCTGAGTATCTTGGAGACATTCTAATTTTTTAATAATTTCTTTTATGTGTAGATACATGTACAAGTTTTTAATTTTTGTTTTTTTGTTGTTGTTAATTTTGTGCATATCATCATCATTATGGTTTTTTAACGCCTATTATATACTATCTATTAAAATATAGGTAATAAAATAAAAATTAAATTTTCTAATTGGTGGCAAGATTTCGTATTATTGTGCAACGATCTAGTTAGATCAACTGCTAGGAACTTATATTTACTTGCCTTAGTGGTAGCGCTGGCTGCGGTAGAAATATAACTATGCAAGTGTTTTGTAACTACTTTTCCATGCTTTAATTGAAATTTTCTGGAACGTTTCTCCTATAGTATATAGTATAGTATACGCCGTGTCCCAGGACGAATCCCGAAAACTTTAAGGGATGATTTCTGGCACCGACTTATGATATAATATGATTAAATTATATGTTTATTCTTAATAACAAAAAAGTTGAAATTCCCTTACCTAATTAGATCGCGAATTGGTTAATGTGCGGGCCTCTTTATCATCTTCGTACCGTACAAGCAATACATCATATGATATTTGCTGTAAACAATCGACAAAAACATTCAAAATACCTGTTAGCGTAATTCGACCTTCTCCGTTTTTGCAAGAAATTCCCGAAAGTGAAAGTGGGCCACACACGTTTCAGTTATCTTTACAACCAAACTTCAAATGTTGATTTCTCTGAAACAAATGCGAATTTCAGAATAATTCCTTTTGATATCGGCCTCACATTCCGAAACCTAAGTGCGATTTCTTTTTTCGGGATTCGTCCTGGGACAGAGTGTATATATTGATACCCTCAGATTCTATTATGAAATTACTTGACCAACTTGGTTTTCCAATTTTTACCAGTTTTTCAAAAGAGTAATAGTTACACATAAACAGCAGTACTATCTTGAGTAAGTCTTCTTTATTAAAGCTGAAAGTAACGTCCTCAGTACCTGTATGTATTCGTTCGTATCCTTTGTTTGCGTATGAAAAATACCGACAAATAGCTACTCATGAAATATCCATAACATTTGCCTAGCGCCTGACGCTTTGTGTATAACAAAATCATTTATGTTTATCACTTTACTATTATTGAAAAAAAAAAACCTGAAACTGGTGGAGTACCTCCATATATCCTTTTTTATGTTACAAAGGAATCTCACACGTTATTATATTTTCTTCTAATCAGCGTATTCATATGAAAATGCACTGGTCAAATTGTACTAGTTTTTGGCAAATTGGCCAACAGTTAGGTTAGGTTAGGTTGAAGATGAGTGGGGCAGCGCTCCCTCCTTCCACTGCGACTCAGTTGTGTCTATTGTGGCTCACACCTTTTTAGAGTTCACCGTACAGTCCGCACCTCTTTGTGAAGGCGATCAACGTGAAGGGTGAAACTTCCTTGAAGTCATGAGGTTCCAGTTGGGCAAATCCGAATGTCTGGAACCTAGCATTATCCAGTTCTGGACAGGAGCAAAGAATATGCTCCGCTGTATCTCGCCAGTTCAGGAGTGCTTTCCTCACTGCCCAGTCTGAGATGGTCTTTTTAGCGGTGCCTTTTGCAACGCCCGCATATGGTTCTGGTCCTATGAACACAGATTCAGTTCCTCCTGTTGCGAGCGCGTCGGCCAACACATTGCCTTCCACTCCGCTGTGACCCAGAACTCAAATCAAGGTTACCCTGTTTCCCGTTCCGAGTTTGTTGAGGAGGTGCATGCAGTTCCATACCAGTCTTGAATCAACCCGACTGGAGCACAGTGCTTTCAATGCAGCCTGGCTGTCTGAAAAGATTTTTATAGATCTGTTTGTCAGGGGCCTTTTGATTAGTTCCCTGACTCCCAGCTCTATGGCAATCATTTCTGCTTGGAAGACTGTCATATGCCTCCCAAGGTTGACTGAAATTTCAACTCTTGGATTAGTACCAACTACTCCCGCTCCTGTCCCCAGTTCAGACTTGGAGCCATCAGTAAATAGCGCAAGATCGGAGGGTGATATGAAGCCATCCCTCCTCCATTCCTCCCTGTCTGGGAAAACGACGTTATGGGATCGCTCTATGTGCCCTTGGGGAACCATATAGTCCGAGACGATTCCGAGTATATGATGATGGGTAATTTCGCCCATTATACCCGTTGTGTCTGGTCCTAGTTCCTTTTTGCCAGGTCTGCCAGTTGACAGCAGTCTGTAGGCGACCACCTTTGCAACTCTCTCCACCCCAATGTGCAGAGGTGTTAAGTTCAGAAGGGTATCCATGGCTAGTGGTAGTGGTGTGGTAAACATGGCTCCAGTGATGGCCAAACAGGCGGTGCGTTGCACTGCCGCCAGCCTGACTCTGGCTATCCGTTGTAGGCATTTCTGCCACCAGACAACAGCACCGTATACTACCATGGGTTTGACCACCGTCTGATATATCCAGTAGATCAGTTTAGGACTAACGCCCCAAGATTTGCCGCAAATCCTTCAGAGTGTCCAGAGGGCGAGTCGGACCTTTTCGATTCTGTTATCCAGGTGATAGTTAAAGGTGAGTCTTTTGTCCAATATAAGACCAAGATATTTCACCTTCTCTGCAAACTGGTTGACTCTCCCGCTATTCTAGGTAAGCAGAGCTTGTCTAGTTTCCGTCTTTTGGTGAACAGAACGACGACTGTTTTATGGGGGTTTATCGACATTTGTTCCTTCCTGCACCAGCTGTCGATTGTGTTCAACGCTTGTTGAAGAAGTTCAGAGGTGGTCCTTTCATACTTCCCTCTGACTATAATAACCAGATCGTCCGCATAGAACTGCATGTACACACCACTGATGGAGAGCTCGTCCAGCAGGTCATCCACCAGAATGGTCCACAGGAAGGGTGAGAGCACTCCCCCCTGGGGACATCCTCTGGCAGGCCTAAACCTAATCGACTCCATGCAATGATGTCACGACATTCCTGTTTGCCAACATACAGCTGATCCAGTCGCAAGTGATCTTCTCCACGCCTCTTTCTGCCAGGGCTACCTGGAGCGATTGAGGGAGTGCGTTGTTGAACGCTCCTTCAATGTCTAGGATGGCACCCAAGACAATTTCTTTGTTTCCCAAGGACTGGTCGATTTTGCCCACTAGGTTGAATAAGGCAAGATCAGTTGATTAGCCTGCCGTGTATGCGTTAAATAATCATATACACAAGTTAAATAGTGTGTTTAGCTTTCTAAATTATTTTCGCCCCTTTTTTAGTATAATTAAAAAATACCTAGGTACATCCCAGGTATTTATAATTATTATAGATAGTAACATTCTTGTTTTAATAATGCAGTAATTTTACTTACCCCCATATGTCAACTTTAGATATTATAGTATAATCACGTGTCAAACTTATTGAAATATCTTGCGAGGTTTGTGCTTTAAATTGATAGAACTTTATAGATTGGGTATTCAAGTGACGTTCTTATTGCAGTACCTGCTGGACATGATCCCGCCAGCTCCCGGTTCCAGCCACCAGTCCAGACACAACTGGAAGACATGATATCACTCGACGGCCGGCGCGGGCGCCGGTTCCAGCCTCGCTGACTATAGAGACAGGAATTAATTATAGTGTTGACAGATGGGGCGACGATGATCTACAATCTCTGCGGTTCAGTTCTTAGTTTTTGGTTGTTGATTGAAGTAACTTTTTTTAATGGTCCAAAATAGCATCGTAAGCAATAACTAATTGTACACAATTAGGAAATTTCGGATGATTTCACGTTTCTATATCTGTACAAAAACATTTCAAATCTAATTTTTGCATATTCCTCGAGTTTCTGATTACTTCGGCCGTAATTCAGTTTTTCTCAAAATTAACGTTATTGAATTTGCACAGAATTTTGGACATTGTCAAAAAAAATAAGCGGATAATATTTTTATGTATGTATAATTTAAAAATGGTTGTATATATGTAATGCGTTGGAAATGCCGAATCGCCAGTTTTTATTTGAAACATTGTTTTTATGTTTGAAGAACACATCACAAAAGACCATGCTCATTTCCGTCAGGCAGTCTGACTATCACCTGACCGATGGCATCCTGTGACAAAGTAATAAGTGAAAAATGTGAAATGTAAATAAAAATTGCTCAATCTTTGTTTTCAGGCATTTTATAGGGCACTAGTCATTATGAAAATATAATTTTTTGTGTTTACATAACACTCTCCATTGCCCTACCAAAATTTGCGCATGGTAGTATTTTGTACTTTTGAAAAGTAGTCGTTCATTTGCCGCCAAAAAACAAAAATAACAATATAATCTTAAATAAGCTGTTTGTGATGCAGATGTTATTAACCACTTGGTATATTGGAAACCTGAAACTAAATTGTGATGAAGTTTTGACATCCGAAGCGGTCAGATTTTTTTTCAAAATTTAATGACGGCAGAGTATCCATGAAAAATTTAAAACTAAAAAACAGGATTATTGAATTTTGTTCTTCAGGTCCCTCGTTATGTTTCTGGATAGAAAAAAAAAACCAAGAAATATGATGGCCAGGCTTCCCTTTTTGAGGCTTCTATAAGGTGAGGTTTCGGAAACATGAGAATCATGTTGCAGCGAGAAGGTCGAACTCCTTGATAATTTACAACTTTTTTATATTATAAGTACCCTAATATTTTTGGGTGTAGTCAATAAATTTTTTAGAAGATCGAAAATATTTAATGCACTTCTTTGTTTTGCAAATTTATTTTTTTTTCGGGTATAAACAAATAGGGGCTTTTGATAAGCACCAAAATATGTGTTCATAATTTTTATGTATTTGTACTTTGAGAATAGATTGTTTTTAATACGTGACAAGTACAAGGCGAATCTATTCAGCACAATATGTGTAGCAAAATGTAGCTCTTATATGACGATATCACTGAGTAACTAATAGCCGTATTCATAGTCGTCCCTGAAGTGTTTACTTGAAGGTACCTCACGCAAGCAACACTTAAAGTGTTTCCTTATGCATCTGTTTCATAGTCAATAAATATCTTTACCTTACCAAAAGGATGAAAAACATTTGGCGACCTTGTCTCATTTCAAATATGTCCATTTGTTATGCTTATGCCTACGCATTTTGATGTTTTCTGTTATCTGTTTTGTTCGATGTCAGTCTTTTTTGTTGTTTGCCAAAAAATCAACATTTTTCTTGATATGACCGAAACCATCAGAGCTGACCTTACTTCAAAATTAACCTACGAAATCGTCTTGAGTCCAACAAAATGTGATGTTGACATGTCATGTTGACATTTCGTTACTCTTGAGCGTCTCAAGCGAACTATCCGGTTCCTTGAGTATATTATTTACTTGTTTCGATCCTCTGTATTGCACTTGCTGTGAAAGGAACCCAAGGATGGGAGAACAGTTCCGCCATTACTTCTGTGTGCCAATCGACTGTTTTAAACACATTTTTTCACAAATCTCCTTTTTTTAGTTACGTCAAACTGGGGGATAAAGATCTTCTTGAACTACCCCGTCGCTCCTAACTTTGGTGTCGCATCTTTCACTCACCAGAATATAAACTACCATCCCTCTTGTCGATATAATATATTCCCGTAAATAGAAAATTTCGATTTCAGGATTACCTACCTTTGACCAGAACTCAATCTAAATCAAAAACCGCCAGTTTCGTCATCTGTCTCTCCTTCAACGAGAACATGTACTAGCCCTAAAGCTTGTCAAATGTCAAAATATGTCCGGTCAGCGACATCTAAAAGGTGATAGCTAAGTGTTTGGCTCCCAGTCAAACCTGGCACCCATCGAAGGTATCACTAGGAGATAGGAGCGAGGAGTATTAATTTTTTATGAAATGAATAAGCATTGTCGGGGAAACAGTATTGGAAGTATTTTCAAAACAACAATCTGACTACTTATTAGTTTTAGACAACTCATATGGGTAGATAACGACTCTTGTAACTGAGATATCAAAAACCAACTACTTTTTTCTATAGGCACCATAAAAATAAGATTTTTGATCTAGAATTCTAGTATGATTTTCAGTCAACAGTGTACTATCAGAAATCACCTTCAATCATTTTTAACGTAACAGTTTGCGCACAGGTAACTTTCCGTAATTTTGAGGATTTAAGCGCAACTCTTTAACGTTTACTGATACTGATACCTTTGAAAAAGTTGTTAATGGTTAACAGGAAAACGAATTCTTGAGGTATAATCCCATCATGCATTTGAAACCCGGTTGTTCAAAGTAGACAACATTCGGATTTTTCTGTAGAAGATATACTAAAACATGGTTCGGTTCCTCATTGTAGATTAAGAATTGTGCAACATAAGAAAAGCGCTGTTGTTATTGAAATTAGAAGGTCGATATCAGTGGCTCCTTCAATCCGGTCTTACTTCTCTTTTTCTGGGTAACAAATGGAATGGTTATCGATAGGCTATCAAAGTATAAGTAGTTAAAAATTGAATTCTGTGAAATTAAACACGAGGTTTGATGCGTGGACAAACAGACATATTAGCAGTACCAAAATTCTGATCATAAGGTATTACTTTTGCTATGGTAGTTGTTAACAAAAAGGTATTGGTGTAATAGCTAGCCCATAAATAAGAACTATTTTTTCCATCAGTATAGTAGGGAATCCCGCGATCGTAAAAAGAGAATCAGTCGAGCGTCGTGTAGACCTATTGGATTTCGAAGCTTAATTAATAAAAAAACATTTTATAATGTAAACTGCTCAACTTAATTAAAGAAACACTTTTTTGTTGCGATTTAAATATGAATGCAGCTCTTGAGTTTTCTTTAAGTAGTAGAGTAAATACATACAGTTGAAAGTAATTCTTATCCCAGTTTTTTTAGTAGAAAAGGTTTCTTCGGATTTTGGGATAAATTAATGTGCAAGGTTTTAACTCAACGTGCCGACGTTTCAGCGTGTATTTTACGCCTTCTTCAGGGCTATCGAGCACACCCCTATTAGAACAAGGAATATCATATCCCTTTGGGTCAAAAAACAACAAAAACATTCCAGAAGATGGATAAAAAGAATCGCAATTGCCATTTGACAATACACCTGTTTATTGATATCTGCTGCTGTACAGCAATTCATAGTGCATAATAGCACAAACGTTCGTTTACCCAAGTCTCAGAACGACAAGAACTATGGTACCCAGTCAAAAAGGCTCCTTCCTCTGCACAATCAGTATGTAATGTAGACGAACAAACTTATCTCCAGCGTGGTCGCTTGTCATGCTGATAGCGCAAGTTCTTTTTATGTATAATTAAAGTTTAAATGTAATGAGGCGTATATTTGGGCATACATTTGACTAATAACTAATTTAGTAGCATGTTTGCCAAGTAAATTGTTGATGGTATCTTACGGGCTTGCGGCCCACTCTGCAATTAATGCTTCTTGATGATTTTGAAGGGTCTGAACTGCGGGTTGGTGCCTTCGCAATTTACGCTGCAGCTCATCTGACAGATGTTTGATGGGATTCATATCTGATGACATTGCTGGCCATTCCATGACGCACTCTGCGTGCAGATAATCTATTGTTGTTATTGAAGTAAGAGGCAGCGCATTGTCATGCATGAAAACAAAGTTCTCCCCTACTACCTGGGAGTGAAGCACTATATGTGGGCTCGAGCACTGATATATGGGTGTGCGCTCCTGCCAGGGGGTGGAATAAGTACCATTGCTCCTGCATGCATGGATCCTGAATACGTCCATTTCGCCGTCTCCAGACTCGGCCGTCACAATTATACAGACAATCTGGTTTCATCCCTAAACATGAGTACATGACATGTTGCCACTGGCTGTGATTCTACCTAACATGATTTTGGGCAAACTGTAGTCTTGCTGTTCTGTGCCTGGCATTGTGCATTGAGGTTGTGCTTTCTTGGACATTCTTGATATCAAACCCGCCGAGTAGAGACGGCGACGCGCGACGGACTGTTTGTTCTGAAATTTGCATGTCAGTAATTTTCCTGTGCTCCTCAGCAAGTTCAGTGAGATTACATTTTGCACTCAAGACTGTAACTCTATCTTCTCTTGCTGTGGTGCCTTGTGGTCTTCCTTGTCCAACGCAGCGAACGTAGACAGCTGTTCCCAGATATCTTTGGTAGGTATGATGAACAACTGACAGTGACCGATTCAACAACGTAGCAATTTATCTTAGAGGAAGTCCTCCTCCAACCAGGGTGGCAATTTTAACGCTCGTTCTTGTAACAAGCACGATACATGGTTTCTGTGGGAATACAATCAATGAAAACATTGTAACACTTATATAGAATATTGATTACATACCTCTGCCGTGCAATCGAAAAACCTAGTAACTCGTAAAACGGCAATTCTGGCAACATTGATTTGAAATTTTATTTCATTTTTTTTTTATACAACTTGACTCTATACAAGGTTTTTGATAATTAAAAGTACATATTGTATACATTTTTTTCTTCTCTTCTAGCCTAACGAAAACACTTTTTTGTTTTGCTTTCCTCTGAATAGATATTTTAAAGTTTTTATCCATTAACTTTGTAGCTTAGATGATATACAAGTCAAAAACATAGTAAGTCTACTTATTATGGATATAAATTTAATATACTATAGGTACAAAAAACATAGTAAGTAGATTGGGTGTACTTCATTTAACACCAACCTATAAACAGAAAGATTAGTAACCCTGTTTCTATTATATTATTTATAATTTACACATCAAATTGTCTAACTTTTTTTAGTCATCAGCATAAAACTGCTTTATGTTCTCAAAAAAATGCTTTAATTTAGCTTAATTTTATAATAATAATAATAATATTTAAAAAAATAAATGGCTCTATTCAATAAACGGTATACGCAAAAATAAAGAATATGTATAAGATAAACTGTATATTTATTAAACTAAAATTTATACAAACAATATTATCACAATAAACCCATATTAAGCTATTAGTGTATCGTACAAACTTAAGAATATTTGTAATTGTTACAACAGTCTTTATAATGGTAAAAAATATATGCCTATTCAGGTGCTACATGTATAAATAATTGAAAATCGCTAATCAACTAAAGCTCGATACAACTACTGTACAAACGTCAACAAGTATGTAACAGCATAAGGAAATGGTAAAAGGAAAAATTATTGCATATTTTCATTTGCTAGGTATAACAATAATGAAGTCAAATGGTGGCCGCTGATGTAACAAAATCTTCCACACCATCTGGACTGGGCAAGCTGGTCCAAAATATTTGCTTTCGGGGTGGCTAGTGCCTAACAAGTGCTGTGAGAACGGCTTTCTTTTTCTTTGAGTTCACTCCACGTGCCGCAATATCCGAGCCGGGTATCTCCATTTTAAATTTTGGGTTAATGACCTTAGTTTCTGAAAACTCCATATCCTCTAGCTCAATTTTATAATACAGTTTCTTGCTTCCTTTTTGAAACTTTACAGATTTAATGTCGTTTAATTTGGGTAGAGAAGCAAAATCGTTGGATGCATCCATTTTGAAAAGATTTAGATTGACCAACATTTCAAGATTCTCAAAATCTAAGGTTTCTGGCGTCTTTTTCCATTTTTTACCATCTTTGGTCGCGTACCGAATCTACTTTCATGAAGCTATGTTCTGCCTCAAAATATTTGAATGTTATGGTTTCTGGTCCCTAGTCTTCGTTGACAAATGTTAAACATGCAGTGAAGAAGAATTTTTGCTTTGGGCTGTGCAATTGTCAGCCCAAAATATAACATGCTTTGTTTTTGCATGTAATCTGATCAATAGGTTATAGTAGGCAGAGACAAAGTCTGGACCATTTCTTCCCTTAATTGCTTCATGCCACAGGATACACTTATTCTGACCTTTAGGTTTCAGATTTGCAAACGTTTCAGGAAATACTGTCAGCCTACTGATAAAAAATGAGTCCTTTATGGTCATTTTAGGCAACAGCAATACTTTTTGCATATCCACAGAATAAAGCTCTCAGTCAGCATCTTCAGTATAATAGGTTCTAGCAATTCTGTACCTTTGGTGGTAAATTTTGTATTGATCACAGATAAAACATGTCTCTGGATTCTCTATATTCTCCGGGAGATTTGGAGGACAGTTCTCCTCATTATCTCTATCAATATTCAGTTCCGAAGATTTACATGGAATGTTAAGTTCCTCGCCATGGGAATGGTGTTTGTAGTGTGAACAAACAGCACATTCATCCTGTGTGGGAGCTGAAAAACTGATGTTTTCTTTTTCAAATACCTTTCGATACGTTTCGTAACTTACAGGTTTATATTTTGAAACAAAATCTTTATGCATTTGGTGTATTGTTAAATCACTGTTCAGATATCTTCCTCGAGGATCATGTCTAATATTGTAATGAGATATTTGCCGATGATATGATTCTATATGCTCCTTAATGCTAGCATAGTTTGCCTCAGAAATGTGTTTCATGTCAAAGGCACGTTTTTCCTTCTATTGTCCTTTAAACATGGCAAGTCATTAGTCGTTCATCTGATGAAACAAGTTATAGTACCATCAGTTTTGAATCCAAGAGTGTGTATAAACATCTTCAACATCTTCTTGCAAACTGATAAGGTGCCATTAAAGTTTGTATGAGTATCATGAAGATCGATTTCGCTGATTCCATGAGATTCAGCAGACGGGCTAGAATTGGATATTTTTTCGGCTAATTCAGGAAAATAATTTCTAGGAATTCTGCCGTCGAAAGGTAAATCCCCGTATCTGAATTACAATCAAAATGGCCGAAATATTCATTTGAAATTGATTTTTGTTTCTAGATCAAACCCAGAGCCAAATGTTCTTCATAATGTCTTAGTGAGTGATCAAAATATGGATAAACACGACTTTTGATGGAAATATGATGATTTCCAACCGTTAAACTATAAAATCCCGTTCGGGTTAAATCGTTAAGAAAATTATTGATATTAACTAGCTCATATGCCCGTATCTGACAAATACTGGAAAATACCATAGAAAATTAAGGAAATCGTTGGATCAATTGCCCGTATTTGACAAATCGTAGGAAATAATAATAAAATAATAAATATACAAATAACATATATTTTGCAAATTTTACAAAAATGAGATTGGAAAACAAAAAATACGTTAAAATCTAATCCAATGGCTTATCTGGTAAAGATAACCAAAATATCTTCCTGTTTTCTGGAATAATCCCGTTTAATTTTTTTAAAAGGTTTTCCACCATATCTTTTTCAAAGCCATTTGGCTGAGCTTTGAATGAAGGTGTTGGCATTGCATACTGTTAATATTAAGATGTTTTGTAATGTTTACGTATTTTTGTCTGGTCTACTGTAACAATTTGATATGTTCCCCTGTATGTGCTTTTTAGGTCATATGCGATTTTTATAGTTGACAAGTAGTTGACAGTGAGTTGTCAGATGAACATTTTTCACGTTGTGTTATATACAAGTTTTTCCTAAGTTTTTTACGTTTTCAATTACAACGACTATTTCGAAAACCCGCTGTTGTTTATTATAAACTCTGCTCACAACAGGTTATGGGCCCAGATATCGTTCGTTCGAAAAAGTGTAGCCGTTGCGTGGAAAAGTCGTAAAAAGGTGTCGGTAAAAAGCGCCAAAAGTAACGGGTGTGTCCCTTGAAGGAAAAACTAACGTGGAAACTGAAAAGTTCGGAAGGGTGTGTCCCTGCACGCGAAAAGCTGCTCAAAGAACTTGTGCCAGAGTTGCGAAAACGTGAGTCGTTTTTTGGTGTGTCCAACTGCAACTAAAAATGGGAGACAAAGTGGATGTTTCCAGCGTCAATAAATTTGATGGTAGGAACTTCAGACAATGGAAGTTTCAGATGAAATGTGCACTAAAGGCCAAAGGTATTTATGGGGTAATTGATGGGTACCTAACCAAGCCCAACCCATCACAAACTGAAGAGTATACATCATCGTGCAAAAAGGATGCACAGGCAATGTTTGTACTTACCTCAGCTATGAACATGGACCAGATTACGCTGATAGAGACTTGTGAAAATGCTAAAGATATGATGTCCACATCAGAAGCAATTTTTGAACAGAAGTCTGAGGCTAATAAAATGATCCTTCATGAAAGATTTCATCAGTATAAGATGGACACTGGTGATAGCATTGCACAGCATGTGTCAAAGGTACAGAATCTTGCAAAACAGATAAAAGATACCGGTGACGACATCACGGACATGTCCATAATGACAAAGATACTTAGCACGCTACCCGCAAAGTATAGAAATGTCAGGCAAGCATGGTTGTCGTTAGATCCTGCAAAACAAACACTAAACAACCTGAAGGCTCGACTATTAGATGAAGAAAACAACCTCCAGTCTTATGAAGAAGCTGAGCTAGCGTTGGCGGCAGTTTCACTAAGTAAGAAGAAGCCAGGTGAGAAAAGTGAAAAGTCAAGAGGTCCTGTATGTTTTAACTGCAGAAAAAGAGGTCACATAGCAAGAAACTGTAAAGTGAAGAAGAAGAAACAAGATGATAACTTCAGGAGACAGGATAATCAGAAAAGAGATAGAAACGAGACAGCATTTAATGTAGAAGGGGTTGATCCAGACAATGTGATTTATGAATCAGAAACGTGGATAATGGACAGTGGGGCTTCTGCCCATATGACCTACAGAAGGGACTTTTATCATACATTTGACAACAGCTTTAAGTCAAGAGTCAAGTTAGGCAGTAACCAGCAGCTACCTGTGGATGGCAAAGGTACAATAAAAATACAGAGGCTTATAGATGGTAAGTGGTATAATGCTACTATAAACAATGTACTGTATGTACCACAGCTATGTAAAAACTTATTTTCTGAAGGTGTACTTGCTGACAAGGGTATGAAAGTAGTGAAATTTGAGAATGAAGCTAGAGTTTTTGAAGAATCAAAACTTGTAGGAGTAACCGTGAAAGACTCTACTAACACTTACAAAATGCTGTTTAGAACTATGATTTACACTGCAAACTTGACAGTCACTGACAACATGAAACTGTGGCATGAGCGCTGTGGCCATGTTAATGTAGGATACCTGAAACAGATGGTTGATAAAGATTTGGTTAAAGGAGTAAAGTTTAGTAATACTGAGAACTTTTTCTGGGAGTCATGTGTATTGGGTAAGCAGCATAAGTTGCCGTTCAAGAAAAAGAGGGAAGAGCATGTAAAACTTGAGCTTGGAGAGAGAATTTATAGTGATGTGTGCGGTCCTATTTCCACTCCTTCAGTAAAAGGGTATAGATACTTTGTGACTTTTAAGGATGAAAAAAGTGGCTATCGTGTAGCTCATTTCATAAAACATAAATCTGACGTTTTTGAGTGCTTTAAAAGCTTTAATGCGAGAATCAAAAATAAATTTGGTCATTCAGTGAAAGTTCTACATACTGATGGGGGCGCTGAATATCTCAGTAGTGAGTTTAAAAGTTTTATGGTGAGAGAAGGCATAGAACACGAGGTAACAGCACCATACACACCTCAGCAAAATGGTCGTGCTGAAAGAGACAATCGAACAATCGTGGAGTGTACTTGTGGGCCGAGGCAGTAAGTACTGCCATCTATATTTTGAATAGAATGCCAACGTCACAAGATCCAAAAACACCCTATGAAATGTGGTGTGGGCAAAAACCAACACTTGATCATCTGAAAGTATTTGGTTGTGATGCCTACATGCACATACCTGATGAAAAACGCCGAAAGTTGGAGGCGAAAAGCCAAAAGCTAGTTTTTGTTGGTTATGACAAAAATTCGACAAACTACAGACTTTTCAACCCTACTACAAGACAGGTGACAATATCAAGGAATGTGGTATTCAATGAAAAGCTACAGAGTGGTGTAAAACCAAATAAAGTGAACATAGAACTTGATAGTGATGATGTCACAGACTTTGGAGTAGAAGAAGTAGTGCAGATTGGAAACTACGAGCAAGAAGCGGAAGAACACTATGAGTCTGCAGAAGAAAATGAGGTTCCAGACCTAAGACCGCAGAGAAATATTCGTATACCTGCCAGATATGAAGAGTTTCAGTTAAATTTCATAGAAATAGACAATCCGGAGGCTTATGATGATGCAATGAATAGCACTGAAAAAGAAAAGTGGAAGGAAGCTATTAATGAAGAGTTTGATTCTTTGTTAAGAAATGAAACTTGGAAGATGGTAAAAATGCCAGAAGATAAGAAGCCTATTGAGTCAAGATGGGTTTTTAGAGTTAAAAGAAAACCAGATGGAAGTATTAGTAGATACAAGGCTAGATTGTGTGCAAAAGGATATGCTCAGAGACAAGGGATAGATTATACCGAAATTTTTGCACCAACAACAAGATTTGACTCAATAAGAGTATTATTAGCTATAGCAAACATGCGAGGATATGAATTCAAACAGTTTGACATAAAAACTGCATTTTTGTATGGCGAGCTTGAAGAGGACATATATATGAAACCACCAGTTGGACTAGACTGCGAAGGTTTTGTGTGCAAACTAGAAAAGTCATTGTATGGCCTGAAGCAAAGTCCAAGATGTTGGAACAAGAAATTTAGCACTTTTCTATATGTAAAAGATGTAAAATTATTACTGGTGATCTATGTTGATGATGGTCTTATATTTTCATCTCAAGTGACAGCAATAGATACAGTTTTAGAAGAATTAAAAAGTCGTTTCGAGATTAAGATTACTGAAAATGCTAATTACTTTGTTGGAATTGAAATAGAGACCCTGAGCAAGGCAAAATATATTTGAAGCAGTCAAGTTACATTAAGAGTATCATTCGACGCTTTGGGATGGAAGATGCTAGCATGGTATCAACACCAGAGGACCAACCTACAAATTTGTCCCTAACAGAAGATTCGAAGGAAGTTGGTGAGCAAATTCCTTACAGACAAGCAGTTGGTTCGTTAATGTTCCTAGCTACAGTTACTCGTCCTGACATTTCACATGCGGTGGGAGTAGCAAGTAGATACTTAAATAATCCCAAAATCGTTCACTGGAACGCGGTGAAAAGAATAATAAAATATCTTATCGGAACCCAAGAATATGGTATAGAATTCGACAAGAATAAAGAAAGTAACTTATGTGGTTACGCCGATTCTGACTATGCAAGTGACACAGAGACAAGGCGATCTACTAGTGGCTATGTGTTTAAATTATGCAACGGGCCAGTAACATGGGCAAGCAGAAGACAGCCTACAGTAACTCTGTCCACGACTGAAGCAGAATATGTAGCAGCTTCACAAGATACCAAAGAAGCTATTTGGTTGCAGAAATTGTTGTTCGACATCGACGAAGAAGTTACAAAACCAACAGTTTTGAACATTGACAACCAGAGTTCGATTAAGCTGATAAGAAATCCAGAGTTCCACAATCGAACGAGGCACATCGATGTTCAATATCACTTTGTTAGAGAGAAGTTTGAAGCTGGTGATATTGTTCCCGATTATGTGAATACTAAGGAGCAGCAGGCAGATATATTTACGAAGGCATTACCAAGAAAAACATTCCAAGATCTTTGTAAGAAGCTTAGTGTTGTTGAGATTATTTAAACATGACAAAAGGTGGGAGTGTTAATATTAAGATGTTTTGTAATGTTTACGTATTTTTGTCTGGTCTACTGTAACAATTTGATATGTTCCCCTGTATGTGCTTTTTAGGTCATATGCGATTTTTATAGTTGACAAGTAGTTGACAGTGAGTTGTCAGATGAACATTTTTCACGTTGTGTTATATACAAGTTTTTCCTAAGTTTTTTACGTTTTCAATTACAACGACTATTTCGAAAACCCGCTGTTGTTTATTATAAACTCTGCTCACAACACATACATATATTTTTTTAATGAGAAATCCGATACTTTCCATTCACTGTCGCTTTCTGACTTGTAATAAATAACAAATTCGTTCCTTTTCACTAGTATCTCTATTATTTTGGAAATATAAACCTTTGGTGTCTGTTTTTTAACTTTGCTAGAAGAGGATAAGTTCTTCCAATTCTGAAAATCACTAAGCGTCATTTTTTTAACGTAAACTTACTTTCCCTTTGTTACTCGTTTGCACATCAGTGACATAATCTTCATAGATTTCTGTTTCCTTTTAAAAGACTCTTCTACCTGATGGTGGAAGGAGTCAGCGGACATAAAAGTATGCCCCGGTTCGAAATAATCCTACTGGAACAAAACTTTCATTATATGTTGTTAGTCTTGTGGCAAAAATTGCTCGTTTAAACATTTCTAAACGTGACAGCATGATGATTTTTTGAAGATCCACTGAAACGCACAAAGTGTTTTCGTCATAGTTGTTTTCCTTGTCTAGTGTATATCGTGTACGAGAATCTTTTGCCTTCTTTATGTGGTCGCTCCAGGTACAGCAAATTCCACAAGTTTCATTTAAAATACCCTATTATCAATGAGTACCTCACCCTATTATTAATTCCGCCCATTACATTGTGACGATTATTCAGTGCGGGCATATTTTCAACAAAATGTATTGCTTCCTCTATCTCTTCACTCACAGCAGGTTCAGCATCTTGCTGCATTCTTGCAATATTATGTAAGACTGCTGCAGCAATAACAATAGCTTCGACTTTTTCGTGGTCTAGGCGAATTCCCAAAGCTAAAATTGGGAATCTTCGTTTCCACACTCCAAAACACCTCTCTATAACATTTCGTGTCCTAATCTGAGCCTCATTGAACAGATTTTCCGCGGGAGTCTGTGGGTTATTAAGTGGTGTTATTAAATATGTCTTAATACCATAACCACTGTCCCCAATTAAGAGGCTATCGGTGTATACACCATTTTCAAAGTCTGTTTTTACTTTGGAGTTACGAAAAATTTGGGAATCGTGTGTTGAGCCAGGCCATCGGCAAACTATGTTTTGAAATTGAAGGTGTGCATTGCATATGCATTGAACATTATATGAAAAGAAACCTTCGCGGTTTCTAAAAGTCTCGGCATTGTCACCTCCAGGACTTTGTATTTTTATATGAGTGCAATCCATAGCTCCGATGCATTTTGGAAATCTACTGATGTGAAAGAAGTCTTTTTGTACATGCTGCACTTCCTGAATTGTCTGTGGCATATTTATGTAGATTTTCCTTAGGGATGCAATAGCGCTTGCTACTTTATAAATAACTCTGCTAGCCGTTGATTTATCAATTCCAAGGAAATCTCCCGCTACTCTTAGCATAGATCCCGTTGCAAAAAATCGTAAGGTCACTAGCACCATCTCCACTGCAGATAAAGCATGGTTTCTAAATAATAAAGTAACTCAGTTTCAATCGATATATAAATTTATTCAAATATTTACCGTTCAGTCTTCGAAGAAATTTGTTGTGATATTTGCTCAACAATAAATAAGACCACTTCCTTGGACAAACGAAATATGTCCCGAAATTCGCTATCATTTCATTTAGTAAAATGGTCCTCACGTGTTCTGAATTTCTGAGGTACTCTTGGATGCTGTGTTAGGTCTACTAACTCTAGAAAATCCTCATCCTCGGTCAAAGGTTCGTCAAAGTACTCCATCGTGTAACTCAAGTGAAAATATCGCGTTTGACTATGTCACTCACGTCGGATATCCAGGTTAGAAACTGATCAGCTGGTCGTAAACATCGCCATTTTAAACCTTGAACCGCCGTTAAACGCTCTTCGGTGGCCGTTCAACTTGATCTGAGGTTGAACTGAAGTCAACGCTTGAACTTTGCTGGTACAACAGCAAATTAGGGATGAACGCGGTTCAAAGTTGAATTCGAGTTAAGCTGTGTTTGTACAACCGGCCCTAAGGAGATCAGATGATTCCGATTCACTGACTACATTTTGCTCACGCGCAACACTATCTTCATCGTCCCCAGCGTCAACAAAGGTTTCATCACTGACACTACCGTTAACAGACGATACACTAGCATGGTTGCTATTACTACTACTTTGTCCACTAGACACATCATTTATGCTGTTATAAACATAACTATTTTGACAATATGGTCTGAGTTGGTTAGTGTGTCTCTTCCATGTAATATCGGAATCTAACGGTTTAACTACATATACATTTTTGCCTAATATTTTAACTACCTTAGCCTTACACCACGATATTTTGGTGTTCCGATAATCTTTAGCAAAAACAAATTGTTCTACTTCAAACTCAATTATTCTTCTCCCTCTAAAGTATTTTTTGTTTCTGTTTTGTGATAAAGATATATTTTCAGTTACTTCTTTGGTGTTCACCTGTTCACGGTTTTCTTTTTCATTTTGTGGTCTTAAGAGGTCCAACCGTGTTCTTAATGATCTGCCTAGAAATACTTTAGCTGGAGAAAGCCTCGTAGAACAATGAGGAGTGTTACGATACGTCATAAGAAATTGTGACAACGACAAATTAACATTTTTGAAGTTACAATCTTTCCTAAGAAAGTTTTTTGCAGTTTTAACACTATTTTCCGCTGCTCCATTACAATGAACTTCATAGGGCGGAATTGTAATATGCTTGATACCATTTCCTTTTGTAAACTGACTGAATTCATTTGAAGTTAATTGTGCACCATTATCACTAACAATTAATTTTGGTAGGCCATATCTAGCGAATATTTCGGTTTTCGATTACTGGAACTTCAACACTATTCAAGCTTAATATGGATGCTTCAGGTTGCATTTCTACCACTACATTCGTAACATCTGCAAATATTCGATGAACTAAATTATTTAAAAAAAGGAAAATACAAAAGGATTTTTTTACATGCACTATTATGATTATCTTGGGACGGAATATATGAGATGAGAGATTCATCGGTAACCACAAATTGTTAATTATTTCCTGCTTCTTCAACATCAGTGCTATCCATTCTTGAAGTTGTTGTTACCGACTGAAGCTGTACTACATTCTTGTCTATTGAAAAATAATAATCGTTTCAAGTAGGTACATGATATATCCCTAAATGTAACTCTTACCATTTGAAACATTAGGATAATGTATATTGTTATTGTCATGGAGCATAGCACCTTCAATAATAACACAAGTTTCTGAAATTTTTTCAAACTGCCCACCATCACAGCAATTTTGTATACTTCCGTCTAACAAACTTGTTACAAACTGTGCCCAACTGAATATTATCATCCGAAAATATTGGAATTGAATTTGTTTGTGCTAGGTTAACCAACTTGACTGATTCTTGATCATTAATCACTGCACAGAAGTAAAGTATAAGATGAAAAAAAAAGATGCACTTATAGCTGCAACAACAACTAACTAACATCTCCCAGGAATCAACGATGTTTCTGCGAGACTAAAATTTCGCGGGAAATAACTACAATACTAACCTAATAGCGCGTATATGTCGTCCCAACACGCAGCCATGCGGGCGGCTTGTTATTACAAACTAAGCAAAAAGCCCGTATTTGGAAATCACTACACAAAATCTACGTATTTGACTGCAAATACGGGTTCACGTTCTTAGCAAGAATAGAATGCGTGTGATTACCTTAGAATCATACACTATTTTTGCAGAATACGTGGATTTAAATACTATATTTCTCATGTTTTCTTGCCAAATACGTGGATTGTGAGTAGTAGAAATGATAATTTTGACTATTTCAATATGCTAGACCACAATATCTCATTTTTAATTTTTTTTTAAATACGGGGGTTTACTTTATGACGGCAGAATTAATGGTAGGGTATAAGAAATATTAAATCTTTTGTTGATTTCTGCAGCGACCTTTCTATACTTAATATCAGTTTTGACCAAATACCTATCAAAAAACAGCTGTTTTATAGCTCATCCTTTTAGTACTTTTTTCTGCAGCTTATTTCACAAGGGGGTAATAACTCATTATTTTTTTCCTTTTACCTTTCTTAGAATCCAATTCAACTGTATATTAGTAGATGTTATTGGGCTCAGGTTGGCTTGTGACACTTTCTCAATTACATCGGTCATTTCAATGATTGTCCTGTTGTCTCCCAATCCTCTGCAGGTCGAAATATGTTGCATTGATTTCTATACTGGGTCAGCTTCGCTTGTTTTTGTTCTTCCTGCTTCGTGACCTCCGTCTCTACGTGAAGAGCGCTTTCTTTGAAATATTTTGGTATTTTTTTCGCGTGGCATCATGTAGAACTGGAAGGTAATCTGGATCTTCATCGGAGTCATCCATAGGAGAATATCTTTGGATGGGGAAACAGCACCAGCGTAGCTACATCTTTCCATTTCCTCGCTGCGTCTGTAGCAAAATAAATAATAGTTTCAATAAACCATTGAATATATTATCCTCGCATTGATATTGGGCAGACAATAATTATATAAATAATTATAAGAACTTCAATAATTTTGTGGTACATATTTAATCAATATATAAATGATATTATATACCTATTAACTATACTAGCTAGTGAAAACAACTGTGCATACAAACTATTATATAACTTTTGCACTCAAAAACTAAAAATAACGCCGCAACTTTCAACTATAACTAATGTAGAACAATATGATTCGATTCACAGATATTTAAAAAATATCTCTCATCCACAATACAACTGGCCAGTTGATCTCAGATCAGAGCCAATCACATAATAAAAAACCTACCGTTCATAATTTTAATAGCGCGACTCATTTCTAGCAGCTGCAGAGAAACGTCCTTCTCGGTTGAATATGTGGTCCAAACTGAATCAATTCGCACCGCGCACCACATTATGTACCAAACAGAGTTGTCAATTAGTGTTTTTTCCAGAGAAACTGAGTTCCTTTATCCTCAGTTACTAGTTCATCGCACGAATAATCAATAGTCAGCGATACGTCAATGCAAGTTACTAGCACGTTATCAGAAGTATTCCTGGTATTAAATTTCATCATATCGAGTTGCTATTCTATCAATTTTATTTTGAGTGTGCTTTTGAATATAACCAAAGTTACGTAAACCGTAATTTCAAAAATAATGTTCATAAGTCGAGTACTTGCTATGTTTTTTTGTTTGTAATTCTGAATGTGAATTATCGGCAGGTAAGCCGTAATCAATATATAAATGATATTATATACCTATTAACTATACTAGCTAGTGAAAACAACTGTGCATACAAACTATTATATAACTTTTGCACTCAAAAACTAAAAATAACGCCGCAACTTTCAACTATAACTAATGTAGAACAATATGATTCGATTCACAGTTATTTAAAAAATATCTCTCATCCACAATACAACTGGCCAGTTGATCTCAGAGATCAGAGCCAATCACATAATAAAAAAAACCTACCGTTCATAATTTTAATAGCGCGACTCATTTCTAGCAGCTGCAGAGAAACGTCCTTCTCGGTTGAATATGTGGTCCAAACTGAATCAATTCGCACCGCGCACCACATTATGTACCAAACAGAGTTGTCAATTAGTGTTTTTTCCAGAGAAACAGTTCCTTTATCCTCAGCTACTAGTTCATCGCACGAATAATCAATAGTCAGCGATACGTCAATGCAAGTTACTAGCACGTTATCAGAAGTATTCCTGGTATTAAATTTCATCATATCGAGTTGCTATTCTATCAATTTTATTTTGAGTGTGCTTTTGAATATAACCAAAGTTACGTAAACCGTAATTTCAAAAATAATGTTCATAAGTCGAGTACTTGCTATGTTTTTTTGTTTGTAATTCTGAATGTGAATTATCGGCAGGTAAGCTTGCTAGCTTTTATACATGCAATCTTCTTTAGAGATTTTAAGTAACTCGACTTACTAGGTTTTTCGATTGCATACATGACTCCGTTCATTCAAGTATCCAAATAAACTCAAGTATCTATATACGAAAATATATATTTCTAGTTTGTCTATTTACTAAAACTGAGGTCTTAATATCTCCAAAACTAGCAGTACGATTTGTAATTTGTAAATAGCTACAAATATAGCTCGAGCAGGTGATTCAGTATACGCAAACAAAGCAAAAACCTATTAACTCGAGTTACCTATTAACTCGAGTTACTAGGTTTTTCGATTGCATGTCAGACCTGTCGTACAATAGCTGTAGGTGGCACGGATGGCAGAGTAAAGTTTTGGAGCTCTAGCCTTACGGAAACGGTCAACGTTGAGCTGTCAACTTGACATGACAACTAAGCACGCAGGCGATAAGTTGGTTCGTCTACACTGCATACCGACATACTTCTTGACTGTTGAGACGTACCATAGTTCTAGTCACTCCATGTCTTGGTATATAAAAGTTTATGCTATTATGGACTATGAATTTCGGCTCTGTCTGAGCGCCAGCAAAAAAGTTACGTTATTGTAAACTTTGTGCTAGAAGCTTTAGCGTATTGCTAAAATAGGCCCCCTTAATGTTCAACTCACGAAGCTTGTCAATTGGCTGCCCTCAGTCAAAATAAGGATGAACGCACTAAAGCGACATATGTTGCGTGGAAGTATTACGCCACGGATGTGGTGGCTCCAAAGAGAAGATGTTGAGATGTAACAATGGAGTAAAGAGAATAGGTGAACGCTGATACAAAAATATTGGGCTAGGCATCTAACATTTATTTGTCCCAGTTTCAACTTATTTAGACAATTCACATGGATTATAATGATGAACAACTATAGAAGAGTCGTGCTGATGCGTGAAGTTTCAACACTTCGGTGATAGTGGTGAATATTTTTCACACTGAAACGTAAAGTGTCATCTCTTGTAATGCCTTTGTACTGTAAAACGTTCCTTGCCACACACTCACGGTGCGATATTTTTAGGTTAAAATTTAAAATGCAGTGGTGCGCGGGTAGAGGTGGGTCAGAGACCTAAGGGTGACAAACGCGCTGCGATGATCTGAACAGTTGTGAGATTTCATACATGCAATTTACACTACCGATCGATACCGTTTAAAAAACACTCAGAGCTACATTCGCGTTTGGATCGAAATTTTATTGACAGGTTGGAGAAGAAAGTATCCAAAAAGTGTTCCTTTGATCAAGTTGGACAGTTTATATCGCGTTACCGGACCGTAAAAGTACGTCCGAGGGCACCGGCTGTTAATCGAACCATTACCTGCGACGTCGCACAATACGTACGGTTTCCGTATTTCTTGCCAACACAAGCTGGCAGCTTTGCGATATTCACACTTCGACGTCAGCACTGTCTGTCTGTTTGTCCCCACCTGATGTGTGAATATACGATGCATATGTGTAATGCGTTATAATTTTTCTAAACAGTTGATACGGTTAGTGAAATATAAGTGATGCATTTTGTTGTTAAAAACAGTATTTAGTTCGTATACTTATATACATATTGGTTTTGATAACATGTTTGTAAATAATCACGTGTTTTCGACTTTTAAATTACTACTTTTAGTATAGGGGTGCTCAAAATACTGTTGTAAAATATGATGTTCTTAGAATAATTTTCAATTTAGGTAATTGTGCTCCTTTAATTGAGTATTCGATTTGTGGTGAATACTACTTCCAGTTGCTTTGAAACCTGTCGTACTGACGAGCTCTAATAAAAGCGGACCTAGGATGAATAAATGAAATTACTACTCTTTTGATGTACCTTATTTTTGTTCTTAGGATATCATAAAGAGTGCCCTCGAATCGTTCTGGCACTATAATCTAAAAGCTGGCTACGGAGGGGGAAGAGTGACTCGGTAAATTATAAATTTTGACATTTACAGGTTCGGTAGTTACTGACATAGGGAGTGGTGGGCCGTCAGAAGGCTCCGTGGATGTATAAAGTAAGGGTAGGAGGTTAAAGGTATATTTTTTTGCAAAATAATTGATGACGTACAGTTTTGAAAATTTGCAATACAAACTGAAATAGTATAAGAAAGTAGAAAAAACATTGCTAGAAGTGTAGGCGAAAGGTAAAGGCCGTCAGAAGGCGCATAAGTTTCGAAAAATGTTGAACAACTTATATCACTCTCTATCTATAAAATTGGAGTAATACTCTAAATCTAAACCAACTGTGTGTGCCAAAATTGTGTGATCAAAAACAGTAAAATGATGATATGCTGCCTTCAAATATATTCAAATTTAATGTATTGGGTGTTATCTCTGTCTACAGATGAAGGGGCTTATGTGATATCTTCGTCATTGTTCACTATTGTAATGTTTATAGTTTGGACTAGATACCCATACACCAGACGAAGTTACAGATAAAAAGAGAGGTGGAGAGGTGAGATGGAAGGGGGGACACTTTGCTATTGTCAACCGGGATTCTGAAATTTTTAGCTATAACTTTAGTTATGTGGATTTTGGTTATTCATAATATTGAACGATTCAAATTTGCTTATATCGCGGGGCGCGCAAAATAAACAGTTTCTTCGCGATTCCGCTTTAGGATAACGTCATTTCGCATTCTTCTCGCTATGATTCGGTGCCGTTGTTTTTCTTCTGCCTTATAGGAATTGTGTAGCTCTTCGTACTTTATGAATATATATTGTATATCACATATTTCACACATTTATGAGAACTCTATTTTTTATTTTTTTTTACGGTCAGCCTCCCGCAAAGACTGGAAGCCTATGGCGCTATAAAAGTGCTGCGAGAGGATAAGCGTCTATGTACAACCCTCACTTTGCAACAATCCTTTCATGAGAGTATCACAATAGAACATAATAGACACAGGTAACATTACGAATGATTAACAAATGACTATGAAGCCTGTGGCGATCTGTCAATGTGCATGAACTATGATTATCATATTTTCAATGGAGGTACTCCGCAATTTTCAAGCTGTTTGTATTCTTGATCAAGGTAATATAGCTCATTTGGAATATATGATATCCTTATTGAAACTTTATGAAATACTTGGTCGAAGAGTATTGAAATTTTAGTTGCGAAGAAAATTATATTCTTAACCAGAGAATCAGAATCTTTGAATTGAGAGTATCTCTTTGTGTGGGTGGAGGGGTCGAGAATTTGGGTCGGATTTAGAGCTCAACAATGCTGTGATGAGTATATTAAACAGACCACTAAGATTATTGTATATTATATTCCATTGTTACACTATACCACGAGTTTAGTATCTTCTGATGCATGCTGGTGCAGTAGAAAATAATGTGAATTGTTCTGTGTTATATCTTGTGCAAAGCTCTCCTAGTAATGTTTTCAAAGTACAGTATATATTGACGTATTTTTATTATCTAATCGATTAAAGTTCCAAGTACTTTACAGCCTTATTAATAAAAACATCGTTCACCTTGTAGTAGTGTGAGTATAAGAACTTTCTTGAGAGACGGGAATCCACTTGAAGGTAATCAGTGAAAAAACCTTTTTATTTTGTGTCTCATCACTGGAATTTTGAACGCAAACCTAAGGACATTTACATCCATAAAAAATGTCAAAAATTCGTCTATAGTTCGCAGAGAAAGTTTACCGAGCTGCCAGTTCCGTAGCGGGGACATCAGCTTCATCTGGATATAGCTTCACTGGCAGGCGCATCCATTTGCGCTGTTTCCTTACCAGATCTGGTCGACGGTTGACGATTTTCTGCACTTCTGAGTCATGCCTTTGAGGGGCAGTCAGTTCAGCGTATCTGATTTCTTCGATATCACAAGACCTAACAGTTTCACTCCAAGAACACAGCTTTATATGAGGCGTTGAGAGCTAGAGTGTCCTATCCCGCAACAACGAGAAATGTTTAAAACTTTGAATACTGAACACTCAGCTCATGTAGTAATGGCCTATGACTGATTTCGCTATTATTACAGAGAAGTTGCTACATATAGCATTGATATAGTTCCTGTTATTTGCAAATCTTTGCTAGCACTTTTCTTATCTTCTGAATTTTGAGGATAGGCCACTCTAGCTCTTAACGCCTCATATAAGGTAGACATATTTCAACAAAAAATATTACCTGACCATTCACTGTTGGGTTCTAATTAACAGTGCTGTTCCTAGAGTGGCGCCATGGAACAGTTACAAAACCAACACAGAACGCGAGGCTAATGATCGTAGCAATTATGTCGAAAAAAATATGGATCTTGTCCTATAAATGTACAAAGTGCCCGTCCGTTTAATTCGGAGATTGATATTGATTTTAACAGAATGGCAACTTGTTTTGGATCTGTATCCTATATAGGGTTGGAGAGATTATGCACAGTAAAAAATACGAGTCAGGTTGGCTGAGTTGGTACTTCCTAGGAATTAGTAGTAGTAGTTTTTTTATTATTATAGAGGGTTTAGGAAATCGGCATGATCGTCAGACAGAAGCACTCCCACACCTGGAAGTGTGAGAGAGAATCTGTCCGCTCCGACGTTGTACCAGCTTAAGTCCTCTGATGTCATGTCCAGCGGACGCAGTTGCATCCACCCGACATGCCATCACGTCCCGACTGGTTAAAACCCGGTCCCCTCTCTCCTTACCTCCTCTATCTCCATCTGCGCCGGGCATCATCGTGAACGATATTGTTCGCAGAGCAAGATGAGGTATTTTCTATTCCATGTGTCTGCGTGCTTCTGACGCTTTTGCTTTCAAGACACTTTGTATCATCCTGTGTACGATCTTCCATCGTACCTCACTCGACAGTCGACACCATCACCGGCACCATATTTTCAGGGTGAGCTTCTCTGGCAGGTGCGCTCTCATTTCCTGTCTATAATGGGACCATCTACTGCAGTCAAATAGTGTGTGCTCCACTGTATCCCATACTGTATCCGGCACGTGGCAGTGATGGCACATGTCGTCTACTGCTCTACCTATACGATGTCTATACACCCTGGAAGGTCCATGGCCTGACAGCGCCTGAGTGAGGAAATAGCACGTATTCTGTGCTTACACTCCACCCACTCCCTCAAGAACGGTTTCAGCCTCTTTGTCCATTGCGCCACCTCCGATGTATTGCCCATAACTGCTGTCATTTTTCTAGCGTGATGAGTCTTGCAGTTGGGAAATCCTCTTTGCCTCTATGCACGCGCGCTCTTTCATCCGCTAAAAGATACAGATGTGGTGTTGCCGTAATGACCTGTAGAGCCCTGGTCGATACGGTGCGGGCAGTGCTTTCCTCTGCAGATTATCCAACGTCTGTTGGTTTTTTTTCTTAATGGCTTTTTGCCACACTGGGGCTGCATAGTGAACAACTGACTGAACTACTGCGCACAGGAGTGCCCTTTTCCTGATGCTAGGTCCACCGACATTTGGCATGAGCCGCGAAAGGATTGCCACCCTCTTTTCCGCTTTGGCTGACATTCTCTTGAAAAGTCTTCTCGTTGTCCAACGCCTAGATACACAATTGAATTTTTTTGGTTCAAGCAGCTCTCTCTTGATCTGGAAAGCTATGCTGTCTCTCTTGGCTCTTAATCCACGCAGGATAATCGCCTTCGATTTCTCTGGGGCCAGCTCCAAGCCGTGGTTCCTCGTCCAACCATAGCTAGAAGAGCCTTATTTGTCACGTGCTTGAGTATCCCCCTCATCACGTGTCACTGATACAAGAGCCAGGTCGTTTTCATACGCTACTGCTTCTGTATTTCCGGGTAGATGGAGCGTCAAGACTCAATCATAAAGGATGTTCCATAGCAGGGGCCTTGTGGAACCCCGGTCATAATATTGATAGTTTTCCCCGCAATGCTAACTATCCTGGAGTCAAGGTAGCTGCTAACTAGATTTCGCAGATATCTAGGCACGCCATGTCTTCTCAGTTCTTCCGTGATCTTACTCCAACAGGCTGAGTTGAACGCATTTCGTACGTCAAGCGTTACCAAAGCGCACCATTTCAGCTTTGTTGTGTCTACGATACCAGTCACTGTGTCCAATGCGTCAATGGTGGACTTTCCACTCCGGAAGCCAAACTGGTATGGCGAGAGCCCTCCCGCTTTCTCTATCTCCAGGTCCAGCCTCCGGCAAATCATAGTTTCAAAAAGCTTCCCTACCTTGTCCAGCAAGCAGATGGGTCTATATGGTGATGCGAGCTCAGGCGGTATCCCGGCCTTGCTCAATAGCACCACGTTGGCCTTCTTCCATTCCTCTGGGAATTTTTGTTTCCGCAGTTGGTTGAAAAGTTCCAATAGCAAGTGTGGCGTCGAAAGGGCCAGGTCTTTGACCACATCTGGAGGTGTCCCGTCAGGTCCCGGGGCTTTCCCTGATTTAAGTTTGCCAGATACCTCCTCTAGTTCCTCAGTTTTGAAGAGTTCCACCTGGTCGACTACGTCTTCCTTCTCCCAAGCATCTGAGACGGCCGGAAAAAGTTCCTTTGGTACTTCTACCTTCCTTTCTGTGCTCAGAAGACTCGTTTGTGAGTTCAGTGTTAGTTTTTTGGTCGATTTCAGCTTCGTCACACAGGTCTTTCCACAGATTTTTCTTTGTAGTATATATAAGTGACGTCAGATGTTTTTTTTAGCCGTGCACGTCTGATACAATGCCCTTTTTACCTCCTCTGATCTGCGTTGGTTTCTCTGCGCCCGTGACATCTCGCGTCGAGCTGTGATGCAATCCGCTCTAGCAGCTTCAATGTCGTCGCTCCACCAGAAGGGTACGTTAGCTATTCTTGAGCTCCTCCTCACAGCGCTACCTTTTAGAACTTCTTGCATCAAACTAGTGTACACTATAGTGTGTGTGTGTGTGCACGGTGATATCTTGAAAGGTAGACCAGGATGTCATCCTCCTACTTAATTCCTCCCTGAACTTACTCCTATTCACGTAGGGTGTATGACGTTCCATTGGCATCCTCTTTAACTTGTCTTTGTGTGCAGTTCAAAGAGGATGAACCAGTGGTCGCTCAGCGTTTCTGTCTCCGTTACATCCCAGCTACCTATATTACCTGCTAGCTCCTGTGACGCAATGGTGACATCAATGTAGGATCGGGAAGGACGAAGGCCATCGTTTAATACCACCATCTTGTACGCGGCGAGCCACTCGCAGAGAATGCGTCCTCTCTTATCAGTGGTGGGCGATCCCCAGTCAACTGCTTTTGCATTCAAGTCGCCCAATAGTATGACTACCTGCCCCGCTGTCGCTACGTCATCCCAAAGCATCTCCATATACTCGCTGAACTGTTCTAGAGTAGACTAAGACTTCGGGGAAAAGAAACAGCAGTAGATCTTTATTTTTGCGAGACTTATGCGCAGATAACCATTTTTCTTATCGACAGAGTTTATTTGCATGTTTTTGTTGTGGAGGTAAGCAGCAACGACCAGATTCAGGTCGGTGTACCAATTAGCTGACTGGGAACAGAGTTTACGGTTTGGTTCCGATACCAAGAGCAAATCCATATTGCCCTCTTTTAGCTGCGTATGAGCCATATCAGGCACAGCCCGAGACCTGTTCAAGTTTGCTTGAACTATCTTAACCATTATTGCTCCATAATTTCTGCCTCGCAGTCCGAGTGCTCACCCTCCGTCGCCACGAACTCCAGAGGTTTCGTCCGCATTCTCCTCTCTTGCTTAGATCGTAGTCCCTTCGCGTATACTGGACCTGCTCTATGCCCTTAGGTCGAGCATATTGGACAGAAAGCCCTGTTTTGGCACTCCAGCTTCTTATGCCCCTCTTTGGCGCAGTTCAGGCATAAGTATTGCCTATTCGCGCCTCTGCACATGTTGGATTTATGCCCTATAACCCAGCATTTTCTGCATTTCTCAGTTGTCACCCTTCCCTGGACAGTGCACATCACGATCCCTACCGTAACACGGCCCTTCCCCGTTAGTTCGTCTGCCACTCTCCTTGACCTGAGAACCGTAGCGACCTGCAGGCGGACTCGGATAAATAGAAAAGTAATGTTAGAATCGTTTCATTTCTAAAACTGACGACACGGACACGGTGGAAAAGTTGTAGTTTTCTATGATTCCCTCTTTCCCCGTAAGTCCTCCTTAAAAACGCTTCGAAACGAGAATTGGTTGCTATCGAATTCCATTTACCTACGTGGGTTAACGTGAATAATCCTAGTTGAGAGAGATGAACTCTTCACTTTCTCGCCCGAGAGCATCTGTCAGCCTGTGGTATACTTTAATCTAACATTTAACACGTACAGGAAACAAACTTTGACGTACGTTCTTCTACATAGTGCTTTCCTTGGTTGATACCTATTCTACCTATTTATCAAAGGAAAAAAAATGAGAGTCAGTCAAGATCATTGGTGGGTAGTGATCATTGAGGTAAAATCCCAAGGAGACGCTATAAAGTTCAATTTCGCATAACAAAAACGGTAGCAGGAGGCGTGGCTAAGTGTGGTAACAATATGGACGCCTCGCCAGAGCCGGATTTATTTCTTATGTAAATAATTTTGAAAATTCATTACAATGATGATCTAAATATGAAGTATTGGGTTGATTTTTCAATCTCATGCGAAATTCATAGTTAAGTAGGTATATGAAAAATAAACAGGCTTTGTAGAGACGACATTCATCATCAATTGAATAATACAACTGTATAATTGCTGCGATACGTTACACTTTATTGAGATAAAGATTACAGATGCGGTCCTGTACATTGTTATTTTTTTGCATACATACCTATGAAATGTAATTCCTGTCGATTTCTTCTTATCCATGCCATCTCTGCTAGAGCAACTACAATAAGCACATGAAACCATTATTTCCTTTATGAATTCACTAGAGTATTACTTAAAAATAACTAAAAATCTCGGTAAAAACACTCAAAAAAAGCAAACACGAAATTGTCAAAGAAACGTCAGCTGTTTGACATAAGTGTCGAATCAATACGGCCAACTTGCACCTGCTTTCAGCCACGTTATCGCGCCTCCATGGGATTCTACCTCGATGGTGGTGATAGACTATGTAGAGCACCATCCAAAATAATAACTAACAAATTTAGCCACTCACAATAGTCACAATAGATTCACTGAATTCAACACAAAATCAGTTCAAGCAACGCACAAAATATAATAATCATAGCGTTTATTGAAGCATACAGATATATATTCCAAATGGCGAAGTTCATTACAATAGTGCTCTCACTACTCAACCATATAGCACATACTATACCTGAATTTAGTTAAAACAATTCCCCATGGCTTCTGGTCCATTAATTCAGTGTCTTACTCGCACTGTGGTATAATCCGCCACTAATCTTCGTCGGTTTCACTGTTGTTCACCTCTCAGGAATGTGCACTGGAAGCCAGGAAGTCCAGCCGGCCGTTTACCTCAACGTTTCTAGGTATTTCCGAACTTTCACGAGCACATTTCTAAAATATAAACCGATTCATCAGAGTGCCGAAACTCGTTTATGTTCAAGAATATTAGAATCGAAATGAAGTGATTCTAATATTACTTTTCTAATCATCGGAGTCCCTTGGCTGGTTTCCGTTTCTTGTAGGCCTCAGAGCTTTCACTTGCAGGTCATCACCTCTGCCTGGCACTACTTTGCGAAGTGCTCCTTCCAGTTCCGAGGTATCGCCGTCAATACCTCGCACATGCAGTGTAACCCTACCAGTAGTTCTGGTACAGATTCCTTCTATCTGGAGTTTGTTGATTGTGTTCTTCAGTTGTTCAGCTCCTCCACCCTCCTTTGGCACCGTTAACAGCAGTTCTCCGTTTTTAGTTCGTCTTATATTTTTGACTTTCACTTCAGAATTGTCTTTGTCTGCCTACTCTTTGACTTTTCTGAGAACCTGCAAGTAATCCAGGTCTTTTGCAGACACTATTACGGCTTCAGTGTTTCGCCTCTGTCTGCTGTCCCTAGAGCTCTTGTCATTTATTTGTAAGGATCCCTTGCCTTCTTTGGCCTGCCTTACTGGGGGCAGATATATCCTTACATTCACTTTTGATCCCAGGAAAATAAATTCTAGGAGCTTTCTTAACCTGCTCGCATTTGGAAGGTCTGGTGTTGGTACTAGTCGCTCAGCCTTAGTGGCGAAATCCCGAAGTTCCATTAAGTTATGGAAAGCCTTTCGTTCGTCCTCGTCTGAGATCCTTTTATAGACCGTAATTCTTTTTAGTCTCTTGCGGCCCTTTACTTTTGGCGACGTATGTTTCGTGCGTGAGATACGATTTTTCGTATCTCACGCACGAAACACGACGGTTTTCCGTCTGCCTCATCTTCTTTCTCTCCCAGAGTTACGATTTCCAGGTATCTTGATCTGAAGTGTCAGTTGATGCCTGTGTAGCTAGCACCAGGTCACTTGCAGAAGTTTGGCCCGATACCGGGTTACCTACTATCTCGGATGTATTTTGATAGGTAATCTCTGGCCATTGTTTCTTTGCTACTTCTACAAAAACATCGTACTCATTACGGTTTTCCACGATCGTCGAACGAATTTGTTTCGCCAACTCGTCGTCGTCTTTTCTTCGGTTTCTACAGAGACCTTTATGAATCAACTTTTGGGTCTATATCCTTTAGTTTTTGAATTAGTCTACCGATTTCGACAACTCCTCTCTTAATCGAGGTTTAGTTTACCTTTAGGACCGATTTTAATTCATCTATCTTCTCCGATAGCTTCCGTATAATCGGTGAAAAGAAGTCGCTGACTTCAGCTGCTGCCTGGTCCTCCCTTTTACGTTTTGCCGGATTCTCCAAAGACTCCTCCGGACGTCTGAGGTCTAGCTCTGACACTGAAGTTGATCTACCTTTCGGAGGACTTCTCGGAACAAGGCCCTTCCTCCTAAAGGGATTCACAACTTCTTTGCCGCCTAGCGGGCCAGGTCTTCCAGTAACTCTAGCGGCCTGGTCGCCTACCGCAGATCTTCGAACATTTTGTTCGTTGGTCATAATGCCAGTAGCAGCTTCCTGCACTTCGCCCTGGCGTCCCGCCGAGAGTGCTGAGCAGTCGCTGCCTAACGGTCGGGCGGGGCCTGTTCGCTCACCCGCGACACCGACCGGAACTGGGGATCCGACCCCCTGCTCCGTAACATCATCTACTTTGTACGCTCCTTCCATGTTTAATTAAATGTGTCCATGTTCATCGCCGTGTCATCATCGTCTGGTACCAGTCGCGGTGTTTTCCTCATAGTCATATCCGTCTCCTCGCCAGGTCCCTCTTCGTCCCCATATCACTACCAAAGAGGTTAGCCCGGACTTGACTATCCCAGCCAGCAGAGCGCGGGAGCCCTCGGCGCACCGACACCAACCGAGCGCAATACGTGTGTCGTCGCGCGTCGGCATCGGCATGACGAGAGCAGCTTGCGCTCCGAAGGCCAGGGTCCTCTTTGGTTTCCACATAATCCGCGGGCAATATTTACTATTGCCTACCCAGACGGGCGAGGTCAACCCGGGTCAGCGTTTTACTGGCCCAAGAGTTACCTCGCGCCGCTGGGAACCCCATCAGCCATTGGGACGCGCCAGGTAGATTGAGGACAGAGCTCCGCCGAAGCCTTCGCCACAGGATTTGTGCTGCGCCTGCCTCCTGCGGGGAAAACTTCGCCGCTGGAGTACTAGTACTAGTGATTGGGAAGGCGTAGTCATACAAGTCATGACCGCTTTTGCCGACCCCATAGAACCAATAGAGAAACCTTCATGGCCTTCTGGATAACATCTTTTCGTCGAACCTACCTCCTACCTCCTAGTGAAGGGCAGTACGTCCAATCAGTGAACTGAGTAATAATGATTCCTCTTCAATCTTCGTCGTGCCAAAGATCTGAACCCTACAATTGCACACAGCACATCGGCACAAGAAGTGTAACGATATGTAGGCTTCCCAGCATCTACACCTTTTCAAGTTGTAGTTTCTAAAGCGTCAAGTGATAATTCAAAACGGTCAAGTTAATTTTCCAACTCGTCAGTTGTAAATTCAAACTGATAGGTATGAATCATAGTTCTCCGATGTTATAGGTTAACCTCTGAAACGGACATTTTTAATATATACAGGGTGTCCTGGTATTCGACCGACAACGCTTGGCAGGTGATAGGCCTCACTTTTTTATGAACATTGAGGTAGGAACATGAAGCCTTAAAATGCTTAATTTTTAAGGTAAAAGTAAATCTTTGACACCCTGTATCTTGAAAATTATGCATTTAAGGCTTCGTGTTTCAGAGAAATCAACGTTTGAGATTTGGTTGTAAAGATAACTGAAACGTGTGTGGCCCACTTTCACTTTTGGGAATTCCTTGCAAAAACGGAGAAGGTCGGATTACGCTAACGGGTATTTTGAATGTTTTTGTCGATTGTTTACAGCAAATATCATATGATGTATCGCTTGTACGGTACGAAGATGATAAAGAGACCCACGCATTAACCAATTCACGATCTAATTAAGGAAATTTCGACTTTTTTGCTATTAAGAATAAATAAATCATATTATAAGTCGGTTCCAGAAACCATCCCTTAAAGTTTTCGGGATTTGTCCTGGGACACGGTGTATATCTCCATCCCCCTCGACCACCATGAGGCGATTCGTTATCGAGTTCTCGCCACTTATGGAGGCGATCGTTTCTAAGGAGGAGGAAAAGAGGACCAAATATCAGGAGCGCTGAGCAACTTCGTAGGCATTGGATCCCTAGGTGGTATGAGAGATACACTGCTCTCTGCACTGCGCAAAATACCGGTGTACCGTGCGGCGGCGCAAATCTTAGCCGCCAGATTGCTCCATGGGTCCCTTAGGGCCGGTTTTTCAATGTCCAGTTAAAGTGTCAGATAGGTATCTGCTAGATAGCGTTGCTATGGATACAACTGTCAGATAAGATTTACGTGACTTCGTAAGTTTAGCCTTCAATTGTTTAAACAATTTATCTAACAGTTGCTGTTATCTTGCAGATAAATATTTAACTGGACATTGAGAAACCGGTCCTAAGTCTGCTTAGGGGGCACGATCCGCGTACCCTCACGGTGTGAGGAGTACCTAGTCATTGGATAATGAAATAGCAGCCCGGTGTGTCGGAGCCCTGGTATATATACAGGGTAGCGTGAAAGTCTGGCAACAAAAAATTTTCTTTGAAACGAATAAACAATTATAATTATGATATTTTATGGTTATGAACAGGATTGTATGCTGCATTTTTTAGAGGACCCTGTCAAAGTTATGTGACATCATCGCTCAGTGCACCGCCGCTACCTTGATTTTTTAAAATAGCAACGTAGGTTGTTCGGGTGATATATCACAGAAAAGCTTTTTTCTTCCTCTTTTCAAAAATAGTAAATAAGTAGAACATTACTAAGGAAAGATCCTGTTCGTGTAATATTTCAGTATTGTTAATTTACTTGTATTTTGTACTATTGTTAGTACGCCACTGGTAGATGGTTAATATAAAATAAAAATAAAAAATATAAAGTAATAGTAGTCATTTGTTATAAGGAAACTTAATTAGTTGTTATTATCCTAGTTAGTATTATTGTAATTTAGTATTGTGTAAAAAAAGCATGTTTCGAATCTTGTTTTCTTAAGTAATGTTGTACTTATTTACTATTTTCGGAAAGAGAAAGAAATAAGCTTTTCTGTGATATATCACTCGAACTACGTTGCTGTTTAAAAAAAATCAAGACGACGTCACATAACTTTGACAGGTTGGTCGTCTAAAAAACGCTGTATACAATCCAGTTCTAATACCAGTTTTACATCAACAACAAATCCATAGTTTTATTCGTGGATTTAGTGCGTGGTTAAATTTGACAAGTGTAAAACAGGAATTTGACGTCAAATAAGTTCATGGACTGTGTTTATGGATTTCTTCACGGATTTAGAACCTGCTGTAATAATTTGTGGTCAAGTTTGACGTCAAATGCGGTAGTGCCAACCATAAAATCGTTTGACGCATGTCATGCGTGTTGCATACCTGTCTCTGTAATCCACATATTACTAAACATTTTCTAAATAAAAATTCGCAATCAAATTGAGAGTTTTACTGTCAAACGGGTAATAACCGCCCCAGTCTTTCTCGCTGTCCATTTTGTGTGTAATTCTTCGATTTCTCGCAAGGTATACCTGGTATCAAAATATTTTGAAATATACAAGGTGTTGCGGGAAGCAGGGTATTGATCAACTTGATTTCTTATATGGAACTATTAACTTTTTTTTAACCTTGTTTATGTTGCCATATAATTATCGACTTATAAATCAGCTCTTGTGTGGCTTTACCTTTGGAAACTTTGTCAGCCTCTGACTTGTTCCAAAACTTCGAAAATTGTTGGCAACTTCCAGTGGCGTAACTTCAAATTTGGGGCCCTCCGCAAGATACCCCCCCCCCCGCAATAAATTTTGCAAGGCTTCTTTTTTCATACTATATATACAGGGTGAGTCCTAATTTGATTCTTTTTTTAAACTGTGTATATAAGTATAGAATAAACCATTTTTTCAAATAACTTTAAACCAAAAACTGAGAAATAAACACGAAACAGAATCAAAAAAAGGAAGTTTGTACCCTGGTCTAGACTTGTGTATTAAGTCGTACCTAGTCTCGTTTAGTTTTTTGCTTGAATTTTTGTCTTGTTGCCAGGCATTGTACCTGTACATGACTGCACTAGTCACTTTCAGTTTATCGTAGTTAATTCTAAATTGGTAAATCCTAAAATTTTCGTTTATAATAATGTGCCGCTTTTAGGATTTTAGGAATTACCAATTTAAAATTAACAAGGTTAAACAGAAAGTGACTACTGCACTATCTTACAGGTGCAATGCCTAATCAATAAGACAAAAACCCTAGTAAAATAGTAAACATAAACAGACTAGGTAGGTAGATTCGCAAACCTAGATATTTACATTTTTTATTTTGGATCTAGCTTATTTTCCAGTTTTCTGAAAAAAAAATTATTTGAAAAACTGGTTTATTTTAACGACTTCTATACACAGTTAAAAAAGTATTAACTTAGGACTCACCCTGCATATATTAAAGAGAAAACACGGGTCACTGCACAAAGAAGACTGCCAAGCTTTCGGCAATGTTTACTGCCATCTTCAGAGCTTTTAACGTTGAGGTAAAAACGCAAAAACCAGCAATGTCTTCCACAACACAGGTCTCACAAACAGCCAACACATAGGTGTAAAATACAAACTATACAACAACCTTTACGTGTTTAAATCACCCGAAAAATTACAAAATTCGTGGTTTGAAAACACACATCTTTCGATTTGAATTTTTTTTGGAGGGTCGTTTTTAGTTTGTACACCTGTGTTGATGGTTGTTTGTGTGATCTGTATTATGATGCTGTCTTGCTGTATTTTTCCATTTACTGCGGATACTGCACCAATTTTGGGCTTTATTTTAAAATGCTATGTTGTCCCACTTTTTCAATGATACGTTCGTACACACACACACACACACAGCAAATGCAGTACATAAACACACACACACACACCTATACAGGTGCTCGTATTTGCTGTGACATCCATGAATTATCCTCAATTGTGGCCTCATCCAAAACATACCGACTGTTAGAGAGAGAAAAATTTTATCATCACGTGACTCTTTCCCGTTTCTTTTTACACTCCGTGGTTAGGTAGCTGTGTTCGCATGCAAGAACCTGACTTGTGACATCGATGTCACAGCAACTATAAAATTCACGTGTGTAACTTTCTGCTTCTGTATTTGTTGTGACATCTTTAAAGGGATGCCACAGCAAATACGGAATTGAAGTGTGTATAACGAGCTGCATAAAAGCTGTGTTAATAATATGACTTCAGACAATAACCACTTGTTTATTTTTGTAAATTTTATATCATTAGAGATGGAGCAATGAAATTCGGATTCTAGCAAATATCAAAATAAGCTGCTGAAACCAGAAATACAGTAAAGCTTTATTTAAAAACCGTACAACATACAACACAAAACAAACAGTCAAATCTGTTTTCTAAGCAATCATTAGATCTAGTCTAACACTTTTTTCCTCTGCGACCTTTTTTTCGGGTCTCGGAGAGCTTTGTTTGGAGACACTTTATTGACTAGGGTATCGAACAACTAGGACAACTCGGCTATTAACATCTTTATCCTGAAAATCTTATGTCATAATAAAGTTGTTACCTAGCAAAATTGTAATGACATGACCTGCTTTAGCATCTCACAACTAATTGCTGCAGAGTAAATAAAAGGAAATAAAGATATTGTGCCAGTTCGGCCCTGTCCGCCACCTCGCGTTAGTCGCTAGAGCGAATTCGCAAAAACGGGCCGAATTCCAGAAACCTGCTTGCTGTGGCCGCCAGCGTCGAGAACGCGGAGAGAACGTTCGAGAGCGGGCGACAGGTATTATATAAGAAGGAGCAGCGCAACCGGACAGCAGAGTTAAGCAGCGAGTCGCAATCCGTGGTCTACCAGTCGCGTGCGTAAAATAAATGGTCAGTGAAATAAATAAGTAGAGCGAGGGACAAGCATAAATTAGTACAGTGACTGTAAATAAATTAGACTGATAGATGACAGGTTAAGCGTAGGCATACCAGTGTATAAAGTTAGTGTAAATAAATAGTTTAATCCGTACCAAGTGTCTTCCTGCCCAATAAAATCATAGACTTGTAACAGTGGTGTCAGGTGTGGGATAGACTGATTGATTGGGCAACATGGTACGGACAACTAAGTGAATAAACTGTCAAAATGGCAAAATTCGAGAGCTCGACGAACGTGGTGCTGATAGTAGTAGGTTGCAAGCCGTTCTCCAGGATCGACTTCGGCATATAATGATGGAAGGGGGTGAGGATCCAGAAGCCTTCATATTCGAATCACCTGAATTCGGGTGCGCCCAACAGCTCCAATCAAAAAACGAAGCAAGCTCCAAGCAGATTACTGCTGTAGCAAAGAACATCGAAGAAAGGATTGGAGCCAGAATCGACATCTTAGAATCGATAATGGAGAAACAAAAAGAAGATCTGCGAGACAACATCCTGCGAATACAGCTTCAGGCTGCAAGCGTAATCACACTAAGTGCAGGAGATTCGAGCAAGCTGAGATTAGAACTCCCTCAGTATGATGGTAACACGTCCTGGCAGAATTACCTCCACTAATTTGAAGCGGCCGCAAACGCTAATGGTTGGTTATCTGGTGAAAAGGCGACAGCACTGAGAGGCGAAGCTACAGATGTGCTTCAGACTCTTATCACTGACAGAACGAGGGGACTACTTACAGCTAGTCAGACATCTGGACATGATATTTGGACAAGTCAGATTCGGTCACGTCTTCCACGCTCAGCTGAAGCATCGCTCCCAACGATTACACGAGACGTTACAGGAATCTGAAGCAGATGTAGCTTGCTTTGTTCAACTGATACATCCGACGCGACGGCTCCAGGAGATCTAATGGAGCGACTAGCTGTGTAGGGCATTCGTGGGTGGCCTGCGCGATGGCGAAATACGTCAAGCTGTAGCTCTGGCACATTCGGAACGTCTGGTGGTCGCACTAGCCAGAGATTTAGAATATGAGGCTGTAGGTTGTGAAAAAGACCTACCACTGCCTGGCCCGAGTTCCGGAATGTGAAGGTGAGACAGAAGTGCTGTCCCTAGTTGAGGAACTGCGGCGGGTAATTATCGAGGCCCATCCCAAGAAGGAAAGAGAGATCCGATTCTGGAATTGCGGCGAGCTGGGTTATGTTAGAAGCCGCTGCAAGTAAGAGAAGAAGACACTGTCGAAACCGGAAAAACTATGTCGGGCCGAACACAAGAGGCAATCCTCAACCCGCGTCCAGAAGGCCGGAGGAAGAACTGCTCGTATGGCCTACGTTGGGCAGCAGATGAAAGACGCCATGACAAGAAGAACCACCGTGGTGGATGATCTCTGGCAGCCTATCGAACTCCAGAAAGACCAAGAGGAGGATTCTAGCCTGACAATGATCAATCATCGAGTGGAAGAGGGAGGACCAACGACCAAGTTCTTCACCTAAAGTTTCACTTTACTCGCCCACCGTCAAGTCCTACTCGGCTCAGTGGGACACTCTGGTGATGGAGGATGGAATCCTGAAACCAATGGAGGACAAAGGAGGGACCAGAGAAAGAAGACAGACCGTGATGGTACTAAGGGAGATTCGCAGCGGAACCAGTGGAGCTCATCTGGGCGTGGCCAAGACCCTGGAGAAGGTTCGGAAACGGTTCTACTGGTTTAGGTGCAAGGAAGACGTTAAGAAATGGTACAGGAATTGTACAGTTTGTGCCGCCAGCAATGGTCCAGAGAGGTGTACGAAGGCTCCCACGCATCAATACAATGTTGGAAGTCCCTTCGAGAGGATCGCTATCGACTACTAGCAAATGGGTCGAGGCTTATGCTCTGCCAAACCAGGAGGCCGCAACCCTTGCCGACGCTCTGGTTTAGGACTGGATTTGTCGTTTTGGAGTCTCGCTCGAGCTGCATTCGGACCAGGGAAGGAACTTCGGGTCTGCGCCCTTCCGGAACGTGTGCAAAGCTTTGGGGATTAGGAAAACTCGGACCACGGCGTTACATCCTCAGTCGGACGGCATGGTGGAGAGGATGAACAGAACGGTGAATCGCTATTTGGCCGAGGTTGTCTCGGACCGCCAACGAGACTGGGATAGCTGGCTTCATCTGTTCCTATTGGCGTACCGCTCCGCAGTTCATGATACCACGGGAGAGACACCAGCCAGTATTGTGTTTGGGCGAGAACTCCGGCTAGGATATCATGTATGACCTCATGTTTGGCCGCAAATCAGGGGACGATGTGGCAGGCGAAGGCTACGTTGCCAACCTTCACAGAAGAATGGCCGAGGTCCATGAGTAAGTTCGGCACAATACTCGCACCGCAAGCGATCGGATGAAGGTGACGTACGACGTAGGGTCCAGCGAAACAGCATACCAATCCGGAGTCCTGGTCTGGCTGTACAACCCTCAGAAAGACCGAAGCCCGTATGAAGTCGTCAAAAAAATCAACGACGTAATCCATCGAATCCAGAATGCCAACGGTGGAAAACCCAATGTCGTGCACTTCAACAGATTGGCTCCATTTGCTGGAGATGATGCGGGCACGCAAGTTAGAGAACTTGAGCAACTCAACCCGGAGATGAGCTTCTAAGATTTCATTTCATGGTCACTCACACTCTAGATTTGACCTAAAACCAACAGCATCAATAACAATCAGCGCCCATGTGAAACAAAATAAAAACGCCAAAATAAGGGATTATCGTTAGTATTATTACTATCGCTGCTAAAAGTAAGACCGTTTACCTATCTTTGGCTGAAATACGCGCTCTTCTCCAATGCTTCTCCCTTGGGCACCAAAGTGATGCTGATAGCAAAAGATACGTTTACACACTTTTACGCTCATAGTGAAATGTGTATTCTGTAGAGGGCGCTTCAGAACAGACTTTATAGATGATGTTACAATTCAGGATAAAACCTGTGTGCTACAAACCGAATTGTGACATCACATACACAATCGAGGAAAATATTAAGCACTGAGCGTAGACCAACATCGATGAACTCGTCGGCGGCGTTGCCAAATGGTCGTCCCGAAACAGTAGAAAGGATGGATTTAAATGATAAATTAAGAGAGTTATCGCATGTATTGCTGTGACATCGGGGTGTAAGATGCCACAGCTAAGGCAGAGGTCACAGTCCACGATTATTCACGCACACGATGTCACAGCAAATGCAGTACATAAACACCATCACACACACACACACACACACACAAGGAAAGCGACCTTTTAATTTAGTACCTTCTTGTTGCACAAACGATGGCGTTTGAGAACTATGGGCCTCCAAGACTACGGAGCCTCCAAAAACACGGGGCCCCCGCAGCTGCGGGCCTTAGTTACACCACTGCCAACTTCAGTTTAGAACAAATCGAAATGCTCAGGTTTCATTATAAAATGACATTTTATCCCTCTGTTTCTCCACTGGATATCAGTGGCGTAACTTCAAATTTGCCCCCCCCCCCCCCGCAAGATACTTCTCGCCCGCCCCCCGCAAGAAATGTTCCGTCTTTTCATGATATGTATATAGAGGGTGTGTCTTTAAGTTCATTATTTTTTTACAGCGTGTATAGAAGTTGTAAAATAAACAACTTTCTCAAATAACTTTTTTCCGAAAACTGAAAAATAAGCGAGATACAGAATCCAACAAATAAATCTGGACTTGTGTATCAAGACGTACCTACATAATCTGTTTATGTTTAGTTTTTTGCTCGAATGTTTGTCTTATCATCAGGCATTGTACCTGTCTAGTGCAGTAGTCAGTTTATCGTAGTTAATTCTGAATTGGTAAATCCTAAAATTTGCGTTCATAATAATGTGCCGCTTTTAGGAATTACGAAGTTAAAATTAAAAAAGATTAACAGAAAGTGACTACTGCATTATCTGACAGGTGCAATTCCTAATAAATAAAACAAAAATCCTAGCAAAAAACTAAACATAAACAGACTATGCACGTGTTGTTACGCAAGCCCAGATTTTTTATTCTGTATCTTGCTTATTTCTCAGTTTTCTGAAAAAGTACATTTGAAAAAATAGTTTATTTCAACGACTTCTATACACAGTTAAAAAATATCAACTCAGGACTCATCCTGTATATATTAAAGAGAAAATCTTGAGTTAATAAACACGGGTCACTGCATGAAGCAGACTATGGTGTTAACTGCCAAACTTTAGGCAATGTTTATTTCCATCTTCAGGGCGTTAACGTTTAACGACTTTTAAATGCAATTACAAACATAAAACGTCAAAAAATTGTTAGCTAATGTAACTTGGGTGTCTTCCTCAACACAGGTCACACAAACGACCAACACATAGGTAGAAAATACAAAATAAACAACGATCAAATCACCCGAAAAATGAGAAAATTCGTGGTTTGAAAACACACATTTTTGAATAAATTTTTTTTAGAAGATCATTGTTTAGTTTGTATTTTACACCTATGTGTTGGTTGTTTGCGTGACCTGTGTTGTGGGAGACACTTATGCTGTCTTGCCGTATTTGTCCATTTACTGCGGATTCTGTGCTGATTTTTAGAGTTTAGTTTAAAATGTCTCACTTTTTCAATGTAGGTGTATCATGGGGTTCATAATAGGTTGAAGTATTATTTGTAAAACATACCAACATACAAGAAAAGCGACTTTTGTTCCACAAACGATGGCGCTTGAGGACCCTCGGTCTCCAAGACCACGGCTCCTCCAAAACCACGGGGCCCCGCCGCAAATGCGGGCCCTTAGTTACGCCATTGCTTCATATAGATATCAACATTTATTAAGCTGTGTATTAGTCATGTATCTTTCAATACATTAATTTATATTTTCAATGGTGGCGAACTTTAAAATGTGACGTGTGAACATTATGAATATTTGAAAGTGGTGCTAATGTGTTGTATCTCCTTTGTAACGCAATTTATGAATTTTAATTTAAAATGACTGTACAGTTAATTTAACCGAAATTTTTATATTGTATTCAATGTGAAACCGATATTTCTCAAAGCACAAGTCTCTTTGTAGAAATGGTATTCGTACATTTCTGCGTTGTATAAATTAATTATCCAGTTTAATATAATGAAATTTTAGTCATTTAGGAAGTTTTATTTATCCATTTTATTCTTTACATGTCTTGACTACATTTTGAAGAAAACAATTAAATCAGAAAGTGGAATAATATGAAGCTATTTCTTGGAGAAGAAACTGGCCGATTTAGAATATATGCAGATGATATCTGCGTGTTGGCTACCAGTATAAAGGGCGTGTCTAACGTGATCTCAGCACATTAGTGGCAGAAGGAAACAAAATTGGGCTGAAAATTACCACAGGAAAGACCAAAGAAATGAGAATTGGAAATATAGTCCCCAGAAAAAATCTATACAAATGGAAAGGAAATTCAGCAACTAGAGAATTTTGCTATTTAGGAAGTACCCTTAGTAAATATGGTAAATCAGTCAGACATGGACAATAGGTTCTTAAAAAATTGTGAACAGATGTCTGCGCAAAACTTTAGATATTTTGGGCACACGTAATCACTAATCAAGAACAAGACAGTACAAATCAAAAACCCACCAGAATAGATATCAAAAAAAAGAACATGAAACTGGATGGGACATATACTGAGAAGAGGGAACGACGACATTACTAAACAGGCTCTGAAATGGTCACCAACTGGCAGAAGTAGAGGCCGTGGAAACATGGAAAAGGAGAGTGGAGGAAGAATTGGAAAAAATGGGAAAACATGAAAACAGGTGTCAAGAATGGCTAGCATATGGTTAGTAATTTATTGCAATGCCTTTTAAGTACAATATACTTCTGTGATCTTCTTTTAAGTAACATTTCAATTGCAAGTAGCATCTCTAAAACTTTGAAAAGGCACATGGCTCTTTCTGATGATAAAAAGAGACATTTTTAAATTTGGAAATTTTTCTGTACAGTAATATAGAAGGCTTTCTTAGGATATTGTTTTGATTCAGTTCATCAGTGAACATGTCATACAACTTTTGTAATGTTAAATCAGAATAGAGATACATACGTGTTCTTTGGGATCTGCACTAACATGAGTTAATTTTCGGATTCTTATATGAATGTGGTCGCTTATTTTATTCATCGTTCCTACCTCAGGTGTCTTATATAGTTCTGTTTGAAGTGCACTGCTCTTTCTGCAAGAGTATTAAAAAAATGTTTTGCATACAGGTAGGCAGTGGCGGCTGGTGAGGTGGTGCCACAGTGCCATGGCACTACCTTAATTTTCGACAAAAACATATTTATCTATCTCTTAAACTTTTATTATTATATGTTAGTTTCCAACGATTTTTTTCTGTTTCATATGAAATGGCAATAGCGCCTCAGCGTATAAATGCTTGCGCTAGGCAACACGTGGCATCGTGGCGTTGTACCGTTTCTTATAAGTCACCAACAGAGTGAGAGAAATCTTATCACAAATGCTTTTGAGTGACAGAGGTAACGCTATGTTGGACGTTCGGATAGATTTTAAATACGAATATCCGAAGTAGATCGTGCCAGGCACATTACCCATATTTCCATTCATGGTTCGCTATTTTTGTTTTGTTTCAGCAGTTTCGATTTGTTTATGTTTGACGCTGATGTCGACTTTGAAATTTAGATCTTATTAGTTTGAGTGAGTTGTGCGCTGTTTTCGGGTCGGTATCTCTTTTGTGTTAAAATATATCATTGGAGCGAAAATGATTAAAATTGGCGCCTTAATAAACCATTTAGTAATCTTCCGCTAGAAGAAAAACTGCAGTTTAAGGAATTAGGACGTCCAACACCTGATTTAAAAATTGCAAAACTTATTGGTAGTGAACAGAAATCGCGTTGTCGTAAATTTAATAAAACTATTTATGATAAAAACAATTGGATAAGTGACTGTGAAGAAGTTAACAAACTCTTTTGTTTTGCGTGTGTTCTATTTGGAGGCGATGACACTTGGACGAAAAAAGGCACGGATGATCTTATTCATATATGCATAGGAGAAAATGAAGGCCCATGAAAAATCTAAAATGCATAAGAATAATGTTTTCAGTTTATCGATGCTTGGTAAGTCGAACATAAAGGCTTGGTTAAATTCGCCTTATCGGCTATAGTTATAAATATTTTTTTCAATTTTATATCGGTTTGAAATTTTGGCTGTCATTCTGGCACTACCTCTCTAAGTTGCCACGAGCCGCCACTGCAGGTAGGTGATTAGTTCCAACTGTAGAACACCTGTAAAATGCAGTTACAGATTCTATGTTTCATTATGAAGATACCACATAATACCCGTAAGATAGAATTACACGTAACACCAGATCAGGTACCCAAATAATATTCGATACGACAGTTTGTGCATTTGTTTAAGATACATTGTGGCAGATATGTCGTGAACAAAGACTTGATGAAAAATGTCAGTTAAGACATGGGTGAATGTGACAGTCGCAAACTGGTCCCAACGACTACTCCAAGGTATTTTGCAGTAAAAGTAAAATACCCCAAGCTATGAGCGAGATGACATTCAAAACAAAAATAGTCCAGGAGGTGCCACAGACACTAAACATCCATAAGGCGAATTGTCCCGACATGATATCTATATTGTTGTGAAGAAGTGTGCACCAAAGCTCGCACCCATACTAACACCCGCCTATTTGGGATGTCTTACGACTCATACATCTTCCTAAATGACTGGAAGTCAGCCTTGCATCATGTCGGTACCAAGAAAGGAATTCACAACTGATCCTTTCAAGTACATGCCTGCTCTCTGTGATCAGCAAGGTGCTGAAAAAAATGCTTCTACCAAGAGCTCGTGCTCCATCATTTAATCAACGACAGGCTCGCAGACTTCCTCCCGAGTCTCTGCCGTGGTAGTCGGCTTCTCCTCTTCCTTCCATAACACCAACGCTAGGGTTCCGCAGGGGATCGGAATTGACTCCCACATTGTTTCTGCTTCACATCAATGATCTGCTCTCTAGCACCACAAATACAAATCCAGTCTATAGTTTTGCGGATGACAATATACTTTACATGGAGACAATATACCGATCTCTGTGGTCGTGCTGAAACACAGAAGGCTGGCATCGGCTACTTCACTGTCAAAAGATCTGGAGACCATTACCGCTTGGCGGCTAAAGAATATGGTAAAATTCCAAGACCCAGTATTGTACGATATCAAATAAGAGGTGCCTAAAGGGGTTCTGACTGTTCAGTTTCACTGACTGAATCAGTTTGGCTGATTCAGCATTAATGAAAGCGACATTTGTTCTCACTGTTCAGTTTTAACGAATCATTTTTTACATTAATTTTAACTAATTCAGCAACAGCAATCGTAAAAACTTGAAAACGACCATAGATATCATAACCTAATATGGATAGGCCCTGTCCGATCCTTCCGGTACATCGCCGCGTACGGATAGCAGCACGATAGCAGCGCGAGAGTTTATTTAATGGATTATACAGGGTGAGTTTTTAGTACCAGCTCGGTCGATAACTTCACTCCCGTTATAACCACACCAGCGTTGTGTTTTTGGTGTAAGAAAATTGTATAGTAGAAAATGTAATAGATTGCAACAAATTGTAATAGATTCGAAGTTGCGCGGCATCTAGCCATGAGAGACATAAATTTCGACTTATTATATGGTATCAGCTTTATTCAGTGATGTGCAAAGTATGCTTGCAATAGCATCCCAGGGCGTCAAAATGGCATTTTTGTGTTAGCGTGAAACCCTAACATTTTGTTTATTCAGTAATCAGGGTGTCCCTGAAATTTCTTGACACATGATATTCTCGTAACAAAAGAAGTTCAAACGCATAGCACCCCATAGGTTTTCCTTCGTAAATGATATCCCTATTTTATTTAAGATCTTGTGGTTTCTTTGATTTTGTAGGCAAACTTATTTTTTGCGTGAAATCGTAAGCATAATATAAACAAAATAGGAATTTGTTTGATGCAAAAAACACAAAAAAGAAAGCTAGGTGGGTTTTAAAGGGTATTTGATACACATTTTCGAAAACAAATTCCTTTTTATCCTTTTTTATTATGAAAATATTATGATACAAAAAAAATCCTTATTTTATTTATCTTATGTTTATAAAATTGGGAAAAAAATGGTTTGTGTATGAAATAAAGATACTACGAGATTTTAAAGAAAATAATGACCTCATGTATGTTCTAATATGAAGTACAAAAAAAAATGTCTGTACGCATGTGATTATACACCCGATAGTACTTTCAAAAATTCTGCCACTCAGTTTTCGTTCGAACTTTCTTTTTGTTACTAGCATATCGCGTGTTAAGGAAATTCAGGGACACCCTGTATAGTGGAGTTCAAGAAAATAAGAAATTTAAAATTGCTGTAAAATGAACAGTACACGAGATGGGGTGTAAATGATCAGTAATTATCGGCCCGTTCACTTACCGGATAGAGTCGCATAACTAGGACTGTAGCCGTAATTTGAATATTTTTAAAATATGTTCTGTAATTTGTGAATTTTTTAAAATGTAATTTTGGGCATTTTCGCTATTGTAGTAACAGCTATGGGCAAAATGTAATAGATTTAGTACAATGGAGAAGTCTCATGATACTCATAATGAAATAAGCAGTTACGTGTTCGTAAAATATAGACGAAAAGTAATTAGTCAGTGAAAAAATTTGAAATCCGTCAATAAATGGCAGAGAAATCAATAATTAAAGTTTGCTTATTTTGCGCGAAATAGTTGCCGCCTTCAATTTGGCTGTGACGTCACGTTTCCGCAATCCGCATAGCCAGCCATCTGTGCCGCGCGCTGCCGTGGAAGCAAAACGCATTAGAGCTCAACGCATCAGACCCAGACGTAATTTATTTTTGATTTTTAAATAAGTGTTTTTTAGTTTTTGACCATAACGGAAGAAGGACTTGTAAAAGGACAAAGTGATATTAAAATATCTCTTATTGATCTAGAAACGCTTTAAGATAACAGTTTCGTGAGAAAATAAACGCCTTCCGGTAAACGCAAATAAAAACCAGCATTTGCGGATATTTTTGTGATTGTCTCTTTGCAATACTGAGGGATGACTGTTGTATTTAAAGTATAACTAACTGAACTGTAACAACTCTTAGAAGATACTGATTCTTTTGAAGGAAAACTCTCGGGTGATTGGGGGATGGTCATCAGACACTTATATTCTGTATCGTTCGTTTTTTTCCTTCTCATGATTGTTTGCACTTTTTGATCTTTTTGTTTAACTTTGATGTCAACTTGCACTTTGTTTAAATTTTGTTGTCGGGATTATATCTGATACATTCACTGTACAATCCTTAGATAGTGGATTTTCTAGTACATCCGGCTCTTTGTATATTGAATCACACTGAATTACTTCGAAAGATTGCCAACTTGAGGTCGATGGAGCATCGTTCTGGAATAAATTTTCTAAACATTCTGCGCGTCGCCTTTTTTCATATGCTCCGAGTTTTCTTCTAGGACGAACAACTTTTTGACAGTCAAACTTATGAGGGCAGCCTTCAGTTTTCAGCTTTAGTGTACCACCAACTAGTTTATATTTGATTAGATTTTCAGTATCTTTTTCAAGCTGTATCAACAAAAACATAAGTTACGAATCCGAAAATATAGAAGTAGATAACACAGTAAAGTAATTCAGCATACATATTACATTATAAATGTAACTAATTTACTATTAGGTAATCTTTAACAACCAGTAAAGTTATCTATATATAGTTGATAATTAATACTTATCAATAGAAGATAAATACAATAGTATACTCGCATCAAAATGATCCCCACAAACATATTTTATACTTCTTGGTATTATTAAATCCCGTTTCATCACTTTGCACCACTTCTTTTGCATGCAAACGTACGTGGGAAAAAACTTTATTAGGTGTTTTAATCGTTGTGCTCACACACTTTGTAACAATGCAATATTTTTTATAACATCCTTCTTTAATGTCACTCATCATAGCAATATTATTGGATATGCACTAAACTAGAAAACAAATGAGACTGGTTGCTCAGCTCAGTGATCACGCCACCACCACGCTGTGCCGGTGTGCATTGTCTGATACGTGCGTCGCGTCGTGTGGCTCAGCGGCAGCGGCCGCCCGCACTGGCTACGGAGACATGACGTCACGCCTTAGGACTCGGTCAGTCGTGTCAAAAATATTTCTGCGGAGCGCGACTTTGAGACATTATAACTTTCTTGTCTTTAGAGATATATTCATATTTCTTTCACGCTTTTCTTTTATTATTCTTATATTTTCTTTTGAATCGATAAAAAAAATTTAGTAAACTTCTACATTGTAATAGCAAGCACAACGCTGAACCAGACGATATAGGTTTTCCAAAACTATATAGATTAGGCACTATTATATGAAGATTTCTCGATAAATATTTGAACTATATAGTACAAGTAAATATTTCCTTTAAAGATATTTTATTTGTTCAAGATGTACAGCGACTAAATATCTATCTGTATATATAACCCTATATAAAACCTATTAGACTACTGGCCCGTGTTAAAAAAATGTTGGGTCATTTGAACCACCAGGTAGGTGACCTATCTAGAACGATGTAAGGGCATAAAATAATAAGATTCAGCACTATGCCGTCACTTGTAAGAGTGCAGGTATGAATTCAAAAGTACAGGTAGAGTGGGTAAATTTTGGTCATATATTTTTGTACGGCATTCTTACCATCGATAGATCCATGAAAAATAATAAGAAAACGCGCAGTGCTGTACAAAAATGGTGGGCCACAAAGTCGAATTTCTTTTTTGATTTTCCGACAATTTCCACTGTAAATTTGTCATTTGATTTTGTACGGCATCAGTTTCATGCTATTTCAAGAATGCTTCTAATCCATTATTCCGCAACGCCGTACAAAAATAATGCGACAAGTCGAAAAAATCGAGGATTGCAACACCTCTTTTTCCGTGCTCCAAGGGGTGATTTGAGACAACATAAAATTAATTTATTTTGAAAGTATTTTATGCATAGATAATAGTTTTTCATATGCCGTACATTTTCGTTGGTCCAAAGGGGAAAAAACAGAAAAAGAAGAAAAAAAATCCATATAACGAAATGTAAGGTGAAATTCATGACGATATCTTCTTATAAGGCATTTAGATAGTTTATTTGTACTAATTTTCATAGTCTTTTCGCGATTCTACTACGTAAATATGGGTTTGTATACTATATAGGGTGTCCATTTAGTGTGTAATCCTTCGATATCTCGCAAGGTATACCTGATAGTAGAAAATGCCAAATACAAAAGTTATTTGGTTACTTAAGACGCATATCCTAAAAAACATCTAGAAATATACAGGATGTTGCGGAAAAGTAGGATAGTAATCAACTTGATTTTTTTATATGGAACCATTTGAAGGTCATTTTACTTTGTTTTTTAAACGTAACAAAGTAAAATTGCCGTAATTTAAAATTTTGCCAAAAATAACCTGTAGATGCACTTTGTTAATAACATCCAAAATAATATTCAGTTAATATTGAAGTAACTCGCTGTATGATATTATTGAAAAACGTTAAAAGAATATATCAATTTGGACGTATTACTTGCGAGCTCGCAAATCCGGAAATTAATAGAAAATGAATTATAACTTGACAACGTCGCAACTGATCCCAAAAATATTTTAGGGTGAAATAGAGATCGACGATGGAAACTAGAAAAATTAAAAAAAAAGTTATGGTTCCATATAAAAACATCAAGTTGAGCACTATCCTACATTCCCGCAACATCCTGTACATTTCAAAATCATGGTAGGATATGCGTCTTAGGCAACCAAATAACTCTTGTATTTGACATTTCTTTCTATCGGGTATACCTCGCGAGATATCGAAGAATTACGCACTAAATGGACACCCCGATCCACACATTCAAGAATCTCACGTCTCAGTGTAAAAACAGTTTATGCCAAACATATAACAATATATTAACAATGCTATCTATCACGGCCTGCTTTTGCTTTGCACTAGTCGGCATCCCTCGCCCTCTCGCCCATGGCCTACGCCATGGCCGACTTTACTCAATAGGCCGGAGCATTGAAATATGGCAACACTGGTATCGGGCCGAGCTTTTGTTTGTTGTGAAGTCATTAGTGTAATCTTCCAGAGTGAAAAATAAGATTGGAAGGTGATTTTTAATGTGTTTCTAATTATTTACCTGCACAAACGAAACTATAAAGATAAAAAGATGCCTGCAAAGTGTGTAGTACCAGGTTGCAATAGCAATTGGGGCTTCCAAACAAGGATATACCAACATAACCTTCCAGAGTAACAACGAACAGTGGAAAGTGATTTTTAATGTGTTTCTAATTATTTACCTGCGCAAACGAAACTATAAAGATAAAAAGATGCCTGCAAAGTGTGTAGTACCAGGTTGCACTAGCAATTAGTGCTTCCAATGAAGGACATAAACAGAAGTGGGTGAAAGGTATTCCTCATAAGGGCTGGTTATATTTATAAGAATAAAGACAATAATTTACAAACATTTCAAAGGATAAGACCTACTTTAAACCACAGTGTGGTACCTACAATGTTTTCTGGACCTCCCAAGTATTACAGAAAAAGACAGTTAATAGAACTCATCTGGGCATGCCAGCGAGGGCATGCATCTGGGCATACCTACGAAAATATTTGATAGTGAAAGGGAATCAAGACCAGCAAGAATGGCTTCACCAGTGGCGTATATAGAAATCGATTTCGGGTGGGGGGGGCATCGGAAAAATTAAAGTTTATTTCATACGTTATAATATTGGCATATTATAATCCTAACCTCAATATAAAATAACAATGTACTAATATTAACAAAACTAATTATACAGGATGAATTTTTAGTACCGGCTCGGTCGACAACTCCACTACTGTAGAGATATGCTCCTTGCTTAGAAGATATTTTGATTTACACAGGGTGATCCATAACTACGTGGAGATTCTACTAAAAATTTTTGTTCTGACGATATAAGGTATTATAACATTAGACAAGGTATTTCAAAAGTTATAACCATTTTTATATTCAAATCGCTGTCAAACGAACGTACTGTATATTAAAAAGTAATGAATCAAAATTTTTTTACATGGAAAGATTAAAAATATCCTCTAGTTTTAAAATCGGCTATAAAAAGAGCCCGCGACGCATACTCGTATACAGGGTGATGTAGAATGCAAAATCCAGATTTTCTCTTATTTTTTCAATGTAACCCCCTATATTTTATTATGCCAAAGAATTGCTTTTAATATGCTCTTTCATCTTTGTATAGCACTTGTTGTACCTACGTCCATCAGTTTCCGAGATATTTCGATTTTTCGGTAAATTTAAAATATAGCTTCTAATTGTGTACTGAAATTTATTTATTTTGAGAAAGTACTACCGAATTTGTTTTTTATTTAACGGACAACTAAATTATAAGGTCATGATGTCACCCTGTATACGAACATGCGTCGCGGGATTTTTTTATAGCCGATTTTAAAACTAGAGAATATCTTTTATTCATCCGTGTACAAAATATGATTTTGGATTCTACACTTTTTGATATACAGTACGTTCATTTGACAGCGATTTGGATATAAAAATGGTCATAACTTTTGAAATACCCCGTATAATATAACAGTACCCTATATTGGAAGAACGGAGAACAGTAGAATTTGAATATGGAATAATATATAGGATATCTCATTTAAAAAAATGCATGTTTGCATCACCACGCAGTTATGGATCACCCTATATAAATCTGAATATTTTCTGAGCAAGGAGCATATCCGTGGCTACAACTTTTATAGGTATATAACTTTTTTCGCTATCTTCTACAGTAGTGGAGTTATCGATGAAGCCGCTACTAAAAACTCACCCTGTTTAAAACACATCATATGGATATTAGAAATGCAAATTTCTATTTTTATAGATAATAATTCTAAATTGAAGCAAAGAAACCAAGGTGTACTTATTCCTAATCGGAAATCTATCATCGTTAAAGTTGCCCTATTTGCTTTATTATTAGATTACATTTTGATGTCGCTGCTAATTTTATTCAGTACTATATTTTTTGACTACTACTTCAGCCTCTTCAAAGACGTCAAAACTGAATGCGTGGCTGGTTTCGGGGGGGGGGGGGCGGCCCCCCCCATATATACGCCACTGGGCTTCACAGTGACCTAATAGTGAATTTTTCTAGCTCAAGTGACAATTCACAAAGTAAATTGAGTGTTCATTTAAGTGGAAGTGAAAGTGGCATCAGGAAACAGGTTGCGTTTATTTTATTTTGTAGTGACTACGAAGAACCAGACATCAGATATAAGTGGTATTAGTAGTAGTAGTTCTAAAAAGTATTTTTCTTAATTTATTAACCGAGATGAACTCTAATACATATAAAATGTAATAATTATTCTGAAACTATAGGGCCACTAATTTGGCAGCTAAGCCACGTTGCCACATCTAAGGCTCCGGCCTAGTGTAGAGTCGGCCATGGGTCGCGGCATGGGGCTGTGTTTTGTGGTGGGGCTAAGGTTGGAACTCGAAGTTGCAGATTTATTCTTTTTCCTGATATTTCTCATTTGAAGGTAAGTTATCTTATTTTCGTGTCTTTCTGAGGCCTGAAACACTCATAGAATATTTTTAAGTGTAGGTGTAACTATTTCTGATACAATAATTAAAACAAATTATCGCGCCATATTCAACAATGTGGTATTTTAATTTTCAGATATTCCGAAGACGTGGAACGTGGAAGCATGGTAAAAGGGTGAGTTTGTTGATCAAGATACATAAATAGACCCTTTTTTATTATCATACTCTTTCTGAGGTATTGTTGATATCTTTCAATGTATGTATGTATAGTATTTACCATAGCTAGCTCTTCTGTTACTTCGATTTCTCAGTACAGATACAGCACAGGGAAACGCCAATTTCCCTTGTGCGAAAACAAATACTACTGGGGCGGGAGCCATTCTGATCCTCAATATAAAAAATTCCATTACTTCCCAAAAAAAAACCCAAAGTGAGGCAGCTATGGCTTCGTGCTTGTGGAATTAGTTCAGATTCAAATAGTAAATATTTATTTGCTTGTGAAGACCATTTCCTTCGGTCAGATTATATGTGTCCACAAGACCCCAATTCACGATTGAACTGCAGAGCAGTTCCAAAAGTCATTGTTTCTACCCCACAAGATATAACAAATGATTTGAATCTTGCACCCTCCTTGAAGGAATGCTCTGCTGGTTCCTCAGCAAGTATCTGAGATTCGCCTTCAACATCTTCAGCAAGTAGTCAGGTTTTTGAGTCCACAGAGGTATTAGACCAGTTACCAGGTATTACTGCTGCTGTTTTACGTGATCACTCATACTTCTCCCAATCGGGTTCTGCTGTGCAAACACATTCTAATGATAGATTTTCATTTTTATCAGAACAATCCAGACTTGCCTAAATAGATTAGGGATTTTAAAAAGTGAGTCCAAAATGTTGATGATATCCATGTGAAACTTTATAGTTTCTTGGATAAGTTTGGTCACTTGCCTTATGTTGAAACTAACTTTAAGACCAGCTTGAACAGACATATAAAACTGTCTCAGTCTTGCAAGGACCATGATATTCTTCAGGATATCATTGGTAAGTGTATAAGACTGACAATTTTCAAATATGTCTGTGACAAGAATTCACTGAAAAGACCTTCTGATGGTCACCAGAGGAAAATAAAAAAGTTCAAGGCATTATAATTTGTTTTTAATGGAATAATGACTGCCCTTTATTTTCTTTTTTTTTCCATATGGACCTCCATGGATGGATCATCAGTAACCCGGCTGTGACTTAAGTACCTGATATGACAAATTGTTTTCCCGATTGTGATAGAATTGTGTTTTAGTTTGTATTGAAAGAAATTAAGTAATTTTTATTTGTTATACTTGTTATTCAATATTTTGTACTACGATATCATTTTTTGTTTTTTTTTTTCAGAAATCTGTACCCTATACATACAGATTTCTCACATATATGCACATATCATGTTTTAGTTATCGTTTTTTGAATAATTTTATGTTTGAGGTAGTATAGGTTTTTCCTAGTTTCCTTGTGAAGATATATTGCAATAACATTTCGAAAACTTCCTTGGTCTGTTCACTGTTTGTTTTCGATTTTTATTCCAATATATAGCAAATGCACCATCTTTATTATCTAGTTTTAACAATAAAAGGTATTAAACATCTCCACTTGTTTGATTTCCCACTGTTAAACATTTTCAGCTCGATAGTCACGTGTATTGTACAGTTGAAATTGGTTCTGCCAATCGCAAAAACAATTTGGATTTTTGCTATTAGGAGAAACATTTCGACTACAATAAACTTGATTCTACACAACATCTTGATTCTATTTTAAATCTTTATTACAAATTATAACCAAACAAATGTCAAAACATCAGCTGATTCCTGGCAGTATTTTGACGCTTGACAGAAAGAAATGACATTCGCATTCTGACAGGGTATGTCCTTGATCATCGCGTATTCTTCGAGATAAAATCCGAAATAGCCACGAAGTACGTTTCCAACAAAATAAAATGGCCGCTGACATGTGACACTGTCATTCGTGTTGCTCTCGGAATTGCAAGGAATTTGCCTTCTTTCAGTGTATATGTTTTGTGATGAGCAATGTATATGTTTTGTGGCTATGAGCGTAGGCATGGCCGACTCTACACTAGGCCGGAGCCTTAGATGTGGCAACGTGACTTAGCTGTCAAATAGTTGGCCTATGGTTTCAGAATAATTATTACATTTTATATGTATTCGAGTTCATCTGGGTTAATGAATTAAGAAAAATACTTTTTAGAACTACTACTACTAATACCACTTACATCTGATGTCTGGTTCGTCACAGTCAGACACTACAAAAATAAAAATAAACGCAACCTGTTTCCTGCTGCCACTTCCAATTCCATTTAAATGAACACTCAATTTACTTTGTAAATTGTCACTTGAGCTAGAAAAATTCACTATTAGGTTACTGTGAAGCCATTCTTCCTGGTCTTGATTCCCTTTCACTATCAAATCTTTTCGTAGGTATGCCCAGATGCATGCCCTCGCTGGCATGCCCAGATGAGTTCTATTAACTGTCTTTTTCTGTAATATTTGGGAGGTCCAGAAAACATTGTAGGTACCACATTGTGGTTTAAAATAGGTCTTATCCTTTGAAATGTTTGTAAATTATTGTCTTTATTCTTATAAATATAACCAGTCCTTATGAGGAATACCTTTCACCCACTTCTGTTTATGTCCTTCATTGGAAGCACTAATTGTTAGTGCAACCTGGTACTACACACTTTGCAGGCATTTTTTTATCTTTATAGTTTCGTTTGTGCAGGTAAATAATTAGAAATACATTAAAAATCACCTTCCACTCTTCGTTGTTACCTCTGGAAGGTTATGTTGGTATCTCCTTGTTTGGAAGCCCCAATTGCTATTGCAACCTGGTACTACACACTTTGCAGGCATCTTTTTATCTTATAGTTTCGTTTTTTGCAGGTAAATAATTAGAAACACGTTAAAAATCACCTTCCACTCTTCGTTGTTACTCTGGAAGGTTATGTTGGTATATCCTTGTTTGGAAGCCCCAATTGCTATTGCAACCTGGTACTACACACTTTGCAGGCATCTTTTTATCTTTATAGTTTCGTTTGTGCAGGTAAATAATTAGAAACACATTAAAAATCACCTTCCAATCTTATTTTTCACTCTGGAAGATTACACTAATGACTTCACAACAAACAAAAGCTCGGCCCGATACCAGTGTTGCCATATTTCAATGCTCCGGCCTAGTGAGTAAAGTCGGCCATGGCGCAGGCCATGGGCGAGAGGGCGAGGGATGCCGACTAGTGCAAAGTAAAAGCAGGCCGTGATAGATAGCATTGTTAATATTGTTATATGTTTGGCATAAACTGTTTTTGCACTGAGACGTGAGATTCTTGAATGTGTGGATCAGGGTGTCCATTTAGTGCGTAATTCTTCGATATCTCGCGAGGTATACCCGATAGAAAAAAATGTCAAATACAAGAGTTATTTGGTTGCCTAAGACGCATATCCTACAATGATTTTGAAATGTACAGGATGTTGCGGGAAAGTAGGATAGTGCTCAACTTGATGTTTTTATATGGAACCATAACTTTTTTTTAATTCTTCTAGTTTCCATCGTCGATCTCTATTTCACCCTAAAATATTTTTGGGATCAGTTGCGACGTTGCCAAGTTATAATTAATTTTCTATTAATTTCCGGATTTGCGAGCTCGCAAGTAATACGTCCAAATTGATATATTCTTTTAACTTTTTTCAATAATATCATACAGCGAGTTACTTCAATATTAAATGACTATTATTTTGGATGTTATTAACAATGTGCATCTACAGGGTATTTTTGGCAAAATTTTAAATTACGGCAATTTTACTTTGTTACGTTTAAAAAACAAAGTAAAATGACCTTCAAATGGTTCCATATAAAAAAATCAAGTTGATTACTATCCTACTTTTCCGCAACATCCTGTATATTTCAGGAAATTTTTTAGGATATGCGTCTTAAGTAACCAAATAACTTTTGTATTTGGCATTTTCTACTATCAGGTATACCTTACGAGATATCGAAGAATTACACACTAAATGGACACCCTATATAGTATACAAACCTATATTTACGTAGTAGAATCGCGAAAAGACTATGAAAATTAGTACAAATAAACTATCTAAATGCCTTATAAAAAGATATCGTCATGATTTCACCTTACGTTTCGTTATATGGAGTTTTTTTCTTCTTTTTCTGTTTTTCCCCTTTGGACCAACGAAAATGTACGGCATATGAAAAACTATTATCTATGCATAAAATACTTTCAAAATAAATTAATTTTATGTTGTCTCAAGTCACCCCTTGGACCACGGAAAAAGAGGGGGTTGCAATCCTCGACTTTTTCGACTTGTCGCATTATTTTTGTACGGCGTTGCGGAATAATGGATTAGAAGCATTCTTGAAATAGCATGAAACTGATGCCGTACAAAATCAAATGACAAATTTACAGTGGAAATTGTCGAAAAAATCAAAAAAAAAAATTCGACTTTGTGGCCCACCATTTTTGTACGGCACTGCGCGTTTTCTTATTATTTTTCATGGATCTATCGATGGTAAGAATGCCGTACAAAAATATATGACCAAAATTTACCCACTCTACCTGTACTTTTGAATTCACACCTGCACTCAGTTGGACAGCTTACAAGTGACGGCATAGTGCTGAATCTTATTATTTTATGCTCTTACATCGTTCTAGATAGGTCACCTACCTGGTGGTTCAAATGACCCATCATTTTTTTAACACGGGCCAGTAGTCTAATAGGTTTTATATAGGGTTATATATACAGATACATATTTAGTCACTGTACATATTAAACAAATAAAATATCTTTAAAGGAAATATTTACTTGTAATATATAGTTCAAATATTTCTCGAGAAATCTTCATATAATAGTGCCTAATCTATATAGTTTTGGAAAACCTATATCGTCTGGTTCGGCGTTGTGCTTGCTATTACAATGGAGAAGTTTACTAAATTTTTTTTATCGATTCAAAAGAAAATATAAGAAAAATAAAAGAAAAGCATGAAAGAAATATGAATATATCTCTAAAGACAAAAAAGTTATAATGTTTCAAAGTCGCGCTCCGCAGAAATATTTTTGGCACGACTGACCGAGTGGCGTGACGTCATGTCTCCGTAGCCAGTGCGGGCGGCCGCTGCCGCTGAGCCACACGACGCGACGCACGTATCAGACAACGCACACAGGCACAGCGTGGTGGTGGCGTGATCACTGAGCTGAGCAACCAGTCTCATTTGTTTTCTAGTTTAGTGCATATCAAATAATATTGCTATGATGAGTGACATTAAAGAAGGATGTTATAAAAAATATTGCATTGTTCCAAAGTGTGTGAGCACAACGATTAAAACACCTAATAAAGTTTTTTCCCACGTACGTTTGCATGCAAAAGAAGTGGTGCAAAGTGATGAAACGGGATTTAATAATACCAAGAAGTATAAAATATGTTTGTGAGGATCATTTTGATGCGAGTATACTATTGTATTTATCTTCTATTGATAAGTATTAATTATCAACTATATATGGATAACTTCACTGGTTGTTAAAGATTACTTTACCTAATAGTAAATTAGTTACATTTATAATGTAATATGTATACTGTGTTATATATTTCTATATTTTCGGATTCGTAACTTATGTTTTTGTTGATACAGCTTGAAAAAGATACTGAAAATCTAATCAAATATAAACTAGTTGGTGGTACACTAAAGCTGAAAACTGAAGGCTGCCCTCATAAGTTTGACTGTCAAAAAGTTGTTCGTCCTAGAAGAAAACTCGGAGCATATGAAAAAAGGCGACGCGCAGAATGTTTAGAAAATTTATTCCAGAACGATGCTCCATCGACCTCAAGTTGGCAATCTTTCGAAGTAATTCAGTGTGATTCAATATACAAAGAGCCGGATGTACTAGAAAATCCACTATCTAAGGATTGTACAGTGAATGTATCAGATATAATGCCGACAACAAAATTTAAACAAAGTTAAACGAAAAGATCAAAAAGTGCAAACAATCATGAAAAGGAAAAAAACGAACGATACAGAATATAAGTGTCTGATGACCATCCCCCAATCACCCGAGAGTTTTCCTTCAAAAGAATCAGTATCTTCTAAGAGTTGTTACAGTTCAGTTAGTTATACTTTAAATACAACAGTCATCCCTCAGTATTGCAAAGAGACAATCAAAAAAATATCAACAAATGCTGGTTTTTATTTGTGTTTACCGGAAGGCGTTCATTTTCTCACGACACTGTTATTTTAAAACGTTTCTAGATCAATAAGAGATATTGTAATACCACTTTGTCCTTTTACAAGTCCTTCTTCCGTTATGGTCAAAAACTAAAAAACACTTATTTAAAAATCAAAAATAAATTACATCTGGGTCTGATGCGTTGAGCTCTAATGCGTTTTGCAGAATTGTTCGGGAACTTATAGAATTTTATATTTAGCTCTTTCATCTTACTACGGTTTTTACAACCGACAACTGCACAATTTGGCATTGTGTATATAAATTTCAGCCTTCTATAGCTCAAAATAAGGAATACAAAGTAAATTAAACAAAAATCGTTAGGGATTCTATCTAAAACGCGATTAAACAGGCCGTGGTATCACGACGTCTAATCATTCTCCGCGCGAAAAATCTCCGTTTGACGCAATGCGCAGAGCGATCGCAATTTCGAACGGCTGGCGAGCACACCATGTATACTCGCACCACGATTATTCTGAAACTATAAAACAATTTACGGTAACCGGACCACTGTTTGACAGCTAAGCCACGTTGAAACATCTAAGGCTCCGGCCTAGTGTAGAGTCGGCCATGCTCCAAAACATGGCCGACTGTACTCACTAGGCCGGAGCATGAAATATGGCAACACTGAATCTGGGGGCCGAGTTTGCACTTGTTGTTATGTCATGTGTATTCTTCCAGGTGCAGAAAATATGGTTGGAAGGTGATTATTAATCTGTTTCTAATTATTTACCTGCACAAACGAAACTATAAAGATAACAAGATGCCTGCAAAGCGTGTAGTACCAGGTTGCAGCCCAGTAGAGGACTACCAAACCATGGCTCAACATCACCTTATTCCAGATTAAAAAGAACGTTGCAAGATGATTTTAATGGGTTTCTACTTATTTACCTGCACAAACGAAACTATAAAGATAAAAAGATGCCTGCAAAGCGTGTAGTACCAGGTTGCAGCCCAGTAGAGGCATGGGTAGAGGACTACCAAACCATGGCCCAACATAACCTTATTCCAGATTAAAAAGAACGTTGCAAGGTGATTTTTAATGGGTTTCTACTTATTTACCTGCACAAATGAAACTATAAAGATAAAAAGATGCCTGCAAAGTGTGTAGTACCAGGTTGCACTAGCAATTGTGCGTCCAAGTACAAACATTTCAAAGGATAAGACCTATTTTAAAGCACAATGTGGTACCTATAATGTTTTCTGGACCTCCCAAATATCACGAAAAAATACAGTTAATAGAACTCATCTGGGCATGGCCTGGGGCATACCTACGAAAGGATTTGATAGTGAAAGGGAATCAAGACCAGGAAGAATGGCTTCACAGTGACCTAATAGTGAATTTTTCTAGCTCAAGTGACAATTTACAAAGTAAATTGAGTGTTCATTTAAGTGGAAGTGGCAGCAGGAAACAGGTTGCGTTTATTTTTATTTTGTAGTGTCTGACTGTGATGAAACAGACGTCAGATGTAGTAGTAGTAGTTCTAAAAAGTATTTTTCTTAATTTATTAACCGAGATGAACTCTAATACATATAAAATGTAATAATTATTCTGAAACTATAGGGCCACTATTTGACAGCTAAGCCACGTTGCCACATCTAAGGCTCCGGCCTAGTGTAGAGTCGGCCATGTCCAAAACGATCATTCACCCTAGAGCTATTTGACAGTCGACATCCATAAGTTTGGTTATAAATAATGTATAAACACAGCATAGAAAACAACCAGCACATAACTCAATGGCGGAAATTACACGCGCATCCCCACTTCTGGAGGGTTTTTTTGTAGGGATGGTAACGGTACTTCGATACTTCTGCACTAATATCGAGTATTTTTGTCATCGATACTTTTTGAGGCGTATCAAGCTGGTACATGGCCGACTCTACACTAGGCCGGAGCCTTAGATGTGGCAACGTCGCTTAGCTGTCAAATAGTGGGCCAGCTACCGTGGGCCGAACGGCGGGCATTCCGCGGAAAATTTAAATTGTTTCACAGTTTCAGAATAATTATTACATTTTATTTATGTATTATGTGTTCATCTCGGTTGGTAAATTAAGAAAAATACTTTTTGAAAAAATAAGAATGGTGAAAAAGGCCAGTGGTATCAGTACAAAAATGTAACATGCATTGGGACTAGGAGCTTAATTTAGAGATTTTCCTTAGACTTGCTCTTTTTATTTTTGTCAGTCTGTATTTTATCTTGAACTGTTTTTGTGTAATTATTAATAAAAATATTTGCAAAAACAGGCAACATTAATTCAATCAGCATTTCAATTTGGGGTTGATTACATGAACAAGCGTCTCTAAAACTAAACTCATCTCTATGCATATTGATGTATTCCTTTGCAATTTTAAGTAAAACTGATTTGTGGAATTTACATCCTAAAAACTTACTTTCATATTGGTCTGAAATCAACATTTTAATTATATTGTGCATAAGGACTGTTATTTGAACTGTAAACTCTGATGGAAGGGTTAAGCCGTCTCTGTTTAATATATCAAAGTAATTTTGTTCCTCATGTTCTATTATTTCTGTATTTGCAAGAACATTTATACAGGCTGTACATTGCAGTTTGGCCGAAACTTTAAAACTAACGTAACCTGCTATATATTGAATTGCTGAATCTGAAATTTGTTGAGGTTGATTCATTAAATTATTGCCTAAAATATCTCTAAAACTGTCAATACCTATTTCTCCATGATCTACTGTACAAGTGTGTAATTTTGCTAAATTGGAGACATTAAATTTAACTTGTCCATAAGCAGCAGAATGTAAGTCGAAGACACCCTTGATTCTAATCTTTTTTTCAGATTCATAAATTTGCCTTAAGCTTACATGATAATTGCCACCAGATAACTGCCTATAACATCCAAAACGAGATTCTAAATTGTCAGTTTGAAATTTTCCTGTAAGCAAATATTTGCAAGGAGTTTTTGATACACAGTGTTTAATTAACATAATAATGGCAGTTGTTGAATGTTGCAGTGCATTGTGTGTATCAGCAGATAAAGAAAAGTCAGGGTATCCCAAAGCTTTCCATTTATCAAGCCAAATTAAAAATTTTTCTAAAAATTCTATTCGATCATCTGTTATGTCCTGGAAAGGTTTTAAGAAGTCATTTCTCTTCAGTTTATATAAAATTGGGTTTTTTATATTAACTATAGACCACCATTTTATAATGATATTTAAAAAGTCAGCAGTACTTTCACTGTAATTCAATAAGGCAGCATGTGTATTTTCATCAAAAATATTACACACTAAGGAAACATTCTGCCTTTCAATACTTGAAGGGTACACTGTTTTATAATTTAACTTAGGAGCTGCTTTAACCAACAAATTCGCTTCAAGTTTATAGAAGTTTCTGATATCTACAAAATTTGCTTTCCTTACCAGCTTGTTGTTATCAAAATCAGGAAATATGAAGGTTTTCGTAATATTTTTCAAATTTAGCCAATTATAGTAATGAGTAAAACACACAACGAACAAGACGTGTCTAGTGGTGTCCTGTTAAAAAGAAAATTTTAGTGTGTAAAGATCGCAGTAAGTACAAAAAAAGTTATATCAAAATGAAGATGAAAGTTCCCTGATTCGCATGATATACAACACGCATAAGCGTATGTTTCGATACGTTTAGAAATTACAAAAGTGTAAGATTTTCCTGCAAATCTAAGACTCACAGAAATATAAAAAAGTTGTACATCTGTCGTATAAATACGGATCCTTTATAATATGGGAGATACATCAGAAAAATCGAATGAGCGAATGTATGAACTGCTACAAAAGCTACTCCAGCAAAACACAGAAATAAGCGCAGACGTGAAAGAAATAAAGCAGACAGTCAAAAATCAAAAATATGCAATAACAAACTTGCAAAATAAAGTTTTATATCTGGAAAAAGAAAATGAAAGGTTGAAGCAAAAAATAGAAATCACCGATAGAACTATCAAAGAAAATAATCTGATATTGTTTGGATTACCTGAAAACCTGCAAGAGGATCTAACAGAAATATTCCTCAACTTAACTAAAACTAAATTAGAGGTGCCTATACTAGACAGTGACATAAACGCTATTTTTCGTATAGGCAAACAAAATGGCGAGAATCCCAGACCAACGATTGTTAAGTTGGTAAGGCATCAAATAAAAATATGTATATTGAAAAATGCTGAAAGGATCAGGTATATTCATATAGAATGATCCAACAGCACAACAACAACAGCAGCGTAAAATAATCCTTAAACATTATAAAATAGCCAAAGAAAGGAAACAAAACGTGAAATTGTACAAAAACAAACTGATTATAAACGGAGATGTGTATTCCGCCGAACAATTGGAAACTAGTGAAGATGAAATCGTAGGACCAATATCGGGAGGCCAGAGTGAAGAAGAACAAGAAGAACCCACCGACGGTAGATGTGAGGAACAAATCGCATGTGTAAGTGCTACAGTACCTTTGTGCAGTAATTCCTCAAGAACCAAAACAATTATATCTGAGAATAAACAACAAAATGTATTTACTAGGTCAGTCGCAAAGGCCAAACAGTATCCCAAAATAGATTCACCTCCAGCAAAAAAAAGTAAAAAATAACTTTCTATGTAACATTTCGTCTTCGGTATTATTGGGACCCTCTAAAGTTTCCTTCAAAGACTATTTTTAGAATTTATTTTAGTGTGCGGTTTCTATTAAACCCAAATTTTTAAATCATTTGTTCATTTGTACTGGTATCCACCTTTTATATAATTTTGTTTCGTTTGCGCTAAACACAATTCGGATATTTGCTATATTCAGAGACTATTTCCAGGACTATTTTTATCTGGTTATCTGGTTTTACTTGCTGGCTGAGATATTTTTCTGTTTATTTTTTCTTTTCTCTTGCTTTTTTGGCATTGAACATACCCTGTTTGTTTTATGAGATTAATTATATTGTATTTTCTCTCACATTAGATATATGACTTTTAAAATAGGGCATATAAATATAAGATCGCTTATACCTTCCTTTCGTGATTTACAACTATTTATTCACACAGCAGGTTATGATTCTTTCTGTATATCAGAAACATGGTTAGGTAGTAACATAGATAATAATACTATACAGATAGATGGTTATACATTATACAGACAGGATCGTGAATCTAGGGGTGGTGGCCTGTGTATTTACATCAAAGAAACATTTTTGAGTTCTAAAATAAATGGCCTGGATCAATCCATTGAGCAGCTATGGATTGAAGTTTTAATCGATAATAAAAAACTAACAATTGGTGCACTGTATAGGCCACCGTCTCAAGATGCTTCACACTTCTTATCAGTGTTTGAGGACACACTAGGAACTGTAAGTGTTTCGTCTGATTCAATAATATACGCAGGTGATCTCAACATAAACCTATATGACATGAATAGTGTTCATTCTGAAAATTTAGGATGCATTTTTGGAGTACGCCCCTGGCTGGTTTTAAGTGAGGTTGTGGAAAAGTGGTCTCCGATAATTTGTGTAATTTGACGGTGTAATAGTGCAAATAAAACTGTAAGTCACCTAATTTTTAAGACTTATGACCATTGGCGTTAAGAAACAGTGAAAGAAGCAAAATATTCGGGTTTTAGAAAGACATTTACTGAAATTAGCAGCATTGTTGATAGGAGGTTCAAAGTCCGAAAAGTCGATTTGCTTTGATCTTCCTTGCGCAACAAACACTGGACAGTGGACTAGCAATACTATACAATAATATCGATATAAAATCAGTAAAATATATAGGCAACCAGGCTTGCACGGCAGGTCCGTATTAGGAATTTATGAGTGCCACACCCAAAGCTAGTAAGAGAAATAAGCCTGAGCATGATTCGCCGTCAGAAGAAGAGCTGAAACATTTCGAAAGAAGCAAGTTAACTGTAAGAACACCAACAAAAGCCGGAACCTCGGGAAAATCAGAAATGGACTCGATTGCCGAAATATTGCGAAAGATGAAGGGAGAACTGAAATCGGAAATTTCGGCAATGAAAACTGATATCAGAGAAGACATAAAGGACATGAGGAATGAAGTGAAGGAAATGAAAGCCGAAATAGTGTTAAATAGGGAGGAAATGGCAGAACTTAGAGAAGAAATTCAAGCGGTGAAAAAAGACTTAGAAATACAAAAAGACGAGCTAACAAACAAAATAAAAGTACTCGAAGCTAAAATTGATAGGTCTGAAAGAGAGAAAATCAGGAACAACTTAGTTATATCTGGTGTTGATATGGAAACAGATGATTATGAGGTATTAAAAGATAAGATTAAACACATAATAGGGCTTGAGATAGGGGTGAAAGCCTCAATCAGTAGCGTTCGTAAAATCAGCGAGATAAAATACTCATTTGAGCTGCCTACGTGGGGCAAAAAAATGGAAATTCTTAAGGCAAAAAACAAGCTGAAAGGTAAAGATATTTTCATAGACAGCGAACTAACAAAACGTGAGATAATTATACAGAAGAAGATCAGGGATGCAGCGACAGAAGCAAAAGCTAAAGGAGAGGACGTCAAAGTCAGATTCCAAAGGCTGATATTGAATGGAAAGACCATGGTTTGGAACCAAGAAGAGAACAGACTTATGCCAAAAAACTAAACCCAGAATATGACGAAGGAGACAGTAGGCTAACGACAAGGCTATCGGACAGGACAAATGATAAGGATCAAGGAAAAAATCTCAACATGGATGGAACGGAATTAAGGGGAAACTCTCGGGTGCAGGAGACTGATGACCTCCTCACCTTAAACCAACTCATCAATGAAACCTCTGCAAGCGATAATAATATCATACAGACCAATGTTATACATACCCTCAGAAAGAACTTCAAATTTGGATGTTGGAACGTCCGCACAATGATGGAAGCCTCACGTTTGGCACAGGTAGCAAATGAAATGAACAACTACAGACTAGATTTCATTGGCATCAGCGAGACAAGATGGAAAGGCGTCGGTGAGCTAGTAACCAGTAATGAAGAACTGTTTTTATATTCGGGAAAGTCACTAGATGAGCCTCACGAAAGCGGCGTAGGTATATTAATTAATAAAAATACAAGAAAATGCCTGCTAGAATGGTCTGCAGTATCAGATAGGATAATAACGGCACGATTTAACACCAAACACAGAAAATTCACCATAGTACAGTGCTATGCGCCTACAAATCAAGCAGCAACAGAACAGAAAGAGGAATTCTACAACAAACTCACAACAGTATTGAGCAAGATAAGAAAGGCAGACGTGGTAGTGCTAATGGGCGATTTTAATGCCAAAGTAGGAAGAAACAACATCAATATGGAACACATTATGGGCAAGCATGGACTTGGCGATATGAACAACAACGGCGAGATGTTCACGGAATTATGCTCCAGTTTTGACCTGGTAATTGGAGGGACATTATTTCCGCACAAGGACATCCATAAGGCAACATGGTACTCTCCCGACGGCATCACTAGGAACCAGATTGATCATATAGCTATTAAGAGAACGTGGAAAAGAGCATTACTAGATGTCAGATGTTTTCGTGGTGCAGATGTGGCCAGCGACCACCAGCTGCTCGTTGGAAGTGTCAGAATGAGACTCTCTAAATGTGTGCAAAGGCTTACAAATAGGCCCAAATACAACGTAGAACGACTGAAAGGCCCAAGCACCCAAAACACATTCGAGCAAAAACTGGCAACTAGAGCAGCAGACTTTGAAAAAACAGAAAGGATGGAATGGAAGAAATACCAAGAAACTATCCTGGAAGTCGCAGAAGAAGTTATAGGACGGAAGGAACACACGAGGAAGGAATGGATCACCGACGACACCTGGAAATTAATTGCAGAAAGAAGGAAGAAATAACAAGAAATAATGAACAATCCACAGCTAGGACCTAAAACACTAGACAGCGAGTACAAGCAGTTGAACATCGCCGTCAAACGGAGTGCCAGGAAGCACAAGCTTCAGTGGGCAGACAAACTAGCTCAAGCAGCAGAACGAGCTGCCTTAGAAGGCAACACCAAAAACTTATATTCCATCACGAAATCTTTGACTGGCAATAGGACAAAAATTCAGTCCACATTAAAAGGAAAAAATGGGCAAATAATAACTGATTCGAATGAACAGCTAAAGCGATGGAGTGAGTACATAACGGAGACTACATCCCTAGCTTCACAACATGACTGCGCAGAAGAAGGAGACTACAATCCACCACTGAACACAGCACTTGAAGTGGACACATCAACCCCAAGACTGGATGAAATTAGGAAGGCTATTGGGCTCCTTAAGTCAGGTAAATCACCAGGTCCAGATAATGTGCCACCAGAGTTACTAAAAGCCAGTATCGATCCCACTTCATCTATTTTGCTTCCCATAATAACAGCAATGTGGCAAGAGGAAAAAATACCCGAAGACTGGAAAGAAGGCCTGATTATCAACTTGCCAAAAAAAGGAGACCTCACAGAATGCAGGAATTGGAGAGGTATAACTCTGCTAAACACGGTGTATAAAATACTAGCGATAATAGTACTGGAACGATTGAAACCTTACATAGAGAATACTTCGAGAATTGAACAAGCCGGCTTCCGCCCAGGTAAGTCTTGCATCGACCAAATAAATACATTGAGAATTATAATAGAGCAGTCGTATGAGTGGAACTCCCCGCTGCATTTAGTGTTCGTTGATTTTGAAAGGGCTTTCGACACAGTAACACGTACAAGTGTATGGGAATGCATGATACAGAAAGGCATACCCCAGAAGATTATAAACATCGTGAAAGAGCTATACAAAGATGCCACAAGCCAGGTTCTTCATAAGGGACATAAAGGTGAAAGAATTAGTATCGAGCGTGGTGTGAAGCAGGGATGTGTACTTTCGCCTTTGCTATTTAACATAGTGCTAGACTGCTTAATGAGAAAGGTATGTGATGGCCGAGGAGGCATTAGATGGGGACTGATGGGCAGCCTTCAAGATCTGGATTACGCAGATGACATCTGCCTAATATCGCACAATATCCAAGACACGAAAAGAAAGATTGAAGTCCTTAAAACAGAGGCAGCAAAAATGGGACTAAGAGTAAATGTGAAGAAGACCAAAGAGATGCGGATTAATATAGTCAACCAGGAACCTCTTCTGCTCTACAACGAAGTGATAGAAAGAGTCGACTACTTTGAATATCTAGGCAGCATAGTTAATAACACAGGAGGGACAGATCAAGATATTCAGCAGCGTCTACTAAAAGCAAGAAGAGCATTTGGGTCCCTTAACAAAGTCTGGAAATCTACCACGTACTCAATCAGAACTAAATTGCGCATTTTCAATAGCAACGTGAAATCAGTGTTATTGTATGGATGCGAAACATGGAAAAGCACAAAAGCCAATGAGCAAAAACTCCAGGTTTTCATTAACAGAAGTCTAAGGAGGGTCCTACGGATTTTTTGGCCAAGGACAATCTCGAACGAGGACTTGTGGAAAATATCAGGGTTTAAGAAAGTAGGGACGGAAATCAGACAGAGAAAGTGGAATTGGATAGATCACATTCTGCGAAGAGGAACGGAAGAATCTGTAGCTAGAACGGCCTTAGACTGGAACCCCCAGGGTAGCAGACACATAGGAAGACCAAGGGTGACCTGGAGAAGAACGGTTACAGATGAGGCAAGAAGAGTGGGCAAGACATGGAGAGAGATAAAAGCGCTTGCAAAGAATAGATCAGACTGGCGTCAATTTGTAGAGGCCCTATGTTCCTTAATGGAATGATGGGACTATATATATATAGATTTTTGAAACAGTTGCAGGTCATTGATAGCCCAACGCGTATCACTGCCAACACGGCCACTTTAATTGACGTAATAATGATAAGTAATGCATTTTCCGTCTTAGATTGCGGTACACTTAATACTGAACTTTCGGACCATCAATTGATTTATTGTGTTCTCAAAAGGCAGGGAATCAGTACTGAACCCAAAACTGTAATGGTCAGGGATTTTAAAAATATTGATGTCGATAGATTCCAATATGATTTAGCAAGGATCCCATTCTTTGGCATATACGACGCCGATAATATTGAGCATAAAGTATCGATATTAGAGGACAACATGAAAAAGTTGTTTGATGTTCACGCACCACTAAAATCTATTAGATGCACTAAACCACCTGCTCCTTGGCTTACTGACGTTACAAAAATTATGATTAAAATAAGGGATAAGGCGCTAGGTAAATTTAAGAGGAACAAAAGTACTACTACTTGGAACTATTATAAAGAAATGCGAAATCTCACTACTAAGGCTATAAAAAGGGAAAAGAAGGCTTATTACGAGTACGCGCTGAAAAATTGTAATAACAAAGACAGCTGGCGGATACTAAAATCTAATAAAATAGTCGCGAATAAGAAAGTTAAGTGTACGATACCAGAAAAGTTTAATAACGTTCAAAAGATTAATGACTTTTTTGTTAATTCATTGCCTGTATTAACTCCAGCAAGATATCTGCTGGAAAGATATGGCAGTGAGTCCTTGTTAAAAGATAGTTTCAAGTTACAAGCCGTAGATGATTCTGGCATTCTTACAATATTATCTGAAATCAAAAGCAATGCAACAGGGGACGATGGCTTGAATATAGTTATGATTAAGTTGTGTTTTCCTAACATTTTACTATTTGTCAAACATATTATTAATTTCTGCATTTCAAATTCTGTTTACCCTTCAAATTGGAAAAAAGCAGTAGTGATACCATTACCAAAGAGATCCATCATAGAGAATTATAAGGACTTAAGGGCAGTGAGCGTTCTTCCCGTGTTAAGTAAATTAATAGAAAAAGTTATTGCTTCGCAATTGATGGAATATGTAGAGTGTAATCATATACTGCCAGATGTTCAATCTGGTTTCAGGAAAAAACATAGCTGCACCACTGCCCTATTACAAATTATAGATGACATTCTATCAGCTAGAGATATAGGAGAGTACACAGTTTTAATACTTCTAGATTTTACTCGTGCCTTTGACACATTAAACCATAAAATTTTATTGAGCATTTTGAAACATATTGGAATGGATCAACATTCTACTACCTTCTTTAAAAATTACCTTACAGGTAGGAAGCAAAGGGTAGTATTAAATGGAAATACTTCTTCATTTCTAAATTTGACTTCCGGTGTCCCACAGGGTTCAGTGGGCCCTCTGCTTTTTATTATATACACAAGCCAGCTGAAATCTTGTTTAATGCGCAGTAAGTTACATTTGTATGCAGACGATACACAGTTGTATTGCTCTTTCAAATCCAAGACGTGCAGACTATCTGCCATCATGTTAACGAGGACCTCAAAAACTATATAAATTTGTCCGCTGATCACTGTCTAATTAACAATGTCGAAAAAACAAAAGCTATGCTATTTGGCCCTAAAAATAAGAGATGTGAGGTTGAATCAAAGATAAATATAAGTATCAATGGGGTTCAAATAGCTATAGCGGATCAAGCCAAAAGTTTAGGTGTTACACTAGACAGTGAACTACGATTTGGGCCTCATATCACAAGACTACTACAACAAACATATGCAGCTCTGAGAACTATTTATGTCAGCAGATCCTATTTAACACTTAAAGTGAAGATTAACTTATGTGAAAGCTTTGTTCTATCTATTTTGAATTACGCAGATGTTGCATATGGCCCACACTTGACAGTGCTGTACAAACAAAAAATCCAGAAGGTGCAGAACTCTTGCCTAAGACTGATTTTTGGAATCCGTAAAGGAAAAAGTGTATCCCATAAGTTAAATGAGATAGGTTGGCTAAACATGCATCACAGGAGAGTGTTACATGCGGCTTGTCTATATCATAGAATTATCGTTTGTAATAAGCCAACATACTTATATAAAAAAATCAAATTGATGTACACACTTTGAACATTAGATTTAAGGGATTACTTACCCCACCACGTTTTCATCATGAATTTTTTAAGCGAAGTTTCAGATACCAAATATGTAGTGTGTACAACAGTATACCGAAAAATGATAAAAGATTAATTGATTTAGGTTTTAAATCTAAGTATAAGCAAACATTATTGAACAGGCAGACGCAGACATGAACAAGGATCTTCTATTTTTTCTTTTGTTCTTTCTTCTTTTTTGCTTATTTAGAGTGATTATTGTAAATACGGTGTGCACTCATTGGGGATAATTTTAGTGGGTTAAGTGGTAGAACAGTTGCGTCTCACTGTGTGATGCGTAACTGAACTTCGCCCTTTCGGCAAGCCTTACATACATATGTTGTTTTTTCCTTCTTTTTTTTTTCTTTATTTGTTAATATAAAAAATGTAATTGTTTTTTTTTCTTGCCGAATAAAGACGTGTTATTATTATGTTTTCTTTCAAGCTTCTCTCGCATGACTGCGGTAGCAACAAATGCTGACGGGCTGTGCCAAGTCAACACCTGAGCTATTACTGATGGGAATTCAAGAAAGATCGTACTATATTACAGGTCTTAAGGATTACAGACTTTTGGAATATTTTGTGTAACTTTTCGTCCAGGCCTAGCTGGTGCAGGTGTGGTGTGAATGTGTCAGGTGTAAGGCCTGAGACCGACATAATTAAGGGGACAATAACAACTTTGTTTTGTTTCCAGAGTCGTTTTACTTCTATGGCAAGGTCGGTGTATTTAGATATCTTCCCAGCGTAGGTGGTTTGAACATTCGTGTCATTAGGGATAGCAATATCTATTAAATAGGTAACTTTGTCTGCCTTCGACTGAAAAACTATATCTGGTCTATTGGCTGGGATAGTTTTGTCTGTGTGTATTTCGACGTCCCAGTATAGTTTGTATTGATTGTTATCGAGTACTGATGTCGGTGTATAATTATAATATGGGTCTGTGTTTTCGATTAGTTTGTTAGATGTGGCTAGGGCTTGGTGTATGATTTTGGCTGCAGAGTTATGTCTGGCCGTGTACTCGGTTCCAGCGAGGGTCTTGCATGCACTTGTTATATGATCTATTGTTTCCTTCTGTTGGTGGCATTTTCTGCAGTTATCGTTGGTTACGGATGGATCCTTAATTATGTATTTTTTTGTAGTTTCTCGTCGCAATTACTTGGTCCTGAATAGCAAGCATAAAACCCTCCGTTTCTGGAAAGAGCTGGCCATCCTGCAGCCAAGTATATGACTGTTTTTCATTTATGTGATCTTGTGTGATTCGGTATCTATGTTTGCCGTGAAGTGCTTTTTGCGACCAAGTGTTTATTTTTTCTTGTTGTGATTCTATGGGATTGTGTGTGTCTGCTGCGTGGTCTGGACTGGAGAGGGTGAGTGGTGTATAGTTCTTGTCTGCTTTGACTATTGCCCTATTTAAATTCGTTTGTTTGCTCTGAAAGAAATGTCTGAGTGTTTTTATTTGTTTTGTGTGGAGTGACTGTATATCTATAATTCCTCTGCCGCCTTGTTTTCTATCTATGGTGAGCCTTTCTTTGCATGCGTTCGGATGTGACATCCTGTGTTTCGTGAGTTCTGTCCGTATGAGGATTTGGATGTTTTCTATGTCAGTGTGCGACCACTTGATGATGCCGAAGGAGTATGTAAGGACCGGTATCGCGAATGTGTTAATGGCTTTTGTAAGATTTCTTGAATTTAGTTTTGTTTTTAGTAGCTTAATGAGGCGGTCTCTAAACTCTTGTGTTAGTTGTTCTTTGACTTTTGAGTGGTCTATCTTAACACTTTGATTGAAACCCAGGTACTTGTATGTTTCGTCCTTGTCCATGTTGTCAAGTGTTTGGCCAGTTACTATTTCGTGTTCTTGATGGCTCTTCCACTGACCTTTGTTAATGTGGAGCACCTTACACTTACTCATTCCGAATTCCATCCTTACGTCTGACGTGCAAACTTCCGTTATTCTGAGCAATTCTCTCAGTTGTACTTCAGTGGCTGCATATAGCTTTATATCATCCATGTAGAGGAGATGATTGATTTTATGTTGATTAACTTTCTCGTGTCTAATGTTGAAACCATAGTTTGTGTTGTTGAGTGCGTTGGAGAGCGGATTTAAACAGAGGCAGAACCACAATGAACTTAGAGAGTCACCCTGGAAGATACCGCGTCTGACGTGTAGCTCGTCCGTCTGGATATGGCCGTGCTGAGTTTTGAGGTGTATATTGGTGCGCCATGTTTCCATGGTTCTTGTAAGAAACTGACGAAGACCTTGATTGATTTTATATATTTGTAAGGTTTTCTTTAGCCAGCTGTGGGGTACAGATTCAAACGCTTTTTTATAATCTATAAAACTGGTATGAAGATTCCTGTGTTCTTTTCTAGTCTGCTCCATGTTCACACTATCAATGATTAGTTGTTCTTTGCAGCCTTGGCTTTGTTTTCTGCATCCCTTTTGTTCTTCAGTAAGGATGCTGTTTTGCGTAAGATGTTGTTCAATCCTTCCGCATATTGTTGCGGTGACGATCTTGTATAAGGTGGGGAGACATGTGATTGGGCGGTAGTTGGCAGGGTTCTTAGTATCTGCGTTTTTGGGTTTAATATACGTTATGCCCTGTGTGAGGAATTTGGGAAACCTTTCAGGTTGGATTATGGCTTTATTGATTTGGTTCGCAAGCATTTCATATGTTGCACTGAATTGCTTGTACCAGAAATTTTGCACATTATCCACGCCTGGGCACTTCCAATTGTGGGTATGTTTTATCATCTCAGCTGTAAGGATAATGTCTCCCTACTCCTTTATATGCTGATGTTTTTCCTCTTCTAGTTTGATCCATGGAGCGTCTTTATTATGTGTTTTGGGTTCTGACCATAGGCTTCCCCAAAACTCAGTTAACTCTAGTTTACTAGGAGGTTCTATTGTTGTAATCTGGTTGTCGGGTGTTATCTTTTGGTAGAACTGTTTTTCACTTTTCTGAAAAAGATTGTTAGCATCCTTTCTGGCATTGGACTCGTTGTATCTGCGGAGTCTAGCTGCATAGACTGCAAGCTTCTGTTTAAGGGTATCAGCTATTTCTGGTATTGTCTGTTGTGCTGACTTGGAATTGAGTATATTAACAGTTCTTTTACGCGCTTCGAGGGGTTGTTATTGTTGGTGTATTGCGCGAAGTGTGCCAGATCCTTTCTGATTGTGCTAATTTTATTTTCAATTCTTGTTTGCCATTTAGGTTTAAATCTTTCGGTTGTGCGGTCTGTAGACCGTTTTGGAAGTTTTTGGCCGTTAAGTATGAGTGTAGTTGTTGCGGCAGCATATATAACGGTATGGATGTCTTCTAGTGTACTGTCGTTTTTCATAAATTGTGGTATTACGTTAGCATTTATTGACTGTAATATTTGTTGGGTGTTGTTCTTAAAAATTAGTCGGGGCAGTGGATCTCGTAGTGTAGGGTTGGTACCGCACCATTTGTTGAATTGTATGTTCATCACTATTATTATTATTATTATTTCGAATATTCTTCAGAAAATGAATTGTATCAAACATTACAAACGTTGGATAGTCTGGACTTAAATGAAAGTAATGTTTATCAGCTGAACCCTCTGTAAGTTTCATTAACATATTTTGATTCACTCTAACATGATCGGTAACTACAGCAACTACAATAAAACAATAGCCAAGCAAAACTTTCAAAATAGATAAAACCATTTCATGTAACTGATCCCCACTAATATTTCTTACAGGTTGAAGTGAAACAACTTCCTTCATACTACCACATACAGAGGATATCAAAAATGCTTGTACCGTTTTAGCTTGGGATAATATATCATTTTCAGCAAAACCAACTAAATTACCATTCTTGTAGTCCAACGTTTCTTTAATGTATATTTCATCAATTTGCAAAACAATGTATTTCTCCAAGTCTGATAAACCCTCTGAAATAGTTTTAATGTAATGCTTGTTTTTTGATGTACTGTCAGGTGCAATTTTTAGAGAACCGCAAAGTTTTGTTAAATATTTGGGATGTGGCAAAGTTAGAAATTTATTCTCCCTCACAATACTGTAAACTTTTTTTGAGTGAACATATAAAAGAAAAGACTTTAATATTAAATCGGCAGAAAACCTATTATGATTTGAAAATAGTGTATTGAATTGTTCTGCCAAGAAGTCAATCTGTTCTACTTTTTCATTCTCATCATTCTGCATAAGCTTATTTTTTAGTATTTGTAATTAATGTAATAATTAAAATTGTTTAGTGTTGAAATCAAACTAAGACTTTCACTATGATCCTCTGAGTAGCGTGCCAAAATATTTTCTTTTTGTGACCAACGGGATATTTGTAATGACAGTGGTAAAATCCAACTCAAATCATCTTTCACCAACAAATTATGATTAATGCGAACCTCTACCTTCATTGATTCTAATATTTTGATACTACACCTGATATCTGGTTCATTATGATCAAACACTACCAAATAAAAATAAATACAACCTGTTTCCTGCTGCCACTTCTACTTCTTTAAATGCATACTCAGTTTACTCTGGAAATTTTTACATAAGCTTGAAAAATTTAGTATCAGGCCACTCTCAAGCCATTCTTCTTGTTGGTCTTCCTGCCTTTTCACTATGAAATCTTTTCGTATGTCCGGATTTCTTCTAACTGATTTTTTTTGTGACGAAAGATATTTTGGAAGTCCAGGAAATATTGTAGGTACGACATTGTCCTTTAAAATGGGTCTTATCCTGGGAACTGTTTTTAAATTATTGTCTTTATCCGTATACACATCACTGAAAGATACATCACCGTCATGGAAATGTTTAATACACACTATTGAATTTTGAGATGGTAACCAGTCTTTACGAGGAATACTTTTCACCCACTTCTGTTTCAAATGGTCGTCTCGCGGAAACCTGAACACCGTAATATATCCTTCTTTATTAGAAGCATAATTGCTAGTACAACCTGGTGCTACGCACTTTGGAGGCATATTTTCACAATTTCGTAGGAGTGCAGGTAATAGGTAAAAGATCTATTAATAAACTATATAATGTCGGCCATGCTATAATAAAACACGGCCCAATCTCCACCGTTGCCATATTTCAATGCTCCAGCCTAGTGAGTAGAGACGGCCATGGCTGGTATCGATACTTTTGTATCGGTATCGAAAATAATTATACAGGGTTACTGGTAACTCGACCACTTTCCTGCAAGAGGTGATAGCGGGACTCAAATGTAATAAATTTAACCCCCCATATGTAATTCCGAAAACCGATAGTTTTCGAGATAATTAACATTTAATGTTTTTCAACCAAATGTCCAAATTTCCACACTAGATCCTAAACTAAGAAAAAAAACCTGTTGTTGATTCTGATAATTTTTATTTTAGTATTTAACTAACACATACATAAAGCTAACTTAGTATTAAAATGTTTCAAAATACTAAACAGTTCCAAACTAAATACAAATAATTAAAAAATAATCAACAAAGTTTTTACATTCACCGTGAAAGAAAATTATCTAGCTCAAAAAAATTATACAAACGGCTGAACAAATCGCTAAAAAAACTTTCCTACCTAATAACCTTTTCAGAGAGATTATAAACAGCAATGAATAAAAATCACCTATTCAAAAAGAACGAATGACAGTACAATCATTATTGATAACTCAGTTTGCGAATGCGGTCCGTGATTTTATCCAAGTAAAATAAATTAAATCCACTCAAAGTGTCTAGAGGTCTTGCTCAATGTGTTGCCCTTGATTTCGGATGCAAGTACGGATCCGCTTCCTCACTTCGGTTTTTGTAACTCATGTTGAAAAAGTTCGTTTCATCTGCTCCGCCGCATTGATAATTTTTTGCCTTATTTCGTCAGCAATATTAACTGGAGTCTCGTAAACCAATGCCTTCATATGACCCCAGACGTAAAAATCAAGAGGTGGGCTCCGCGTAGGCCATGGGATGGGTTCACCCCTCCCTATCCATTTGTTCGGGTATGTGTTGTCCAACAACTGCCGAATTGTGATACGGTAATGTGCTGGACAACCATCATACTGGAATATCATGTTGTTGATGATTCTGTATTATGTTGATAAATTTTGTTAAATAGTTACTTGTGGTTGTACTGTCATTCTTGTCCTTGGAATAGGCCATCAGATAAGGAAGTTTTTAAAATAACTTGTTTGACTGGTTGTGTATCTTTTTTTGAGCTAGACAATTTTCTTTCGCGGTGAATGTAAAAATTTTGTTATTTATTTTTTAAATAATTGTATGTTGTTTGAAACTGTTTAGTATTTTTACACATTTAAATACTAAATTAGATTTGCGCATGTGTCAGTAAAAAACTAAATTGGAAATGACTAAAATCGACAGCAGGGTTTTTTCTAAATTTGGGGTGTAGTGTGGAAATTTGGACATATCGTTGAAAAACATTAAATGTTAATTATCTCGAAAACTATCGGTTTTCGAAATTACATATGGGGGGTTAAATCTTTTGCATTTGAGTCCCTCTATCACTTCCTGCAAGAAAGTGGTCGAGTTACCAGTAACCCTGTATAATTATTGAGGGGTGTACTCAGGCCCGGTTGTACAGTCTCAGTTCAAGCACAGTTCAAGGTTGAACTGAGTTCAAATATGGAAGTCCAGTTGTACAAGGTCAGTTCAACTCTAAGCTTGGTTCACTAATTTATATTTTTAAGGTTCAGCTGAGCGCTCGAATTTGGGCGCTTAAACCAAGTTCTAAGGACCTAATGTGTCGTAATCTAATTTAATAATTTGATTTAGATAAAATTTTGCAAAATCATTTGTTGTAAATTAAAGTATGTAATGGCTCAGCAGCTCAGACAAAATCTCCTGGAACTAACAGATGATGAAGACTTCGTTTGAAGCAGTAGAAATATTAAAGAAACGCAAGAAGGCGTCAAAAGAAATACAGAGATAGAGTTGATCATTTTTTGGTGTGGAATGACGATGAATTCATTCAAAGGTTTCGACTAAACAAGGTGTTCGATTTGTTATAAACCAGGTTAAAGCACAAATAAAGTTTCCAACAGAATGGTAGTGTTCAACGGGACTTAGCGGACGTCAGCGCTTGTGGGCGCTTTGCGCTAACTAACCGATGAACGACAAGCTGTCAACAGAGCGCCAGTCAGCTTGGCAAGCGCTTTAAAAAAGCGCTGTTTGGTTAGCAAAGCAGCACATAACTGGAAAAAAGTTATTTGTGGTTCTGAGAGAAGCAGTTACCTTTGTTTAGTGTCAATTTAATACCAGGTTTTGTGATTTTTATAGCCTAGGTTTTTGACAACACAAATATAAGGCGCTTTCCTTTTACCTGATTTATCTGATAAATCTCACTTGTGACGTCATGACTCATTTCAATGTACGTTCCTTTTGTCTTCTGAATCTGAGACTAAAGTGAGATATTTTACCCCCACTTAAGCCCATCTGCACAAGCTCGAAAGGTAGATCAGTTGTCTCAGATCATTTAGATGTCAAATAAATCAATAAATGAGGTTAGAATTTTTTGTAAGATTGAATTTTAGCGGGTTTTGTGGTGTATGGATAGTCGACAGTGTATGGTGAGCTACGAAAAACTTAAAAAAATAGGTTATGGAAAGAATCGATAGATTATAGAACCATAGCATATTACAAAATTTCGAGGAATGACATTTAACTGCACAAACACGTTCCTTTAACTGAGCATCTGAGGTTTCCAACTGAGCTGAGCCATCTGATTTTTAAGTGATCTGAGTTAGTGCAGCTGTAAAAGGAAAGCACCTAATAAATATTAAAATATGGAAACGGATATGACAGTTTTATCACGTCAAAAGGAAAGTCGTTCAACGGTCACTCCTAGCGCCTGCAAGCGCTTCCACGCTAGCGCTTTTGCGCTAAGTCCCATTGAACACACCCAGTAGTTTTTCAGGTAAAGATACGTATAAATAAAACGATTCAAAGAAAGTTTCCAGTCGCATAATACCTCAATGTGACAAGAACCATATGTTCAGCAGTTACAGAACAGTTCCTGAAAAACAATAGGATTACAAAATACTTTTGATTCATTACATGAACAAAAAAGTACTCACCAGTTTATTACAATTACTATCAACCCATAACCAACAAAACAGCATTCAAACAATTAATTTTTGACAGAACAGACCAACTACGCATGCGTGAATGTTACCAACCTAACTACTTTTTTCTTGGGTTTTGTAGAACTGGGATTATAAATAGGTCGTACAACGGAAATGAATTTTTGAACCAAGTTCATCATTGAGCATGGTTTAATAGAACTGTGGCTTAAACTGAGACTGTACAACCGGGCCTCAGTTGCACAAAATGCTCTGTACGAACCAAACGCGCCTATTTGGCTAGAAAATATCGAGTTGGTACCGGTATCGATATTTTCATTTTCGCATCTCTACCCAAACTTGACAGCCGTAAAATCATTCAAAAACCCTCCCAAGGTCAAATTTTGTGGGTATCATTTTTATATAGGAAATCCTCAGAGATATTAGGGAGTTATTGAAATAGTGCCATCCACTAATACTGCCGTCCTTACACTAATAGTGACAGGCACTGTCTGACCTTAAAATCGTATCTGAAATAGAGTTATTGATGCGTTATGTCAAGCGTGGATTTAATTCTAACCTAAAAATGCTGCCGTGGATCACATAAAGCATTTTATATAAAATCGCAAAAAGCTTATCCTATTTAAGAGTTCTGTTTACCACTTCGCCAGTCACATCTATAAAATAACAAATTTCGTGTCTCAAAACAAGGAAAAGAAACATATGTCAAAATAGTGCCTTGGCAATGTCACGGCACAAGGAGTCCATAAATAGTGGCAGGCACTAACTTTATTACTGCCAGGCACTATTTTTGTCTTAGTGCGCATGCTTAGATGTCAAATACGGCCAGGAATTATTAGTGCCATGCTGCATTGCATCTTCAATAACTCCCTATTAGGCCTTTACGGAAACACTGATCTGGATCCGGATAGATCAGTTATACGTCAAACAGCTGTCAAGTAGGATTTATTATTCCATGAATTTAACGGACATCGCACAACGAAAAAGTTGGTTTAACAATAAAAAACAGATGGTTAAGTAAAGCAGCTACTGATCTGAATCATCCGACCGCAATCACTTACTGTACGAGAGTGAACTACCCTATTTCTGACAGATCTCAGATCACTTTCCGAACGTCAGGATCAGTGATCGAACTGATCGGGTTAACCCGATCACAGTTTCCGTAAAGGCCTATTAGGTGCTTTCCTTTTACATCTGTACTAACTCAGATCACTTAAAAATCACTAAAATCAGATGGCTCAGCTCAGTTGGAAACCTCAGATGCTCAGATGAGTTAAAGGAACGTGTCTGTGCAGTTAAATGTCAATCCTCGAAATTTCGTAATATGCTATGGTTCTCCTTGCGCAAGAAGGGTGCCGTATTGCCGCCACTAATTCTGTAATATAGGTATCACATTTGTGATGACGCTTAATCAAAGTATAAAACTTTCAATTCACAAAACTTAGAGTGGATTTATGATTGCCGAGATGTCGCTGGATAATACTGGTTGGAAATTCGAAGCTTCGACAGAAAACCCCAAAGAAGTCAGAAATGCTTATAATTATAGTCTGACAGGCACTTTGCACTAGAGGATAGAGAGGCAGATCGACCAATACACAAGACGAAGATCCAACATAAAAGTAAATGCAAATCCATAACTGTAGTTGCCTAATCAAGGTTAGATATATTTCATATAATATATACAGGGTGGGCCAATAGTGCGTGGGCGGAGGATTGTGGGCTTACTAAAAAATATTTCAAAAATCTGTCACTTGATCGTGGTAGAGACCCTTAAGGGCTATAATGTAAAAATATTTTCACTTAAATTTTGACGTTTATACAGGGTGATTCATATCAAACTTACATTTTTTTAAATGGAACCCCCTATATATTATTGCATATTTGGATTCCTTGGTCAAATTTAGTGTGACTTTATGTATCACACATGGAACTTTAAACGAACCGTTTAGGCGCAAATCACCATTTTTGGTATAAGTAGGTATCAGAAAAAAATTGAATATCGCAGCGATTATAAAACTTAGAAGGCCGTTACTTTGCGGCACAACTAAGCATGAAATCCGTCACCTTAGGTCAGACGGCTAAAATTGAATTCTTTTTTTACTTGGAGAAATCAGTAGATTAATTAAGGAAACTTCAATCACAGATAACTTGATTTTTTCAAATGGCAATGCCTATTTTGGTTTAAAAAATCGAATGTAATATTTCATTACCTTTCTAACGATATGGCATACTCGATACCAATCTTTTTTAGTTTTCATTTTGTTTCAAATTTTTAGTCAAATCGGTGTTTTTCAATTTTCCTGCATGCAAGCAACCTAGCAGGCCATGAAAAATAAACAAAAGCTCGTTAATATGGAAGAAACCAACTAACTTAGTAGAAAGATGCAAACTAACTAGAGCAACGGGGCAAGATTATGAAAATTTCTTACAACATATTAGCTCTAACCAGAAACAATAGCGGTAACAAGAACGCTCATTTTTCACAGCCTACTAGCGAGTAGTCAATTTCCAACGTCAGTAAAAAAATATTTAATCAAAGGAAAACTACTAGTGATTGTTGCTGGCAGTATAATATTTATGTCTTCTGAATAAATTTCCACATTTAATGCTATAAAAAAGTAGCCATTTCCGTAAGTCAAAAGTAATGATACCTCTGACTGGAACCCTTCAAATTCTTCAGTAGGTACTTCTACTTATTAGCAAAATCGCGGAAAATGAAACTTGAATTGCAGTCTGTTTGAATTGCAAAACATAGTTTAGTTTCCAGAAAACTACATGAAATAAAAACAATTACAACATAGCGTAATTAAAAAATTCTAGCAATTATTTCAATAGATGTTCAGAATGCTCCAGTTGGAGATTTCACTTTTGACTTAACTAAACGGAAGTGACTAATCTTTTTATCCCATTAGATATGAAATTCTAAACATGTTAGACTGTAAGCAAAAATCGCTGGTAGTTTTCCTTTTGTTTCAAAATTTTTAATCGTTTTGGAAAGTTGTCAAGCTCTAGTAGACCTCGATAGCTAGTAGGCTGTGAAAAACAAATACTTCTGTCATAGCCCAGCTACTCATTTACCTTAGATCTCTTGGGGCTATTGTATCCGGTTAGAGCTAATATGTTGCAAGAAATTTTCATAATCTTGCCTCGTTGCTCCAGTTAGTTTGCATCTTTCTACTAAGTTAGTTGGTTTCTTCCATATTAACGAGCTTCTGTTTATTTTTCATGGCCTGCTAGGTTGCTTGCACGCAGGAAAATTGAAAAACACCGATTTGACTGAAAATTTGAAATAAAATGAAAACCAAAAAAGATTGATATCGATAATGCTATATCGTTAGAAAGGTGATCAAATTTTACATTCGATTTTTTAAACCAAAATAGGCATTGCCATTTGAAAAAATCAAGTTATCTGTGATTGAAGTTTCCTTAATTCATCTACTGATTTCTCAAAGTACAAAAAGAATTCTATTTTAGCCGTCTGACCTAAGGTGACGCATTTCATGCTTAGTTGTACCGCAAAGTCACGGCCTTCTAAGTTTCATAATCGCTGCGATATTCAATTTTTTTCTGATACCTACTTATACCAAAAATGGTGATTTGCGCCTAAACGGTTCGTTTAAAGTTCCATATGTGATACATAAAGTCACACTAAAATTGACCAAGGAATCCAAATATGCAATAATATATAGGAGGTTCCATTTAAAAAAATGTAAGTTTGATATGAATCACCCTGTATAAACGTCAAAATTTGAGTGAAGACATTTTTACGTCATAGCCCTCAAGGGTCCCTACCATGATCAGGTGACAGGTTTTTAAAATATTTTTTAGTAGGCTCACAATCCTCCGTCCACGCACTATTGGCCCACCCTGTATATATGGTAAGACTTCGTTTTAGCGGAAATCGAAATGGGGGTCGAAAGTGGTGTCAAACGACGTGGTTTGACGTCCTGAATCGGACGAGACCACTCCCAGACCGAGGAAACGTTCTGGTGAAGAGCTACGGCATTTTGAAGTTTCGTTACCTAACCTAACTTATCCAGAAAAGTTTACTTGTTGAGCTCAAAATGAGTGTTAATCGACGCGGCTGGACATCGTGACTCGAACTTGACCACTTCCAAAGTGAAGAAACATTGCAGTGAAAATCTACGCCATTTTAAAGCTTGGCAATTTCAATATCTTACCTGATATAACCTAACTAATACGGTCGGGCTAAAAAAGGGTGTCAATCAACTCGGTTTGATGTCCTGACTCGAACTGTATCAAATAGTAGACTGAAAAAACGTTTATTTTGATTCTCAGTTTAGGAAATTAAGCTAAAAAAGGTCTTCGAGGGTCTGCGCCTGGGGCCTATTCCAGCATACTGAAAAAACTGAACAGGTGACCTACCCTACTTACCTGGAAGTATATTACATGGAGTATTCAAAATCTACAAAATTAGTAACGTCTGGGGGGGGCCAGCCCCCCCAGGCCCCCCTGTCTATACAAGTGAACAAACCTAATCCAACTTAAACCTACCTTATTTCTAGGAACATTAAGAATTCAAAGTATCATAACTTTTTTATTTTCCATTTCTTAGTGTTGCTTCTGGTGTCATTGTACCCTACTCGTCAAGTACTTTCGAATTTATCATATATTTCGTGGCAAAAATATAGAAATTTCGAAGTCGTTTTTAGGTTAGGTTTGAAATTTCAAAGAGGCATAGATTTTTATCGGGCCGTTTTCTTAGGCTGGGTATGGTCTAATCCCACTCGAGGCGTCAAACGGAGTCAATTAACAGTCCTTTAAACCCCATCTAACCTATTTTGACCTCAACAACTTGACCCGTCGGGTTAAGTTAGGTTAGGTACTGAAACTTTAAAATGCCGTAGTTTTTCACCGGAGCGTTTCCTCGGTCTAGGAGTGGTCTCGTTTTACTCAGGACGTCAAACCGAGTCGATTGACACTACTCTCAAGCCTCAAATCGGTTTCCGCTAAAACGAAGTCTAGCCTATATATTGTTTATACTACACGTTTGACTATAATCATGTATCATGTAGCATCATCACATGGGGTAGGTTCAAGGTTGCCTGATCAGTATAGGCAAGTCTGGGTTCAGAAGAAAAATATAAGACTGATTTTTGGGTTAATTTTTACGGTCATGTCAACAAACATGCATAAAACGTAAAATTGTAACAGCTAAATTGGTTTTAGATGTGAGCTTTTCAATGAAGTGTGGTCAACTTTCCACCATTTCCGTACATGCAGCTTGTCTGGGGCATCCTCTGTAATGCACTTCATATTGCCTTACCAGTCATGTCGTCATTCATCTATTGCACTGTATAAATATGGATATTAGCTTCAACAAATCAGTTTTTTGTGACTGTATAATTGTACATTTATTATACTCTGAAGATCCTTTTGCTCAATGCCAAATGGTCACCTAAACATTGGGTTCTAATGTAGGAGTCATTCGTCATCATAATCATCGTTTTTCTTATGACTGGTATCAACATGGACATTTGAATGCCACACCTTCTATATTGATTCTTATTATTATATTGATTCATATGTAGCTGTACTGTACACCAGGATTACATTTGCAGATGTTTGCTTCCAGGTATGATGGTAAAGGCACAGACTGGAATAGATGTTCATTGACAAAACCTTTGAGACTCTCAAGGGATCAGCACTGAAACCGAAGGACAGAAAACTGCTACGAGCAGCAGTGACTGCCAGGAGTGATAGCAGATATGATAAATAAATATACACTACTATTACTACTATATTGTAACTAATAGCAAATGGTCAGTGAAATAAGAGATGTTTTCGCGGACCACGGCCCGGACTGGTTTGGATGAAAAGCGTATGCTCAGTATGATTATGGGCGTTCGCGGTAGATAAACTGATGCTGTTTACATCAAAGAACAGGATTATATGCATGAATTACATATCGCCAACGCCCGAAATCATACAACACAGGCGCTTTTCATCCGGACCAGTTCAGTGCACACGTTCTGGAAGAGCGCAGACTCGAAGTTCCTTCCCTGGTCCGAATGCAGCTCGAGCGGAACTCCAAAAAGGCAAATCCAGTCCTTGACCAGAGCGTCAGCAAGGGTTGCGGCCTCCTGGTTCGGCAGAGCGTAAGCTTCGACCCATTTGCTAAAGTAGTCGATCACCACGACGACGTACTTGTTCCCAGCTTCGCTCTCCGGAAAAGGTCCTGCTACGTCGATAGCGATCCTCTCGAAGGGGCTTCCTAGGTTGTATTGGCGCATAGGAGCTTTCTTACGTCTCTGTGGACCATTGCTGGCGGTACAGACTGTACACTTCCTGCACCATTCCATGACGTCTTCCTTGCACCTAAACCAGCAGAACCGCCCCCGAACGTTCTCCAGGGTCTTGGCCATGCCCAGATGACCTCCACTGGTTCTGCTGTGTATCTCCCCAAGTACCTCGGCCACGCGGTTCCTAGGCACTACGGTCTGTCTTCTTTCCTGGGCCCCTTCTTTATCCTCGAGTATTCGTCGCAGGATGCCGTCCTCCATCACCAGACTGTCCCACTGAGCCCAGTAGAACTTGACGGTAGGCGAGTAAGGCGAAACCTCCTGCCAACTCGATCGTTGGTCTTCCCTCTTCCACTCGATGATCAGTTTCAGGCTGGGATCATCTTCTTGGTCTTTCTGGAGTTTGGTAGGCTGCCAGCGATCATCCAGAACGGTGGTTCTCCTGGTCATGGCGTCCGTCGTCTCGGCTCGGTTGCAGTGAGTGCAGTTGTCGGGACACGGTCTCCTCGAAAGTGCATCCGCATTCCCATGAGACTTGCCAGCACGGTGTTCAATATCAAAGTCGAATTCCTGCAGTTTCTCGATCCACCTGGCTACCTGTCCCTCTTGATTCTTGAACCAAAGTAGCCATGTCAGGGATGCATGGTCCGTCCTCAGCAGGTAGGCAGCAATAGTTTCTCTCGGGCTCAGATAGCGTCTTGCTGAAATAGCCGATCACCACCTCTCGACCATCTTGTATCTGCGACAGAACTGAACCTATCCCCACGTTGCTCAAAGAGTGATAAGAACAGACATAGGAGCAATACGGAAGCTGTAATAGTCTCTGCGAAAGACCTGAATTACTTGCAGCTTCTGAAGAAAGTCAAAAAGGAGGCAAAGAGAAGTGACCTCGAGATGACTGTACAAAACATCAGGCAAACGAAGAAGGGAGGACTCCTGCTAACGGTTCCAAAGGAGGGTGGTGGAGCTGAGCAACTAAAGGATGCGATTGGAAAACTTCCAATAGAAGGAATCCATACAAGGCGTGTGCGAGGCATAGATGGGGCTACCTCCGAAGCAGAAGTACAAAACGCGCTTCGCCAGACAATCATCGGCGGAAACGACGACTTACAGGCGAAAGCCTTGAGGCCTACAAGAAACGGCAATCAGGTAGTCACTGTCCTCGCTTCAAGGAAACTGGCTGATGAATTGACCAGTAAGGGTCGTTTCAAGAAGGGGATCGTGATGTGCACGGTCTAGGAAAGGGTCTCTGTTGAAAAGTGCAGAAAGTGCTGAGGCGTTGGGCAGCACAAAGATAGCACGTGCAGGGGTGAAAATAGGCAGAATTTATGCCTAAATTGCGGTAAAACGGGGCACAAGAAGGCCGAATGCAAAAATCCTGCATTCTGCCCGATATGTGCCGAAGAAGAGCACAGGGCAGGCTCTTTTGCTTGTCCTGTATATAAAAAGGCATTAAAAGCTAATCAGAAGAGGAAAACGCGCACGAAACCTCTAGAGTCCGTAGCGACCGAAGGCGATCTTTCTGACTGCGAAGCTGAAACTATGGAGCAATAAATGGTTACGATACTTCAAGCTAACTTAAACAGGTCACGTGCAGCGCATGACATGGAGAAGATCATTGACCTAGTATTAGTATCGGAGCCAAATCGGAAAATCTGCAGTTAATCCAGATGGTACACCGACCAGCAACAACGACGTAGCGGCGTAAATTCGAAATAGGAATATCGTCGTAAATTCGGTGGTTAGTGATGGCTATATACGCCTAAACCTCGATAAACTGACGATCTTCTGTTGTTAGTGCTCTACAAATATAAGTATGGAGACATACGAAAAGTATATGCAGACGTTCTGGGACGATGTAGCTACGGCGGGCCGAGACGTTCTTGTTCTTGGCGATTTAAATGCTAAAGCTGCAGATTAGGGGTCACCAATCACAGATAAAAGGGGGAGAGTACTATGCGAGTGGATAGCGGCGATGGACATGGTAGTGTTGAATGATGGCTTGCTGCCTACCTTCTGCAGAAGAGATTCGTGTTCGTTCATCGACGTCACTCTAGCATCGCAGGAGGTAGCCAAGTGCATTCAAAGGTGGAAGGTCTTGGAAGACGAAACTTTGAGTGACCATAGGTACATCTATGTTGAGATTGACATGAAACTCAAAGTTAAAAGGAGATCAACGGAGCACCACACGCCTTTCGTTGATGTCAACACTTACCCGGAGACTTGAGTCCTTGCATACCATGGACAGCGTTACTAAACAGCGGTACCCGACGCTGATACAAGCCGTTCTGAAAGAAAGTACCGTCAAAAGGGGTGCAAAGACCGCTAAGGTACCGTACTGGTGGAACTCAGAAATCGAATCTGCTAGGGCGGACTGCCTTCAAGTACGGCGTAAGCTGTCACGCACACGACGTGGAAACCACCAGCCTCAAGCAGTCATAAATGCACTACAGGAGAATTACGCCGCCAAGAAGAAGCTGATAAAAGGTCTGATCTGTACCTCAAAATCCAAACACTGGAAAGAACTATGCGAAGACCTAGAACTTCTGGGGCGAAGGTTACAAGTTGGCCACCAAAAGGATGATCAAGCAATCGTCACCGTGTCTACTAAGTAACGACAGAAGGGTAGAGATAGTGAGAGAGCTCTTCCCAAGTATTTCAGAAGCTTGGGAGGCAGACAGCACCGAAAAGAATCCGGAGATCTTTACGGTGGAAGAGATTAAGGCGGCTGCGGGGAAGATGAAAAATGGTAAAGCTCCTGGGCCTGATGGTGTCCCTCCTGAGGCCATCAAGGTGATAGCATCTACAGCACCACAGCTGCTATCAGGTCTATTCAACCACCTTCTGACTACGCAAACCGTACCAAAGGCGTGGAAAAGGGCAAACGTGGTATTGCTTAGCAAGATGGGAAAACCGCCAGAGCTTTCCTCTTCATACAGGCCAATTTGCCTGCTAGATACCATCGGAAATCTGTACGAAATCCTGATAAGGCAGAGGCTCGAGAAAGAGATCGAAAAGGCAGGAGGGCTCTCGCCATGCCAATTCTGTTTCCGCTCGGGGAGGTCCGCCATCGATGCCCTGGAAACGGTAACGAGGATTGCGGAAGATACCAAGAAGAAATGGTGTGCTTTGGTGACGCTGGATGTCCGCAATGCTTTCAATACAGCTTCGTGGAGCATGATTATGGAGGAACTAGGAAAGCTGAAGATTCTAAAATATCTAAGAAATCTTATAAGCAGCTACCTAGACTCCAGATCAATTTGCATTGCCGGAACCGAAATCTCTATCATAACAGGGGTGCCTCAAGGATCTGCTTTAGGGCCGTCACGCCCATTTTAAGGAAGACCCGGGGGTCCTTCAAAGTCGACTTTGCAACGTTTGGTGTGGAAATTCGAGACGACTGGTTCAGTTAACAATCAGCCAACACCCTTACGTCAAAGGAGTACCAGATCAGCCGAGAACATTGCCGCTGTCCGTGAAAGTGTCCAAGAGAACCCAAGAAAGTCAATTGCTCGCCGTTCACAAGAACTCGGCCTTTCGCAGACTTCAACCTGGAGAATTTTGCGCCGGGACTTGGGCCTACATGTATACAAGATCCAACTTACCCAGGAGCTCAAACATGATGACCATAGACAACGTCGTGTGTTCGCTGACTGGGCTTCGGAGCGTTTGGACCCCAATTTCGGCCGAAAAATCATCTTTAGTGACGAGGCCATTTTTGGATGAATGGCTATGTTAACAAGCAGAATTGCGGTATATGGGACAACGCTAATCCTCACGAGATTCACCAGGCAAAAATGCATCCACAGAAAGCTACTGTTTGGTGCGGATTCTGGGCCGGCGGCGTTATTGGTCCGTACTTTTTTGAAAACGGCGTTGGTGAAGCCAATTACCATTACCAGCGAGGGCTACAGAAGGATGCTAATGGATTTCTTTTATCCCAAGTTAAACAACATGGAGGTGAACGACATGTGGTTCCAGCAGGATGGAGCTGCCTGCCACACAGCGGACGCCACGTTGGCCCTTCTGCACGAACGATTTGGGGGTATGGTTATCTCTCGCAGAGGTGACGTGAATTGGCCACCAAGATCGTGCAATTTAACCCCACTAGACTTTATCTTGTGGGGTTTTCTGAAGTCACAGGTCTATGCCAATAAGCCGGAGTCTACCGCTGCCCTTAAGGTGAACATAATCCAGTCCATGGCTCGAATTCAGCCGGATTTATGCAGCAGAGTGATTGAAAATTGGACCACTCGGATCCGTGCCACCGTGAGCCGCGGAGGACATTTGAACGATGTGATATTCCACACCTAATGGCATACATGAGTCTTCCAAATAAAAACAAAAATTATTTGATATCTCACACACAGCTTGTTTTATTTCATTTTAACATCAACCCGTCCTTATTATAAAATCCTTTATCATGACATCAAGATTTACAATGATTTAGATGATACGTTTGAGCAGTAAACAGATTTTGCAATATGGTAAAACACAACATATTTGTGATAGTGCGGTTCAATAATAACTTCAAAGCATTAAACATCATTATACAGGGTGTTTCATAAGTTGGGACTTTTTTTCATACAGCGGATAGTACTCGCCAAAATGAGTGTTTTTTCTTTTCCCAGTAACATATAAACGAAATATTTAGAGAAAACGAGATACAGACCATCAAAGAAATCCTCAATTCTAACAAACAAGGCAGCGTAGTGGTATCCGAACTGCCGTGCCGGTGAGAAAAACAGGCAGTTCATCATACCGTCGCGTTGCTGTTGCTACATCTGCCGATCGGACTTTGAAAACAACAATGGTGCATGCTTATAACAATAATGAACTGGTGGACATGATTTTAATGTACGGTGAGTGTAGTCAAAATACCGCTGCGGCTTCGTGAGTGTACGCCGATCGTTTCCCTAACCGTACTCACCCTGCACTTCGTCGATTTGTCTGGTTTGTGCAAAGAGCCAGAGACACAGGACGTCTGAATCCACATCGTGGTGGTCACGCTGGAAGACCTCGACAACATCGTGTGGTCCAAATTGAAGAAGACATCGCAAATCGTACTTTTACCTGTAACACGCCTGCGACACAGGACCGTACTTACAACTTCCGTAGCTACCAAATAGTGAGTACTTGCTTGACATTTTTTTTACCGTTTTGCTGCTGATTCACCGTGCATTAGCTTTGCCGTTTCAAGGGCCGTTGCTTCTAAAGAGGAAAGTCCCAACCTTTAGAACACCCTGTATGTTCAACTTTTTATACTGTGTATGTATTTTACGATTATATTTTCAGATTTTATTATGGGTAGGACCAGTAGAGTAGCTCTGCCTACATAGAAGATACATTGTAGATTTAGTTTCTTTAAAATGTTCTTGATAAAGATATTTTATTTATATTATTATCCTGATTTTCTAAGTTTATCTCGCATGACTGCGGTAGCAACAAATGTTGACGGGCTGTGCCAAGTGAACACCTGAACTATGATTGATCGGAGTTTAGGAAGGATCTTACAATATCACAGGTCTTCAGAATTACAGACCTTTGAAACATTTTGTGTAACCTTTCGTCCAACATAACTGTTGTAGGTGTGGTGTAAAACTGTTTGGTGTAAGGTGTTTTGCTTCCAGAGTCGTTTTATTTCTATCGTAAGGTCAGTGTATTTAGATATCTTTCCAGCACAGGTGTTTTGGATATTCGTATCGTTGGGAATAGCAATATCTATTAAATAGGTAACTTTGTCTGCCTTTGAAAAACTATATCTGGCCTATTTGCTGGAATAGTCTTGTCTGTATGTATTTCAACGTCCCAGTATAGTTTGTATTCATTGTTTTCGAGTACTGATGTCGGTGTGTAATTGTAATATGGCTCTGTGTTTTCTATTAGCTTGTTTGTTATGGCTAGTGCTTGATGTATGACTTCGGCTGCAGAATTATGTCTAGCTGTGTACTCAGTTCCAGTGAGAGTTTTGCACGCGCTTGTTATGTGGTCTATTGTTTCTTTCTGTTGGTGGCACTTTCTGCAGCTGTCGTCGGTTACGGATGGATCTTTAATTATGTATTTCATGTAGTTCCGTGTCGCAATCACTTGGTCCTGGATAGCAAGCATAAATCCCTCAGTTTCTGGAAAGAGCGGGCCATTCTGCAGCCAGGTATATGACTGTCTTTCATTAATGTGCTCTTGTGTAATGCGGTATCTGTGTTTGCCATGGAGGGCTTTTTGTGACCAGGTGTCTATTTTTTGTTGTTGTGATTCCATGTGATTGTGCGTGTCTGCTGAGTGATCTGGGGAGGATAGGGTGAGTGGAGTATAGTTTTTATCTGCTTTTACTATTGACCTATGCAAGTTTGTCTGTTTGCTTTGGATAAAATCTCTGAGCGTTTTTATTTGTCTTGCTTGAAGTGACTGTATGTCTATAAATCCTCTGCCCCCTTGTTTCCTATCTATGGTAAGCCTTTCCTTGCACGCTTTCGGATGCGACATTCTGTGTTTGGTGAGTTCCGTTCGTATGAGTATGTTGATGTTCTCAATATCAGTGTGCGACCACTTGATGATGCCAAAGGAGTATGTGAGGACCGGTATCGCGAATGTGTTGATGGCTTTTGTAAGATTTCTGGAATTCAATTTTGTTTTTAGCAGTCTAATGAGGCGGTCTCTAAACTCTTGTGTTATTTGAGCCTTGATTCGTGTGCGGTCGATCTTAATGTTCTGATTGATGCCCATGTACAGGGTGACCTAATAAGAAAGGACGCCGGCAATATCTCGGTAACCGTTAATCGTATAACTTCGAGCAAAAATATTATTAGGTAAATCGGCTAAGAGAAATCGCTGGAAATTATTTTCAAGTTCCGCAAGTAGCCGCTAGGGGGCGTGAGAAAAAGCCGTTTTTCTGTTTGACCGTAACAGTTACGCCCCCTAGCGGCTACTTGCGGAACTTGAAAATAATTTCCAGCGATTTCTCTTAGCCGATTTACCTAATATTTTTTTCTCGAAGGTATACGATAAACGGTTACCGAGATATTGCCGGCGCCCATTCTTATTAGGTCACCCTGTACTTGTATGTTTCGTCTTTGTCCATGTTGTTCAGCGTTTGTCTAGTTAACATTTACTGTCCGGGATGGTTCTTCCATTGGCCTTTATTGATGTGGAGCACCTTGCATTTGCTCATTCCGAACTCCATCCTGACATCTGATGTACACACTTCTGTTATTCTTAGTAATTCTCTCAGTTGCACTTCAGTGGCACCATATAGTTTTATATCATCCATGTAGAGAAGATGATTGATCCTGTGTTCATTGACTTTCTGGTGTCTGATGTTGAAACCATAATTTGTGTTGTTAGATGCGTTAGAGAGTGGATTTAAATAAAGGGAGAACCACAGTGAACTAAGAGAATCACCCTGGAAGATACCGCGTCGTATGTGTAGCTCTTCGGTTTGGATATGGCCATCCTGAGTTTTAAGATGTATGTTGGTTCTCCATGTCTCCATGGTTCTTGTAAGGAACTGACGAAGGGTTGGATTAATTTTATATATTTGAAGAGTTTTCGTTAGCCAGCTATGGGGTACAGCACCGACTATAAACCTTAGACCCCTCATCCCATTCATAAATCTACATTTGTAACGTCGGAACATTAAGTATAGGCCAGCGGGCAGGGGGGAAGCAAAAATGGCCGCCGTCTAGGTTTTGACAACCACGACACAGATTCCGACCAGGGGCGTATCACAAAAAGTATAATAAGGCACTTTTAATAATGCTCTGTGGAATAACGATGATGGAATTTAACTACAAAAAAATGGCGTCAAGTAGATTGACTCTGTATTTCTAACACATTTTTGCTGATCAAGTAGATTGACTCTGCACGTCTCACATGTATTCATTTTGAGATTTTAACTTTTTTGCCGATTTTGAATACTTTGAATATTTTGAATAAATTTCATATATTTAAAAATGTGTGCTGTATGTTTTGAAGGGTGGTTTAAGAAGTGATACATACGACATCATATAGAATTTGAGTCAAATTACAGGTAAAGGAAGAGAAAAGGAGAAGAAAAATACAATAAAAACACAGGTAACGGTGTAGGTCACAGTTTTTTTATTTATTTAATACACTTTACAACAAACATCTCTCCTGGGGTGATTACAGGTAAAGGAAGAGAAAAAGAAAAACACAATAAAAACACTTATTAACAGTGTAGGTCACAGTTTTATAAGCTGTTTCTGAACAGGCACTAAAAAAGTGCATAATTTCTTACTGTTTTACAAAGTAATTGCACAATGCCAACATATTGTTGATTGGAGGCAAATTATTAGATATATGAAATATTTCCTTATTTCCACTTCTTAATCTAGACTTCTATATTTTAAAGGTTAACAAAAACAGTCCTAGAACTTAATATAACTGACAATACAGAATATAAAAGAATTGCTTGTCTTTCTCTCCTTGTAGACAGAGTTAAAACTCTCCCACATTGATCTACATGAGGTAAATATATTTTTTAGTATAAAGACATCTCAGCAGCCTTTTCTGTACTTTCTCAGTCTGACTGCAGTTGTTGGTGACCATATATTCGATGCATACTTCAATTTTCGTCTCACAAAGGCGTTATATTATTATAATTATAGGCGTTATATTATTATAATTAGAATCTATATTATTATAATTAGAATCTATAGACATTGCTCATTGCTCAAGCATTATATTTATGTAATATATTATTTCTAACTTTTACTCCAGGTTCTATCTTCTACAGGTCTAATGATACTGAAAACAATGGACATGCATTTCGTAAATTTAGCTTTCCTAGGTTGTATTCGGGCAACAGCGCTCGAATGTTCCGACCAAGGATTTTTGTAAATAGATGTGTCTACCTAGGTTTATAGTCGGTGGGGTACAGAGTCAAAAGCTTTTTTATAATCGATGAAACAGGTATGGAGATTCCTGTGTTCTTTTCTAGTTTGCTCCATGATCACACTATCAATTATTAGTTGTTCTTTGCAACCTTGGCTTTGTTATCTACATCATTTCTGTTCTTCGGTCAGGATGTTGTTTTAAGTAAGGTTTGTTCGATCCTTTTGCCTATTGTTGCGGTGATGATCTTGTACAAGGTGGGGAGACAAGTTATCGGGCGGTAATTGGCAGGGTTCTTGGTGTCTGCGTTTTTTGGTTTTATATATGTTACTCCTTGTGTGAGGAATTTGGGTAGCCTGTTGGGTTGGAGTATGACTTTATTGATTTGGTCTGAGAGCATTTCATATGTTGCACTTAATTGCTTGTACCAGAAATTTTGCACGTTGTCTACGCCCGGGCACATCCATTTGTGGGTGTGTTTTATTGTTTCGGTTATTTCCTGTGGTGTCAGAATTACGTCTCCGTGTTCCGGTGTGTGTTGTTGTTTTTCCCCTTCTTGTCTAATACATGGAGCGTTTTCATTATGGGTTTTGGGCTCTGACCATAAGCTTCCCCAGAAGTCAGTTAGCTCTTGTCTACTTGGAGGTTCTATTGTTGTTATCTGATTATTTGATGTGATCTTTTGGTAAAACTGCTTTTCACTCTTCTGAAAAAGGTTGTTAGCATCTTTTCTGTCGTTGGACTCATTATATCTGCGGAGTCTAGCTGAATAGACTGCAAGTTTCTGTTTAAGCGTGTCGTATATTTCGGATATTGTTTGTTGTGGTGATCTAGATTTGAGTCTATTTATTGTTGTTTGTAGGCGTTTCGAGAGGTTGTTATTGTGGATGTATTGAGTGACGTGTGCGAGATCCTTTCTGATTGTGCTAATTTTATTTTCGATTCTAATTTGCCATTTAGGTTTAGATCTTTTGCTTTTGTGGTCTTTAGATCGTTTTGGAAGTTTTTGGCCGTTAACTATGAGGGTGGATGCTGCAGCAGCATATATAACAGTATGGATGTCTTCTAGGTTACTGTCCTTTGTTAAGAATTGTGGTATTATGTTGGAATTTATTGTCTGTAATATTTGTCGAGTGTTGTTTTTAAAAATCAGTCTAGGCAAGGGATCTCGCAGTGCAGGATTTGTGCCTCACCATTGGTTATATTGTGTGTTCATCACTTGTTCTGTGGATTGTGTGATGGAAGGTGGTGGCGTAACGTTTTGGCTTTCTGTGGCTGTGGCAGGTGAGTTAATAGATGTCTGGTCTGGTGTATCTGGTGTGTGCTCATGTTCTGAATCCACATCTAAGTGTATGCTGCTGTTATTGGTTGTGTCTGGATTTGGAGTTTGGTTATTCCGGGTACGATTATTTTGTCTTTTGATTCGGCTAACGAATCATTTAGTGTGACAGTATTTATTTCGTTGGATACAAGGCTCTTTGTAGCTTGTAGTTCTTGCTGGGTAAGACGGTTGTTTTTTGTTATGACTCGTTTTTGAACAGTTAGTCTTTGTTCGGTTACACCTGTTGAGAGGTGTGGAAGTTGTGCTGTGAACAGCCTGTACAGCTCATGTCTGTAGCCTGTAGAGATGGTTTCAAGTTTTGTGGCTGTATAGTAACAGTGCATTACAGATTTGTTCATCTCAGTAGTCCACTGTAAGCGCTGTCTTGGTTTACCAGCTTTGGTGGTTGCCGTCTGTAGCGGCAAAACATCCGCAGTTGGGTTGTGTGCTATTGGTTGTTGTGTTTGGTTTTGGGGTTCAGGTGAGTTTAATCGACGTACCCTAGACCGTCGTTGGTTGTTTGAAAAACTAACTTTATCCATCGCATTCCCACGAGTAGGGACGATCTAAATGTCGCTCTCCCGGGTGACGCCCATTCCAGGAGAGAAGGGACTTATATTTACTTCGAAGTTGGCCCAAGGTCCAAGGTGCTCCGGAAGATTTTCGACTTTACTGTCGGGTTTTGTGGAAGCTTTCTCCTCACGGGTCGGCCGGTTAAGGCAAGCCCCCCGGTTGCGTATCCCTCACCCCCAGCCACGCCTTGCGGAGGTCGTTGAAGTGTGGGGCGCAATAACGGTGTGTGACAGAAGGACCGGCGCTAAGCTTTCTGTGGCATTTCTCCCGGATTCGCCACATCCCTATCTGACGAAGCCAGGATAGCTTGGGGAAAGAAGCTTTGTGCTTGGTAGGGTATGTAAAACTGCCAAGCCCACAGCTTTCTGAGTCTGCCATCCTTGGTTGAAGTGACTTTTTGATCTCGAGCCCTGCCGGCATGACAACTCCGGGTGGTATTAAAGCCTCCGATGAACCATCAACCGACATAGCTGGCCCATCAAAAGTCACTTTCTAAGACCCCAAACGAGCGTCAACGTTCTAGCACCTGATATGGGTTATTCTTATTATTTAAAAACAAAAAAGTGCAGCCCGGGCTCCGACTCACCGAGCTGCTGTTCCATTACCTAATGACTACTCCTCACACCGTGAGGTGAGCAATCACTGGGTCCGCGAATCGTGCGCCCTAAGTAGACGAAGGGACCCAAGGATGGCTGCCTTCTTCATTCTGGCGGCAATTTTAATTCTGCGGGAGCAATTTCCGTAATGGACTGCTGACACCTCCGCTTGAAGTCGAGTGTGAGGCTGAGCTCCTCGGCTGCTCGTTTCGCTGCGCTAAAAAGAAAGGCTCTTTTACCTGCATTCTCGTGCTCAAGCACAAAGCGGATCAGGGGATCGGTGCTGTTCGCCACATAGCAGGCAGTGGCCAATACTACCCTGTTGTGCAGACGCTCCAAACTCAATAGTCCACGCCCTCCCAGGTGTCACGGGAGGTATATTCGCGGGACAGAGGACTTAGGATGCAGACTTCTCTCCATATTCATCCTTTTGCGGATTTTCGTGTCGATTTCCTTCAGCTCGTTCACTGTCCAGTGTAGTAAAGCACCAAAGGTGTATAATAACAATGGGACCGCAAGCATGTTTGTGGCAGCGACTTTGTTCTTGCCGGACAGTTCTGATGACCAGATCTGCCGGAGTCGGTGCAAATACTCGCGGCGGAGACACTCTTTGACCAATTCTGCCTCTTGGACATGGCGCTGCGCCACTCCAAGGTAGGTATAGGTATGTCCGGCATGCAGTTGTCGCAAGATGCTCCCATCAACGAGCTGTGCCTCATCTCCACTATCTCCGCTTCGTCCTTTCTTAAGATGAACCAATGCACATTTGTCTGTCCCGAACTCCATTCCGATAGCATGACTGTAATCCTGCACCACCCTCAGCGATTGTTGTAGTTCGCGTTGGCCGGAGGCATAAAGTTTTAGGTCATCCATATAAAACAGATGGGTGACCTTGTGCCTCCGGTCATTGGGCGTGCCACAGCTATATCCTTTAGTATTTCTCAGCGCTAGAGGCAAAAGTTAGATGCAAAAGAGCAAGAGACTCAAGGAGTCTCCTTGAAGGACACCTCTTTTGAATGACACCAACTCTGTCTGAACCCGAGTTTCACCTGATATTATAGTGAACCGGGTCTTCCAGAGTGGCATCAGTTGTATGATGCATCCCACTCTCTGATTATCCACCGAAAGACATTCCAACAGCCGCACAATGAGCTCATGATACGTGCTGTCGAATGCCTTGCGATAGTCAATCCAGGCCATAGAAAGGTTTCGCTTGTACTGCACGGAGTCCTGCGTGACACATCGATCAATCAACAGGTTCTCCTTGCAGCCAGCTACTCCTTTCTTTGACCTTCTCTGTTCATACACGTCGAGAAATACAGGATTCACAGCTTGAAGGATACGCATGTACAAGATTCTGGTGAAGAGCTTGTAGCATGCGTTCAGACATGTTATTGGCCTGTAGTTTTTGGGATCAGACAAATCTCCGGTCTTCGGGAGAAGCACGGTTCGACCCTCGAGAAACCAAGCCGGAATTGACTGCTCCTGATATAGCCACGAGTTAAAAACTCTAGCTAAATGCCGGTGGCAACTGGGAAATTTTCCAGGAGCTGCGAAATTCTTTGCGTCTCGTAAGGCGTCAAGAATTTCTTCCGCATTTATCGGATGACGAAGTACATCCAAGTCAGGAGTCCTACAAATAGACTCGAACTGCGCCAAGGCCAGAGTGTCTGCTGAGAGAGGTTTGGGATGTTCGTAAATGTCCCTCCAGAAGGCCTCCACGCGATCAGCAGTTGGAGGCTGCTCTACGGCTGGTGGCGGCTGTTGGAAAAGGCGAGAAGGTCTTTCATAGAACATTCTGTTCTGCTCCAGACCCCTCGCCCGCGCCACCAATGATAGTTTAGCAGCGATTAGCATCCGTATCCTATCAAGACAGTGTTGTTTGACAACAACCAATACCGCTTGACTGAGTGTATGATGGTCGCGCCTCAACCCGTAGGCTATCTGACGCACTCGGCCTCCCAGCCGCTCTATATTCCATCACACACTGGATACGGGATGCTTCCTAGCGAGCCAACTGGATTTTCGCTTCCATTTGGCGCACCCGTCTCTGTGCTCTCTCAACAGGAGAGTCTCTCACTCTCCCCTGTCTAGCTAGCCTCAGAGCCGCAGCGTAAATTTCGCAATTGATGCTCCAAATGTCAGAGGCCTCCGATAGACGTTCACCCACAGTCTCATCCTCTCTCTTCAAATCTGCCAGCTTGAAGGACCTTTCGTTGTTATGCAAGGCCCTTCGGTCTCTGAAGGTGACACAACTTGGTCGATTTCCTTCTCAGCGGGCCTTACCGGCGAACTTTCAGCCTGGTTAACAGGCCTTCCGTCCGCCGAAGGGGCAGGCTGAGCTGGAGCACGAACATATCCCTGCCTCCGCAGGTACGATACATAATCTCGCAAACTCTGAGAGGTAAGCGTGCTATTCTCTGGGTGCATTTCACACCACCTCTCATACATACGGGACATGTATCCCCTACGGCGCGGGCTATTGCTCTCGTAGCAGCTCAGCAGGTCATCCCTGAGCTCCGTCGTCCACCTAAAACGGTCCATGTCATGGCGGGAGTCGTCAACAGGGCAATTCGAAGCACCGCCACCTTGCCCAACGCCGGCTTCCGAAACCGGCTCGGTGTGGGTGCCTTTCTTCCTGGGTGGTCGAACTCGAAGATAGGGCCCGTCAGGTGGTTAGCCTTAGGGCCCGCAACCGACATTTCCGGAGGCAGCAGTCCAAATTGCCTCCTGAGGATGGACCTGTGAAGGTTGCCGGCCATCTTACATCCTTTGGCTTCGGTATACCCTGCGGTGTCGCCACGCACCGGGTAGCCTGCTGATGTTGGGTGGCTTCCTGCGGGTGTCTGGTATCAGCCGCCCCTAACGTGGAGTTATTATTATTATTTTGCATTTCTTATTTTTTCTCGCATGGTTGCGGTAGTAACAAGTATTGACGGGCTATACCAAGTCAACACCTGACCTATTATTATTCTCAATTCAGGAAGGACCGTACAATGCTGCAGGTCTTGAGGATTACAGACTTTTGGAAGGTTTTATGTAACTTTTCATCCAGGCCCAATTGTTGCAGGTGTGGTGTAAATGTATTTGGAGTAAGGCCTGAGACCGACATAATGAGGGGACAATGACAACTTTGTTTTGTTTCCATAGTCGTTTTATTTCTATGATTTACAAAAAACAAAAAAGTGCAGCCAGGGCTCCGAAACGCCGAGCTGCTGTTCCATTATCCAGTGACTACTCCTCACACCGTGAGGTGAGCAATCACTGGGTTCGCGAATCGTGCGCCCTAAGTAGACGAAGGGACCCAAGGATGACTGCCTTCTGCATTCTGGCGGCTAAAATGTGCGCCGCCGCACGGCACACCGGTATTTTGCGCAGTACTGAGAGCAGCGTATTCCTCATTCCACCTAGGGATCCAATGATCATAACCAGCAGACTTACAGTGTAGTTTGGCCAGAACCTGCGAAGTTGTCCGAGCAACTCCTGATATTTAGTCCGCTTTTCGTCCTCCTTAGAGACGATGTTCACCTCGGCAGGTGCCGAAAACTCATTAACGAACATCGTCTTCTGATGTTGGTCGAGAAGGACTATGTCGCGCTTGTTTGCCTGTACAAGCTCGAGCGTGGGGAACGAGTAGTTCCAGTAAATCCGGCATCTCTCGTTCTCCACAACGGACTCTATATCCCCTGGAGCGTATGGCAGCACCGGTGTCTCATCGATGAGTGCCTTAAATGATAGTAGAGCACTCGTAGAGCTGCGTTGTGCCGATGGACGTAAGCCGTCCCAGCGTACGTCTTACACGCCGACAAGAGACGCATAAGCGTCTCTGGCGCCTGTCGGCAAGCTCTACAACGGGTGTCGGGTACATCTACACCCATAACCGTTATACGGTACACCAAGGTGTTGAAGACACCGTCCTGGCAAGCCATTATGAAGCCCTCAGTCTCCGACTTCAACTCACTTGACCTCAGTGGCGCTTCTAGGAAGTTTGTCTGGGGGGGGGGGGTAGTTACTCTATGGATAATGTAGTGAGCGCCGCCAAGGAGACCGGGGGGGGGGGTACAATAAACATCTTGTCAAATGAAGATATAATACGGTAAGAGATGAATATTTATGAAATTAAAATTTTTCAGCCGCAATATACACCTTTGGTGGTATACACTTCTTCTTCTTAGAGTGCCGTCTTCATCATTGAAGGAAGGCAACAATCCCGGCGAATGTCTGTCTATCTTGGGCAGTTCGTAGTAGGGAATGAGCATCCATACCTGTCCAATCTCTTATGTTTTTCAACCAGGAGTATTTCTTCCTACCTATGCCCCGTTTGCCCTCAATCTTCCCTTCCATTATCAACTGTAGGAGTTCATATCGACTTCCGCGCATTATATGGCCCAGGTAAGCTGTTTTTCGTTTTTTAACTATCTGTACCAATTCTCTCTCGCATCGTGCTTGTCTCAACACGTCCTCGTTTGTAACATGCGCTGTCCAGGGTATCTTGAGAAGTCTACGCAGTACCCACATCTCAAAGGCTTCTATTCTGTTGATGGTGTTAACCTTAAGAGTCCATGCTTCACAGCCATACAACAGCACCGAATACACGTAGCACTTTACAAATCGATATCTAAGCTTCAGGTTTAGGGTAGAACTACACAGTAAGGATCGCATAAGGTTAAACGTAGCTCTTGCCTGTTCGATCCGGGATCTAATCTCTACTTCTGGATCTAAGTTGTTAGTAATCCAGGTTCCTAGATATTTGAATTTTTCTTCCACATCTATTCGTTTCCCGTATATACTTATATCCACTGGTGGCTCTGGGGTTTTTGAAATTATAAGTATTTTTGTTTTGGTGGTATTTATTTTAAGACCGTATCGATCACCCACTGCAGTGAGTTGGTTTAGCAATCGTTGCAGGGCTTCTGGACTATCTGCTATTATCGCAGTATCATTGAGGTTGTTAAGCGTTTCACCGTTGATCTTAATCCCATCACTTGTGTCCTTGGTTGCCTCTTCAAAAATAGCTTCTGAGTATAAATTAAATAGCATAGGGGATAAGACACAGCCCTGTCGTACACCTCTCTGTATGGTTGCTGCTTCCGTTGTTGTGTTGTTATATTTTACTACGGCGGTTTGATCCCAATACAAGTTTTTGACGATTGTAATATCATTCTTATCCAGCCCCTTTGCTTCCAATATTTTTAAGAGTTTCACATGATCCACTTTGTCAAACGCCTTTTCATAATCTATGAAGCATATATATACCTTTCTTTGCTGGTCTCTACACTTTTGAAGTAGGACGTTTAAGCCAAACAGTGCCTCTCGAGTTCAAATGCCTTCACGAAATCCAAACTGTGACTGGCTGATATCCTGCTCACATTTCCTGAATATTCTTGAATGAATGATTTTTAAAAAGAGTTTGAGGAGATGGCTCATTAGGCTTATGAGTCTGTATTCCTCGCATCTCCTTGCATTTGATTTTTTTGGAATTGGTATAAATTCAGACTTCAACCATTCCCGGGGGATTACACCGGTGGAATATACCTTGTTAAAAAGATGAACCAGCGTATCTATGTGTTCTTCTTCTAAAAGTTTTATTATTTCTATGTGAATTTGATCTGGTCCAGGAGCTTTCCCAGCTTTGCTGTTCTTTATAGCTTTTATCACTTCCTCCTTGAGTATTTTAGGAGAGCTCTCTAGATCTCTGGTTAATTCGAAATAGCGCGGTTCTATGCTTTTATACAGTTATTTATAAATAACTGTTCTATGTAGGATTTCCAGTGTCTTTTGATGTCCTCAACTTCTATGACTGTCTTGTTGTTTTCGTCAAGTAGGGCATACGTGTTAGTTTTTTTGTTTCTTCCTACCACTTCCTTTACTTTCTTGTGTACAGCGAAATGATCATTCCTTTTTTCCAGCAGCTCAACTTCCTCACATCTTTCATTCATCCATTGTTCTTTGGCCCGTCTGACTTTCCTCTGGATCTCCCTATTGACCTCTCTATATTTCCGTGAATTTTTGTTTTTGTGTCTTCTTCTTTCCTCCATTAATTGCAGTATTTCGTCTGTCATCCAGCTTTTCCCTTTTCTTCTTTCCTTAGTTCCAATTTCCTCTCTTTCTATGCTACTCAATATGTTTTGTATTTCATTCCATTGTTCTTGTGTATCATTCATGCTGATGTTAGTTATTTGAGAAAATTCCCTGTTTACCCGCTGTCTCACTCTTTCAAGTATTGCTGGGTTCTTTAAGTTCTGAATATCAACAGAAGTGGCGGAGGGCTTTTGAAGTCTTTTAAGTTTTACATGTAGGTTACCAATTAACGGGTTATGGTCGCTGTTTATATCAGCCCCGGGGTATGCTTTGACTCCCTGTATACCGTTTCTGTACCTGTGATTTATTAGAATAAAGTCTATCTGGTTCCGGACTGTATTATTTTCATTGTGTTGGGGTGATTGCCATGTGTATAGTCTTCGAGAGGGTAACTGAAACCAGGTATTGGCAATTGCCAAATTTTCCTCTTGACAAAATTGCACTAATATATCTCCTCGTGTATTTCGTTCTCCTAAACCGTACTTTCCGACAACATTCTCCACCTCTCCTTTTCCTATCTTGGCATTGAAATCGCCCATGATTATTATTACTTCAGACGGCTTAGTATGTCTTAGTAGTTTTTTATGTCATTATAGAAGTTTCTGATATCCATGTCAGTCTTATCGGCTGTTGGCGCATATACCTGTATTAAGTTAATGTCTACAGGGTGCGATTTTAGTTTAATAAGCATTGCCCTGTCAGAGTGTGGAACAAATGTAACTACCGATTTATCGATACTTTGTGATAGGATGACAGCAACTCCATTGCAGTGTTGTTGGAGATCATTACCTGAGTAGTACACTGTGTATGAGTTTGACTGGATCCTACCACTGTTTGGCCATCTCACCTCGCTGACACCGAGAATGTCCACCTTCAATCTCTTCATTTCCTTGATTGCATTATCAAGTTTACCTGCCATGTACAGACTTCTCACATTCCAGGTTCCGATTCTTATTCTTGCTTTAGTCTTATTCTCCACTTTCGGGTGAGTCCTCCTCGCGGGTATTCTTCGCACCCCTTGGCTACCTAAAGCCTGCCGCGGACTAGGGGCCATTTCTTTATTTGTACTCGCCATGATTGTTTGTCTTGGGAATGAAAATTAGTGTAGTAGTTTCCCCTTGCTTTCTACACCGCTGTACAAACGCCGTTGTTGTGGTTACCACTGCGCCGTTTGCTGTCTGAGATACGGCCTTGCAGATCCATATGGATTGGTGCCCGTATTCAGTTTTGAGATAGCCAGCTGCCGCCACTCAGTGCTAGTTTTGGTCCGCCCTGGGTATTTGATTTCCCCAGTACCACCCATATCTGGGAGGCATCCCCCTATCCGCCACCTGGGGAGGCGCCCGATGGGGGACTAGCAACCCCACACGGAGCTATACACTTGTAACAAGTTTATTATAGACTCTATCAGGGTAAGGGTTCTTACGTTGTTGGTCAAAGGGAAAGTGAATAAAAAACACTAATCATAACCATGAAAATCTATTGCTACGTACAAACAAAACCCGACATTAATTAACACGCAAGTAGTTAAATGTCCCCAGGATAACCCCTACTTTAAACGCCGTTCACACACAACGATTATAGTTCAATTCTACAGTACCTTAACCGTTTTTCCAGCCACCGTTCTGCCAATACCTCGTACCTATGTGTCTTGTTAGCTGCACTGATAGTATCTCTAGTCCTAGAGATACTCCTTAAGACTTTGAAGCTTACGATGGAATCGGCTTGCCTGAATACCAGCTGATGAGGCCGATGCCGTTCTCGCTAACGGCTGCTGAACTGCTAGCATACGTCTGACCCTCGCAGTGGCCAGCTAACGTCTGTCTGTTTTCCCGGCCTCCGTTCTCCCCGCATCCCTCGTTTGATCTTTGTTTTATCTTCGCCACCCGCGCTATGGTGCTAGACGGGTCTGGACTCGCAGTACGTCTGGCGGACAGTGGCGTAACGCCATAGGTAGGCTAACGGTAGGTAGGTACTATACACAACACAACCAGCCACACGCGATCTTCACGGAATACCTACTACACACTGGAAAGTGAACGAGCTGAAGGAAATCCACATGAAGACCCGCAAAAGGATGAATATGGAGAGAAGTGCATTCTAAGTCCTCTGTCCTGCGAATATACCTCCCGCGACACGTGGGAAGGCGTGGACTATCGAGCTTGGAGCGTCTGCACAACAGGGTAGTATTGGCCACTGCCTGCTATATGTAACGAACAGCACCGATCCCCTTATCCGCTTTATGCGAGAGCACGACAATGCGGGTAAAGGAGCATTTCTTTTTAGCGTAGCGAAATGAGCAGCCGAGGAGCTCAGCCTCACACTCGACTTCAAGCGGAGGTGTCAGCAGTCTATTACGGAACTTGCTCCCGCAGAATTAAAATCCCACATTAAAACTGCCGAAGTCGACTTCCTCTTAAGACTTCATAAAGATAAGCCAATGCATGGAATCTTCTACAAACATCTAGAAGAGCATGGCTTGTCTGAGCAGTTAACCTTCCCTTTCCTAAGGTCAAGCAAGGGCGCTTCCAAGGGGGGGGTAGAGGGGGTTATTACCCCCCCCCCCAGAACTCTGAACAAAACTGACCAATTAAAAATAAGATGCAATAAGATGCATTGAAATTTAACTGTTTATGTTTATTGCTTTAAATATATTTTTCTGTTTACATTATTTATAATAAGTCTGGGTTTATTATATGTGTTTTGTTTTGTTAATTTTCCTTATAATAACAAAATGGAAAATACATGTGTAATGTTTAATTTGATCTTTATAATAACAATGGGACCGCAAGCATGTTTGTGGCAGCGATTTTGTTCTTGCCGGACAGTTCTGATGACCAGATCTGCCGGAGTCGGTGCAAATACTTGCGGCGGAGACACTCTTTGACCAATTCTGTCTCTTGGATGTGATGCTGCGCTTATTATTATTATTTTGCATTTCTTATTTTATTTATTTATTATTATTTGAATTTCTTATTTTTTCTCGCATGATTGCGGTAGTAACAAGTATTGACGGACTGTGCCAAGTCAACACATGACCTATTATTATTCTGAATTCAGAAAGGACCGTACAATGCTGCAGGTCTTGATTACAGACTTTTGGAAGGTTTTATGTAACTTTTCATCCAGGCCCAATTGTTGCAGGTGTGGGTAAATGTATTTAGAGTAAGGCCTGAGACCGACATAATGAGGGGGACAATGACAACTTTGTTTTGTTTCCATAGTCGTTTTATTTCTATGGCGAGATCGGTGTATTTAGATACGTTACCAGCGTACGTGTTTTGGATGTTCGTTTCATTGGGAATAGCAATATCTATTAAGTAGGTAACTTTGTCTGCCTTTGTCTGAAATACTATATCTGGTCTGTTTGCGTTGATGGTTTTGTCTGTGTGTATTTCAACGTCCCAGTATAGTTTGTAGTGATCGTTATCGAGTACTGATGTTGGTGTATACTTGTAATGTGGATCTGAGCTGTCGATTAGTTTGTTTTTGTGGCTAATTCTTGATGTATGATTTTGGCTGCCGAGTTATTATTATTATTATTTATCAACAAGAGTTGAGCACTAAATGCTATAAACTCTAACAGCAACAAAAGGTAAATATTATAAACTAAAAACTAAAAAAACCTAATCCTAACGGTTAACAATGATACAGAAAAAAGTAAAATATATTTATGCAAAGTCAGGAATGTACAGAGCACCAATTGTCATATCTGTTTTTAAAACTATTGACAGAGGGACTGTTCACTACATCAGCTGCAGCTGGTTCCATTGATCAAATACCCTGTTGCTTAAAAAGTGTTGTCTGGTGGAAGTTTTAAATGGTTCTTTCTTGAGCTTGAAGTTGTGACCTCTCAAGTTGTTTGTATTGAGACGAAATAAACTACACTATATTTGAAAATGATTGATACTAACATTTTATGGCATAGGTGCTAATTAGGTAAAATACAGGATCGCTCAAAGCAGAAAAAATGTAAATATTTAAACTTTCTCATTTTAGTTTTTCACAAGACTTTAGGAGGACCACTCTTGACATACCTCGAATACAATACATCATAAATGCAAATTAGGAATCCTTAGCAGATTAAGCAACAATTGTAGGCTTCAGTAGCGTAGAACATGAATTTAATTTATGATAAAAATGTTATATTACATATTAAGTTAGGGCATTGTCTTAACATGTCATATTGAAAATATTTTAGGTACTAATAAATGTCACGTAATTAAAATTTACAGATTTTTAGAAACTAATCTTTTAAATAATCCCATATTACGTCATTTAAAATAGTTTAACTACACAATGGCAACTTTATGGTACAGTAATTAATATAAATACTGATACTGATATAGAAATACTTTAAGTATGTAACTTAAATAACAACGTCATTATCGTCCGGTAAGAAAGCATCATCGTCAGATTCCTCAAGACAAGACAAATCTTCTATAAATGCTTGTCGAGCATTTGTAATTCGCTTATCTTGCCAAACTTTGTTACAAAATGACCTTCATTGATCCATGTTTCGTCTAAATAAAAAAACCTGCTCTTCTCAGTTTTCGGATTTCTCTTAAATACTGCCTCCTCCAACAAATAATGTCTTCTTTTTCTATGAGAGCGGATTTTCTGTCCTGTTTCGCATAAACGAAATCCAGTTCATGTAAAACTTTCCATAATTTGTCTCTTTTTAAGTTTGGCAAGCTCTGGTCTTCATTAATTTCTACTAAACCTTTGTCCAAAGTAGGTATTATTTTTTGAAAATAAAATGAGTGCACTTTTTTCGTATCATTTGTTTGTCACTATCGTCTAGTTGTATGGGTTTTCTCCCTGTTGACTTTTTCGGTGGTACGGTAACACCTAATTAATATCACTACTAACAATTCTGGGTGTTACACTATACCGACCGCAACGTAAATTTTAACTAAAATTAAACAGGGAATCTGCATACAGGTCTTCGAAAAGTACCTGCGTCATACTTTGCGGAAATACCTAATTACCTGCTCAAACTTACATTTAACAGAGCAGGTTTAGTATTTTAGGGGTCCTATATATGGTTTACATTTTCTAGAAATCAAAAATACATCTTTAGACAGATATAAGCATCGAATTTTATTAAGTATATCCATCTCTTCGTTATATTTAAGTAAATTATAGTTTTACCAAGTTGAAAATATGTATTATATATAATAATACTTATATAAGTATAGGTAAATTCACAATATTTCATGTTAGAAATTCTCCGTCATGTTTTCAGGTGCTACCTGCTATGCAATAATTTTTAGCTATCAAGAATTTTCAAATATACTATAGATAGGTCAACACCAAAAAGGCCATGCAGGACTCGGTAGGTAATAATTAAATCACCGCGGGTGCGCCTCTCACCAAAGGGCTGAAGATTGAACATGTGTAACCGGTCTTCGTATGCTGGACGTCTCGCGCCATACAGAAGTCTGGTGCTACGACGCTGAAGAGACTCAAGAAGGTCACGATCTCTTTGGAGGACAGGATACCAAACGGGACCGGCGAATTCAATGATTGGACGAACATAAGTTTTGTAAAGGAAGGACGCCACAGTGGGGTCACAACCATGAAAAGATTTCTCAAGTAAGTATAAAAGTCTCTTCGCTTTGGAACGGATACGATGTATGTGCTCGGACCAGGATAAAGAATTAGACATAATTACACCTAAATCACAATGGTCAGTTGAACTGGGAAGAATTTGACCATCAATAACGTAATCATGCGTGGGATTGAATCGGCCCATATGCAACACACAACATTTCGATGAATTTAAAGGAACAGAACAGTCCTTAGACCAAGTAACTAGTTTTTCAATGTCGGCTTGGATGATGTGAGCATTATAGAGCGGGGTGTTATATATTTTTGTATCATCGGCATAAGAGAACATGTAGATTGTAAAGAATTGGGTAGATCACTGCTATATAAGAGAAATAAAATAGGGCCCAAAACGGATCATAGGGTACGCCACTTAGAACCTGCCTAGGAGTCGACAAGGAATCGGAAGCCCTCACTACGAATTCTCTGTTAAGAAGAAAAGCCCTTATCCATGAAAGTAGGTTACCTCTAATGCCTAGGTGGTCTAATTTAAAAAGGAGCTTCTCGTGGGGAACCTTGTCAAAAGCTCTAGTCAATATAAACAACGTCAGTTGGTATTCCATCATCAGAGAGCTTGGTCCAATCGTTGACACAGTTAAGCAGGTTCGTAATGATAGAGCGTCCAGAAAGGAAACCATGCTGATTGCTGTTGAATATATTATTTGATAAAGAAAAGTGAAGCAATTTACTCGTAATAATCTTTTCAGCTAACTTGGCAACTAAGGGTGTCGGGCTATTGGGACGGTAGTTTTTGGCGTCATGTTTATCCCCCTTTTTGTAGATGGGAGTAACCACTGCTTGCTTCCATCATGAAGGGAGACAACAAAGACTTTGAAAAGATGATGTCAATACAAGTTGTGTCTGCAATAAATATGTACTTTTCAAAGCATTCTGTAAATCAATAACATCGAGCCAGAGACATCTTGCCAGGTTCCTGAACAGCGACTGACTACGGACATTTTTTGAGAGGAATGCCACCCTTCCTGGAATCCTTCTCCGGGGACCTTTTGATGGACTACCTCTAACTTCAGCGTGGACCTTTTTATTTCTTGGAAGCCTTCAACTCTGCGAGGATCTTTTTCTAGTTCCGGCGAGGATTTTTTCTTCAGAATTACGTATTTTCTTCAAGAACTTCAGATGCCATTTCTTATGAGCCCATTCATCATTCTGCCTGGAATCAGTGCTTATTCTCATAAGTTTTTTATGTTAAAATCAGTGGCAGCTCGTGGTCATTGAAGACGGGGGTTCACTCGCTACCCCTGAACCACGACTAAATTTTCTTTAAGCATTGACATATCTTTTGGATTTAAAAGCATTTTCATTCAAAACATATTTAGATCTGAAATGAAATAAAAACTTTTACTATTTTTCATTACGTTTAATGATTTACACATTATATAAACCCATCCTTCTGTTCGTATTTGAAACAAATTTGTCAATAACAGCTTCATTAAAGTTTGAAATTCCATCTAAATTTTTTGCTCTAATAACTAGAGCTAAAATTGTTTCGTAAATACTCCACCGTAAAACGTTCATATTCAACTAGGTATATACCAATTCGAATAGATATTACAACGTCAAACCCTGCACGGCACTGAGATTACTTGATGGAGCAATGGAGCATAAGAAAGGTGTGCGCCTCAACCTATTAAAATTTGCGATACCCTCTTTCCCCGCTGGTAGGACTACATACCTATTTATAGAATATGGGTAAGTCGGCTCTAGTCAAGTCACACTGCCAACGACTGCCAGACCACTCTAATTGCCATTAGCGTACAACAAAATATTAGGGAGGTTCAAGCATGACAAAAAATATTGATTTTTTCATTTTTAAAAGTTTTTGGGGGTGCACGGGCTCATGTGCTCTCATGGACGAGCCGCCTCTGGTTAACATATTCATTCTTAAAAAAATAAGTTTAATAACTTTTTTTGAACCAACCTTCTGTATTTCATTTCTCAACCACAACTGACACCCCATCACTTACAACCTGATTTGCATCAACAGCACTGTTTCAGCTTCGTAGAAGGTTATAATTAATAATAATGTACGTTGTTAATGTACGCTAAATTCCAGTAGTACTCCGTACCACAAGATAAATACAGGATTTGAATACGAATTTCTTTTAATTTCCAAATTACTGATCACAAAAGTAATGAAAGTGAAAGCTCAACGCCCAATTACCTATTTTCTTCAGTGCATGGACAAGACGTCAAGGGACGATCTGATGGGTGTCAGGCAGTGAACCTCTCTAATAATGTTAGGGAAAAACACTTGTTGGTGACCTAATTGCTCTTAGAGGGTGCGGTATCAAGGTCTTCAGCTGTTTCGGTAACGAATTGCATGTCGTTTAACAGGAAAAATAATAATGCTAAACAATAAACAGTCCTCGTATCATTGGGGCTTCCATTTTATTTGAAATTAAAAAGTGGCGAAATACTTTTTATTTAATTTTTCCAAGTTCATTGTAATTTTTTGACTTTGAAAGTAGCGAGGAACCGCATTTTTTCGTATCATACTGTCAGGCAAAACTATTATTTTTAAAACAAGTGGAAAATCTCGTAAATCTCTTAATAAATAATCAAGATTGGATTGGATTGGAATTACAACTGCGTCAAGTCATGTAATCCTGATCCGATAAACTGTTGGTTCTTGGGCTGTTCGGTCGGCGTCGTCACGCTCCGCCGCCTTGGCCCAAGAACCAATAACAGTTCATTAGTAAAGATAATTTTATTTGTATTTCGATATGTTAGTTTATCGACATGACCCTGGGGCACATACAAAAACATGTTGCATATCGTTACAAAAAAGCACACAAAAGACACGATCATTATTTTCCTAGCTCCAAATATTCTATGCCGCTTTTACGACGGATAAAGTATATAGGCTTGTATAAGAGTGACTTTAACTTATATTATTTACATTTTCACAAATTCACAAGTATACTAATAGATTTCAGATTTGACTCGGCTAAGAGTAATTTGTTAAATTGAAATTGAGATCTGCTTGTATAGTATATTACAGTAAGTTCAGCTTAAAACAAAATCTGCTACCGTCTACGCTCTCCTTTCACTGTCTTCCGCTTTTCTTTCTTTTCTTCTTTTAGCTGCTTTTGTTTTTCTCTGAAATAGTAAACACAGTTATGTCTTACGTCCAATGTCAATGTATTGCATACAACAATACAAACTTTTAATTTCTTTAGTCAAAAGGAATCTCTTGTCGCGGGTTCTTTGTAATATAATCTTGGTCTTGACTAATGTAATTCGGGAGTCTAATCGTATTGTTTCAATGTCTAAAAAGCTAAAATCGCATTGCGATTGTAGATCTTTGAGGTCTCAAAAAGTTAATTGATAATTGAGGTTTTGAATTAAGAAAAAAGTACTTTTTTGTGATAAATGGAAAGATCATATATAAGTTTTATAACAAAACTGTTTTTGTTTTCGAGTACCGAAAACACGCCGACGGCTCCCGAACCCGTGTGACGTCACCATGGCGGTAAGGATGCTCCTTTGGCCAACGACGTCCTACTCCGATACTATATTCTAGATTCCCAGACAATCGCGAAGATACGTACTGCTAAACTGGTAACTAGTGTATATTTGTTGCAGCACAGTCGATGAATGAACTTTGCAGCTCGAGACGAAGTCTACGATTGAAATAAATATGTTTTTGAATGTTTGATGTTGAAGTCAGATTACAGATTCCAGTCTTTGGATCGAAACCCAGGCCTTCCAACCTTTTTTTTTCATCAAAAAACTTATTGATGTGCTTTTTGCACTTGTTATGCACATTTTTTCTACGATCAACATAAATATGTGTTTGAATCAAATTTTGTTGGACGGATTACTTGCACTGCACAGTGCAAAAACTAAGTACAGGAGGCGGTGGACAATTCAAAAAATTAGTGGAAATGAGGTTTGTCCGTCAATATCAATCGCCATTAATTTTTTTTTTAATGTAATAGTTGGTTAATAAAACAAAACCCCTTCATCCATTCAATTCACTCATTTTTAAGTTTTTTAATGTAAAAAAGTAACTCAAACTCGTAATCACATTCTGTTTATCACTTGGTATTATTATTTATTTAACTTTGGGCAATGAAGCTTAACAATATTAAATTTTCATAAAAATTTAACAAGCACTGTGCAAGTATGCAGTGCAAGTAATATGTCTAACAAAATTTGATTCAAACACATATTTATGTTGATCGTAGAAAAAGTGTGCGTAACAAGTGCAAAAAGCACATAAATGAATTTAAAAAAAAAAGTTGGAAGCCCTGGGTTTCGACCCAAAGACCCCATATTTGATTAGGTACTTACTGGAATCTGTAATCTGACTTCAACTTCCAACATTCAAAAACATATTTATTTCAATCGTAGACTTCGTCTCGAGCTGCAAACTTCATTTATCGACTGTGTTGCAACAAATATACACTAGTTACCAGTTTAGCAGTACGTATTTTCGCGATTGGCTGGGAATCTAGAATCTAGTATCGGAGTAAGACGTCGTTGGTCAAAGGAGCATCCTTACCACCATGGTGATGTCACACGGGTTCGGGAGCCGTCGGCGTGTTTTCGGTACTCGATTCATTCATTTTTATTTTGATATAACTTTTGAATTATTGCAAAAAAAAAGAAAACAGAAACAGTTTTGTTATAAAACTTATGTATGATCTTTCCATTTATGACAAAAAAAAATTATTCAAAACCTCAATTACTTTATTTCCCATCAGTACAAATGAATACCAACGCTAACAAAATATACAGGACAATAAATATCAAGGGTGAGTTTTACACGAAGTGTCCTTCCACAAAGCTAGCACCAAATATATATTTTTGTGGTGAAAAGATAACCTACAACTAACCTTAAATCTAAACTACGACTAGGATTTCTAAGTTGGGTCATCTAGAGTTATGAGTCTATTAATAAATCCTCAATTGAAGTTGTTTTAAACTTATTCGGGTCATGGCTTTTAGGCATATGTGGCAAAGCATTGTATAGAGCATAGATATTGCATTTAAAACGTCTTTCGAAAAAAGTTGATCGGTGAAGTGGGGCTGTAATTAAATGTTTATTTCTTATATTAACATTACGAACATCAGTGCGAAATGAGAGGTATGGAGGATTCTTGAAAACTAAAATTTTGTGAAATAGACAAAGTGCGTTTATCTTGAATCTTTTAACCATGCACACCATTTCAGATCTATTAAGTATGTGTCATATTTTCTGATTCCAAATATGCATTGGTCAGGCGCTTAATGAAGTATCTGCGTATGCATTGTGAACTTTTAAATATCAAAACCCTCTAACTCCACTTTTTGTCCTAATTTACCTTTCGCATGTCCCCGGTAGTTAATTTTTATTAGAGTCGAAAAATAAATGTATTTGGAAGCAAATTCCCCTAAATACCCTTCTAAAAGTATACGGAATATAGCAGTTAATTTCAAAACCAAGTCCATTAGAGTAGTGAAATCAGAACAAACTATCTCCACCTCAGCCAATGCCGTTGAAGTAATCCGCGCATGCGTGGCTGAGAGCTGTCTAAAACAGTGTTTACTGTACTGCTGCTCCTCAACGTATTTCGATGGTTTTTCTAGACGTCTGCTGCTTTTAGTCTGTATAAAAAAATGAAGTCAAGTTGATTGACTCAGTACTTCCCACACATTACGCTGATACCAGTTTATTATTTTCCCATAGCATGAAGCCTTAGTCTGAGATCCCTTGCAACCAAATAATCGCCAGCTCCCCCCCCCCCCCCCTAAAATTGTCTTATGCCGCTAGGTCTTTCCTTCACAGGTCGATGGGCAGCCTATTATCGACACTACAAACTTCTCAGTTTTACAACCCCACACCCCCAAACTAACTCACTTTCATCCCCACCCAAAAAACTGGTAGAAAATAATCAGGAACCCCTAAAACATCTAAAAACCGAATTTGAGTTCTTTTCATACTTTTCGTTCTTTGATGATTGCTACGCTGTCATTGACACGATTTTTAACAAACATACGCGTTTTCCATTCTCACCACGGTAACAATATAATGTGTCAAAATTTCATTAGAATCATTTTAAAAGTGTCCACGTTACAAAACGATTTAAACCAATAAATTCTCGTATGTATACAGAAAACTCTAAGTCCCCCCCCCCCCCTAAGTAGGGAAACGAATCTTGTCCATGAAGTGAGAAACGCACTTCATGAATTCCGAAACGAGCAATGAGCGACTTTCTGGCGGGAATGCTTGACTCAAGTGTTCCTCTTTGGAAAGTAGCAAAATGACTCAGAAATGGCAAACGGGAACAACTTCCACATATCCATGGTCCTGGGGATATTGTCTTCACGACTGACGAAAAGGTGGAGGTTTTTGCTGATGCCATGGAAAATCAGTTCTCACCCAACTATGATCTGGATAATAACCTCGACGAGGAGCGACAAATTGTAAGATCCGTCAGGAGATATTTTAGGGCCAATGGCGTCAGTGGCGATGATGCTTCTATTTGTGATTCCTCTTCTGAAGATTTTTCTTCGGAAGATTCTTCTTCAGAAGCTCTACATAGGACACCCGAGGAATCACAAGTGATTCCTTATTGCACACCTGCAGAGCTTCAGGGTCATATTAACGACCTCAAGGTGCGTAAAGCACCTGGAGAGGACCAGATCACAAATAAGGCGTTGAAGTTACTTTCGTCAAAGGCTTTGACACATCTGGTGGCAATAATTAACGCAATTCTCAGAACTCAGTGCTTTCCAAAGGCGTGGAAGGTTGCTGATGTCATCATGATTCCGAAGAAGGTGGGTTCGATTTTTCCGCAGGATTACCGTCCCATTAGACTGCTGTCTGCGCCGTCTGAGCTTGCCGAAAAGGTGATTAAACGTCACCTCGAGAATTGCTCGTCAGATCACAACATGATTCCTGACGTTCAATTTGGGTTTCGCTCTGAGCATAGCACGGAGTTGCAGGCAGTCAGGCTGGTGGAGCGTATAACTAGCGAATGCACCCAAGACAAAAGTAGTGGCATCTTGTTTCTAGATGTATCAAAGGCTTTTGAGAAGGTGTGGCACGAGGGCCTCCTCTATAAATTAATTCGAAAGGGCTTTCCATTTTGGCTTCTAAAACTTTTAAAATCCTTTCTCGAAGGAAGGAAATTTAGAATCAAAATTAACAACACCTTTTCGACATTACGGCCTATGAAGGCCGGAGTTCCTCAGGGTTCGGTCCTTGGGCCAATCGTTTATTCACTTTTTATACACGATGTCCCTTGCCCCCGCAACTGTGAAGTCTATCTCTACGCTGACGACACTGCAATTGTAGCTCAGTCGCGGACTGGAAATCTAGTTCGCGATGAGTTGCAGCTCGCGGTGGATGAAGTGTTAGAGTGGGCGGATCGGTGGCTCATCAAAATTAATCATTCGAAAACGCAGGCTATATATTATACCAAAAAACGTTGTGGTGCCCCGTTAGAGGTCTCAGTGAACGGTGCTAGGATTCCATGGGAAAATTCTGCCAAGTACCTAGGAATTACCCTCGACAAGGGCATGACTTGGCAGAAACACACTCAAGCGTTAAAAACAAAATTCGAAATTACGTTTCGTCAACTCTACCCTATGTTATGTAGAACTTCAAAATTGAGTTTGGTAAATAAAATTCGACTTTACAAGATGATTATTAGACCAGGAATTACCTACGCATGTGCGGCTTGGTGTTTTCTTGCCAAAACGCACATGCGAAACCTGCAGGTTCTGCAGAGCAGGGCACTGCGTACAATTACCAACGCCCCATGGTATGTGTCCAATTATACCCTTCACAGGGACCTTGACATCCCTTACTTGAGAGATTAAATTAAACAACAGGCGCAACGAGGTTATAGTCAAGCGGAATCGCACAGCAACCCTCTGTTGCGCGAGTCAGTGGACTACACAGTCGAGCAAGTTCGCAAGCACACAAGGCCGCGGCTCGCAAACAACTAAATTTTTGCCCTTTTAGATACCGAACCTCAAAATTAACCCTTTTGGTTAAACCCAAAAATTACCGAACTCAAATCGACGATGTCAAGCTATACCCTCCAACCGACACACTTCCTCCTCTTTGCTCTTCTCCTTCCTTCCTCTCTTTTTCTTCCCTTACTTCTCTATGGCTTTGTCTGGTCCCTGGGTAACCAGACCTGACCGATCGACCGACACGACTGCAACTAAGAGCAAAGGTCCTCCGGACCGCTCTGACTAACAATGACGAATAGTAGATATTCGACCGACAGCGCTTGACACTGCTTGACAGGTGATAGAACTCACATTATTATGGACATTGAGATAGGAACTTGAAGCTTTAATATAATTTTCAAGATACAGGGTGTCAAAGATCTAAAATTACGTATCAGGGGGTATTTTAAGGCGAGAAATCCAAATTCAACCACAATTTTGCCAACATGAATAAAGGGCGCCACCTACGACACATTGAACTTTTTTAAATTAACAAGGCTTTTTTCCTGTTTGGTGCATGAACGCCAATATTAAAAATATCGTTTCCTCAATATGTGTCACGTAAAAAAGGGGTACTTTGTTTAAGTCCCTACAGGTTTCCGAGATAACTTTTATTGAAGTATTTGAAAAATGTGACCGAACGAATTATCGGCATCCTCGCATGAATTAATATTAGGTAGCTCAAAAAACATCTTTCAAATATATCTAGTTTTTAAAATAGATGGTGTTGAAGTTTAAGAATACTTCGTAAATGGTATGTAAAAGTATGAGCCTAAGCCTAACATTCACTCGTGCAGAAATACCGATAATTTTTTTGATCACAATTTGCAGTTAATCAAGTCGCATTGTAAACTTCAATTAAGGTTATCTCGAAAACGGTTACCTCTAGGGACTCAAACAAATTATACTTTTTTCACTTAAAATATATTGGAGAAACGATTTTTTTGATGCCCACATTGATGCACCAAACCGGGAAAAAGTTTTGATAATCTGAATGATGTCAATGTACCGTAAGTGGCACCCTCTATTAATGATAGCAAAACTGTGGTTGAATTTTGATATCTCGCCTTCGCCCAACCCCCCCCCCCCCCCCCCCGCTACGTAGTTTTAGATCGTTGTGCCATTTTATTGCGAAATAATGGAGAAAAAACCAAAATAAGAGTAAGACTTTGAAATTAAGCATTTTAAGCCTTCATGTTCCGATTTCATTGTTCATAAAAATGTGAGGTCATCACTTGTCAAGCATTGTCATTCGATTATCGGGACACCCTGTATGAGCTTTTCTATTTGAATTCGAGTCATAAATATGCCCTTGAAATTACGGTGTATCTTTAATTAACACTCTGTATACGTATTCGTCATTATTTTTTAAACATTAACATCTAACCTGTATTTTTGACAGTAACGTCATCCATGACAACAATAACAAACAAATCACTGACACTATACAGTATGTTACACCCTTCGTAGTCATTAAGTTTTCCCACATTTTTCTAAATTTTCTGATATTGTGTATAATTTTCCTCAGCTTTCTTACCGTAAGAACCTTCTACGAAGTAACATAAAACTTATTAAAAAAAAGATGGATGAAATTGGTAAAGGCGTTCTCACGTGATGCCGTGACCAACGAAAAAGGGATTTATTATATAGAGAAAGATTAAACAGCTACAGTGATACGTAATGGATGGAATTTTTTTATTCAGGAAACAGGAAACCTTGTCATATGTCAAACATTAGTTTTTGCCACGCCCCCATCATCTGTCAACTGTCCCTTGTGGGCGACGTTGCCTAAATTATTATATTACGTCATCATCATAGTCACAATGTCTTAACAGACATGTTGTGAACTCGTAAAATGCATTAAGTTGGAGAGTAGAGTATTGCAGACACGAATACTATCAATAGTTTCGAGCACTGTAGCTCGCCGTCGTTCGCGATTTACTGTCAGTTTAGTGGCGCTCTTGATACTCATATCCAGCAACTGTTTCGTCGTATCCACCCAGCGTGTAGGGGGACGGCCACGGCGCCGCCCATTCGGGGCATGACCCTGAACTACAAGTTTCTCCATATTATCGCTCCTGTGTATATGTCCGAAGAATGTAAGCATTCTCGTCGACACAATGGAGGATAGTCTCTTTGGATTACCGACCTCATCCAGTATGGAAACGTTAGTTCGATGGGCGGTATAAGGAACTCTCAGCATTCTCCTCCATGTCCACATTTCAAAAGCATCTATGCGAGCTCGATCTGCCTTTTTAACAGTCCAAGTTTCCGAGGCATACAAAAATATGGAGAACACAAGAGACTGAACCAGCGACATTTTTGTAGCTTTAGTGATATTATGGTCACGCCATATTTTAGTAAGCTTTGTCATGGCCACACGTGCCTGTTGAATACGCCGTCCAATCTCCTTTTCACAGCTACCCGAATTGTCGATCAAAGAACCCAGGTATACAAAACTTTGAACTACTTCACAACGGCCTATTGACTTTATTTCTCGATGATTATCATGCTCTCTATCTACGATCATAACCTTGGTCTTATTGTAGTTAATACCAAGACCATACGCTGCGCTATGTTGTTCTAAGATGTTTAATAGAGCTACTAGTTCTTCCTGAGAACCTGCAATAAGGGTTGTTTCGTCAGCAAATCTTAAGTTGGATGTTTTACTTCCGCCAATAGTTACACCGCCATTCCAGTTGTCTAATACCTGTCTCATCACAAATGCAGAGTAAATATTAAACAACATCGGAGATAATACACATCTCTGACGAACTCCTTTTCCGGTTGCAGTTTGACTAGACAGGTTACCATCAATTCTTACACGAGCCGAATTAGACTCGTAGAGTTGCTGTATGAGAAACACTAGATGATGAGGAACTCCCATAAAGATGAGGATTTACACTCAGTTTAAGCCACTTTACGTTATCAAACGCCATAGAATAGTCCAAAAAGCAGATAAAAACTGGAAAATAATGCTCTCTGGCTTTTTCAATAATTTGTCTTAAGTTTAAGATCTGTTCACGCGTACCGCGTCCTTTCACGAAACCTGCCTGCGCCTGAGAAATTTGCCAGCCAATAAACCCCTCCAAACGAGATTGTAAAATATATAGTAGAACCTTACTTGCATGAGAGATTAACGGAGGTAGGCGATAATTGTCTGGATTTGTTGGAGATCCCTTTTTATGAAGTGGAACAAAAATTGATGTGCACCATTCATCTGGCCACACACCGGAGGACCAGACACTTGTATAAATATTATGTAAAAGAGAGATTCCGTCGTCACCCAAGCATTTTAACGTTTCAGCAGAAATAGCATCAATGCCTGTAGCGTTGTTAGTGTTTTACTTGCTGAGGGCGTGTTCCACTTCAGACAAAAGAATATCCGGTTCGTGTTCAAAATCCAATGAGAGGGCGTGAAGGCCATCCTCATGGTACAGATTTTCGCAATAATTTCGCCATACCTCAATAACCTCATGCAAGTTGGTAATTAGCTCTACCTCAGGATTTTTAAAAGCCCAAGATCTGGGTTTAAAATCCCGACTGAGGCATTTGACCTTAAAAAACATCTCTTTCGGATGGTTAGTATTGGCATGCGTCTCTATTTCCCTGCACAATTGTAGATAAGAGTTCTTATCTTTTCGGCATAATCTTTGAATCTCGCGTGAGAGCGATTATTTTACATGAGTTTTAAGTATATACAATCTACCAGCATGTATGAACTAAATATAACAATTATGACAGCATAAGATAATGGATGGTTGATTGCAATTGTGTTGTTTGTAGTGCTAGAATATACTTAAATAATAAAGTACGAAAAATAGAATTTCACCTGTCTTCCTTGTCCTTCTCCTTCTTTTTTTGACTTTCAATCTTTGCCTGTTCTCTTTTGATTTTTTCAGCTTGTGCAACTGCATGGGCATTCAAGTTCTTTGCCAATCCATTCTCTACATTTCCTTTTCCCCCTCCACCTTCCCCTTCTCCGTTATCTCCTTCATCATCGCTCATATGGCTATACTGAGACAAAATGGCCTCCCGAATCTTCTTTTCTTCTTCTGTGTATTGTTTTTGCTTAGTGATAGCCAGAGATTTTGACTCCATGAGTTTGGCAAGCTTTTCTTCCACTTCTTCATTCGACATTTGATGAACACCAACATCTTTTGGTTTACAAGTTTGCCATTTTTCTAGTATTTCATTGCAGTGCTCGATTATTTCGTTCTCCTATAGTTAAAGATAAAAAATTAAAAGTAGTAACAATACTATAATAAGCAACACTGTAAAATACTGGATAGCAGGGTAACCATAAGGTATTTTTAACTGGTAGCGGTTTTCTACGATAAATAGGTTTGTCAGATATAACCAACGCACTATTGGGCACAACAAAAGATTTGGTTCAGGGTAGCTCCCACAGCTAGCAATAGATTATAGAAAAAAGTATTTTTCTTCAAACATAAAATATATATCCGCTATCATCATTAGAGGCTTACCCCAAAAAAACAGTCACATCAAATTAACCATAGAAAAATAGTTTATTATCACTTTATATCATCATATCAATCGTTTATTGGTCACACCAACTGACTAGTACTAGTGTAATTGAGGTTATAGTCGTGGAAATGCTTTATTATGTGAGGCTTCACAAACATTTGTTCGTTAACATTCACATTCTCGTCAAATCATTTAAAAAATGATTATGCGAATCCTTGGTGCTCTCAATACTTGAGCACATATCACAACAAATGCGACGAGTGCGGCCAAGACTCTGTGGTGTGTGCTTGACGTCCGCAGGGGAACAGTTCGTATTCGGGTGCGTTCGCTTTCCTGTACCCGATTATATGGTCGATTTGGGATACCGAGCAGTGTGTCTCCATCAACGAGCTGAACGCAATATCTTGTTTATTGTTATATGATATTCGCGGTTCATTTGCATTTGCGTATTCTCAATGAAGGAGCCCGGAAGTCAATTCTGTGCAAATGCTTTTAAAAAATTCTCTAACTTTTGAAGATAAACTTTGATCAAGAAAAAATTAAGGCTTACTCCTGATCTTAAAATCAGCTCCACAGGTAAAACCTCGATGTATAATAGAAATATTTTTGAAAAATAGGAGTAGATGTGCAGATGTTCACAAACAAATTAACTATTTTGTTTTATGTGCCTCATTTTTAATAGCGTTTTCGACTTATTGCCCAATCACTGCACCAAGGGCATAGCCAGGTACGGGCGGGGGCGGCAGCTGCCCATAGCAGGCTATGGGTAACCACATGCTACGAGTCCGATCGAACCGAAAAATGTAGCTAGAAGTTCTATACCCAACAGTTGAGAGGAGGTTGTTGATTAACCTTGTGTGAGTTCGTTATATGCGTTGGTTTGGTAGCCAAATATTCGGCACATTGGCACCTGTTGTTAATGCTTTACACTCAAAGACTATCGACATGGACACATGCATAAATCATATCAAAAGAATAACATCTATCATAAAGTATCATCGTAGTTCGTTTCAGCCAGAGCTGCAACTGCCATCAAGACTCATTTACAAGTTCTGCAACATCGCTCCAACTACCGGTCTGAGTCTCCAGGAAATTTTTGGAAGTAATCGATTTTTCTTCTTTGTTTAGATTCCCTTATATCTTATATCCACACTGGAGCAGCGTTTTGCTGATAAAAATTTGCCTGCTTTTGGTTGGACGTCACTACATCCTAGCGTAATGTCGAGTATGACACTGATTGATTGTATGTAAAAATCACAAATGTTTTGCAAATACCACGATTTGGAAGCTTTCGATAATGAAGCCGAACTATCGTATAACCTGTGGCGGAACAAAGATGTGACAAAAGAAAACCTTAGGAACTAGACCTTAAGGGAAGCAGACATATTCTTTTCCACTTTTCCGTGTACACAGAAAGTTGTTACACAGAAATTGAGATGCCCTCGGATGCTCGGGGCCCCCCGCACCGCGGGCCCTTTCGGCACGGCACTGGAAAGCTGAACAACCAATAATCTAGTTCTGAATGTTTTGGGCTATCTCCACATGACTTTTAACATTTTCTTGTGCGAGCATGCAAATAATCTATTAACTGCAATGTCCCAAACTGATGTAGGTCCCCTAGATTACCTACAAGATATAAAGCCTCCTAATATGCTGTTTGAATTTAGGGAAATTTCTTTTAACGAAGTGAGGGATATTATTGATCAACTTAACAAAAAAAGTGCAGATATATATGGGCTCACTGTACCACTCATTAAGTCTGTCAAAAATCTTATTATAATACTCATTATCAGACTAATAACTCTTGTATCAGGTGTGGTATTTTTTCCCAGAGGGTTAAAGCGAGCCCTTGTAACACCAATTTTTGAAAAAAGAAACAAAAGTCAAGTTAGAAGCACGACTCAACAAACAATCAACTGTCTTACTCACGGTCGGTTCCTTTGTAATGATGTGTTGCAAATATCTGACATCAGCGACGGCATTTTAGGATAGTTTCCTTCTCCCTGACAGGGGCGGAGTAGAAAAAAGTGTACAACAGGCCAGAATTAAGAAATAATACTCAACCTATGCGGTGTAAAAAGAAGGTAAACATTAAAGATAACATGCTGTCCTTAATGTTCACCTCCCATGAAGTACTAGATTTGCGCTGTGATCTATATTATTTATCTCTATACTGATGATCTAGGTAGATAGCCATGACCCTGCCGTGCCGCCGCTGTTGAAATCTATCTCTAACCCAAAATATCGATGCGCAAATGGATCGGCGCAAAGCATCCACAGACCTTGAGTAAGACAGCTGATTGTTTGTTGAGCCGATTAGAAGTTTCAGACTAATCTCTTTACTGTCTACCATTTCCAAAATATTTGGAAAGGCTCTTGTTTTATAAATTGTTAACATCTCTGAGACACATAATCTTTTCACTAGCAAGCGTTTTGGGTTTAGAAAGGACAGAAACACTACTCTTGGCATGGCTTAACTAGTGCCTCGTCACGTGATTGACTGAAGGCGCCAATGCAATGACCGAGGGCGATCCTATTGGACTATCGCATTATAGTATTGGTCAATCCCACATCAATCGACTTTGAAAATGACCAATGAAAACCGGTGACATATACATATGAGCACAGGCCACTCGTGCCAACACCCCGCAGTCATCTTCCCTGGTTCGAGTCGCTACGAGCGTTGTTTACATCGGCGATTCTAACCTACTAACCATAACCTATTATTTAAAATGGATAATCGGGTGAACGCATTGCTCAAGATGAGCTTTGGCCAACTTTCCTTAGAGCACAAAATAAAGATTAAGGAAATTATAAATAACATTACAAAGCTGAAAATGCGTGGGTAATAACATAATGTACAATGTATTGACAGAATGAGGCAGCCGGCTACTTGGTTCAGTAGATTGCGCTGACGTGTTCCAATCAGGTGTTGGGAGTTCTATTCCTAAGCTAGACGATTTGTTTGTTAGGCGGAATGATAAGTAAAAAACTATTAAGAAATAACATTTTGTGGTGAGTGATATGTGAAATACTCTTAAGGAGAAAGAAGAAATCACTGTGGAAACAGAAAACTCTTATTATGTGCAGGGTGCAGCTACGGCCTCAATAATCTGGTAGGATTTTCATGTAGTTTTTTATTTAAAATTTTGTACGCCCCCCTCTTTCAAAAATTCAGGAACCGCCGCTGAACGCATTAGAAAACTCAACTTTTTTCTGCACTCTTTTGCAACTTGAGCAAGGCTTTCGACTGTGAAAGCTGAAATACTACAAACTTAGCACTGAAAATATCTTTCTCATACAGTGGTATTTCGGTGATCGCTCTCAGGTTGTGACCTTGGATAGGGTGTCTTTGGTGGAGTTACGGCTGAACGTTGGTGTCCCACAAGGATCGATACTTGAACCAATACTGTTATATACATCAATGACTTACCATTATGTATACCCAATGCTGAGTGCATAATCTATGCATCATTCATGTCATTGGGGATACGGAGGAGGAGAACAATGGTAAACTTGCACTGGCTGCGGATTAGTTCCTAGCTAATAGACTGCTATTAAATGCAAACAAAACACAGTCCGCAATATTTTCTCTGCGTGGTACAAATGACAGGGAGACTCGTCAAATCAACATCCTTGGTGTGATTTTTGATAAGCTTGTATGAAATTATTTTTATTTTTATTTTATTTTGTAATGCAATACAAAATAGCGCCACCTCGAAGGCTATGCCTTGTATGAGGTATAGGCCGAATAGGTATACACTACAATCTTTATACATACACTCAATTTGTCCAACTTCACCTTATCTGTAACTAGTCAGGTTAACCTTTCTTTCTGTTTGGTGTTACTTCTTTCGTACCTCTTCTAGATCTGGACCATAACTGAAACTGCAGCAGTTTAGGAGGCTATAATTTCCTATATTCATCAATATGTAAACATTTTGTACGTGAAAATTTGACTAGATGTGACAAACGTTATGACATTCTGAAAATTCACAAATTGACTACTATGACTACTACTATTGACTAACTATGACCATAAAGTCAGCATACTTTGCTTTATTCTATAGCTGCATCTTTTATAGCGACACTGCCTGGGGGGCGCTCATCACATGCTTCACGAGTATTTGATTTGCAAAGGAATGTTAGAATTATTTTTGGACTGAAGTACAGAGAGAACTGTAGGGCTGCTTTTCTCAACTTGGGCATTCTTACTTTCCCCTCTTTATACATTCTGCAGTGTATCATATTGATTAAGCAGAATGAGGAAAAATTCCTGGCACAGAATGAGGTCCATGATTATGGTTCAAGAGATCAGATAGAGATATATCAGCAAACTAAATAAGTGTCAAAGTAGGCCTGACTTCATAGCACTTAAGCGCTTTAATGTATTACCCAAAAACATCAGGGCATTACCGAAATTCTAATATGTAATGTGTTTTATAGTATAGATGAATTCTTAAATTTTCACTTCCTACCATGAATATTTGTATTATGTAATAATGACTATTTTGTGTGTTAACTATTTTAACCTGTGTGTATACGCTTAGAATATCTACATTAATGTATTTCTTATGCTTAAAAATGACTTGTGTAAATACAAATGTCTATTGGCACCAATAAATTTGATTTATTGAGTGACTGATTGAGGTCTACACTAATTTCTAATATTTCTATTTGCTAAGTTGATAATATCTTTGAAATCATTGTGTAGAAACTAATATTCAGAAGCGATGGCTATGACATCAAAAGCAGACTCCTTCGAACACTAACCATGCCCGAGAATAGTGGCTAAACCGTTGAAGTTACAAAAAACGTTTTTCACAAGAATTGCTCAAAATCAAAATCTCTACCACGAAGTATACGTTTATACAGGGCGAGGCGTAACACAACGTTGTTATTTCAAATGGCATACCCTGTATATTATTGCATTTTTGAATTCTACATTTCATTTAACATTTAAGGATAAGTTTATTAAATGCATGCAGGTTCTAAAATTATCGGTTTTTGAGCTTTTAGCTTGCTTTGTGTATTTCTCTCATTTTCGGCGCATTCGAAAAATACAGATATTTCTGAAAATAGAGAATTTTTAATAGTTATGGTTTGAACGTTGTTCTCAGCTTGGAAAGCGCTATTAAAGCACTATGAACAAATTTCGTTTCTTCTCCTTAAAGCATAGCTCCCTCCTACCAGTTGCTAACTTTTCAGTTATTCAAACAAGCATAACTAGTTTTTTTTAAATAGCACTACTACCTTTTCTTATCACCATTTAATGTAAAATTTAATTTCCTTTAAATTGATGTTCGCTGCGGCAGGCGCCGAGAACTCGATAACGAGCATCGCCTTCTGTTGGTAGTCGAGGAGGACTATGTCCATGTCGATACGTCAGGCTGATTTGCTTGTATAAGCGTATTATACGTTCGTCATTTGGAACCACGAAGAGAAACGCTAGAAGAATTTCTAGAACACCTGAACAGAGTGCATAAAAATATCCAGTTCACCATGGAGGTAGATGAAAACAAAAAACTGGCCTTGCTTGATGTTCTTCTAACAAGAAATGGAGCTACGTTAGTACACAAGGTAATAAGGTGTATAGAATCAAACCACCACTCATCTCAGAAGTACGGAATTATTAGAACTTTGACAGAACGGGCTAGAAAAGTGTGCGAACCAGGAGAACTCGACACCGAACTGGAACACCTAAAGAACGCTCTTAAGGCAAACCGCTATACAGAAAAAGAAATAACAAGAACAATGAGAAAGAATAGGGCAAAACAAGAAGCTGAACCGATAGCAAAAGCTTTTCTACCTTATATGCCTGGAATAACAGACAGAATAGGAAAAATGTTACGAAAAGAAAACGTCGTCAAGACCATCTACAAATCCACAAGAAAGATACAGAAGTATTTGAGAACGGTGAAGGATAAAAGAGACCCACTCACAACACCGGGGGTTTATCGCATACCATGCACATGTGGGAGTGTATACATAGGAACAAGGAAGCGATCGATAAACATAAGGATTGCGGAATATCAGGCTAGCTGTCGACTAGGTTATAGGGACAAATCAGCGGTAGCCGAACATGCGATTAAGGAAGGAGGCCATAAGGTCAGGTTTAAAGAAACTCAGGTTCTTGCCGCAACGTCTTCATGCTATGTCAAGACTTAACAGAGAAGCCATCGAGATACAAAAACGCCGCAATAATTTCAATAGAAAAGAAGAAATACAGAAAGTCAACAGGACAAGGGTACCCATCCTAAAGGACCTGAAGACACTGCCATATCGCAAGGGGGCGGGGCTACCAACGCTACCTGGTTGGGCCATCTACAGGTGCAGATCCTCCAGCCGTCAGTATTTTGGAAGTCGCCGAAGTGAAATCGCTTCTGAAGATGCCATCCACTCGTGGTGCCGAAACGTCAAACCTTAACGCTAAACGACGCAGGCCTAAAAACCCAAGAACCACAAATTCATTGGACGATGGCCGCGAAAGCCTTACACAGTATGTCATGTACCAGTTTATAAAAACTTTAAGCACAAATATCCATGCTGGTTTAACGCTTCAATTATTAGGAATATAAAAGTAGACAAGTATTCACAGAAAACGGATGAAAACAAATAATCTCTGTTATTTACACGAGTTTGAAAGACTCAGATCACTTGTAAAGTCTCACATAAACGATGCATATGATAACTATGTTAGAGGTGTTCAGAATTCTATAAAATCTAATCCTCAAACTTTTTGGGCATTTTTAGGCAAAAAACAGACATCACACATTCCTGGATCTATTACTTATCAAGACACAATATATAATAATCTACAATCAGCCACTGAAGCTTAAGCCTTTTTTTTTAAGTGTGCATGAGTTACCTCATCCATTAGATAATAATCATTTTGATCTGTATCTGGCCCATTGTGCATCCTCCCAGGAGTTGTTTTCTCAGATCATCGTCCATCCTGCCAATTGTAGGAAGGTGAACAAGTCGCTAGGGGACATCTCCCTTATGTAGGCAGTGGGCAGGTGTAGGCCAAGACTCGCCGAACGCACACTCTCTGATAGAAGATAACTCTGGGCACTCACATATGACGTGTTCCACAGTTTCGTCTTCGCTTTTACACATTCTACATATCAGCGTATCACTTAACCCCATAGTGTCGAGGTCTTTCCTGAGTTTCCAATTGCCAGTCAGGAATCCTACTATGAGACCTAGGTTTCGTCTGGTCATCGCCAAGTACTTCTTGGATATTGCCATGTCAAAACCTGCAAGGGTTTCCTTGGCAAATTGGCATCCTTGTAGTTCTTCCCATCGTTTGACCATTTGGGCATGGGAGTGTTTTCTGGCTATTCACTTGGTCCTAAAATTGTTTGGTCAGAGGCCTTCCTGGCTAGACCGTCCGCTATACGGTTGTCTTTATTATTGTTGTGCCCTTTAACCCACCTCAGGACAAAATTGTTTTTGTCTGAAGCATTGGTGGCATTCCATTGCTAGCCCTGTTGTGCCCTGTGATACAAAGTCTTTTCATATTTTGATATTTCAGATAGTATGCAAGCAGGTCATATTAACATTGTGAATTGGCCTATCACTGAAAAAGAAATGTTTGATGCCTCAAAAAAACTAATACACAAAATGACGTCTGGACTGATAGAATACCATCTTTTTCGTCAGGGATTATTTACCTGCACTGTCGAGCGTGTTGGTTAGCCTTTTCAATTTAATTTTGAAAACTTAAATGTTTCCTAATCGTTGGAAGGGAAGTAGCGTCTGTCCTATCCACAAGGCAGGTGACAAAAATTTAAACTATCGATCAGTCTGCATTCTCAATAATTTTGCAAAGATTCTTAAGATTATATTATACAGGTGATCCTATATATCATGTACAAACGAAGGGAGAAGATTCTTTGGTGTTTTTAGGGACTAAAATCGCAAATAAACATAGGTCCGCAAACGCTTTGTTACCGATATACAGGTTGTTGAAGTTTCAATATTTTTTCAGTTTTTTCTTAATAACTCTCTCAATTTTTGAGGTATTTATCTCAAATTTGTAATGTAAAATATGCAGTAGGTGTTACATAATTCCACATGTCAAACGGTTGCCAGAATCTACAGGATGTTATTTTTTCAAGGCTCATGCCCCCTATCTCCGATTCTTATTGAGAAAAAAACAAAACAGGATTCTCTGTTATTAGTTAGATGAAAATAATGTGTTTAAAATATGGTCTAGTAGGCTATGGCTTTATTTGGAAAACTGTATTGTTTTATAAAAACAAAGTTTCTGAACAAAATGGAATAATGATTTTGTTTTTTTTTTAATCTACCAGTGGTGCACCGAAAAGAAGTTCAGGATAAGAAAAGGGGGCATGACCCTTGAAAAAATATCACCCTGTAGATTCTGCCAATCGTTTGACATATGCAATGGAGAAGTTTCCAAAAAATAAAATTTGGAAAATTCATTATTATCTGATAGTCTATTTCTTCACTTGAAGAATGTCGAAAAAATCATCTGAATATTCCAAAAAACGGCGGAGTTATTCAATTTTATATTTGCGTAAAGCGACCGCGGAGGCGAAAACCCGTTTGACGTCACATCACATGTCTGGTCGGGACTCCGACTCCGCTATGCATACGCTGCGCTGTACAGTATGCGACATTTAGACTTGAGTGGAACGGCGAAGGTGCTTGTTGTAACGGGCAGACGCCAGTATATTTTTGAAGTATGGAGGAAGATTACGATCGTGGTGATTCTAGTAATCTTCCTAAAGTGGATGACATGATTATGGACTTTTACTTTCACACCGATAGGTATGGAGAGTATTGTGATCGTGAAAATTTACGAGTTTGAGATAATACGCTTTTTGGGTGTTTTATGATGTCTACATTTAACGAAAATCCACACAACTCATTTCCGTCGGTTTGTCTGTATGTCGGTCTGTCTGTACGCGTTTTTCTAGCCACGCAATCTCAGTAACCGCTGCATGGATTGTTATGAAATTTGGCAGCGATATCCCGTGGGGGTAGTTGTAGGTAATGTTCCTATCAGTTTCAAAATCGGTGCATGGGCGGTGGAGTAATTAACAAAAAACCATAAATTTTAAATATTCCTCAAACTTTGTTTTTAGGCGTTTTAGAGGTTCCTGATCATTTTCTACTTTTTTGGATGGGGGTGATATTGGGGTGGTTGGGGGGTGAGGGATTGTAAAACTGAAAAATCATTGTATTCATAACAGGCCGTCCACTAACCTGTGAAAGAAAGGCCTAGCGTCATAATACACTTTTTTAGGTGCATCCGAACATTACCTTGGCTATTAGGGATCGTCGACTTTGAATTTTCTGATGTATACATGCGAGAGTATTGCTTCTGATCATTCTGTATGGTGTAACTAGGAAACTATAGGATTGATTTCAATTAAATTTTCACACAGTATTACTACCGCTGCGAGGATATAAAATCTTTATGATATCTAAAAGTCGTGTCAGCGGCGGCGCAGCAAAATAAAAAAAAAACAAAAATATAGAAACAGCTCAAACTTCGTTTTTAAGCGTTTTAGGAGTTTCGTGATCATTTTCTACTTTTTTGGGTGGGGGTGAAATTGGGGTAGTTGGGGGGTGGGGGTGAAATTGGGGTAGTTGGAGGGTGGGGGGTCATAAAACTCATTTTTTTTGTATTCATAATAGGCTATCCATTGAAATATTTATTTGGTGTTTTTATGGTGGTGTTAGTACACCTGAGTACAATGCAATATTTATAGTTTCTCGGTCTGCTAGACATATTCTAATAATACGAGTACTAATAAACTGCAGTGTAGCGTTTTGTCACCGTCGGCGTTGCCTACTCTACTGAAAACAAGGAATAACAACATGAACGAGGAGGCCGGCGCCAGCGGTGGCGGCGTGGTGGCTTGCGGGAGCAGCACCCTTGACAGGGCATACATAGGCTTGCATTGTGTCGTGTGACGTGACGTCACAGCGGCTTCGCGCGGAGGATATGGCTATTCAAACTTTGAAGGACTATAACTTTTCTGTTAATGGAGATAATTACAAAATTTTTTCGTCGTTGTTCTCTAACTCTTTAGGACTATCTGATTAACTACAATTTGAAAAAATGGAAACTTCCTCATTATGTAACTCGCAGTGCGTTTCTCATATTTCATATTTGAGCTGAATACCTCAAAAATTGACAAGAGTTATTAGTAAAATTAATAAAAAATGTCAGTAATGAAGTGCTTGTAGACCTATGTTTATTTGAAATTTCAGTTATAAAAAAACCACAGAATCTCTTTTCGTTTGTACATGGTATTTAGAAACATTCTTTATAATTGAATATATTTGTTGTCACACATGCAGATTTCTGAATATCAGCATGGATTCATGAATAAAAGATCTACAGTATCCAATCTAACAAGATTCACCCAGTTAGCCACTACTATCTTGGATAATCATGGCCTGATCTGGTGTACAAAGAATTTTGCAAAAACATTTAATATCATCACATACTAATAATAATAAATCGTCTTTATTTCTTCAATCTACAATAGGCGAAGTTTAGCTCAGCTATTCTTACACTTAACCTAATGTAGACTAAACCACAATTCCGTTACTGTACATTTATGTAAATTGTATAACCTTGCAACGCAGTCATTGCACCTTATTAATCATCATCTGTATGTATCATACAATGGTTATCCAAATCTCAATGTTTTGTTGCCACTTCAGGGGTGCCACAAGGTTCCAACTTGGACCCTCTATTATTTCTACTTTTTGTTAATGATTTGAAGGGTTAGAATGTGGAAAACTGTTGTTTGCATACAATCTAAAAATATTCTTGCAAATTAATGGCATTAGTGATTGTAAACAACTTCACTCTCAGCTCATACAATCCAGATGTGGTGTTATGTGTACAAATTTTAATGCAAATCAATCATTTAACTGTAGTCTAAGAGAATGTGGTAAATTGTTGTTTGCATACAATCTAAAAATATTCTTGCAAATTAATGACATTAGTGATTGTAAACAACTTCAATCTCAGCTCAATACAATCCAGATGTGGTGCAGGAGGAATAGACTACTACTGAATACAGAGAAACACAAAATTGTAACAACACATAAACAGGCTGAGATTGTTTATCATTATAATTCAAATGGCATAAAATTAGATCATGTGTGATACATTTTGTGACTTGGGCGTGGTGTTTGATTGTAGATTGAGTTTTGACTACCATATAGCAAGAATAGTTTCTGATGCAAATAGATCTTTAAGTTTTATTGTTAGAAATTTTAAACAGGTATGTGACACTACTGCTTTGGAAACTTTGTACTTCGCATATGTCAGATCCAAATTCGAACATGCATCAGTGGCATGGCGCCCCTGGTGCCACTGTTACATTAACAGAATTGATTATGTTCAAAAAAATTTTTTCAAAATATGTAATGTTTAAAAGAGTTGGAGCGTACCCTGAGCCTGGATCTGACTACAAACTACTGTTAGACAAATTTTCATTACATAATCAAAGTAAGAATAGCGCAGTGATCTTTTTAAATAAGCTGCATGGTGAAGTTGACCCATCTGAATTTTTATAATAGTTATTGTTTCACATTCCTTGATGCAGATCATGGCAAAATATAGTGTTATTCTGTGAGTCTGCAAATACAAATTTGCTTCTGATGTCGCCAATAATGGTTATGTGTACAAATTTTAATGAAAATCAGTGTGATATTTTTAACTGTAGTCTAAAGGTTGTATTCATAGTCGATACTTGAGGGTCTGTTAATACATGAAAACTTACTTGAGGGTCCCTTACATAAAGCTAATTTTGGAGTTTGGTGTTGTCAGTTTCTGTCACGTCCGGAAAAATGTCTGCCAGAGAACACCAAATGCTGGCACAATACAAAAAGAGATAACAGAAAACATCAAAATGTGTGGGCATAGGCATAACAAATTGACTTATATTTGCAATATGACAACATCGCCAAATGAATCCTGCTGTCTGATAGATGTTGTCTAGGAAACAGATACACAAGGAAAGCCACACTTGAAGGCCGCTTGAGTAACCCTCAAGTATCCCTTGAGTAATACTCAGGGGATACTAGAGAAACCACTATGAATACAGGCCTAAGGGACCTGAAAAATGCTTTTAGTTTTTAGTTAATTATATATAGAATTTAAGTCATATGTGCATTGGGGTGTAAATGGACTTGTCATGTTAGGCAATAAATGCTATGATTATGAGTGCCTTGAACCACTCGTAGAGCCACATTGTGCCAATGGACATAGGCATGCTGGCAAGAGGTGCACAAGGGTCTCTGGTGCCTGTACGCAAATGCTACAATGGATATCTGGCACATCCCAGCCCATAATCCTGCTAATGTATACTAAAGACACCATCTTAGCAAGCTATTATAGAGCCAGAGAATTGTACAGGGGGGGGGCGACATACTTAAATTGAGTGCTCAAATCAAGGATAGAGGGGGACAAACTTGGTTTTTGGTTATACAAGTTTCTTATCTTAGCTGCTCCAGGGGGGGCCACGGCCTATGATTGGTTGTATGAGAGAGTACTTTTCTAAAAGGTAATATTTCATTATGGCTGTATGTATCTTTAGATTTGTTTGACTTATGCAAAAGTCTTGATAATGTGCTCTTTCCTTGAGGAACAACTATGTACATCAGCAAAAAGAATACTACTTTGTTGTCAACAATTTAAGTTTTTTTATGTATTGTATTTTAACAAGAATATAAAAAATCGAAACAGAAATTAAACAATGAAATACATGCAGCTGAGGAGGATAAAGACGACCAACACAACCACTTCAGTGAGAACTATAAACGACAATAAACAGTCAATGCGGTTATATTTGAACGAAACTTACGTTTTCAATAATTTCGGATAATATTCCTTGAAGAGCCTCGATTTTCTCTTCAGAGGTTTCATCGCTATCTAAAATGCCTAGTATATATGTACCAAAGACAGCTTCGTCCGTGTTAAGTTCCCTCAGCTTTTTATTCAACCAGTTTGGAAAATCTTCCAGTGCCGTGGCCATTTTCAACTGTTTTGCAGAGAGATTTTTTTATTTTTTCAATGACCATACCATAGATTATAATGCGGTCATGTTTAGTTGTTTACTACTATTTTAGATTTTTGATTTTAGCCACTCATTTTTTAGAGCAGAGCCGTTGGGTTGACACTTGGCTTGGCACTCTTGAAACTCTTGACAGTTGACAGAGCCGACAGCACAGCATAGTAAAGGGCTGTTCCAAATTACGGTTTTATTACCGTCCTAGAACCGTTTTCATAATGCCCCGCCTATTTTACAGTTCTAAAAACGGTGATTGGTTGGTCCGCCAGCGTACCAGCCAATTATCGATTCTAGAATCACAAAATGTGCGGGGCACGATGAAAACAGTTCTGGAACGGTACTAGAACCGTAAGTTGGAACAGCTCATTAAACAACAAAACAACCAGCAGCATACTCTGAGGCATGGCCGACTCTACACTAGGCCGGAGCCTTAGATGTGGCACCGTGGCTTAGCTGTCAAATAGTGGGCCTATAGCTTCAGAATAATTATTACATTTTATATGTATTAGAGTTCATCTGGGTTAATAAATTAAGAAAAAATGCTTTTTAGAACTACTACTACTAATACCACTTACATCTGATGTCTGGTTCATCATAGTCAGACACTACAAAATAAAAATAAAGCAACCTGTTTCCTGCTGCCACTTCCACTTCCACTTAAATGAACACTCAATTTATTTTGTAAATTGTCACTTGAGCTAGCAAAATTCACTATTAGGTCACTGTGAAGCCATTCTTGCTGGTCTTGATTCCCTTTCACTATAAAATCTTTTCGTAGGTATGCCCAGATGCATGCCCTCGTTGGCTTGCCCAGATGAGTTCTATTAACTGTATTTTTCTGTGATATTTGGGAGGTCCAGAAAACATTGTAGGTACCACATTGTGCTCTAAAATAGGTCTTATCCTTTGAAGTGTTTGTAAAGTATTGTCTTTATTCTTATAAATATAACCAGCCCATACGAGGAATACCGTTCACCCACTTCTGTTTATGTCCCTTATTGGAAGCACAATTGCTAATGAACACTCAATATGCTTTGTAAATTTTAACTTGAGCTAGAAAAATTCACTATTAGGTCACTTTGAAGCCATTCTTGCTGGTTTTGTATTCCCTTTCACTATCAAATCTTTTCGTAGGTATGCCCAGATGAGTTCTATTAACTGTCTTTTTCTGTGATATTTGGGAGGTCCAGAAAACATTGTAGGTACCACATTGTGGTTTAAAATAGGTCTTACCCTTTAAAATGTTTGTAATTATTGTCTTTATTCTTATAAACATAACCAGCCCTTATGAGGAATACCCCACATAACAAAAGTATATACAATGTACATACAATGGATATCAAATCAATGGATATGTATATCCACAAATTGAGCAAGAATGTCCAATGGATGTCAAATAGACATCAAAAAAATATACATTGCATGTACGTTTGTCGCGAACTTTCACATCCATGGCATATCCATAGAATGTACATATGGACGTCTAATGTACATGCATATTATATACATGGTACATACAATGGATATATACACATCCATGGTATATCCATTAAATGTACATTCACGTACTTTTAATGCACATGCATAGTGTATGAAAGTTCAATGTAGAGGCAGTAAGATAAACAAACTTCATGCTTTCATTATGTGTTGTTATTAATTCAATTTCTAATTACAATAATAATACTTTGCAAAATCGGTTACTGTGATTGTCATCTCTTTTCTGTTGAATGTCATGTCTAAAATCACAAAGAAATCAAGGATATAAAATTTTGTAGGTGGTTTGTTCCGCTTATGACTTACCGTCAAACGCTGGACGTGAGTGTTATCAGTAGTAAGAGGATAGGTAACATTGCACAATATTTCACTCGATCAGGTAATCAGGCACAACCAGCACCAGCACACACGCGAACGACGCGAACGAGTCGTACGACGGAATGACTAGAAATCAGCAATGGAGGCATTAGTTGTACTTCGCGCAGGCGTAAACTACTAGATGTATATATGATACATAGACCAACATCTTAAGTATATTCCCATATGGATATACCTACGTGAACATACATAGTATATTACACTAGTTTATATCATTTTTCATATGTACATTTAACGTCCTATGAATATTCAAAATATACATGTTCAAACTGGAATATCTAATGTACATTCTATGGATGTACATATCCATATGGTGTTATGTGGGACCTTTCACCCACTTCTGTTTATGTCCTCCATTGGAAGCACTAATTGCTAGTGCAACCTGATACTACACACTTTGCAAGCATCTTTTTATCTTTATAGTTTCGTTTGTGCAGGTAAATAATTAGAAACACATTAAAAATCACCTTCCACTCTTCGTTGTTACTCTGGAAGGTTATGTTGGTATCTCCTTGATTGGCTAGTGCAACCTGGTACTACACACTTTGCAGGCATCTTTTTACCTTTATAGTTTCGTTTGTGCAGGTAAATAATTAGAAACACATTAAAAATCACATTCCAACCATATTTTCTGCTCTGGAAGAATACACATGACTTAACCTCAAATAAAAACTCGGCCCGCTGATTCAGTATTGCCATATTTCATGCTCCGGCCTAGTGAGTAAAGTTGGCCATGTCTGAGGACAAGAGCTTTGTGGACAAGAGTAAAGCACAGTAAAGTAACGAAAGTAACTACTGAGGATTACCACAGAATTTGACCTCAATAATTATATATTTAGTTTCGATACCGCTACCGCTACAAAAGTAGCGGTCTTCTTCAAGTTCCATCTCCTAGCGGAGGTTGGATATTATCATGGCAATTCTAACTTTGTTTGCCGCCGTTCTAAATAGTTGATTAGATGTCATTCCAAACCAATCCCTCAAGTTTTTCAGCCAAGAGGTTCTTCTTCTTCCTTGGCTTCTCTTGCCCTTGATCTTCCCTTCCATAATGTTTTGTAGTAGAGTGTATTTGGGTCCTCTTATAACATGACCAAGGTACTCTAGTTTTTTTGTTTTGAGGGTGTTAATGATTTATTCCTCTTTTTGGATTCTCTGCCGTAGTTGCACATTTGAGACCCTATCAGTCCAAGAGATCCTCATCATTCTTCTATAACACCATCTTTCGAAAGCCTCCAGTCTATCCATTTCTGCCTTCTTAAGCGTCCAAGCCTCGGAACCATATGGCAGAGTCGAAAAGATACAACACCTCAGCATTCGTTGTCTAAGTTTCAGGTTTATATCTCTACTGCAAAGAACTTTCTTTAGTTTTACAAATGCAGTTCTTGCACTCTCTATTCGAGCTCTTATTTCCTGATATTGCTCAGCAGTTTCGGTTAGCCAAGTTCCCAAGTATCTATATCTTCTTATTCGCTCTATTGACGCGTTATCTATTGTAATACCGCCGATTACGTCATTTTTTGTAAATATTATAAATTTGGTTTTGTTTAAATTCATGTTCAGACCATAACTTTTACAGCTGTTGTATAGGTTTTGTACGACCGTTTGTAGACCTTCCAGTCTATCGGTCACTACGACAGTGTCATCGGCATAACGCATATTATTCATGATCTGTCCATTTATGGTAATTCCCTCTTGGCAGTCATTTAGGCACTCACTGAAAATGGCCTCACTGTATACGTTAAACAAAAGTGGGGAAAGTATACAACCTTGGCGAACGCCGCGCAAAATCTCCACTTCATCAGAAAACTGGTCCTCAATTCTGACTCTCGCTCTTTGATTCCAGTACAGATTTGCTATAATTGTGATATCGCGACTATCAATATTTTTTTATTTTAGAATTTCTATAAGTTTGTGGTGTTGGACTCTATCAAAGGCTTTTTCAAAATCAATAAAACACGCATATACATCTTGATTCATGTCCAGACACCTCTGCGTCAACACATTGATTCCAAACAGAGCCTCGCTGGTACCCATTCCTTTCCTGAATCCTACTTGGCTGTTACTGATTTCGGAGTCTAATTTATCTCCTCGTTCGTTCCGTTCTCCCAATCCAAAACTCCCCACGCATTTTTCCACTTCACCTTCACCAACTTTTGCGTTAAAATCACCAATTATTAAGGTTACTTCGTGATTTTTAGTAGCTTTTAGAGCCGTGCCAATTTCTTCATAGAATTTTTAGATGTATTCGTCACTCTTATCTGCCGTCGGAGCATAAACCTGAATTATATTAAGAGGTACTGAAATTGTTTGAAGTTTGAGTAGCATTACTCTATCCGATAAGGCTATGAAGCTAACTACAGAGTTGTTTGTGAATTTATCCACAATAACTGCGACGCCATACCGATGATTTGGATCATCGTTTCCAGAGAAGTATATCATTCCATTTTTCGTTGATTTCTTTCCCGCACCCGGCCATTGAACATCGCTGATGCCCAATACGTTGATATTCAGTCATTCCATCTCTGCTACTACATTTTCCAATTTTCCTGGGGTATATAGACTTCTAACATTCCACGTAGCAAGTTTCATAGCTAACCCGGGGAATCCGGGGTTCTTCGCACCCTCTGGCCATTGAAGGCCTGCCGGGGACTGAAGGCCATTTGTACTAATTCTGCAGCCATGATAATTGTACTATGAAAATATTAATGAGGTGGTTTTCCGTTGCCTTCCTCATCGCAGTACCATAACTATTGAGACTGCCTCAGTCATACCTATGGTAGTCCAATAATGAGCCAGGCCAGGATCATTTCCTTTGTGCCTCATCTTGGTACTGGTGGTTACTGCTCCCTCCACGCCTCCACCAGGAATTTTAATCAACCTCCCGGTCTAGATCCGCGCTGTTCTGCATAAAACAGAGTAGGATGCGGCTCTTCACCACGCAGCACCACAAAACATATACACTGACGCAGCACGGTCCTGACTGAGAAGAGGCTATGAGCCACAAAACATATACACTGCTATGAGCCATTTAAGGCAGAGACGCAGCGCATCACTCAGCCCGGTTGTTGTGAGGACCAGTGCCCGAAGCATGGCCGACTCTACACTAGGCCGGAGCCTTAGATGTGGCAACGTGGCAGTCAAATAGTGGGCCTATAGTTTCAGAATAATTATTACATTTTATATGTATTAGAGTCCATCCCGGTTAATAAATTAAGAAAAATACTTTTTAGAACTACTACTACTAATACCACCGAGAATACCACTTACATATGATGTCTGGTTCATCGTAGTCAAACACTACAAACTAAAAATATACGCAACCTGCTTCCTGCTGCCACTTCTACTTCCACTTAAATCAACACTCAATTTACTTTGTAAATTGTTACTTAAGCTAGAAAAATTCATTATTAGGTCACTGAGAAGCCATTCTTGCTGGTCTTGATTCCCTTTCACTATCAAATCTTTTCGTAGGTATGCCCAGATGCATGCCCAGATGAGTTCTATTAACTGTATTTTTCTGAGATATTTGGGATGTCCAGAAAACATTGTAGGTACCACATTGTGCTTTAAAATAGGTCTTATCCTTTGAAATGTTTGTAAAGTATTGTCTTTATTCTTATAAATATAACCAGCCCATACGAGGAATACCGTTCACCCACTTCTGTTTATGTCCTTTATTGGAAGAACAATTGCTAGTGCAACCTTTGCAGGCATCTGTTTATCTTTATAGTTTCGTCTGTGCAGGTAAATAATTAGAAACACATTAAAAATCACCTTCCCCTGTTCTTGTTTACTCTGGAATGCTATGGTTGGTATGTCCTTTTGTGGAAGCACAATTGCTAGTGCAACCTGGTACTACACACTTTGCAGGCATCTTTTTATATTTATAGTTTCGTTTGTGCAGGTAAATAATTAGAAACACATTAAAAATCACCTTCCCCTGTTCTTGTTTACTCTGGAATGCTATGGTTGGTATGTCCTTTTGTGGAAGCACAATTGCTAGTGCAACCTGGTACTACACACTTTGCAGGCATCTTTTTATATCTATAGTTTCGTTTGTGCAGGTAAATAATTAGAAACACATTAAAAATCACCTTCCCCTGTTCTTGTTTACTCTGGAATGCTATGGTTGGTATGTCCTTTTGTGGAAGCACAATTGCTAGTGCAACCTGGTACTACACACTTTGCAGGCATCTTTTTATATCTATAGTTTCGTTTGTGCAGGTAAATAATTAGAAACACATTAAAAATCACCTTCCAATCTTCTTGTTTACTCTGGAATGTTATGGTTGGTATGTCCTTTTTTGGAAGCACAATTGCTAGTGCAATCTGGTACTACACACTTTGCAGGCATCTTTTTATATTTATAGTTTCGTTTGTGCAGGTAAATAATTAGAAACACATTAAAAATCACCTTCCCCTGTTCTTGTTTACTCTGGAATGCTATGGTTGGTATGTCCTTTTGTGGAAGCACAATTGCTAGTGCAACCTGGTACTACACACTTTGCAGGCATCTTTTTATATCTATAGTTTCGTTTGTGCAGGTAAATAATTAGAAACATATTAAAAATCACCTTCCACTCCTCTTGTTTACTCTGGAATGTTATGGCTGGTATGTCCTTTATTGGAAACACAATTGCTAGTGCAACCTGGTACTACACACTTTGCAGGCATCTTTTTATCTTTATAGTTTCGTTTGTGCCGGTAAATAATTAGAAACACATTAAAAATCACCTTCCACTCTTCTTGTTTACTCTGGAATGTTATGGTTGGTATGTCCTTTATTGGAAGCATAATTGCAAGTGCAACCTGGTACTATACACACTTTGCAGGCATCTTTTTATCTTTGTAGTTTCGTTTGTGCAGGTAAATAATTAGAAACACATTGAAAATCACCTTCCAATCTCCCTTTTTGCTCTGGAGGATTACACTAATGACTTAACAACAAATAAAAGCTCGGTCCCCGATTCAGTGTTGCCATATTTCAATGCTCCGGCCTAGTGAGTAGAGTCGGCCATGCCCGAAGCAAAGGACTACCTTTTGTGGGACTACCTCTCCACCAAACTAAACCCCAAAGTAGCGGTACCAGATTGGAATCGCTCAAAAAGTATCTAAGATAAAAATAATTATTGATATTAGTGCAGAAGTACAAGTATCGAACCACAAAACACATACACTGATATCGAACTATCGTTAGCATCCCGACAAAAAATTATCCAAAAGGGGGGGTGCGCCTGTAATTGCTGCTCACAAAACAGATAAGGCACCACAAAATAGGTAACCTCACAGACCACTAACTTTTGTTATACAGGGTGTCCCAAAACTCAACGTCAAGCCGCAACGGTGTGACACATGGCCGACTCTACACTAGGCCGGAGCCTTAGATGTGGCAACGTGGCTTAGCTGTCAAATAGTGGTCCGGTTACCCTAAATTGTTTTATAGTTTCAGAGTAATAATTATTACATTTTATATGTATTATATGTATCTCGGTTGATAAATTAAGAAAAATACTTTTTATAACTACTACTACTTATACCACTTACATCTGATGTCTGGTTCGTCGTAGTCAAACACTATAAAATAAAAATAAACGCACCCTGTTTCCTACTGCCACTTCCACTTCCACTTAAATGAACACTCAATTTACTTTGTAAATTTTCACTTGAGCTAGAAAAATTCACTATTAGGTCACTTTGAAGCCATTCTTGCTGGTCTTGATTCTCCTTCACTATCAAATCAGATCATGGCCGACTCTACAGTGTGAGTAGAGAGTAGAGACGGCCATGGTACAGCACAAAACGGGTACGGTTAGTGTACAGCACGTGGGGGCAACTAGCATTACAGAATGGGAAACAGGGCGGGGCCAGTGTGGAGGACATATTGCAACCCAAAATAATGGCGGCCCAGACCACAGAAACACTGGATCAGCCCGCATTTCAGTGATCCGTGGTTGACAACGGCGCGAAATTCAATGGCCTTCTCTAGTCTCTAGCTGTTCTTCACGATGTCTTCAGTTTTTAAAAGCGACACATTAACTTTAAGCAATTAAAAAGTGAGTGTAATAATGCATAATGCCAAAAATTTTGCAGCCACACCAAACGCGTCAACCAGTTGCCCTCATAGATCAAGTACGAACATATTTTGTGGCAAATACCGTATAGCCAGAAGAAGAAGAACATTCGAATATCCCTCCAAGCGCCGCCGACATTAACCTCGTTTTTCTTTGAGTGTTGTTTTGGTTTGCTCGTTGCTCCATACATTGCTTTATTTGTGAAACTGTTAATGGAAAACTGGTGATGGAAAATTTGTTTAAACATTATTTTTTATACTCGAAACCATTTCATATGTGAATGAATTTGTTAGGGAGTTTGAGCTGTTTGAAGGCTTCAAACTTTACAACCACAGAGCAGGTATGAAGTACAGCCAAGAAGCAAGAAATAAATGGGGCTCAGACACTATAGCTCCTGATGAAGTGCAGTTATGGATTTGACAGATTGGCAATAAGATGCTCAACACAGATGAAAATAGAAAATAATACTTGCAGAAGCTAGGGTGCTTGAAGTATTCTACAGCAAAGCTAAGTAAGTACATCCTATTTACTTCAAGAAAAAGCCAGTGATGTTGTACAGTTGATCAGCCTAAAGACCTAACTGTACAAAGGGCCAGGTACAATTAAAAGTTTAAATTTTTATAACTAACTCACCTTTATTATGTCTCAAAATTTGCATTTCAAAGTTTTCCTCATAAGCATTTTTGTGATTTGACTAGGATATGAAATTATGGATATTGATTACATTTCAATTAATTCTAATCTATCTGTGACAACTATTACTATTGTTTTTTTTTATCAATAAAAAGTATTTATTTTGATTTATTTTGGTTGTTATTCATAAATGCAGATGTTCCTTTTTATAAAGTGGCAGATATGGGTGGGGGTTTCATTTATTTATTTATTGATTGTAGAATTTGAAATCATAAATAACACAAAATTATATCATGTGTTCCTGTTTTAATCCTATAGTTTTGACAAAGTTAAATGCTAAGACTCCATATGGTTCAATAGGTTACGCTGCAGGTTTGCTAGGCGGTGAAATTGTGGATATTGATTACATTTCAATTAATTCTAATCCTCTATCAAATCTGTGACAACTATTAGGTATATACCTACTATAGTTTTCATGATCAACAAAAAGTATTTATTTTGACTTATCTTGCTTGGTATTCATAAATACAGATGTTAATTTGGCTAGACTTCGTTTTAGCGGAAACCGATTTGAGGCTTAAGAGTAGTGTCAATCGACTCGGTTTGACGTCCTGAGTAAAACGAGACCACTTCCAGACCGAGGAAACGCTCCGGTGAAAAACTACGGCATTTTAAAGTTTCAGTACCTAACCTAACTTAACCCGACCAGTCAAGTTGTTGAGGTCAAAATAGGTTAAACAGGGTTTAAAGGACTGTTAATTGACTCGGTTTGACGACCTGAGTGGGATTAGGCCACACCCAGCCTAAGAAAACGGCCCGATAAAAATTTCTGCCTCTTTGAAATTTCAAACCTAACCTAAAAACGACTTCGAAATTTCTATATTTTTTCCGCGAAATATATGATCAATTCGAAAGTACTTGACGAGTAGGGTACAACGACACCAGAAGCAACACTAAGAAATGGAACATAAAAAAGTTATGATACTTTGAATTCTTAATGTTCCTAGAAATTAGGTAGGTTTAAGTTGGATTAGGTTTGTTCACTTGTAGAAATAGGGGGGCCTGGGGGGGCTGGCCCCCCCAGACGTTACTAATTTTATAGATTTTGAATACTCCATGTAACATACTCCCAGGCAAGTAGGGTAGGTCAGCTGTTCAGTTTTGTCAGTCTGCTGGAATAGGTCCCAGGCGCAGACCCTCGAAGACCTTTTTTGGCTTAATTTCCTAAACTGAGAACCAAAATAAACGTTTTTTCAGTCTATTAATTGATACAATTCGAGTCAGGACATCAAACCGAGTTGATTCACACCCTTTTTTAGCCCGACCGTATTAGTTAGGTTATATCAGGTAAGATATTGAAATTGCCAAGTTTTAAAGTGGCGTAGATTTTCACTGGAATGTTTCCTCACTCTGGAAGTGGTCAAGTTCGAGTCACGCTGTCCAGCCATGTCGATTAACACTCATTTTGAGCTCAACAAGTAAACTTTTTTTGGATAAGTTAGGTTAGGTAACCAAACTTCAAAATGCCGTAGTTCTTCACCAGAACGTTTCCTCGGTCTGGGAGTGGTCTCGTTCGATTCAGGACGTCAAACCGCGTCGTTTGACACCATTCTCGACACCCATTTCGGTTTCCGCTAAAACGAAGTCTTACCGTTAATTTTTATGAAGTGGAAGAGATAGCTGAGATTTTCGTTTATTTATTGATTGTTAGTTTCCTATTAATTTTTTTTACTTGGCATACCACCACTTAAAATAAAGGGTAATGTGCCAGAACAATACCTCCGAGGTGGCGTGGACATTTTTATGTACTAGGGTAATCAGGTGCAAGATTAAAAAGCATGGACCCTGAATACTCTAGTTTAGTAGCATATTGCATTTCCTGCTAATATTTTTTACCCTGTTTCATGTGGTTACTTTATTCACTGTAGGTCAAACTGAGACGAGGTGAGGAATGAAAACATAAACCATGCTTGATGGAACTTCAATAAAGAAGATTATTATTATTATTGTTGTTATACTTGAATGTATTTTAAGACAATTTGTATTATGTTATTTATAAATTACACATACAATAATCATATTTAATATTTTCTTGCAAATAATGAATGAATGAATAGGTATTTTCATTGTTTTGCTCCAATTTTTAAATTTTTAAGCCAATCACTGATTGATTGATTGAAATCAAACATCAATCAATCAGTCAATGATTGGCTAACATCAAAAATTATGATAATTTTGACATAAAAAGGTAGAGCATCTACAGATTTGCGCAACGATATGGCAACATCGCCTCGAATTCTTGATACATCTGGCAACCCTGCGGCGGCCATGTTGCAACCCAAAATAATGGCCGCTGACATTGACATAAGTCATTCGTGTTTCCAGTGAAATAACACGGAATTGTGCCTTCTTAACCGTACCTGGACCCTTATTCTTGAAATGCGGGGAGTAGAACAATTAAGAGAAAGTGGGCGTGTCTGCTGGGGTGTTAAGTAAAACTGTATTCTTGAAATGAATGACAGGTGAACAGTGGTCCCCAGGGAGTCAGTAATACATCTCTCACAATTTGCAATAGAACGAAATGGGGAAGGCATATGATTGGCTCCCTTCCACTTGTTTTTAGTAAAATGACATGGTCTGTTGGTCTGTCATTTCCAATTCCAAGTGATGTTTTGTAATGGATTAGCCTCGCAAGTAGTTAAACGTTGAAGGTATTTGTATTTTCTCATTTTTAAACCTGGACATGGCAAATGCAAAAATTGGGGACCAAATAAATGAAGACAATGTCGATGCTGAAGAACGACTGAATGTTGGTGTACATGTACTACATAAAGAAAACCCATATGAGTTGTCTGATAAAAAATTCATTAGAATGTTTTGGCCAAGAAGGCAAGAAAATACTATTAACACAAACATAACACTTCAAGAAGAAGCTCGCATACACAAAACACATGTTATTCCAAGCTAGGGTATATTCCGTGTTTCAAGTGTCAAATAATAATCGTTTCTAATTGGCTGTTACATTTGGCAACCCCGCATAACGAGGAGATATCATTTTGCTCCCTCATTTCTGCTCAAGAATACCAACGTCTCGTTTTGAAATGTGGGAGTAGAAAGAAATGAGGGAACGCTCCCCTGGGAGCGTTCTACTCTATCGAACTCAAGAATCGAGGGCCTGTTTTGTGGTGTACAGTCGGCCATGTCCCGCTGCTTGTTTTTGACATTACTATTGACATTTGTGATTTCCTGTCAAGCAATTCATCTATTTTGTGGTTTCATCTTTTCAAACCACAGACCATAAAACAAAGGTTTCAAACCCTGTTCTGTGGCTTAACCCCTCACTTCTACACTACCTATTTTGTGCTTCTCCACTTCTCCAGTCTTCTTGTCCTCTGTTTCATACCAATCAAAATGTCTAAAAGAGGCAAGTTTGTATTTTAATCTGGAAATCTGAAAAAACCTTAGTAATCTTAGCTGAAAATTTATAAAGGGGTTGTCTGACATTCGACAAAAGATCTGAGTTGTTTGACGATGTGCTTATTTTAATAATTAGAGTTACAAGTTACAATCTGTTTTCATTTGTATAGGTAAGGTTATGTTCGTAAACCTAATAATTGTGATCTTTTTCAGGACGTGGTGGTTCCGCTGGAGCAAAGTTTAGAATATCTCTTGCTCTGCCCGTAGGAGCAGTCATCAACTGCGCCGACAATACCGGTAAGTTCAGCAAATCTATATTAACATGTTTTGCTAACAATGTAATTCTGTTCCAGGAGCAAAAAACTTGTACGTAATTGCAGTTCAGGGAATAGGCGGTAGACTAAATCGTCTTCCAGCTGCTGGTTCTGGCGACATGATAATCGCTACAGTGAAGAAAGGAAAGCCAGAACTCAGGAAGAAGGTATGAGACTATAATCTTTCACTTCATATTTTTTAACAGCAATCGCTACCTCCATACATTAGCAGTATATTTATTTAGTGTTTTTAGACAGTCTCTATTTCCAAGCTTTTGTGTTTGTTAGTGGCAAGTAGATTGGACATGATTTTCCCATTTTCATACGACTCACCGATTTTGTACTTAGCATCAGTTGTGTTGTCAAGTCTCCCTTTAGGGAGATAGGCCTTTTTAGATGTTCTTTTTTTGTTTTTTTAAATGTCCTTTTAAATGTTTCTGTTTATCTTACTCCTATATGGCATTGCCCTTCATCATACTTCACCCTCTGCACTTGGTATCAGTTGGTTTGTCAAGTGTCCTTTTACAAGGTGTAATATCCAGTGTCTTGCAAAATAACAGTAGTTGTTTACACATTTATTCATGGTCGCATAATGACCACCCAAATCATATTTATTATACATAAATTAAAGTGAATGACCATTCAGCCTTGGTCATACTTGGTATTTACCATTTTCATTCAAGGGCATTTGGTCATTATCAAGTGACATCATGAACTGGGTCTTAAACGTCACCATTAGATATTTCAATGACCCTGGTATATATTCCACTCTTCTGGTCTATTTTATCCCCTTCACATATTAGTTGTTTTAGTAGTCGAACAGTATTTCATTGTGTATGTGTAGTTTTATTTTGAAAAAATAATTGTAATAAACTGTTATGGATGCTTGAATTTAGTATAAATCATGAAGGTAGAGACATTCAAGTCATAACAGATGATATGGAGGCTACAGAACTGTTACTAAATGGTGAGAATATAATTCCACATTACTAGAGGGAACATTAACAAATATTTAAAATTCTCCTGCTAATAAAGGATGCTGTTTGTTTGCTTTTTTCTCCAATCAACAACCTTTGAAATGAAATATTCAAAAGTCAGCATCAAGATTCAGAATGTCAGAACACCACTGTTGACATTTGACAGTTTTTTTGGGGACTGGTAGGCCTTAGAAATTTCCTAGTGATTTTACTTTTTTCGAATAGAGGACAGTAGTATGTCACCTTTGACAGAAAAATTCTTGGCATTCTCACCAAAAATTTTTTGTTGAAAACACAGATTTCCATCACATATCCAAACCAAACAACAACACAAAACAACCAAAGCCACGACAGAATGGCAAAGTTATGATATGACACAGAACGTGTTAGCACCCATCGTCCACCCAGATTTTGTGGCATTGCCACATCTCACTAAGACGTGATCAGCAGAAAAAAAGGCCCATTACATAATTTTATGAATACTAGAAAAGTTTTAGTGTTCAAATCTGAGAATAGCCACCACAGAGAAGCGACACAGCAGGGACCGATTTTCATAATGCATGTGCGGGGTTATTGTGGACAAATGTCAAACTCCACAATACACTGGAAGAAAAAGTTTATTTTCCTGAAAGTATGTGTTATTAAGTGTTATTTTTTTTCAGTTTAATATTGTGGATACACAATAAATACACATCAGGACTCTTAATAAATTCTTATAAAATTCATTATTTTTCCATGTAACAAATTATTAAATTGACGAAAATATTTTTCTCAGTGTAATATTGTGGATGCGAGTCAGGTCAAGCCGATTCAAGGTTACTAATAATGTACCGATGAACATCAAAGGTGCCGACAGGTTTTGTCGCTTCTCTATGGTGGCTATTCTCGGGTTCAAATACCACCATCCCCAGCACTCCAATTATCGCACACCCTCTCCAAAACCCCTAATAGTTAAGCTCTCTAGGTATTATACAGGGTGTCCAGTTAGTGTGTGAACCTTTGATATCTCACAAGGTACACCTGATAGGTGTACCTTGAAAATGTCAAATACAAAAGTAAGACGCATATTCTAAAAATATTTTGAAATATACACAATGGAAAAATTAATTTTTAAAGCTGGTTTTTCACAGTACAGAATTATTGTCAAATCCTACCTGATAAATCTGCTTGATAATTATGCATCACGCCTACAAAATTGTTTCCTCAACATACTTGACATTATCTCGATGATTTAGTGTTTTGACTTGATCAAATGGTATCATCACCTTATAATTTAGTTGTTTGTTAAATAAAAAACAAATTAGATAGTACTTTCTCAAAATAAATAAATTTCAGTACACAAATAGAAGCTATATTTTAAATTTACTGAAAAATCGAAATATCTTAGAAACCAATGAACGTAGGTACAAGTGCTATAAAAAGATGAAAGAGCATATTGAAAGCAATTCTTTGGGATAATAAAATATTGGGGGTGACATTTAAAAAAAAAGAGAAAATCTGGATTTTGCATTCTACATCACCCTGTATACGAATATGCGTCACGGGCTTTTCTACAGCCGATTTTAAAACTAGAGGATATTTTTAATCTTTTTATGTAAAAAAAAATTTTTGTTTCATTACTTTTTGAAATACAGTATGTTCATTTGACCGCGATTTGGATATAAAAAATGGTCATAACTTTTGAAATACCCTGTATAATGTAACAATACCCGATACTGGAAGAACGGAAATCATTAGTAGAATTTGAATATGGAATAATATATAGGGTGTCTCATTTAAAAAAATGCATGTTTGCATCACCACCTAATTATGGATCACCCTGTATAAATTAGAATATTTTCTGAGGAAGGAGCATATCCGTGGCTACAACTTTTATATACAACTTTTTTCGCTATCTTCTACAGTAGTGGAGTTATCGACCGAGCCGGTACTAAAAACTCACCCTGTATATAGCATACTATTTGAAATGTCCGTAATAACGCATAATAATTGTTATGATGTCAAATACCGCCCTGTAGCTACTAAGTCAAGATAAACTTGGATAATTTTTATACAACAGATTATTAGGTAAGAATAGCTCTTTCAAAAAAGACCTAGCTTGCTTAATTCTGTCAACTTATACCAAAGTTATGGCCATTTGAATAAAAACTTTTTTGACATTCCCCCACTACTACATCATACAAGATAGAGCAAAAAAAAATCAGAAATTGTCCTGTCTACATGGTGGTAGAATTTATGATATACCTTTACTTGCATATTTTTTGAAAAAATCCGTTTTTCTGATTGATTGTAACAGTTGCGCCCCCTAGCGGCCACTTGCGGAACTTGAAAATAATTTCCAGTGATTTCTCTTAGCCCGATTTACCTAATAATATTTTTTGCTCGAAGTTATATGATTAACGGTTACCGAGATATTGCCGGCGCCCATTCTTATTAGGTCACCCTGTACAAGGGCATGTGGTCGTTGATTTAGAAAAAGTGGAGAAGGTTAAAATTAAAAAATGTGGATTAATTTTTCATAAATATGTTCTTATTTCTGGCATCTCACCTGATGGAAACAAAAATAAAAATTTTAAAAACTGTGTCTAGTAACGAACACCTACAAATCCAACTACAGAGTACTGTGCTGGTAGAAAGAAAGGAATTTTTTCCCTAGCTCACAACGACATTGAAACTAAAAAAAATATTTTCAGGGTGAGTCCATAGTTTTTTTTAACTGTGTCGTTAAAATAAAAAATTTCATATAACGTTTTTCAGAAAACTGAAAAATAAGCACGATAAGATTCCAAAAAAATAAATCTGGGCTTGTGTATCAAGACATACCTAGTGTGTTTATTTTTAGTTTTTCGCTCAGATTTTTTTCTTATGTCACAGTTAAAAAAAAAGTTCAGCTTAGGACTGAAACTGTATACAGTGACGATTTGAATGAAATACTGCAACGATCTCACAGAAAAGGCAATACATTTTTGGAAAAAATATATGGACTGTAAATCTAGTTTCTATTGTTGCTTAGTGATTAGGAGTATTTATTCTTCTAGTACCAACGGTAACACACGGTTGAAAATACGCTTGCTAATTTGAGTCCGACTTGAGTTTTGTGAATATGTATCGAGAGTAATTAGTATCGGCAGTGAGACACAATTGTAATCTACTCATCGATATGTTTGTTTAGCTTGCAAGTCGATCTAATTTGCTAAAATACGGAATAGTTGATCTGCTATTCTCGATTGGAATTCCATGAATGTCAAAAATTCTTGCCGATACAAGGTTAAACATATTAAAGAGAATTTAGCACAGAGCCGGAATAAATATTTTCTGACATGGCGCAACGAAACAAAAATAACTTCTATGAATGTTGCAAAACAAAGGAATTTACCAGCTATGTGTGCAAGTCCTGCTATGGCGTATACCACAAGAGCTGTTGTGAGAGAAAAAAGGATATTATGTATCTTGATAAACACACCATATATTGTGGAAAAAAATGCAAAAAAGAGGCGGAAGAAAAAGATGACACAACTGAGACTTTGAAACATTTACTCAGTGTTGCACAAGACGAAGTTGTAGAAAAGGACAATTTCATATTGAAGCTCAGACGCCAGAGTTCAGCATTTGAGGCAGATGTCATTGATATTGAGTCTAGCTATAGAAGCGAAATTGAAGAAAATAGATTAACAATAAATCATCTGAAATCTAAACTAGAAGAAAAAGAACACCGACTAAAAGCAAAGTCAGAAGAATTACTACAGTTACTGGAGAAATATGACAAGTTAATGGAAGACATGAAGCTTATCAAACAGCAAATTATAGAACCTAAGAGAAAATATTTTGCACATATAGATCTTACAAATACACAATCTGAAATTGAGGTGACATCTATTGGAAAAGTTGCGGCTGAAGAGGCTGAAGTGACCCAGGCGAATACAGACATTGAAGATATTCATGCGACCGAAGTCTCTGAAGAAACCTGTCGTGGTCCTACGGCGGTCAAGAAGTCTAACAAACTCACATCAAGAAGAAATGACGACGTACTCACAAAAAGGGTTGAATTTGTTACATCCAATAAAGGTCCCTGCTCACTAAGGAGGCTTAGTAAGGTGCTGATAATGAGTGACGAAGAAGGTAGAAATGTTGCAATTTCGCTGCGAAAAATACTAAATCCATCTCACTTTCAAGTTGATAGTTATGTATATCCAAATCTCGACTTCAGTAGCCTATGCAAATTGACAACTAATAGGGCCTTGCCTTATTCTGAAAATGATTATATTATACTTTTATTCAGGACTTCAAATATTGAAAATCGTGTATCATTACATAGCGCTTTACGTTATTTACTTCCTTTAGGAAAGTCAACAAATATATTAGTCATGCCTAGATATAGTACTATAGGTGATAAAGAAATAGGTTCTACTATAGACTTAAGTATAAAGAAATTTAAACAATTACATAGAAATGTATCAGTAAATTTATTAAAGTATAAAAGCAAAAAGGCAGTTGCTTGCCAGATTCAAATTTGTATTGAAAGGATGATGAAGTTGTCTAGTCATATAGTATTAAGAACGATAAAACTGGTTGATTCATTCGATGCTTTGATTTGCCCAGTTTCAGACAAGATAGATTGCACTCACAATATTACGACTAGTGATTTTTTATAGGTGATTTCAGGAACCCTAATAAAATTTCTGGAAATAACCATCTCATTCAGAACAAAACATCTCTATTGCTTAAGCCAGATGATGTATCAGCTATTGTATCTCATGTTAATGTCCAGGGCTTGGTGAGTAAATATAGTATGATCGAGGTTTTTTTGGAATTCTACTCTATCGACATTTTATGTATATCTGAGCATTGGATCTGTGGTGGCATCAACAATATTAATTTTCCGGGTTACGAAATAGTTTCACTTTTTACAAGGAAAACGGGTATTCGTGGTGGATCTCTCATACTTGCTAGGAGCAACATCAACACGAAGGAAATCCCATGTATCAAAAATTTGTCTATTGAATCGCATATTGAAATGTGTGGGATCGCTTGTACAATCAGCAACAAAAGTACTTACATAATTTCAGTTTATAGACCACCGAGTGGAAACATAGAACTATTTCTAGTCAGCATAAGCAAAGCACTGCAGATCGCTTTCAGTAAAGTTGAATATGTTATTCTAGCTGGTGATTTGAATATTGATTATTTAAAAAAAGACAGCTTGAACACCAAGTTACTATCAGATGTCTTAGACTCTTATAATTTCAATGAACATCAAACTGTTCCAACTAGAGTTTTCACAAATCAGTTTGGACACACGAGCACATCCTGCATCGATTATCTAGTTACCAACTTGCCAAGTAATAATTTTGAGTGTAATGTGATAGATCCTAATATTGCAGATCATTTTGCACACGTTTTAAGTGTAAAGTCTAGTCTGGATTATACAAAAGATCCACCTCAGTTCTTCTTGAAGAGATCGCTTAAGGCAGAAAACATAAATGAATTTGCATTTCATCTGAGCAAAAATGATTGGAGTCCACTATACGTCATGCCTGTAAATGATGCCTATAGATACTTTTTAGACTCTGTTATCTGGTGCTTTGAGGTTGCCTGTCCTTCATATAAACGAAAAGTAGTTAAGCAAAAAAACAGCTGGATAACTAAAGACATAGTCAGAGAGGGTCAAGAACTTAGACATCTATTCCCTCTTGCTCAAATCAACAGCGACTTTAAAGCATTTTATAATGAAAAGAAAAGAGCTTACAGATCTAGCATTAAAAAACAGAAGACATTATTTTACAGAAATAGAATAGATAACTCCTCAAACAAAAGTAAAGCATCGTGGAACATAATTAACTATGAATTAGGAACAACAAGAATTGATACTAGAAATATAACTTTAAACGTAAATGGGGAAATCAAATCTTCGACGGACGTATGTGAATTGTTTGCAAATCACTTCTCTAACACTGCCACAAAATCTATTCAAAATGTTATTGGCCAAAATATGTCCTTACCGCATACAACGTCAAAAGTACCTACTATAACTTACCACTTTAATAACTTACCCATCACTAGTAATGAAATATTGGAAGCTATGACAGCAATTAAAAATACAAAGTCTTCGGGCATTGATGGATTATCTCTTAAAATGGTTAGTCATGTTGTCGACTTACTTATATCACATTTAGTGTACTTATTCAATATCTCACTTCTACATGGCATATTTCCTGATTGTCTAAAAACTGCCCTCGTCATTCCCATATATAAAAAAGGTTGCAAAAACGACATAGATAACTACAGACAAATATCACTTTTAAATTGCATCTCAAAATTATTTGAGAAAGTCATTTATATTAGAATGACTAGCTATCTCCAAATCAATAACTTATTAGCAAATGAGCAACATGGATTCAGAGTGGGCAGGTCAATTGAGTCAGCTTCCTCGCATATGCTAAACTTCATATTTTCACATTTGGATAGCAACAATAGAGTAGTAACATTATTCTTTGATTTAACTAAAGCTTTCGATACTGTCGACCCCACATTCTTGTCCTCTAAACTACACGCTCTCCAGTTTCCAAGCAACATCGTGAAGTGGATTGATTCTTATGTGAGTAATAGAAATATGATTATATCGTGCAATGGTGGGTCTTCTAGCAGGCATCTTGTACAATTAGGTGTACCACAAGGTTCTATCTTGGGACCTATATTGTTTCTTTGTTATATTAACGATCTACCGGACTATATCAAAGACGGCTGCGTAACTATGTTTGCCGATGACACTGCAGTTTCAATATCTTCTGAAACCACAGAACAATTGCAGACTAAGATTATTCAAGTGATAGATGATATGAATTCCTGGTGTTGTAGAAACAGATTAATTCTCAACAATTCAAAGACAGTTTCAATACAACACTATATGCGTACTACTCCTACCCTAAGCCCTGAACTTGCAGTGTAAGTCAATCTATCTGATGATGTTAAATATTTAGGATGTATCTGGGAATGTTCTTTGAACTGGATTAAGCATGTTGACGTTGTTTGCAAAAAACTAAATAGTGCCTTCTATGCACTCAGCCAGCTTAAAAGCTGCCTCGATATAAATGGCCTAAAGTCTGTTTACTATGCCCTAGCGTTTCCATATATTTCTTTCAATATACTAAGCTGGGGTCACAGCAGTGCGAGTAACAGAGTATTTATTTCTCAAAAAAGAATTATTCGACTACTCTTTAATTTAGGTCCCAAAGAGACATGTAGGTCAACATACATTAAGGAACATTTATTAACTTTGCCCTCCATTTACATCCTTCACTGTCTTGTGTTTATAAGATTGCATTGGGAAGATTTTCAGAAACATATTACAAACCACAATCGCAATACTAGACACCGCAATCTTATACAAATCCCTAAGCATAGAACAGAACATTTTAAAAAATCGCCACTTTACAACTGCATCACTTTCTACAACAAACTACCGTCTGCAATAAAATCATCCTCTTCAATTCAATCATATAAGAAACAGATCACCGATCTGTTTGTGACAAAAGCTTATTACAGCATCAAAGAATTTTTAGAAGACAATCTTTAGTGAGCAATACCTGTTTAAGTTTTTCTACTGCGACTATATTGTTAAATCGTTTTAAATAGTATTTGTAATGTGTGATGTGATGTGTTTTTATATATACCTATTCGTTTTTATACATTCTCTATATTTATAAGTATTACTTTTACATTATTTTGACGTGCTAATGTACATTTGATGTATCCAAATAGCAAATAAACAAACAAACAAACAAACAAAGTATAATGTATTAATCATGTGCTATGTGCTCTCTCTCCTTTAGTTAAGGATTTATATCTTATAGTATTAGAGCTAGCTACGGAGGAGAAGGCATGATAGAGTAAAGCTTCAATTTTGTAATTTACAGGTTCGGTAGTTACCGACATTGGGGTAGGTAGGTGGGCTGTCAGAACGCGCTGTGGATGTATAAAGTAAGGGTGGTGGTTAAACATCCATTTTTTACACATAATAATTGATCAGGTACAGCTTGGAAATTTGCAATACAAGAATTGTCAGAAGTGTAGGCGAAAGGCAAAGAGACGTCAGAAAGCGCTTAAGATGGGAAAAACTTCGCATCAAAAATGTCACCTATGTACACTTCTGACAATTTACATGCTCATTCTATGAGTCAGAATTAAACTAATTATAAATCGTCAGAAGGCTAGAAGTCCAGGCGATAGGCTTTTTTGCGCAAAATGAATCAAATTTGGCGGGATGGTAGACATTGGTCCCGTGAACTTACACCACTTACACCTAAGTTTGCAACCTTGGGGATTGCCGCTCGAGGGGTGGGGGGATGAAAACTCTTGCTTCGCGACGATTTTCGAAAAATAAGGAAAAACTATTGGGTGCTATTTGAAAAATAAAACTTGGGGGTGAGTTTTAAGGGTTGATGTACAAAAAAATGTTTTGGAGCATGGTATGATAGACATTTGGTACTTTCAAAAATTCCACTCAGTTTTTGTTTGCACTTTTTTTTGTTACGAGAATAACACGTGTCAAGGAAATTCCTATACACCCTGTATAATTGTTTTTAAATGTATGTATGCCCTTATTACCTTGAAAAATGTGTAACACTTTTATTTTGGTATATGATCTAGGCCCAAATTCTAAAAAAAAACTCAGAATCTCTTACAAATTGACTTCCAAACCTGAAGCATAGTTCAACTAATGGGATATAACTAAAAAGAAACAATGGCAGTCGGTACAGAACGTCCTGGTACAGAAAACCTACACCATTCATATCCACTTTTACTACCGCAAAAGAGACTTCAAGACATTGAAAGTTTGTTGTGTTACATACATCCTAACAGTCAACTATTCTATTCAAATCTAAAGGCTGACGGCAACAGTATAATGATGAAAATGTTTGCCCTGCTGAGTTAGACTAAGATGAATAATTTATATTTCCTAAACACATCATCCATATGTATTAACTAATGATTTTTTTAGGTTTTGTTACAATATTGATTATTTTTTTAGTTTTATATTTGTATATATTCCTCATATATTTATTTGAAATGGTTGTTTACTAAAGGATAGCTTGAATTTTTCACTCCTAGTACTGTAATGAAACATAATGAGATATGTTTAATAAAGTAAAAAGACCAACAAGTACATCCACAGAAACCCATCGTCAAACAGATAGACATCAAAATCAAATAGTCACTGATGATAACGATTTTAATGTTACTAAAAAGAGATTAACAGTTTTTACATTGGTGATTGGTGTGATGAAGAAAAGATTAAATTTTGTGCTATTGAGGGCTACAACCTTGCAACATATTGTTGCAGACTTGGAGTGGAGCATGTGGCAACGGCTACATATAGTAGAAAAGAACTTCACTGCATACCGTTACCTAATATAAATAACTGCTCAAAACAGCAACAATGTGGAATAGCAGCTAGAAAAGTAACTGAAATAGGTTTAGCAATTATATCGGTTTATAGACCACCTAGCGGAAATTTGGAAGTATTTTTGGAAATAATGGAAAATGTTCTAACTCTACTCAGCAAACATTCCAATATTGTTGTGGCAGGAGACTTCCAATATTCATTTCGATTACCCAAATAGAGAGATAGATTAATAGACTTATTTGATTCTTTTAATTTTTCCAAACGATCCTTGTTCCTACTAGAGGTTCAAACTGTTTAGGTAACATATTCACAAATTTTTCTCACGAATATTTTAAAGATTCCTGTGACAATCCAGTACTATCTGACAAACCTATCTATTGAATTAAACCTACCTTGTAAAGTACTAGAAATATCAAGTAATATGTAGACCAATTACCAAGATTGGTAAACATATTCTACAGTTTAGTAGAAACCATATGCTGGGACTTTCTTGATGGCAATGTTTTGAATGTTGACGAAAAATTTACATATCTAATTAATTTGCTCAGCAGTATGTACGTTGAAGCGCTTCATGAAAAAAGGTGAATATCAGTACCAGCAAAGAAAATTTAAAATGGTTTTGCTATGAGCTAGCACTCATGAGAGAAACACTGCATTTTTTAAACAGTGCATGTAATATGAATAATACGCCGGAAAACATAAATACGCGGAATATCCATATGTATTAACTAATGATCTTTTTAGTTTTTGTTACAATATTGATTATTTTTTTAGTTTTATATTTGTATATATTCCTTATATATTTATTTGAAATGGTTGTTTACTAAAGGATAGCTTGAATTTTTCACTCCTAGTACTGTAATGAAACATAATGAGATATGTTTAATAAAGTAAAAAGACCAACAAGTACATCCACAGAAACCCATCGTCAAACAGATAGACATCAAAATCAAATAGTCACTGATGATAACGATTTTAATGTTACTAAAAAGAGATTAACAGTTTTTACATTGGTTACATGTGATGAAGAAAAGATTAAATTTTGTGCTATTGAGGGCTACAACCTTGCAACATATTGTTGCAGACTTGGAGTGGGGCATGTGGCAACGGCTATATATAGTAGAAAAGAACTTCACTGCATACCGTTACCTAATATAAATAACTGCTCAAAACAGCAACAATGTAGAATAGCAGCTAGAAAAGTAACTGAAATAGGTTTAGCAATTATATCGGTTTATAGACCACCTAGCGGAAATTTGGAAGTATTTTTTGAAATAATGGAAAATGTTCTAACTCTACTCAGCAAACATTCCAATATTGTGGCAGGAGACTTCCAATATTCATTTCAATTACCCTAACAGTCAGAGAGATAGATTAATAGACTTATTTGATTCTTTTAATTTTTCCAAACGATTCTTGTTCCTACTACAGGTTCAAACTGTTTAGGTAACATATTCACAAATTTTTCTCACGAATATTTTAAAGATTCCTGTGACAATCCAGTACTATGTATTGAATTAAACCTACCTTGTAAAGTACTAGAAATATCAAGTAATATGTAGACCAATTACCAAGATTGGTAAACATATTCTACAGTTTAGTAGAAACCATATGCTGGGACTTTCTTGATGACAATGTTTTGAATGTTGAAAAATTTACATATCTAATTAATTTGCTCAGCAGTATGTACGTTGAAGCGCTTCATGAAAAAAGGTGCATATCAGTACCAGCAAAGAAAATTTAAAATGGTTTTGCTATGAGCTAGCACTCATGAGAGAAACACTGCATTTTTTAAACAGTGCATGTAATACGAATAATACGCCGGAAAACATAAATACGCGGAATAAGCTTAGTAAACAATACAGAACAGCAATTACACAGGCCAAGATAAAAACAAACGATAACTTTATAAAAGAAAGCCCTAACAATTCCAAAGCTTTTTGGAAGAGCATTGCTGGTAACACACACTAAAAAGACTACTCCAATGAGAGAGCTCTCAATGCTGATGAATTTAATCAACACTTTGTAAATATAGCAGCTATAATAATTATTAAACAACTACCTAGCTCAGACAATGACACATTAAAGTACCTAAAAAGTAGAGAACAAAAGTATTTAGCTTCCAACAGGTCAGTTATAAGCTTCATTCGGGTTCGAATGTGCTGACGATTTGGAAACTGTCCACGGACTGCGCACGACTAGGTGCGCGGCCTGAGTATACTGGAAACTGTTTACAAACTGTTCAAAACGGATTCGACTTGAAAATAACCCGAACACAAATTACAAAACCACCGATCAGCTGTCACGATACGCTAGAAAGCAACAGCGAACAGCGTGTATAGCTAGACAAAACTCGTCGAATTTCTCGTTTGCGTATAGAGTGAACTGTGCACGCGCAAGTAGCAGTCCGAGAACGATTCTTGCCCATAATCTCTGACTAGTTTGACCGTTTCTAAACTGTCCACAAATTGAACCTGAACATCCGACTGCAGCCGTCTGACCGGTTTCAAATTAGTTTGCACAAACCCGAACACGGTCATTTCTACGGCGCACGCTCCTTATAGTTTGCAAACGGTTTTCGTCGAAATCCGAATAGATCTATAATCAAGTTGGGGATGTCGTAAACATATTAAATAACAGCAGCAGTAAGGATATATATGGTTTCAGTGTTGAACTTTTGAAGGCTATCCTAAATTTAATAATAGTTCCTGTAACAAAGCCATTTAACATGTGTATAAGGCAGTGTTGCCACAGCCGACTTTTTGGGAACGAGAAAAAGCATTCGAAAAGAGCGAGATTGCGGTTGAAAGAGCGAGGTTACAAAAATGCAATGAATAACGGTTATTGTCGACATATTGTAAAATTGGAAAGGGAATAAATGACGAGCTAATTTTGTCAAAATACCTATTCCTTCGTTCTTCCACAAAATATAATATCGTGACGTGAGCTGTAAGTTGTAAGTATCAAGCTGAGCCAGAACATTATAATTTATATTATATAACACTGTGTACTGAATACAGGCAACCACGTATAGAGTATCAAGACAAGCGCCATCTCTAATCAATTAGTAAATTTACAACTTTCATTATAAATACACATTATACCTTCGGTTTACAAATTTTTAAACATATACAATGTAGCAAAATGTCAGTCAGCTTTTTTATAATGTATCTTTGTCAAATATTTGAGTGGTTGAAAAAGAGCCGGATTTGACGAAGAGGAGCGAGGGAGCGGATCAGACAAAAAAAGAGCGAGCATTGGCAACGCTGGTATAAGGTATAACATTTTCCCAGACACTTTGAAAATAGCACCAGTCGTACCTATATTTAAAAGTGGAGATATAAGTGACACAAATAATTATAGCCCAATAATCTTTGTTACCCATTCTAGAAAAATTGTTCAAATTACAAATCGTGGAATATTTATAATTACATAATCTGTTAAACGAACAACATTTTGGTTTTAGAAAAAAGTAGAACAACTGATACTATACTAAAATTCACAGAAATAACGTTGCGATGCTTTGAGAATGGTGCATTAATGCACGCAATTTTTTGTGGTTTAAGCAAGGCTTTCGATTGTGTATCCCATGACATTCTCATCGGGAAATTACCATTTTATGGTTTTGATGCTAACAGTGTGTGTCTCATTAAAAATTACCTGCAAAACAGAAAACAAACTGCCAGGCTAGGGGAGACGCGATCTGAAATTATTGATGTAAAAGAGGGCGTACCACAGGGCTCTATCTTTGGGTATGGTTCAATTACTGCAAAATACCTGCAACGTAAAGCTGGCTGCTGAGTCGTGGTTTGCTATGAATCACCTAAGACCGAATGATTCCAAAATTGTAGAGATGCTCCTAACCACCAAAAATATTGCACAGTATCATAGCGCCAGCTCTGCAAAGTTCTTAGGCATCCATTTAGATCCAAAATTATGTTGGGATGCCCATGATGATTCATTAGCAAAATCACTCACACAGTATTTGAGAGGAGCAGTAAGCATAGTAGCCAGCATACTGTATAGAGATTATTGTAAGGAAGCATTTATCAGCTTGAAAATTCCAACTCTTACAGTATGTGTATATTCATAAATATCAAGATAAGTATGAAACTCATACTCATCGATATAGTGCTAGAGGCAAAAATACTTTAAAGCTGCCATTCAGAAGACTTACCAAATCACGCGATGGAGTTTTGGAATTTTGTTCTCTCCATAAATCGTTTGAACCTTTTTTCGATAAGACTTATCAAAACGACGTTATTTTTCGAAAATCTTCGCGAAGCAAAGTTTTCACCCCCCACCCCTCAAGTGGCAACCCCCGAGGTTGCAAACTTAGGTTCAGGGGACCAATGTCTACCATCCCACCAAATTTCATTTCTTTCCGACCTTCTGCGTTCCAAAGACTTGTAGGACTAAACAATTGGCTAATATCGGTAGTAAGTAGCGATGTGTTCCTAAGGCCCATTTTATCAACATGCACCTTTTAACAAAGACTTCGACCAATCAGAGCAGCCCATTTAAGAACATACATCTGACAAAGTACTCTGAAAGTTGATTTTTCTTGAAGTTTACTTCAAAAAATGAAGTCAAGTTGATTGACTTAGTACTTCCCACACATTATTGTGATATCAGTTTATTATTTTCCCATAGCATGAAGCTTTAGTCTGAGATCCCCTTGCAACCAAATCATCGGCAGCCCTGCCTCCAAAATTGTCTTATGGCTTATGTCTTTCTTTCACAAGTCAATGGAGCCATACGCGTTTTGCATCCTCACCACGGTAGTAATTATGTGTTAAAATTTCATTAGAATCAATTTAAAGAAAAAAAAAATAGTTTCCACGTTACAAAATACAAAACGATCTAAAGCAATAAATACTCGTATGTATACAGAAACAAGTCCCTTAGTTTCAGTAATAGGCTAGGAAATGTTCGGATGGACCTAAAAAGGTGAGGCGAGGTCTTCCTTCACAGGTTACTAGACACCCTATTATGAATACAAAAATGTTTTCAGTTTTTCAACCCCCTACCCCCCAACCACCTCAATTTCACCCCCACCAAAAAAAAACGCGTACATTCGTTTTGCGGTGGAGATTCGCCACTGGTCTAATACATATACTGTGGTAATAGGTAAGGCAATGTTCGGGTGGACCCAAAAAACTTATTTATGTCACTAGGTCTTCCTTCACAGGTCAGTGGACAGTCTATAATGAAAGCAACTAATTTTTCAATTTTACAACCCCCCATCCCCCAATTACCCCAATTTCACCCCCACCCAAAAAAAAGTAGAAAATGATCAGGAACCCCTTAAACGCCTAAAAACGAAGTTTGAGCAATATTTATTTTTTTTTTGTTTTTTGCTAATTACTCCGCCGCCCATGCACCGATTTTCAAAATTATAGGAGCATTACCTACTACGACCCCACGGCATATCGCTGCCCAAATTTCATCACAATCCATGCATTGGTTGCTGAGATTACGTGGTAGAAAAGTGCGTACAGACAGACCGACGGAAATGAATGACGTGGATTTTCGTTGTGTAGACATCATAAAATGCCCAAAAAGTGTATTATCCTAAAATCGAAAATTTTCGCGATCACAACACTCCCCTCACCTATCGGTGTGGGAAGTACAAGGTCAAAAATGACATGATTTATATACAGTAGACCATAGTGAACTATCTAGTATATTTTCCAGTCTAATTTTCCATCCTAGATCGGTGAAAAATTGCATTTTCTTGTTTAACAAAGAGTTTAGCAATTGCTAATCTCAACCAATCAGATTCCACAAAAGCAGTACGTTTGATCACTGGATTGTTGGTCTATCAAATGAGAATGATGACTAGAAATTCAAATGACTGCATTATTTGGATAAATCAATAATTTACTATCGATAATAAATTATAAAATATATCTTTGTATTATAGTAAAAAGGGGTAAAAATAACATTAACAACAACAATAAAAATAACATTTTGTTACATTTCACAAAGCTAAACGATTTAACTGTTGACCAAGCTGTTTCCTAAGTGTGCATGTGCATTACTGGTTGCCTATCCTGAACGGCAAAGCTCGCAGGCTCCGAGCTGGCGTATTACCTTATTTTTTGTAAACAAGGAACCTGTCGTATGACTCCTATAGTCAGAGAGTGAATCTGGTGCTTGATATAGTTTTGAGAGAAAGGGAGCAACTAGCAGGAGGAATTTTTATTCATATGCATGCCTTACAATGTGTTTCTCATAGTATTTGCGCTACAGTGTCTTTTATCATCCTCTGTGAATATTTCTATAAGAAGGTCTATAACAAACATGCATCCGGTAAAATAATATTGGATGACACTTATTAACATAGTCCTCAATACCCAATAGAAAGCTTTTGCTAAACAACACCCAATAGAAAAGCTTTGTCAAAGCCTTTGTTAAAATATGCATGTTGATAAAGTCGGGCCTAAATGTCGTACTTTCTTTTAAGCCCAAATGTGTTATTCAGGCAGCAGCAGATAATAGAAATACGAGAAATGTTATTCTCTTAGGCGAAAAAGTGTTACAGAACTTTTTGATAGCATTTTTCGACTTACGCGATAAAATTCTGATTTTAGTATAAATTAAAAACGACCCCCTAACTTGAAGGCACTGCAGAATGGAAACTATTGGTCGCTCAAGAAAAATGTAAAGACCAAAGTTTTGGAGAATTTTATTGTCTCGATATATTATTTGAACTTTTTTTCGATAGCACTTACCACAATGGCGCTATTTGTTGAAAACCGTCACAAAACAATTGTCACCCCCCCCCTCTCCTCCACCCCTCGAGTGGCAACCCCTAGAGGTCGCAGGTATTTTTCGGTAGTAGGTAGCGGTGTGTTCATAAATGTAATTTTGTTTAACCAAATGGCGTGCGTTTATGCAGCTGCAGATAATAAATAAATGAGACGATATCATTCTAGGGAAAGAAAATTTTTTCACGAATTTTTGGGACAAATTCTTCGTCTTAATCCGCGATGAAATTCAGATTTCAGTGAAAATCACGAACCAACCACTAACTTTGGCGCACTGTAGGACGGAAACTATTGGTCTCACACGAAAAATGTAAAGAATAAAATATGCAGAATTTTGTTCTCCCTATAAATTATTTGAAGCTTTTGTCGGTATCGCTTGTCAAAACGGCGCTATTTTTTCGAACATCGTCGCGAAGCAGTTTTCACCCCCCCCCCCCTGGAGCGGCAGCCCCCCCCCCCCCCCCAAGGTCGCAAACTTAGGTCTAGGTCCGGGGGACCAATGTCTACCATGCCAGCAAACTTCATTTCTTTCCGACCTTTTGCTGTCAAAATCCTTTTTTACGACGTAACGATTGAACTGTAGGTGAAAGAATATGGGAGAGATCATCGTTACTAAGAATATCGGTGCTCCGCTCAATTTATCATTATTGTTAAAGGAATAAAATCGCCAGATCAATTTAATCACCGTTTATTAGCCACAATCGATGTATATCGCACCGCTACAATAATATACAACACGCCGTGTCACACCAGGTCCGGCTTCAGGCCCGGATAATACGCACGCCTCGTAACATTATATTGAATTTATTATTTTATTTCATAAAGTTCACTTTAAGATTTTTTAACATAATTTACACTATAAATTCGTGATTCTTTAGAGAAAGTATTCGATTACAGTAACATATATTATTGGCTCTGATCTGAGATCAACTGGCCAGTTGTATTGTGGATGAGATTTCTATTTTTTTTTTCAATAAAATCATATTGTTCTACATTAGCTATAGTTGAAAATTACAGCGTTATTTTTAGTTTCTGTGTACAAAAATTGTATTACAGTTTGTATGCACAGTGGTTTTCACTAGCTAGTATAGTGATCATATTAGCAGGTAACGTAATATAGTTTGACAATCTGTGATACAGGTCCGTTACCTCATTACTGATCAATTGGTACACGTAATTTACAGCGGGTAGTACCAATCGCTCAAAAAACCTAATCCACAAGAAACTAATGTTTCGGTATAATAACCCATGAAAATTTGCCGCCAGCTCCCCTTTTGACTTATCAGAACCACTGACGTCTAGGACGTCAATGCTGGGAAATACGCTGTACACATTGATTAAGTAATTACAATATGTCAAAATAATAAATAATTTAGATTAACTGATATTTTAAAATAAAGAGCTTATAAATACCTAGTACATATAAAAATACTTTATAAACAATTATCGAACCAAGCCAGGAAAAGGAAACAAGAAGTGAGTACAGCGTCAGTTAATGCTAGTTACAAGAGCTATGGCGTCCGACATGAGGGCGATGATACAAGAATTGAATGCAGATATGAGGAACAGCATGAATGTACCTAGTACATATAAAAATACTTTATAAACAATTATCGAACCAAGCCAGGAAAAGGAAACAAGAAGTGAGTACAGCGTCAGTTAATGCTAGTTACAAGAGCTATGGCGTCCGACATGAGGGCGATGATACAAGAAGTGAATGCAGATATGAGGAACAGCGTAGAACAAACAGCCGAAATGAGAACCAGCTTAGAACAGAGATTAGAACAAAGTGCAGCTGAGACGGGAACAAATGTGCAAGACCTGGAAGAAACGCTGAAGCTCCACCAAGATGAGGCAGTCGTAGGTTTGAAGAGTTGGCAGGAATTGGTGATGACTAGACTGGAGGAGCACAGGTAAGCCATGAGCCAGGCTTTAGAAAATCAGGACCAACGTATCAGTGCAATCGAGACACAAATTGTGACAGTAACAACATCACGAAATCACGTTGAGGAACAGCTCGCGACATCACAAAAGCACGTTGAGGAGCAGCTACAGCAAGTCAAAGATCAGGTCAAGGAAATGGTCAGAGAGGAGTTGCGAGAGTTTAGTGTAGGTGAGCGTATTTTAGCGGCTGTAGAACCCGCTTTACCTGAGAGACACAGTGGCGTAGTTGCAAAACCCTGTCCATACAATGGAAAAACGTCATGGGACATTTATTATGCAATTTGAAAACATCGCACGCATGAATAACTGGTCGAATGAGGAAAAAGCTTGTGTGCTGATATCCATGCTCAGAGACTGCAGCAGCTATTTTGGAAAATGTCTGCTCGACAGATCTACGTGACTATGATGAGATAATGTCTGCACTAAAGTTACGTTTTGGAGACGCGCACTTAACAGAGCTGTTACATGGTCAATTGCACAACCGTACAAAGCAAGCCAAGGAGGATCTGACCACGTTTGCATATGAAGTACAAAACTTAGCTAAACGAGCATTCGTCAACAGCCCCGTCGAGACACAGGAATACGTTGCTGCTCGTCAGTTTGTCGAAGGCATTGCGGACTTGGACGTTCAGCGAATCGTAAGGCTATCCAGTCCCAGAGCCTTACAAGACGCTTTGATCAAGGCTTTAGAAATTGAAGCTGCCACAAAAGCCACGCGAATGACACGGAGGGTGCGCTCTGTAGAACAAGATGATGAAGTAGAAGTCCACATCGTTCGTTCCAAGAAGAAGAGGTGGTACTTTCCAAAGAAATCCAGTTCGCAGAAATATTGAAGGAGCTGAGAAGTTTACGTGCTGGAGATGGGGGCAGAAGGGGCACCTTAGAGTTGGCTGTCGCATGCAGGGCAAAAACTGGCTGGCCATCATGACGAAAGCCCCGTGATCATCGAAATTGGGGCTAATAAGATTGAGAGGAGTCCAGTAGTTGAAGGTTATATAGAAAATATACCATGCAAGATGAACGCTAATAGAGACCGTATACCAGTACCGGATGTTGAAGAAGTAGAAAGTCGCATCGGCGGTTTCGGTAAGAAGCATCCCATTTTAGTGCTTCAGTCACAAATGATTGCATCCTTGGTGCTGACTTTCTGCAGAGTTCTGGCTGCTTAATAAACTTCACCAGTAATATCTTAAGCATTGGGGATTCAGAAGAGATTTCATTTAGCTGCCGAACTGTTCAGCCAGAGGAAATGAACGTTGTGTCACCAAGAAATTTTACAACACCACCAAAAAGATATTTTTATACCTATATATGCACATAAGGCACTTGAACATAATCTTACCCCATGCATTTTTAAACCAGACCCTACGCAAGGTTGGAATAAACCTATTTTATTAGTCAGAACAATAACGGATTCTCCAAATATGTTAAAGGCCGTGAATGTATCCAGGAATTCAATACAAATCAAGAAAGGTACGCCACTGGGTAGACTATAACCAGTAGCATGGATCCGAAGGTTAGATGGCACGGAACAAGAAGATAATGATGACTTCACCGAAATCTCAAATAGTCTTCGAGATTTGTATGATAGAAGCTGTGAGAATTTACGACCCGAGCTGCAGCGGAAGTTCCTGAAGCTACTAAGAGAATTTCATCCTATTTGCGCTAGAAATAATGATGACCTAGGGCGAACTCATCTGGTACGTCATAAAATTAATGTAGGAAATGCCCATCCAGTCAAGCAGCCCCCAAGGAGAACTCCATTATCTAGGATTGATGAACTACAAAATATGGTAAAAGATATGCAGAAACGAGGAATGATCGAGCCATCATCTAGCCCTTGGGCCTCCCCGATAGTTCTTGTTAGAAAGAAGGACGGATCAACGAGGTTTTGTGTGGATTACAGGCGGCTCAACGATTTGACCAAAAAGGATTCATACCCTATATCAAGAATTGACGACACTTTGGATGCGGTTGGAAATTCTTCATGGTTCTCCACATTGGACCTGCAAAGTGGATACTGGCAGATTGAAATGGACGAAAAACATAAAGAGAAAATGGCATTTGCATCGTGTACTGGGCTATGGCATTTTCAGTAATGCCTTTCGATCTATGCAATGCACCCAGTACCTTCGAAAGACTAATGGACGTACTACAATGTTTATCTTGGAAGACAGCACTGATATATCTCGATGACGTCATTGTGTTTGGAAAGGATTTTGAAGAAGAGCTATTCCGACAGACAAGTTTTCCAGCGGCTTAAGGAAGCGACTTGAAGCTAAATCCTAAAAAATGCCATCTTTTCAAAAGGGAAGTAAAATACCTCGGACATTTGATAAACCAAAGACGGAAACCGGACGGATCCAGAGGAGGTGCAGGCTGTGAAGGAATGGAAAGTACCGTCCAACACTCATGAGGTACGAAGCTTTTTGGGACTGTGCAGTTATTATCGCAGATTTGTAAAATATTTCTCCACCATCGCCAAACCACTATTTGCCTTAACTAAAAATGGTAATAAGTTTTATTGGGACTCCATCTGCCAAGAAGCCTTCGACGCAGTGAAAACAGCTTTGACCTCCTCACCGATGCCAGCTCATCCTACAAGGGATGGAACTCTCTACTTGGACATAGATGCTAGCCATTATGCTGTTGGAGCTTTCTTATCTCAAGACCAAGATGGCATGGAAAAAGTAATTGGATACTACAGTAAAACTTTGCACAAAGCACAGAGAAACTGGTGTGTGCCAAGTTCAAGAATCCAGAAGGCCAGCTTGCTTGATGGATTGAATACCTCCAAAGGTATGACTTTGAAATTCGTCATCGTCCAGGCAAGCAACACGGAAATGCCGATTCTATGTCACGCAAGCCCTATGAACACTGCTCGAAAGAAGAACAAAAACGCGAATTCGACATAAACACATTAAGAATAGAAGAATTTGAATCAGAAGGAACTAAGATTTCACTAGAAATCTTCAAGCAAGCTCAGTCGCAAAACGCTGAGTTAGGGTTAGTAATTCAGTTGCTCTTAAATAGAAACAAGCCTTATCAACAGGAAATAAGTGCCATGAGTCCCATCACTAAAGCCTACCTCGCACAATGGGACTCACTAAAGGTCAGGGGTAACCTCTTGTATCGAATCTGGGACACTTATGGCAGACAAGTTAAAGAAAAACTTTTAGTACCAAGGAAATTACGGAAAGCAATTATGGAACAATTATATCATAGTAGCAGTGGAGGTCACTTTGGCATCAGGAAAACCCTTGAAAGAATCAAGGAGAAATTTTACTGGGTTGGCTTTTTTTTATGGTCGGCCTCCCGCAAAGGCTGAAAGCCTATGGCGCTGTAGAAGCGCTGCGAGAGGATAAGTATCGGTTCTCCAGATTCGATACAAGAGGTTACCCCTGACCTTTAGTGAGTCCCATTGTGCGAGGTAGGCTTTAGTGATGGGACTCATGGCACTTATTTCCTGTTGATTAGGCTTGTTTCTATTTAAGAGCAAATGAATTACTAACCCTAACTGTTCCACATGCGATGTCTGCAACTCAAGAAAAGGTACGTCAACGATCACACATGCAGCATGTAGTGAGCAAGAGGTCACTGTTCAAAATCGAATAACAAATTTTGAAATATTTAACGTGATCAAGATGTCTAGTGTTGAAATTTAGAACCCAATGTTGTGTGACCATGATAACCAGATTCTTTTAGCTAGCATGTGTACCAACTCAGAGAGAATGAAATCAAAACAAAGAAATGTTATGATATTGTTTTATTACTTGTTTCTTAACATTGATTTTGTCTTCATTAATCATGAATGCTGAGTGTTTATGATATTGTTTTATTACTTGATTCTTGTATTTGTTAATCATGAGTGCTCTGTATTTCATATATTTTACTGGTAAAGAATTTATATTTATATGTTGAAATATACGAATCAAAAATGTCTGAAAAATAATGGTCCACTGGCTCTTATTGTTGATATTTGTATAAAGTACTGGTTATAAACATTCACAGTCTAAATAATAATAGTAATACATGGTGGGCTAGGGCTCGTTTCAACGTCAGGGAGAGAAATATGGATAGGATAAAGAAAATGTAAAATATAAACATAGACCATTTAGTGTGTAATTCTTCGACATCTCGCAAGGTATACCTGATAGAAGAAAATGTCAAATACAAAAGTTATTTGGCTGCTTAAGACGCATATCCTAAAAATATTTTGAAATATACAGGGTGTTACGGGAAAGTAGGATAGTGATCAACTTGATTTTACTATGTGTACTTAGATCGTACAGAATAACATTGTATATTATTGTTTGTTTATTCACATAACTATTAATTTCTAATTGACATATCCTATACTGCAATATACGATCAAAAGTATAAATAAAAAATTGAATTGAATTGTAAAATGCGAGCACATTGTAAATATTATGTTTTGGGTTTTGTGCTTATTTAGTAATAGTTTATTTATATGAAACCATAATTTTGCATTTGCCAGAAGATCTTGACTGTGCAAGTTCCTGACTATCTTCAGTAAGAGATATATGTATTTGTATCACAGCATACTAAACAACCAGCAGAATATCTCTGAGGATTTCCTATATAAATATGGTTCTTACCGAATTTGATCTTGATGGTGGCATTCCGGCATTATGGGTGAGAAATTTGGGTAGGGATGCGAAAATAAAAAGCATCGATACGGATATTCGTTTGGCAAAGTATAGAGCTGTACACACCAATGAAGGCGCGTTTGGTTCATACAGGGAATTAAGTATCGATGACAAAAATACTCGATACACGTACATTTTTTAGTAATATTTTGATAACTTTAAGTTATCTTCCAAAATTATACAATTTTCATACCCTATACCGAGGTTTTGGTTAACCGATCATTTTTTATGACTGATTATGACATTATTCAAGTGCCCATAACAAAAATTAAAAATCCGATGACAAGCTTTTGCCAAACGGTCTGTTGAACTTTTGCGCTCTCGGATATCCAATATGCCTTTAGAGCTTAGATGCAATCTTATTGCCTATATTTACCACATTTACAACAAGTTTGTTGTACCAATGGATAACTAGTAAGTGTTTTTACCGTAAATTGCACGATTATTTGCTGATTTTTTAAGATAACTTTTTTCAAAACATGCTGGAGGACTAATACCTCGACTAATACCAAACATTACAAAATCCGACGATGAAATTTTGTTTATAAAAGGGGTGATACACGTACGAGCAAGTACGCGTACTTATGGCTCAATGACCTTTTTCGCCTGTGTGTCACCGTAAGTACGCGTACTTTAAAACCGTCGCGCAAACCGCCGGCGATCCAACTGGTTTGAAATCTTGCTCGTAGCTTGTCTCGGCTCGTACTGCGAGCTGCTAGCCTCCACTTTATTTCGGCAGGCCATCGATGCGCAACGCTTGTTGTGTTTGGTGTTTGTTAAAAGTTTTGTTGATTTAGGAAAATTATCAAAGTGAGTGATTTCAGCTTCACGTGTGTCACCACGTCGAGCCGAGTAAGTTCGCGAACTTAAAAACCACGTACTTAAAGTTCGCACGTGTGTCATCCCTTTTAGGGTTTTCGTTTGGAGGTCCGCATTTTAATGAAAATCTGTAAAAATCAATTTATCAAAAACAGTTGAAAATCGGACCCTCTTTATGACTTCTTGATTGGAAATAAACTACAGTTTTCGCCTAAAGTATTTTCCATTCGTCATCTCTGTATATAAATTGTATTATACATATCACATACCAACCATACCATGTACGGGATAAATGTGGTAATAAATAATTTAGATGAAATTTGTTTATAAAGTTATATGATTATGATTTTTAGATTAATTTATGTATTTCTTTTCTGTCTACTGTGTTTAAAAATTCTTTAAGACATGTTTAAAGCGTTTATTGAAATCAGTCGAGAAATAGAACGCTACACCAGAATGTACTCATGTTGTCGTAACAAAACTCTTCATTGATGATATAATGTAAAAATCCCTTTTTTTACCCTTTAGTTTTGAAATTTCACGGAGGCATCATGTTCAAGATCATTTTGGACTAACACATCCTTTGTCTCTTGTTTCAGGTAATGCCTGCTGTTGTCATAAGGCAACGTAAGCCTTTTAGGAGGAAGGATGGCGTTTTTATCTATTTTGAAGACAATGCTGGCGTTATCGTTAACAACAAAGGAGAAATGAAAGGCTCTGCTATCACAGGACCTGTTGCTAAGGAATGTGCGGATCTGTGGCCAAGGATAGCTTCAAATGCTAGCAGTATAGCCTGAGTTGTTGATAATGTAATATAATAAGAAAATGTATAAAGTTGGGATAAAAGTGTTCCAAATAATTTTTTCTACTTTTTTCTACTTATCAAAAACAATTTTTTTGAAATATAGCTGGGCCTAGGCCGATACTACATTTTCAGATACCGATCTACGATACCTTTTAAATCCTATACCGGTTGACCGGTTCTGTATCTGAAATTCAGAAATACTTAAAATACTCAGAACTTACAGCATTTGGGGCAAGTTTCACCACCTGGTAAGTGTCAGATATCTTACCTACATATTTTGTCTTTATCACTTGACATAAGAAACTGATAAAAACTTACGGTAAGGCTATCTGACACTTACCAGGAGCTCGTGTAGTTTAACATGGGATTTTTTTTAAGGAATATTGGACATTTTCAATGTCAGCGATGTTCTGGTTGGTTTAACTCTATTGCCAGCTTCAGAAAAAAGACCCAGCCGGCATTGCTGGTAGTGGGCTGCCAGTTTTTTTAGTTTTGGAAATAAGTTTTCCTCCTCCCAATGAAGTAATGGATAGCTCTCTAAGAGCCGGTTTCTGAATGTGCAATTAAGTGTCAGATAGGTAGCTGCTAGTTAGCGTTTCTATGAATATTAACTGTGAGATAAGATTTACGCGAATTCGTAAGTTAACCTCCAATTGTTTAAACAATTTATCTAACAGTTAACCGATAACTTCCAGATAAATGTATGCCCTGTAAAAGGCTTAAACTTCTGACCGGGATAGCTTTGTAAGAGCCGGTTTCTCAATGTGCAGTTGAAAGTGTCAGATAGGTAGCTGCCAGTTAGCGTTTCTATGAATATTAACTGTCAGATAAGATTTACGCCCCCAATTCTTTAAACAAGTTATCTAACAGTTAACCGTTAACTTCCGAGATGATTCCGGCGCACAAGGCTGCTGCTGCCCAGCTATCGAAGGCAAAAGCTGTTCATCGTGCAGCCACGTGGGTTCCTTTTTTTGCCACTTACGCATGCTCTCAAAATCTTAGGCCACGGATCTGGACCAGCTAACATAGGTACTTTTTCATATCAACATTAAGAAAGTGTACACCACGACCATGCAGCTGCCACTGAATCATTTCTTTTAGGACTGTGAAAACAAACACAGTTCTAGTGTATATGTTTAGTGACAGTTCTTGTTTACTCCTAACGTATGCGAATTTGTTGGCTTCACTGGTCGTATATATCAAACTATGTATTTTTTAGCATGTGTAGAGGATCACATAAAGGTACGCATTGAATATTGGGACTTAACGTTAGAACATGGTTAGAACGGTAACACGGCACACACCCGTCTTCCGATTGGCTGTTCCCCTATAGCCCGTGACGTCACGCTACTATAAAAATTCAAATATTTTCCTCATTTTCTCGACTTTCACGTGCCCAAAAAAATCTCGGAAAAATATGAGAAGGTTCACGCCATACTCGTGTCATATGCGGTCATAAAAACAATCATGATACTAGTCCATACTAAATCGGTCCTTCAGTCCAATGACCAATAGTTCTTTTGCAAGTGATTTCACGCCTTCTTCTCTCTAGACAATTTCAATTTACTAGTTGAAAAATATCCGCTAAAGAAGCAGAATGATCACTTTATAGTTAAGGCAATGGATCGTAATTTTAGTGTCAATCGAGAAAGAAAACCGGATGACGCTTAGTATTTGGGTTTTAGAGACACCTTGGTGTCATTGCACCATGAGCCCAAAATGGGAGGGATCGGAGATAGAGGGGAGGGGTGTTAAAACGTGAAAAAAAAATCGTTATAACCGAATGAAAATGAGGTAGCATTTTGGTACACTTACCAACTAATGTTCCAAAAAATCGTCATTCGAAATCTAGGAGCGGTTTGCGCGTACCGATTATTTTAAAATGAAAAAAAGGATCGCGACGGAACTTGATGGAAAATTGTTTTTTAGATAACACAAAAAATAACGTCATCCGTTTCTGCTGGACAGTTTATGAGAACTTTGAGCTTAGAGTTTGATTTTTCGTTAAAAATTGTTAATATTGTCACGGCGGCCTCTTTTCTACACCCAAGGAATCAAATTGGATGTAACTTTCACCGTTTTACTTCACAACTTAATACAAAATCTCTTAACCTCATCTCAGCCACAACTCGACTACTACTCCCGCCACGCTACCCGTGGCGCCTTATATACACGTCATCGAACAATCTAGAGAATTCGAGACATTCATATGACATTCTAGAATGCCCATCCGTCATTCCCGAAAATTATAGACGATTAATGACATTACACGTCAAAGATCTAACCTAACACTTTGACTTTACATCATGCATGACACTAATACACGAATACCATAATACACAGTATGTTACAATATTGTTGATCTTGGGAGGCCAACTATAAGATGTATCAGTGTAATCCGTTTTTATGTTTAGCCCCATTTTTCAACCCCTATAGGGGGTGACATTATTGAATGCCTTCGTTATCCTTTCAGAACCGTTTCTAACCTGGCTTTTACGCTTAATATCACACGAGAATAGGTCCACGTTTTAACGCACTCGTCTATCTTCGATCCTTCCCATTTTGGGGTTATGGCACGACTCAACAATCATCCGTCTTACTCAAGGTCTGGGGATGCTTTGCGCATCGATATTTTGGGTTAGAGAGAGATAAATTTTAACAGCGGCGGCACGGCAGGGTCATGACTATCTACATAGAAGATTAGTATACCGGGTTATTGACGTTATTCGACACGGAGCATTATGGCTAAACTATCTGATTAAAAAGAAAATAATAATTTCGGTTGGATAGGTACTCATTAAGGCTACCTTTTAAAAATATTTCTATGCTATACAGGATGTCCCCAAAACACAAAATGTATCAAAGTTATGTTTTTCAAATATATATGTATATTATTGCATATTCAGAATCCTTGGTAAATTCTACTATGACTTTATGTATCACATATGGGACTTAAAATGAACCGTTTAGGTGTAAATCACCATTTTCGGTATAAGTAGATGTCAGAAAAAAATTGAATATCACAGAGATTATGGAATTTAGAAGGCTGTGACTTTGCCGTATTACTAAGCATGAAATGTGTCAGTTTAGGTTAAACGGTCAAATTTTAATTACGTTTGTGCTTGGAGCAATCGGTCGAATATTTAAGGAAACATCACTCAGAGATAACTTGATTTTTTTAAATGGGAATTCTTATTTTTTTATACGATTAAATGTAAAATTTGATAGCCTTTCTAATAATATAAAGTTGTGAATATCAATCTATCTTAGTTTTCATTTAATTTCAAATTTTCGATCAAATCGGTGTTTTTCAATTTTTCTACATATAAGCAACGTAGCAGACCGTGAAATATAAACCAAAACCTGTTCAGGTATAAAAGAAAACAACTGACATAGCAGAAAAATACAAAACTAGACTAAAGAGACAAGATTATGAAAATTAGTTATAACAAATCACCTCTAAGTAAAAACTACGGCAGTAACATATCTAAGGTCAAAGAGAAGCTGGAACACGACAGAAATGGATATATTTCATGGATATACTAGTAAACTAGTTACGGCAATGTACTAGAGATTGCCAATTCCCAAAATTAAAAAGTTTGAAATGGAAATAAAATTACTAGCGATTGTTGTAGGCAGTTTATTATTATCTTCATAATAAAATTTCACAGTTAATGGTATAAAAGTATTCAATCCTGTCAAGTTAAAAGTAACGTACCTCTGGAGTTCTGGAAATTCATTACCTATTAGCAAGGTCGCAGAAAATAAAGAATCAATTGGAATTTGTTCAAATTATAAAGCATAATATACCTAGCAGAAAATTTAAATCTGATTTGTAAGTATTCCTTTTTTGCGATCTTAACAGATAGCGAAAAGAATAGAAGGACTCCTGTCAGAGGTATCGTTACTTTGACGCAAATTACTAATGTTTTATACCGTTACATGTGATTGATAATTGTGTGCTGGGGCAACAATCGCTGGCAGTTTTTCTTTTATTTCAGTGTTTTTATTTGTTTTGGAAATGTTTAATCTCTAGTACATTGCAGTAGCCAGTAGGCTGTGAAAAATATCTATTTCTGTCATACTCCAGCTTCTCTTTGATCTTAGGTATGCTACCGCCGTTGTTTTTGGTTAGAGTTGATTCATTGTAAGGAATTTTTATAATCTTGACTTTACTCTAATTCGTCTGTATCTTCTAATTTACTTGTTTTCTCTCATCTGAAAATTGAAGAATACCATTTCGATTGAAAATTTGATATTAAATGAAAACTACCAGAGTTTGATATTAACAGCTTGTTATCATTTGAAAAGCTATCAAATTTTATATATAACCGTATAAAAAAGTATGCATTCCCATTTGAAAATATCAAGTTATCTCTGATTGAAGCTCTTTAATTAATCGACCGATTGCTCCAAGCACAAACGTGATTCAAAGTTGACCGTCTAACCTAAGGCGACGCATTTTATGCTTAGTAACAAGGCAAAATCACAGCGTTCTAAATTTTATAATCTCTGATATTCAATTTTTTCTGACATCTACTTATACCGAAAATGGTGATTTAAACCTAAACGGTTCGCTTTACGTCCCATGTGTGATACATAAAGTCACACTAGAATTGACCAAGAAATCTAAATATGCAATAATATATAGGGTGATCTATTAAAAAAAACAACTTTTATACATTTCGTGTTTTGAGAACACCCTGTATAACATGAAAATATTTTTAAAAGGTAACCTTAATGTGTACCTATCCATCCGAAATTATTATTTTCTTTTTTATCAGATACTTTAGCCACAATGCTCCGTATCAAATAACGTGAATAACCCGGTATATATAATATAGATCACAGCGCAAATCTAGTACTTGTAGGAGGTAAACATTAAGGACAACATACACTTTATGTTATCTTTAATGTTTACCTTCCTTTTACACCGCATAGGTTGAGTATTATTTCTTAATTCTGCCCTATTGCACACTTTTCTACTCCATCCCTGTCAGGGCGAATGAATCTATCCCAAAATGGCGTCGCTGACGTCAGATATTTGCAACACGACATCACAAAGGAACCAACCGTGACTAAAGACAGCTGATTGTTTGTTGAGCCATGGTTATGGTATGTTGCAATCATGTCAATGGTGCAATCACAGCATACCAAACAATCAGTACAATATCTCCAGGTTGGCGGCAATCACCCGCGCATATTTTGGGTTTGGGTGTGTATTTTTTAGTAATCACTGAACAAAAATTGGGAGCTCACTGAATTGTGTGATCGTTCACTTGAATGTGTACACCTATGTTTATACAGCGCTGCTGATTCGGTGCAAATGTACTCATTCAGTACGCAGATACAAGAAATACAAAATTGTCAAAATCCAGAAAACGAATTTAAAATCCTCTTAGCCTAAATTATACCGTGATGATATTTTATGCTATTTTAAACCGCTTTTAGAACGTTTTTTGGAATCAGTGCATCTTTTAGATCAATTTTCAGTACATTTCAAAACACGATAGCCCTGTGCATGTACAACGTACCTACTGATATTCTTCCCTATGTCTTCATGCATAAGGTTTTTTTAATCACAATTAAAAGAGGCTCTTCATTTTTTGCAAAGTATATTAATAATAATGAATATTAAATATAATTCATATTATTTGAATAACAACGTACAGAATAACAAACAAAATAGTATTTTTGTCATCGAAACTTTTGAGCGATTCCAAAATGGTATCGATTCCTTTGTAAGGGTATAGGTACCAAAAATATAATTAATTACTAAGGATTGTAATCAATTATTGCACAAAATTCTCGGTACGAACCAAACACGCCTTCATTGGCGTGTACTTCGCCAAAAAATACCTATCGAATTGGTACCGGTATCGATACTTTTTATGTTCGCATCTCTACCCGGACTTCACACCCATAATGGCACCGTCAAGGTCAAATTCTGTACGAACCATTTTTATAGGAAATCCTCAGAGATATTCTGCTGGTTGTTTACTATGCTGTGGTGCAATGACAAAAAGGTTAAAGGTTTCCAAACTGCCTCCAGATCCAGAACTCATATATTTTGTGACTCATATTTCATATATCAAACGACCCAAGCGTCATCCAGTTTCTTTCTCGACACTAAAATTACGCGTCATTACTCTGAATATGTGTGATTGAGTGCCAAAGCTTAAAATAACTTTTTAGTCAGTACTGTCAATAGCCAATCACTGTGCGACAAATTCATAAAATTTGCGGAAAAGGAAACAACTAAAACATCTAAAATAATTATTTCCGGTGTTAAAAAATAATAAGATGAACTCTTATGTCAAATCCTGATAAAATTATGAACATTTTTTGTATCTGAAAATTTAAGTATCGGCGACTGCCACACATTAGTAGGTTCAGCCCATAAAGTGGCTAGTGTACAAAAGCTAAATTAGTAAATTAGGTATACCTTTTTATGAAAAGAAAAGGTGCGAGTTTGAGTACAAAGATGCGCTTTGAGGTGCTTCAAAGTATCTAGAATTATTTTAAATTACCTGCACCAAATTGAAACTATGGTAACTGCAATCACAGGAACAACACTTTTGTACAAACTAACGCCAGACAATACTCGCGTAATATAATTGAGGAGCAATCAAACAAACCGAATAAATCCATTCTTGACATTTTTTGACTTTTTCATTGTGTTGTTATAAAATCCGTGTGATAAATCCATCGGTGACATCAGAATCGCTCAAATCGCAATGAATTCTGTTAAACTACACTTTGAATGAAGCATGGATCATTTTCAAGAAACTTTGGATTTATTACGTTTTGATTGAATTGGTTTCTTTCAGGTTTATACAAGGTTTGTTAGATGGCGCTGGCATAGATTATTGGGTGACTTTAGTAAATGTTGGTATTATATTTTTTGTAAGTTGGAATATAATATACCTATATATCAACATTTTGTAAAAAAGTTATTCATACTAAACGTAGTAAACCCTGCTGTTAATCAAACAAACCGTAATAAATTCGTCCGCCTCAATCAAAACGTAACAAAACATTCTTTTTACATATATATCTCGTCATACTCGCCTACTGACCTATATAAAATAACACAAAGCCCTTTCATTAAATATTTCAGACAATTCTAGTAAAACATTTTCGTGATTTACTCAAAACTGTTAAAACTGGATTTATTTCATTTTATATGATCCCTCGATTGAAAGCACCGTTCAATATTAATACTTACTATTTTGCAAGATAAAAAATAAATGTGTCTGCTTGTCGCGAAAAGAAAATGGGAAAATGAACAAGGGGTTAAAATGAAAAATTGTTGTTAAGTGTAGCTTCCAGTTGATTTAACTTGGTTAGTTTAACAGAAAAAGGGTTTGAAGTACAAGGGCCTCTTTTTGCTTGAGTACCATGATCTAAAGAATCGGTAGATTGATTTTTCTTTTAAGCTGGGATAGATCAAGGATGACGCAATAACAGTCTAACATCTTATTTTTTTAATAAATTTTTTATTCTTAAATGACGTCCTCTTCAACTAGTTTTCCATGGAGATAAAGTTGCTGTATAACTCCTTGGTTTTCATCACTTGTGGTGGCTTTTATGACAGCATACGCTTCTTCCAAAGGAAATCTGATTTCGGTACCATCTTTTACGAAAAAATGTTCCGCCTCGCACATCTGGCCATCTACATATACATTTAAAGTCTGTTTTTCTAAAAGCAATGAATTAATGTGTAACGTCCAAGAATTTAATTATACGGATTTAATTAAGCGTGGTTTCTAAGGTACTACATTTTTATCTTGTCATACTTGCAAAATGTTTTGAACATTACCTTCACCTTTTTGTTTTAAAATTACACACCATAGTTCTTTATACAAATGCGGACCTTACTTATTTCAAAGCTTTTAGTAGCTTTTATTTTGTGCCCACTTTATTATCTAAATTATTAATATGTATAAAACGCGTTTTCATTGATCACGACGTAACAAAAACCCCATAAGTAAAAGCATTGGTAAAAGCCAAGTGGGGTTGCCAGGGGAATGCTTTGGCCAGTGGATTGGACTTAACTTGGTCAATAGGTACTTTGAATAAGTAACGTTCGCCTGTTAAGAGTTTGTTCATAAAAGCAAGGTTCAATCAAATTGCAGTTAAAAAAGCGCATTCCACTTTGCAATAAGGCACAGATACAAAATAAGTCATTCTAATTGTATGCGCAGTTTTCTTAACTAGAACATTTACAAACCACGCATCAAGATTGTTAAACTTGATATAAACATCTCATGTCTGCCGATTGCATATTAAGGTCAATGATGGCTAATAGTTTAACGTGGTTTAATTTTCGAACCTTTCAATATAACTTTTGAATACAACGGAAGGCCAATGATATGTTTCGATCTTATATTTTACCTTTTATATCCAAGCAGAATGTTAGAACCGCATACTCTTACCTAATACTACTCTATGCCGTTGATTGCCAATTATTATTGCCCATGATCTGATGTTCTGCGATTGCTTCTCCGTGAATTTTTCTAGAGGTTTTCCTTCTACGTATAAACTGTATGAGAATGCAAAATGGGGCAAAGGGTCTACTCTTAAAACGCATTTTGTCTTTTGTTTGCCTATTTCAAAGGTTTCGTCGCCCACTAGCTTGAAAACCCATTCTTTCCTTATTATTTCCTGAAAAATAACAAGATCTTATTTGCGATGTATGCCGATAATATACGGGATATCAGAAATGCTGTTTCCGGAATAAAACGGCATCATCTCTCCGCCGGAAGATATACAGGGTGTCCCACCACGATTAAGACAAGCAATATATTGGAACTGGATAGTAGTAGAGAAATTACGATTTTGGAGGTGTAAATTAGAGCAAAGCAAATGTTGTCTTTTCTTATTATTGTGTTACCCAATAAGGTATTTGTTTTTGGTCACGTGACATCCGATTCAAACTTATTAAAGGGACACTCTGTATATTTGTGCATTTTTATGTTCCTTCCGATAAAGCAATTCCAACAAACTGCACACTTGGGGTCTAAAGTGATTAATCCAAGAGTTACAGGTACTTGAAGGATTGTACCACTACCATTATGAAATACTAGCAGAATAATTTTGACTACAGGGGTACATGTTATTTATGTGTAATCAATCGTAGTGGTACAATCCTTTAAGTACCTGTAGCTCTTGAATTAATCATTTTAGGCCCCAAGTGTGCTAGTTTGTTGGAATTGTTTTATCGGGAGGAAAATATACAGGGTGGGCCGATCGTGCGTGGATGGAGGATTGTGGACTTACTGAAAAATACTTTAAAAATCTGTCACTTGATCATTTAAAATGTAAAATAATTTCACTTAAATTTTGACGTTTATACGGGGTGATTCATATCAAACTTACATTTTTTTGAATGGAACCCCCTATATATTATTGCATATTTGGATTGCTCGGTGAATTCTATTGTGACCTTATGTATCATACATGGATAACTTTAAACGAACCGTTTAGGCTCAAATCACCATTTTTGGTATAAGTAGGTATCAGAAAAAAATTGAATGTCGCAGCGATTATAAAACTTAGAAGACCGTGACTTTGCGGTACGGCTAAGCATGAAATGCGTTACCTTAGGTCAGACGGCTAAGTTTGAATTCTTTTTGTACTTGGAGAAATCAGTAGATTAATTCAAATCAAGTTATCTTGACTTTTTCAAACGAGAATGCCTATTTAGGTTTAAAGAATCACATGTAAAATTTGATTACCTTTCTAACGATATAGCATTCTCGATATCAATCTTATTTGGTTTTCATTTTATTTCAAATTTTCAGTCAAATCGGTGTTTTTCAATTTTCCCGCGTTCAAGCAACCTAGAAGGCCATGAAAAATAAACAAAAGCCCGTTAATATGGAAGAAACCAACTAACTTAGTAGAAAGATGCAAACTAGAGTAACGAGGCAAGATTATGGAAATTCCTTACAACATATTAGCTCTATCCAGAAACAATAGCGGTAACAAGAACGCTCATTTTTCACAGCCTACTAGCTATTAGTCAATTTCCAAAGTCAGTAAAAAAATTTTAATCAAAGGAAAACTACTAGTGATTGTTGCTACTAGTAGAATATTGATGTCTTCTGAATAAATGTTCACAGTTAATGCCATACAAAAGTAGCGATTTCCGTAAGTCAAAAGTAATGATACATCTGACTGGAACTTTTCAAATTCTTCTGTCGGTACTTCTACTTATTAGCAAAATCGCGGAAAATGAAACTTGAATTGCATTCTGTTTGAATTGTGAAACATCATTTAGTTTGTAGAAAACCATATGAAATAAACACAATTACAACACAGCTTAATTAAAAAATTCTAGCAATCATTTCAATAGATGTTCAGAATGCTCCAGTTAGAGATATCTTCACTTTTGACTTAACTAAACGGAAATGGATAACTTTTTTATTCCGTTAAATGTAAGTTTAAGCAAAAATCGCTGGTAGTTTTCCTTTTGTTTAAAAATTTTTAATCGTTTTGGAAAGTTGTCAAGCTCTAGTAGGCCTCAGTAGCTAGTAGGCTGTGAAAAACAAACACTTTCTGTCATACCCCAGCTTCTCATTGACATTACATAATTATCTTGCCGCTGTTGTATCCGGTTAGAGCTGATGTGTTGTAAAGAATTTTCATGATCTTGCCTCACTACTCTAGTTCGTTTGCATCTTTCTATTAAGTTAGTCGGTTTCTTCCATATTAACGGGCCTTTGTTTATTTTTCATGGGCTGCTAGGTTGCTTGCACGCAGGAAAATTGAAAAACACCGATTAGACTGAAAATTTGAAATAAAATGCAAACCAAAAAAGATTGGTATTGAGAATCCTATATCGTTAGAAAGGTAATCAAATTTTACATTTGATTCTATGAACAAAGATAGGCATTCCCATTCGAAAAAATCAAGTTATCCGCGATTGAAGTTTCTTTAATTGAGCTATTGATTTCTCCAATTACAAAAAGAATTCACGTTTAACCGACTGACCTAAGGTGACGCGTTTCATGCTTGGTCATAACGCAAAGTCACGGCCTTCTAGGTTTCATAATCCCTGCGATATTCAATTTTTTTCTGATATGTACTTATACCAAAAATCGTGATTGGGCCTAAGCGGTTCATTTAGAATTGACCTAGGAATTCAAATGTGCAATAATATATAGGGGTTTCCATTCTAAAAAATGTAAGTTTGATATGAATCACTCTGTATAAACGTCAAAATTTAAGTAAAATTATTTTTATGTTATAGTCCTCAAGGTTCCCTATCATAATCAAGTGACAGGTTTCTAAAATATATTTCAGTAAGCCCACAATCTTCCGTCCTCGCACTATTGGCCCACCCTGTATTGCTTGTCTTAATCGTCGTCGGACATCCTGTATTTGTGGGTATACGGGGCAAATTGCATGTCATCCTATTTTTGGCGGAAAAACAATAGACTTATAAATTAAATATACAGAGTGTTACCTGCTCCACTATACACCCTTAATGCGGCCCTGGACATGAAATGCTGAATATGGCAACAAGGCTTAGAGACAAAGACAACATATAATCCATTCACCGCTAGATGGCGTCACTGTACTCCCGACTACATTTCACAAGGATGCCACATCTACGGAATCATCTGCAGCTTTGATAGCTCTGATTCGACAGTTTTATAATTGATAGAGATTAACTGGCAAGGATTGTTCCTTCTTTACATGATCGGTTAGCAGAGCTGACCGTTAGAGCACTGTCATTCATTACGTGAAGAATGTTGATGAATCGTTTATTCCTTTATATCAACAAGCATGGAAAATAACGCTAAACACAATACACATTTCGAGAATAACTCTTCGTGCGTTCCGCTTCTACCTAAAAACTCTACACGTCGTGAACTAAAGCTGGTTTTTAGCACTAACCACGAAAATTACTTTGTCAAATCGCGGCATACAATGACAATAATCATTGCCTAAGTTTGCAGCATAAAATGTGAAGATGTGAATAATGGCTTGCTAGGGCCCTATCGCTTAATTATAGAATGTAAAAGCTTAACTGTTATCCTGGAGTTAAATCCCTTCAACTAGATGATATTTGTTTTGTACTAATACTCCGAACTTGCAGGTAGGTAGGAGTAGAACTTGAACGAATTAACACAAATGGGAAATACTACCTTGATATTTTCGCTTTTTTACAACCTTCACCTCAAACCAAACATTATTAGTAATCTTTTGTGATATACATCAGTAAGATTAATTTAAATTTTGTTTTATGAAAAACATACAAATATGAATATTTTCATTACCTATGATTACGCGGAAAAAACTTGAACATAACCGGCAACACCGCTTAGCTATTGCGATAACAGTGCAAGTTGTGGACATCAGACGCTAAACGGTGTTGCCGGTTATGTTCAAGTTTTTTCCGCGTAATCACGGGTAATGAAAATATTCATATTTGTATGGTTTTCGTAAAACAAAATTTAAATTAATCTTACTGAGGTATATCACAAAAGTTCGTAGCATGTACACACGCGTCTTGCTGTTACTAATAATGTTTGGTTTGGGGTAAAGGTTGTAAAAAACCGAAAATATCAAGGTAGTATTTCCATTTCAGAATTTAGCGTTTAATTGGATACCAAAATAAAATCTTATGATCTCTGGGGTCAAACTACGTTGGAGATCCAAACTCAATATGCGAATGTAAGTGAAAGATAAGGGGGCCCGGCTAGCAGTGCGTGTAAGGCGGCCAGCTGTCGAGTCGGAGATTAAGCAGCGTCAGGCGGGGTTAGTACATGGACGGTTGGCGTCTGAGTGGGGGGAAAGACGTAGAAGCTGAACACTTCCCTTCCCTCACACGCGATTGGTTCATGGACGGCAGGGCTCTCATTGAAAGGATTTAACTCCAGGATAACAGTTAAGCTTATACATTTTATAATCAAGCGATAGGGCCCTAGCAAGCCATTCTTCACATCTTCACATTTTATGCTGCAATCTTCGGCAATAATTATTGTCATTGCATGCCGTGATTTGACAAAGTAACTTTCGTGGTTAGTGCTAAAAACCAGATTTAGTTCACGACGTATGGAGTTTTTAAGTACAAGCGGAACGCATGAAGAGTTATTCTTGAAATTTGTATTGTGTTTAGCGTTATTTTCCATGCTTGTTGATATAAAGGAATAAACGATTCATCAACATTCTTCACGTAATAAATGACAGTGCTCTAACGGTCACCTCTGTTAACTGATCATGTAAAGAAGGAACAATCCTTGCCAGTTAATCTCTATCAATTATAGAACTGTCGAATCAGAGCTATCAAATCTGCAGATGATTCCGTAGATGTGGCATCCTTGTGAAATGTAGTCGGGAGTACAGTGACGCCATCTAGCGGGGAATGGATTATATGTTGTCTTTGTCTCTAAGCCTTGTTGCCATATTCAGCATTTCATGTCATGTCATGTTCAAGGGTGTATAGTAGAGTACACCTAAATTCAGCTAGAACTACGCATTCAAGGGCAATAATTGCAATTATTGCTTGTCAGCATTCCAAACATTGGCAGTATTTACAATGAGACGCAAAACGATGCCAAGTTGGAGCAAGTGAGAAAAGAGATGCCTATCGTTTGCTTATGTGTAGTAGAAATATAACTTAAATACTGCTCCGACACCTGTTTAAGAAAAATCAAAGGTATTATAAGAAAACAGCTACTGTATACGTAAATAAGTACAGCTCGACTTAATATTTCTTTCAATTAAAAATCTGTCGCTATTACATTCGCTCACAAATAAATAAACCGACAAGGGCATATCCAGGGAGGGGGCTGCTGCCCCCGCTACAAGTATATTTTTTTGGAATGGATTATCAATTTTAAAAAACCGAGTAATAAATGTTTAGTAGTTATTACGTACCAATCGTACTCTTATTATTTCTAAAAATGTCACACATAGCGCATACTAGAAGTGCTTCACATGAATTTCGGAATTTTCTCGTAATTTGTTAAGCAGACATAATATCGGGATTTATACAAATATGTTATATAGCCAAATCACCTGCGTTTTTACTGACCATTTTTATCTAAGTAACATGAAACACGTTTCATTAGAGGAAGAAATAGATAAAAAGGCAGTGGATCCAGTCCCGGCAGCCGGGACCTTAAAATTAGAATCAAAATCCCGGCAACCGGGATTTTTTGCATTTTAATTTGAAATCCCGGCATCCGGGATTTTGATTGTAATTTTCAGGTCCCGGCTGCCGGGATTTATTACATCAAGAAAAGAAATCCCGGCACCCGACATTTCCGCATAAGAAATTTGAGTTTATCTTCATGCTCTGTCTTTGGGAATGGTGTTGTTAGTTTTAACCTCGGTTTTTACTATTATTACTGGTAAAAATGAAGCTTGGTGATAAGTTTAATTCATTTGAATATTTAAGTGCATAAAAAGCAAACATCAACCGAATACTGGATGAGAGATAATAGAACTTTTACTTCTGCCATTGATTAAAGTATTTATACGGATACTTTAATCAATGCTTCTGCCCGAAAACGTGTACCACATATTATAGAGAAAGCTAATGTGAATTTAAAGTATTACTACATCAAATACTGTTGTATACATAGGAGTCAAAAGCCAAAGACTCAGGAAAAAAAGAGTAACAGGAAGACAAGGTAATAATTCTATATTCTATATTTCATCAAATTAATGATTAGTTTATTTGTCTTTCAGTTCTTTCAAACAAAACTGTGGCTCTTATATATATTTAAAATTAACTGAAGATGGGCAGTCCTTACAGGTGGAGGAGTATAAATTATAGTCATAATCATCCTCTAAATACTGAGTAAGGAGTTTTAAAATTATTTTGCGGTCTCATGAACTTTAGTGCCAAACCAATTTCAAGGTATTTTTTCAACAGAAATTATCTCAATTTTAGTACAGGTAACAAAAAATTTTGCATGAAACCAACGTAGTTGAAAAATCGAAGATACAAGGTTTTAAGTCGTAAATGTCTCATCTGGCACATTGGCCAAAAAAATACCTTGTTCAAATATTACCAAAAATTTAATTTGTAGGTATTCAATTTCATTTGTTTTAACATTAGTTTTTAAGAGTGTCTCCTACCATATTTTTCTGAAACTCTTTTGGTACTAAACGCGCTGCCGGGATTTCTTTTCTTGATGTAATAAATCCCGACAGCAGGGACCTGAAAATTACACTCAAAATTCCGGATGCCGGGATTTCAAATTAAAATGTGAAAAATCCCGGTTGCCGGGATTTTGATTATAATTCTAAGGTCCCGGCTGCCGGGACCGGATCCACTGCCTAGATAAAAAGTATTTCATACCTTGTAACCTTGTGTAACTTTCGACATCTTGGAGGGCACTGCAGGAGCTAGAAAGTGGTTTAAAATGTGGAAACATCTATAGGGAACAGACAAAGACTTTACTGAGATTTAAAAACAAACAAGCGGTTTTTCCTTCAATTAGAAAACTTATATAATACTACTTTCGTCACCATGCTAACGCTGTCATTAATTTTCCTTCGAAGGATCAGGACAATTTAGGTTGAATAGGATACGATGCGTAGCATTCATGGTAGTGTATGTCTACAAACGGGGAGCAATTAGTAGAAGATGTCGCTAGAAAGTTTGCAGGTATAATCCACGTAAAATATTATTTAAAAAGATTTTTTCAACTTCATATTTCGTAGAAAAGAAGTAGGATGGTAACTCACCTTTCCATCGACTCTGACTACCCTTTTTCCTGTAGTGTGTCCATGTTCGAATTCTACGGTATGGATCCCGTCCAGCAAAGGGATACTCCAATATGCTACCAGGTCACTTCGATCTTGACTGCCTGCTTTTTTCAATGTCTCGGTCATGACCCTCTGACCAGTTTCAACTGCATCATCGTCGAAGTTGAAAATTCACTTGGTATCGTCTATATAGTGACCTTGATGGGTCGAAGGGGATGAATATTTTATTTGGGCGAAATACGATAATGTCAGGGGCGGGGAAACTTCGATGTAGGTTGAATTAGTAAATAGGAAAATATTTATAGTTAGGATTGGCCGGAAATCGATAAAAATGTCATCCGTATATACGTCAAAACTGCTATTTTCACAGGTGCCGTATTGTTGGAACCAATGGAAAGGAGCACTCCCCAGGGACTGATCCCTCATTTGCACTCTCTCGCTATTCTAGTTTTCTTTATTGATAGTAAAAAACGCTATTAATTTTGAACATCAAAAAGCATAAACGATTTTGCGGGAGGGAGCAAAATCGTTGAGCATTGTTGCCAAATGTCCCCACCAATCAGAGTGGAATTTTTTAATTTGAATTTAAATTTTTGATAGGCGCAAATGACATAATGTGCAGAATTTTTTTTATTTTATAGGTTAATGACAGAAAAGTTAGTCGTTTAGGACTCTATGTCAAATGGAAGAAAAAAGTCCCCCAAGGGCTCAAGGCAAACTAGGCAAAATCAAACACAAACGTCTTAGTCGAATTTATTTCTTCAAGCCTGAAATGTAAGCCGGCAACTTTACACCTAGATTGACGTGTACAAACATTTAAATATAAACTTTCAAAAGTGAATCAAACAAATATGCTTGTTCGCGCAGAAGGGGTGCACAAACTTACGATTCGACAGCTGGAAAAAGATCACTTTGTGGCAAAACATCACTCCAAATCGTTATACTTCGGAACTTGAAGAGCTGTGTGTCAAGCGATGTTTTAAGAACAGCATATTTTGCCGTATTCCACTCACACCTCTCTTATGCTTTCTTACTTGGGGCCATACTGTCCATATAAGTCGGATATTTGGCACGCAAAGAAAAGCTGTGAGGATAATGTCAGGTCTAGGGTATAGAGATGATTGTAAAGATATACATGTAGGTATGTGTCTGCTGACCATGCCATGTGTTTACATACTGGAATGTCTGTTATAATTAGAGAATTCAAAGCTGTATCATAATCATGGAGATATTCACTCATGCAACACGCGCACCAAGCACGATTTAATGCCTCCATACGCGCGATTAAAAAGGTGTCAGGATAGCACAGGATATTGGGCTGTAAAATTTTGGAATGTTGTCCCCAGTATTAGTGTCAGGTCTTTACCTATATTTCACAGTTTAAACAGAAAGAAACATTTTTTTCCTATTAGCAGTACTTGACATCTGACTTTAATGATTTTAATGTGTTGTAATTTGAAAATTTTTAATCTTGGTATTGTTTTAGTGTCAGAATTTTAATTTTTTACTGTTTATAGATAAATTCTGTCTTATTTGTTGTAATCGTATGGTTGTTACGATTAGCACTCTTGTATATTCTCTTTTAACATATGTGTAAACTTATATGTAATGACATGAATAAACTACTACTACTACTATATCATCTTCTGCTTTTATCATATTATGGTTATGCCACACCCCCGCTTTATTAAAATTTTCCGTTGCCTTCAATAAACTAGATTATCGTTGACTATAATTGTAACTCCTGTGCCTTCAATAAACTAGATTATCGTTGACTATAATGTAATCAATAAGAGAAAGCAAAAAATAGTTATATAAAACGAATATAATAGATCATTTCAAATTATGATAATTTAGCCGTTTTGGAGTTATAATAACTATATAAGGTCTGGATAACGGCTTTAAAATTGCCAAAGCCGAAGTATTCTTTGAAAATTCCTTATAAAAATTGCGACGAGATTTACGACTATATAATACGACATCAGAATCTATAGAGGGTTTTCACGAAATGTGGAGGAAACAAGGAGAAACTACAAAATTATATATAGTCGATCGGAATTCAGTCAATGTCATTTCAACCCTAACAACACATGGGAGTCTCGGACTCTTGTGGCCAAACGATAACTCATTTCAGAAAAATAATTGTTCTAGTGTATGTAGGATGTTGGACTACATTTTAAAAGTGATGACTTTTACACAAGGTGTCTAATAAAAGCGTGACATCAAATTATACACCGTGCTCAAAAGGTCCCCGACCGGATGAATAACTTGGGAAGTAGAGGTCACACAAAAAAATAGTCAAGAGTAAAGTCGTAGGAAATTTTCCGGGCTATCCGATGGTAACTTTGAACTTGACCTTCAAGGTCATTTCAAGGTCAAGTTAATTTTCTTGAATGGAAACCCCTATTTTTGAAACCTGAAATGAAAAGTACGGAAAATTTTACGACCAGATTATGACTTTGACCCCTTGAAAAAATTGACCTTGAACGCTTAGGTCAAGGTCAAATTGTGATGTGCAGGGTTTCTTGAGAAGTAGGGGTCACACAAAAAAATGGTCAAGGGTAAAGCCATAGGAAATTTTCCGGGCTATCCGATGGTGACCTTGAACTTGATCTTCAAGGTCAAGTAGATTTTCTCAAATGGAAACCCCTATTTTTGACACCGGAAATGAAAAGTACGGAAAATTTTACGACCAGATTATGACTATGACCTCTTGAAAAATTTGACCTTGAACGGTTAGGTCAAGGTCAAATTGTGATGTGTAGGGTATCTTGAGAAGTAGGAGTCACACAAAAAATGGTCAAGGATAAAGTCGTAGGAGATTTTCCGGTCTATCCGATGATGACCTTGATGGTGACCTTGACTTTTACCTTCAAGGTCATTTCAAGGTCAATATTATTTTCTAAAATTGGAACCCCTACTTTGACACCGGAAATGAAAAGTACGGTTAGGTGAAGGTCAACATGTGACGTGCAGGATATTTTGAGAAAAGAGGTCATTCTGAAAAATTGTCAAGATACAATTAGTACAAATATTCCGAGTTAGATGTCGTTCTCTACGTTTATGAGTTTCACCTTAACTTAAATTTTCAACTTTTCTATTTGCCATGTTGAATCGACCTCTCAGCAATTGTTGAAAACTTACCAGAATTATTAGAGATCTGAAGAATCGATGTAGTTATTTCGGTCTACTTTTAACCGACTTAAAGTTGACCTTCCGCCATATTGGCTCCACCATACTGAAATTTCAAATTTTTGGAATCTGATCCCAAATTTCTAAATTAGCTACCTCAAAAATTCATTTGGAGTGTTTTGTCGGTGCATATTAAACTATTCTCAAAATTTTCCTTTCGCTATGTTGAATCTGTCGTCTTGAAAACTTTAATTATTTAAATCTAACTTTAGATTCTCAATCAGTGAAAAGTAATACTTGCTTGAGAGAAACTTAAAAATGCCAATATTCTATTAAATACTTTATGAAGCATTGATTTGCTGAACTTGAAAATTTCTAAGTACACAAATGGATTTCGTTTATTCAAACTAAATATTATTAGTTCTTTGTTTTTAAGATTCATTGTTATTTAAAAATTCATTAATTTACTTTTTACTTTGGATTTTTTTTTTGCTTTCAAGGTCTCAAAGTAATTTTTGAGTACTGTCTTTAATTTTTCATGTAGTTTCTTCCAATTTAAATTTTTTTGTAACATTATTATTAAATCTTAATGTATCATGGCTCCTCTCACTGAACGAGCGGGAATAACTATTCTTATGATGAAAGGATACGGTGATAGGACAAGAAGTAATGAAGAAGCGCAGATATTATTCAATGACACTTTCATGGTCGGAATGGAACCGATATCCAAGTCGACAGTCCAAAGGACAATCCAGCGTTTCAGTGTAAGTGGGGGTGTGAAAGATTTACCTAGATCGGGTCGGCCAGTTTAGTAACTACAGAAGAAAAACAGCTGGATATTGTACTTTCAATCAATGACGACTGTCATAGTACGGTTAGGAAATTTCATCAGCAACATGATATTAGTGTCGGATCAGTGCATAATATTTTGAAAATAAAGTTGAAGTTCCATACATACAAAACAAAACTGGTACATGAATTGGTCGAAGATGATCCAGATAGACGCCAAGAGTTTTGTGAATTGATGATGACCCGAATAACGGCTGATAGACTTTTTTTGAATAGAATCGTATTCTCAGACGAAGCTACATTTGAGTTTAATGGTAATGTCAATAGACATAACTTTAGGTACTGGAGTGATACAAACCCAAGATGGATGTCTGATACTCGTAGCACTCAATACCCTCAGAAGCTGAATGTATGGGCTGGTTTGATAAATAATAGCGTTGTTGGGCTTTTTTTCATTGAGGGAAATCTTACTGCAGTTAAATACGAAGATATGCTCCGATATGACATCATCCCAGCAATTCTAACAATTGTAGGTGATGATCAAACGTTCTTCCAGCAAGTTGGAGCAAGCACCACATTATGGGCGAGATGTACGAGCTTATTTAAATACAGTGTTCCCTGAAAGGTGGATAGGAAGAAGAGGAGCAATAGAATGGCCAGCTAGATCTCGTGACCCAACTCCGCTAGATTATATTTGTGGGGGTAACTCAAAGACCAGCCTTCTTTATAATCGCTACGATCGCTACGATATTAAAGTTGTTTCGGATATCTACTTATAGCAAAAATGGTGTTTTACACATAAACGGTTCATTGTATGTAAGTTTTTAGAACTTTAGAAGGAATTTGAACATGCAATAATATACAGGGTATTCCATTAAAAAAACATAACTGACATATATATCACGCTTTTATTAGACACCCTGTATAAATGACATTATTTTAAAAATATTGTCCAACTCGACCAACATACACTCGCATAATTATTTTATGCAAAGTGTTATCGTTTGGTCACAAGAGTCTGAGGCGTTGAGTTTGACTCACTATATAAAAAAAATAAAAGTACCTACCTAAGCATATCTACCCGTTTATGGAATCATAGAAGGTGCGATACGCCACTGACCACTGAAGCGGCAAATGTTTGTATTGTGGAGTTTATGGATATGTTTTGTTAAACTTTGCTAAACGCAGCTTGCCACACGAAACGCATGGATATAAAAATGGATCAATAATATATGTAGCTAGTGCTCCACATACACCCACATGTATATATACCTATACAATATCTATGTACGATACATCTATATATAGACAGTCTGGCATCAGTTTAGTCTACGACTGTCCAGTGGCGTAACTTCCAATTCGGGGCTCCCCTGCGAGATACTACCCCCCCCCCCGTAAGAAATTTTCCGTGGCTTCTTTTTTCATAATATATTATGTATATCCATATACAGGGTGAGTTTTAAGTTGATTCTTTTTGTAAACTGTGTCGTTAAAATAAACAACTTTTTCAAAAAACTTTTATCCGAAAACTGAAAAATAAGCGAAATACAGCTTCAAAAAAGTAAGTCTGGACCTTGGTCTGGACTTGTGTATTAAGACGTACAGCCTGACAAGTGTAGCAAGAGACTTGGGAATTTCGCCGCTGTCTCACCCGCACACGTTGTTTCATATATACTCTCGTCTCTTGCTACCCTTGTCAATTTCATATTTCTCACGGCTCTTGTTACACTTGTCAGGTTGTACCTAGTTTATTTATGTCTAGTTTTTTGCTTGAATTTTTGGCACTGGCATCAGGCACTGTACGTGTCAATTAGTGCACTAGTCACTTTCACTTTATCGTGGTTAATTCTAAATTGGTAAATCCTAAAAGTTGCGTTATAATAATGTGCCGCTTTTACCATAGGTCAGTTTTCTGAAAAAAAATCATTTGAAAAACTAGTCTATTTGAACGTCTTCTATGCACAGTTAAAAAAGCATCAACTTAGGACTCATCCTGTATATAGTAAAGAGAAAATCTTGAGGTTGTGGCCAAAATTTTGGAAGGAAACACAGGTCACTGCTTGAAGGAGACTGCCAGACTTTCGACAATGTTTATTGCCATCTTCAGGACTTTAACGTTGAGGTTTGCTCGCAAAAAAACAGCAACATGCATTGAATCACAACCTTTCAAATGCAATTCTCAAACAAAAAACGTCAAAAATTTTTTTTGGCTGATTGTCTCGGTGTTTTCAACAACACAGGTGGCTTGCCGTGTTTTTCCATTTACTGCGGATACTGCGCCGATTTTTAAGAATTAGTTTAAAATGCAATGCACTTTTTCAATGATAGGTATGTATCACGGGGTTCATAGGTATTATTTGTAAAAAATACTAACATACAAGGAAAGCGACCTTTTAATTTAGTACGTTCTTATTGCACAAACGATGGCGCTTGTGGAACCTGGGCGTCAAAGACTACGGGGCCCCCAAAACCACGCCCCCCCCCCAACTGCGAGCCCTGCGGGCCCTCAGTTACGCCAGTGCGACTGTCGTCAGGCTGTCGTGAGAAATGATCACCTAATCCTGAATGATGGACACTAGGGTGGACCGAAATTTCGATTTACGAAATTTAACACCCATTACGATGGGATGCTTCTTACCAAAGCTGCCGATGCGAATTCTCAATTCTTCAATACCCAGCACTGGTATACTATCGCCAGCAGCATCTCATCAGCAACATTCTACCCGTTTGAGTGGTTCTGCTTGGCGACTTTTCTTGATATACAGGGTGAGTTTTTAGTACCGGATCGGTCGATAACTCCATTACTGTAAAAGATAGCAAAAAAGTTGTATATAAAAGTTGTAGCTAAGGATATGCTCCTTGCTCAGAAAATATTTTTAATTACACAGGGTGATCCATAACTACGTGGTGATGCAAACATACATTTTTTTAAATGAGACACCCTATATATTATCCCATATTTAGATTCTACTAGTAATTCCCCTTCTTACAATATAAGGTAATGTAACGGTATACAGGGTATTCCAAAAGTTATGACCATTTTTATGTCAAATCGCTGTCAAATGAACGTACTGTATATCAAAAAGTAATCAATCAAAGATTTTTTTACATGAAAAGATCAAAAATACACTCTAGTTTTAAAATCAGCTACAAAAAATCTATCCATCAGTTTCCGTGATATTTCGATTTTTATGTAAATTCAAAATATACCTTATATTTGTGTACTGAAATTTATTTATTTTGAGAAAGTACTGTCGAAATTGCTTTCCATTCAACGAACTACAAAGTTAAAAGGCTATATGATATTTAATGAAGTCAAAACCCTGAGTTGTCGAGATAATAAAGTCAAGTATGCTGAGGAAACAATTTTGTAGTCGTGACGCATAATTATCAGATTTATCAGGTAGGGTTTGAAATATTGACAGTTTTCATAATCTGCTCAATAATTTCGTACTGCATGAAAAACGAGCAGCTTTAAACATGAATTTCTCCATTGAAGAAGACACGACTTTTAAAAACCATACGCATTTTCCATCCTTGCCACGGTAATAATAATACTGTGATAGTACATTAAAATCAATTCCAGGTTACACAATACACAACGATCTAAAGCAATACTCGTACGTATACATCAGAAAATTCTAAGTTCCTTGGTTTCTGTAATAGGCAAGGCAATGTTTCGATGGAACTAAAAAAGCGTAATATGCCGCTGGGGCACGAGAGCCTGGACTTGAAACATTCTTTGCATTAATAAATTTATATATTTAATAAAATTTAATTTCATTTAAATGTCAGTGAAAGAAAATAACTATTTTTAAAAGCTTTTATTTAATTTGTTATGTATGTATGTATCTATGTTTGTTCGAGTGGAACCTTGCTACTCAATTTTGAAGCAGATATCTTCAACCGATTAAGTTGAAATTTTGTATACACGTTTAGTTTGGATGCCAATGCATGATAAGCTATGTGGCGTCGTTCTAAATCTAACAGTGGAATATTTATTTAATGCATTCCTACAAACCTACAATATGGCAATATGGGTATCCAATTGATATGAGAGAACGCAGTAGATGGTAAGGGGAATGACAATCAATGAGGGGGACAATGATTTTATATTTTCGTGACCGTAGATTTCAAACTTGGTTTTTTCTAGTGGTATTGCGGTCAATTAAATGAAACAATTTTCCTTTCCACGACGTTTCGGTTTATTATATCTAAACCAGCGTCAGGTGTCTATAAAGAATTATAAAAACAGGTAAATATGTTGTCTAGTAGATGAACTGTATAAGAAAACATCTAGTAAAAATGAAAAATAAACATTACTTAGCAATATAACAGAACAATATACAATGAAAAATTTTTTTTGGACTAAAAGAAGATAAAATAAAAACACTACTTACATTTTGCTTTAGTTTGTTACATATTTTTTAAGCATTATATAGAGCGAAACAGTCTCTGAGGGTTCAGGGAACAGAACGACCTTAAAGTTTGGAATTATAAGATGCCATAAAATACCAGATGTTTAGAAAGTGGTGGTGACAAAAGCTAGAGAGTGGGTGTAGGGTGGTAACCTAACGTACATATTATCTTATCTGTATTAATGGATTTATTGATTTAGATAGGTTTCTGCATCTTCTGCACTGATACCCCCATTTGATTGTCTACCTTGGTCTGCTGAGTTTAATTGTGTTAAGATTTCAGTTTAATTAAATATTCACAGGTACTTACGTAAACCTCGCGACAAGCTTTTATGATCATATACATTGTGTATAATGAGGATATAAGTTGATAGTTAACATTTTAGAGGAAAATTTTATTTTCTTATTTTTAGTATATTTAAAAGTTTACACAGAACTCGAGGCTAATGACCAGAGCAGCTGATGCCGAAGACACAGAAATTAAAAAAAAGCTTTTTTAAAAAGTTTTCTTGTTTTAATTTATTAATGTGTTAAAAGTTTATTGATCTAACGGTAACTTTTTGCAAGTTTACTTTAATTGCAAATCCCGAAATGGCGTCGATACATTTCGTATAATTATGGTCTTGCTAATGGTAATACCTTAAGAGCGAAAATAATTTATCAGGAAAGATACCCTAATCGTGTTCTACCCAATAGCTGATTTTTTTCGAACATACATCGTCGTCTCAGCGAGACCGGTAAGTTTTAGAAAGGTACTTCTGAAGATAGTCCTCATACCAAAAGAACCCCTGAAATTGAGGAAACAGTACTACAAGAGATTGATGAACACTCGGAAACTAGCACTAGAAAGATTGCAAGATTACTTAATATAAGTTACACTGTCGTTTGGAGAATTTTAATAGACTTTCTGTTTTATCCGTACCACATTCAAAGATTGCAGGCTTTACTGCCAAGAGATTCTCCAAGTTGTTTGAACTTCTGCAATTGATCTTACAAAGGGAATCGTCTGGTGATACGCAAATAATCATAGTTCTCCGATGTTATCGGTTATACCTCTGAAACTGCGTACATTTTTAATATATACAGGGTGTCCGGATATTCGACCGACAATGCTTGACAGGTAATAGACCTTATGTTTTGATGAACATTGGGATAGGGACATGAAGCCTTAAAATGCTTAATTTCCAAGATACAGCTTTAATTTTATTTTCGCTTTTTCTCAATTATTTCGCAGTAAAATGGCACAACGATATAAAATTACGCATGGGGAGGTTATTGAAGGCGAGAAGTCCAAATTCAACTACAGTTTTGCTATCATGAATAGTGCTAAATATTAATTGCTATCAGTCAACAATTTCATTGGGGGTGGGGGTGAAATTAGGGTGGTTGGGGGGTGGGGGGTTGAAAAACTGAAAAATTTGCTGTATTAATAATAGGCTGTCCGCTGACCTGTGGAGGAAGACCTAGCGACATAAATCACCTTTTTAGGTCCATCTGAACATTGCCTTGCCTATTACCGAACCTAAGGGACTTAGAATTTTCTGTATACATACGAGTATTTATTGCTCTAGATCATTTTGTATTTTGTAACGTGGAAACTATTAAATTGATTCTAATGAAATTTTGACACATTATTATTACTGTGGTGAGGATGGAAAACGCGTATGCTTGTTAGAAATCGTGTCAGTGGCAGCGTAGCAATAATCAAAAAACTAAAAATATGAAAACAGCTCAAACTTCGTTTTTAGATGTTTTAGGGGTTCCTGACCGTTTTGTACCTTTTTTGGGTGGGGGTGAAATTGGGGCGGTTAGGGGGGGGCGGGGGGTTGTAAAACTGAAGTTTGTATTATTGATAATAGGCTGTTCATTGGCCTGTGCAGGAAAGACCTAGCGGCATATGACAATTTGGAGGGGGGGGGGGTATTGGCGATGATTTTGTTGCAAGGGGATCTCAGATTAAATCTTTATGCTATGGGAAAATAATAAACTGGTATCACCGTAATGTGTGGGAAGTACTGAGTCAATCAACTTGACTCCATTTTTTTTATTGCTTCACATCTTGTTGACCTGCTGACCATTCGTTTCTATTGGCATTCTATTTACGGCAGTCGCCACAACCACTACCATTTTTGTACTTTGTACATACATTTTTATTTCTAATATAAGTCATAAGTGAAGTAACTTCAATTGTTTCACTATAACCGTAAACATTGAGCTGAGCGCACAAAAACTACTACAGTTTCTCAAACATATTTTTGGTCCTTCGAGCCGGATGGTGGATGCTGGTTTCATCTTTACGTGGTATTCTGGATAAGTGATAGTGCTATTTGAAGAAACTTCAGTTTTGAATCGAGCGAGACCTTTGAAGCAGCTGGTGCAGGCTACCTCATAACACAAGTGATGATAAGTTCAAGACTGGCATAGTCTGAAACTATTATATATTATTTTGCTTCCTACTTATTGGCGTCTGGGTCTATTGTTCAAAATTCAGTATTATAAAAGTGACTTTTTTTTGGAAATAAGGTAATTTCAGTTAATTTACCCTTATTTCATATATTTGTTCCGTAAAAGCGGTTTGTGGTATATTTAAGTGCCTCTGATGATTCAGGGATTGCACAAGTTTAATTTTGTTAGTACCTCTGATAGTTCAGGGATTGCACGTATTTCATTTTGTTAGTGCCTCTGATAGTTCAGGGATTGCACATGTTTCATTTTGTTAGTGCTTCTGATCACTCAGGGATTGCACGGGTTTCAATTTGTTAGTGCCTCTGATAATTCAGGGATTGCACGAGTGTCAATTTGTTAGTGCTTCTGATAACTCAGGGATTGCACGAGTTTTATTTTGTTAGTGCCTCTGATTATACAGTGATTGCACGAGTTTCAATTTGTTAGTGCTTCTGATAACTCAGGGATTGCACGAATTTTATTTTGTTAGTGCCTCTGATTATACAGGGATTGCACGAATTTCAATTTGTTAGTGCCTCTGATAATTCAGGGATTGCACGAGCGTCAATTTGTTAGTGCCTCTGCTAGTTCAGGGATTGCACAAGTTTCATTTGTTTTCATTGCTTTGGCTTACTTTTCGTAACACAATATGGCAGATGCTGATTTTGCGAGTGTTGATCCGTAAAAGAGCTGCTTTCGTTAAGTATAAACTTTCGTTGTTCGAGCGTTTTGTTATTGAAATTAGGACGTCAAGTACTGAACAAAAACCTAGTTTGCGCGAGATACAGATGAAACAAGAAGCTTGTTCCGTATTAATGAGCGAATTTGAAAAAGTTCAATGGTTAATTGAAGAAAAGTGTGATGAGGATCAATTAGAAATCCCAGTTTAAAGAACTAGTCTCATTTGATAAGAGGTTTTATGCTACTCATTTATTTTTGTTAGAATTAATAAGTAATGCCAAACATTCAGGTAAACCGGCCAATTCAAAGTCACATATATCAGTGAACAAAACTTTAAAATGTAACTATTGCAAGGAAAATCATACAATATTTGGTTGTCTTGAATTTGATCAACTTTCCGTTGAAAATAGAATCCAAAAAGTCAAATCATTGAAGCTTTGTGAAAACTGTTTAGTTGTTGGACATGATGAATATTATGTAAGGAGTCCAAACATAATTATATGTTGCAAAATTACAGTGAATCACTGCCATCGTCAGCTGCAGATAGTGTTGATGTGTTGCTCAAGCCTGATACATCAACTTCTTTAGATGTTGAACATCAGGAGCTTTTATCGACTACAGTTTCGCACATATATGATGATCACGGCTCACGGCCAAGCTCACATATACAGAGATATTAGACTGCGGTGCTCAATCTAAGCCCATTACAGATCGATTGTGCAACAAGTTTAATATACCTGTAGAATCAACCAAATCTTCTATACCTGGCATTAATCGAAAGGCACAACAGATTGAGACTGAATCTTCTTGTATTGCAGTGCCTACATTTACCGGAGCGACGTATTCTTGTGTCTCGATGGGACTGCTGACGAATGTTCGTTTAGCTAAGCTTTGGACTTCATAAGCAAATTTGGTTAAATCTTCCTTGGCTTGTTGTGTCCGGTTATGCAACTGGCCATGCAACAGCCCTGTTAAGTGTGCATGCGTAACTTTAGTGCAGATGTTATCTTATCATAGTCACGTAGGCCTAATGGGCAGAGATTTTCCAAAATAGCTGCGGAAGAGTCTCTTAGCATGGATGTCAGCACACAAGTTTTTTCTTCATTTGACCAGTTATTCATACGTGCGATGTTTTCAAATTGTATATAATACATATCCCAGGACGTTTTGCCATTGTACGGATAGGGCTTTGCTAATATGCCACTGTGTCTATCAGAAAAAGTGGGTGCTACAGCCGTTAAACGCTCACCTGCACTAAGTTCTCGCGCCTCCTCTCTGACGATTTCCTTGACACGATCTTCCACTTGCTGTAGCTGTTCCTCAACGAGCTTTTGCGATGTCGCTAGCTGTGCTTCAACGTGTTTTTGTGATATCGCTAGCTGGTTGTCAAAAGATGTCTCTATTGCACTGATACGTTGATCTTGATTTTTTAATGCCTGACTTACTACGACTTGCCTCTGCTCCTCCAGTCTAGTCATCACAAGTTCTTGCCCACTTTTCAAACCGGCGACTGCCTCATCCTGGTGGTGCTTTAGTTCCACGACGCGACGGTCGCTTGCATAACAGCTGCTTGCTCTTCTTGGTGGTGCTTCAGTTTTTCTTCAAGGTCCACAACTGTTCCTTCTTGATTACTTTGAAGATTTGATACGGCTTGGTCTAAGCTGGTTCTCATTTCGGCTGTTTGTTCTACACTGTTTCTCATATCTGCCTTCATTTCTTGTATCATAGCCTTCAATGCACTCATTTCGGACGCCATAGCTCTTGTAACTGGCATTAAATGACGCTGTACTCACCACACCTTTCCTTTTCCTGGCTTGATTCGATGGATAGTCCTACTTCTGACGCCAACTGTCACGGCGGTCTCTTTTTCTTCACCAAAGGAATCAAACTGGACGTAACTTTTACCGTTTTACTTCACAACTCAATACAATATCTCTTAATCTTACCTCAACTACAACTGAACTCAACTGAACTCTCTCCACACTACCCGTGGCGCCTTATATACACTTCATCGAACCACCTAGAGAATTCGATGACATTCTACAATGCCCATCCGTCATTCCCGAAAACTCTAGACGATTCGATGATGTTTACACTTCAAAGATCTAATATAACACTTTGACTTTACATCATGCATGACAACTAATACACAATACACGAATCCCATAATATACAGTATATTACAGTATTTTTGCCTGAATTTAAGAACACTTCAAAGATTCATATTACCACTTTAAACGTTGATGTTAAATTATTTTGTCGATTTTTGGATTTCACAAGATTAACTCGTGTATCAGCATATTGTTTGCGTTTTGTTCACAATTTGAAAAATAAATTCGACAAACGTATTGGCACATTGGATTCCTTTGAATTTAACGAAGCCAATGAATTTTTAGTTATACCATCACAACTAGAAAGCTTTCCGAAACAATGACTATTGTTAAATAATCAGGAATCTTTGGATGCGAAGAATAAAATGTATACGTTATAACCATTTTTAGATGACAAAGGAATTATTCGAGTAGGTGGTAGATTAAAAACTTTTTGTCAACCAATGAAAAGCACCCAGATTTACTGTCGTCCAACCATCTGCTCACCAAGCTGATATTTGAACAAAAGCATAAACTTTTATTATATCCAGGGCCTCATTTATTATTGCCATCTGTCATACAGTTTTATTAGTCAATAGTACTGGCGAAAAGGACGGTGAAAAACAACTGTATCACTTGTTTAATATTTAAATCAACCCGTTTTCCATGTTTCATGTCAAGCTTACTAGCTAGTCACATAAAACCAAGCTAACCATTTGAAACTGTTCGCACTGATTATTCTGAACCATACTCTATACTGAACAAAAAAGGCAGAGGCTCAATTCACTTCTAGGCGAGGTATACCATTAGTCATTTATTCAGAAAATGGAAGTACTTTTGAAGGTGCACCTAATAAATTGAAAGAGTTAGGTCAATTTTTACGTAAAAATCAAACTGCGGTTATGGATTCAACAAGTCAGTTCAATATTAAATGGTTATTTATTCTACCATAACCATGGCGAGTTATGGGAAGGTGCTGCCATGAGCATGAAGCCTGATTTTAATAGAATTTTAAAAAGTCATGTCATTTATGAAGAATGTAATACTCGAATAATACAAACTGACGTGTTTTAAATTCAAGACCACTATTTTCGATGTCAAAAGACACAAACGACTTGTCCTCATTAACCCCTTTTCATTTTCTGATTGGTCGTACCTTAATAACCTCTATTTCCGATTACAATGTTGCGATAAATTACCAGAAAACCGTTTGCCAAGGCTATAGCACATTCAGCAATTGTATCAAAGATTTTGGCATTAATTGTCTAAGCAGTGGATCTCTCAGTTGAACCAACAGTACAAGTGGAGGGGCAAACCTGATATTGTTGCTACCGATTCATTGGTTTTGATCAGGAATGATCAAGAACCACCTTGTAAGTGGCCATTGGGACGAATTCTTCGCTTATTCATCGGCAGAGATTCTTTTGGTATTCTATTTACGTCAGTCGCCACAACCACTACCATTTTTATACTATGTACATACATTTTTATTTCTAATATAAGTCATAAGTGAAGTAACTTCAATTGTTTCACTATCACCCTAAACATTGAGCTGAGGGCACAAAACTACTACAGTTTCTCAAACAAATAAAGGGCGCTACCTAGGGCACATTGTACTCATTTAAATTATCAAAACTTTTTTCCGGTTTGGTGCATCAATGTGAATATCAAAAAATCGCTTTCTCAAATGATTTACATGAAAAAGGTATAATTTGTTTGTGTCCCTAGAGGTAACCGTTTTCGAGATAACCTTAATTGAAATTTCCAATGCGACTGAATTGTAAATTGCGATCGAAAGAGTTACCGGTATTTCCGTACGAATGAATGTTAGGATTAGGCTCATACTTTTAAATACCATTTACGAAGTATTCTTAAACTTCGACACAACCTATTTTAAAAATTGTATTGTCACGACGGTCGCTTTTTCTGTCCTCCAAGAAATCAAGTTTAAACTGGACGTAACTTTCACCGTTTTACCTCACAACTCAATACAATATCTCTTAACCTTCTTCTTCTTCTCTTACTGTAGAGTCGTGTCTATCTCCTCCTTATCTCAGCTACAACTCAACTCAACTACTACCGCCACGCTACCCGTGGTGCCTTATATACACTTCATCGAACCATCTAGAGAATTCGAGACATCCACATGACATTTTAGAACGCCCATCCGTCATTCTCGAAAACTCTAGACCTAAGCTCTAGACGATCCGATGACGTTTACACCTCAAAGATCTAACCTAACACTTCGACTATTTACATTATGCATGACAACTCATACACAATACAGAAATACCATAATATACAGTATGTTACATCCTCCCCCCTTAGCGTTCGGCGTCCTCGACGAACAACTTCGATTCTTGTATCACCACAGACATCAGTATAGTCGACCTTCGTTGTCCACTTTCCGTACATAACGTGAAGACCAAGTCATTGAGGCGGTTCGTCACCAAGTAGGGTCCCTCCAAATGATGTTGAAGCTTTGGACATCTACCCTTCTTTCCGTCGTGTGTTGTAAGACGATACCAGATAACCTTGTAACTGCGATAATCCTTTACTAAACTTGTGATTCTCATTTTCAGCTCCAGCAGCGTTCTCTTTTCCTAACTCTGCTATCATCCTTTTCAGTTGCGCCTTTTTGTCTTGTCAATTCTCGACACTCCCTTCTTGTCACTCAGGTTGCTCTCCAGTTCCTCCGTGAGTCTGCTAAGTTTGTCTTTCAGTTGCGCAATCTTCTGCTTACCATTCTCGCTCCTGAGTTGCGCGGTGTGATCAGAACCTCATGACGCGTCCTTGAGCGCAACGTAACGCTCAGTTCCTATCTTCGCGTTTTTTCGGCCCTGTTGCGCCAATATTTGCTGTAACTTTACATTGTCATGTTGTATCGCTGATCTTCCGGACTTCCCTTTCTTTGCGTCCACCATGATCTTTTGCAGTTCCATCTTCAGCCTATCGATCTGGCTTTCCACCTGCGAAATCTTCTGCTTGCGTCTTATTATTCTCACCCTTCAACTGCTTCGTCCCTGTCCCTGAGCTACCAACCTGTTCTTCAGCCAATCCATCCTGCAGCTCCTGTTTTAGTCGAGCGTTCTCATTTTTTAAATGCTCCAGTCGCTGTTTCATCTTATTGTCAACGCCTCTTGCGTTACATAAACCTTCCATGTTCTTTTTCGTACCATCGAGAGCGTCGCTCAGATCTATTTTCAGTTTCCTGTTTTCTGCTTCAAGCTGCGCCAACCTTTCTCTAAACTTTGGCTCAGCCTTGTTGACACCGGCACTTTTGATTTCAGCAATCGCGTTGTCCAAGTTCTTTTTACAGGATGCATACTCAGCCTCCATCTGATGTATTCTCTGTTTGAGCATTGCATTTTCATCTGTAACTTTGTTGCATTCCGTCTCTGCTTTCTTCAGCTGATTCAAAGCCTGCAATCTCTTGATTTCACCCTTCAAAGCAGAAACTTCTTTGTTGAGCTTCTTCAAGGCTACTTGCTGTTGTTCATTCTTCTTCAGCAAATGCATCCTTTCGTTTTCAAATTTGCTCTTAATATCCATACATTCCCGTTTCTGCTTCAACCTATCCCTGTCTGCTGTGAGTTCCCTCATGGCTAATCTGTGTTGCTCTTGCCTCCATTACTTTTGATTTTAAGCCTGTGTTGTTGAATTTTACTAGAATAGGTTTGCCTGTGTATTACTGTTGAGCGTCTGAATCCTGTATTATTTATCGCCCCTCTACATTCAATTTCTGGATTACTTTTTTTATCTCTTCTTTTGCTTTATCACTATTCAATCCAACTACAAGGATGTTATGCTTGTTTTGTTTTACTTCTTTTTTCTCAATGATTTTATAGCTGGATCTCTAATTCATCAACTCATCTATTTTTGAGGATTTGATGTTCTTATTTTAAATTTGCATTTTCTTTCATTATAGTCTTTAGCATGTTTGGAATATCCTTCAATAAATCACTTGTAATTTTACCGATTCTTCTAAATAATTTCCAGGATTTCTTTATCAGACTGATTACTCCGTGGCTTCGTCTGTTTACTATCCCTCAGAAACCATTTTCTCTTCGAATCAAGGCTAGTTATAATTTCTTCTGTACTTAAGCTAAGTTGATTCATCTGAGCTCGATTGGGCACAGTTGGAGCAGATCCATTTTCTTTTTGTTTTCAAATCCTTGAATGTCGTATTCTTCTTTGTTAGCTTGGTACACATTTAGTGGAACTAAGCTAAACAATATGCCACAGGCAGCAGATAATCGTCGAAGTTCGGCTTGGTATTGAGTTTCTACACAAGGTTAGCACATTGTCTAGCAGTGCATGCTGCGCGGTTTGATTAGGTACCTTATAAAGTAATAAAAAATAAAATAATGAAATGCTGTGCTTTTTTCAACACCATAATTTCACAGTCCTTTTGGCCGCAATTTTGAAAGAATTTCAGATGTTTTAGTTTGGTGTGTTACTAGTTAATAGAACTGTCAGAAATAAGTTCATTGTTAATATGGTTTAAATCTCAGAAGCACTATGATTCGGAAACTGATATTATGTTGCATACTTCGCTTAGAATTTAAAAGGATCCAATAATATACAAGATATCCCTTTTAAAAATGTCTGGTTTGATGTCTTAATTAACCCTATCACCCCTTAGTTAAAACCCCAAGACATACATTTGAACTTTAGAGATAAATTCTGTAGTTACAATCAGTTACAGCGTATTCTCCCTGATTTAACTGTTGAGTGTGTCTTGCTTGTCCTTATACTGGTCACAGCAAGACGAGAGTGCCCGGTAGGGCTTGTTGATAAAGGATAGCGCTATAAGACCCTTGATTCACGATAGCGAATGAGACTACCTAAAAAGGTAGTGCCTACTTATGTATAGCTCTTATGGTTTCCTCAAATCATTGCTAAGCAGACTCAATAGGTGTGACAATCGATTTTAGTTTTAAATAATGCAACGGAGTCATTTTTTATTTTATATTTTAATTTATAAACAACGGAAATTATCAACGACTAAATAAACATGAAACAACATTATTTTAACTACTGTCAAATTTATAAAACTGTCAAATATAGTTCTAGTTCTTTGCTTCTTTCTTAAAATATTCTTTCTCGATTCGCTGCACAAGTTGTATCAATTTAGGATAGTTCCTCACCGTATTGGCTAAATCACTCCTTGGTAGCGGGGTCGTCAAGATTGTGAAGAGGTGGCCAAATATCAATGCATCCAGTTCAGTTGGCCTGAGGGATAAAAGCATGATCTCATATCTATATAGAAAATAACTATGGATTAAAAATGTACAATCACCAAATCGGCGACTGATCCCTACTAACTTAATTAGCCGCCACTATTTCGAAATTCTGCAGAGATAAATGTAGCGCTTCAGCAAAATCAAGCTACTCACGAAAATCAGGATGTTACACATTATAAGCATATAGTGTGTTCATTTGGAAATCTCCTACCCCGGATTTCTTGCAAACGGATGATTGAAAGAAAAAATTCCGAAACTCAAGGGGGACAACTTTTTAACCAAAGACTACTTCACCCCCTTGTACCCTCTGCACCCCAGGGTCATTTCCATAAAAATTCTAAATGACAAGGGGTAACGAGTAATATCTTATTTCAAAGATACGTCGATGTCCTTTATTTTGACGTTTGATTTTTTAAAATCGGTTCTAGTAGATTACAAACTCATACGTAAATATCTCTATTTATTGCAATAAGTGTTCAAATGTTGCCCGTTATCGGCCAAACAATGATATAGACAATTTTCAAATTCCTGACGGGCAGTTTGGATGACCTACGTCAACGCATTATCGAAAGCTGCCATTATATCCCACAACATGTTTTTGCAACTGGCCGTAAGGAGGTGATATTACGCGATACCCCTTGTCATTTAAAATGTTTAAAGGGATGATCCTGGGGGAGAGGGTATAAGAGGATGAAACAGTTTTTGGTTAAAAAGTTGTACGCCTTGACAAATCTTTTGACGCGTCTCGGCGTATTTTCTTTTAGTCGGCAGTTTTAGAGAAATCTGAGGTAGGAAGTTTTCATACGTATATCATGTTTTTATATTAAGGACATCAGTTTCAACGTATCAGCAAAATACAAATCTTGATGACCCTTCCTCTGAATAAACATAAAATCATAAATGGCACGAATCATAACCTTACCCTTCTTCGAAAAAATATGGTTTTCCATCTAATCGAGTGCTAAGAGCCTCACAGCAAGTTTCTACTTCAGCAAAGACATCTTCAAGTGTTTTGTTATACCAGTCTAGAGCCTTGAGCTTCTTGATGACTTGGCTACGTTTTTGCCAATTCTGAATGTGGTTGAGTGGCCATGGGTACACTGAGCCGTGTCGTATACATGTCACTTCATTGTATGTCTCTTTGTCCACCCAACAGATGTATAACTGAGAAAATTAAATTACAGAAATAAAATTACAGATAGATATTATACGTTAGATATATTAGAGAGAAGTACTCGCACTGCTAGCTGAAAAAATCATCTCCTCGCAATATAACCTATCGGGATCATTTCCAGCAATTGGATGGGACGATTGGCAAAAAGAAATATTCCTACTGCTGAATTACTGTCATTCAGCAGTATATAATTCTAAAATCTCGCATCTTTCATAGGATCCTAATCAATTTGAAATTAATATACTGCCATTATCTCGTCTTCTCTGTTTACGTTTTGAGATGATACTTGTGAGTTATTACAGCATTCTATTATCCAAAGTTTATTCTAACTAAAGCAAAGCTTCACACAATGATTTCGACAAAACCTTGTGTCCTCCTATCGTGAGTTTTGTATTTTATCATTGATTAAAGTAAAGCCCAAACACAATAACTTGTTTATAATACTTGTTAAAATAATAGTCGAACCAATGATAATTTTACAATATACCTTGATTCATCAACTGCATGAAAGAAATTGTAGAAAGAGTAATAATACAATCATTGAGGTGATTGGTGAAGGCAAGAATGTAGTCATATTAATTCTGAACAGGAAAGTCACACTGCTGAGGCCTGATCACATATATCTTGGAATGGAAATGGGACAGAAAATCAGCAAGAGGAAGGAAAGGACAGTCATATTTTGAGGTCCCCAAGGAACTCATTGTATTTATATTCAAAAAAGGTACTACCTGAAAAAGAGGTTATTCCAAGAAGGCATTGGCCTGTATGAAAGAATTGAGTATTTCGTTGTTGTTCACGAAACGACTAGTGTGAAGTATTTTTGTTATACTCTAGGCATTAACAAAAATAGAAAAGTATCAAAGTTCATGAAAATTTGCATATTTTCATGCTTTTCAAGGAAAGACACATTTGAACTTAATTATTTGTAAGTTGCAGATTCCTTTATTTAACCATTTCAACGATTACATTCATTCAGCAATTCAGTTTTATCAGGTTGTAGTACTTTGATGTAAAAATATGAATTGAATGATCATTCAAAATGGCCTCTTATTATGTTGAAAACAGTGTCGTATACGATGTTCAAATGATCCTCACATTTAAAGCCACTAGAATACTCATTGGGAAACCAGCTCTAATTCTATTTTTTTTTTAGTTACAGATATTTGATATATCCCGTGACACAAAAAGTGACAGAAAAAATTAACTTTGCATAGATCTGGCAAATTAGCTAGAAGCTGAATTGGTTCTCTATCCTCCCGATGATGTATTGTAACATCGTTATGTAGGTACCACATTAGCTGATGATGATGAGAAACATATTCAAGGTATTTAGGTAAATGATTCTACAAAAAGTCTAAGTTAACTTCACTATTTCAAAAAGACGGTTCAATTGAATAATTAACAATAACAGCCCAAACATTTGAAAACTTCCTTAATAATGGAGTGACACCAGTAACCAATCACCGCCATACTTGTTTTCAAATGTGTTTTCCTAACTGATTCAGAGACTGAACTTTTTTGAATCACAAAGAAAAAAATGGAATCAAGTTGATGACTCAGTACTTCACACACATTAAGGTGAAATCATTTTAATATTTTATCCCGATTTACCCCTCGGGAAATAGACGCTGTGCCATAGGTTGCGGCAGGATATGACGTGGCACAGTGACTTTTTCTACATGTACGCACACGAATGAACGCTCCTACCTATTTTTCAATCTTGTGATACAATGTATAGGTTTTCGTATCAAAAAAGCACTTATTTAATTAATTTTCGATACTTTACGGCATTATTTGCGCTAGCACAGTTACGATAATGGATACATCATTTAAAAAGGAATCCAATGATGACAATAAGAAGGTTCTGGCCCCTCACAATAGGATTTTCGACTGGGCTCTTGGACTATATGCAAAACAAAATGTTAAATGTTATAATTAACATGTAAAAGATCTGAATGTACTACAACCAAATGATAATGTAAAGATGCGGCAATAGTCGATAATATTGATTGACTGATTATACTTGTGAGTTATTACAGTATTCTATTATCCAAGGTTTATTCTAACTAAAGCAAAGCTTCACACAATGATTTCGACAAAACCTTGTGTCCTCCTATCGTGAGTTTTGTATTTTATTTAAAAGCCCAAACACAATAACTTGTTTATCATACTTGTTAAAATAATAGTCGAACCAATGATAATTTTACAATATACCTTGATTCATCAACTGCATGAAAGAAATTATAGAAAAAGTAATAATACAATCATTGAGGTGATTGGTGAAGGCAAGAATGTAGTCATATGAATTCTGAACAGGAAAGTCACACTGCTGAGACCTGATCACATATATCTTGGAATGGAAATGGGACAGAAAATCAGCAAGAGGAAGGAAAGGACAGTCATATTTTGGGGTCCCCAAGGAACTCATTGTATTTATATTCAAAAAAGGTACTACCTGAAAAAGAGGTTATTCCAAGAAGGCATTGGCCTGTATGAAAAAATTGAGAATTTCGTTGTTGTTCACGAAATGTTCAGGAAATTTAGTTAGAAGAAATCGAATTGACATAAAAACATCAACAAATCTATGTATACAGGGTGTTTAAAAAAGATGCGGCAATATTCAAGGGGGTGACTCCTCAGGTCATTCCATGAAAAAAGTTCATATAAACATATGTCCAGAAATGTATGGTTTCTAGGATACAGGATGTTAATTTTTTTTAATTAACGTTTTTTTTTTAAATAATAGGGTCGTTCAGTGAAATTCCAATAACCATATTTATGCACATTTTCATGAAGTATTACTTACATATAACATACAAAAAAAATGTCAACTTAATTGGATGAGAATTGAAAAAGTTACGCGCCTTCAAAGATTAAAATATTTCATGCGCTTTAAATTCATCGTTGTGACGTCATTAGGTCTGTTGGCGAGCCCAGACCGGCTGGCGGCTGTACAGCGACAGCGCCTAGCATACGTTTGTAATACGTTCAACTAGTAAGTGCTTTGGTTGACGCTATCTTTTATTTGATCGGGTGGTTTTCTGATAGAAAAAAATGTGTGATACGGATTTTGTTAAGGCCGATTCCTCTAATATGCCGGAAGTAGATGTTTTTATTTAGTTTGTAGTACATGTAATTTTCAACATCTTCCTCCAACTAAAACAAAATATACAAGATTAAGATACACATTTCAAACAGGGATATTGTATAAGCTAAATACCCAGGATTTTCTACCCAAAATAAGTGCAGAAAAATGAGACAAAAGAACTAGATAGTATATATAAAACAATTTTTTCTACATAATTAAAATACATATGAATGTTGGGTACATCAAAGGACTGAAAACTGTCTTTCACATCTTCCATGTATCAATAAGAATTGATTTTTACAATGCTTTTATAATTGTTATATGATTAGGTCAGTATTTGGATTAAAAAAATCTATTTGTATCTCTTACGTTTTAGTGTAGGTACCAGTAACAGCAAAATCTGCAAACAACTGACATCAATATATCTTTAGGATGGCATTGACAAATGCTTGAAAACTTTTTTTAATTTCAGACGTAATCCCACAATACACTTTCCGATTTCATAACCGGGCGGTTTCTTTATAATAATACAATTCACGATTCAAGTAGTTATAAAAATACTATTAAAATGGTCCTCACAGCAATGCTTTGTTGACTTATCGCTTACAAATTCATTCCTACGCATAGCTCTCTGCCACAACTTCCTGATTTTTATATTTCGTGGCAAACTAATACAAATTTTATCAGGAGTGGTCACTGTCGTATTTTTACAGTGGGGAACTATACAATATTTATAATTTTTCTTCTTCCGTCTTCCTTCCATTATTATACTCCGTATCAACGAATTCGAATAGGTTGGTAAGTATCCCGTGTCGATGAAACAATTAAATAAATTATACAATAGACGCGTATGCAGTTCACAACGCTTGCCTAGCGAGTAGCATTACTCATTAGCCGCAGCGTTACTATTTACCGAGCACCCGTACGATGCGTGGCTGGGACGCGGCGCCGAGCCGGCCGGTCGGAAAGGTTTAATGACGTCACAGCCGCATACTCGCAAGTGCCGCGCGTTTTAAATTTGCACCACTTTGGTAATTTATTTGAATATGAAAGCGAGCTCAGAAAATTCTGTAATTTTGCACAGCTACTAAATTCAACACGCTCTTTTAGAATATGCAATAAAAAAAATTTGCTGAACGAGCCCATTCTATCATCTTCTAACCGATTCTGTTGAAATTCAGTAGCGTTGTTTTTAGTAGTAAGGGGGTGATTTTGCCCAGTGGCGTTAGAGGTGGCAATTTAATAACAATTATAAGCGGAAAAATGTACGCCACTGACACATTTCATGTTAATATTTCTTTGAGGTAAACCAACTACAACTCTTTTGTCTCCTGAATTTTTCTCGTATCTTGCTCTGTTTGCGGAATAAAAAATTAAAACTATTCTATTGCATATCCATTTATCATAAGAAAAGTTACAAAAACTGTTGGAAGTGACCTTCCCCAGCTCAGATGCAGGAATCCAGTCTTCTTCTCATTGATTGGCGAACTCTCTCAAAAATACCGGGGTCATTTCTAATTGAGTTACAGCCAGCAATGATTCGATTTCTCAGGTCCTCCACATTTTCCACAGGAGTAGCGTACACTATTGACTTCAGGTGGCCCCACAGAAAAAAATCCAGGGGGTTTAAGTCCGGGGATCGTGCAGGCCATAAGTGAGGTCCACCTCGGCCAATTCAGCGGTTTCCGTAGGTTTGACTTAAAAACTCACGAGCAACCTGACTAAAATGCGCTGGTGCGCCATCGTGCATAAACCACATTGCATGTCTTAGTGCCAAAGGTACGTTTTCCAGGAATCCAGGGAGAGTATGTTCCAAACAGTGGCGATATATCTCTCCGGTAAGTCTTGCAGGTAGAAATACCGGTCCAATGAGGCAGGCACCCACAATTCCGATCCAAACGTTCAACGAGAACTGATGCTGAAAACGGTCTTCAAATATTGCGTGTGGATTCTCATCACACCATAAATGATTATTATGGAAACTCCTTATCACATTCCTTGAAAAACTCGCTTCATCTGTAAACAGAATCAGCATCAGTAGTTGAGGGATTTCAACCATTTTTTGTAGAAGCCATTGATAGAATTCAATACGTGGAAGAAAATCAGTAGGAAGAAGCGCCTGAATGCGTTGGATGTGGTATGGATAAAACATATTTTCTAGAATAATTTTCCAAACAGTACCATTAGAAATATTTAGAACCTCAGCAATTTTTCGAGTAGAAGTACCTGGTTCTTCTTCAACCACGATCAGAACATTCTCTTCCAGCGCTACCGTTCTTGTCGTCCTTGGTCTTCCTGCTCCCCCATTTCGTTTTAATGTCCCTGTTTCTTGAAGGCGTCGATGAATGCTTTCGAACATCTTCCTATCAGGCAATACGCGCAGGAAATCTTTCGATGTATAACCGCCTAGTTTCTAATGCATTGCCATCAGCAAGTTCATAAATGAAGTGCATGTCGGTCATGTCGGCATTCGTATAGAGATTCATGTTACGAAACTTCAACAAATTTGACAAAGTGAATGAAAGCATTCAAATAACATCAACGTTACTGATTTTTAAACTGACGTGCAATTCGCAAGTATTCTTGGAATCTTAAAAGATGATAGAATAGTTTTCATTTTTTTATTTCGCAAACAAAGCAAGATACGAGAAAAATTCAGGAGACAAAAAAGTTGTAGTTGTAGTGGCGTACATTTTTCCGCTTATAATTGTTATTAAATTGCCACCTCTAACGCCACTGGACATAATTATTTTGTCTAGTTAGGGCAAAATCACCCCCTTACTACTAAAAACAACGCTACTGAATTTCAACAGAATCGGTAAGAAGATCATAGAATTATTTAAAAAAAAACGTTATTTAAAAAAAAATTAACATCCTGTATCTTAGAAACCATACATTTTTGGACATATGTTTATATGAACTTTTTTTCATGGAATGACCTGAGGTGTCGCACCCTTGAATATTGCCACATCTTTTTCAAACACCCTGTATAAGCCTGGAAGTATATCGGAATGTGACGATGTTGATCACTGTAGTTTTAAAGGTGATATGCACAGTGATAATATGTCACAAACTAATGCTTCTACATCAAATTCTGGTACAACAATATTTGAAGCAGAACCCAGAAATGCTCCCAGCAGCGTAAGAACTAGGTCAGGTCGAGTTGTTAAAAAACCCACAAGGTTAGATTTATAGGGGGAAGATGAATGATAAGTATGTTACCTGTTACCTGATACTTTAAACTGGCTTGACGTCTATTTGATAGGTATCAGCTGACGAAGAAGTGTATCTCAAATTTATTTATAATTTTTTACTAGTGGTGTTGATTGGCAATCCTACGCTCAGGACCATATTAGTAATATTCTTATTGGCTAGACTTCGTTTTAGCGGAAACAGATTTGAGGCTTGAGAGTAGTGTCAATCGACTCGGTTTGACGTCCTGAGTAAAACGAGACCACTCCCAGACCGAGGAAACGCTCCGGTGAAAAACTACGGCATTTTAAAGTTTCAGTACCTAACCTAACTTAACTTGACGGGTCAAGTTGTTGAGGTCAAAATAGGTTAAATATGGTTTAAAGCACTGTTAATTGACTCGGATTGACGCCTTGGGTGGTATTAGACCATACCCAGCCTAAGAAAACGGCCCGATAAAAAACTATGCCTCTTTGAAATTTCAAACCTAACCTAAAAACGACTCCGAAATTACTTTATTTTTTCCACGAAATATAAGATCAATTCGGAAGTACTTGACGAGTAGGGTACAACGGCACCAGAAGCAACACTATGAAATGGGAAATAAAAAAAAATGATACTTTGAATTCTTAATGTTCCTAGAAATGAGGTAGGTTTAAGTTGGATTAGGTTTGTTCACTTGTATAAATAGGGGGGCCTGGCCCGCCCAGACGTTACTAATTTTGTAAATTTTGAGTACTCCATGTAACATACTCCCAGGTAAGTAGGGTAGGTCACCTGTTCAGTTTTTTCAGTCTGCTGGAATAGGCCCCAGGCGCAGACCCTCGAACAGCTTTTTTGGCTTAATTTCCTAAACTGAGAATCAAAATAAATGTTTTTTCAGTCTACTAATTGATACAATTCGAGTCAGGACATCAAACTGAGTTGATTGATACCCTTTTTTAGCCCGACCGTATTAGTTAGGTTATATCAGGTAAGATATTGAAATTGCCAAGTTTTAAAGTGGCGTAGATTTTCACTGGAATGTTTCCTCACTCTGGAAGTGATTAAGTTCGAGTCACGATGTTCAGCCACGTCGATTAACACTCATTTTGAGCTCAACAAGTAAACTTTTTTGGATAAGTTAGGTTAGGTAACCAAACTTCAAAATGCCGTAGTTCTTCACCAGAACGTTTCCTCGGTCTGGGAGTGGTCTCGTTCGATTCAGGACGTCAAACCGCGTCGTTTGACACCACTCTCGACCCCCATTTCGGTTTCCGCTAAAACGAAGTCTTACCTTCTTATTGAATATCTCATTGCCAAAAAGTAATGACTATTGTTGTAAACAAGAAATTGCTCCAATATCTAGAAATTCACAGCAGAAATGGTTAGTTAAAAGAAATAGATTATTTTATTGATTTGTATATTGTTAGAGACTATCAAAATACTCCTATATTTAGCAATAAGGACGATTCAATGAATAGCTTGCATCACTAGTGCGATATTTATTGGTTGAAACTTACAAGGTACAATTGGAGAAAAGTATAAAGTAAGTACATGGAGTAAAATTAATATAATAAGGTAGTTTAACTGAACTTCAAGCTAAAAATGCTTTTATCTTCATTCTTACCTCATTTAAAGCGTACCTAATCATCCTCATTCAGACCAGCCATACTGATATACTGAAAGACACGCCGGATTTCCAAGAAAATGTAAAATAAGCAGAGCATAGACGAAAACGTCACCAAGTGTCAATTACTTTTCATTAGTAGTACTTCCACTCAGTACAGCCCTGCATTCCTTCAAAGCTTAAAATTGATATGTCAAGACTCAATCTGGGGTATTTTTAGTTATCACTATCCGAACAGCTGTTCGCTGTTGACACGACTGTCATATATGATGCGGGTGTCAAGCACCATGTCAGATGACAGGCAGTAGCAAATGAACAGAGTATTTATATGTATTATTGACTGTTGAATAAACTATTAAGCAAGTCAGTTGCCGTTCTTATGACTCATAGTCTGGATCATACATAGAATCATAACACATTAATGCTATGTCTCTAATTACCTCTGCATTTTCAATAACGTTATGTATCAGTGACATAAATGCTCTCATGTCTGCTTTTTGTTCATTATCCAGTTTTGCAGTTAACGTAATTCCTTTCCCATTGACAAACTGTACAATTCCTTCCAATTCAGCTATAACAAATCTACCTGCTTTGATAAAAGGTACCTTCAATGTGGGAGACATTGCTTCTGCATTCTGTTTATGTACTACTTCATAATTCAACTGACATATTTTTAAGAAGGCCTGAGCTGCCAGGCAGTTGGCGTTGTCTGGTAGCAAGATCTGTTCTACCTCGTACGGCTGGTACAGTTTCACGTCTTTGGGCCATGGTTCTTGAGCTGAAATAAGGTTTGGTTAAGATTAAAAGCATTAGTCAAAGATGGAAGTACTAGTTCCTACCCCCTAATTCTACTGATATTCGGTCTATGAGGGGTATAGTTGATTTAGTCATAATTAATTGGTCGTAAATTATTAATTATTATTGGTACATTGGTAGTTTGTGGTCAACTCTTAACAAATGATTATCAGACGGGGTTGGATTCACAGATCACAGAAACACTTAGTTGGATTTGACACATTTGACAAGCACAATTGACAAGTCCTCAAGCATGGCCGACTCTACACTAGGCCGGAGCCTTAGATGTGGCAACGTGGCTTAGCTGTCAAATAGTGGGCCTATAGTTTCAGAATAATTATTACATTTTATATGTATTAGAGTTCATCTGGGTTAATAAATTAAGAAAAAAATGCTTTTTAGAACTACTACTACTAATACCACTTACATCTGATGTCTGGTTCATCATAGTCAGACACTACAAAATAAAAATAAAGCAACTTGTTTCCTGCTGCCACTTCACTTCCGCTTGAATGAACACTCAATTTACTTTGTAAATTGTCACTTGAGCTAGAAAAATTCACTATTAGTTCACTGTGAAGCCATTCTTGCTGATCTTTATTCCTTTCACTATCAAATCTTTTCATAGGTATGCCCAGATGCATGCCCTCGTTCGCTTGCCCAGATGAGTTCTATTAACTGTATTTTTCTGTGATATTTGGGAGGTCCAGAAAACATTGTAGGTACCACATTGTGCAAAATACCTTTTAGAACTACTACTACTAATACCACTTACATCTGATGTCTGGTTCATCGTAGTCAGACACTACAAAATAAAAATAAACGGAACCTGTTTCCTGCTGCCACTTCCACTTAAATGAACACTCAATTTACTTTGTAAATTGTCACTTGAGCTAGAAAAATTCACTATTAGGTCACTGTGAAGCCATTCTTGCTGGTCTTGATTCCCTTTCAATATCAAGGTATGCCCAGATGCATGCCCAGATGAGTTCTATTAACTGTCCTTTTCTGTGATATTTGGGAGGTCCAGAAAACATTGTAGGTACCACATTGTGGTTTAAAATAGGTCTTATCCTTTGAAATGTTTGTAATTATTGTCTTTATTCTTATAAATATAACCAGCCCTTATGAGGAATACCTTTCACCCACTTCTGTTTATGTCCTCCTTTGGAAGCCCCAATTGCTATTGCAACCTGGTACTACACACTTTGCAGACATCTTCTTATCTTTATGGTTTCGTTTGTGCAGGTAAACGATTAGAAACATTAAAATTCACCTTCTAATCTTATTTTTCACTCTGGAAGATTACACTAATGCCATGACTAATGACTTAACAACAAACAAAATGACGGCCCGTAGATTCAGTGTTGCCATATTTCATGCTCCGGCCTTGAGTAGAGACGGCCATGCCTCAAGTCTATGAAATACTACGTTCCACAAAACAGGTACGGTCTACGTTCCAAAATCCCATCAAAGACCTCGATTTGCTCTGTAGATGGCCGTCTCTACTCACTAGGCCGGAGCATTGAAATATGGCAACGTTGGAGATCAGGCCGTGTTTTCATTTGTTGTTATGTCATGTGTATTCTTCCAGGTGCAGAAAATATGGTTGGAATGTGATGATTAATTTATTTCTAATTATTTACCTGCACCAACGAAACTATAAAGATAACAAGATGCCTGCAAAGCGTGTAGTACCAGGTTGTAACCCAGTAGAGGACTACCAAACCCTGGCCCAACATCACCTTATTTCAGATTAAAAAGAACGTTGGAAGGTGATATTTTAATGGGTTTCTACTTATTTACCCGCACAAACGAAACTATAAAGATAAAAAGATGCCTGCAAAGCGTGTAGTACCAGATTGCAGCCCAGTAGAGGCATGAGCAGAGGACTACCAAACCATGGCCCAACATAACCTTATTCCAGATTAAAAAGAACGTTGCAAGGTGATTTTGAATGGGTTTCTACTTATTTACCTGCACAAATGAAACTATAAAGATAAAAAGATGCCTGCAAAGTGTGTAGTACCAGGTTGCACTAGCAATTGTGCATCCGATAGGGGACATAAACAGAAGTGGGTGAAAGGTATTCCTCGGAAGGGCTGGTTATATTTATAAGGATAAAGACAATAATTGACAAACATTTCAAAGGATAAGACCTATTTTAAAGCACAATGTGGTACCTATAATGTTTTCTGGACCTCCCAAATATCACAGAAAAATACAGTTAATAGAACTCATCTGGGCATGGCCTGGGGCATACCTACGAAAGCATTTGATAGTGAAAGGGAAATCAAGACCAGCAAGAATGGCTTCACAGTGACCTAATAGTGAATTTTTCTAGCCCAAGTGATAATTTACAAAGTAAATTGAGTGTTCATTTAAGTGGAAATGGAAGTGGCGGCAGGAAACAGGTTGCGTTTATTTTTATTTTGTAGTGTCTGACTGTGATGAAACAGACATCAGATGTAAGTGGTATTAGTAGTAGTAGTTCTAAAAAGTATTTTTCTTAATTTATTAACCAAGATGAACTCTGATACATATAAAATGTAATAATTATTCTGAAACTATAGGGCCACTATTTGACGGCTAAGCCACGTTGCTACATCTAAGGCTCCGGCCTAGTGTAGAGTCGGCCATGCTCTGTAGCGTTTCAGTATTCACTCATGGCCGACTTTACTTACTAGGCCGGAGCATTGAAATATGGCAACACTGAATCGGGGGCCGAGCTTTTATTTGTTGTTAAGTCATTAGTGTAACCTTCCAGAGTGAAAAATAAGATTGGAGGGTGATTTTTAATGTGTTTCTAATTATTTACCTGCACAAACAAAACTATAAAGATAACAAGATGCCTGCAAAGTGTGTAGTACCAGGTTACACTAGCAATTGTGCTTCCACAAACATAACCTTCCAGAGTAAAAACTGAAGAATGGAAGGTGATTTTTAATGTGTTTCTACTTATTTACCTGCACAAACGAAACTATAAAGATAACAAGATGCCTGTAAAGTGTGTAGTACCAGGTTGCACTAGCAATTGTGCTTCCACAAACATAACTTCCACAGTAAAAACTGAAGAGTGAACCGTGATTTTTAATGTGTTTCTACTTATTTACCTGCACAAACGAAACTATAAAGATAAAAAGATGCCTGCAAAGTGTGTAGTACCAGGTTGGACTAGCAATTGTGCTTCCAATAAAGGACATAATCAGAAGTGGTTGAAAGGTATTCCTCGGAAGGGCTGGTTATATTTATAAGAATAAAGACAATAACTTAAAAACATTTCAAAGGATAAGACCTATTTTAAAGCACAATATGGTACCTACAATGTTTTCTGGACCTCCCAAATATCACAGAAAAATACAGTTAATAGAACTCATCTGGGCATGCATCTGGGGCATACCTACGAAAAGATTTGATAGTGAAAGGGGATCAAGACCAGCAAGAATGGCTTCAAAGTGACCTAGTAGTGAATTTTTCCAGCTCAAGTGAAAATTTACAAAGTAAATTGAGTGTTCATTCAAGTGGAAGTGGCAGCAGGAAACAGGTTGCGTTTATTTTGATTTTGTAGTGTTTGACTACGATGAACCAGACATCAGACGTAAGTGGTATTAGTAGTAGTAGTAGTTCTAAAAAGTATTTTGCACAATGTGGTACCTACAATGTTTTCTGGACCTCCCAAATATCACAGAAAAATACAGTTAATAGAACTCATCTGGGCATGCATCTGGGCATACCTACGAAAAGATTTGATAGTGAAAGGGAATCAAGACTAGCAAGAATGGCTTCACAGTGACCTAATAGTGAATTTTTCTAGCTCAAGTGACAATTTACAAAGTAAATTGAGTGTTCAGTTAAGTGGAAGTGGAAGTGGCAGCAGGAAACAGGTTGCGTTTATTTTTATCTTGTAGTGTTTGACTACGATGAACCAGACATCAGATGTGAGTGGTATTAGTAGTAGTAGTTCTAAAAGGTATTTTGCGCAATGTGGTACCTACAATGTTTTCTGGACCTCCCAAATATCACAGAAAAATACAGTTAATAGAACTCATCTGGGCATGCATCTGGGCATACCTACGAAAAGATTTGATAGTGAAAGGGAATCAAGACCAGCAAGAATGGCTTCACAGTGACCTAATAGTGAATTTTGCTTGCTCAAGTGACAATTTACAAAGTAAATTGAGTGTTCATTTAAGTGGAAGTGGAAGTGGCAGCAGGAAACAGGTTGCGTCTATTTTTATTTTGTAGTGTTTGACTACGATGAACCAGACATCAACTGCAGGCATGTATTTAGGGGCGGTTCAGGGCGGTCCCGACCCCCCCTCTGAAAAGTTATAAAATGCCGCCTAAAAAATGGAATCCACAAATTTGCACCTCCCCCCCCCCCGCAAATTTAAGGATTTAAGGTGGCAACTCTAATCTGGACCCCCCCCCGAAAGGTCAACCAAGTGACCTATAATCTGGACCCTCCCAAAACCAAATCCTGTATACGTGCCTGATCAGATGTAGGTGGTCTTAGTATCAATGAATATAGACGTTCCTTTAAAACAATAAATCATAATTTGTTGGTGATTTGAGTTGTTAAATTTTACCACTGTCATTAAGAATATCCTGTTGGTCTCAAATAGAAAATATTTTAGCACACTATTTTAAAATAGGTTTTCTGTTGATTTAATTTTAAAGCCTTTTGTCCAGCCAAAAAAAGTTTACAATTTTGTGAGAGAGAATAAGTTGCCAATTTTACCACCATCCTAAATATTCCTCAAAACTTTGCAACTCTTTAAAAATTGCACCTGACAGAAAGTATGCCTGACATTAAAACTGTTGCAGAGGGTTTATTATTCTCGGAGAAGTACATTGTTTTACAAATTGATGAAATATCAGCCTGTATAAATGTTCTTGTCATTACAGAAATACCTAATAGGTAGAACATGAAGGTCAAAATTATTTGATAGGTATATTAAATACATATAACTTATAGTTGGTAGGCGTAACCCTTCCATCAGAGTATACAGCTCAAATTACAGTCCTTATTCACAATAGGCAATAGGTATTGTTAAAATTTTGATTTCAGGCCAATAGGTATAAAAGTAAGTTTTTGGGCAATTGCACACAGCAGTTTTAGTGAAAATTGCAAAAGAATACATCAATATACATATAGATGAGTTTGTTTTAGACACATTTGTTCACGTAATCAACCCCAAACATAAAATTCTGCTTGAATTAATGTTGTTAATGTAGCAAATATTTTTATTAATAATTACACTGAAACAATTCAAGGCAAAATACAGACTGACAAAACTAAAAAGAGGAAATCTAATGGAAATAAGAAATGTCCAACAGAAGGGAGAATCTTTAAATCTAAATACATGTACATTTTTGTACTGATACTACTGGCATTTTTCACCATTCTTATTTTTTCGAAAAGTATTTTTCTTAGGGCCGATGTTATCAACAGGCGCATGTTAACAAAGTCTTTGACCAATCAGAGCAGCCCGTTTAAGAACATGCATCTGTCAAAGTTCTTTGAAAACTATTGATTTCTCTTGAAGTTTACCTCAAAAAGGTTAAAAATGACATGCTTTATATACAATCGACCATTATGAACCGTCTAGTATCTTTTGCAGTCTGATTTTCCATCCTAAATGGGTGAAAAATTGCATTTTCTTGTTTAATCAAAAGTTTAGCATTGGCTAATTTCAACCAATCAGATTCCGCAAAATCTGTACATTTGATCGCTGGTTTTTTCTTCTGCTAAATGATGATGGCAAAAAATTAGGGTTTTGAATAATTTTTTTGTGATAAATGGAGAGATCAAATATAAGTTTTACAACAAAACTGTTTTTGTTATGTCGCAATAATCCAACAGTTATATCAAAATAAAAATGAGTTTTTGAATCCATAACCGAAAACACGCAGACGACTCCTGAGCCGTGTGACGTACTTCATGAAAATACTTGTAACAGTTGTAACTAAAATGTATATTTGTTGCAACATAGGCGATGAATGAAGTTTGCAGCTCGAGACGAAGTCAACGATCGAAATAAATATCTTTTTGAATGTTTGAAATTAGATCACAGATCCCAGTAATAAAGTTCCTAAACAAATATCTTCTGAGGCGATTTTACTGTATCATGCTGGGTGGCCGTGTGGCAGAGTAGCCGACATCGTATGACTTGGTATCGCTGGTGGTGTTGGTTCGAGACCCAGCCCGTCCAACTACTTTTTTTTATCCAAAATATTCATTGGAATGCTTTTTACTCATGTTATATTATTTTTTTGTACCATCGACGTAAATGTGTTTCTGAATCAAATGCTATTAGATGTTTTACTAGTACAACAAAAATTACGTATAATTTTAGGTAATTTTTTGGAATAATTTCATTTTCATACCGCTATCAGAGCAATTGGCGATTGATATTGACGGATAAACTTCACTTCCACTGACTGAATTCTCCACCGCCTCCGGTACTTAGCTTTTGCAATATGTCAAGTAAAATGTGTAATAAAATTTGATTCAAAAACATTTTTATGTCGATGATACAAAAAAATGTGTGTAACATGAGTAAAACCATCGAGGTAGAATCCTAAGGAGACGCCATAAGGTTCAATTTCGCATAACAAAAACGGTAGCAGGAGGCGTGGCTAAATGTGGTAACAATATGGACGCCTCGCCAGAGCCGGATTACTGTCTTATGTAGATAATTTTTAAAATTCATTACAATGATGATTTAAATATGAAGTATTGGGTTGATTTTTCAATCTAATGCGAAATTCATAGTTAAGTATATGAAAAAAACAGGCTTTGTAGAGACGACATTCATCATCAATTGAATAATACGACTGTATTATTGCTGCGATACGTTACACTTTATTGAGATAAAGATTACAAATGCGGTCCTGTAAAAATAACAATTTTTTGCATACGTACCTATGAAATGTAATTCCTGTCGATTTCTTCTTATCCATGACATCTCTGCTAGAGCAGCTACGATAAGCACATGGAAACATTATTTCTTTTATGAATTCACTAGAATATCACTAAAACTAAACTACACAACTAAAAATCTCGGTAAAAACGCTCAAAAAAAGCAAACACGAAATTGTCAAAGAAACGTCAGCTTGACATAAGTGTCGAATCAATATAACCAACCTGCACCTGCTTTCAGCCACGTTATCGCGCCTCCATGGGATTCTACCTCGATGGAGTAAAACACATCGATGAATATTTTGGATGAATAAAATTAAAAAAAATAGTTGCACGGGCTGGGTCTAGAACCACCACCACCAGCGATACCAAGTCATACGATGTCGGCTACTCTGCCACTCGGCCACCCAGCATGCTACAGTAAAACCGCCTCAGAAGATATTTGTTTAGGTACTTTATTACTGGGATCTGTGATCTAATTTCAAGCATTCAAAAAGATATTTATTTCGATCGATGACTTCGTCTCGAACTGCAAACTTCATTCATCGCCTATGTTGCAACAAATATACACTTGTCACAACAATAGTTTTGTTATTAAGCTTATATACGATATGATGAAAAGTGTCATCCAGCTTCGACGTTTTGTTTTCAATATTGATAAGATCCTATTGGACGATATTTATTAACCTAGCCCGCAATACCCAATAGAAAGCTTTTGCTAAATAACATCCAATAGAAAAGCTTTGTTAAATTCTTTGTTAAATATGCATGTTGATAAAATCGGCCCTTAATTTATCAACCGAGAGTAACTCTAATACATATGAAATGTAATAATTATTCTGAAGGCTGTATTAAAGGCTGTATAGACTACCATATTTTTGAAATCAGATTTGATTTCATTTCTTGAACCAAATTTGAAATGAAAAATGATCTCAAAAATTGTGGCCCAGCATTTTGTCTGTTTGACACTACACCAAATTTGGTTCAAGAATTGATTTGCGATTCTGCGCATTACATTCGTTGAATCATGGGTTACATACATCTTATCTGTCAACTGTCCGAACACAGATGTCCTCTACAGTCAAAGTTGTCAGATCTGACATGACGTATTTTGCAATTACATGTTTTGTGATTGTGTGAAGTCAGTGTCAAAATGTCAATGGTCAAAATAAAATCATAACCTAGCTTTTTTGGGTATTGTAAATTGTTTGTAGTTTATCGACTACTGTTTATTGAAATTCTCATTCTTACACTTGACTCCCTCGGCAATGGAAAAAGATAATGCTAGAACATGTATTTATCCATCTACGTTGCAAAAAACTCGTAGACAGGCGAATTAAGAGGCTAACTACTAAAGGAAAAAATTGACAAAAGAAGCGGCTGAGAAGAAGAGATGAAGGCACAGGTATGCTACATATGTTGAGAGAAGAGTTATTACTAGAAGATCTAGATCATTAGAGGACTTTTTACGAATGAATAATAAAATCTTCAGTAAGCTACTTAGCATAATTTGACAAGCTAGATAACCATCTATGAGAATGCATAACAGGAGAAAATAGGTAATATTAGCAGTAAACCTTATGAATAAAAAGTAATAAACATTTCCGTTTTCAGGCTAGCAATAATTCTTCGATGTTTAGCCAGTGAAACCATCCAGCGGCTCGAAGCCATGAGAGTACAATTAGTCTGATAGTTCCAGAACTGTGTGAACCAATTGTAATCAAATATTTGTTGTTTAGAACTAGAACAGCAGTTGAGAATACATTTGGAGCTTTAGTAAATCTTGGCAAAATAAGGCTAAAGGAATTGAATTAAAAATGGAAACATTATACTTTTTCTTTCTTTCTTGTATCTTGTAATATTATATGAAATTCAAAATATACATTCTGTTTGGTATTTTAATTTTTTATTTATTTCAATTGAGATGCAATAAACTCCGCCATATGGTCATCCGCAGTTGCAAAATGGTTGTCCTTTGTGGACTGTAGAGCGAGAAGTTTTCAATGTTTCATCAGCAGCATTCTTCAGCACCTTTATTTCCGCATCTGCTGGTACTTGTTGTTTTTTATACACTTGGGTGAGTTACTAATGCAGTCTGTTCCCCCTCTTTTTTGAACACCACCTGTACTTGGTATCTGTGAGGCGAGCGAGTCAATTTGAGGTATATCTGATAGTTCGCTTGTAGGGTGATAGAATCCCAGCATGACTAACCTCATATTCCTTGTTGACTTGTCTAAAAGCAAAATACTGCATTGAAAGTTTAGCCTTCCTAATATATGCACATACAATTTTTACAGGTAGGTTCGAGTTATAGGGAAGTTAAGGCAAAAAAATTTAACAATATATTCAAGTACATGTTAGGCTATTCCTTTGGCTTAAAGTACAATTCAATAGTTATTAGTCGAAATTTGGCACTGTTATATCAATACTGCACCACTTCATTTATGATAAGCTGAGACTCTTACCTCGTATTCTCCCATTCTAGTGCGAAGTGACTAAAACTTTCCTCTGTTCTTGTGCATATGTTGACCTTAAGCCCATAAACTTCTTCTGTACCTCTTGTTCAGTTACAGTAGATCTTAGTGGTTTCAGAGCCTTTACTATGGCAGTGATAGCAGCACTCCATTTCATTTTACTGTGGTAGTACACATACTTGACCACATACAAGCAGGGATGTTGTTCGTATATCTCTATCAGCAGAAATATATGTTCAGTAGACCAGTCATCCTTAAATCCAAAGAAATATGTTACTCTTAATATTGAATGCCTTTCTGTTATCCTCAGTGCAGTCAAGTGTGGCTACTTAATCGAGGAACTTTGCAATATGAAAAAACAACAAAACATAGGAAAACACCATAATAAAAAGTGACAATGTTGCCATACACTGAGGCAAAATATTAGATACACATAACTAATAGTTAATACATCCAAAATGTGATGTAGGACTTAATACAATATTACAAACTAAATCTACCAAATCTGCTGAGTACAAACAAATTTTTTATAGTGCAATTTGGACTATACCTTACTTTTAATATAATCAGGGCTATTATTGTATATGAAATTGATATGAAACATAATTGCAAAGATACTAACATCTTACCTGTTATATTGTCTTCAAATTGCCAATTGCTTCCACACAACTCGCAAGAATGTTGGTAAACTCGCCACAAAGGTAACAAAAGCACCTATCTTGGGGCTGGGGGTTTTGATACTCCATAACCAGTTCAAAATCCTTCAAATCTCAAAGTTCGCGGGGCATTCCGGTCCGGTGGAGATTTACTAGCTGGGGCCGTAGGATTAACATGTTACCTGTTTTTAATGGTGTACTTTCATCCGAATGTGGATTTCTCAATTTATATTAGTACCAGAGAGCATTCTGGAGAAGCCGACGGAAATTAAAAAGTAAGGTTACTGTCCTTATTTTTGTTTACCTTTTTCCCGACGCAATGACATTTATGTTTCAAATGCGCATGCCCCCAGCCTAAAAATGATTTGGAAATAGAACATGTTCTAAATTCCATCTCAATTTTGGTTCAATCTGTCAATTTCAAACAATTTCGTGTATTACACTAGCCTATTTGAGCAGTTCAAGAAATGAAATCAAATCTGATTTCAAAAATATGGTAGTCTAATACAGCCTTAATACAGCCTTGAAACTATAAAACAATTCAAATTTTCCGCGGAATGCCCGCTGTTCGGCCCATGGTAACCGGCCCACCATTTGACAGCTAAGCGACGGTGCCACATCTAAGGCTCCGGCCTAGTGTAGAGTCGGCCACGACTTATCCTATGTATGACAGATGTCAACTGACAGTTGACTTATGACACTAGCTATACCATCTGACATCTCTTGTAAAATAGTGAAAGCTCTTACAGGAAGCAAGCAAAGTAGATTTCTAATTTTAAGAATGGTTAAAGTTACGCTCAGTCCCGGTTGTACAGTCTCAGTTTAAGCCACAGTTCTATTAAACCATGCTCAATGATGAACTTGGTTCAAAAATTCATTTCCGTTGTACGACCTATTTATAAGCCCAGCTCTACAAAACCAGGTTCAAGAAAGAAGTAGTTAGGTTGGTAACATTAACGCATGCGTAGTTGGTCTGTTCTGTCAAAAATTAGTTGTTTGAATGCTATTTTGTTAGTATTGTTATGGGTTGATTTGTTGATTATGATTGATGGTAATTGTAATTTGTAATAAACAATAGTTTTTCAGGTAAAAACGATTCAAACAAAGTTTCCAGTCGCATAATACCTCAATGTGACAAGAACCATTTGTTCAGCAGTTACAGCACAGTTCCTGAAAAACAATAGGATTACAAAATACATTTGATTCATTATATGAACAAAAAATTACATTCTGTTGGAGACTTTATTTGCGCTTTAACCTGGTTTATAACAAATCGAACACCTTGTTCACAAAGTCGAAACCTTTGAATGAATTCATCGTCATTCCCCACCAAAAAATGATCAACTCTATCTCTGTATTTTTTTGACGCCTTCTTGCGTTTCTTAATATTTCTACTGCTTCAACGAAGTCTTCAGCGTCTGTTAGTTCCAGGAGATTTACTCTGAGCTGCTGAGCCATTACGTACTTTAATGTACAACAAATGATTTTGCAAAATTTTATCTAAATCAGATTATTAAATTAGGTTACGACACATTAGGTCCTTAGAACTCGGTTTAAGCGCCCGAATTCGAGCGCTCAGCTGAACCTTAAAAATATAAATCAGTGAACCGAGCTTAGAGTTGAACTGATCTTGTACAACTGGACTTCCATATTTGAACTGAGTTCAACCTTGAACTGTGCTTGAACTGAGACTGAGCAACCGGGCCTCAGAGTCACAATGCTTAGGGCTTAGGGTGCATTTATAGTGCTGTAACGTAAGAGGTAAGGTAAGAGGTATGAAAATAAACCTGTGGAATCAGATGAGAGTGGTTATAGTCGTAACGTAAGAAGTAACGCAAGACGTAAGAAATTAATTTCTAAAATGACGGGACATGAAATGAGAAGCGATTTCGGGTGGAAATCGGCCAGGATCGCTAGACATCGTGCATAAAACACGCGGGAATTTAGAAATATGCTCGTGAAATACTGCTTACCTCGGAAATAAGCCAAATTCATTTTTCTTACGGCATCGGGTGAATTCCGGTGAATTCGGCCATGGTCGCCAAAATGAATGCAATCGCCATAGGCTGGTGTTGGACATGTGATCAAAGATTTGAATCACCGACGGGTGATTTGAACCGACTTTTTGCAAAATACGTTTGCACACCAAGGCGTGCAGGTCCGGACAAGTCGTGCAGGACCGGCCTATACATTTTTTATATCAACAAGGAAAGAAATGGTTACACTAACCGTACCTGTTTTGTGGGTTGCACCAGGCCACCAGGCAGACTATGCACTAGAGAGGCTGTTTCACAGCTAGAACATGATTTGCAATATTAGAAAATATTTTCCCTAAAAAAAAAATGGAACCAACATAGTCCCACAATATTGTAGTCATGATTTTGCTGAGGTTTTTTATATTCCGTGTACATGAAGAGGATTGTGAGGAGTTCCTCCTTCCCTAATGATGTAGAGCTAGTACTCCATTGATATGAGTAGGTATATATGTAGATATAAAAGCTCATTCCGCATAACAAAATGCAGAGCCCTTAGTACAGTTTTAGTATGATGCTATACTTTTTACTATGCAACCGTTAACTGATTATGTATAATGGAATCATATACAATTTTCTAAATTGTGAAAATATTGCAGTCAGCCCAACTTAATAGTGAACTAATAAGTTAGTTGTTGCTGAATAGCACATATTATCAAAAGTATAAGTATTATGTATCAGAAATCGATTTTTTGTCAATAACTCACCTGCACTGCATGCTTGTTCACATTCAATTTTGCCAGAGCAACTTATATTTGAATCAACCCAACAACTACACAGTTTGCTTTTGGGTTTACGCTGTAATGAACATATTTTGGGCATATCTCTTGCGCAATAATATGGTAAAGTGTCATCATTGCAGTCAAGTAAGCATGTTCAAGATTGTAAGAATATCGTATATGAACAATGCTATAACTTCATAGGTATGACTTCAAAGTGACTGTTCAGGAAGGTCTGAAAACCTTACTCAGGCCATCGCAAAAGTTTTATAGACACAAACGTTTTTAGGATTCTCCCAGATGTTAATGTTTTCCTACAAGTTGTAACATACATAACAGGCCACTTGTTTCCAATTCAGCTGTTCAAGAATAACTTGCCAGCTGCACCTCACACTTTAAAGTCTTGACATACTCTATAAAAGTTGTATGCTCTGTTACAATTAATAATGTAATGTAATGTAATGTGTATGCTGTTATGAATATGGAATATGTGTTCATTTGAGAGCATTATGTGGTTCTAAAGCTGACAAACAGGGATATGTGTTTTATTGAATCTCTTCAGAGATAATCCAGGGTGTATCAATAAATCATCAGCTACACTGGTACACTTGTTCAGATTCAATATTGCCACAACAATATACTTAAACCAACTCAACAACTACACAATTTTGTTCTGAGTGATAGTTATCATCTTTGTAATTTGAAAACTATCATATAGCTAAGCAATATGCTTACTTCATAGGTATGACTTCAAAGCGAGTGTTCTGAATGGGTTGAAAACCTTACTCAGGCCACAGCAAAACTTTTATGGACAGAAACATTTTAGGATTCTCCCATATGTTACTTTCACTTGTTTCTGATTCAGCTTTTCAAGAATAGCTTTACAAAATTGCCAGCTGCATCTCACAGTTCAAAATTTTGACATACCTTTTGTATCTGTAAAAGCTGTGTGCTATTACAGTTAAATGAGTATTTGTTCATCTAAAAGCTGTATGGTGTTATGAATATGGAATATTTGATATTTGAGAGCATTATGTGGTTCTAAATTTGACAAACAGGGATATGTATGTTATTGCATCTGTTCAAAGATAAATGAATCTCAAAGTTGGCTCTGTAGCGACAGCAACCAACTAGTTATTTTATTGTAAATGTTAAGAAATAGATAAGTAAATTTTAGGCTCAGTAGCAACAGCAACAAAGTGTTTTTGGTCAACATTCACTCATTCACTAGCACATCACAGCCTTGTGAAGGAATTCCAAGCTGCCCCCGGCCAACCTATAACAATACCCAAGTTTGACTAGAATATTTTCAATAGTTTTCTATTGCCTCTGGTCTGAGTCACAATATTTTAATATTTTCATGACATGGCAAAAACAATAGTTTTAGAAATGGTAGTTTTGACCTGTTTATTATAAAACTAAAAAGTTTGTCATACAGAGAAGGATACATACTTGGTTTACAAACAAATACATTTGGGCCAAATACTCTTAAAAAAATCACATCACAATGTGTACAAAGTCCTTTATAAACAGTCACAACTCGAATTGTTTATTCTATTTCTATTTGTTTTAAGTCACTGTCCTCACATTTTACACTGATGGACAGCGATAGATATGTAGACTTTCTACTTGAGAAGAAATATATCCACAATTGCCTATTTTGTAATTTTATTGGAAAACTGCCCCACTAATTTCACATATATCTTCGTCACACAACCACAACCTGCTTTAACATTCCAGGTATGTGTATGCGTCAATTTTTTCTATGGAGTACACTTGATTAAACAAAGTACTACATCCTATAAACAGCTGCACTGTCCACTAAATAGGTATACAGGACACGCCTCACGAGGGACAGTCATTCAAAATTGCTGGACTAGATATTGCAGCCCTATGACTCCTATGAGACATGTATAGCTCTTCGAAATATACACTAGTCAGCACCCATTGCCACCTGTAAAAAGCGGTTTTCTTTAGAATCCAGAAATCCATTGTATTTCAGTCTATAGCGCCTTACCTCAATCCAAAACCCCTATGCACTGGTACCGTATTGATCGTCAGACCTTCAACAAAGTTCCAGTAGTAAACAAGTTACAATAAACAATCAGAGATAACTTTAAACAATTAACAATATTGCCCTAGGGTCATTGACATTCGACATAACCATAAAAATAAAAAAAAACAAAACAATCATAAAACATCTCTCCAAGAAGAAGCTAAAAACATATAGCCCCATCTATGAGTCACATACCAAACTTGGCTACCCTCACGCTACCCTTGTCACCTGTCTGTCACTTAAGCCGTAAGCCGCTTACGGCACTATGGCCCGTATTTATAAACCTCAAGGTCGCCTTGATGCTTGAGTCTTCCTTAGCGACAAAATCCAATTTATAGTCGCTGAGGCTTCCTCAAGTCGTCCTCAAGTCTTCCTTGAGCCTAAGGTAGCATGGGAGCTCCCTTGGCTCTTCCTTAGACCGTCCTTAGCTTCGTTTGACATTTAAGAGTAAGGTTATATTATGTTAATTAAAAATATGTGAAAAATATTGTTTTGTATTCACCAAAAAATAGTGTTTTGAATTATTTTCCAGAGTTTTGACTTGATTTTTTGGTATATCTATGAGAGATAGTAGGTGTATGGTGCGCTGTTTATAATAATAAATAATGTTTTCTCCAAAGTCCAAACCAAAAGTGTTCAATGTTCATGCAAACATACTGAAATACTGAAACTACCAGTATGATAATGGTAATTGAAGGAGAAAAGTGATTAGAGATTTGTATTAAAACACACTACGATCATGCAACAATACACTCCCACAAATGAATAAATCGATAGTGGCACCTAAACTTGAATTGGGGGTTCCACCTTCAAGGCAAGTACCTACTTTCAAGCTGTTCACCAGTATTAAATAACAGTTTCTAAATTAATTTTTTATTTCAGGATCTTAGATTCAGATAATCTAAATTGTGAAGGTTCAACAAGGAGAAAAGATATCCAAAGTATTAAAACATCATGTCCTATTGACATGTCAACAAGGAGTTAAACAGAATACAGTTACATAAGCCCATTTATGAGTAAGTCAGCGTGAGCAAGATAGAAATAATAATAATAGAGTGGCTGCGGGAAACAGTAACAAAGCCTACACAGAACACGAGGCTAATGACCAGAGCAGTCGATGCCGATGACACAGAAAGAAGACAAAAAATAATAATAATAATTATATATTATTGTATTATAAACAACAAGGTATGGAGGTGAAGGATGGTTTATACAAGCATAAGTTGTATAGTATAGATTTTTGTCTGATTTGTTATGTCAGAATTTCAAATGAACTATGCTAGTTTGGAAACAATATAGTAGCTATAGATGTGACCCATGTTTTAAACATTTATGATTTTGATCTGACTACTGTTATCGTAGTGGACAAATTTGGGGAAGGAGTACTAGTATGTCTTATTTTTAGTAATATACAGAAAATGTATATATGATTTTTTTTTTGAGGTGATTAAATTAAATCTAAGATTAGCTTCTCTAAAAGTATTCATGACTGATATTGTGTCCACTTTTTAGAGTGCTTGGTCCAGTATAATGGGAGTAGCTAAACTACAAATATTGCGGTCATGGCACATTGACCGTGCAGTGATGTATGAAGTTATAAAATGTTCATCGCAGAGCACTGGCATGGGTGATTTTAACCTATTTAGCCTACAAAATACTATTTTACAATTGCTCCTAGGTGTTGAAACTCATAACTTGACCTTCGGCACATTGTATCATAAACAAAACATGTATAATAAACACTATGTGGTTAGAATAAATGCTCCAACTTATAAAGTATTTTTATTTGGGTGGAAAGAAAATGAAGAAGTTAAATAATAGTTTGCATGAGCTCCTGGAATATATTAGGGATAAACTATAACGGTTATTAAAGGCAAGTACACTATTCACACAAAAAAATATTTTATCAAGGCACAGAGCTGCTGTATTAAACAATTTTACTATTGCTTTTACTTTGTAGTGAAACTGGACAAATTTATTGTGTCAAAAACTTTCATCCAATAGCTGTTTAATGTGTAAAACTTGAAATATTTCTTATCACACATATTGCAGCTGCAGTGACTTTTCCATAAGAAACTTCATTTGCAAATATATTAATTTTGTACCAATTGCTTGTGATAGAAAAAAGTTATTAAAATCTGTAAAAAAGTGTAAAGTTAATAGAACAATTTTGCAAAAACTTTTTTATTTTCCACTTTTTAAATATATATATATATATATATATATATATATATATATATATATATATAATCAGAAACTCTTTTACACAGTCTGATGTAGAGTGTGTCAAAAGTTACAGTTCATATAAAAACAACAAATTATTGCACATAAATCAACTTGTGTTTTTAATCTCTTGCAGTGCATTCTTTTCACTTTGGTCCATGTATTTTATCTTTTTTTCCAAAATTCTTCCTGTCGCTCTTCTATACATTTTTCTAATGCCTCCAGCTCCCAACTCTTTTCTAATTACACTGTTTTTGATTTTTTCTCTTCTGGTAACACCTTCAACCTTCCTAAAGTATTTCATATCTATTACTTTTAACTTGCTTTTACTCCATGCTCTAAATATCCACGATTCACAATAGTAAGTCAGGACTGGCCTATAAATCGCTCTATAAATTGACCTCTTTGTCTACCTGCTTATTTCCTTATGTCCTAGAAAACAATTTTTCAGGTAGTGATATGTTTTTTTCTTGAATAACCTAGTTTATTTCCAGTTGTTGGCTCCCTGATTGTTCTAATGCTACACCCAGATATTCAAAATAATAATCAACTTGTTGTATTTGCACCTCTTTTCCTTCTGCAGATAAGCTGATACCACTGACCCCTTTGGTTTTTTTCATTTCTGTTTAAAACTTGATTCCAGTTTGTGAATAAATGTTGCATATCTTTCTCGCTGTTGGCTACTATGGTATCGCTACATCATCTGCAAATGCACATTCCGAAATTCTTTCCCTTTTCCAAATTTCGATATCAAATATATACAGCAAATCCTATACAGGTTTCACAGTTCTGTGTACTTCCCTTCATCCATAAACGTTATAAATATCAAAGGACTGATAGCTCCTCCTTGTTGCAGTCCATTATTTGTTGTAAATGCCTCAGATTTCAATTTCTCCATATTTTTTAAATAAATGTTTCCAAATTTATAATTATTATAATTATCGACAGTGCATACAGAAAATCATAGATAAAAGATTTTTGGGTTGGGTTAGGTTATAGATGGGAAACTGACCTTCAGCGCCATCTCGCGTTTGGAGCAACGAAATAATGATATACGGGGGCGTAAGAGAAATACCTGACTACGAGGGCGATTAGAAAATTTCAGATAGAAAATTTTGTGGTGATAGTAAAGTTCTAACACCGCCTAAGTCAAAATTTACAATTTGCCAGACAGCCACACAAACATCATAAAGGAACTATTTCAGCGCTAGATATAGGTTTTAGGAGTATGTCTGCGCTAAAAACAGCACTTTATAATTGTTTCTATTTGTCTGACAAAATGCAAATTCTGACCTAAGCTAATGTTAGAACTTTACTGTAATATTAAAAAGACAGGTTAGCAATTCCACCACAATACTGGTGGAGCCATGAAATTAAGGTAGAACAGTAAGGTCCACATAGCTTCATTATTTTCTAATAAAACATGATACAAGAAAATAAAAACGATCAGTAACAGTAAATTGAATAATAATAAGGATGATAATAATAACTCCTGATGCACACTCTTGGCAGTCACTGCTGCTTGTAGCAGTTTTCTGTCCTTCAGTTTCAGTGCTGATCCCTTGAGACTGTCAAAGGTTTTGTCAATGAACATTAACAATTCTATTCCAGTCTGTTCCATCATACCTAGAAGCAAACATTTGCAAATGTAATCCTGGTGTACAGTACAGCTACATATGAATCATAATAATAAGAATCAATACAGAAGGTGTGGCATTCAAATGTCCATGTTGATACCAATCATAAGAAAAACTATGATTATGATGACGAATGACTCCTACATTAGAACCCAATGTTTAGGTGACCATTTGGCATTGAGCAAAAGAATCTTCAGAGTATAATAAATGTTCAATTATGCAGTCACAAAAAACTGATTTGTTGAAGCTAATATCTCCATATTTGTACAGTGCAATAGATGAATGACGACATGACTGGTAAGGCAATATGAGGTGCATTACAGAGGATGTCCCCAGACGAGCTGCATGTATGGAAATGGTGGAAAGTAGACCACAGTTCATTGAAAAGCTCATATCTAAAACCAATTTAGCTGTTACAATTTCATGTTTTATGCATTTTTGTTGGCATGACCCTAAAAATTAACCCAAAAATCAGTCTTATATTTTTCTTCTGAGCCCAGACTTGCCTACCAGTAGCAGGCAACCTGCCCCATGTGACGATGATACATGATCATAGTCAAAAGTGTAAAAGAGCTATATATATTATATGAAATACATCTAACCTTGATTAGGCAACTTCAGTGATGTATTTTCATTTACTTTTATGTTGGATCTTTGTCTCTTGTGTATTGGTCGATCTGCCTCTTTATCCTCTAGTGCAAAGTGCCTGTCACAGATTCGATGAGCATTTCTGACTTCAGTTGGGGTTTTCTGTCGAATCGAAGCTTCGAATTTCCAACCAGTATTATCCAGCGACACCTCAGCAATCATAAATCCACCCTAAGTTATGTGAATTGAAACTTTTATACTTTGATTAAGCGTCATCACAAATGTGATATATTACAGAATTAGTGGCGGCAATGAGGCACTCTTGTTGCGCAAGGAGAGCCCTGTTTTTGTGGGAGCACCGGGGCCCTACTCTGCCTACCAGGCTGACGTATTTACAAAATTACAAATTTATACATTATTTATAACCAAACTTATGGATGTCGACTGTCAAATAGGTCTAGGGTTAGGTTAGGGTGAATGACCATTTTGGAGTATATGAATTTTGACATAAAACGGCTGAGTTTCCCACGTATGCAGAAAATGACTACTGACAGTGGATTTTGCTATTTCTCTGATTTCTTTGCAACGTTGCCAGATTTTCCTCTTCCTTGGCTAAGGAGGCCTTGAGGAACGACTATAAATTAGAACATTCAAAGGCGTCCTTGGCTAAGGCTTCCTCAAGGGAGCCTCAGGGTCGAGACTATAAATACGGGCCTATAGCATACCCACTTTTTTCTTATTCTTACGTCTTACGTTACCTCTTACCTTACCGCACTATAAATGCTACTTTAACCATGGCAGACTCTACATTACGCCGGAGCCTTAGATGTGGCAACGTGGCTTAGCTGTCAAATAGTGGCCCTATAGTTTCAGAATAATTATTACATTTTATATGTATTAGAGTTCATCTCGGTTAATAAATTAAGAAAAATACTTTTTAGAACTACTACTACTAATATCACTTCCATCTGATGTCTGTTTCATCACAGTCAGATACTACAAAATAAAAATAAACGCAACCTGTTTCCTGCCGCCACTTCAATTTCCACTTGGATGAACACTCAATTTACTTTGTAAATTATCACTTGAGCTAGAAAAATTCGTAGGTATGCCCCAGGCCATGCCCAGATGAGTTCTATTAACTGTATTTTCCTGTGATATTTGGGAGGTCCAGAAAACATTATAGGTACCACATTGTGCTTTAAAATAGGTCTTATCCTTTGAAATGTTTGTCAATTATTGTCTTTATCGGACACACAATTGCTAGTGCAACCTGGTACTACACACTTTGCAGGCATCTTTTTATCTTTATAGTTTCATTTGTGCAGGTAAATAAGTAGAAACCCATTCAAAATCACCTTGCAACGTTCTTTTTAATCTGGAATAAGGTTATGTTGGGCCATGGTTTGGTAGTCCTCTACTCATGCCTCTACTGGGCTGCAACCTGGTACTACACGCTTTGCAGGCATCTTTTTATCTTTATAGTTTCATTTGTGCAGGTAAATAAGTAGAAACCCATTCAAAATCACCTTGCAACGTTCTTTTTAATCTGGAATAAGGTTATGTTGGGCCATGGTTTGGTAGTCCTCTACTCATGCCTCTACTGGGCTGCAATCTGGTACTACACGCTTTGCAGGCACCTTTTTATCTTTATAGTTTCGTTTGTGCAGGTAAATAAGTAGAAACCCTTTCAAAATCACCTTGCAACGTTCTTTTTAATCTGGAATAAGGTGATGTTGGGCCATGGTTTGGTAGTCCTCTACTGGGCTGCAACCTGGTACTACACGCTTTGCAGGCATCTTGTTATCCTCATAGTTTCGTTTGTGCAGGTAAATAATTAGAAACAAATTAATAATCACCTTCGAACCATATTTTTTGCACCTGGAAGAATACACATGACATAACAACAAATGAAAACACGGCCTGATCTCCAACGTTGCCATATTTCAATGCTCCGGCCTAGTGAGTAGAAACGGCCATGGCTTAACGTAAGACTTAACGTAGTTTCGTTTGTGCAGGTAAATAACTAGAGACAAATTAATAATCACCTTCGAAGCATATTTTCTGCACCTGGAAGAATACACATGACATAACAACAAATGAAAACACGGCCTGATCTCCAACGTTGCCATATTTCAATGCTCCGGCCTAGTGAGTAGAGACGGCCATGGCTTAACGTAAGACTTAACGTATGAATTAACGTAAGCAAAAAAAAGGGCATTCATAGTTACTTAAGAAAAGTAGCAGACAGATGCCTGCAGATGAGTAGTTTGAAATAGGACGCACGATGGGTCTGTGGATGGGACGATATTATAGTACAGTGAATGTATGGTACAGTCACTGTAATATACTGTATATAGTCACTGTAGACTATATGCTATGCTTTGATTAGCACTATTAGCAGGGTAGGGTGAAAGGTAATAGGAATAGGGTTAGGTCCCATTTGTTTACATTGGATTCATTGGTTTTGTCGATTCTAGGGCAATATTGTAACGTTTGTAGGTACTGGAACGTGTTGGAATGTCTGACGATCATAAGTGTACCATGGATAGAGGTATAAGGCGCGATAGTCGAAAGTGCAATGTATTCTAAAAAGAACTGTTGCTTTTACAGGTAGCAATGGATGCTGACTAGTGTGGAGCTCCCAAGCTATACATGTCCCACAAGGCTGCAATATCAAGTCCAATTTTTAACGAAGGTCCTTCGTGAGAAGAGCCTTCAGATGTAGCCAAAGGCAACAGTTGAGCTGTGTATAAGGATGTAGCGAGGTAGTTTGTTAATCAAAGTGTATCCTCTAGATGAAAGTGACTATACATAATGAAATACGAGAGCTTAAACAATATATTAGTGTGGGGCAAAAGTATATTAGAAATTAAAGTGAAACAGCAGAACAGTGTATGCAATAAAATTACATGAAGGCCAGTTATGGATATATGGGTTCAGAAGTAGCAAGGAAGCAAGGGCATACATCCATCTCGAAATCCATCTATACTCTGTTACCTGATAGTTTAAACTGGCTTGACGTCTATTTGACATGTATCAGCTGACGAAGAAGTATATCTCAAATTTAATTTTTTACTAGTGCTGTTGATTGGTAATCCTGCGATCAGGACCGTATTAGAACTATTCTTATTGAATATCTCATTGCCAAAAAGTAATGACTATTTTTGTAAACAACAAATTGCTTCAATATCCAGAAATTCGCAGCAAGAATGGATGGTTAAAAGAAATAGATTATTTTATTGATTTGTATATAGTTAGAGACTATTACAATACTCCTATATTTAGCAACAACGACGATTCAATGAATAGCATTGCATCACTAGTGGGATATTATTGGTTGAAACGTGCAAGTTACAATTGAAGAAAAGTATAAACTAAGTACATTGTGGTGATCCGGAACGCGCTCCTGGCTGCCAGACGTTAGAACGCACCTTTAGCAGTCACGTGACCGAAGTTTGACATTGATGTCATCGACGGATGATTTTTATAAAAAAATGTAAGATCTAAGTGTATGAGTGTAGTCATGAAGTGACTTGATGAAGTTCAGATAAGTAATGTATTTGATTATTACTACATTCTATATTGTTCAGATATTTTGATACTTGTCAGACCATGAGTGACTTTCTATATTAATTTTCCATCTGTGATTCTGTACTACTGTTCTGTGATGCTTTTGGTTGTTGTGTTTGGTCACTGGAATAGTGAGCTGTGATAATCGTTGCCATAGTTTTGTTGATAGTTTGTTTAATAATTACGACTGGGGTTTTTTGAAAAACGTAACAAGCTGGAGACCAAAATTTCAACAACAGGGTTTTTGAGTCTTTTTCACGAATATTTGCAGGTATGTTGTCTTTTGAGTTTGTATTATTAACTAATGTGGTCTGGCTACTATTTTTGGAGTGTTTTACAAGGTATATACTATACATACTGCTTTTGAGACGATACTATATGGCGTTGGGTCTCTGATTTACGTCTACTCTAGGTATTGGTGAACGGAGGCAACTCTGTCTTTAAGGGTTGTGTTATGGAAACCGTGGCGACTGCCAGGACGGCCTATTCACTTACCCAAGTTGGAAGTGGGTTGATTCGCGTGTTTCACGAGCTATACGGTTTCCTCTAACCAGCCCTTTTATATGTTGTTTATTGTTTATATTTATTTATTGATCTATTTATGCGCTTAGATACCATGCTTGCTATGCTGTTATGCTTGCTACGCTGCTATACTTGTGATGCTATGTTTATATTTTATATTCCCTATCCCGTTTACCCCTTTATTTACTCCTTTATATGTTTGATTATATTTATTTATTTATATATGCTGATATTTTACACTTTTCCACATTCTATCCATATTTCTCTCCCTGACGTTAAACAGAGATCTAGCCCACCATGTATTATTATTATTATTATTTATCATTTAGACTGTGTATGTTTATAACCATTTCTTTATTATACAATATCAATAACAAGAGCCAGTTTACCACTATTATTAAGACACTTTGAATCATATATGTCAACATATCAATATAAATATTACACCAGTAAAATATATGAAATACAAAGCACTCATGATTTGATAGATACAAGAATCAAGTAACAAAACCATACCATAAACACTCAGCACTCATGATTAATAAATACAAAACAAATGTTAAGAAACAAATAATAAAAAAACCATATCATAACATTTCTGTGTTTGATTTCATTCTCTCTGAGTTGGTACACATGCATGCTAAAAGAATCTGGTTACCATGGGCACACATACAACATTGGGTTCTAAATTCCACCACTAGACGTCTTGATCACTTTGGCTATTTCTAAATTTGGTATCGGTTTTGACAGTGACTAGTTGCTCACTACAAAATTGGTGCCGTGACCAGGATGACTGTCTCAGGGCCCGGAGATGGTTGTTCTGGTCAAAATTGTTGCTGTTGCGAAGGAGGCATGTCACTGTGTACTAATTTCAGATGAGGTATGGTTTATTAATCATGACACATCTTTTGTTGTTGTCAAGTATGATACTGCGTAGCAATATTTGCAGGGTGATCTATACTCAACGATGGAGAACCAAGATTCTACACCAAGAACCAATAAGAATCTGAGCGAGTTAGATGAAACCCAAATTTCTCAAGTCTTATCAAGAGGTGGTACGCCTGTTCCTGATCAATCAGATAGTATGACAGCAAGAAAGCCCTTGTCCCTTGTGAAGAATGTCAACCTTCTAAGACAACCATCAGCGATATTACAGCTTTTCGCAGGCATTTTGGCAGGTCAGTTTCATTTTTAATATCCTATCAACAATTTTCCTTCTGTTTTTTATATTATTGTTTGTTCTCTGAGAAACAGGAAAGTTTCAAATCTTATGTTTGGAATGTTGCTATTTCCTCATGAGAAATTTTACTAAAATAACCTATTTCTTATTTTATTAGCTGCAGACAGGCTAGTTTGCTGAAACCAATGCAGCCACATATGACGAATGTGTCAGCTGATTGAACTCTTCAGGGAACTTTGAATTTTCTTATAAGATATCCATCTACTGTTTTGCTTTTTGCTTCATGTATGTCAATCAGTACTCCTCTTCAATCAGAATTTCTTCCTCTGCTGCCAACTATGTTTAACATTCCTCTACCTCACTTTTCGGTGAACGCACTGCAAGTGAAGTGATGTGGGGTCCTCGCTTTCTCACAAAACTATTTGTTCACTCTTCCTATTCTATATCTGACACTATTTTTTCCTTGGTGTCCGTGAAGCTTTCTTTTTCAGCATGGTCTCACCTCTAGGGGCGTGGAGCTTGATTGAGAACAAGTAAAGGTCATTTTCAGGTAGCCTACAGCCGAAAATATAAACAGTTTGGAACTTTCTTAGGATTGTGTGTTCTTTATCTTCATTTTAACCAGGGTTATAGTGGTTTGCTATTAAATCCTGACATTTGTCTGGAATTGTTTATTTGTGTCTTTCCCTTGTGCATTAGTCACAATAAATATTATAATTTTATAATACATTGGGAGATGTGTTACGTCAAGAATGACATTTGCGAAGTCTACCTTGACAGCTGACGGCTGGCCTCTTTCGAACTGTGCTGTCTAGCCCACGAGTGACCAATGTTGCCAGGTCGTAACACATGTTTGGTTTTACAAGAGGGGCGAGCTCCAATGTTGCCAGGTTATAACCGATGTGATTGCTTGGTTTTTTACATTAGGGGCGAGGTAAAGTCAAGTACATTTCTGACTTTTAGTTATATTATGGTCCACACTGTGTGTCGACCCTATCTTATTCTAATATTTACCTTTGTGGTACCTACAAACTGGTGAATGTTATGGAAACTTAATATTTCCAACTTGAAGTTTTTCAGTCGAATGCTTGGTTGAAGTTTTCAATTGTTTGAATTGTTATCAAGTATTGTGACTTAAAAGAAATACATATGTGTTCTTTGAAGTCGTTGGTTATTCCTCATTTCTAGTTTTAGAAGATTATTTACTATTTGATTTCATAAATCTGCTGATTGAATTTTTCTTGTTGCATGTATCGACGCGGCGGTGCTCATGAGGCCATGGAACTACAAGAAAATTTTTCCAGCCAGGAACTAAGGGATGTTGGAAAGCTACCCAGCCTCCTTCGTCTTTGGATACCTTTCCAAAGGGGCGTTTGTGGTGATCCGGAACGCGCTCCTGGCTGCCAGACGTTAGAACGCACCTTTAGCAGTCACGTGACCGAAGTTTGACATTGATGTCATCGACGGATGATTTTTATAAAAAAATGTAAGATCTAAGTGTATGAGTGTAGTCATGAAGTGACTTGATGAAGTTCAGATAAGTAATGTATTTGATTATTACTACATTCTATATTGTTCAGATATTTTGATACTTGTCAGACCATGAGTGACTTTCTATATTAATTTTCCATCTGTGATTCTGTACTACTGTTCTGTGATGCTTTTGGTTGTTGTGTTTGGTCACTGGAATAGTGAGCTGTGATAATCGTTGCCATAGTTTTGTTGATAGTTTGTTTAATAATTACGACTGGGGTTTTTTGAAAAACGTAACAAGCTGGAGACCAAAATTTCAACAACAGGGTTTTTGAGTCTTTTTCACGAATATTTGCAGGTATGTTGTCTTTTGAGTTTGTATTATTAACTAATGTGGTCTGGCTACTATTTTTGGAGTGTTTTACAAGGTATATACTATACATACTGCTTTTGAGACGATACTATATGGCGTTGGGTCTCTGATTTACGTCTACTCTAGGTATTGGTGAACGGAGGCAACTCTGTCTTTAAGGGTTGTGTTATGGAAACCGTGGCGACTGCCGGGACGGCCTATTCACTTACCCAAGTTGGAAGTGGGTTGATTCGCGTGTTTCACGAGCTATACGGTTTCCTCTAACCAGCCCTTTTATATGTTGTTTATTGTTTATATTTATTTATTGATCTATTTATGCGCTTAGATACCATGCTTGCTATGCTGTTATGCTTACTACGCTGCTATACTTGTGATGCTATGTTTATATTTTATATTCCCTATCCCGTTTACCCCTTTATTTACTCCTTTATATGTTTGATTATATTTATTTATTTATATATGCTGATATTTTACACTTTTCCACATTCTATCCATATTTCTCTCCCTGACGTTAAACAGAGATCTAGCCCACCATGTATTATTATTATTATTATTATTTATCATTTAGACTGTGTATGTTTATAACCATTTCTTTATTATACAATATCAATAACAAGAGCCAGTTTACCACTATTATTAAGACACTTTGAATCATATATGTCAACATATCAATATAAATATTACACCAGTAAAATATATGAAATACAAAGCACTCATGATTTGATAGATACAAGAATCAAGTAACAAAACCATACCATAAACACTCAGCACTCATGATTAATAAATACAAAACAAATGTTAAGAAACAAATAATAAAAAAACCATATCATAACATTTCTGTGTTTGATTTCATTCTCTCTGAGTTGGTACACATGCATGCTAAAAGAATCTGGTTACCATGGGCACACATACAACATTGGGTTCTAAATTCCACCACTAGACGTCTTGATCACTTTGGCTATTTCTAAATTTGGTATCGGTTTTGACAGTGACTAGTTGCTCACTACAACATGGAGTAAAATTAATATGATATGGTAGTTTAATGAAGCTTAAGCTAAAAATGCTTTTATTTTCATTCTTACCTCATTTAAAGCGTACCTAATCATCATTATTCAGGCCAGCCATACTGATATGGTAAAAGACACGCCGGATTTTCCGAGTGAATGTAAAATAAGCATAGACCTCAGAGGATAGACGAACAAGTCACCAAGTGTCAATTACTCGTTACTAGTAGTTCTTGCACTCAGTACAGCCCTGCATTCCTTCAAAGCTTAAAATTGATACGTCAAGACTCAATCTGGAGTATTTTTAGTTATCACTAGCCGAACAGCTGTTCGCAGTTGACACGGCTGACAGTTTAAAGTATCGGGTAACAGGGTATATATCTATGTGAAAGCCATCACAGTAAAATGTGTCAAACATTATGTCAAAATTTGTAGCATTAAGAATCATTCTCACTTTTTGATGAATACCTAAGGAGCAGTACTAGTATTGGTCTATGAAGATTGATGACGAATGCAAGAAGAGCAAGGGAATATCTGTGAGCAGACCAATCAGACAGTGAGAAGCGAAAAAATGCGGCAATGAATCAACGACGTGCAGCTCATAGGTTAGCAAAATTTTGTGTTATGTATTTTCATTTGCTTAGACCTCATACAAGGCATAGCCTTCGAGGTAGCTGGATTTGTACAAAGAATACAAATAAATAAAAAAAATCATCTAAAACAATTATCATGAGCTGTAGTAAAGGCAAGATGAGGTGTGACTGGTTATAAAAGATTATAAATAAATTTATATGTTACATTACATTTGTATGTCTGTCTGTCTGATAAAATTTGTAGTTGTATTAAATAAACACTTCAAAACTACTATATCTAAACTATCGTTTTTGCAAAATCATGAACAAATGAGAACATTGTGACAGTAGTGGGTGCTGTTCCTAAAGAGTCTTAACTTGGACGTATGTATCCTGGGCATGTCCCTGTTTGTCAATATCAAGATAGATGGATAGATAGTGTTTATTTAATAGGAAAAATCTACTACAATAGTTTTACAGTATATATAAAAACAATGGTATAGTAGTAGGTAGAATAATTTGTAAATAAAACTATTCATGATCGTATCCTTGAGGTAATACAGAAGTGAAATGATAACCAAGTAACAAGTGAAAGACATCAATATGGGTCAATGTTATCACATTTGATGCTTTTTTGCTAAACACTTGACACTCCTATTCCGATACCTCATATTTATACTGTTAGTGTGGCGAACACTACTCCACAACAGCACAACACCTATAACTTAGAATTCACTGCTAGTAGGTTAGGCTGACTACAAACTGCAATTATTACTCCACATGCCCTTTCCCACTTCCACATTTTTACACACTGTATCTGCTTGCATTTTAGGTTGCATAACCAGTTATATCATATCCCCTTTCCATATTAAACATTCACCCTGGGCTCTGTGTTGCTAGAATGTGTCAGCAGCTACTCATCTCCATGTTATTGACTCACAGTCCTCCACTCTCTCTATATACCCAGCATATATGCAATACAGCCTCTGCAAAAGAACGACGATTTTGACCTGGTATTGTGAGGCTCTGTCACTCCTATGTCCCACGTATTTGTCATCAGAACCCCAACTACATATCATTTCCTACCAGTCTGCAATCAGAAGCTGAGACTTCTGAGAATGCCGACCACTCGTGTTGGCGAAACGTCAAGCAGCGAAGCACGCCGATGCCAAGGCAGCGAAGCGTGTTGACGCCGGCCGAACAGCCCAAGAACCAACAGTTCATACCTAGAACCATGGCCGACTCTACACTAGGCCGGAGCCTTAGATGTGGCAACGTGGCTTAGCTGTCAAATAGTGGCCCTATAGTTTCAGAATAATTATTACATTTTATATGTATCAGAGTTCATCTCGGTTAATAAATTAAGAAAAATACTTTTTAGAACTACTACTACTAATACCACTTACATCTGATGTCTGTTTCATCACAGTCAGACACTACAAAATAAAAATAAACGCAACCTGTTTCCTCTGCCACTTCCACTTCCACTTAAATGAACACTCAATTTACTTTGTAAATTATCACTTGGGCTAGAAAAATTCACTATTAGGTCACTGTGAAGCCATTCTTGCTGGTCTTGATTTCCCTTTCACTATCAAATCCTTTCGTAGGTATGCCCCAGGCCATGCCCAGATGAGTTCTATTAACTGTATTTTTCTGTGATATTTGGGAGGTCCAGAAAACATTATAGGTACCACATTGTGCTTTAAAATAGGTCTTATCCTTTGAAATGTTTGTCAATTATTGTCTTTATCCTTATAAATATAACCAGCCCTTCCGAGGAATACCTTTCACCCACTTCTGTTTATGTCCCTTATCGGACGCACAATTGCTAGTGCAACCTGGTATCACACACTTTGCAGGCATCTTTTTATCTTTATAGTTTCATTTGTGCAGGTAAATAAGTAGAAACCCATTCAAAATCACCTTGCAACGTTCTTTTTAATCTGGAATAAGGTTATGTTGGGCCATGGTTTGGTAGTCCTCTACTCATGCCTCTACTGGGCTGCAACCTGGTACTACACGCTTTGCAGGCATATTTTTATCTTTATAGTTTCGTTTGTGCAGGTAAATAATTAGAAGAATACACATGACATAACAACAAATGAAAACACGGCCTGATCACCAACGTTGCCATATTTCAATACTCCGGCCTAGTGAGTAGAGACGGCCATGCTAGAACCCAACAACGGTACACATACTCAGCTCAGGACCATTCTTTTATTTCAACATGGCTGGCGCAGTCGCGCCTGATTTGCATGTAAATGCAGAACAACTTTAATACGCCAATGTGGTCTACTGGTACGTGCCCGTACTCCTTCAACAAACCATTGCAATCTAACTGCATTTCTGTATTCCCAATTCGGTCCTGCACGAGCACAACTTGGTCTGGGCCTGCAATACTTGGTGTGACAACGTTTTGCACAAATCATCGAGGTAGAATCCCACAAATAGTGTAGAGTCGGCCATGCACAAATGCATTCAAATCACCTGCCGGCAATTCAACTCATTGATCACATGTCCAACACCAGCCTATGGCGATTGCATTCATTTTGGCGACCACGGCCGAATTCACCCGATACCGTAAGAACTATCAATTTTGTTAATTTCAGACTTAAGAAGTATTTCGAGAGCATACTTCGAACTTCCCGCGTGTTTTCTTCACGATGGCTGGCGATCCTGGCCGGCTTTCACTCGAGATCGTTTCTCATTTGATGTTCCGTTCCATAGTGTAAATAAACAAGGTGTGCCATGGCCGACTCTACACTAGGCCGGAGCCTTAGATGTGGCAACGTGGCTTAGCTGTCAAATAGTTGGCCTATGGTTTCAGAATAATTATTACATTTTATATGTATTACAGTTCATCTGGGTTAATAAATTAAGAAAAATACCTTTTAGAACTACTACTACTAATACCACTTACATCTGATGTCTGGTTCATCACAGTCAGACACTACAAAATAAAAATAAAGGCAACCTGTTTCCTGCTGCCACTGCCACTTCCACTTAAATGAACACTCAATTTACTTTGTAAGTTGTCACCTGAGCTAGAAAAATTCACTATTAGGTCACTGTGAAGCCATTCTTGCTGGTCTTGACTCCCTTTCACTATCAAATCCTTTCGTAGGTACGCCCCAGATGCATGCCCAGATGAGTTCTATTAACTGTATTTTTCTGTAATATTTGGGAGGTCCAGAAAACATAATAGGTACCACATTGTGCTTTAAAATAGGTCTTATCCTTTGAAATGTTTGTAAATTATTGTCTTTATCCTTATAAATATAACCAGCCCTTCCGAGGAATACCTTTCACCCACTTCTGTTTATGTCCCTTATTGGACGCACAATTGCTAGTGCAACCTGGTACTACACACTTTGCAGGCATCTTTTTATCTTTATAGTTTCATTTGTGCAGGTAGATAAGTAGAAACACATTAAAAATCACCTTGCAACGTTCTTTTTACTCTGGAATAAGGTTATGTTGAGCCATGGTTTGGTATGTCCTCTAGGCCCGTATTTATAAACCTTCCTCAAGGGAGCCTCAAGGTCGCCTTGATGCTTGAGGATGCCTTAGCGACAAAATCCAATTTATAGTCGCTGAGGCTCCCTCAAGGCGTCCTCAAGGCCTCCTTGAGGGTAAGGTAGCATGGGAGCTCCCTCGGCTCTTCCTTACACCTTCCTTACCTTCGTTTGACATTTAAGAGTAAGGTTAATTTATGTTAATTAAAAATATTGTTTTGTATTCACTAAAAATAGTGTTTTGAAGTGTTTTCTATAGTTTTTTCTTGATTTTTTGGTATATCTATGATAATATACAATTGAGATAGTAGGTGCATGGTGCGTTATTTGTAATAATGTTTTCTCCAAAGCCCAAACCAAAAGGTCAATTTTCATGCAAACATACTGAAACTGTACTGACTTTGATTAAGACACACTACGATCATGCAACATATACACTCCCACAAATGAATAAATCGATAGTGGCACCTAAACTTGGGGGTTCCACCTTCAAGGCAAGTACTTTCAAGCTGTTCACTAATATTAAATAACAGTTTCTCAATTAACTTTTTATTTCAGGATTTTAGATTCAGAATAAATTTGATGCAGATAATCTAAATTGTGAAGAAGATATCCAAAGTATTAAAACATCATGTCAATAAGCAGTAAAACAGAATAATGATGTAATATAAGCCCATTTATGAGTGAATAAGTATAAGCAAGATAGAAATAATAATAATTATTATATAATTATTAGGTATTGTATTTAAACAACAAGGTATGGAGATGGAGGATGATTTATACAAACATAAGTTATATAGTATAGATTTTTATGATTGTTATGTCAGAATTTCAACGAACTATGCTAATTTGGGAACAGTATAGTAGCTATAGATGTGACCTATGTTTTAAGCATTTATTATTTTGAGCTGACTACTGTTATCGTAGAGGATGAATTTGGGGAAGGACTACTAGTAGTACTATGTTTTATTTTTATTAATATATAGAAAATGTATTTATGATATCTTTTTGAGGTGATTACATCAAATCTAAGTTTAGTTTCTCTAAAAGTATTCATGATTGATATTGTTACCACTTTTTAGAGTGCTTGGTCCAGTATGATGGGAGTAGATAAACTACAAATACTGCGGTCATGGCACATCGACCATGCAGTGATCAGAGATGTATGAATTTATAAAATGTTCGTAGCAGAGCACTGGCATGGGTGAATTTAACCAAAGTGCCTACAAAATACTATTTTACAATTGCTCCTAGGAGTTGAAACTCATAACTTGACCTTCGGCACGTATCATAAACAACACATGTATAATAAACACTATGTAGTTAGAATAAATGCACCAACTTATAAAGTATTTTTATTTGGATGGAGAGAAAATGAAAAAGTTAAATAATAGCTTGCATGGGCTCCTGGAATATATTAGAGAGAAACTATAACGGTTATTAAAGGCAAGTACACTATTCACACAAAAAAATATTTTATCAAGGCACTGAGCTGCTGTATTAAATAATTTTACTATTGACTTTGTAGTGAAACTGGACAAATTTATTGTGTCAAAAAGTTGCATCTAATAGTTATTTAATGTGCAACACTTGAAATATATCTTATCACACATATTGCAGCTGTAGTGACTTTTCCATAAGAAACTTAATTTGCAAATATATTAATTTTGTAGCAATTGCTTGTGATAGAAAAAAGTTATTAAAACCTGTAAAAAAGTGTAAAGTTAATGGAACAATGTTGCAAAAACTTTTTTATTTTCTACTTTTTAAATAGGTATATTATATATAAATCAGAAACTCTTTTACACAGTATGGTGTAGAGTGTGTCAAAAGTTACAGTTCATATAAAGAACAACAAATTATTGTCCATAAATGAACTTCTGTTCTTTTTAATCTCTTGCAATTCTTTTCGATTTGGTCCATGTATTATCTTTTTTTCCAAAATTCTTCATGTCACTCTTCTATACATTTTTCTAATGCCTCCAACTCCCAACTTTTCTCTGTTGTACTGTTTGATTTTTTCTCTTCTGGTAACTCCTAATGTATTTCATTTCTATTACTTGTAACTTGCTTTTACTCCATGCTGTAAATATCCACGATTAACAATAGTAAGTCAGGATTGACCTATAAATCGCTCTATAAACTGACATATTTGTCTACCTGCTTATTTAACTATGTCCTAGAAAATGATTTTTCAGGTAGTGATATGTTGGTTTCTTGAATTTCCTTGTTTATTTCTAGTTTTTGGCACCCTGATTGTTCTAATGCTACACCCAGGTATTCATAATAATTATCAACTTGCTCTATTTGCACTCCTTATTGTGGTTGTATTATTTGTACCTCTTTTCCTTCTTCAGATAAGCTGATACCACTGACACATTTGTTTTTTTCATTTCTCTTTAAAACTTGATTCCAATTTGTGAATAAATGTTGCATATCTTTCTCGCTTTTGGCTACTATCGCTACATCATCTGCAAATGCACATTCCGAAATTCTTTCCCTTTTCCAAATTTCGATATGAAATACAGCAAATCCTATACAGGTTTCACAGTTCTGTGTACTTCCCTTCATCCATAAACTTTATAAACAACAAAGGACTGAGAGCTCCTCCTTGTTGCAGTCCATTATTTGTTGTAAGTGCCTCTGATTTCAATTTATCTATATTTTTTAAATAAATGCTTTCAAATTTATAATTATCGACAGCATACAGAAAATGACACTAATGACAGTGGATTTTGCTATTTCTCTGGTTTCTTTGCAACGTTGCCAAGGCCTAAGGAGGCCTTGAGGAACGACTATAAATCAGAACATTTCAAGGCGTCCTTGGCTAAGGCTTCCTTAAGGGAGCCTCAAGGTCGGGACTATAAATACGGGCCCTACTGGGCTGCAACCTGGTACTACACGCTTTGCAGGCATCTTGTTATCTTTATAGTTTCGTTTGTGCAGGTAAATAAGTAGAAACAGACTAAAAATCGCCTTGCAACGTTCTTTTTACTCTGGAATAGGGTTATGTTGGGCCATGGTTTGGTATGTCCTCTACTGGGCTGCAACCTGGTACTACACGCTTTGCAGGTATTTTGTTATCTTTATAGTTTCGTTTGTGCAGGTAAATAACTAGAAACACATTAATAATCACCTTCCAACCATATTTTCTGCTCTGGAAGAATACACATGACATCACAACAAATAAAAACTCGGCCCGCTGATTCAGTGTTGCCATAATGTTTGATTGTTTAGAAGACGACGGTCCATGGACTTTATCGAACTCTATCTCAACCAAAACGGGCTACTTTAATTATCTCCTCCTTGGATATACAAGACTGACACTAGATAGAAACTCAATCCAGTCTGGGGCCCGATGAGAAGAATGAAATTTGGTTTGCGCCCCCAAAGCTAGATCAGGATATTCGTTTTTGAATCTGTAGGCCACATTTCTGGCAATAAATTTCAGTCCCTCGTTGGAAATCGTGTCTGGAATTTTTTTCCAATTGACACAAAAGGTTGTTCTTCAGAAATAAAGTTATCTAGGTCATAATCTGGACCCTGAAAGGTAAAGCTGGAAAAATGAATATCATTTGAATCATTCTCGGTCCCAACAATATCGCTGTCAACAAGAACGTTCTTGAAAAACTCGTGAGATATGTCGGCTACACACGTTCCGGCAGGCCTGTCAGTTCGAACTGAATGGTCCGCCCACGTCCGGTCGCCTGAGCGTGTGTATGGTCCGGTCTACCTGTCAGTTACGACTGATCAGGCGACCGGAGAAGAATCACATATATGTTCGTCCCTCCGTCCGGCCTGACGTCCGGTCGCCTGAGCGTGTGTATGGTCCGGTCTACCTGTCAGTTACGACTGATCAGGCGACCGGAGAAGAATCACATATATGTTCGTCCATCCGGCCGACCTGACGCACTACCATTGGTCCATTCAAAAAGAAAGGGACAGACATCTGGTGTTTCCACGACATTTGGATCTCGATACAATCCCAAAAAATAGCGAATCGACCTTGAACAGGAAGCGTTTTGAAAACGTATCCAATTTGTTTCCACTATATAGTGAGTAATTCTTCGATATCTCGCAATATATACCTGATAGAAGAAAATATCAAATACAAAAGTTATTTGGTTAAGACGAACATAAAAAAACAAAAATATTTTGAAATATACAGGGTGTTGCGGGAAAGTAGGGCAGTGATCAAATTGATTTTTTTATATGGAACCATAACTTTTTTTTAATTTTTCTAGTTTCCATCATCGATCTCTATTTAACCCTAAAATATTTTTGGGATTGGCTGCGATGTTGCCAAGTTATAATTTATTTTCTAATAATTTGCGGATTTGCAAGGTCGCAAGTAATACGTCCAAATTGATATATTTCTTGAACTTTTCTCAATAATATTAACAGCGCGTTACTTGAATATTAAGTGAATATTATTTTGGATGTTATCAGCAATCCGCATCTACAGGGTGTTTTTGGCAGAATTTTAAACTAAGGCAATTTGAAGGTCATTTTACTCTGTTTTTTAAATGTATGTTTTATTCTAAATCGAAATATCTACTAATACCCTATCTCACTTTGTAATATTTTTCTTCGCGTTTGCGACGTTGCCAAGTTATAAATTATTTTACCAAATTTTCAAACAAATATCTATGATTTTTATTAATAGAACACACTGTATATTTTATTTAACATAGAAGTACTCCCTAGTAATGGTTTATGGCGTGAACAAGTTGTAACTGGTGTTCCCAAAGTAATAAAACCGTTTTCCGTACACATGCTGCCTATTTCGAGTACCAGATCAGTAAAAGGTACACGAACGCTTAAATATCTACAAAACTTGCTCAGCTGGAACGAGAAAATCTATATCTGCAGGTTTTCTAACATGCAGAATTAAAAAATTATAACAGCAGCGTTGCCAGATTTACCACTTTTACGTTACACGCCATAATTTTGTTATTTTCAATAAAATCCTCTACTTATCTTTATTGCAATGAATTGCGCATATCGAATTTAGTAGGATTTTATAACCTCAAAATTTTGTTTCTATTGATACTGAGATACGGCAACACCACTTTTTCAGTAAAAAGTACCGGAACGCTTGAATATCCAAAACTGCCACCGCTGAAGCGAAAATTATCAATATCGAAGAGTTTTTTTACAGCAAAATTCAAAAATGCTAACATCAGTGTTGTCAGATTTACCACTTTTACGTTAGACTTCATAAATAGGGCATTTCATTCAAAGTAATGACGTGAAACGTAAAATTGGAAAATCTGACAACGCCGATGTTAGCATTTTTGAATTCTGTATGTTCAAAAACCCCTACGTATTGAATTTCAGCGCTCCAGCTGTGGCAGTTTTGGAAATATTCAAGCGTTCCGGTACTGTTTACTGAAAAAGCAGTGTTGCCGTATCTCAGTAATTAATAGAATCAAAATTTTGAAATTCTATTGAAAATAACAAAATTATGACGAGTTACGTAAAAGTGGTAAAATCTGGCAACGCTGCTGTTGGAATTTTTGAACTCTGCATGTTCAAAAACCTGCAGTTATTGATTTTCTCGTTCCAGCTGTGCAAGTTTTGAAGATATTTAAGCGTTCCTGTACCTTTTACTGACCTGGTATTCGAAATAGCAGTATGTGCAAGGAAAACGGTTTTATTATTTAACACCAGTTAAAACTTGTTCACGCTATAGAACATTGCTAGGGAGTACTTCTATGTTAAATAAATTATACAGTGTGTTCTATTAATTAAAATCAGAGATATTTGTTTGAAAATTTGGAAAAATAATTTATAACTTGGCAACGTCGCAAACACGAAAAAAATATTACAAGGCGAGATAGGTTATTCGTGGGTATTTTGATTTAAAATAAAACATACATTATTACATTTAAAAAAAACAAAGTAAAATGACCATCAAATTGCCGTAATTTAAAATTCTGCCAAAACCACCCTGTAGATGCACATTGCTGATAACATCAAAAATAATATTCATTTAATATTCAAGTAACTCGCTGTATAATAATATTGAGAAAAGGTGAAGGAATATATCAATTTGGACGTATTACTTGCGACCTTGCAAATCCGGAAATTAATAGAAAATAAATAATAACTTGGCAACGTCGCAACGGATCCCAAAAATATTTTAGGGTTGAATAGAAATCAATGATGGAAACTAGAAGAATTTAAAAAAAGTTATAGTACTATATATAAAAAACAAGTTGATCACTAGACAATACTTCCCGCAACACCCTATATATTTCAAAATATTTTTAGGATATGCGTCTTAAGTAACCAAATAACTTTTGTACTTGACATTTTCTTCTATCAGGTATACCTTGCCAGATATCGAGAAATTACACACAAAATGTTTTAAAAGCCCGTGGAAACGTAGCAGCTGATATATTTCACATTCGCCTGAACGTGTGGAGGGCCGCCAGCCAATCAGAGGCGACCGGTCTTTAGGCGGCCTTGTTCAGTTTGAACTGACAGGCCTGCCGGAACGTGTGGGGGCGAGGCGACCGGTCTTCAGGCAGACCGTTCAGTTTGAACTGACAGGCCTGCCGGAACGTGTGTAGCCGACATTACGCACACGTCATCAGCTTCGATGCTAGAATTACTCCAAACTAAGTTTTTGACTTGTAATGGTTCAAGTAGGCATGATTCATTGCTTTCTTCTGCATATTTATTCATTGAAAATACAGCAGGTGAATATTTTCCGAGGATGTACAATAAAAATTTCAGTTTTAATAAATGTTTAATACTAATTTGTGAAATGATTACCATTTTTCATATTAATTTTGCCCTTTCGGTGGCAAGCATTACTCCATTGCATTGCGAGATTTTAATTTTTCGGGAACTTATACGTTATTCGATACGGAGCATTACGCCTAAGGTATTTGATGGAAAAGAAAATAATAACTTGGGATGGATAGAGACCCATAAAGGCTACATTTTAAAAATATTTTCATGTTATACAGGGTGTACCAAAAACACGAAATGTATCAAAGTTGTGTTTTTTTAAATGGAACACCCCATATATTATTGCATATTCAGATTCCTTGGTGAATTCTAGTGTGACTTTATGTATCAAACATGGGTCTTAAAAGGAACCGTTTAGGTGTAAATCACCATTTTCGGTATATGTAGATATCAATAAAAAATTGAATATCGCAGAGATTATTAAAGTTGGAAGGCTGTGACTTTGCCGTATTATTGAGCATAAAATTCGTCAGCTTCGATGAGACTGTCAAATTTAAATTACGTTTATGCTTGGAGAAATTAGTCGATTAATTAAGGAGACTTCAATCAGCGATAACTTGATTTTTTAAAACGGGAATGACTAATTTTTTTTATACGGTTAAACGTAAAATTTAATAACCTTTGTAATGATATAAGGTTGTAAATATCAATCTCTGGTAGTTTTCATTTAATTTTAAATTTTCAAACAAATCGGCGTTTTTCAATTTTCCTACCTATAAGCTACGTAGCAGACCATGAAATATAACAAAAACATGTTAATTCAGATGGAAGAAAACAAGTAACTTAGGAAAAAGAGACAAGATGATAAAAATTCTTTACAACAAATCAACTCTCCCAGAAACAACTGCGATAACATCTACAAGATGAAAGAGAAGCTCGAGTATGGCAGTAATAGATATTTTTTACCGCAATTTACTACAGGTTCAAAATTTCCAAGTAAATTAAAAACCCTGATATGAAACAAAAACAATCAGCGACTGTTGCTCTAGCACGCAATTATCAATCATATGTAATGGTGTAAAGAAGTAGTAATTTCCATCGAAGTCGATACCTCTGACTGGAGCCCTTCTACTTTTCAATATCTATTAGCAATATTACAAAAAAGGAATACTGACAAATCAGCTTTAAATTTTCTGCCATTTGAGTTATGTTTTATAAGTTGAACAGATTTTAATTCGTTCTTGGTTTTCTGCGATCTTGTTCTGCGATCTTGCTAATAGGTACTGAAGAATTTTCAGACTCCAGTCAGAAGTACTTTTGACTTGAGTTCTGACAGAACTGCATACATTTTTAAATCAATAAATGTGGAATTTCATTATGAAAATAATAAACTGCCTACAACATTGTCTAGTAGTTTTCGTTTCATTTCAAAATTTTTAATGGTTTTGGAAATTGCCAATTTCTAGTACATTGCAGTAGCTAGTAGGCCGTGAAAAAATCCATTTCTGTCATACTCCAGCTTCTCTTTGATCAAAGATATGTTACCGCCGTTTTTCTGGTTAGATTTTGTTTGTTGTGAGTGAGTTATAATCTTGTCCCTTTAGTCTAGTTCGTGTGTATTTTTCTGCTGAGTTAGTTGTTTTCTTCTACCTGAACAGGTTTTTGTTTATATTTCATGGCCTGCTACGTTACGTATATGTGGGAAAATTGGAAAATGCCGATTTGTTTGAAAATTTGAAATTAAATGGAAACTACCACAGATTGATATTAACAATCTTGTATCATTAGAAAGGTTATCAAATTCTACGTTTAACTGTATAAAAAAAAATTAGGCATTCCCATTTGAAAAAATCAAGTTATCACTGATCGAAGTTTCCTTTAATTAATCGACCAATTTCTCCAAGCATAAACGTAATTTAAATTTGACAGTTTCACCAAAGTTGACGCATTTTATGCTTAGTAATACGGCCTTCCAAATTTTATAATCTCTGTGATATTCAATTTTTTTCTGATATCTACTTATACCGAAAATGGTAATTTACACCTAAACGGTTCGCTTTAAGTCCCATGTATGATATATAGAGTCACACTAGAATTCACCAAGGAATCCGAATATGCAATAATATACGGGGTGTTCCATTTAAAAAAAACATAACTTTGATACATTTCGTGTTTTTGGGACACCCTGTATAACATGAAAATATTTTTAAAATGTAGCCTTTATGGGGCTCTATCCATCCGAAATTATTATTTTCTTTTTTACCAAATACTTCCACTATAAACCCTCTTGTATGATTTCACATGCTTATTTCTTAAGTCTTACGTTAGGTCTTAAGTTACGTGACTCTGCGCGCATAGTTACTTGTTAGATCAAATCTGTAGATTGCTTAGCACTCTTAAGCTGGATCATGGCCGACTTTACTTACTAGGCCGGAGCATGAAATATGGCAACACTGAATCAGCATTTGTTGTTATGTCATGTGTATTCTTCCAGAGCACAAAATATGGTTGGGAGGTGATTATTAATGTATCTCTAATTATTTACCTGCACAAACGAAACTATAAAGATAACAAGATGCCTGCAAAGCGTGTAGTACCAGGTTGCAGCCCAGTAGAGGACATACCAAACCATGGAACAACATAACCTTATTCCAGAGTAAAAAGAACATTGCAAGGTGATTTTTAATGTGTTTCTACTTATTTACCTGCACAAATGAAACGTTAAAGATAACAAGATGCCTGCAAAGCGTGTAGTACCAGGTTGCAGCCCAGTAGAGGACATACCAAACCATGGCCCAACATAACCTTATTCCAGAGTAAAAAGAACGTTGCAAGGTGATTTTTAATGTGTTGCTACTTATCTACCTGCATAAATGAAACTATAAAGATAAAAAGATGCCTGCAAAGTGTGTAGTACCATGTTCCACTAGCAATTGTGCGTCCAATAAGGGACATAAATAGAAGTGGGTGAAAGGTATTCCACGGAAGGGCTGGTTGTATTTATAAGGATAAAGACAATAATTTACAAACATTTCAAAGGATCAAATATCACAGAAAAATACAGTTAATAGAACTCATCTGGGCATGCGTCTGGGCATGGCCAACTCTACACTAGGCCGGAGCCTTAGATGTGGCAATGTGGCTTAGCTGTCAAATAGTGGGCCTATAGTTTCAGAATAATTATTACATTTTATATGTATTAGAGTTCATCTGGGTTAATAAATTAAGAAAAAATGCTTTTTAGAACTACTACTACTAATACCACTTACATCTGATGTCTGGTTCATCATAGTCAGACACTACAAAATAAAAATAAAGCAACCTGTTTCCTGCTGCCACTTCCACTTCCACTTAAATGAACACTCAATTTACTTTGTAAATTGTCACTTGAGCTAGAAAAATTCACTATAAGGCCACTGTGAAGCCATTCTTGCTGGTCTTGATTTCCTTTCACTATCAAATCCTTTCATAGGTATGCCCAGATGCATGCCCTCGTTAGCTTGCCCAGATGAGTTCTATTAACTGTATTTTTCTGTGATATTTGGGAGGTCCAGAAAACATTGTAGGTACCACATCGTACTCTAAAATAGGTCTTATCCTTTGAAATGTCGTGATTCCCTTTCACTATCAAATCCTTTTGTTGGTATGCCCAGATGCATGCCCTCGTTGGCTTGCCCAGATGAGTTCTATTAACTGTATTTTTTTGTGATATTTGGGAGGTCCAGAAAACATTGTAGGTACCACATTGTGCTCTAAAATAGGTCTTATCCTTTGAAATGTTTGTAAAGTATTGTCTTTATGCTTATAAATATAACCAGCCCATACGAGGAATACCGTTCACCCACTTCTGTTTATGTCCCTTATTGGAAGCACAATTGCTAATGAACACTCAATTTACTTTGTAAATTTTAACTTGAGCTAGAAAAATTCACTATTAGGTCACTTTGAAGCCATTCTTGCAGGTTTTGTATTCCCTTTCACTATCAAATCTTTTCATAGGTATGCCCAGATGCATGCCCAGATGAGTTCTATTAACTGTCTTTTTCTGTGATAGTTGGGAGGTCCAGAAAACATTATAGGTACCACATTGTGGTTTAAAATAGGTCTTATCCTATAAATGTTTGTAATTATTGTCTTTATTCTTATGAATATAACCATCAGCCCTTATGAGGAATACCTTTCACCCACTTCTGTTTATGTCCTCCATTGGAAGCACTAATTGCTAGTGCAACCTGGTACTACACACTTTGCAGGCATCTTTTTATCTTTATAATTTCGTTTGTGCAGGTAAATAATTAGAAACACATTAAAAATCACCTTCCATCCATATTTTCTGCTCTTGAAGAATACACACGACTTAACAACAAACATGGCTGACTCTACACTCTCGGCCCGCTGATTCAGTGTTGCCGTATTTCATGCTCCGGCCTAGTGAGTAAAGTCGGCCATGATCTGGGGCATACCTACGCAAAGATTTGATAGTGAAAGGGAATAAGACCAGCAGCAGCTTCACAGTGACCTAATAGTGAATTTTTCTAGCTCAAGTGACAATTTACAAAGTAAATTGAGTGTTCATTTAAGTGGAAGTGGAAGTGGCAGCAGGAAACAGGTTGCGTTTATTTTTATTTTGTAATGTCTGACTGTGATGAAACAGACATCAGACGTAAGTGGTATTAGTAGTAGTAGTTCTGAAAAGTATTTTTCTGAATTTATTAACCGAGATGAACTCTAATACATATAAAATGTAATAATTATTCTGAAACTATAGGGCCACTATTTGACAGCTAAACCACGTTGCCACATCTAAGGCCTAGTGTAGAGTCGGCTATGGCTGTATGGATCATGGGCACAAAAACTTTTACGTCAGGGAAAGGCAACGATGGCATATTTGGTGCAAATTGCAATGCCTCATTGGGCCGTACATTTCCAGGTTTTCACGTCGCGTCGGTAGCTTTTTACTTTGCAAAGTAATATTACTTGATGATTACATATATCTATCCGTTTCCGTATTATATATAGTGCCATTAATCCACAGTTAAATGCATAGTGGGTTTCTAGTACCTTACAAAATGATTACGATTTATTTCTAACATCTCTTAATCCTTTTGAAGTTTAAGATCCCAATTGCTATCATCTAAGCCCACCCTGGTCACATTTCTAGTTGCATTACGGCTCTGTAGGGTTTAAAAATATTGCTTATTTGAATTTTAAAAAAAAGTGTCAGTCTAAGACTACAAATTATATCGGATTGACAAGAGTGTGCAGAAATATGTATCTCCATTTCCAATAAAGCCTTTCTACTTGTAACGAATATATATTGCTCCTCAGGGTGTTCTTTTTCCTCGGTTTAATTTTTTTTAATAGTAGCATCAGTTTCGAGAGGCTCTCTGTTAGGCACTTTGCGAATATGTGCATAAAAATTTTTCCTCTCTTGGAAGGAAGAGGAAAGAGGAGCACTCTGTACAACGGATCCGTTCCATGTTTGCTTAAATAGCGTACATTCAAATACGATGAAAAATCAAAACAAAAATCACAACTGATAACTGATCACAACAAAACCAAAAAGGAAAGGCTTGGCTTGGGTTAGTTTAGTTCAAACGGGTGGTCACAGTCCAGTGTTCACACATATAAATGGTACGGCAACATCGCAATATAAAGAGCAGCCGGGATGACGCGTTCTGCGTATGATTCACGCAGCCAAGCCTCCGGTCCTCCGCAGCGATGCCAACTTGACAATCATTTGGAATTAATATTCAGAAAACCGTGTGAAACAGTATCATCAATATGCTGTAAAAAATTATGATTATGGCTTACTTATCTGTAACAGAAAAAGTACTTTGAAAATACTCTTTTGTAAAACACGTGTAATATTGCAATTCTGTCAAGAATTAACCCCATTTTTATATTTTACAAACATTGCTGCATGCCGTAATGCACAACTGGCAACGTTGGGACTGTCTACGTCAAGTGCCGACCACGTGTCTACTCAGGCGCGTACACAGGATTTTCGTTTGGGGGCGGTTTCAAAAAGAAAACGAGATATCTGTATCAGTGCTAAGCCAGTCAGTTGATAGTGGTCCACATCCAGCCAACAAAACAGCAACACAACAAAGCTTCAAGTTTTCGAAAACAAAAACAGATTGGCAAATGCTGTCCACATATTTGTAGGCAACAATTAGTCAACTTCGAGGCCGCCGATAGAAAACGTGGCATGCTCAAAATTGCCAATTGGGTTTTCTTATTATTTACAAAAAAAAAAGATTTTTTTTTTGGGTTAGACCCAGCCTAAGAAGAACCGACACAAAAGCTATATTGAGGAATTATTGGAAGATTTACGAAAAGGTGATGTCTTGCTAATTCCGGTATTAGTAGGGAAATGGGATCTAGCTTCTAGCAAGTACGACTCTGTAATCACATATGGCCTCCATAACTAAGGTGACCATTCGTCCCGGATTTTGCGGGATTGTCCCGTTTTCAGACGAGCCATCCCGCATTTACACTGTCCCGGAAAATGTCCCGGATTTTATATATTTCTTTTTTATATATTTTTCAATTTATAAAACAAATTCATCTCCACTTCACGGCTGACGTCACAGCGGAAGATGGAAACACCGCCGCCGACGAGTCATTTTGACGTCACATAACCCAAAGTGACCTAATTTTGACCTGTGACGTCACAATAACGCGTCGGCGGCGGTGTTTTTACCTTTAGCTGTGACGTCACACAAGCAGTATCCTGGCTATGTCTCGTTAGGCTACGCGCCGCGCCGTCCCGCATTGGCGTCAGAAAAAAATGGTCACTTTAACCATAAGTCCTGATACAATTTAAACTTAACATTTATTGCAAAGTGCTATCCGCAATTTTGACTTCATGGGGACATTTCTGTTTCTTTTCCGGTATTATGAACTAAGTGTGAAAGTATTTCATATTGCTTTGCCATTGACATATCTCGCGAAAAGGGGTTTCTATGTGGTTTCCAATCTTATACAGAAAAGAAGTTGTAAATATTATTTATTGATTGACGAGGTTTAGGGTTGAGGCTGACTAGTTTTAAGTTGGTTATTATAAATTTGCTATAGATTCAGGTTCAATGCTCTCATTAAAAATCAGCGATTTTTTGTGTACATACTTAATTTACGAAAGAATGTTACTAACCCCATATTATGTACTGGTGTAAATAAGACATGAATAAAATCCTTGCGCGTTTTTTTCTTCCAAAAAATTTATCATTTCTACAGACCCTGTCAGAGTAACTACCTAGTTAAAAGACAATTTTGGGTATCATTGATACAAATCATTGCCAGATAATGTTTTGATTTCACTGTGACAAAATTTGCGTATCCATTTAGGAATTTTTTGCCAATGCAATGTTAACAATTCTGTATACTTATTACAATAACACGTAATTAGCTGAATATACATACTTTTTCCTTGCAGACTTTAGAATTAACATATTTTGTGATCAATGAACTAGTATCAATAAGAAAAGTTTTATTCATATCTTATTTTTCGAGAATATCACTTTGAATAGGAGAAGCTCATGCAGCAGTTATATTCTTATTTGAGCACACAAGCAAGTGGTGTGAAAGGGAAAGGAGAAACGGATAAATAAGATTTTATTATGCGTATGTGTGTATATATTCACGTTTTTTAGCTGCTCCAAATGAACAACAGTCTGAAAATTACTTAACACATCTATTATTTCATATTGTTCGAATGTTTATTTGTAAACTTCTACCATTGTAAAAATTAAATGTCTACGACACTGACTGCCGTCGCATGGCCAGAAACGCTTACAAACATTTTTGGTATACAAAGCGTAGTCTATCAGTATGACGTCGTTGGTCGCGATACACTCGTCCTATTACGAAAGAATGTTACCAGCTACGTCGTCCTATTACGAGTGTCTCGCGACAGTAGAGAGATATTTGCCATACATACGTTGCGCTGCCGTATTTTGCTTTGAAGTTTGTCAAGAGTGTCAAGAAACAAGTGACAACTCTCAAAAATTACTTTTTTTCAGTTTACACTGCTTTGGTTTGTTGTTTGCATTATGGTTTGCATATTGTTCATCACTATCGTAGTTGATTTTGCTATTTCTATCGTAAAAAAGATTAAGATCTAACATTAGTTTTGACTGGAGCCAACGATAGGGATGTATTCATATTTTAATTCACTCGAATTTGTGAAGAAGCAGATATAACAGTCCATAACCGGTGTAATCAACAAATTAAGCAGAAATTTTTCAGCACAAAATAGGTATGGTTTTACAGCAACAGATATAAAAACCATAACTGTTACTATGGAACTAACACGCGTCCGTTCGTTCCGTTCGTTGTCCAATTGAAAATCAAAATTTACACGTGAAAATTAACATATAAATTATAAAATTCATATCAAAATAATCTGCATAAGGTCAGTAAATATCTGTAAGACTTTTCGGAACCGGTAATTAGTGTTGTGCAGTAGTTTTTCGTTAATCGATGATAAACGGTCCCATAAAAAGGACAAACAAATGAAGAATGTCTGGTATTTGTAATCTCCAGTGGCGTATCAGACTGTGATTCTAACTTTACTTTGACGTGAAAATATGGCAATGGTGAAAATGGAGAACAAATTTAAGTGCTGTAAAAAGGATTTCAACAATTACTGTTGTACAGTATGCTCAGCCATTCTCCATCAGAGCTGCGCCATAAGATTGAAAGAAGTTAAAATAATTGATGGATATAGAGTGATTTGTTCAAAAAACTGTGAACAGAAGTGTGACGAGAGGAAATTGACCATAGAAAAGTTGGAAGATGAAATTGAAAATTTGAAGACGAAGCTTCTGATTGCAGAAGAGTCACTTGAGACTACTGTTAACCAGTACGAAGCCGATCAATCAATGTTTAACGATACAATACAAACTATGGATAAAGATATTAACGAAAGACAGAAATTTATAGAGAGAGAACGCAAAAGAATGAGGGACTTTGAAGATGAAGTTATTGAAGCTGAAAAAAGATACACCGACGAAATAAGAGGCCATAAAGATATTATTACCAAACAGCAAAGAGAGATTGACGATATCAAAACAGCCAATCTACGTCTCACCGATGAAATACCTGCCTATATAAGAAACATCGATAACTTAAAGAAAGAAGTAAAAGAGTTGATGGAACTGAACAAAAACATGATAGAGAGCATAAGAGTTTTAGAAGAAGAAAATAAGTTGCTTCATGGAAGAAGACGATCTACACATCAGCCCAAGACAATCACCAAGCTGCAGAACGAGGACGAAGAAAGTGTTACTGAAGTACTGGATTCAGTAACAGTTAACCAAGGGGATACAGTTGAAATTCATGCAGCAAGAAATTTACAAGTAGGGGATGGAGGTGCAGGTTTGCGAAGCTGTAGTGAAGCAAGTCGTAATGAGGGAAGAATAGTAGTAATTAGTGACGAAGCAGGTAAAAACGTTTCTGTATTATTGGGTAAATTATTAGAAGGTGGAAATTATTCAGTGTCAGGATCTATTTATACCGAAATGCATTTTGAAAATATCCACATTTGATCACAAAAAAGGCTGTTAACGAATATAGATCAAAATACCGGCAAAGTATCAACCACACCAAAAAGCTCGCATATGACGCATATATAAATAGGTCAAATAATAAACAACTAGCAATGTGGAACGTAATCAAAAGTAATATTCCATCAAATAATAATAACAAATCTAACATACTGAATGCAAGTGATTTCAATTCTCACTTTTCAAGTATTGCACAACGACTGGTAGAAAAAATAGCTCCTACTAACCGTGACGCTATGGATTACATAGCCTACAGCGACGACACCAACATTTTCTTGTTCAGAGAGGTGTCGCATAATGAAGTCAGAGCCGCTATCATATCTTTAAAAAACTCTAAAAGTACTGATGTACATGACTTTAATGTTAAAATAGTTAAAACTTTAATGAATTTGATAATCGTTCCTCTCACAAAGCTTTTTAATATGTGCATACGTAGCAGTACATTTCCGAAAATATTGAAAATTTCTAAAATCATCCCGATCTTCAAGAATGGGTCTATCGGTGAACCTTCGAATTATCGTCCGATTTCTTTAATTCCATATTTCGGTAAAATTTTTGAAATTTTATTAAAAGATCAGCTAACCTGTCACCTGGAGTCAAAGGGTTTGCTGAGCAGCAGACAATTTGGCTTTAGGAGCAATAGTTCAACTACCGCTGCAATCAACAGCCTCATAGAAACAGTTAATGAAGCCTTCGAAAATCATTTATATATCAAGGCGGACCTCTATGACTTATCCAAGGCTTTCGACTGTGTTCAGCACTGTATTTTATTGGAAAAATTAGCAGCTTACCAGATTGGGCCCACCAGCATAAAATTGTTAGAATCTTATTTATCGAATAGAGAGCAACTCGTAAAGTATAATGGCCGTACTTCTGATACTAAATCAGTCGATCACGGAGTTCCTCAGGGATCGGTTTTGGGACCGATTCTATTTTTATTATATATCAACGATATTCCAAATAGCCTGTCTTCTGTATATAATAGTAATTTGTTTTTATACGCTGATGATACCACTATCATAAATTTTAATGAAAATTTAGATACTCTAACGGATGAAAGCGCGTTATGCAAAACTGTAATAGGGGAGTGGTTTGCAGCTAACAGGCTATCACTTAATGGGTGTGTTCAACGGGACTTAGCGGACGTCAGCGCTTGTGGGCGCTTTGCGCTAACTAACCGATGAACGACAAGCTGTCAAAAAAGCGCCAGTCAGCTTAATAGCGCTTTAAAAAAGCGCTGTTTGGTTAGCAAAGCAGCACATAACTGCAAAAAAGTTATTTGTAGTTCTGAGAGAAGCAGTTACCTTTGTTTAGTGTCAATTTAATATCAGGTTTTGTGATTTTATAGCCTAGGTTTTTGAAGATACAAAAAATAAATACTAAAAATATAGAAATGGATGACAGTTATATCACGTCAAAAAGAAAGTCGTTCAACGGTCACTCCTAGCGCCTGCAAGCGCTTCCACGCTAGCGCTTTTGCGCTAGGTCCCGTTGAACACACCCAAGGTTGAAAAAACCCAGTCCCTCATTCTCAGCCTTCGCCATTATGATGCGGAATCAGCCAAATCCGTAAAATTCTTGGGGATACATATCGATAGTACTCTGACTTGGGAAGTACATGCTGATTATGTTGTAAATGCCTTGTCCAGAGTTGTCTACGTCATTCGTAATCTAAAAGACAAAGTATCTGATAATGTATTAGTTACAAGCTACCATGCCTACTTCCATTCCAAAATGACCTATGCAATTCTGGTCTGGGGGCACTCTCCCCACATGCAAAAGGTTTTTGCCATGCAAAGGCGTTGCATTCGGTACATGTCTGGGTTGAAATATAGAGACTCATGTAAAACAGAGTTCAGTAAATTAAAAATTCTGACTTTACCTTGCGCATATATTTTAACCTGTCTGTTGTTCATTAAGAAAAATCTCAATAATTACTTGACACATAGGGATATTCACTCATATGAAACCCGTAATAAAAATAACATCTGTCCCTATCACAACCGTCTTCAAAGAACCAGGAATGGTACAAATTTTTATGGCACAAAATTCTTTAACCTATTACCTGACACTGTCAAATCACTGGATTTTAAGACTTTCCATAGAACAATCAAAGGTTATTTAATAGAAAAGGCGTTCTTCACCATTGATGAATATTTATCCAATAATTTCTGTGATATGGCTTGAGTTTCCTGTTCTTTTGTACATTAATTCTGTCTATTTTTGTGACCCCTATTGGTCTCGTTGTGATATCTGTCTTGTGAATTATTGTTATACATTTGTGAATTGTTATTTACCTAGTTTTATACATTTTTTTTAATTTAGACTTATTATTGGAGTAGCATATTTTAACTGATTTTATTATTCTCTGATGTTTTTCTAAATCTCTGTATGATATGTATTGTTTAAATTGTTGGACTTTTATACTTCAGTTAATTTTGACCTGTGTAAACACTTTTGTGTATTAACACTAACAAATTACTACTACTACTACTACTACTACATAAAGGCATAAAACGCTTTATTTTGGCTTGGCTCAATGACAAATATGGCAATCAAACCACGAATCGTCGCGAGTGTTGACGATTACTTCCCGAATGGCGATACCGCGACAATACCGCACGGTAGTTATCTTCCGTGAATTATTCAGGCGCTATTCCCAAATAGCGCGACGTACACCTCCAACGCATCTGCGCATGCTTAGATGTCAAAATAGCAGGTGCGGTATTACCGCTTGGCACATCTGGTTACAGCAATATCTCTCTAGTAAAAGCTTGGCTGCGTGGATCATGCGCAGCACGCGTCATCCCAGCTGCTCTTTATATTGCGATGTTGCCGTACCTTGTATATGTGTGAACACTGTGGACTGGTTTGAACTAAACTAGGTAACCCAAGCCAAGCCTTTCCTTTTTGGTTTTGTTGTGATCAGTTATCAGTTGTGATTTTTGTTTTGATTTTTCATCGTATTTGAATTTACGCTATTTAAGCAAGCATGGAACGGATCCGTTGTACAGAGTGCTCCTCTTTCCTCTTTCTTTCAAGAGAGGAAACATTTGTATGCTCATATTCGCAAAGTGCATAACAGAGAGCCTCTCGAAGCTGATGCTACTATTAAAAAAAAATAAACCGAGGAAAAAGAACACCCTGAGGAGCAATATTCGTTACAAGTAGAAAGGCTTTATTGGAAATGGAGATACATATTTCTGCACACTCTTGTCAGTCCGATATAATTTGTAGTCTTGGACTTGGACACTTTTTTTTATTCAAATAAGCAATACTTTTAAACCCTACAGAGCCGTAATGCAACTAGAAATGTGACCAGGGTGGGCTTAGATGATAGCAATTGGGATCTTAAACTTCAAAAGGAATTAGAGATGTTAGAAATAAATCGTAATTATTTTGTAAGGTACTAGAAACCCACTATGCATTTAACTGTGGATTAATGGCACTATATATAGTACGGAAATGGATAGATATATGTAATCATCAAGTAATATTACTTTGCAAAGTAAAAAGCTACCGACGCGACGTGGAAATCTGGAAACGTACGGCCCAATGAGGCATTGCAAATTGCACCAAATATGGCAACGTTGCCTTTCCCTGACGTAAAAGTTTTTGTGCGCATGATCCATACAGTCAAACTTAACTGTCGCGAGACGCCCGTTCCTATTTTGGGTTGCAACATGGCCGGCGCAGGGTTGCCAGATGTATCAAGAATTCGAGGCGATGTTGCCACATTGTTGCGCAAATCTGTAGATGCTCTACCTTTTTATGTCAAAACATGGCCGACTCTACACTAGGCCGGAGCCTTAGATGTGGCAACGTGGCCTAGCTGTCAAATAGTCGTCCGGTTATCGTAAATTGTTTTATAGTTGCAGAACAATAATGATTACATTTTATATGTATTAAGAGTTTATCTCGGTTGATAAATTAAGAAAAATACTTTTTAGAACTACTACTACTAATACCACTTACATCTGATGTCTGGTTCATCGTAGTCAAACACTACAAAATAAAAATAAACGCAACCTGTTTCCTGCTGCCACTTCCACTTAAATAAACACTCAATTTACTTTGTAAATTTTCACTTGAGCTAGAAAAATTCACTATTAGGTCACTTTGAAGCCATTCTTGCTGGTCTTGATTCCCTTTCACTATCAAATCTTTTCATAGGTGTGCCCAGATGTGTTCTATTTGAACTGTATTTTTCTGTGATATTTCGGAGACCCAGAAAACATTGTAGGTATCACATTGTGCTTTAAGATAGGTCTTACTTGGAAATGTTTGTAAATTATTGTCTTTATTCTTATAAATATAACCAGGTCTTACAAGGGATACCTTTCACCCACTTCTGTTTATGTCCTTTATTGGAAGTACAATTGCTAGTGCAACCTGGTACTACACACTTTGCAGGCATCTTTTTATCTTTATAGTTTCGTTTGTGCAGGTAAATAATTAGAAACACATTAAAAACCACCTTGCAATGTTCTTTTTACTCTGGAAGGCTATGTTTGGTATGTCCTTTATTGGAAGCACAATTGCTAGTGCAACCTGGTACTACACACTTTGCAGGCATCTTTTTATCTTTATAGTTTCGTTTGTGCAGGTAAATAATTAGAAACACATTAAAAATCACCTTCCAATCTTATTTTTTACTCTGGAAGAATTAGACTAATGACAAAATCTCGGCCGACTATTCAGTGTTGCCATATTTCAATGCTCCGGCCTAGTGAGTAGAGTCGGCCATGGCCAAAATTATAATTTATTGATAATTTTTGATGATAACCAATCATTGACTGATTGATTGATTTCAATCAATCAATTAGTGGTTGGCTCAAAAATTTAAAAATTGGAGCAAGAAAATGAAAATACGTATATTAAATATGATTATTGTATGTGTAATTTATAAATAATATAATACAAATTGTCACAAAATACATTCAAGTAAATAATAATCTTCTTTATTGAAGTTCCATCAAGCATATGGTTTATGGTTTCATTCCTCACCTCGTCTCAGTTTGACCTACAGTGAATAAAGTAACCACATGGAACAGAGTAAAAAATATTAGCAAGAAATGCAATATGCTACTAAACTAGAGTATTCAAGGTCCATGCTTTTTAATCTTGCACCTAGTATAAACAAAAAATAAAATTTCCACACCACCTCGGAGGTATTATTCTGGCACATTACCCTTTATTTGAAGTGGTGGTATGTCAAGTAAACAAAATTAATATGAAACTAACAATCAATAAATAAATAAATGAAAATCTTAGCTATATCTTCCACTTTATAAAAATGACATCTGTAATTAAGAATACCTACCAAAATAAGTCAAAATATATACTTTTTATTGATCATAAAAAAATAGCATATAATAGTTATCACAGATAGAAGATTAGAATTAATTGAAATATAATCAATATCCACAATTTCACAGCCTAGTAAACCTGCAGCGTAACCTATTGAACCATATGGAGCCTTAGCATTTAACTTTGTCAAAACTGTAGGATTAAAAACAGGAACACATGATCTAATTTTGTGTTATTGATTTCAAATTGTATTATCAATAAATAAATAAATGAAAACCCCACCCATATCTTCCACTTTATATAAAAAAGAACATCTGTATTCATGAGCACCAACCAAAATAAATACTTTTTATTGATCATAAAAACAATAGTAATAGTTATCACAGATAGTAGATTACAATTAATTGAAATGTAATCAATATCCACAATTTCACATCCTAGTCAAATCACAGAAATGCTTATGAGGTAAGCTTTGAATCGCAAATTTTGAGAGTATAAATATGAAATAGAGCAAATAGGTTCGAGACATAATAAAAATGAATTAGTTATAAAAATTTAAACTTTTAATTGTACCTGGTACTTTCTACAGTTATAGCGTTTTCGATTTACTGCTCTCAGGGCGAGCATAGATCATCCGCAATCAAACTAGAGATCTGTCAAGAGTTGATAGGAGCGCTCACAGGAGCACTTCACAAATCGAACATGATGGGACACAAAAATGACTTCTTGTTTTGTGCAAGTGGGACGGTTGATAAGGGCGCAATTTAAAACTTAAGTTGTTCTACGCACCGACTATAAAAATTATAAAATAGTCGGTGCCTACTTTCGAATATTAAAGGTATTAAAATCCAGTTTTCCATATTATGTATATGTGCTCTTTACTTTTCCTGCGATCACCACGAAGGGGGGGCTATTTTCTTCGAATGATCGAATGTTTTCACCTTTTTCTACCAACCACAAAATACTTCTCCTCGCAGAACACCAAGCCTTCAATTCTTTTTTGACATACAAGACGTCGCTCTGAAAAGACCTGCTTCTAGAAGCAATCAAGTTCAATCTGAGAGCGTTCCGCGAGCGAACAACAGGTAAATCGAATTTGCAAATCTGGAGCAGAGCCGTCAAGCCGAACACACAATTTACATCAAATGCCCTCTGAGAGCGTCTCAGAGCAGTAAATCGAAAACGCTGTTAGTCTTTAGGCTGATAACAGCAACTGTTAGATAAATTGTTTAAACAATTGAAGGTTAAACTTCATCTTACCGTCAAATCCTTACCACAGCATAATAAACAACCAACATAATATCTCTGAGGATTTCCTATATAAAAATGGTTCCCAAAAAATTTGACCTTGCGAGGGTTTATGGATGATTTTACGGCTGTGGAGATGCGAAAATGAAAATATCGATACCGGTACCAACTCGATATTTTCTAGCCAAATAGGCGCGTTTGGTTCGTACAGAGCCTTTTGCGCAACTGATTACACCCCTCAATAATTATATAATAATTATTTTCGATACCGATACAAAAGTATCAATACCAGCTTGGAATGCCTCAAAAAGTATCGATGACAAAAATACTCGATATTAGTGCAGAAGTATCGAAGTATCGTTAGCATCCCTATAAAAAAACCCTCCAAAAGTGGGGATGCGCGTGTAATTTCCGCCATCTTGAGTTATTGTGCTGGTTGTTTACTATGCTGCGTCCTTACCTAGAGGCACCGACGCGTGCCTAGAGGATATTTTGAGTTTTTGACTCACTTTTGACTGACACTAATACCAACATTACCAACCTACAATTAAACCATAGCTCAAAGATAATCGCACAAAACAATATCATTTAGGCCAGGCCCATCGAGGTAGAATCCCAAGGAGACGCTATAAGGTTCAATGTCGCATAACAAAAACGGTAGCAGGAGGCGTGGCTAAGTGTGGTAAACAGGCTTTTTAGAGACGACATTCATCATCAATTGAATAATACAACTGTACTATTGCTGCGATACGTTACACTTTGTTGAGATAAAGATTACAAATGCGGTCCTGTACATTGTTATTTTTTTGCATACATACCTATGAAATGTAATTCCTGTCGATTTCTTCTTATCCATGACATCTCTGCTAGAGCAACTACGATAAGCACATGAAACCATTAATTCCTTTATGAATTCACTAGAATATCACTTAAAAATAACTAAAAATATCGGTAAAAACCCTCAAAAAAAGCAAACACGAAATTGTCAAAGAAACGTCAGCTGTTTGACATAAGTGTCGAATCAATATGGCCAACTTGCACCTGCTTTCAGCCACGTTATCGCGCCTCCATAGGATTCTACCTCGACCACATAAGTCTATCGTTGATTTCTGTGGAATGGCGTTCCATGTCAATTGCCGACATTCCGTGTTTTGTGATGCCGCGATTGGTTGTAGCATGGCCGACTCTAACCTAGGCCGGAGCCTTAGATGTTGCAACGTGGCTTAGCTGTCAAATAGTGGTCCGGTTACCGTAAATATAAAACAATTTCAGAATAATAATTATTACATTTTATATGTATTAAGAGTTCGTAAGAAAAATACTTTTTAGAACTACTACTACTAATACCACTTACATCTGATGTCTGGCTCATCGTAGTCAAACACTACAAAATAAAAATAAACGCAACCTGTTTCCTGCTGCCACTTCAATTTCCACTTAGATGAACACTCAATTTACTTTGTAAGTTATCACTTGAGCTAGAAAAATTCACTATTAGGTCACTGTGAAGCCATTCTTGCTGGTCTTGATTTCCCTTTCACTATCAAATCCTTTCGTAGGTATGCCCCATGCCATGCCTTCATCCGCAGGAGGACAGGAGGAAGGACGATGTCGTCCTAAATCCCCAATCCTGCGGCGAAGACTCTAGGCGGAGGTTTGTCCACGACCTACCTGTCGCGTCCCAATGGCTGATAGGGTACCCCAGGGCCTAAATTTAGAGAAAATGGAAGAAATGGCTCTTTGCGGCGAAAGCCTTGCGGAGCCTTCCTCTTTCCCCTGGGAAGGCAATATGCAAATATTGTCCGCGGATCATCTGGAACTCCAGGGGCATCTTTACCTTTTCACTTTCCACGGAAAGGGATAAAGTAAAATGTTGGGTGTGGCAATCCCTTGAGACCCCAGCTTATCTACCCTGAACGCCGCGGTACTATGATGGTGGTGTTAGAGTGAGGGCGCCCTTCGCCTACTCCTCTATGACCTCCTCTGTTCCGCGTCGGTCTGAGTGAATCACCTCGCGTGGCTTGAGGTGCGGTCCCTGTCTCGCGCGTCGACTCCCCCACTGTTGCCCCGGCTGGGATCTTCCCGGAGTGGTAGCGACGAAAGAAACCAGGGTTGGCACTCCTGGGCCGCCGGTTAGTACAGGAACCCGTCCGGCCTAGCCAGTTTGGAGGGCTGTTCCATCAGCCGGTGTATAATCTGGGGCGTGTAGTAGTGCCAGGTGGCGCCTGGACAAAGGCCCTGCTGCACGTTTCGGGGGGCTTCGTCTGCGGCCGCCGGGTTTTTCCGAGGGGAATGACGGCGGTGGGGGGTCGGCGAGCGGGTGCGGGAGCCGTGCCTTGAGCCTCGCAACAACACACACGCACACCCGCATCTACACCCGCACACACACACACCATCACACACACTTACACACCAAACCAAACTTGAAAACATTAAAATGAACATGCAAGCTAGTGAAGAAAAGATTAATGTGCCACCCAAATCACCATCCCCACCCCCATCCCCACCCCCATCCCAAGTCCCAACCCCACAACCCCCAATGGAGGACCTTACCTCCACTGTCGAGTTGATGGAGGGCACGGAGGAGCCTATAATTAGCGGGAGCTCCCCTTGTGTCCCGTCAGATAAAGAAGATGACCTCCTGCGGTCACCGGCTGGTGCTGCTGGTCCGACTACTCTGCCTCGAGTGACGAGGAGGGGTTCGTTCCGGCGCACCTACGGGGCAAAGCAAGGAGGAACTGGAAGAACAGACAGAGGAAAAAGAACAGAGCAGCCGGCGCGGTAGCCGTGGAGGCGGAGATGACAAGTACATCTCTAGCCCCGGCAGCCCCCGGTCACTCTAGATGGAACTTCGGTCGACAAAGGGGTCCCGGAAGTACCATCTACATCTCGAGCCGAGGGGGCCATAAGCTGGCTTCCTCTTACAGTATGGGGCCGGTGAAGAGGGCAGCGGACCGGGCGGCGAATAAGCAGCCCTTCGTGCTGCTAACTGAGCCGGCATTAAAGAGAGGAGATCCTGTGGCCGCGACTCCTCAAACCTCTTCACGGTCCGGGCGGGCGCTTCGCGGGGGTGCAACAAACCCCAGGGTGGCGCCCGGCGGAGCGACAGTGGGGAGAGGAGGATTGAGCAGCGCCCAGGGCAAGAAAGGCGGCACCGGTGGGCCTCCAGATCAGCAGCCGCAGGGCGCCCGCGCCCCTAAGGCAGCAGCGGTCGGACGGCCACCGGAGAGTGCTAAGCGATCACGACAGGACCTGACGACACCGCCGGAGAGAGCGAATAAGAAAGTCAGGGGCGAGTACCCGCCAGCGCAGGGGGCATCGACTTCATCTGGCATATCCCCTCTTTTGAGGGAATCTGCCGGTGGGTCTTTGCGGCCGGCTGCTGGGTCATCGCAACCGACCTCTTACAGCTCTGCAGTCCGTAGAGAGCTACAGGTCGTCGTAAGGTCTGACAGACCTGACGGACTGGTGCTCCCGGACGAGGCGGAGCAAGTTAGGTCCTACGTCGTTGGAAAAGCCCTACAGGCGATGGAGGAAGAGGGAGCCCCTATCCTCCGTTTCCTGAACTCGGGGCTGTATGACACGGGCTGGTTCGTAGTCACAGCCTACGATGAGACATGTCGGGACTGGCTCCTGAACCGACTGCCCCCCCCCTGGACATTGGAGACCATGTATTCAGGCCTGTATGGTCTGCGGACGCTCCATGGCCGGTGACGGTGGGTGTCCGGGTCAAGAGTCAGGGACAGCCAAATTTAGAGCGGCTGGTTAAGACTCTTAGTCTCCAGAACCCTGATCTCAATATAAGAGATTGGAGGCATCTGGCATCTATCATGAGCGAGGGAAGAGAGGGTGATCACGTCATCACCTTCTCGATTAGCATGGAGGAGGCCACGCTGCTAGAACGGGCTGGTTGGTCCCTCTTCTAAGAGCTCTGCACTGTGGTTGTCCACAGGGTGGCTGCTCGTGGGAGGGGTGCGTGGCAAGGTCCATTTGGTGGCAAGGGCGCCTCCGGAAAGGCAAAATAGGCCGTGCCGATGCTTCCCCAGCATACCGCAGGAACCATGACACAGCTGCGGGTAAGTCAAATTAATCTCCACCGCAGCAACGATGCCGCAGCCGAACTGCTGGCCATTGTTGCTGGAAGGACTAAAGAGATTATATTAATTCAAGAGCCCTATTGTTACAGGAAGCAAATACGCGGGTTGGAGGTCAGTACCTTCAGCCTTGTGTCAGCCAACTCAGACTCCCCCAGGGCGGCCATCCTCGCGTCTAGGGACCTGCAGGTGACGCCATTGCCTCAGCTAGGGACCAGAGATGCGGCGGTCGCCGTACTGGAATGCAAGGTTAGTGACACTAGGTTTAAGATAGTCGTAGACAGCGTGTATCTATCGTACGATATCGCGAGTTTACCCATGACTACAGACCTAGTTAATGTAATAGATTTCGCGAATAGCAATGGACTGCCACTCCTTATTGGAATGGACGCAAATGCGCATCATTTAGTATGGGGTAGCTCAGACATAAACAGTCGAGGCGAAGCCCTATTAGAGTTCATAGCATCTTGTAATTTAGAGATTCTTAACAAAGGCACAGAAGCCACATTCGCGAATCGGATTAGGAAAGAGGTTATCGATATTACGGTAGCTTCGCCGGATCTGGTTCGTGTAGTAACAGACTGGAGAGTAACAGATGATGTATCTCTGTCTGATCACAGGATGATTAGATTTGAGATAGATTCAGTACACAGCGATGTAGCCCAATGCCGGAACCCTAGAGCGACCGACTGGGAGACTTACAAAGCCTCCCTGGCTGCTAACCTTAGGGAACCGGCTGGACGGTATAACACAATAGAAGAAGTGGAGCGTGGTGTCTCCAATTTGGAGGAGACTATCCGCACTGCACTTGAGGCATCCTGCCCTCTGAGGGCTGTGGCTCCTGGGAGAGTACCCTGGTGGTCTGGGACGTTAAATAAACTCCGAGGGGCCACAAGGAGGGCTCTTAACAGGGCAAAGCGAGGCGATGAAGCCTCCTGGGATGCCTTTAGAGAAGCAAGGAGAAAGTATAAAAAAGAGCTACGCAGCAACAAAAGAGTTAGCTGGCGGAACTACTGTGGAGAATTGGAGTCCCTTTCAGACTCCGCCAGACTAATGAAATTGCTCAGCTGCGAGAAGAGACAAACCATTAGTTCATTCAAGAAAGAGGATGGTACATGGACTACATCGGTGGAGGAATCTCTCCAATACCTCCTCGACTCGCATTTCCCGGGAGAGTCCGGCGAACTGTCTCCAGAAGCTGAGTCGGCTCCCTAGATAGGGGACGCCGGCTTGGCCGAGAGGATGATAACCGACGGATCAGTCTCCTGGGCAATAAACGAGTTTAGTCCATTTAAATCAGCCGGACCTGATGGTATATTCCCCGCGCTACTACAAAGAGGTCTAGAAGAGTTGCTGCCGCGTATCGTGGCAGCTTTCCGGAGCTCGCTAGCGCTAGGATACGTCGTCCTGGAAAGCAGCAAGAGTAGTGTTCATCCCTAAACCAGGGAAGATCGACTACTCTTTATCAAAGTCTTATAGACCAATCAGTCTTACCTCCTTTCTTATGAAAGCTCGTTACCTATCCCCTCCATGATAATCAGCATGCCTATAGGCAGGGTCGTTCCACGGAAACGGCACTGCATGCTATAGTAGGAAAAGTAGAAAGAGCCCTCTCTCACATAGAAGTGGCTCTGGGAGTATTCTTCGACGTACAGGGAGCTTTTGATAAAGCACGAACAGCTAATATATGCACCGCCCTTCAGACCAGGGGTGTTCCACCCACTCTCGTCTGCTGCGTAAGGTCAGCACTTCAGAATCGCAAGGCTAGTGCAACATTAGGCGGGGTTCAGCTCGAGGTTGGGGTGAGTGGGGGCTGCCCGCAGGGCAGCTGCCTCTCCCCCCGCCTCTGGTGCCTTGTTATGGATGGCCTCCTTACGAGACTTAGCTCGGCCGGCTTCTACACACAGGCCTACGCAGACGACGGCCTGGTGTTAGTCTCTGGTAGATTCCTGGGCGTCGTCTGCGATAGGATGCAGATGGCGTGCAGCATTTTGGACAGGTGGTGTGGCGAATTAGGACTCTCAATCAACCTAGCGAAGACTGAGCTGGTCCTATTCACTCACAGGAAGAAGATAGATGATTTTAAAGCCCCCACTCTCCACGGTGTACCGCTGACCCTAACACGGGAGGTCAAGTACCTGGGGGTGTTAATTGATAATAAACTCACATGGGCACAGCATATTGACTATGTGTATAAAAAGCCTATAGCTACCATGTGGCAGTTGCGTCGGGTAGTCGGCGGAACCTGGGGCCTCAAACCCAAGGTTCTAAACTGGCTATATACGGCAGTAGTCAGATCTAGGATCCAGTATGGCTGCTCGGTCTGGTGGCCGAGCGTAGAGAAGGTCTCTGTTAGGCTCAAGCTCGCAAAGATTCAGAGGCTTGCAGCAGTGAGCATAACAGGTGCCATGAGGACAACACCCACTGCTGCCCTGGAGGTACTCTTGGGCTTGCCGCCTCTGCACCTCTGGATAAAGAGAGAGACGATGTCGGCCTGCCTGAGAATGCGTGACGGGGGAACGTGGGTAGCACGAGAACCATTAGTTGGCCACACCAGAATAGAGCGATTCGCGGAGAGTAATATCCCGATATCGTCATTCAGGGTGGAAAAAGCTAAAGACATCTCAAATTTAGACAATGGATTCTCACTAGTCATCCCGGAAAGAGACGACTGGATGAGAGGGAAAGTCAAGTTTCCGCCCAATAGTCTCGTATGCTTCACCGACGGATCGCTCTTAAAGGAGTCAGGATCCGGGGGAGCGGGCTTCTGTCTGGAGGGTAAAGAGGTGCGGCGGAGCTTCGCTCTGGGAACCTGCACGACTGTCTTCCAGGCGGAAGTGTATGCGATATTGATGGCGGCATACTCGACGGAAGTCGAAAAGTGTTCTGAACAGAGCATATATATATATGCTCTGACAGCCAATCAGCTCTGAAAGCGGTGGCAGCTTCGAGGGCCAGATCAGCTCTGGCTCAAGAATGGTCTGCCGCCCTTCAGAAGTTGGCAAGACATAAGAAGGTGACCCTACTGTGGGTCCCCGGACATATTGGTATACCGGATAACGAGAGAGCGGACCGATTAGCTAGGATAGGGGCCAACAGCCCCTGCATTGGCCCAGAACCTATGCTGGGAATTAGTAGACGCCAGGTCAATGTGGCCCAGGATAACTGGGCCTACAAGGAACTGGCGAAAGCCTGGTTAAAGAGAGACGACTGCAGGCAAGCCAAAAGATTCATAGCAGGCCCTGATAGGGGCCGAACGCAATGGCTTTTGAGTAAAGGCAGAGAGACGCTCAACCTTCTGGTGGGGGTCCTCACTGGCCATTGCCGGCTGAATAGACATCTGTCACTTATGAGAGTGGTAGGGGACCCCATTTGCTCCAGATGCTGGGAGGAGGACGAGACAGCGTTCCACTTCCTGGGCAGATGTGCAGTTTATCGCAACCTCAGGGTTCAGATATTCGGCACGACGGAGTTTGGGGAGGAGCCACTATATTCAGCGAAATGGTCGGACATACTGACTTTCGTCAAGAGGTCTGGTAGGTTCGACAAGGAGCTTTCTAGGGTGTAGAATTTTGGTGTTTTCAGTGATTGGTTCAGTGGGGTTGGCAAAAAGGGCCAAAGGTGGCCTACTTGCCTGGCTTCGCCTCCCCATCACTACTACCACTACTACTAAATGAACACTCAATTTGCTTTGTAAATTTTCACTTGAGCTAGAAAAATTCATGATTAGGTCACTTTGAAGCCATTCTTGCTGGTCTTGATTCCCTTTCACTATCAAATCTTTTCATAGGTGTGCCCAGATGTGTTCTATTAGAACTCTATTTTTCTGTGATATTTCGGAGGCCCAGAAAACATTGTAGGTACCACATTGTGCTTTAAAATAGGTTTTATCCTTGGAAATGTTTGTAAATTATTGTCTTTATTCTTATAAATATAACCAGCCCTTACGAGGCATACCTTTCACCCACTTCTGTTTATGTCCTTTATTGGAAGCACAATTGCTTATGCAACCTGGTACTACACACTTTGCAGGCATCTGTTTATCTTTATAGTTTCGTTTGTGCAGGTAAATAATTAGAAACACATTGAAAATCACCTTCCAATCTTATTTTTTACTCTGGAAGAGCTCGGCCGACTATTCAGTGTTGCCATATTTCAATGCTCCGGCCTAGTGAGTAGAGTCGGCCATGGTTGTAGGAACCTATGGAAAGGCCCCTTCCATGGCCGACTCTACACTAGGCCGGAGCCTTAGATGTGGCAACGTGGCTTAGCTGTCAAATAGTTGGCCTATAGTTTCAGAATAATTATTAGATGTCCATCCAAAATAGAACTGGCCAGTTGATCTCAGATCAGAGCCAATAACAAATAAAAAATAATGTATTAGAGTTCATCTGGGTTAATAAATTTATTATAGGTACCACATTGTCCTTTAAAATAGGTCTTATCCATTGAAATGTTTGTAAATTATTGTCTTTAGCCTTATAAATATAACCAGCCCTTCCGAGGAATACCTTTCACCCACTTCTGTTTATGTCCCTTATCGGACGCACAATTGCTAGTGCAACCTGGTACCTTTGCAGGCATCTTCTTATCTTTATAGTTTCATTTGTGCAGGTAAATAAGTAGAAACCCATTAAAAATCACCTTGCAACGTTCTTTTTAATCCGAAATAAGGTTATGTTGGGCCATGGTTTGGTAGTCCTCTACCCATGCCTCTACTGGGCTGCAACCTGGTACTACACGCTTTGCAGGCATCTTTTTATCTTTATAGTTTCGTTTGTGCAGGTAAATAAGTAGAAACCCATTAAAAATCACATTGCAACGTTCTTTTTAATCTGGAATAAGGTGATGTTGGGCCATGGTTTGGTAGTCCTCTACTGGGATGCAACCTGGTACTACACGCTTTGCAGGCATCTTGTTATCTTTATAGTTTCGTTTGTGCAGGTAAATAATAAGAAACACATTAATAATCACCTTCCAACCATATTTTCTGCACCTGGAAGAATACACATGATATAACAACAAATGCAAACTCTGCCCCCAGATTCAGTGTTGCCATATTTCATGCTCCGGCCTAGTGAGTACAGTCGGCCATGAGTCTAACAATCCGATAGAACAACGAAGAACATAAAAATTATACGTATAAAGCATGGCCGACTCTACACTAGGCCGGAGCCTTAGATGTGGCAACGTGGCTTAGCTGTCAAACAGTGGGCCTATAGTTTCAGAATAATTATTACATTTTATATGTATTAGAGTTCATCTGGGTTAATAAGTTAAGAAAAAAATGCTTTTTAGAACTACTACCACTAATACCACTTACATCTGATGTCTGGCTCATCATAGTCAGACACTACAAAATAAAAATAAAGCGACCTGTTTCCTGCTGCCACTTCCACTTCCACTTAAATGAACACTCAATTTACTTTGTAAATTGTCACTTGGGCTAGAAAAATTCACACTGTGAAGCCATTCTTGCTGGTCTTGAATCCCTTTCACTATCAAATCTTTTCATAGGTATGCCTAGATGCATGCCCTCGTTGGCTTGCCCAGATGAGTTCTATTAACTGTATTTTTCTGTGATATTTGGGAGGTCCAGAAAACATTGTAGGTACCACATTGTGCTCTAAAATAGGTCTTATCCTTTGAAATGTTTTTAAAGTATTGTCTTTATTCTTATAAATATAACCACCCCATACGAGGAATACCGTTCACCCACTTCTGTTTATGTCCCTTATTGGAAGCACAATTGCTAATGAACACTCAATTTACTTTGTAAATTTTAACTTGAGCTAGAAAAATTCACTATTAGGTCACTTTGCAGCCATTCTTGCTGGTCTTGATTCCCTTTCAATATCAAATCTTTTCGTAGGTATGCCCAGATGCATTCCCAGATGAGTTCTATTAACTGTCTTTTTCTGTGATATTTGGGAGGTCCAGAAAACATTGTATGTACCACATTGTGGTTTAAAATAGGTCTTATCCTTTGAAATGTTTGTAATTATTGTCTTTATTCTTATAAATATAACCAGCCCTTATGAGGAATACCTTTCACCCACTTCTGTTTATGTCCTTCATTGGAAGCACTAATTGTTAGTGCAGCCTGGTACTACACGCTTTGCAGGCATCTTGTTATCCTTATAGTTTCGTTTGTGCAGGTAAATAATTAGAAACACATTAATAATCACCTTCCAACCATATTTTCTGCTCTGGAAGAATACACATGACCAGGGCCAACTTTACTCACTAGTATCGGAGCATGAAAAATGGCAACACTGAAGCAGCGGGCCGAGTTTTTATTTGAGGTTAAGTCATGTGTATTCTTCCAGAGCAGAAAATATGGTTGGAAGGTGATTATTAACGTGTTTCTAATTATTTACCTGCACAAACGAAACTATAAAGATAAAAAGATGCCTGCAAAGTGTGTAGTACCAGGTTGCACTAGCAATTAGTGCTTCCAATGAAGGACATAAACAGAAGTGGGTGAAAGGTGTTCCTCATAAGGGCTGGGTACTGACTTTAATTTAATTCCAGATATATATACACTTACAAAAACTACATACTAAAACAACATCACTTAAAAAACTAAATTACCTATTGGCTTAAAGATTAATACATAAGATCATGCATACTTCCTTTCAACATCAATGTTTCATTAAAATTCGATTTTTTTTAAATTTGTTCATTTTCCTTACTTTTAGTTTTTGTTGAAAAAAAGCTGACTTGCTTTGTAATGTTTTTATTTGAAGGTTCATATAATGTCTCCTCATTTTGTCTCAACTTTTTTGTGGGTATTTCCACTGAATCAATAATCGATTCTGCAACTCTCAAATGTTTAGCAACAACATTAGTTTGTTCAAATGAGTATTCATCATTTTTTATTTTATCCACAATTTTCAAAGCACCTACTTCTATATATATATAACAGCACTTCAGGCCTGGAGGCCCATGGCTTCAACTTTCTTGACCACGTCTCTCCATAGATTTCTGTCTTGTGTGGTTTTTTCCCAATCTGGTAGATTCAGTACACGTATATCGTCCTTGACACATCCGAACCATTTTTTCTTGGGTCTTCCTCTTCTTCTTCTACTGCCTTCTCCTCCTAGCAATACTTTTTTGGCCGTTCTACATGGAGCCATGCGGTAGACGTGTCCTAGCCAGCGTACCCTTTGAGCACGAATTTTTTGCACTATACTGGGCTGGTTATATAACTCCATCACATCTTTATTGGTCCTTCTCCTCCATACACCTTCCTTATTTTTTGTGCCGCCGAATATTTTTCTTAATATCTTCCTCTCCCATCGTTCTAACCTTTGTATATTTTTTTGGCTTAACACCCACGTTTCACTACCATATGTTACCGATGGCTGAATTACTGTTTTATATATCTTTATTTTTGTAGCTCTAGAAATTAGCTTGGACCTCATCATCTTAGTCAAACTCCCCATGGCTTTACTTCCTTTCATGATTCTCTTTTCAATTTCCATGTCTTCATCTGCCTTATCTGTGAGTGTAACCCCCAAATATTCGAAATAATTTACTTTCTCAAACAGGTATTCCCTGCCACATCGGCTCTTTAATTTTACTTTTGTTCCTGTAGCTGTTTCACTTCCTCTCATCTCCAAATATTTTGTTTTGTCCTCGTTTATGTGGAGTCCAAATTGTTTAGCAGTTTCTTCCAGTCTCTTGAACATCTTCTCTAGTTCCATTTTAGACCTAGTAATTATAGCTATGTCATCAGCATATGCAAGAACTTGCTGCTTTTTGTGGTATATTATTCCTTCAGCTTGTATGCCACTCTTTTGTAGGATTGCTTCCAAGGTAAAGTTGAACAAAGTTGTTGAGAGTGGATCTCCCTGTCTCAGCCCCCTTCTTACTTTAAAAGCCCTCGACAAGTTACCTTCCACTGCGACTCGATTCATCGTTTCATTCATCGTCATTTCAACTAACCTGATCAACTTCATTGGTATTTTCAGCAATATCAGGGCTTCACATAGCTTGTCCCTGTCAATAGAATCATATGCCTGTTTAAAGTCAATAAAAAGTACATGCAGACCAAGATTTTGCTCATAACTATTATGGAGTAACTGCTTCATCGTAAAAATTTGATCTATTGTTGACCTGCCTCTTCTAAAACCTCCTTGGTATTCTCCCACTACCTCGTCTTCATAATCTCTTAATCTATTTCTTAATAAGGTGGCTAATGTCTTGTATGTTGTGTCTAATAGTGCAATACCTCTGTAATTTCCACATTGTGTTTTATCACCTTTTTTATGTATCGGGCAAATAACTGCGTTTTTCCACGTATCTGGCATTTATTATTTTTTAACTCTTTTAATGCCTCTCCGATTTCCTCCTCTGTTGGTTCACACAAGTCTTTTTCATCGTCTATTGATAATGCTACTGGTACGTTCCCCTGGTGGTCCCTCGATTCGTCGCATACATTCAAAAGCACCTCAAAATAATCAGCCCATCTTTCTAGTTTTCCTGGCAAGTCCCCTATTAAGTTTCCTTCGTTATTTCTAATAAAGCATGTACCCCTTGGCCCTCCAGATTTATTTCTTTTCACGTCTTGATAGAAGTTCCTGATGTCCTTGTTGATCATATGGTTCTCTAACGCCTGTAGTCTCCTTGTCCAGTACTCTCGTTTCTTCTTCCTACATATATTTTTTACTTTATGTCTAGCTTGTTCATAGCAGGCTCTCGTCTCTTCCGTGTTTGACATGTTCAAAAATAGTTTTGCTCTTCTCCTATTCTCTAACGCACGTTCACACTCTTCATCAAACCAGTGGTTATCTTTTCTAGTCGTCCAGCTATTTCTCAACATTTGTTCTGCTGACCTGGTCATTATGGTCTGGATTTGACTCCATTCCTGTGCAACATCATCCATTACTGGTGTATTCTGGAGTCCTGTTGTTACTAACTCCTCATATTGTTGCCTAATTTGATCGTTCTTCAATAGAGTTGATTCATACCTCCTAATTGCTTTATGTTTGAGCTTCTGCTGTTTTGGGAGCTGCTGTTTGAGGGTTGCTACCACCATAAAGTGGTCTGTGTTACTATCTGCTCCTCTATAGCTTCTGATGTTCTGCATAGCACAGGCATGTTTATTTTCTATCAATACGTGATCAATTTGGTTAGCAGTTCTACCATCTGGTGAGATCCACGTTGTCTTATAAATGTCTTTTCTGTCAAAATGGGTACTCATAACTTTGAAGTTTTGCTCGATTGCGAAATTGATAAGTAGTTTGCCATTTTCGTTAGAGAATTCATGTTTACTTTTTCCTCCTGTGACTTTTTTGTAAATGTCCTCTCGTCCCACTTTTGCATTACAGTCGCCTAGTACTATTTTTACATCATATTTTGGCAGACTATCTATCAGATCTTCCAACTGCTGGTAAAACTCGCTCTTGGTATCTATGTCCTTGTCTTCACTTGGTGCATGTATATTAATGATAGTTATTTTCCTGTATCTTCCTCTTAGCCGTAACCAGCATATCCTCTCCGAAATTGGTTTAAATTCTACCATGACCTCTTTAATGTTTACGTTCATTAAAAACCCCGTTCCCAACATTCTATTTGTTCCACCACTATTACAAAGGACAAATTTTTCACATTCTGATATTCCAGTTTGCTTTAATTTCGTCTCCTGAAGGGCAAGAAGATCCAATCTGTACCTTTTCATTATATTGACTAAGTTTTTCACTGCACCTTCTTCATAGATACTTCTTACATTCCACGTTGCAATTTTAATTTGGTTAGCTTTTAATTTCTGGATAATTCTTTGCCCTCTCTTCGAATACTCTTGCTCATGTCTTGCCATCCTTGTTGCCATGTTAATAACTATGTTATCATTACTCGTATTCCTATTCCTTGCCTGGTCCGTCATAGTAGTTTCACAATCTTCCCTTGCAGCTAGTTTTTTGGCGGATCGCCAACATTTGGACTATGAGCTTTTATCAGACTCTTTAGTCTATTGTCCCACTTCCATGTCACTCCATCTATTATTAATTTTTTGTAGCCTATTCTGGTAATCCTGCCTTTCATTCTCTCTTCATTTGATTTTCGCCTAATCACCTTTTGAATGTCCCTTTCTGATTTGGATAAATCATCATTAATGAATATCTTCTCATTCCTAATTTTTCTCAGTTTACTTTTGTTCTTCATAACCAGGTACTTTTCGCTTTCTGTTTCCATTCTAATCAAGCAAGTGTTTTCCCCTAGTTTTATTGCTGATTCTACTTTAACTTTTAGTTCTAAGTGTTGTTCTATCAAGTTTTCCATTTTGTTTCTCAGTACATCCTGGTCCTGAGTATCTAATTTTATACCCTGCAGCACTATCCTACTTCTACTTCTTCCTTAAGCTTGGATAATTTCTTGGTATCAATACTTTTGATGAGTGGCTCAATATTATCCACTATAGCTTGACTTGTTTGAGGTGCATCTTTATTTATAGAAGTTTGTTTACTGTTCAAGATGAAAAAATATATATGCTTACATAATGTTGCACGTATAACAAAATCAATACAGCTGCAACTACAAGAATGGATGCATATATGGCAAAAAGTACATTTTACTTGACAGCAAACTTTTTCTGCCTCTATTTTTATCATAAACCGTTCATTCGTTTTTAAATTTGTGACAATACCTTCATTTAATAAATCTGTTTCTAACTTAAAGTCAACAGCAGTTAATGCTGCCCTATGCCTCGAATGTATTTTAGTGAGATAATTTGTTGTTTTTCCCTTGGTAATTTTAATTATCCTTTCTACTGTTTTATCTAACTTCAACAACATAATTATGTATACTTTTGTCAAGTCTTTTAAGCTTTTTGCAATCAAAATAAAAGTACTTTAGTGCCCGATGCATACTCTCCAAATGCATATTTGTATTGATGTTACATTGATTTCGATACGCATATGCCCATTGTGTTCTGATAGGATAATAATTATTCAAAAAGTAATGCCGAAAATCAACCAATTAAGTATTGTTGTTTAAATACATTAAAAACATTTCCACCTCTTTTTCAAAATCATTTTCATCAAGTAAATACTGAATGTATTTTAAAGTTTTATAAACCATCTGCCTTTGATCTTTATCGACAATTTTATTAAAATTAATTTGCCAACAACGATTAACATGCCATGCACACAGAAGGTGATACTGGACTGGTCCCATTGTTAAACACCAAGCATTATAAAATGCAGGAGCAATGTCACTCATGTCAAACTTTCGCTTTGATTTCTCCAGATTTTTCTTTTATTTTAGAAAAAAAAAACTTGGTAAATGTATGTATCTTTACGGTTAGAGTACATGCATGCCACTGGGAATCCTTCACCAAATTCATCGATAACCATAACTGTTGTCATCTCAAAATTATAAGAGTTCAGCCCATGTGTACCATCTATAGAAATTATGTTGTTTCCAAATGTCTTCAGAACTTGCCTCTGTGATTGGGTTAATAAAATAATACAGAAATCTTTTTCGTCCAAATTAAACTCACAGCATACATGACCCTGAGGTTTATAATACACCACTGGATTCAAATTGCTCTTTGAATATTCTGATACAAATAGATGTACACTGGTTGCATCATCTTTATATCTGCATCCATCGCTGATATTAATATTATAGGCTGATTTTATATTATTTATATCTTTGCGTAATAATAGATCAACTCTATTTAATTTGTCTTCAACACCAACTGCATTTCTTGAAGTGTTCAATAAGCTAAAATAAAATAAATAATTAAATAATCTGTATACGTCAACTAACAGTTAAGCAAATAAGCAAAATAACATACTTAGCCACTGATACTCCTAATATTAGTTTTGATGCTATAGATTCCCGCTCTACTTTAGGAATTCGAACATGTCGAACTTCTGTTTCATGTTCATAATGTTGGTAAAAATACTGTATGCTACATTTATTTGTCTGGACATTTCTTTTCAGTATTATTTGACTGGTGCAAAATTTATTGATCCTGCATGATCCTTGGCTCTTAGTACTTCGTTTTTTTGTAGAGTTCTGCTGGGTATGAACTTTTCCTGCAAAAATAATTATATACTGATATATATGTATTTGTATGTATCTAAACTGGGCATCCAAAACCAAATAGATAAGACAAAAAAGTTGATACATCCAAAAGTATTTTATAGATTTTGACCTTGTAAAATAAAATTCAGAAGTAGATTCAAAATGAAACTAAAAAAGAGATCACTACACCCACAGATTCACTAGCGGTTTAGTTCTTAAAACAAGAAGTATTGGGAATACATATCTATATGTTATCTTTTAACATAGGAAGCAGAACAATTTTAAATTAGATTTAAAAAATGTGGAGTAACTTGTGATCTTGTGTTACCAGAATTGATTTTTTAATGAATAGCTATTAAAACTTACCAGATCTGTTGCAATAAAAGTAGGAGGTTTCATAAATCTGACCTTTGAATGTTGTTTTGAGATAAAAATTCGTAACAGTGTACTTCTGCTCCTGTTTAAACCAAGTTTCAAACTCTGTAACAACCAGAAACAGTTATTAAAATAAATAAAATTTTCTATTGCTCTAAACTGATATACACACCTAGCATAGATAAAAATAAATAAATTTCTTGAACGGAAGATCTTTCGATCTTATGTGCTTCATATGTGCTCCCTTAAGTTTTGACAATTTATAAAAGAACTATTACAATTTTCTTCACCACAAATAATGTTTTTGTTAGCAGCTATTTCTTGGATCATAGCTCACGACACTACTTTTCAAATTATGTACTTCACGCAGGTGACGATTCAGGGAACTTTGCCTTGAAAATGGTTTTTCACATTGAGAACAAAACACTGCCATAGCTTAGGAGTAATTAATAACATCCACAGGAATGTGCATTAACAAATGACAATTAACAAATGATTACAAGATTACATTAGAGAGATATCGCTGTGACCAGATGTGCCAAGCGGTAATACCGCACGCGCTATTTTGACATCTAAGCATGCGCAGATGCGTTGGAGGTGTACGTTGCGCTATTTGGAAATAGCGCCTGACGGTAGTTACGAAAAATAACTAACGTGCGGTATTGTCGCGGTATCCCCGATCGGGAAGTAATCGTCACCGCTCGTGACGATTCGTAGTTAAACTGTGACAGGGCCACGGACCACAAAACATGTATTTTATGGTCTGGGCGTCTGGGCACAGGATCAAGGCAAAATGCTAAAGTAAATTGATGTGCTTTAGGCCATTTTATATTTGATGTGCATCGGTGTTGTTTGCTGTTTAGTTTTTCCTGTGTTTTTTTCGACTGTTGAATAAATTGAAAATAACATTTTCGATATCCCTATCACAGCCAAGACTAACGCTTCTAAATCTTGATCCATTATTTTTGCAGATAGCAGTCGAAAAACCGACTAATACAGCTAATAACAAATAGACAAACTCCACAACACAAAGGAAAATGAGAAATGAAAGCAAAGTGCAAACAGAAAACAAAAACACAAATGTGGTTAGGGCGTTGGCACTTGTCTCTTTCACATCACGTTTGACGTCTTGACAGACGTCAAAGCTAAATAACGCAGCGGAACCAAATCTGTGGCAATAACTGTCAATTTTGCAAGGACGATAACGCTGCGCTATTTACAATACCGCTGCGCAAATACCGCAACGTATGCGGTATCTGTGGTTGGCAATATCTCTCTATTATAAACAAAAACACAGAAGAGTGGTCTTATCCTTATAAAAATTAGAAACACTATTCGATACTAGCGTCACTAAGGACGTCTGGCAGAACTAATGTGGTTTCCGCGGGCTTTTTGAATACTGGTTTATTTGAGATGTTGTTTATTTAGCTCGTGCCACAATTTCGTAGAGGTAAGTGAAGTTAGGATAGTCCTCAGATGTGTCAAATATACTTTTTGTTGCATTTTTTTTAGTTTGAACTATTAACTTACGAATAACACATATATTTGACAACGATAACTACTCTAACATCACATCTCTACGAAATCGTGGTACAGACTTCATGATTTATTGCTGATATATCAGGAACGAATTTAACTAAACTGCAATTTATTTACAGCTTATTTTTTAACTTATTTTATAGTAGTAGTGGTAATTCTTCATTTTTGGAGCATTTTATACTATTAGGTGGGCTGAGTGGTGGAATAAAAAGGATAAAATGAAGTACAAATCTCTTTTTAATAAGTTTTAACCTTCAAGTATGGTACATGAAATGAATGTTTGATAAGAATCTTACTTTACCAGGTACAAATCAGGAAATGTTAGACACTCAGTGATGCCAACTCATTGGACATTAAAATGGCTGAAGCACTGTAGAAAAATAGCCAGAAAATAGCTAGATTTTTTTAATATCTTATTTATTCCTTTTATATTCATTTTTCACCTTGGAATACTTTATGTTTCAAACCTACCGCTCAGAATTAATTCACTATCCATTTTTCAAAATCGAAAAATCGAAAACATACAACCAACGACGTCATACTGATAGACTACGCTTTGTATACCGATACCGAATGTTTGTAAGCGTTTCTGGCGGTGCCACGGAAGGGGGGAACATCAGCTGTATTGACATAAACACACCCGACGTTGCCAGTTGTGCATTAGGGCATGCTTGGTGCATGCAGCAATGTTTGTAAAATATAAAAATGGCGTTAATTCTTGACAGAATTGCAAAATTAAACGTGTTATACCAAAGAGTATCTTCAGAGTACTTTTTCTATTACAGATAAGCAAGCCACAATCATATTTTTACTTTTTTACAACATAAGTTCCATACATTTTTCTGAAAATTCATTCCAAATGATTGTCAACTTGGCATGCTGCGATGTATCTTGTAAACAATGACGTCGTTGCTTGTAAATATTCCGTTGACATTCCCAATGTTTGGAATGCCGACAAACAATTTGCCTTGGATGCGTAGTCTATCAGTATGACGTCGTTGCATACAACCGTTGAAGCATGGCCGACGTTGAAGGGTTAAGGCGGGAAACGAACCTGACAAATGACAAATCGACAAGACGCGACTTGACAGTTGTACCACAAAACACTCAAACGAGATTCATAGAGCACACACAACTGTGACGCACAAGCACGAAACGATTGCCTTCATAGGTTCGCAGAACAGTTAAAGCATAGATGGTATAGAGGTAGCGCGCAGCAATAATAGAATTGAAATAAAGCAGAAAAGGGAAATAGCTAGATAAAATAGCTAGATAGCTAGACGATATTTTACTAGCTAAACCTTGTTGCGAAATAGCTAGATCTAGCTATAAAATAGCTAAATTGGCATCACTGACTGAAACACACTCAACACTACTCGAACACAAAACAGATACCTACGAATGTACGGTCTGTGTTACGAGTATCTAGAATTTGAAATGTTGGAATTCACAACAGAACATTTTATACTCGAACACAAAATAGATTCGAATAAGGTTTAACGGTTCTCAGGGATTTCAAATATAATTGAAATTCACACCCGTTGACGTTCCCTGGTCCTACGCTCCGATGGTACAGGGTTGCCGGTGGAATAGCAAGAATTTCTCGCACCTTTGTCGAGTGGGTGGATCAACATAACCTCTTCGTTTAATGACGCCATGTTTGGGGCGAATTTGACCGTAAATCTACTTAGAAATTTGCCCAGTTTGGCAACCGTAGGAATCCCATGGCAACTAGCAATGAGAGCCAAGCGGCGTTGCCGGGTTGACATATGAAAATTTCTTCATACTATCAAATATTGCAAAAGAGCGAAATTAGACTCTGATCCTAACGTTTTGCATATATAAAAATCATTACATCAATTCACTTTTCATAAATATATTATATTATTATATTAAATATGATATTTTGTGTTCATAAGCTTGCTTGTTTCGCTGATGTTTTGTGTTCATAAGCTTGCTTGTTTTCTTAGTTTTACTTAGAAAAATGCCTAGTTTGGCAACTTTGCAATGCGCTTAGAATGTGACTATGCGGCTTCAACGCGAAAAGTAAATAGCTGCGTCCCTCTATTGTTTTAACGTCCTTGGTCTAGCCAAAAATGGATCTTCAACTCAAAGATATAGATTTATTTAGCGATGATGATGATGAAATAATTGAATTTTTGCAACAAGAGAGGCAACCGCGTCGATTAAGAGTGCGGGAGGATTGGTTGCAAAAGTGGGATGAAAAAGATTTTGTGAGGCGGTTTAGGTTTAAGAAAACCAAGTGTTACAGATAGGTATGAAAACTTTGGTTCTGGATTGATGTCTTCGATCTGTGCTTTAACATTTTAACAGTTGGAAGGAACCAACACCATTGAAAGAGGAAGGTAATGTTAAACATAGACCAACTATCAAAAAGTGCCTTCAAATTGTGGACTATGGTCAAGAATTAAGATGTGCATCAAATAATCATCCATGTTGAACTTTTTTCTTCCAGGAACCACTTGATCAGTCCAATTACTCAGCTGTTGTTTACTTTGCGCTATTATGCTACTGGTGCATTCCTCATGGCAATAGGAGACATAATTGGTGTAAGTAAGAGTTCTGCAAGCACAATTGTGAAAAAAAGTCTCACTTGCACTTGCAAAGCTTTCACCTAGATTTATTAAAATGCCTCAGACCAAAGAAGAAATTTTGAAAGAGAAACAGGCATTCTATGAGAGAGCTAGACTCCCTAGGATTATAGGATCTACAGATTGTACACATGTGAAAATACAATCACCAGGTACTGTATCTTCCAAAACATTAAAACCACAGTTATAGTTTTTCAAAATACTTACTTGCCCCTTGATATCTTGCATAAGTGTCTACCTTTCCAAATTAGTTTCAGAAAAATACAGATTAATTATAAGCACAACTAAAGTGAGTCTTCCTGTCTCTGTAGTCTGTTGTCTCCCACTGCAGCAACAAAAATAATAGAAAAATATTTCTAGTCAGCCTTTAGAAGTCAGCCTTTAGATAGTTGGCTGCAGTGCTGTCAGAACAATTAATTATGTTTTTGAAAAAGGCTGGAGTAGCAGCAATGTTTTTTTCTTGTTGCAAGATATGGTTATCTGGAGCTTGAAGAATTTCAAATATACAGGGTGTAACTCAATAAGGGTAAAACATTTAAGAGGATGATTCCTCATCAAAAAAAAAGATGGGATCTTTCATACAGAGAAACTTTATTGGAGCATCCCTTGTTAAGATACAGTCCCTTAAAGGAGGTACATAAAATTTGTTTAATGATTTTTTTCAAAAGCTCTAAAAAAGTTACAATATTGAAATTAACCTGACATTTTCTACTACCAAAAAAACACTTAGCCAGTAATTTATTTGGTTTACCCCATGATTGTACGGTCTGGAAAAGGCAACTCTTAAAATTTATTTCCATTGCAACTTTTATTATTTGTTCACGTGATTTTATAAGACTCCACCATATGAATAAATGGTTTATTCAATTTTATGCTTAATTTATTTGAGTTACAAGAACTCGAAATCCAGTGGAGAGGCAGTATGGGGTATGGAAAAGAAGATTTCCAATATTAGCTGTTGGAATTCGTGTAAAACTTGCAACAGCTTTAAACATCATTGTTGCAACAGCAGTTTTGCACAATATTGCAATAGAAGAGAATGAGGATGAGCCTGTAGATCATCTAGAAATAAATGTCAATTTCAATGAAGAAAGTATGGTTGAAGCTACTATTGGACCAAATTATGTGAATGCCAGAGATTTTCTCCTGTCTGAGTACATACCCCAGCTGCTACATTAAAGGTCTTTGGAGCAACACATTTTGGATGTCAATTGCTGGCTGTAACAATGGAGTAGTTACATGCAAAGTCTTAGCATAACCACTGTCTACTATCAAATTCTTTCACCAAATTTAGTGTTATGTAGTCTTCGTTTAATAGCTGAATGGGGTATTTTCCAACTTGCTTATATTGCCTGTTTAATGGCTAAAATGGATTGCTTGTATCTAATTTGTAATGATGGCAGTGTTTGCTCAATTTTTTTTCTGCCCACGTGGAGTAAAGATAGACTTTGAAAATCATCCCTGTGAAAAGAGCTCATTAAAATCTCTTAAACCTCCCGCCTAAGAAATCAACCAATTAAAAGTGATTTTTATGCCGGATGTAGATAGGATGTGACTATTTTAATTTGAAGTGAGCGTAGATTCAAGGTTGTCACGTTGTTAATATTTTGCATAGTTTTTCTAAGGATGCAAGCTTTATTTTATGTTAATTTAGTTTCCCTCTTTTTGTAGACTATAAATGTTATATTGCACAGCTATTCCATTTTTTGCATTGTTATGTAATTAGCAGTTTACTCTGTTACTGTTACATAGTTACTTTTCATTTTACTCCTCATTTGGCAACATTCGTTGTGGAGATCCGGAACGCACTCCTGGCTGCCAGACGTTAGAACGCACCTTTAGCGGTCACGTGACCGAAGTTTGACATTGATGTCATCGACGGATGATTTATAAAAAATTGTAAGGTCTGAGTCATGGCCGACTGTACTCACTAGGCCGGAGCATGAAATATGGCAACACTGAACATTAGTCATGGCATTAGTGTAATCTTCCAGAGTGAAAAATAAGATTGGAAGGTGATTTTTAATGTGTTTTTAATCATTTACCTGCACAAACGAAACTATAAAGATAAACAGATGCCTGCAAAGTGTGTAGTACCAGGTTGTACTAGCAATTGTGCTTCCAGTAAAGGACATAAACAGAAGTGGGTGAACAGCACAAGTGAACAGTATTCCTCGTATGGGCTGGTTATATTTATAAGAATAAAGACAATACGTTACAGACATTTCAAAGGATAAGACCTATTTTAAAGCACAATGTGGTACCTACAATGTTTTCTGGACCTCCCAAATATCACAGAAAAATACAGTTAATAGAACTCATCTGGGCATGCATCGGGGCATACCTACGAAAAGATTTGATGTTGAAAAGGGAATCAAGACCAGCAAGAATGGCTTCAAAGTGACCTAATAGTGAATTTTTCTAGCTCAAGTTAAAATTTACAAAGTAAATTGAGTGTTCATTAGCAATTGTGCTTCCAATAAGGGACATAAACAGAAGAAAGACAATACTTTACAAACATTTCAAAGGATAAGACCTATTTTAGAGCATAATGTGGTACCTACAATGTTTTCTGGACCTCCCAAATGTCACAGAAAAAGACAGTTAACAGAGCTCATCTGGGCATGCATCTGGGCATACCTACGAAAAGATTTGATATTGAAAAGGGAATCAAGACCAGTAAGAATGGCTTCAAAGTGACCTAATAGTGAATTTTTCTAGCTCAAGTTAAATTTTACAAAGTAAATTGAGTGTTCATTAGCAATTGTGCTTCCAATAAGGGACATAAACAGAAGTGGTTGAACGGTATTCCTCGTATGGGCTGGTTATATTTATAAGAATAAAGACAATACTTTACAAACATTTCAAAGAATAAGACCTATTTTAGAGCACAATGTGGTACCTACAATGTTTTCTGGACCTCCCAAATATTACAGAAAAATACAGTTAATAAAACCCATCTGGGCAATCCAACGAGGGCATGCATCTGGGCATACCTATGAAAAGATTTGATAGTGAAAGGGAATCAAGACCAGCAAGAATGGCTTCACAGTGACCTAGTAGTGAATTTTTCTAGCTCAAGTGACAATTTACAAAGTAAATTGAGTGTTCATTTAAGTGGAAGTGGAAGTGGCAGCAGGAAACAGGTTGCTTTATTTTTATTTTGTAGTGTCTGACTATGATGAACCAGACACCAGATGTAAGTGGTATTAGTAGTAGTAGTTCTAAAAAGCAATTTTTCTTAATTTATTAACCCAGATGAACTCTAATACATATAAAATGTAATAATTATTCTGAAACTATAGGCCCACTATTTGACAGCTAAGCCACGTTGCCAGATCTAAGGCTCCGGCCTAGTGTAGAGTCGGCCTTCACGTGTGGTAAACTGTGTCCTGTGAACCCGCAACACGATGTCAGCGCCGTCTGGATATTTTGTTGAAAATAAAAGTGACATTGCTGATATTTGTCAATGTCAAATCACTGTCAATAATGACAAGATTTTAACCTCATTTGTTATTTTATTTTGGGGTCGCGGCGTGGGGCTAAGGTTGGAGCTCGAGATTGCAGATTTATTCTTTTTCCTGATATTTCTCATTTGAAGGTAAGTTATCTTATTTTCGTGTCTTTCTGAGGCCTGAAACACTCATAGAATGTTTTTAAGTGTACATATAACTATTTCTGATACAATAATCAAAACAAATTATCCCGCCATATTCAACCATGTGGTATTTTAGTTTTCAGATATTCCGAAGACTTGGAACGTGGAGCATGGTAAAAGGGTGAGTTTGTTGATCAAGAGACATAAATAGACCCTTTTTTATTATCATACTCTGTTGATACCTTTCAATTTACAGTATTTACCATGGCTAGCTTTTCTGTTACTTCGATTTCTCAGTACAGATACAGCACACGGAAATGCCAATTTCCCTTGTGCGAAAACAAGTACTACTGGGGCGGGAGCCATTCTGATCCTCAATATAAAAAATTCCATTACTTCCCAAAAAAACCCTTAAGTGAGGCGGCTACGGCTTCGTGCTTGTGAAATTAGTTCAGATTCAAATAGTAAATATTTATTTGTTTGTGAAGACCATTTCCTTCAGTCAGATTATATGAGTCCAGAAGACCCCAATTCATGATTGAACTGCAGAGCAGTTCCAAAAGTCATTGTTTCTACTCCACAAGATATAACAAATGATTTGAATCTTGCACCCTCCTTGAAGGAATGCTCTGCTGGTTCTTCAGCAAGTATATGTGATTCACCTTCAACATCTTCAGCAAGTAGTCAGGTTTTTGAGTCCACAGAAGTATTAGACCAGTTACCAGGTATTACTGCTGCTGTTTTACATGATCACTCATACTTCTCCCAATCGGGTTCTGCTGTGCAAACACATTCTAATGATAGATTTTCATTATTATCAGAACAATCCAGCTCTTGCCTAGATAGATTAGGGATATAGTTTCTTGGATAAGTTTGGTCACTTGCCTTATGTTGAAACTAACTTTAAGACCAGCTTAAACAGGCATATAAAATTGTCTCAGTCTTGCAAGGACCATGATATTCTTCAGGATATCATTGGTAAGTGTATAAGACTGACAATTTTTAAATATGCCTGTGACAAGAATTCACTGAAAAGACCTTCTGATGGTCACTAGAGGAAAATAAAAAAGTTCAAGGCATTATAATTTGTTTTTAATGGAATACTGACTGCCCTTTATTTTCTTTTCTTTCCATATGGACCTCCATGGATGGATCATCAGTAACCTGGCTGTGACTTAAGCACCTGATATGACAAATTTTTTTCCCGATTGTGATAGAATTGTGTTTTAGTTTATATTTATGGAAATGTAGGATTTATTATATTACGAGTGACCGAATGCATGCAAGACTCCATAAACCAAATGTCTGAGTACCATGATCGCCAGGCAAATGAGGGTAACATCGACGTAGAAGAGATGTAAAGCTGGAGAACTGAAGACCGCTGCTGAAGACCTGCTAGATCTGTCACGAAGTGTAAAAAATTTAATGTTTCATTATTATCAGCCAATACCTTTATACAAGTTATTACTTTCAAAGGTGGCCTTTATTTGTACTTGTACTTGTATGAATAAATAATAATAATAATTTAAAGACATTAAAGTTATTTTTATTTGTTATACTTGTTATTCAATATTTTGTAATATGATATCATTTTTTGTTTTTTTCAGAAATCTGTACCCTATACATACAGATTTCTCATATATATGCACATATCATGTTTCAGTTATCGTTTTTTGAATAATTTTATGTTTGAGGTAGTATCACAAGTTTTTCCTAGTTTCCTTGTGAAGATATATTGGAATAATATTTCGAAAACTTCCTTGGTCTATTCACTGTTTGTTTTTTGATTTGTATTCCAATATATAGCAAATGCACCATCTTTATTATCTAGTTTTAACAATAAAAGGTATTAAACATCTCCACTTGTTTGATTTCCCATTGTTAAACATTTTCAGCTCGATAGTCACGTTTATTGTACAGTTGAAATTGGTTCTCCCAATCGCAAAAACAATTTGGATTTTTGCTATTGGGAGAAACATTTCGACTACAATAAACTTGATTCTATTTTAAATCTTTATTTATAACCAAACAAATGTCAAAACATCAGCTGATTCCTGGCAGTATTTTGACGCTTGACAGAAAGAAATGACATTCGCATTCTGACAGGGTATGTCTTTGATCATCGCGTATTCTTTGAGATAAAATCCGAAATAGCTACGAAGTACGTTTCCAACAAAATGAAATGGCCGCTGACATGTGACACTTGTGTGTGACACTGTCATTCGTGTTGCTCTCGGAATTGCAAGGAATTTGCCTTCTTTCAGTGTATATGTTTTGTGTCGGCCATGTCTGAGTATGAGTGTAATTAGTCGATGAAGTTAAGATAAGTAATGTATTTGATTATTACTACATCCTATATTGTTCATATATTTTGATATTTGTCAGATCATGAGGGACTTTTCGTAGAGTAAATAGTTCTGTATTAAGAGCCTAGATCACCCCTCGAAAACGGAACTACATTTTACAGCCAAACGATGACAAAAATCAGAAAATTCACAGGTATACTTGTCTCTTAGAATGTAACTGGGAAGAGTGGACAAGAATTAGTTTTTCAAAATTTTCCAAAAAAGTTTTTCAAAATCTTCATTACTCAATTTAACTAAATTCTAAATCTTGTCTCCCCTTCCTAATCATTTTCTAAGTAACTTTTATTCTTTACGTTTTTTTAATATCTATGTCAGTTTGGGCGTAAAATGTAATCTCCAAAAAAATCGTTAATTCCGCTTGATTCCTTACGACCTGCAGTGCGCGTGATGAAAAAGCAACGGTCGCTTCGGTACCACACAATGTGCGTGTGCTGTGGGCAGCGCGGTAGTTGAAGCTCAAATGCCCGAATGAGCCGGTTTCGCAGTCGCAGTTGATCAGCTGATGATCCGCCCTCTTAATTTTCAATCTGTGATTCAACTACTGTTCTGTAATGCTTCCTTCCTTTCCTTTCAATCTGTGACTAAAGCTACTGTTTTGTGATGCTTTTGGGTATTGTCACTTGAAATTAAATAAAGTAGTGGGTTGTGGTAATCGTTGCCATAGTTTTGTGGATAGTTTTATTAGTTACGAGAGGGGATTGTTTTTGAAAAACGTAACAAGCTGGAGACTAAAATTTCAACAAAAGGGTTTTTGAGTCTTATCTTTTGAGTTTGTATTATTAACTAATGTGATCTGGCTACAAAATTTAGTGTTTCACAATGTATACTATACATTCTGCTTTTAAGACGACTTTATTATATTGCGTTGGGTCTCTGATTTACGTCTACTCTAGGTTAGGTCCTGATATATTGCAGGCTGATGGTGAACAGGGATAACTCTGTTTTATTTAGGTGTATCTATTTCAACCCTTACTGATCCTCTTTATGTATATACAATATCTATTTTATGGTTGTGGAAACCAAGGTGACCGTCCCCGGGGCGGCTTATCACTTACCGTAGGTGGAAGTGGGTTACGATCACGCGTTCACACGAACCATACGTTTCCTCTAATCAGCTCTTTTATATGTTGTTTACTGTTTATATTTATTTATTGATCTATTTATGCGCTTAGATACCATGCTTGCTATGCTATTATGCTTGCTATGCTGCTATACTTGCGATGATGCGATGATACGTTTACATTTTATATATCCTATCCCATTTATCCCCTTTATTTACTCCTTTATATGTTCGATTATATTTATTTATTCATATATGCTGATATTTTACATTTTTCCACATCCTACCCATATTTCCCTATTTGACGTTGAACAGAGACCTAGTCCACCATGTACTAATAGTACATTATTATTATTTATTATTTAGACTGTGAATGTTTATAACCATTTCTTTATTAGACCAATATCAATAACAAGAGCCAGTTTACCACTATTATTAAGACAGTTTTGAATCGTATACTTTAACATATCAATATAAATACTTCATCAGTAAAATATATGAAATACAAAGTACTCATGGTTTGATAAATACAAGAATCAAGTAATAAAATCCATAACAAAACAAATGTTAAGGAACAAGTAATAAAAAAACATATCATAACATTTCTGTGTTTTGATTTCATTCTCTCTGAGTTAGTACACATGCATGCTAAAAGAATCTAGGTTACCACGGACACACATACAACATTGGGTTCTAAATTCCTCCACTAGACGTCGTGATCACTTTGGCTATTTCTAAATTTGGTATCGGTTTTGACAGTGATCAGTTGCTCACTACATCGTCTTTAACAGCCTGTCACTACACTAGTGTCATGCATACATAACCTCCCCTGGCCCTCGATTCTTGAGTTCGATAGAGTAGAACGCTCCCTGGGGAGCGTTCCCTCATTTGTTTCTACTCCCTCGTTTCAAAGCGAGACGTTGGTATTCTTGAGCAGAAAGGAGGGAGTAAAATGATATCTCCTCCTTATGCGGGGTTGCCAAATGTAACAGCCAATTAGAAACGATAATTATTTGACACTTGAAACACCGAATATACCCTAGCTTGGAATAACGTGTGTTTTGTGTATGCGAGCTTCTTTCGTTATGGTTGAAGTGTTATGTTTCTGTTAATAGTATTTTCTTGGCCAAAATATTTTAATGAATTTTTTATCAGAAAACTCGTATGGGTCTTCTTTATGTCGTACATCCACACCAACATTCAGTCGTTCTTCAGCATCGACAATGTCTTTATTTATTTGGTCCCCAATTTTTGCATTGGCCATGTCCAGGTTTAAAAATGAGAAAATACAAATACCTTCAACGTTCAACTATTTGTGACTTTGCGAGGCTAATCCATTACAAAAAAACACTTGGAATTGGAAATAACAAACCAACAGACCATGTCATTTTACTAAAAACAATTGGAAGGGAGCCAATCATATGCCTTCCTCACTTCGTTCTATTGCAAATCGTGAGAGATGTATTACTGACTCCGTGGGGACCACTGTCCACCTGTCATTCATTTCAAGAAAACAGTTTTACTTAACACCCCAGCGGACACGCCCACTTTCTCTTAGTTGTTCTACTTCCCGTATTTCAAGAATAAGGGTCCTGGTGTCACGGTACCTCATTTAACCAAGATAGATCATGAAGGGCCATTTGCACCGCTCACTCTTAAATCTGCAGTTTAGCTAGGGTGTACCTTAGAGTTAATCTGAACCACGTGGGGGCAACTAGCTTTACAGAATGGGAAACAGGGCGGGGCCAATGTGGAGGACATATTGCAACCCAAAATAATGGCGGCCCAGACCACAGAAACACTGGATCAGCCCGCATTTCAGTGATCCGTGGTTGACAACGGCGCGAAATTCAATGGCCTTCTCTAGCTGTTCTTCATGATGTCTTCAGTTTTTAAAAGCGACACACTAACTTTAAGCAATTAAAAAGTGAGTGTAATAATGCATAATGCCAAAAATTTTGCAGCCACACCAAACGCGTCAACCAGTTGCCCTCATAGATCAAATACGAACATATTTTGTGGCAAATACCGTATAGCCAGAAGAAGAAGAACATTCGAATTTCCCTCCAAGCGCCGCCGACATTAACCTCGTTTTTCTTTGAGTGTTGTTTTGGTTTGCTCCACACCACAAAACAGGTACGGTTAAGAAGGCACAATTCCGTGTTATTTAACTGGAAACACGAATGACTTATGTCAATGTCAGCGGCCATTATTTTGGGTTGCAACATGGCCGCCGCAGGGTTGCCAGATGTATCAAGAATTCGAGGCGATGTTGCCACATCGTTGCGCAAATCTGTAGATGCTCTACCTTTTTATGTCAAAATTATCATAATTTTTGATGTTAGCCAATCATTGACTGATTGATTGATGTTTGATTTCAATCAATCAATCAGTGATTGGCTAAAAAATTTAAAAATTGGAGTAAAACAATGAAAATACTTATTCATTCATTCATTTATTTGCAAGAAAATATTAAATATGATTAATATGATTATTGTATGTGTAATTTATAAGTAATATAATACAAATTGTCTTAAAATACATCCAAGTATAACAATAATAATAATAATCTTCTTTATTGAAGCTCCATCAAGCATATGGTTTATGTTTTCATTCCTCACCTCGTCTCAGTTTGACCTACAGTGAATAAAGTAACCACATGAAACAGGGTAAAAAATATTAGCAAGAAATGCAATATGCCACTAAGCTAGAGTATTCAAGGTCCATGCTTTTTAATCTTGCATGTGATTACCCTAGTATATAAAAATTTCCACACCACCTTGGAGGTATTGTTCTGGCACATTACGCTTTATTTTAAGTGGTGGTATGCCAAGTAAAAAAAATTCATATGAAACTAACAATCAATAAATGAACGAAAATCTCAGCTATCTCTTCCACTTTATAGAATTTAACATCTGTATTTATGAATAGCAACCAAGATAAGTCAAAATAAATACTTTTTATTGATCATGAAAACCATAGTATATACCTAATAGTTGTCACAGATACAAGATTAGAATTAAATGGAATGTAATCAATATCCACAATTTCGCAGCCTAGCAAACATGCAGCGTAACCTATTGAACCATATGGAGCCTTAGCATTTAACTTTGTCAAAACTATAGGATTAAAACAGAAACACATGATATAATTTTGTTTTATTTATGATTTCAAATTGTACAATCAATAAATAAATAAATAAATAAAAACCTCACCTATATCTGCCACTTTATAAAAAGGAACCTCTGCATTTTGAATAACAACCAAAATAAATCAAAATAAATACTTTTTATTGATCATAAAAACAATAGTAATAGTTGTCACAGATAGAAGATTAGAATTAATTGAAATGTAATCAATATCCATAATTTCATATCCTAGTCAAATCACAGAAATGCTTATGAGGAAAACTTTGAAATGCAAATTTTGAGAGTATAAATATGGAATTCAGCAAATAGGTTCAAGACATAATAAAGGTGAACTAGTTACAACAATTTAAACTTTTAATTTTACCTGGCCCTTTGTACACTTAAGTCTTTAGGCTGATCAACTGTATAACTTCACTGGCTCTTTCTTGAAGTAAATAGGATGTACTTACTTAGCTTTGCTGTAGAATACTTCAAGCGCCCTAGCCTCTGCAAGTATTATTTTCTATTTTCATCTGTGTTGAGCATCTTATTGCCAATCTGTCAAATCCATAACTGAGAAGGCACTGCTCAACATTGGTTTCTTCATCTTTGTTGGTCACTTGTATGTATAAGCTCGTCCACTGAATAGCTCATCTCTCATTGCAATAAAATTCATTAAAATTATTAGCATGAAGGTAGACACTGCAGACAACGTAGCATCCTACAACCTATACCTCAGATGTGGTTGTGTATGATCTAAACTAAAATAGAAGAATAGAAAATTAAAGTAGTGAGAGTGTATGAATGACTAATAAATAGTATAGCACAGAAATTCAGTAATAAATATACTTACGCTTTGTACTCGCTCATTTAACTAAAGTTGCACTTCATCAGGAGCTTATAGTGTTTGAGCCCCATTTATTTCTTGCTTCTTGGCTGTACTTCATACCTGCTTTGTGGTTGTAAAGTTTGAAGCCTTCAAACAGTTCAAACCCCCTAACAAATTCATTCACATATGAAATGGTTTCGAGTATAAAAAATAATGTTTAAACAAATTTTCCATCAACAGTTTTCCATTAACAGTATCACAAATAAAGCAATGTGTGGAGCAAACTAAAACAACACTCAAAGAAAAACGAGGTTAATGTCGGCGGCGCTTGGAGGGAAATTCGAATGTTCTTCTTCTTCTGGCTATACGGTATTTGCCACAAAATATGTTCGTATTTGATCTATGAGGGCAACTGGTTGACGCGTTTGGTGTGGCTGCAAAATTTTTGTCATTATGCATTATTAATTATTACACTTACTTTTTAATTGCTTAAAGTTAATGTGTCCTTTTAAAAACTGACGACATCATGAAGAACAGCTAGAGAAGACCATTGAATTTCGCGCCGTTGTCAACCACGGATCACTGAAATGCGGGCTGATCCAGTGTTTCTGTGGTCTGGGCCGCCATTATTTTGGGTTGCAATATGTCCTCCACATTGGCCCCGCCCCGTTTCCCATTCTGTAATGCTAGTTGCCCCCACGTGCTCCACACAATACACATTGCTTTATTTGTGAAACTGTTAATGGCAAACTGTTGATGGAAAATTTGTTTAAACATTATTTTTTATACTCGAAACCATTTCATATGTGAATGAATTTGTTATGGAGTTTGAAGGCTTCAAACTTTACAACCACAAAGCCGGTATGAAGTACAGCCAAGAAGCAAGAAATAAACGGGTCTCAAACACTATAAGCTCCTGATGAAGTGCAACTTTAGTCAAATAAGCGAGTACAAAGCGTAAGTATATTAATTACTGAATTTCTGTGCAATACTATTAGTCATTCATACACTCTCACTACTTTAATTTTCTATTCTTCTATTTTAGATCATACACAACCACATCTGAGGTATAGGTTGTAGGATGCTGCGTTGTCTGCAGTGTCTACCTTCATGTTAATAATTTTGATGAATATTATTGCAATGAGAGACAAGCTATTCAGTGGACGAGCTTATACATACAAGTGACCAACAAAGATGGAGAAACCAATGTTAAGCAGTGCCTTCTCAGTTATGGATTTGACAGATTGGCAATAAGATGCTCAACACAGATGAAAATAGAAAATAATACTTGCAGAGTCTAGGTAGCTTGAAGTATTCTACAGCAAAGCTAAGTAAGTACATCCTATTTACATCAAGAAAAAGCCAGTGATGTTATACAGTTGATCAGCCTAAATAGTTAACTGTACAAAAGGCCAGGTACAATTAAAAGTTTAAATTTTTATAACTAATTCACCTTTATTATGTCTCGAACATATTTGGCTGTATTTCATATTTATACTCTCGAAATTTGCATTTCAAAGTTTTCCTCATAAGCATTTCTGTGATTTCTAATCTATCTGTGACAACTATTACTATTGTTTTTATGATCAATAAAGTATTTATTTTGGTTGTTATTCATAAATGCAGATGTTCCTTTTTATAAAGTGGCAGATATGGGTGGGGTTTTCATTTATTTATTTATTGATTGTACAATTTGAAATCATAAATAACACAAAATTATATCATGTGTTCCTGTTTTAACCCTATAGTTTTGACAAAGTTAAATACTAAGGCTCCATATGGTTCAATAGGTTACGCTGCAGGTTTGCTAGGCTGTGAAATTGTGGATATTCATTACATTTCAATTAATTCTAATCTTCTATCAAATCTGTGACAACTATTAGGTATATACCTACTATAGTTCTGATGATCAACAAAAAGTATTTATTTTGACTTATCTTGGTTGGTATTCATAAATACATAATATGTTAATTTTTATAAAGTGGAAGAGATAGCTGAGATTTTCGTTTATTTATTGATTGTTAGTTTCATATTAATTTTTTTTACTTGGCATACCACCACTTAAAATAAAGGGTAATGTGCCAGAACAATACCTCCGAGGTGGTGTGGAAATTTTTATATACTAGGGTAATCAGGTGCAAGATTAAAAAACATGGACCTTGAATACTCTAGTTTAGTAGCATATTGCATTTCTTGCTAATATTTTTTACCCTGTTTCATGTGGTTACTTTATTCACTGTAGGTCAAACTGAGACGAGGTGAGGAATGAAAACAAACCATGCTTGATGGAACTTCAATAAAGAAGGTTATTATTATTGTTGTTATACTTGAATGTATTTTAAGACAATTTGTATTATGTTATTTATAAATTACATATACAATAATCATATTAATCATATTTAATATTTTCTTGCGAATAAATGAATGAATGAATGAATGAATAGGTATTTTCATTGTTTTGCTCCAATTTTTAAATTTTTAAGCCAATCACTGATTGATTGATTGAAATCAAACATAAATCAATTAGTCAATGATTGGCTAACATCAAAAATTATGATAATTTTGACATAAAAAGGTAGAGCATCTACAGATTTGCGCAACGATGTGGCAACATCGCCTCGAAGTCTTGATACATCTGGCAACCTTGCGGCGGCCATGTTGCAACCCAAAATAATGGCTGCTGACATTGACATAAGTTATTCGTGTTTCCAGTGAAATAACACGGAATTGTGCCTTCTTAACCGTACCTGTTTTGTGATCTGAACCTTAGATTAAAGCTGTTTGCTGGGGTTCCTTTTAAACATGGCCGACTTTACTCACTAGGCCGGAGCATGAAATATGGCAACACTGAATCAGCGGGCCGAGTTTTTATTTGTTGTTAAGTCATGTGTATTCTTCCAGAGCAGAAAATATGGTTGGAAGGTGATTATTAATGTGTTTCTAATTATTTACCTGCACAAACGAAACTATAAAGATAAAAAGATGCCTGCAAAGTGTGTAGTACCAGGAATAGAGGACATACCAAACCATGGCCGAACATAACCTTCCAGAGTAAAAAGAACACTTCAAGGTAATTTTTAATGTGTTTCTAATCATTTACCTGCACAAACGAAACTATAAAGATAAACAGATGCCTGCAAATTCTAGGGAATTTTGATTTGTGCTTCTGAAATATCACTTTTTTCACAGGAATGACTTATGTCAATGTCAGCAACCGGCGCAGGGTTGCCAGATGTATCAAGAAATCGAGGCGATGTTGCCACATCGTTGCGCAAATCTGTAGATGCTCTACCTTTTTATGTCAAAATTATAATTTATTGATAATTTTTGATGATAACCAATCATTTGTCTGATTGATTGATTTTTGATTTAAATCAATCAATTAGTGATTGGCTCAAAAATTTAAAAATGGGAGCAAGAAAATGAAAATACCTATATTAAATATGATTATTGTATGTGTAATTTATAAATAATATAATACAAATTGTTACAAAATACATTCAAGTATAACAATAATAATAATCTTCTTTATTGAAGTTTCATCAAGCATATGGTTTACGGTTTCATTCCTCACCTCGTCTCAGTTTGACCTATAGTGAATAGTAACCACATGAAACAGAGTAAAAAATATTAGCAAGACATGCAATATGCTACTAAACTAGAGTATTCAAGATCCATGCTTTTTAATCTTGCACCTGATTACCCTAGTACAGGTATTGTTCTGGCACATTACCCTTTATTTGAAGTGGTGGCATGTCAAGTAAACAAAATTAATATGAAACTAACAATCAATAATTAAATAAATGAAATTCTCAGCTATATCTTCCACTTTATAAAAATGAACATCTGTAATTATGAATACCCATCAAAATAAGTCAAAATATATACTTTTTATTGATCATAAAAACAATAGCATATAATAGTTGTCACAGATAGAAGATTAGAATTAATTGAAATATAATCAATATCCACAATTTCACAGCCTAGTAAACCTGCAGCGTAACCTATTGAACCATATGGAGCCTTAGCATTTAACTTTGTCAAAACTGTAGGATTAAAACAAGAACACATGATATAATTTTGTGTTATTGATTTCAAATTGTACTAACAATAAATAAATAAATGAAAACCCCACCCATATCTTCCACTTTATATAAAAAAGAACATCTGTATTTATGAGTACCAACCAAAATAAATACTTTTTACTGATCATAAAAACAATAATAATAATTGTCACAGATAGTAGATTAGAATTAATTGAAATGTAATCAATATCCACAATTTCACATCCTAGTCAAATCACAGAAATGCTTATGAGGAAAACTTTGAATCGCAAATTTTGAGAGTATAAATATGAAATAGAGCAAATAGGTTCGAGACATAATAAAAATGAATCAGTTATAAAAATTTAAACTTTTAATTGTACCTGGCACTTTGTACAGTTAGGCCCAGTTTCACAATCATTGGTAACCTGTGGTAGTCGCTTAACCGACAGATGAAAGTTAACCAGTAGTTATCGGAGAGCTCTGTTTCACAAAGAAAACCAATGGCTGAACTTATTTATTTTTAAGTTGGCACCGCGGAACGATCTCAGAGCACAGCCATAATGGTGTTCGGTGAATAAAATCTAACCCTTTGACAAAGAAACCTAACCTTTCTTTTCATATTTTTGATTTATGTCATTACAGAGTATAATCAAAATCCATAGACGTCAGTATCAAAATCCATGTTTTTATAACCTCCAAAAAGCTATCGTCGATTGACCACAATAAACGTCAAGATAACCCATACCGCTCCTTGGGTTAACATAACTACTGGTTGACCAGAGCTTTTGACGTATACCGTCGATTATGAAATGGATTATTTTCGGTAACCACTAGTTTTATTTTGACCACTAGTTAACTAACGATTGTGAAACTGGGCCTTAGTCTTTAGGCTGATAACAGCAACTGTTAGATAAATTGTTTAAACAATTGAAGGTTATAAACTTCATCTTACCGTCAAATCCTTACCTAGAGGATAGGCGATTTCTTTTTACCTGATTTATCTGATAAATCTCACTTGTGACGTCATGACTCATTTCGATGTACGTTCCTTTTGTCTTCTGAATCTGAGTCTAAAGTGAGATATTTTACCCCCACTTAAGCCCATCTGCACAAGATCGAAAGGTAGATCAGTTGTCTCAGATCATCTAGATGTCAAATAAATCAATAAATGAGGCTAGAATTTTTTGTAAGTTCGAATTTTAGCGGGTTTTGTGCCATTTGCACCGCTCACTCTTAAATCTGCAGTTTAGCTATGGTGTACCTTAGAATTAATCTGAACCTTAGATTAAAGCGGTTTGCTGGGGTTCCTTTTAACATAGCCTTAGCTAAGCGAGCTTACAATTTGGCATCGCCGGAATTCTAGGGAATTTTAATTTGTACTCCTGAAATTTTGACTTTTATGATTTGTCCGTTGGACCTATGCCGCAGGTCCAGCTATGTTTTGTGATCCCGTCCACCCTACAGTCTCGCAGTCTTATATGTTTTGTGTTCGCAATAAAGTCGTTAATTGCAGGGCTCCGCTGAATAACTGTATTAACTGTCTTCTCAAAAATTATTGCATTAAGTATTTGAACAAAAAATGGGGGACAAAGATAAGAAAAGGAGATCAAATTACCCAGAAAAAGAGAAATCAACTCCAAAATGTGCATGGCAGTGAGCTTCGTCGCTTTGAATCTTTGAAAATAATTAATTCATCCACATATTGAAATGATTCAGTCGTTCTTTAATTTGCCTATGTATCCCTGAAATAATTAATTTCACTTCCACCCACTCGTTATCATCATATATTATTAAATGGTTTCTGAATAAATCCATTTTTGAACTTTGCCTTGCGTATATCGAAAAGAAATAAGCTGTAAGCTGTCAGCTTTTAAGGTTATATCACTACATGCAAACGAATTTGACAGTTTAAGCGCTACTTAAAGTTAAGGTTCACCTAAGTGTAACCGGTGCAAGCGGGCCTTTGTGGTGTATGGATAGTCGATAGTGTATGGTGAGCTACGAAAAACGTAAAAAAATAGGTTATGGAAAGGATCGACAGATTATAGAACCATAGCATATTACAAAATTTCGAGGATTGACATTTAACTGCACAAACACGTTCCTTTAACTCATCTGAGCATCTGGGGTTTCCAACTGAGCTGAACCATCTGATTTTTAAGTGATCTGAGTTAGTGCAGATGTAAAAGGAAAGCACCTGGACCCTTATTCTTGAAATGCGGGGAGTAGAACAACTAAGAGAAAGTGGGCGTGTCCGCTGGGGTGTTAAGTAAAACTGTATTCTTGAAATGAATGACAGGTGAACAGTGGTCCCCAGCGAGTCAGTAATACATCTCTCACAATTTGCAATAGAACGAAATGGGGAAGGCATATGATTGGCTCCCTTCCACTTGTTTTTAGTAAAATGACATGATCTGTTGGTCTGCTATTTCCAATTCCAAGTAATGTTTTGTGATGGATTGGCCTCGCAAAGTCGCAAATAGTTGAACGTTGAAGGTATTTGTATTTTCTCATTTTTAATCCTGGACATGGCAAATGCAAAAATTGGGGACCAAATAAATGAAGACATTGTCGATGCTGAAGAACGACTGAATGTTGGTGTGGATGTACTACATAAAGAAGACCCATATGAGTTATCTGATAAAAAATTCATTAGAATTTTTTGGCCAAGAAGGCAAGCAAATACTATTAACACAAACATAACACTTCAACCATAACGAAAGAAGAAGCTCAAGCTCGCATACACAAAACACACGTTATTCCAAGCTAGGGTATATTCTGTGCTTCAAGTGTCAAATAATAATCGTGTCTAATTGGCTGTTACATTTGGCAACCCCGCATAACGAGGAGATATCTTTTTGCTCCCTCCTTTCTGCTCAAGAATACCAACGTCTCGTTTTGAAACAAGGGAGTAGAAGCAAATGAGGGAACGCTCCCCAGGGAGCGTTCTACTCTATCGAACTCAAGAATCGACGGCCTGGACCCTTATTCTTGAAATGCGGGGAGTAGAACAACTAAGAGAAAGTGGGCGTGTCCGCTGGGGTGTTAAGTAAAACTGTATTCTTGAAATGAATGACAGGTGAACAGTGGTCCCCAGTGAGTCAGTAATACATCTCTCACAATTTGCAATAGAACGAAATGGGGAAGGCATATGATTGGCTCCCTTCCACTTGTTTTTAGTAAAATGACATGGTCTGTTGGTCTGTTATTTCCAATTCCAAGTGATGTTTTGTAATGGATTAGCCTCGCAAATAGCTGAACGTTGAAGGTATTTGTATTTTCTCATTTTTAAACCTGAACATGGCAAATGCAAAAATTGGGGACCAAATAAATGAAGACAATGTCGATGCTGAAGAACGACTGAATGTTGGTGTAGATGTACTACATAAAGAAGACCCATATGAGTTGTCTGATAAAAAATTCATTAGAATGTTTTGGCCACGAAGGCAAGAAAATACCATTAACACAAACATAACACTACAACCATAACGAAAGAAGAAGCTCGCATACACAAAACACACGTTATTCCAAGCTAGGGTATATTCCGTGTTTCAAGTGTCAAATAATAATCGTTTCTAATTGGCTGTTACATTTGGCAACCCCGCATAACGAGGAGATATCTTTTTGCTCCCTCCTTTCTGCTCAAGAATACCAACGTCTCGTTTTGAAACAAGGGAGTAGAAACAAATGAGGGAACGCTCCCCAGGGAGCGTTCTACTCTATCGAACTCAAGAATCGACGGCCTGGACCCTTATTCTTGAAATGCGGGGAGTAGAACAACTAAGAGAAAGTGGGCGTGTCCGCTGGGGTGTTAAGTAAAACTGTATTCTTGAAATGAATGACAGGTGAACAGTGGTCCCCAGTGAGTCAGTAATACATCTCTCACAATTTGCAATAGAACGAAATGGGGAAGGCATATGATTGGCTCCCTTCCACTTGTTTTTAGTAAAATGACATGGTCTGTTGGTCTGTTATTTCCAATTCCAAGTGATGTTTTGTAATGGATTAGCCTCGCAAATAGTTGAACGTTGAAGGTATTTGTATTTTCTCATTTTTAAACCTGGACATGGCAAATGCAAAAATTGGGGACCAAATAAATGAAGACAATGTCGATGCTGAAGAACGACTGAATGTTGGTGTAGATGTACTACATAAAGAAGACCCATATGAGTTGTCTGATAAAAAATTCATTAGAATGTTTTGGCCACGAAGGCAAGAAAATACCATTAACACAAACATAACACTTCAACCATAACGAAAGAAGAAGCTCGCATACACAAAACACACGTTATTCCAAGCTAGGGTATATTCCGTGTTTCAAGTGTCAAATAATAATCGTGTCTAATTGGCTGTTACATTTGGCAACCCCGCATAACGAGGAGATATCATTTTGCTCCCTCCTTTCTGCTCAAGAATACCAACGTCTCGTTTTGAAATGAGGGAGTAGAAACAAATGAGGGAACGCTCCCCAGGGAGCGCATTTCAGTGATCCGTGGTTGACAACGGCGCGAAATTCAATGGTCTTCTCTAGCTGTTCTTCATGATGTCTTCAGTTTTTAAAAGCGACACATTAACTTTAAGCAATTAAAAAGTGAGTGTAATAATGCATAATGACAAAAACTTTGCAGCCATACCAAACGCGTCAACCAGTTGCCCTCATAGATCAAAAACGAACATATTTTGTGGCAAATACCGTATAACTCAGAAGAAGAAGAACATTTGAATTTCCCTCCAAGCGCCGCCGACATTAACCTCGGTTTTCTTTGAGTGCTGGTTTGCTCCAAACATTGCTTTATCTGTGAAACTGATGGAAAATTTGCTCAAACATTATTTTTTATACTCGAAACGATTTCACATGTGAATTAATTTCTTAGAGAGTTTGAACTGTTTGAAGGCTTCAAACTTTACAACCACAAAGTAGGTATACCCTGTTACCCGATACTTTAAACTGTCAGCCGTGTCATCAGCGAACAGCTGTTCGGCTAGTGATAACTAAAAATACCCCTGATTGAGTCTTGACGTATCAATTTTAAGTTTTGAAGGAAACAGAGCGTTTCTTTCAGTATATCAGTATGGCTGGTCTGAATGACGATGGTTACGCATTGAATGAGGTAAGAATGAAGATAAAAGCATTTTTGGCTTAACCATACACAAGCACTCCATGTAATTACTTTATATATTCTTCTCCAATTGTACGTTGCACGTTTTAACCAATAAATATCCCACTACTGTTGCAAGCTATTCATTGAATCGCCCTTATTGCTAAATACAGGAGTATTTTGATAGTCTCTAACAATATACAAATCCATAAAATACTCTATTTATTTTTTATGGTAATGAGATGCTCAGTAAGAATATTACTAATACGGTCCTGATCGCAGGATTGCCAATCAACACCACTAGTAAAAAATTAAACTTGAGATACACTTCTTCGTCAGCTGATACCTATCAAATAGACGTCAAGCCAGTTTAAAGGTGTTTTGTGGTTTAAAGTATCAGGTTACAGATATACGAGAAAGTCGACGAGTTTTGTCTATGGTAAATTGAGTGTCCATTTAAGTGGAAGTGGCAGCAGGAAACAGGTTGCGTTCATTTTTATTTTGTACTGTTTGACTACGATGAACCAGACATCAGATGTAAGTGGTATTAGTATCAATGAATATAGACATTTCTTTAAATCAGTAAATCATAATTTGCTGGTGATTTGAGTTAGATTTTACCACTGTCATTAAGAATATTTTGTTGGTCTTAAATAGAAAATATTTTGGCACACTATTTTCAAATCGGTTTTGTGTTGTTTTGATGTTAAAACCTTTTCTATGTCCAGCCAAAGAAAGTTTACAATTTTGTGAGAGAGGGTAAGTTGCCAATTTTACCACCATCCTAAATATTCCTAGAAACTTTGCAGTTCTTTAAAAATTGCACCTGACAGAAAATATGCCTTACATTAAAACTGCTGCAGAGGAGTTATTTATTATTCTCGGAGAAGTACATTGTTTTACAAATTGATGAAATATCAGACTGTATAAATGTTCTTGTCATTACAAAAATTATAGGTAGAACAAGAAGGACAAAATTATTTGATAGATATATTAAAGACATACAGTGTATAGGGTAAACTACCCAGTTATTGGCACTTTAAGAGGTTCCTTACATTTGGATGTCCTTTTAAAAGGCTTTATGTATCAAACCTGTTATTGAAGCTATGAAGTTATGTAGCTCTAACATTCTAGTTCCACAAAGCATAATCAGAATTATGAAGCATTGAGCTATTTCCATGGAAATTGGTTTAAAATGAAAGTGAATGTTCCAGTTATTGGCACCCTTGGCCAGTTGTTGTCACTCACTATTGCCTAGTTATTGGCACCCGTGGGCGAGTACATTATTGATATATACGTACCTACCTAAATGCTTTTAAGTAGGTGCCCATATGGGTAACATTTTTTGTATATAATTTTTGCAGAAATATCTAGTCTCGTATCTAGTTTACAATACAATACAATACAATACAATACAATACAATATGCTTTATTTGCCCAACAGTATAAACCATTAACAGGACAATGCATTGAACAGATAATAAAATAAAATAAACATCAGGTATTTCGTAAACAATCGGAAAACGGAATGAAAATCTACTCCAAGAACTAACAACTAAATCTCAATATACTACAACAAGACGGAGATAAACGCCAAAAGAAAACATAGGCAAAAAATATAATATATGTATATCCCTAAAAAGCATATGTGAATAACATTATCGTATGGCATAAGACACGTATATATGGATTAGTCCGTACAATACAATGCAACTGCTTTGTCTAAAATAAATGTTAAGGGATCATTGTTAATGTCACAAAAGTCACATATTGCGTTGAAATTTTTCATCATATAATATACAGGGGAGTTGAGGCCTACGTTAGTATTTATACGAGGCAGTCTAAAGAGATCGCAAATTAGCTGTAGGGACATTGAAATTAAACTCACTCACTAGCCAAGTACAATCAAACTTGTTATGTAGTAGCTTATACAGATAAGATAACGAAAACAGGATACGTCTTAGCTCTAAGTTAGTTGTATTGAACCTGTTACAAAGAAGGTCTTCGCAAATGCCTTGCTCAGGATAAACACCATCCGATTTCAAACATAAGTATTTCAGAAATCTTCTCTGCACCTTTTCAATTAAATGTTTATGACAGACGTAAAATGGCTTCCAAACCAGCGACGCGTATTCTAACCTTGAACGTACGTAGGAATACTAGAGAGTTTTTAAAGCATCTATATTTTTGAATAATTTGCAGTTCCTCACTATAAACCCACAAAACCTGCTTGCTTCTGAAATTTTCCATTCTATGTGTTGACTGAAGCTTAATTTATTGTCAAACCATACCCCAAGGTCTTTAATATTGTCTGTTCTACAGAGGGAAGTATCACCGATTTTATATGTGTACTCAATCAAACACTTTTTCCTCGAGAAAGATATAACTTTACATTTATTAGCGTTTAAACAGAGTTTGTTAGTAGTACACCATGCATTTATATGGCTTAAGTTAGCTTGTAGAGAGGAGCAGTCATCCATACTGTGTACAGGAGAAAAGACTTTTAAATCATCGGCGTACAACAGGTTATCACAATTTAGAGACTGAGATAAGTCATCGATAAAAAGTAGAAACAAGAGTGGACCCAGATTGGAACCCTGAGGAACTCCCGATGAAGCTACATACCTCTCAGACTTAAATCCATTATAAAAGACGTACTGGAATCTATTATTTAAATATGACTTAAAAAATCTTATGCTGTTGTCAGTGAAGCCAAAGCTGGATAGTTTACTTAAAAGGATAGTATGATCTATCTTGTCGAAAGCCTTCGAGAAATCGGTGTAGATCACATCCACCTGACTGTGTTGATCCAAATACTTGGAAACATACTGCGTGAAAATTGTTAGGTTTGAAACAGTTGACCTACGTTTTAAAAAACCGTGCTGCGTTATAGAGAGCTGAGTATCAACAAGTGAGTAGATGTGATCATACACTAAAATCTCGAATACTTTCGCAAAATTTGATAGTATCGATATCGGTCTGTAGTCGGTTATTTCAGACTTATCCCCATTTTTGAAAATAGGACAGATCTTAGATTCCTTCCAACTAGATGGGAACGTATTTATGGCAAGGTTGAATATAATATATAAAGCAGGTGTAAGAACCCCAGCGCAATCCTTCACTAAAAAAGAAGGGATTCCGTCAGGTCCAGCTGTGAGCTTATCTTTCAGCTTCTTAATTGCTGTAAATATTGCTTTTTCGGAGATAATAGGAAGAGAAATATTAATGGGACTGAATGACGGCTCAGGTTGAACAACTGTATTGCTAGATTGGGAGAAAACACTTTTGAAGTAGCTACTGAAGGAGTTCAAAATTTCCTCAGGGGAGGAGATAGTCCTATCATCAAAGGTCATAATCCCCGGAATTCTGGATGTCCTTTTCTTATCACGTATATATGACCAAAACTGTTCCGGCTCTTTATGTATTAGCGACTGAACTTTATCTATGTAGCTTTTATAGGCAGCATCAATTTGAGATTTAACTGTTTTTCGAAGATTTTTGAACTCCTGCAAGAATGTTGAGTTTTTGGTAAGTATATATTTGTGATGATATTTAGCCTTTAACTTGATGTTTTGTATTAGAATAGGAGTATACCACTTGGGATAGGTTCTCTTATATACCTTGAACATAGGAACGTACAATCGAAAGATATAATATAGTTTATCATACAAAGCTGCCACACAACTATCAACATCTACAAATTGATATAGAAAGCTCCAGTCTACATAAAATAGTGCATTATACAAGGATGGAAAATCAGCACTCTTAAAGTTAAATGATCTATTATCCCCATTACCTTTGAAAGCCTGATGTCCGTTAGCGACTGTACACGTAACACTTAGAGCTGGATGATATAAATCTTCTGCCACCATAGGGGTGCTATCATGTGAAACACTGATAACATTGGTGTTTGCTACAACTACATCAAGTAATCTTGACATACTGTTCACGATGGTATTAAACTGCCTAAGTTTGAACACATTTAAAAAGTTGTTCATGGCTACTGACTTTCTATCATTGGACTCGGATTCTACGAACCCGGGAATATTGAAGTCACCTACAAATATTACATCTGAGCCAAAACACTCCAAATGGTCAAAAGATTCGAAAAAAAGTTCAAACTGGTTTGAATCAACACTAGGCGGAATATACACCACAGCAATATAGATACACTTGTGAGCGATAGTACATTTAACAATAAGAAGGTCAATATAAGGGAAATTTATATCCATCACGGCTGTCTTTATGATTTTAGAACTAAACTTACTGTTCGTCGCCAGAAGAACACCGCCACCACTTACAAGTTCGGCTGCACTAAATTTTCTTATCACATATCACATAGGCACGATTAGGCTTTTGGCATGATAGGCTTTTGGAAAATATTAAGCGATGTTGGCTGTCGTACATGCAGGAATACTGAAAGCACATTACTTTACCGTTACCTTATTTCTTAGCAAAATAGATCAGAGTGCCAACGATAGGAAGGGTGCCAACAATAGACGAGTTTACCCTAGTTGGTGGGCGTAACACTTCCATCAGAGTATACAGCTCAAATTACAGTCCTTATTTACAATAGGTATTGTTAAAATTTTGATTTCAGGCCAACAGTAATTGCACAAAGCAGTTTTAATGAAAATTGCAAAAGAATACATCAATATACATATAGATGAGTTTGTTTTAGACACATTTGTTCATGTAATCAACCCCAAACTGATGAAATTCTGCTTGAATTAATGTTGTTAATGAAGCAAATATTTTTATTAATAAATTACACTGAAACAGTTCAAGAGTTTCAAGACAAAATACAGACTGGCAAAACTAAAAAGAGGAAATCTAATGGAACATGGTCGACTCTACACTAGGCCGGAGCTTTAGATGTGGCAACGTGGCTTAGCTGTCAAATAGTGGGCCTATAGTTTCAGAATAATTATTACATTTTATATGTATTAGAGTTCATCGCGGATAATAAATTAAGAAAAATACTCTTTAGAACTACTACTACTAATACCACTTACATCTGATGTCTGGTTCATCGTAGTCAAACACTACAAAATAAAAATAAACGCAACCTGTTTCCTGCTGCCACTTCCACTTGAATGAACACTCAATTTACTTTGTTAATTGTCACTTGAGCTAGAAAAATTCACTATTAGGTCACTGTGAAGCCATTCTTGCTGGTCTTGATTCCCTTTCACCATCAAATCTTTTCGTAGGTATGCCCAGATGCATGCCCAGATGAGTTCTATTAACTGTATTTTTCTGTGATATTTGGGAGGTCCAGAAAGCATTGTAGGTACCACATTGTGCAAAAAACTTTTTAGAACTACTAGTACTAATACCACTTACATCTGATGTCTGGTTCATCGTAGTCAAACACTACAAAATAAAAATAAACGCAACCTGTCTCCTGCTGCCACTTCCACTTCCACCTAAATGAACACTCAATTTACTTTGCAAATTGTCGCTTGAGCTAGAAAAATTCACTATTAGGTCACTGTGAAGCCACTCTTGCTGGTCTTGATTCCCTTTCACTATCAAATCTTTTCGTAGGTATGCCCCAGATGCATGCCCAGATGAGTTCTATTAACTGTATTTTTCTGTGATATTTGGGAGGTCCAGAAAACATTGTAGGTACCACATTGTGCTTTAAAATAGGTCTTATCCTTTGAAATGTTTGTAAATTATTGTCTTTATTCTTATAAATATAACCAGCCCTTCCGAAGAATACCTTTCACCCACTTCTGTTTATGTCCTTTATTGGAAGCACAATTGCTAGTGCAACCTGGTACTACACATTTTGCAGGCATCTTTTTATCTTTATAGTTTCATTTGTGCAGGTAAATAAGTAGAAACACATTAAAAATCACCTTCCACTCTTCAGTTTTTACTCTGGAAGGTTATGTTTGTGGAAGCACAATTGCTAGTGCAACCTGGTACTACACACTTTGCACGCATCTTGTTATCTTTATAGTCTCGTTTGTGCAGGTAAATAAGTAGAAACACATTAAAAATCCTTCCACTCTTCAGTTTTTACTCTGGAAGGTGTGGCCTACTTGCCTGGCTTCGCCTCCCCATCACTACTACTACTACTACTACTTACTCTGGAAGGTTATGTTTGTGGAAGCACAATTGCTAGTGCAACCTGGTACTACACACTTTGCAGGCATCTTGTTATATTTATAGTTTTGTTTGTGCAGGTAAATAAGTAGAAACACATTAAAAATCACCTTCCAATCTTATTTTTCACTCTGGAAGGCTACACTAATGACTTAACAACAAATAAAAGCTCGGCCCCCGGTTCAGTGTTTCCATATTTCAATGCTCCGGCCTAGTGAGTAAAGTCGGCCATGAATGGAAATATCAAATGTCTAACAGAACGTAAAATCTCTAAATCTAAATACATGTACATTTTTGTACTGTTACTACTGGCATTTTTCACCATTCTTATTTTTTCAAAAAGTATTTTTCTTAATTTATCAACCGAAATGAACTCTTAATACATATAAAATGTAGTAATTATTTTTCTGAAACTATAAAATAATTTACGGTAACCGGACCACTATTTCACAGCTAAGCTACGTTGCCACATCTAAGGCTGCGGCCTAGTGTAGGCCCGTATTTATAGTCCCGACCTTGAGGCTCCCTTTATAATGTCGGCTACACACGTTCCGGCAGGCCTGTCAGTTCGAACTGAATGGTCCGCCGACGTCCGGCCGCCTGAGCGTGTGTATGGTCCGGTCAACCTGTCAGTTAAGACTGTTCAGGCGGCCGGAGAAGAATCGCATATATGTTGTCCCTCCGTCCGGCCTGACGTCCGGTCGCCTGAGCGTGTGTATGGTCCGGTCGACCTGTCAGTTACGACTGTTCAGGCGACCGGAGAAGAATCACATATATGTTCGCCCATCCGTCCGACCTGACGCACTACGATTGGTCCATTCAAAAAGAAAGGGACAGACAGCTGGTGTTTCCATGGCATTTGGATCTCGATACGATCCCAAATAGCGAATCGACCTTGAACAGGAAACGTTTTGAAAACGTATCCAGTTAATAGAGAGATATTGCTGTAACCAGATGTGCCAAGCGGTAATACCGCACGCGCTATTTTGACATCTAAGCATGCGCAGATGCGTTGGAGGTGTACGTTGCGCTATTTGGGAATAGCGCCTGGCGTTATTCACGGAAAATAACTACCGTGCGGTATTGTCGCGGTATCGCCATTCGGGAAGTAATCGTCAACACTCGCGACGATTCGCAGTTTGATTGTCATTGAGCCAAGCCAAAATAAAGCGTTTTATGCCTTTATGGTGGTTTTATATTTGTGGCTGTAAAACCATACCTATTTTGTGCTGAAAAATGTCTGCTTAATTTGTTGATTACACCGGTTATGGACTGTTGTATCTGCTTCTTCACAAATTCGAGTGAATTAAAATATGAATACACATCTCTATCGTTGGCTCCAGTCAAAACTAATGTTCCTAGATCTTAATCTTTTTTACGATAGAAATAGCAAAATCAACTACGATAGTGCAAACCATAATGCAAACAACAAACCAAAGCAGTGTGAACTGAAAAAAAGTAATTTTTGTGAGTTGTCACTTGTTTCTTGACAAACTTCAAAGCAAAATACGGCAGCGCAACGTATGTATGGCAATAACTATCAATTTTGCAATGACGATAACGCCGCGCTATCTACAATACCGCTGCGCAAATACCGCAACGTATGCTGTATCTGTGGTTGGCAATATCTCTCTGATGTTTCCACTATATAGTGAGTAATTCTTCGATATCTCGCAATGTATACCTAATAGAAGAAAATATCAAATACAAAAGTTATTTGGTTAAGACGAACATAAAAAAACAAAAATATTTTGAAATATACAGGGTGTTGCGGGAAAGTAGGATAGTGATCAAATTGATTTTTTTATATGGAACCATAACTTTTATTTAATTTTTTAGTTCCATCAGATCATCGATCTCTATTTAACCCTAAAATATTTGTGGGATTGGCTGCGATGTTGCCAAGTTATAATTTATTTTCTAATAATTTCCGGATTTGCAAGGTCGCAAGTAATACGTCCAAATTGGTATATTTCTTGAACTTTTCTCAATAATATTATACAGCGCGTTACTTGAATATTAAGTGGATATTATTTTGGATGTTATCAGCAATGCGCATCTACAGGGTTTTGGCAGAATCTTAAATTAAGGCAATTTGAAGGTCATTTTACTCTGTTTTTTTAAATGTATGTTTTATTCTAAATCGAAATATCTACTAATACCCTAGCTCGCTTTGTAATATTTTTCTTCGCGTTTGCGACGTTGCCAGGTTATAAATTATTTTACCAAATTTTCAAACAAATATCTATGATTTTTATTAATAGAACACACTGTATATTTTATTTGACATAGAAATACTCCCTAGTAATGGTTTACGACGTGAAAAAGTTTTAACTGTTGTTCCTAAAGTAATAAAACCGTTTTCCTTACACATACTGCCTATTTCGAAAACCAGGTCAGTAAAAGGTACACGAACGCTTAAATATCTCCAAAACTTGTTCAGCTGGAACGAGAAAATCTATATCTGCAGGTTTTCTAACATGCAGAATTCAAAAATTATAACAGCAGCGTTGCCAGATTTACCACTTTTACGTTACACGTCATAATTTTGTTAGTTTCGATAAAATCCTCTACTTATTTTTATCGCAATGAGTTGCGCATGTCAAATTTGGTAGGATTTCATCCCTTCAAAATTTTGTTTCTATTGATACGGCAACACCACTTTTTCAGTAAAAAGTACCGGAACGCTTGAATATCCAAAACTGCCACCGCTGAAGCGAAAATTATCAATCACCAGCCCATACGAGGAATACCGTTCACCCACTTCTGTTAATGTCCTTTATTGGAAGCACAGTTGCTAGTGCAACCTGGTACTACACATTTTGCAGGCATCTTTTTATCTTTATAGTTTCGTTTGTGCAGGTAAATAAGTAGAAAAACATTAAAAATCACCTTCCACTCTTCAGTTTTTACTCTGGAAGGTTATGTTTGTGGAAGCACAATTGCTAGTGCAGCCTGGTACTACACACTTTGCAGGCATCTTTTTATCTTTATAGTTTCTATTGTGCAGGTAAATAAGTAGAAACACATTAAAAACCCTTCCACTCTTCAGTTTCTACTCTGTAAGGTTATGTTTGTGGAAGCACAATTGCTAGTGCAACCTGGTACTACACACTTTGCAGGCATCTTGTTATATTTATAGTTTCGTTTGTGCAGGTAAATAAGTAGAAACACATTAAAAATCACCTTCCAATCTTATTTTTCACTGGAAGGTTACACTAATGTGTTAACAACAAATAAAAGCTCGGCCCCCGATTCAGTGTTTCCATATTACAATGCTCCGGCCTAGTGAGCAAAGTCGGCCATGAATGGAAATATCAAATGTCTAACAGAAGGGAAAATCTCTAAATCTGGGGGGGTGCAGACTAGCTCGCGTCCGTAGCAGGAAGCTACACGTGCACCCTGGGTATCGCTAAATGAGCTAGAGCGAACCTGGCAACCAGACTCTTTTTTTTTAGATTTCCTGGTTAAAACATGACAAACATAAGTGCTAAAAACTTACAGACTAGAAATATCGGTAGTTTTATTCGTATTTGTCAGCTAAATGTGGAGAGCATAAGCAGAGCTAAAAGCGAATGCATCTCCAAACTAGTTTTGGACAATAAGGTTGATGTCATAGCGATCCAAGAAACTCACGCCGACAGTGAGGAATCACTCACCAGACGGGGACACATTTCTGGTTATACATTACTGGGAGCCACTTACCACCATACTTACGGCGTAGCCTCTTATATTCGCAACACTATTGACAATGCCCAACTCATTTCCAATGACACAAATAACAACATACACAGCGTAATAGTAAAAGTGGGAGAAGTCACAATTGTAAACGTATATAAGCCACCGGCAGCGGAGTGGCCTGAACAACCACTTCCAGTACAACAGCATCCGGCTATATATATTGGAGACTTTAACAGCCACCACCAACGGTGGAGATACCCCGACTGTGACGAAAATGGCACAAGGTTGGCTGACTGGGCTGATGATAATGATATCTTTCTTGTATTTGATGCCAAAGATAAAGGCACTTTCAAATCAGCAGCCTGGAACTCAGAAAGTAACCCTGATTTGTGCTTTGTGAGCTGCAACCGGAAAGGGATCCCTATACCAGCTAACAGAAAAGTCGCACAGGCCTTCCCACACAGCCAACACAGGCCAGTTTTCTTAGATGTGGGAATCCAAATACCCCTAATACGATCCATCCCTCGGCCTCGATGGAATCTTGCAAAGGCGGACTGGTGTAACTACTCACGGGAGCTGGACCGGCTGGTACAGTGGATACCGCCAACATCAAACAATTACAAACGTTTCGTTGGAGCAGTGATGAGCGCTGCAAAAAGGACCATTCCTAGGGGTTACAGGAAGGAATATATCCCTGGGTGGGATGAGCGGTGCGAACTCCTATACGGCGATTTTCAGGAAACCAACAATCCAGATATTGCCGACGAACTCATCTCTGCCCTGGACAGCTCACGAAGACGTAAGTGGGAGGAGACTACGTCGGAAATGAACTTCCAACACTCAAGTCGAAAGGCCTGGAGCCTTCTTAGAAAACTAGGCTCAAGCACGCCATCCACACGGGCACCGTCGGGAGTAACTCCAGACAAGATTGCGGCGCATATTGTAGAAACGTCAAGAGCACCTTCTGATAGCGAGCATACAAAGCGCGTGAAGAAGGGATTGACTTTACTGAGGAGGAACGCTCCTACCCAAACAACGTTTTCCCGACCCTTCTCGATCGAAGACCTTAACGATGCCATATCAGATGTTAGGCCTGGAAGGGCTCCTGGTTTCGACGGCGTCCTGCCGGAATTTCTCATTCACGCAGGTCAGCAAACAAGAGTGTGGCTATCTCTCTTCTTCACGAACCTCCTTAATACGGGAAACCTCCCACGGGAATTCAAAAGAACGAAGGTCATATCAATATTAAAGCCCGGTAAACCGAACGATCAACCCGCCAGCTACAGACCTATAGCCTTGCTCAGTTGCTCCTATAAATTGCTAGAAAGAGCCGTCTACAACCGATTGAACGCGACTATCTTAGACCGAGTCCCGATAACCCAGGCTGGTTTCAGACCGGGTCGCAGTTGTTGTGATCAAGTACTGTCCCTCACAATGCATATAGAGGCAGGCTACCAGCAAAACATGAAGACGGGAGTGGCGTTTGTTGACCTCACTGCCGCATACGATACGGTCTGGAGGGAGGGTCTCCTATATAAGTTGCTGCAGGTGATTCCCTGTCAGACCACTACAAGACTCATAAACAACATGTTATGCGACAGAAAGTTCCAAGTAATCCTAAACGAGAAAGCAAGCAGGCAGCGCAAATTGCACAACGGACTCCCACAAGGCTCAGTACTGGCCCCCTTACTTTTCAATCTATATATATCTGACATGCCAGAAACAGTCAGTTACAAGTTTTGCTATGCGGACGATATAGCCATAGCTTTTTCCGATAAGAGCTTCAAGAACGTTGAGCATACTCTTTCTATCGACTTGTTAGCTCTAAACAACTACTTCAAGAAATGGAGACTAGTACCGAGCCCCAACAAAACCGAAGTTTCCTGCTTCCACCTGAATAACAAACTAGCTAAATATGAACTGCAGGTACTTTTTGCAGGCGAACCCCTGAAGCATAACCATTTCCCAAAATATCTTGGAGTAACGTTAGATCGCACCCTCTGCTATAAGAAACATCTCGCAAACACTGCAGGAAAACTCAGAACACGCAACAACATTATCCAAAAGCTGTGTGGAACGACGTGGGGTGCCACTGCTCCAACTCTGCGAACCAGTGCACTAGCTCTTGTCTATTCGTGTGCTGAGTACTGTGCGCCTGTCTTAACAGCCATCATACCAGACTAATTGACGTCCAACTAAATCACACTATGAGACTTATTACAGGCGCAGTTAAGACAACCCCAACTCAATGGCTGCCTGTACTCTCTGGAATAGCCCCACCGCAGCTGCGAAGGACTGACGCTCTTCTAAGGGAGTATAACAAGATTACGGCCAACAACAAACTGCCCATCCACCGAGCAATACCCCCGTTGCAAATAAACAGACTTAAATCCCGACAACCACCAATAAGGGATGCAGAAGGGCTTAAAACCAACAACTTTGACTCCTTGAACCAATGGCGCTTCCAGTGGGAAGGTTTTGCGGAACACCACTCGCGATGCGCATTTATGGGGGCAGCCTTACTTCCAGGATCAGAACTACCCCGGAAAGAGTGGGTAAAACTTAAAAGAGTCCGAACAGGCCACGGCAGATGTGCCGACTCCCTTTACAAATGGGGCTATGTGCAATCTCCCTTATGTGACTGTGGCGCGCCCCGCCAAACTATAAACCATATTACGAGCGAATGTGAACTGCGTGCGTTTCAGGGATCGCGAGAAGAGTTCTTCACAGCCACACCGTTGGCGCTGAAGTGGTTGAAAGAACTTGACATCAACCTGTAAATACTAAAGACTATGTATCTTAGTTTGTAGCTGTATATATTTTATTTTAGTATAGGTTATAATAGTTTTTCTTTTAATCTATATTTACTTTTGTCATGTTTTTGAGCCATACGATAAATAAATAAAATCTCTAAATCTAAATACATGTACATTTTTGTACTGTTACTACTGGCATTTTTCACCATTCTTATTTTTCAAAAAGTATTTTTCTTAATTTATCAACCGAGATCAACCCTTAATACATCATATAAAATGTAATAATTATTATTCTGAAACTATAAAACAATTTACGGTAACCGGACCACTATTTGACAGCTAAGCCACGTTGCCCATGGCCGTCTCTACTCAAGGCCGGATCATTGAAATGTGGCAACGTTGGAGATCAGGCCGTGTTTTATTATAGAATGGCCGACATTAAACATAAACATATAGCTTATTAATAGATCTTTTACCTATTACCTGCACTTCTACATAAACGAAATTGTGAAAAAATGCCTCCAAAGTGCGTAGCAATTATGCTTCTAATCAAGAAGGATATATTACGGTGTTCACGTTTCCGCGAGACGACCATTTGAAACAGAAGTGGGTGAAAAGTATTCCTCGTGAAGACTGGTTACCATCTCAAAAATCAGTAGTGTGTATTAAACATTTCCATGACGGTGATATATCTTTCAGTGATGTGTATACGGTGTATAGTGTATAGTGAAAAGGCAGGAAGACCAACAAGAAGAATGGCTTGAGAGTGACCTGATACTAAATTTTTCAAGCTTATGTGAAAATTTCCAGGAGTGGCAGCAGGAAACAGGTTGTATTTATTTTTATTTGGTAGTGTTTGATCATGATGAACCAGATATCAGGTGTAGTATCAAAATATTAGAATCAATGAAGGTAGAGGTTCGCATTAATCATAATTTGTTGGTGAAAGATGATTTGAGTTGGATTTTACCACTGTCAATACAAATATCCTGTTGGTCACAAATAGAAAATATTTTGGCACGCTACTCAGAGGATCATAGTGAAAGCATTGATTAAGGTATTAACGGGAAGATGGGCCACCAGATGCTAAGATCTCGCGCCTAAAGTACGAAATAGAGTGCGGTAAAGTAAGAGGTAACGTAAGACGTAAGAAAATAAACCTGTGGAATCAGATGAGAGTGTTTATAGTCGTAACGTAAGAAGTAACGCAACACTCTCATCTGATACCACAGGTTTATTACCTTACGTCTTACGTTACCTCTTACCTTACCGCACTCTATTTAGTCCCTAATTTTTGTTTCTCCTGGACTGTCGCCACCTATATGAGCACAAATGTACCTCTACTGATACAACTTTGACAGTATAACAACCATCGACTTTGATACGAATAAAGTACCCTACTTCCAACCATCTATCAACGCTACTTACTATTATCTCCACCAGGTGTCGCTGGAAATTGGCACTTTGACATCTGACATATTGATTTCGATTTATCATCGTTTGTATTGAATTTTTCGCGATTTCGGGAAGCAAAATGGTTTACAGATGTTATTACTATAAGGGTGCATTTATAGTGCTGTAACGTAAGAGGTAAGGTAAGAGGTATGAAAATAAACCTGTGGAATCAGATGAGAGTGGTTATAGTCGTAACGTAAGAAGTAACGCAAGACGTAAGAAATTCATTTCTAAAATGACGGGACATGAAATGAGAAGCGATTTCGGGTGGAAATCGGCCAGGATCGCTAGACATCGTGCATAAAACGCGCGGGAATTTAGAAATATGCTCGTGAAATACTGCTTACCTCGGAAATAAGCCAAATTCATTTTTCTTACGGCATCGGGTGAATTCCGGTGAATTCGGCCATGGTCGCCAAAATGAATGCAATCGCCATAGGCTGGTGTTGGACATGTGATCAAAGATTTGAATCACCGACGGGTGATTTGAACCGACTTTTTGCAAAATACGTTTGCACACCAAGGCGTGCAGGTCTGGACAAGTCGTGCAGGACCGGCCTATACATTTTTATATGAACAAGGAAAGGAATGGTTACACCAGGCAAACTATGCACTAGAGAAGCTGCTTCACAGCTAGAACATGATTTGCAGTATTAGAAAATATTTTCCCTAAAAAAAAAAAAAACATGGAACCAACATAGTCCCACAATATTGTAGTCATGATTTTGCTGAGGTTTTTTATATTCTGTGTACATGAAGAGGATTGTGAGGAGTTCCTCCTTCCCTAGTACTCCATTGATATGAGTATATATGTAGATATAAAAGCTCATTCCGCCTAACAAAATGCAGAGCCCTTAGTACAGTTTTAGTATGATGCTATACTTTTTACTATGCAACCGTTAACTGATTATGTATAATGGAATCATATACAATTTTCTAAAGTGTGAAAATATTGCAGTCAGCCCAACTTAATAGTGAACTAATAAGTTAGTTGTTGCTGAATAGCACGTATTATCAAAAGTATAAGTATTATGTATCAGAAATCGATTTTTTGTCAATAACTCACCTGCACTGCATGCTTGTTCACACTCAATTTTGCCAGAGCAACTTATATTTGAATCAACCCAACAACTACACAGTTTGCTTTTGGGTTTAAAGTGTAGAGTGAACATATTTTGGGCATATCTCTTGCACAATAATATAGTAAAGTGTCAAAACATCATTGCAGTCAAGTAAGCATGTTCAAGATTGTAAGAATATCGTATATGAACAATGCTATAACTTCCTAGGTGTGACTTCAAAGTGACAGTTCAGGAAGGTCTGAAAACCTTACTCAGGCCATCGCAAAAGTTTTATAGACACAAACGTTTTTAGGATTCTCCCATATGTTAATGTTTTCCTACAAGTTGTAACATATTATATAACAGGCCACTTGTTTCCAATTCAGCTGTTCAAGAATAACTTGCCAGCTGCACCTTACACTTTAAAGTCTTAACATACTCTATAAAAGTTGTATGCTCTGTTACAGTTAATAATGTAATGTGTATGCTGTTATGAATATGGAATATGTGTTCATTTGAGAGCATTATGTGGTTCTAAAGCTGACAAACAGGGATATGTATTATATTGAATCTCTTCAGAGATAATCCAGGGTGTATCAATAAGTCATCAGCTACACTGTACACTTGTTCAGATTCAATATTGCCACAACAAAATACTTAAACCAACTCAACAACTACACAGTTTTGTTTTGAGTGTTAGTTATCATCTTTGTAATTTGAAAACTATCATATAGCTAAGCAATATGCTTACTTCATAGGTATGACTTCAAAGCGAGTGTTCTGAATGGGTTGAAAACCTTACTCAGGCCACGGCAAAACTTTTATGGACACAAACATTTTAGGATTCTCCCATATGTTACTTTAACTTGTTTCTGATTCAGCTTTTCAAGAATAGCTTTACAAAATTGCCAGCTGCATCTCACAGTTCAAAATTTTGACATACCTTTTGTATCTGTAAAAGCTGTGTGCTATTACAGTTAAATGAGTATTTGTTCATTTAAAAGTTGTATGGTGTTATGAAGATGGAATATTTGATCATTTGAGAGCATTAAGTGGTTCTAAATTTGACAAACAGGGATATGTATGTTATTGCATCTGTTCAAAGATAAATGAATCTCAAAGTTGGCTCTGTAGCGACAGCAACCAACTAGTTATTTTATTGTAAATGTTAAGAAATAGATAAGTAAATTTTAGGCTCTGTAGCAACAGCAACCAAGTGTTTTGGTCAACATTCACTCATTCACTAGCACATCACAGCCCTGTGAAGGAATTCCAAGCTGCCCCAGGCCAACCTATAACAATAATAATACAATAAGTTTGACTAGAATATTTTCAATAGTTTTCTATTGCCTCTGTTCTGAGTCACAATATTTTAATATTTTCATGATATGGCAAAAACAATAGTTTTAGAAATGGTAGTTTTGACCTGTTTATTATAAAACTAAAAAGTTTGTCATACAGAGAAGGATACATACTTGGTTTACAAACAAATACATTTGGACCAAATAGTCTTAAAAAAATCACATCACGATGTGTACAAAGTACTTTATAAATAGTCACAACTCGAATTGTTTATTCTATTTCTATTTGTTTTAAGTCACTGTCCTCACATTTTACACTGATGGGCAGCGATAGATATGTAGACTTTCTACTTGAGAAGAAATATATCCACAATTGCCTATTTTGTAATTTTATTGGAAAACTGTACCACTAATTTCACATATATCTTCGTCACACAACCACAACCTGCTTTAACATTCCAGGTATGTGTATGCGTCAATTTCTTCTATGGAGTACACTTTATTAAACAAAGTACATCACTACATCCTATAAACAGCTGCACTGTGCACTAAATATACAGGGCACGCCTCACAAGGGACAGTCATTCAAAATTGCTGGACTAGATATTGCAGCCCTATGACTCCGATGAGACTTCGAAATATACACTAGTCAGCACCCATTGCCACCTGTAGAAAGCGGTTTTCTTTAGAATCCAGAAATCAATTGTATTTCAGTCTATAGCGCCTTAGCTCTATCCAACACCCCTATGCACTGGTACCGTATTGATCATCAGACCTTCAACAAAGTTCCAGTAGTAAACAAGTTACAATAAACAATCAGAGATAACTTTAAACAATTAACAATATTGCCCTAGGGTCATAGATAAAAAATTTTTGGGTTGGGCCTAGGGTCATTGTCATTCGACATAACCATAAAAATAAAAAAAACAAAACAACAATCATAAAACATCTCTCCAAGAAGAAGCTTAAACATATAGCCCCATCTATTAGTCACATACCAAACTTGGCTACCCTTGTCATCTGTCTGTCACTTAAGCCGCAAGCCGCTTACGGCACTATAGCATACCCACTTTTTTCTTATTCTTTTACGTTACCTCTTACCTTACCGCACTATAAATGCTACTTAACTGTCCAAACAACAAAACTCGTAATCCAGAGATGTTCTTTGCTTTCCCAAAAGCAACAGCTATACGTGATATTTGGATCAAGAATAGTGGCAATGTGAATTTGTTCCAATATGTTGGAAAGTCTGACCCACTGCCAAAACAATTAGGTGTCTGCGAACAACACTTCAAACAGAACTATATCCAGAGATCAGATACAAAGAAATTCTTGGTCAGACACGCAGTACCGTATGAGTATAATTCAGGTAAGTACCTATACCATTGAAACCAAACTATTGCCTCCTATTACTCATCTACATCACTAAAAACTTGAAGCAATACGCAAATTTACCATACTCTGCCATTTTCTTAAGCCTATGGGGCATTCCACCACAACAATTTCAAACATAACGCTTTTGTATCTTGACTGAACGTATATACTGCCCAGCACAAATGCATCAGCAGAAAGAGTCTTTTCTTCAATGGTCTAATGTTGAATGCCTCAAAAAACCCAGTGATTCATTCTGGTTATTAGGACGATGTTGATACCTAAAATGGATATTGAAAACACCTTCTAAAAATGTTATTCCTACTCAAAATCAGCACCAGCTGACCAACTGCATCAAAATAACTAGGTATTTTTCAATAAATAAAACAAAAACTTTGTGAACACTTTTCAATAAACCAATGCCAGTAACATTTCTCAATGCAGTAACTCCAATTTCATGTCACAATTTAAGCTTGCTAAATATTATGGCAAACTGAGCAGCAAAATGAATTTCTTTTGAGAATTACTGATCCCAAGAATTTGGCAACAAACAGACAAGAGTGGTTCCAAGGCATGGCATAATCATTATAAAGATGTACGAGTGGCTGATTAATGGTCACTTTAGGTATACTATGCTCAAGCATTGATTAAGGTATTAACGCTCAAGCTAATGTGTGGGTTTATTAGTGTGGGTAACAGCATAAATCTGCCATACTTCTGGTATTTCGTTTTGTTTTGTTGACAGTCCAAGGTATCAATGGAGCATTCCAATGATCACTAAACTAGATGCTCGCAATTACAGCTATTTAGAACATGACAAACCGTATGGTCTCACTAAATTTCAGTTTAAAAAAAGTTGGTGAGAAAAATGCAGAAAAAAATGCTTGTTGTATTCTTAATTTCAAGTGGCTGAATCACTAGTGAATACACCTTCCTTTTTTTTCTTGTCAGAAAAAGTAAAAAGCATGTCTACTTCTTTATTTCACTCAAAGTTTTACTGGGTGATACAAATAATTGGCCTGAACATTTTTTTATAATTTTATTTTATGTAAAATTAATACAAAAGAACAAGCATGTGTAATGTAGAATATCCTTGTTACATGATATTTATGTCAAGTCAATTTTTCCATGTTGTTATGTGAAGCGAGAACAATCTATCAAAAAAAAAAATAGTTTTAGAGATTAGAAAGAACCATCCATCCTGTTTTCGCCCATAAAAGCAAACTATACCTACTAAAACAGCCCTTATTTTGTTACAGGTTATGCACTTACAAAGAAGAAATGATAAACCACTACAGGTATGGATTATCGTACTGTCAGATGGTGCTATATCATGTGCTCATTGCACTTGTATGGCAGGATTAAGTGAAGTTTGCAGCCACATAGCAGCAGTTCTTTTCTTCCTTAAAGCACGTCCTAAAAGTGTCGGCCAACAAGAAAGCTATATATACATATTCTAAAAAAAAAGTTGGCATACACAGAGTTGAAGTATCATATTGTTATACATAACAAAATGACAAGAATTTCTGAGACATTAAAAACATTGTTATAGTTTATAGCTACTTCTAATATAATTAGGGACGCTATTGTATGATTTAGCTACATTATATGAGAATCATCTATCAAAAACTGCATTTTTTGTTTAGGCATTGTTAGTTTCACAGAATTCCTAGTAATTGTGAGGATATAATTTACATATATCTAGTATAAACTTATGTGAACAATATAAATGCATTTGAATATGATGTACAGTTGTGTAAAAAATACTGAGACTAATCAAGTGGAATTTGAGATGGACTAACTCTAGCAATACTACGAGTGGTTTCTATCTCTACTGGGTGAAGTTGCGTCTTACCTTTTGTAAATGCTGGAATATGTAAGTGACCTCCTAGAACTTCAACTGAGTCTCTAATTAAAAAACCTCTATCTGCTAATATTATGTCACCAGGTATAATTAAATTTAAAAAGCCACAATTTTCTGTTAGATGCTTGTCACTTGTCCTTCCACCATAACCATCGAAAATGTAATTCCCCCACTTCTCCATGAAATACCTTACAATGGGCTAACATTCACCGTATGTCACTCAGGTACAAATATTATTTAAAGAAGATTCTACAACTTTTTCAAAATATTGTGGATGTCTTATTAAATATTAACTTATTTATTTGTTAATTATAGTAGGATATTCCAATTTGCAATTTTTTAGTTTATCAATGTAACATGAAATCTCACGTTTTTTAAGTAAATAAGTGTAAATTTTAATAAATAGCTCAAAATTGTACATGGTGAGTAAACAAATTTTTCGAATTTGAGTTTTTTTCAGTTTTTTGCATTTTCTGAGAAGATTTTCTATAGTAATGTATATTTTTTTTACACCATCAGAAAATAGAGATTTCAACGAACGAAAGGCTCCCAAACTTTTTGAAAAAAGCTGATATTTTGACGCGAGAATTTTTGATTGAAAAATGGGGTGCATTTTTGATCTTAAGGTCAAATAAGGCGAAAAAATAAATATTTTGAATCAAATAAATTACAGTGTATTTGGGACATAATAAGGTAAGTATTCACCAAATTTCGTAAAAAAAATATTTTTTTTGAAAAAGATAAAAATAAAGGACCAAAAACTTGGTTTTTTGAATTTTTCACCAAAATTTTGAGGTTATGTGAAAAAATTGATAATACAAGAGTTGTAGATCTTTTTATTACCTACATCTTTGCCATTCAACTTTTTTCCATAGGACTTGTAGTTTTGCCAGAAATCAAGATAAACCATTTTCTACCCTTAAAAGCTCACCCCCTCCCACTTCCCGATCTCGAATCGACCGTAATTTATTTTTCCTTTTATTCTTATCATATTCTCCTCCTTTTCTAATGAGTTTCATCCTACTGTAATTTTTTTTCACTTTTTATTATTTTTGAAGGCTTCGGCACTGGTCTAAGACAGCTTTTAAAGCAAATGTTGAACTCAGCATGTCAGTCCCGAGATGTATTATCTGTGGTTGTTAAAAATGAAACAAAAATTGTAAAGAAAGATGCAACTGTTTATCATTTAGAATAATAAAATTTTTGAAATGTATCCTGTTTCATTACCTCATCGATACGTTTATGGTTAATTATAATAATAACGTTTAAAATTATGAAGTAATGTGATTATTAAGAACATCATTTAAAATCAAATTTGTTAGCAACATCAGACATGAAATTTGTTTGAATAAACATAACTATAATATGTGCACAGACAATTACTCTTATGTAAATTATATAGGGATTTTGACATCACTGAATGGTGTTTCACTCATTGCCCTTCGATACACTGAATTATATACTGTTCGGAACAAGCCTTAATACATCGAAGAAATATATATATAATAAATACATAGGAAAATATAACTAATAGTTTTTCATTCAATAATCCTTTAGCTTCTGGTGTGTGCAACAATCAATGGTGCAACTTAACAATCATCCAATGAGTGTTTTTGAGATAGTCACCCTGTTTGACAAGATACAAATTAATCACACTATGTTAAGCAAAGTGCCATTTGATATACATATTTTCACCTCTCTGTAGCTAGACACCATTTCATGTTACATATTTGGAAAAAAAGTATGAATGTGGGTATAAGCTAATGATATGAAATATTTTCATTTTGATTATGTGAGAAGCATACCCTATAATAATAAATAATTCATTTTAACTCCACCATTTATTAAAAAATATATGGATAGATAACATGAGCATTTATTGGTGCTGTTAGTATACACAGTATGTGGAATAAAGTCAGCACACTCTTCGCCTCCTGGTATCGGTCTGCCTCTTCTGTCTCGAATGCTTGGGAAGCTGGAGAATTTTTTCCACACCTATAATGACAAAAAGGAAGAATTTTGAAATAGTGCGCAAATTATTCGAATAGAGAAGTGAATAGTCATAATGTACCTATTCCAGAAACATAACTTTTAGGTTATGTCAAAAGATGAATGTATTAAATGATCCATTTTTTGAACTTGCCTATATGTACATAGGTATACAACTAGCAATTATTACCTACGGATGGATGTTTTTGCTACTTTAACATAATCCACCAAAGGTTGGCCACTACAACTTCATTACTTCTATATACTTCACAGATAAAACTTCAAGTAAGAAATGCATTATTTTGGAGTATCAAGTGACAAAAATGCAGTATGACTATAACAACTATCGCTCTAGTGAATGTGATAACTCATGGGATAACTGTAATTGGCGAATAAACGTTTTTTTTTTGCTGTTTTCAATATGCATTCAAGTTTTCATCATGCATTATCTCATGAATTACATCATTTTAATTGACAGATGTGCTTACCTGACAAAAAAGGTTCCTTAAAAAACACATCACAACAACAATTATGGTGAAAATGTCCAAGAAATTGTAAAAAACAAATAAAATACGGACAACAAGGTCAACAACCGCTGCCAGCTGATCGCTGACGCTGATCATTCCGAAATCCGAAGTTCCGAACACAAAACATATTTCGAATGTTAGGTCCACCGACGAACCGTATTTTTATTGTCGGTGGTTAGGTCATTGGCACTTCAAGGTCGTATTTTTATAGCTGGATGCTCCTTTGCTCCATCTATTGGGCATATTTATTATAAAGGATTCAGGAATTTTTGAAGCTTCTGAGATTGGCCCAGAGGGCGCCAGGTGACGGTGTCGGTGGTTTCTATGCGAGTGAGTGAGATAGACTAGAGTGAGTGAGATAGACTGCGAGCGCGCGATTTTACTGTGTGGTTGTTCATCTTCCCCTAAATACTTTAATCAATGGTGAAAGTCTTAGTTTGAATGCAACACTAAACAATTTTAATTCTATTGTACAAATACTAAAAAATAAGCTTATACAGAATGATGAGAATGAAAAAGTAGAACAAATTGACTTCTTGGCAGAACAATTCAATATACTATTTTCAAATCATAATAGGTTTTCTGCCGATTTAATATTAAAGTCTTTTCTTTTATATGTTCACTCAAAAAAAGTTTACAGTATTGTGAGGGAGAATAAATTGGTAACTTTGCCACATCCCAAATATTTAACAAAACTTTGCGGTTCTCTAAAAATTGCACCTGACAGTACATCAGAAAACAAGCATTACATTAAAACTATTTCAGAGGGTTTATCAGACTTGGAGAAATACATTGTTTTGCAAATTGATGAAATATACATTAAAGAAACGTTGGACTACAAGAATGGTAATTTAGTTGGTTTTGCTGAAAATGATATATTATCCCAAGCTAAAACGGTACAAGCATTTTTGATATCCTCTGTATTTGGTAGTATGAAGGAAGTTGTTTCACTTCAACCTGTAAGAAATATTAGTGGGGATCAGTTACATGAAATGGTTTTATCTATTTTTAAAGTTTTGCTTGGCTATGGTTTTATTGTAGTTGATGTAGTTACCGATAATGTTAGAGTGAATCAAAATATGTTAATGAAACTTACAGAGGGTTCAGCTGATAAACATTACTTTCATTTAAGTCCAGACTATCCAACGTTTGTAATGTTTGATACAGTTCATCTTCTGAAGAATATTCAAAATAATTGGCTAAATCTGAGAAATATTACAAAAACCTTCATATTTCTTGATTTTGATAACAACAAGCTGGTAAGGAAAGCAAATTTTGTAGATATCAGAAACTTCTATAAACTTGAAGCGAATTTGTTGGTTAAAGTTAAAGTTAAAGATAGTCATAAGAAAATATACTGTGGATGCGTGTCAGATATTAGCTCCGTGAAAATTCGAAGTTTTGAGTGGTTAAAAATCGGAAGTTTTTGGAAAAATTTATATATTTAGTTACATCTCTCACCAGTGATTCTATCAAGACAAGTGGCATGCAGGTGGGAGTAAATCCAAATGATATTTGTTTAATTTAAGTCTGATTAAACAAAGAATATTCAGTTATAAGAGAGGCAGTGCAGAAAAACGCTACCTGTTTTTGTGGGGCAAAAAATTTAACTGTACCAGCTGAGTATTTCCTTGCAAAAGACAATATTGTGGAATGTTATAGTCCAGTGAATTAGATTCAAAAATGAGTAATAAGAAAGTGAAAACATATGAATGTGGAAAATGCAAGGGTAAAATTACAAAGTCTCATTATAGCTTAAGGTGTGGTGGAAGTTGTCAAAAGTGGTTCCACAAAAAATGCACGGGCCTTACTGATGCTGAATGTTTATCGTTAGAGAAGAAAAATAGTGTTAATAAGTGGGTTTGCAGTAACTGCTCCGCAACTAAGTTAACATCTGATTCTGAAGAATCTGACTCATCAGATGATGCTACTCTCCAGAACTCAAGCATAAATAGTGCTACACCTATAAAGGCCTCTTCCAAACGGAAGTCCTCAGTGAGAAGAGGTAACGAAAGGAGGTCATCTGTTAAAGATAGCCCATCCAATAAAGAGATCATGGAGTTTATGAGTTCACGTTTTGCAGAGCTAGAAGAGAGTGTGAAGTTTACAAGCAGTCTCCTGGATGAGTTACAAACAAGCATTAAATCCTTGATCAAAGAAAATGATGGTTTGAAGAAAGAGCAAAAACGCCTTAAGGCTAGGGTTGAACAGCTTGAAAAAAAGATAAGTAGCGTTGATCATCTAATCCAGAAAGATGATTTACAGCAGCGTAGCTTGAATGCTGTAATTGTTGGACTAAGTGGATCTGAAGTTCAACAAAATGTTAAAAAAGTTTTCCAAAAATTAGATTTTCAAGTTAGCGAAGATGAGTATAGAATTCAAGTTCTAAGCGGTAAAACCAACAAAAAAACAACGTTAATAAAGTTCAGGAGTGAGGAACTCAAAAGGAGATTAATTGAAGCACGGAGGAGAATACGAAGACTGAACAGCGAACAATGTGGAATACCAGGCGAGAAGAGCGAAATTTATATCAATGAAGACTTGAGTAAAGACGTTAGATCACTGTTTAGTAAAGCCAGAAGTTTAAAAAATCATAAGTTCAAATATGTGTGGTGTAAAAATGGCAAAGTTTTTGTTAGGAAAGAGGAAGGTGAAAGTGTTATACTTATATCAAGCATTCAGCAAATCGATTCAATTATTGCTGGTCCTTAGTGGTAATATGTCCAGTCACTGCAGTAAGTTTTGGCTTTTTTTTTCTTCTCTACAATGGCTAACAGTGGCAGTAAAAAATTACTAATCGGTCATGTCAACATCCGTTCCCTAATGCCTGCTTTACATGAAATTGAATTGTTAATTAATAAGTATCAGTTTGACGTCTTAGGGATAACAGAAACATGGTTGGATAATCGAACTAAGGATGAGAATATTCAGTTGGTGGGTTACAAGTTTTTGAGGCTTGATAGAGGTAATGGTAGGAGGGGCAGTGGAATTGGGGTATTTTTTCGAACAGCTTTATGTGTCAATTTTATGGAAGAGTGCTCCAATGTAACTGATTGGATTGAACAAATGTGGCTACAAATAAGGATCGGTAATATTGAATACGGTTGTGGCTTTGTATATCGCCCTCCTGGGCATCATTTAAATACTGCGTTAGAGGGCCTTGAGAGATCTTTGCTGTGGATGTTGCCTAAATCTAAGGAAATTATTTTGATGGGTGACTTAAACGTAGATCTCATGAAACATACCAGTGGATCTCAGCTGCTCGAAGATGTCCTTGTTTCTTTCAATTTGTGTCAATTGGTTAAAAAACCTACTAGAATCGCAAAAACAACAGCTTCTTTACTTGATATAATTTGCGTAAGTAATATCGATCTTATCGTAGGTGACGTGATTCATATAGACATGCATCAAACTACAGATCATCAGTTATTGGGTATTGAACTTAAAAGTGAAATTCCCAAAGAAGCAGTTCGGTTCAAAAGCTTCAGGGATTTCAGTTCTTTTGATTATGAAATGTTTGATGCTGATATGCGAAGGCTTAATTGGCAACAAATCTTTTATACCAGAGACATTGATGCGAAGGTAGATATACTCTCTAATCATATTCTTTATTTATTTGATAAACATGCACCATATAAGAGAGTTAGGATCACGAAACCTAAAGCACCCTGGCTCACCCGTGATCTTAAAGAGTTAAACAAACGCAGAGACAAGGCAATTCTTAGGTTTAAAATTTCGAAAGATCCTGATGACTGGGAAGCATACAGGCTACTCAGGAATCAAGCGACTGCTAAGGCCAGAACGGAGAAGTCGAAATATTTAAATAGTGTTAGTCAAAACAATCACAGTAAAACCACTTGGGAGGCTCTGAGGAATCTCAAAGTCTGTTCTAATAAAGATTCTAACTATTTCCCACCTTCTCTTAGTGACCCTGATAAAGTCAATGCATATTTTATAGAATCAGTCATTAACCTCGGTTGCCAAACAGACCCTGAACTAATACAACATTACAAGGACAACAAATTCTCTGAGAACCTTCAGTGCACTGTTGAAACAGTTTCTGAAAAGCAGGTTTTGGAAGCAGTGGATAGTATTAGGTCAAACTCAGCAGGCTCGGATGGTATAACGTTAGATATGCTTAAAATGTGCCTTCCTTATATCTGTCCATATTTAACACATATACAGGGTGTCCCAGAAATAACACGCCAGAGTGACATGGAAGGTAGATTGGCTTTAGATCAATCAGATAACATCGACATGACCTTAATAAAAGTTCCCTAGTTTTCGAGATATTGCCACTTTTAAGGTTTTTCAAAAAACTCCTACCTTTGGTCATTTTGATGTCTGTTATAGCTATAAGGATTTGCGGACTTATGAGATTTTTTTTCTCGGGCTACTATTAATAGTCGGTTGAGACGACAGGGTATTGATTTCATTGAAAACTATCACGGTATGTTAAAAAAACAACCGAATTCTTAGATTTTCTGTGAATGCGAAAACCTAAACCAAGGTTTTACTGATTACTGTGACAACGAATAGACCAGACTGAATCAGCAAATGCTCTTAAAAACCAACCTACTTAATGCTCTTTCAAAAATAGTATAACATTTATAGGTTCTTGTTACTAAAAATTAAATAGCTCCAGGTTTTGACATAGAAGTCGTAATACTTCTACGCCTAAAACGCTTAGATACATTGTTCTTTTTAATTCGTTGTAGGCATCAAAATAATACATAGAACATAAAGCTGTTTTTTATTTCCATTTATTTTTAGTCACTATAACAGATTTACAAAATGTTTACCAACCACTCTTATACACAACCTGCATCTTCTTAAAAATTGTCCCTTTAACCTTCTCAAATCTAGATCGCCAATTTCGCCTGCTGCTTGGGATTCGTTGACGCAATTCATCGGCTGATCGAATTGGTTTTCCATACACTTCTTTTAAACATTCCCAGTAAAAAAAATCCAGAGGGTTCAGGTCTGGAGAGCGTTTCTTCACGCGGCAACGTCTCTTATAACGCAGGACTGGCAGCGAGATTGTACTCTGAAATATACCCAAACCGCAGGCGAACGACCCATGAGATTATTCTTCGCACTGTCAATTCCTAAAGAGAAGGCAGAAACCCTAGCCGGAAGGGTTCTGACGGAAGACTCCGTAGTACTCAAGAGGATGAAGTTGTATTAGAGCAAGTGGCGGAGGACCCATCAACTTCAATACGTTTCATCGAACGACGTACTGGCGTATCTAAATCGCAAGCGCAACGTATTCTGAAGAGATATGAATACCACCCGTATCACATTCAAAGAGTTCAAACGCTATTAAGCAGTGATTATGCTACACGTGTTTCGTTTTGTCGGACAATGCTGGAGAAGCATCAGGAAGACCCTAATTTTTTCGACAGGATTTTGTGGAGCGACGAGTCGCCCTGTAAAAGAGATGGGTATCTTAACTTGCATAATATCCACAGCTGGCAGTTGGAGAATCCCCATGAAATAAGAGAGGACCGTTCACAGCATCAGTTTAAGGTAAATCTTTGGACCGGGATCCACAACGGATGCATCATTGGCCCATTCGAACTCCCTGCGACCCTCAATGCAGAAATGTATCTGGATTTTTTTTGCAACACCATCTACCCATTCTTTTGGAAGATGTGCCTCTTCAGTCAAGAAGAAGGATGTGGTTACAGCATGATGGGTGCCCTGCGCACTATGGTCGTGCAGATGGATTGGCCGGCAAGGACCAGTTTCTTGGCCCCCCCAGCTCTCCAGACCTGATCGCTCTGGATTTTTTTTACTGGGGATGTTTAATAGATAAGGTGTATGGAAAACCTGTTCGATCAGCCAATAAATTGCGTCAACGAATCCATCAAGCAGCACGTGAAATTTCTGATCTAGATTTGAGAAGTTTAAAGCGACAATTTTTAAGAAGATGCAGGTTGTGTATAAGAGTGGGTGGTAAACATTTTGGAAATACGTTATAGTGACTAAAAATCAATGAAAAATGAAAAAACAGCTTTATGCTCTATTCATTGTTTTGATGCCTACAACGAATTAAAAGGACAATGCATCTAGGCGTTTTAGACGTAGATGTATTACGAGTTCTATGTCAAAACTGGGGGCTATTCAGTTTTTAGTAAAAAGAACCTATAAATGTTATACTGTTTTTGAAAGAGCATTAAGTAGGTTAGTTTTTAAGAGTATTTGCGGATTCAGTCTGGTTCATTCGTTGTCACAGTAATCAGTTAAACCTTGGTTAAGGTTTTCGCATTGACACAAAATCTAAGAATTTGGTTGTTTTTTTAACATACCGTGATTGTTTTCAATGAAACCAATACTTTGTCGTATCAACCAACTATTAATAGTAACCCAAGAAAAAAAAGATCATAAGTCCGCAAATCCTTATAGCCATAACAGACAACAAAAGGAGCAAAGGTAGGAATTTTTTGAAAAACCTTAAAAGTGGCAATATCTCGAAAACCACGAAACTTTTACTAAGGTCATGTCGATGTTATCTGGTTGACCTAAAGCCAATCTACCTTCCATGTCACTCTGGCGTGTTATTTCTGGGACACCCTGTATACAACTACTGTATTACAGAAGGATACTTCCCAGTTAACTGGAAAACAGCCTGTGTAGTACCTATTCCTAAGATAAGAGGTCCAAAACAGTTTTCAGATTTAAGGCCAATAAGCAGATTACCAGTCCTTTCAAAAGTTTTAGAGAGACTGTTTTTTTTGTCTATGATCGAATATCTAAGCTCTAATAATTTATTACCTGATAATCAGTCCGGTTTTCGTAAAGGCTTTAGCACTGTAACTGCATTATCTAAGACACTTGATGATATATTATATGCGACTGATCAAGGCAATATAACAGCACTAATATTATTGGACTTTAGCAAGGCGTTTGATACTCTAGGGAGAGATTTGCTTCTATCGAAGCTCCAGTACTTTGGTTTCTCTGAGATTACTATCAAATTTTTTGAATCTTACCTCTCCAATCGGTGTCAATTTGTTTCAATATATGACAGAACCTCTAGTACAAGGCCAGTAACAAAAGGAGTACCACAAGGCTCTATTCTTGGCCCGTTACTTTTTTTATTATACACCATGGATATGAATCTTAATGTTGAGAACTGTACTTTACATCAGTTTGCCGACGATACGCAGGTGGTCAAAAGTTTTAAAGAGGAAGATGTACGCACAGCATGTTCAGATATAAATATTACCTTGGAGAAAATCTACAAGTATTCCTGCAAACATGGTTTGAGGATTAATCCCAGCAAAACAGCTGCTGTTTATTTTGGAAATATGGGATCTGGCTTAATTGAAAATTTAAATATAACTATTAACGGCAACAAAATAGAGCCTTGTGAATCAGCTAAAGGTTTAGGTCTGATAATTGATAGTAAGCTTAGATTTAGGCAGCATGTTAATTCTATTGTCAGCAAATGTTATATGGCCCTAAAGAATCTTTACCACAGTAGATCTTTCCTGACATTTTCCTTGAAAAAGCAGTTGTGCGAATCGTTAGTTTTAAGTCACCTGAATTATGCCGATACAGTCTATGGATCATGCTTGGATTTTAATTGTAGGGCTAGGATTCAAATGGTGCAAAATGCTTGTGTTAGACTAATCTACTCTTTGGGTCGAAGAGACCACGTTTCGGATAGACTGGCACAACTAGGTTGGCTTAACATGGAAAAACGGAGAAAACTTCATCTTGCATGTCTTGTACATAAAGTTGTATTGCAAAAATCTCCAGTTTATTTATATAATAAGTTACGTTTTGCTTCTGAGGTACATAACGTTAATACTAGAAATACCCATCTGTTATTAATTAACCATCATAAGACGTCGTTATATGAACGATCCTTTAGCTACAACGCCGCATCAATCTACAATGTAATTCCTATGAATATTAAAAGCCATACCTCCCACGTAATGTTTAAAAATGCTCTTAAAAAATATCTTCTGGCTATTTAATGTATAATTATGAGTTTCCGCTGTATTTAGAATAATTTTAATGTGTCTATTGTAATTTGTGATTTTCATTTTATTTGTGATTTGTATAATTTTATTCTTTGAACGATTTTTATGAATTATGAGTTTCCGCTGTATTTAGAATAATTTTAATGTGTTTATTGTAATTTGTAATTTTCATTTTATTTGTGATTTATATAATTTTATTCTTTGAACGATTTTTATGAATTTTGTAAAATTACTGGTACTCGGTTAAGTGGAACAGCCTGGGCTGGACTTCGCCGAGGATTATTAAAATAAAGACCTTTTATTATTATTATTATGCATGTCTTATTTTTTCTCGCATGGTTGCGGTGGTAACAAGTATTGACGGGCTGTGCCAAGTCAATACCTGACTATTATTATTCTGAATTCAGGAAGGACCGTACAATGCTACAGGTCTTGAGGATTACAGACTTTTGGAAGGTTTTATGTAACTTTTCATCCAGGCCCAATTGTTGCAGGTGTGGTGTAAATGTATTTGGAGTAAGGCCTGAGACCGACATAATGAGGGGGACAATGACAACTTTGTTTTGTTTCCATAGTCGTTTTATTTCTATGGCGAGATCGGTGTATTTAGATATCTTCCCAGCGTAGGTGTTTTGGATGTTCATATCATTGGGAATCGCAATATCTATTAAGTAGGTCACTTTGTCTGTCTTTGACTGGAAAACTATATCTGGCCTGTTTGCTGGGATGGTTTTATCTGTATGTATTTCAATGTCCCAGTATAGTTTGAATTGATTGTTCTCCAGTACTGAGGTCGGTGTGTAGTTATAATATGGATCTGTGTTTTCAATTAGCTTGTTTGTTGTGGCTAGTGCTTGGTGGATGACTTTGGCTGCAGAGTTATGTCTGGCTGTATACTCAGTTCCAGCGAGAGTTTTGCGTCCACTAGTTATGTGTTCTATTGTTTCCTTCTGTTGGTGGCATTTTCTGCAATTGTCATCAGAGATGGATGGATCTTTCATTATGTACTTCCTGTAATTTCGTGTCGCAATCACTTGGTCCTGGATAGCAAGCATAAAACCTTCCGTTTCCGGAAAAAGCTGGTCATCGTGCAGCCAGGTGTATGACTGCTTTTCATTAATGTGGTCTTGTGTAACACGGTATCTATGTTTGCCGTGGAGTGCCTTCTGCGACCAGGTGTTTATTTTTTCTTGTTGTGCTTTTATGTGGTTGTGTGCGTCTGCTGCGTGGTCTGGACAAGAAAGGGTGAGTGGTGTGTAGTTTTTGTCTGCTTTTACTATTGCTTTATGCAAGTTTGTTTGTTTACTGTGGAAAAAATGACTGAGTGATTTTATTTGTTTTGCATGAAGTGACTGTATATCTGTAATTCCTCTGCCCCCTTGTTTTCTGTCTATAGTGAGCCTTTCCTTGCATGCTTTGGGATGTGACATTCTGTGTTTTGTGAGTTCTGTCCGGATGAGTATATGGATGTTTTCTATGTCAGTATGCGACCACTTGATAATGCCAAATGAATATGTTAGGATTGGTATAGCAAATGTGTTAATAGCTTTTGTAAGATTTCTAGAATTTAGTTTCGTTTTTAACAGTCTAATAAGGCGGTCTTTAAACTCTTGTGTTAGTTGTGTTTTGATTTTTGTGTGGTCTATCTTAGCGTTTTGATTGATACCCAGGTACTTGTACGTTTCATCCTTGTCCATGTTGTCTAGCGCCTGGCCAGTTACTACTTCCTGTTCGGGATGGTTTTTCCATTGGCCTTTATTGATGTGAAGCACCTTGCATTTACTCATGCCAAACTCCATCTTGATATCTGACGTACAAACTTCTGTTATCCTGAGTAATTCTCTCAGTTGCACTTCTGCGGCGGCATATAGTTTTAGATCATCCATGTAAAGAAGATGATTGATTTTGTGTTGATTTGCTTTCTGGTGCCTGATGGTGAAACCACAGTTTGTGCTGTTAAGTGTGTTGGAGAGCGGATTGAGACAGAGGCAGAACCATAGGGAACTGAGAGAGTCACCCTGAAAGATACCACGACGTATATGTAGCTGATCCGTTTGAATATGACCGTCCTCAGTTTGAAGGTGTATATTTGTTCGCCATGTCTCCATCGTTCTTGTAAGAAACTGACGAAGCCCTGGGTTGATCTTGTATATTTGGAGAGTTTTTGTTAGCCAGCTATGGGGTACAGAGTCGAAAGCTTTTTTATAGTCGATGAAACAGGTATGAAGATTCCTGTGTTCTTTTCTGGTTTGCTCCATGATCACACTATCAATTATAAGTTGTTCCTTGCATCCTTGGCTTTGTTTTCTACATCCTTTTCGTTCTTCAGTCAGGATGCTGTTTTCCGTGAGGTGTTTTTCAATTCTTCTGCATATCGTTGCGGTGATGATCTTGTACAAGGTGGGAAGACAAGTGATTGGGCGATAGTTGGCAGGGTTTTTGGTGTCTGCGTTTTTGGGTTTTATATACGTTATTCCTTGCGTGAGGAATTTGGGAAGCCTATTGGGTTGGAGTATGGCTTTATTAATTTGGTCTGTGAGCACTTCATATACTGAGCTGAACTGCTTGTACCAAAAATTTTGTATATTATCCACGCCTGGACACTTCCAGTTGTGAGTATGTTTTATTGTTTCAGCTATTTCCTCTGGCGTAAGAATAACGTCTCCCTGTTCCGCTATATGTTGATGTTTTTCCTCTTCCTGTCTGATCCATGGAGCGTTTTCATTATGTGTTTTGGGTTCTGACCATAGGCTTCCCCAAAACTCAGTTAACTCTTGTTTATTAGGAAGTTCTATTGCTGTTATCTGGTTGTCGGTTGTTATCTTTTTGTAGAATTGTTTTTCACTTTTCTGAAAAAGGTTATTAGCGTCCTTTCTGTCGTTTGATTCATTGTATCTGCGTAGTCGAGCTGCGTAGACTGCAAGTTTTTGTTTGAGTGTATCAGTTATTTCTGGTATTGATTTTTGGGGCGACTTGGATTTGAGGATATCTATTGTTGTCTGTATGCGTTTTGAACGATTGTTGTTGTTGGTGTATTGTGCGAGGTGTGCCAGTTCCTTTCTGATTGTGGTAATTTTGTTTTCGATTCGCATTTGCCATTTAGGTTTCGACTTTTTGCTTCTGTGGTTATTGGACCGTTTCGGAAGTTTTTGGCCGTTAACTATAAGTGTGGCTGCTGCGGCAGCATATATGACGGTGTGGATGTCCTCTAGGTTACTGTCCTTTGTTAAGAATTGTGGTATTACGTTGGTATTTATTGTATGTAATATTTTTTGGGTGTTGCTGTTGAAAATTAGTCTGGGCAGGGGATCTCGCAGTGCAGGGTTAGTGCCACACCATTTGTTAAATTGTGCGTTCATCACTTGTTCGGCAGATTGTGTGAAGGAAGATGTTTGAGTAACGTTTTGGTTTCGTGTGGTTGTGGGAGGCCGGTTAGTGCATACTGTGTCTGGGGCATCTGGTATAAACTCATGTTCTGGGTTTTCTTCTAAGTGTGTGCTTGTGGTGTTGGTTGTGTTTGTGTTTGGAGTCTTATCGTTTAGGGTATGATCGTGTTGTGTTTCCATGATTGATTCATTGACTAGAGAATCATTCGTTTCAACTGTATTTATTTCGTCCGCTACAAGATTCTTTATAGCTTGTAGTTGTTGAGGTGTAAGTCGGTTATTTTTGGTAATGACACGTTTTTGGTCAATAAGTCTTTGTTCAGTTACCCGTGCTGAGAGGTGTGGGTATTGTGCTGTAAATAGCCTGTGTAGTTCATGCCTGTAGCCTGTGGAGATTGTTTCTAGTTTTGTGGCGGTATAGTAACAGTGCATTACAGATGTGTTCATCTCAGTAGTCCACTGTAAGCGCTGTCTTGGCTTGCCAGCTTTGGTGGTTGCCGGCTCTACCGGCAAAACATCCGCAACTGGGTTATCTCCTATTGGTTGTTCTTTTTCGGTTTGGGGTTCAGGTGAGTTTAATCGACGTACCCTAGGCCGTCGTTGGTTATTTGTAGAAGTAACTTTATGCATCGTGTTCCCACGAGTAGGGACGATCTAAATGTCGCTCTCCCGGGTGACGCCCATTCCAGGAGAGAAGGGACTTATATTTACTCCGAAGTTGGCCCAAGGTGCTCCGGAGGATTTGCGACTTTACTGTCGGGTTTTGTTGAGGCTTTCTCCTCGCGGGCCGGCCGGTTAAGGCAAGCCCCCCGGTTGCGTACCCCCCACAACGTTCCACAGCCACGCCCTGCTGAGGTCGTTGAAGTGTGGGGCGCAATAACGGTATATGACAGAAGGACCGGCGCTCAGCCTTCTGTGGCATTTCTCCCCGGATTTGCCAAATCCCTATCTGACTGAGGTCAGGATAGCTTGGGGAAAGAAGCTTTGTGCTCGGTAGAGGATGTAAGGTCTACCTAGCCCACAGCTTCCTGAGTGTGCTAGCCTTGGTTGAAGTGACTTGTTGATCACGAGCCATGCCGGCATGACAACCCTGCGGTGGTATTAGAGCCTCCGATGAGCCATCAACCGACATAGCTTGCCCATCAAAAAGTCACTTTCTAAGCCCCCAAACGAGCGACAACGTTCTAGCACCTGATGGGGGATTATTATTATTATGTGTTCAAAAAAAAAAAGTGCAGCTCGGGCTCCGACACACCGAGCTGCTGTTCCATTACCCAATGACTACTCCTCACACCGTGAGGTGAGCAATCACTGGGTCCGCGAATCGTGCGCCCTAAGTAGACGAAGGGACCCAAGGATGACTGCCTTCTGCATTCTGGCGGTTAAGATGTGCGCCGCCGCACGGCACACCGGCATTTTGCGCAGTGCAGAGAGCAGCGTATTCCTCATTCCACCTAGGGATCCAATGACCATAACCAGCAGACTTACAGTGTAGTCTGGCCAGAGCCTGCGAAGTTGTCCGAGCAACTCCTGATATTTGGTCCGCTTTTCCTCCTCCTTAGAGACGATGTTCACTTCGGCAGGCGCCGAAAACTCAATAACGAACATCGTCTTCTGTTGGTGGTCGAGAAGGACTATGTCGGGCTTGTTTGCCTGTACAAGCTCGAGCGTGGGGAACGAGTAGTTCCAGTAAATCCGGCATCTCTCGTTCTCCACAACGGACTCTATATCCCTTGGAGCGTATGGCAGCACCGGTGTCTCATTATTATTTTTTTTTTTTTTTTTAAACAAAAAAGTGCAGCCCGGGCTCCGACACACCGGGCTGCTGTTCCATTACCCAATGACTACTCCTCACACCGTGAGGTGAGCAATCACTGGGTCCGCGAATCGTGCGCCCTAAGTAGACGAAGGGACCCAAGGATGACTGCCTTCTGCATTCTGGCGGCTAAGATGTGCGCCGCCGCACGGCACACCGGTATTTTGCGCAGTGCAGAGAGCAGCGTATTCCTCATTCCACCTAGGGATCCAATGACCATAACCAGCAGACTTACAGTGTAGTCTGGCCAGAGCCTGCGAAGTTGTCCGAGCAACTCCTGATATTTGGTCCGCTTTTCCTCCTCCTTAGAGACGATGTTCACCTCGGCAGGCGCCGAAAACTCAATAACGAACATCGTCTTCTGTTGGTGGTCGAGAAGGACTATGTCGGGCTTGTTTGCCTGTACAAGCTCGAGCGTGGGGAACGAGTAGTTCCAGTAAATCCGGCATCTCTCGTTCTCCACAACGGACTCTATATCCCCTGGAGCGTATGGCAGCACCGGTGTCTCATCGATACCGTATGAGTGCCTCAAATGATAGTAGAGCACTCGTAGAGCCGCGTTGTGCCGATGGACGTAAGCCGTCCCAGCGTACGTCTTACACGCCGACAAGAGATGCATAAGCGTCTCTGGCGCCTGTCGGCAAGCTCTACAAAGGGTGTCGGGTACATCTAGACCCATAACCCTTTTACGGTACACCAAGGTGTTGAAGACACCGTCTTGGCAAGCCATTATAAAGCCCTCAGTCTCCGACTTCAACCCACTAGACCTTAGGAAAGAGAAGGTCAACTGCTCAGACAAGCCATGCTCTTCCAGATGTTTGTAGAAGATTCCATGCATTGGCTTATCTTTATGAAGTCTTAAAAGAAAGTCGACTTCGGCAGTTTTAAGGTGGGATTTTAATTCTGCGGGAGCAAGTTCCGTAATGGACTGCTGACACCTCCGCTTGAAGTCGAGTGTGAGGCTGAGCTCGTCGGCTGCTCGTTTCGCTGCGCTAAAAAGAAAGGCTCCTTTTCCCGCATTCTCGTGCTCACGCACAAAGCGGATCAGGGGATCGGTGCTGTTCGTTACATAGCAGGCAGTGGCCAGTACTACTCTGTTGTGCAGACGCTCCAAACTCAATAGTCCACGCCCTCCCAGGTGTCGCGGGAGGTATATTCGCGGGACAGAGGACTTAGGATGCAGGCTTCTCTCCATATTCATCCTTTTGCGGGTCTTCGTGTCGATTTCCTTCAGCTCGTTCACTTTCCAGTGTATAGCACCAAAGGTGTATAATAACAATGGGACCGCAAGCATGTTTGTGGCAGCGACTTTGTTCTTGCCGGACAGTTCTGACGACCAGATCTGCCGGAGTCGGTGCAAATACTTGCGGCGGAGACACTCTTTAACCAATGCTGCCTCTTGGACATGACGCTGCGCCACTCCAAGGTAGGTATAAGTATCTCCGGCATGCAGTTGTCGCAAGATGCTCCCATCAACGAGCTGTTCCTCATCTCCACTATCTCCGCTTCGTCCTTTCTTGAGATGAACCAATGCACATTTGTCTGTCCCGAACTCCATTCCGATAGCATGACTGTACTCCTGCACCACCCTCAGCGATTGTTGTAGTTCGCGTTGGCCGGAGGCATAAAGTTTTAGGTCATCCATATAAAACAGATGGGTGACCTTGTGCCTCCGGTTATTGGGCGTGCCACAGCTGTATCCTTTAGTATTTCTCAGCGCTATGGACAGAGGCAAAAGTGAGATGCAAAAGAGCAAGGGACTCAAGGAGTCTCCTTGGAAGACACCTCTTTTCAATGACACCAACTCTGTCTGAACCCGAGTTTCACCTGATGTTATAGTGAACCGGGTCTTCCAGAGTGGCATCAGTTGTTTGATGCATCCCACTATCTGATTATCCACCGAAAGGCATTCCAACAGCCGCACAATGAGCTCATGAGACGTGCTGTCGAATGCCTTGCGATAGTCAATCCAGGCCATAGAAAGGTTTCGCTTGTACTGCACGGAGTCCTGCGTGACACATCGGTCAATCAACAAGTTCTCCTTGCAGCCAGCTACTCCTTTCTTTGACCCTCTCTGTTCATACACGTCGAGAAATACAGGATTCACAGCTTGAAGGAGACGCATGTACAAGATTCTGGTGAAGAGCTTGTAACACGCGTTCAGACATGTTATTGGCCTGTAGTTTTTGGGATCAGACAAATCTCCGGTCTTCGGGAGAAGCACGGTTCGACCCTCGACAAACCAAGCCGGAATTGGATGCTCCTGATTTAGCCACGAGTTAAAAACTCTAGCTAAATGCCGGTGGCAACTGGGGAATTTTTTCCACCAGTAGGTGTTTATGCCATCCGGGCCAGGAGCTGCGAAATTCTTTGCGCCTCGTAAGGCGTCAAGAATTTCTTCCGTGTTTATCGGGTGACGCAGTACATTCAAGTTAGGAGTCCTCCTACAAACGGACTCAAACTGCGCCAAGGCCGGAGTGTCTGCTGAGAGAGGTTTGGGCTGTTCGTAAATGTCCCTCCAAAAGGCCTCCACGCGATCAGCAGTTGGCGGCTGCTCTATGGCTGGAGGCGGCTGTTGGAAAAGGCGAGAAGGTCTTTCGTAGAACATTCTGTTCTGTTCCAGACCTCTCGCCCGCGCCACCAACGATCGCTTAGCAGCGATTAGCATCCGTATCCTGTCAAGACAGTGTTGCTTGACAACAACCAGTACCGCTTGACTGAGTGTATGATGGTCGCGCCTCAACCCGTAGGCTATCTGGCGCACTCGGCGCGTAAATGGCTTCCCAGCCGCTCTATATTCCATCACACACTGGATACGGGATGCTTCCTGGCGAGCCAACTGGATTTTCGCTTCCATTTGGCGCACCCGTCTCTGTGCTCTCTCAACAGGAGAGTCTCTCACTCTCCCCTGTCTAGCTAGCCTCAGAGCCGCAGCGTAAATTTCGCAATTGATGCTCCAAATGTCAGAGGCCTCCGATAGACGTTCACCAACAACCTCATCCTCTCTCTTTAAATCTGCCAGCTTCAAGGACCTTCCGTTGTTATGCAAGGCCCTTCGGACTCTGAAATCCCCCGGTGAGACGACTTGGTCGATTTCCCTCTCAGCGGGCCTTACCGGCGAACTTTCAGCCTGGTTAACAGGCCTTCCGTCCGCCGAAGGGGCAGGCTGAGCTGGAGCACGAACATATCCCTGCCTCCGGAGGTACGATACATAATCTCGCAAATTCTGAGAGGTAAGCGTGCTATGCTCTGGATGCATTTCACACCACCTCTCATACATGCGGGACATGTATCCCCTACGGCGCGGGCTACTGCTCTCGTAGCAGCTCAGCAGGTCATCCTTGAGCTCCGTCGTCCACCTAAAACGGTCCATGTCATTGCGGGGGTCGTCATCAGGGTAAATCGAAGCACCGCCACCTTGCCCAACGCCGGCTTCCGAAACCGGCTCGGTGTGGGTGCTTTTCCTTCGAGGTGGTCGAACCCGAAGATAGGGCCCGTCAGGTGGTTAGCCTTAGGGCCCGCAGCCGATATTTCCGGAGGCAGCCGTCCAAATTGCCTCCAGAGGATGGACCTGTGAAGGTTGCCGGCCGACTTACATCCTTTGGCTTCGGTATACCCCTCGGTGTCGCCACGCACCGAATAGCCTGTTGATGTTGGGCGGCTTCCTGGGGGTTTATGAAAACAGCCGCTTCTAACATGAAGAACAGACGCTGTCGGAGTACCGCTCCTCACATGGAGATCCGTCGTGTCCTATTAATTGTGGAATAGCCGATCCTCTGGATGCAGACGCTATTCCACTGTGCTAGTTTTGGTCCGCCCCGGGTATTTCATTTCCTCGGTACCACCCATATCTGGGAGGCATTCCCCTATCCGCCACCTTGGGGAGGCGCCACTGAGAGGATCTAGCAACCCCTCGCGGTCATTCCCCACTCCTAAGTTAAATTATAAAACCGTGTACCCTTCAAGTATTGAAAGGCAGAATGTTTCCTTAGTGTGTAATATTTTTGATGAAAAGACACATGCTGCCTTATTGAATTACAGTGAAAGTACTGCTGATTTTTTAAATATCATTATAAAATTTTATATAAACTGAAGAGAAATGACTTCTTAAAACCTTTCCAGGACATAACAGATGATCGAATAGAATTTTTAGAAAAATTTTTAATTTGGCTTGATAAATGGAAAGCTTTGGGATACCCTGACTCTTCTTTATCTGCTGATACACACAATGCACTGCATCATTCAACAACTGCCATTATTATGTTAATTAAGCACTGTGTATCAAAAACTCCTTGCAAATATTTGCTTACAGGAAAATTTCAAACTGACAATTTAGAATCTCGTTTTGGATGTTACAGGCAGTTATCTGGTGGCAATTATCATGTAAGCTTAAGGCAAATTTATGAATCTGAAAAAAAGATTAGAATCAAGGGTGTCTTCGACTTACATTCTGCTCAATATGGACAAGTTAAATTTAATGTCTCGAATTTAGCAAAATTACACACTTGTACAGTAGATCATGGAGAAATAGGTATTGACAGTTTTAGAGATATTTTAGGCAATAATTTAATGAACCAACCTCAACAAATTTCAGATTCAGCAATTCAATATATAGCAGGTTACGTTAATTTTAAAGTTTCAGCCAAACTGCAATGTACAGCCTGTATAAATGTTCTTGTCAATACAGAAATAATAGAACATGAGGAACAAAATTACTTTAATATATTAAACAGAGACGACTTAACCCTTCCATCAGAGTTTACAGTTCAAATAACAGTCCTTATGCACAATATAATTAAAATGTTGATTTCAGACCAATATGAAAGCAAGTTTTTAGGATGTAAATTCCACAAATCAGTTTTAATTAAAATTGCAAAGGAATTCATCAATGTGTATAGAGATGAGTTTAGTTTTAGAGACACTTGTTCATGTAATCAACCCTGAACTGAAATGCTGCTTGAATTAATGTTGCCTGTTTTTGCAAATATTTTTATTAATAATTACACAAAAACAGTTCAAGATAAAATACAGACTGACAAAAATAAAAAGAGCAAGTCTAAGGAAAATGAGAAATGTCCAACAGCAAGGAAAATCTCTAAATTAAGTCCTAGTCCCAATACATGTTACATTTTTGTACTGATACCACTGGCCTTTTTCACCATTCTTATTTTTTCAAAAAGTATTTTTCTTAATTTATCAACCGAGATGAACACATAATACATAAATAAAATGTAATAATTATTCTGAAACTATGAAACAATTTAAATTTTCCGCGGAATGCCCGTCGTTCGGCCCACGGTAGCCGGCCCACTATTTGACAGCTAAGCGACGTTGCCACATCTAAGGCTCCGGCCTAGTGTAGAGTCGGCCATGCGTTGCCACATCTAAGGCTACGGCCTAGTGTAGAGTCGGCCATGCTCCAAAACGATCATTCACCCTAGAGCTATTTGACAGTCGACATCCATAAGTTTGGTTATAAATAATGTATAAACATAGATATCATAACCTAATATGGATCGGCCCTGTCCGATCCTTCCCGTACATCGCCCCGTACGGATAGCAGCACGAGAGAGTTAGAGCTACGAAACAGGCAAAAAGTCTGTTTATTTAATGGATTATATATGGAGACATTATACTTTTCTGCATTTTTTGAGTGCTTATATGGATATTTTTATGCAAATGTTTGAATATTAGCAAAACACTGATAAATATTAAATTGTTTGATGAAAATGTAAAAAAAACTTTCGAAATAATGTCATTTAAATTCATATTAATGCGACGATGGAGATTTTAAAAATATGTCTCTTGATACGAATACATATCTGCAAATAATTTGTTCATACCTTTATTGGCTAAATATCGAAATGAAGGCATTGTTGGGACCCCTTGTAATGTTTTATTTTTATTAAATTCCTGGAAATCAATCAACATATATATAAAAATATCCATATACGCACTCAAAAATTGCATAAATTTATAATATCTCCATATATAATATATATATACATAATAGTAATAATTCAATATAAATTCATTGATTGTGATCGTTTTTAATCTTTTATTTAGAAGTATAGGTATTATAAATTTCAACGATGTGATGCTACAATATTATGAATTGTCCTTGGTAATGTTTTTCTTTTTATAAAATTACTTGACTTAGTAGTATAGTATAGTATAGCGTTTATTGTAAATATAAAATAAATAAGATACAATAAACAACAAGTGACCCAAAGAAAGTTAAAAACTTGTGCTTGGGTATAAGTAATTATTATAAAATGGAAACAACAAATAAGGGTTAATTCAGGAATATTTATATTTAAATATTATGTATTCCATATATATCAGTAATAATAGGTATTGCATATGTCTACAAGTTGGTGAATTTTAATGCGCTTATTATTTACTATCCATTGTTTTAAACCATACTTGAATGAATTTAAAGGCACTAGACATTTTATGCTTTCTGGTATCTCATTGTATAGTCTTAGAGCAAGAAATGTATGACATCGTAATAAAGTATTTTTTCTTGCTTTTGGTACAACATTACATGCATATCTTATGTCATATTTATGTTCGTGTTTTGTCAAGTTTGACTTATTTTTATATTGGTAAATACCTAATGACATGAAAAATGTTTGGCGGATATCTAGAATTTTTGTTTTAGAAAATAACAAGTCACTAGGATATGTACATTTCACTTTATATAAAATTTTTATTAAACGTTTTTGTATAATTTCTATTGCTTTTATATTATTTTTACATGCTGCGCCCCACACCACAATACAATATCGTATATGACTATGAACAAGTGCTTCGTATACAATGATCATCTGTTCATAGGTAAGTATAGTGGAAAGGAGTTTAAATTTGCTTATAACGTAACGAATCTTTTTGACAACATATTCGGTATGCTCTTTCCATTTGATATGGCAATCTAGATATATTCCTAAGTACTTGATACTGGTGACCATTGATATAGGAGCTACCTGTTTACAACTGATTTGTAAGTTGGTGTATTTCGGTAAGCCGTTTGCGTATGGAACAAAGTGAGTCTTGTTGAAATTGACTGTTAAAAGTCGACTACTGAACCAGTTGAACATTTTTTTAAAACCATTTTCAGCCTTTGGTTTTCATATTTCCCAACTTTCAGCAGAAAATATAACAGCTGTATCGTCTGCAAACTCCGCTCACATCAACCGCAAATAGATCATTTATATATATGTTAAAGAATAATGGTTCCAGCACCGTTCCTTGAGGAACACCGCATGTTATAGGCAATGGAGAACTAGAGCATTTATTTATCATAACAGTTTGTGTTCTATTACTTAAATAACTTTTAATTAGATGATAGATTTGACCCCGTATACCATAATTTTGTAAAGTTTTCATGAGTACCATATGATCAACTGTGTCAAATGCTTTTGCTAGGTCAACAAATACACATAATGTTGGAATATTTCTGTCTACATTTTTGCATAGTTCTCCTATTACATATGTCACCGCATCTTCAGTAGATTTATTTTTTTTGAAACCGAACTGTTTATCAGAAAATATGTTATATTTCTCTAAAAATTCTGTCAATTTGTTCTTTATTATATTTTCAAAAACCTTTGCCAAACAGGAGATAAGTGAGATAGGTCTATAATTGGATAAATCATATTCATCACCAGTTTTATGTGCAGGCACTTGTGTAAATATAAATAAACATAATGACACCAATAAATTATCTTTATCTATCAAATAAATACATAAGATAAAATATAAATTGGTGTGCTCATAGCATCAATTAATGACTACAGTAACACAAACTCACAGCGTAAAAGAATATGATCATTTTACATTTACAGTATATTGCAGTACATACATCTGTAGGTGACTGGGTTATTATCATAAATCATATATGTCAAACAGCAACAACATTTTCATCAGAAACTGCAGAAATTAGTCTTCCTTCTGGAAGTTCGTCACTGAGAGAAACTCTTTCAAATTTTAATTCACTGTACCAGCCAAATGCAGCAAGAAGTATCTCAATACATTGTCTTGGAGAGACCATCACTTTTCAAATCGTAAACATAGCTCAAAAATGTTTGTGCGCTAAATACATTCTGACAGAGAACTAATTTTGAAGTAGCACAAAAAAATAACAGGACCAACTAGGGTGATTTTAAAATAATTATTGATGTTTAAATGAATTAGTTTTGTGAACTGTTGTCGTATTCTGGAAACTACTTCATTTTTTATTTTATTCAAAGTGGAAAATATATTACCTTCTGCACACAATATAATATTAAGCCATAGCATTAAATGAATAAAATATCAAACGCATACCTTGCATACCTTCAATATCAGAGAGTTTTCAGAAGTAAGTTTATTTTTGCTCTTAAGATCATCTATAACAGCATTGAGGTTTATCAACTTATGAGTAAGTTTTCGCTTTTGCTGACGTATAATTTCATAAAAATTATTCTTCTGTCTTATAATTTTCTGCGAAACCTGCCAGCGAGCCTGCTAGTATCTCTTCTGCTTTACAGGGCATTCCAAGTCGTCCTCTATAAAATCTCCAAAATGGACAGGATCACGTCTCCTAAAAGTTCTACTTACATATACTCATATACATCTAACGAAAAATATTTCTCCATACCTTTTCCTATTTATCCTGACAGAAACAGCTCCATCAGCTGTGGCTTGCCTTGTTAAGGTAGCATTATCACATGATGTTGATGGTTCTGAATTTTCAATATGAACTGACAATAGAAAGAAATAATTCTAGCATAAAGTATGTTATTATACAGCTATACTTACAATGACTCTGTTTTGTTAAAATCCTTCGAGTTCTTTCTACTTTTGATAAATGTCCAGGAAAATCAAAAATATTGAGGGTACAGCATCCTTTTTCAAACGTAATGTATCCATATGAGCCTCAACATAGTCACTACGTTTGAAATACTTGCTGCATATAACTGCCCTAGTACCAGGCACAAAGTCCTTTCCCAGCAATGCTCCTATCCACTTTTTCAGCAAGGCATCATCTCTTGGAGAGCTAAAATTGAAATATCACATTCTTTAGTTTGTTACCTACCACTGGATACTTAATTGGCAGTTGTCTCAAAAGGCTCAGAATTTCAGAAGCTACAAAGGGACCGCTGTTATAATCTTTCATCAGCTACGCTTTTATTGAACTGAATAACGAACATGTGTCATACACATAAACGACAAGTAGCAAATAAGTTCTTTCATAGGCAGAGACGACAGAAAAAACGTTTTATTTATCTATAGGCATATTTTAGGACATTCATAAATCCATATATATGTACAATAATGTAGAATAAAAACGTGCTACACAAAATGATACTAAAATATAAATATACTAGCTATACTTACCAATGGAATTTCAGGTTTCCTCCTTTAACATCCCTGGATGTACAATTGAAGGCCGAACAAGAGCTCATCATTGTTTTACAATAAATAAAACACGATAAACTGAAGAGATACACTGAAAATCAACGTAAACTATACGGGCGCTGATCATTGTTTTGCCCGATTCTTTATCCGTCTCTGTCGCGCGGCTACTGGGCGCACGCTCTCTCTCTTACGGCACGTCCATATACTTAGAGGTTAAACGACTTACCTGTAAGGAAGTTCAATCCTCAATTATACGAGATAGCCCCGTCCGAAAAGATCACCCTGTAGTGTACGTTTCTCTCAGCTCGCTGGCGTGATGTTTAGATAAGAAAACTGTAGACCCTGCTTCTGCCTTCCCCCCGCATAGGTCCTCATTACGTTTCGTTTGTTATCAGATCGAGGAATTTTGGGAACAGCGGTGGGCGGGTGGTGTTCTTTTCGGACGGGGCTATCTCGTATAATTGAGGATTGAACTTCCTTACAGGTAAGTCGTTTAACCTCTAATTATACTTCGATAGCCCCGTCCTCAAGATCACCCTGTAGATGTTCAGAGATTCGTACCTCGATATGATTTCCATAACCTGTTATTTATGTCTGGGTAGAGAACAAACAACCAAAAATATATGTACGTATTATTTTACAGGTTTGTTCCATTTCTAGGAAAAGATTAATAGTAATTTGGCAAAAAATTACCATAATTAGTTTATCTGAAGATTTAACAATTTGAATTCATATTATCATTAGTGATGAATCTTGATATCGTCCTCGAGATCACCCTGTCGATGTTTAAAGATGGTTTCACGATCTGATTATAATTCGAATGAAAGAGAAAGAACAAGTCTGGACATTGTTCAGCCTTGAAGTTTTTTATTTAAAATGCAATAATCTTTCATCATTTTTGTGATGTACACCTATGTAATGTGTAAAAGTTTAGCTTAGTAGTATCACAATTCATTATCCATTTTTTATTATCAGTGATTTTGCAAAATATAAATCGTCAGGCATATGGGTCTGTTATAAAACATAACAAAAACTTTTGACCTATCACTTCACTCTGCGGTATGTCTAAGGTTTCAACGTGTAAGCCTTCCCAAAAGGCCGCGGAAGGGGAGGCGTGGCCAGTGCTCTGTGCTTAAAATACAGATGTGTTTCAACGCCCAACATTAAGCCTTTTTGGTTACAGTTTGTGGTGTGGCTGGGTCGTGATGTTTTTTGGGCGTAAGTAAAAGTTGATCATTTCTCTTAAAGTTCTGGTAAAGTCAACATGTTATTTTAGGTAGATGCAGTATAAGGCTCTTCCACAGAGGATGAGGTTTCCTGTAAGTTGGAAGTAATAGTGATTTATCGTTAAAATGGTGCTATTTGCTATTTGTAGGTTTTCCAATACTGAAAACCAAGGTTGCGTTTTCCATAACAGGTAGACTGTGATTACTTGTGCCTTCTCAGCTGTTATTTTCTTTTTTAAGTTCTCGGTAGAAGCGAGAAATGTGGGAATTCCTGGAAAACCATATTTTCCCAGTTAATACAGAGGATTGAGGATCAAGGTACCAAGAAACCAATACTGGACCTTTTTTGCTCTGATGGAAGCGAATGAATCGAGTTAGATAGTGCCAAAACCAATATTTTTTGTTTTTTGAAAAGGTTTGGTGAATGCTGTATTCTAATAATTCTATTGGTATTTAACTTGATAATGACGTTTTCATGTGAAACACTGCCTAGCTTAATGAAAGTCATTATTTTTAGAATACAAATTTTTGACCGCAATTATAGCACTATTAATTTTGGTGTTCAAGCGTTTTGGTGTCGGCCCACCTGTATGAAATGGCTGGATGTGCTGACACGGGTCACATAAACAGTACTCGGTTCCTCAGATTCAACGCTCAGGTACCGGCTTTGGTAGATAGATAGCGAACCAAATACGTTTTTAAAGTACTGCCTGTGGTACTGCTTTCCAATATCTGTATGTTGCTACTACTAATAGGATTACGATGAACCTTATGACAAAATAGCTAATTATTATAGTATTTTGTTTCTTATTGATTTTTTAGGATTTCTCTGGTGGTACGGACATATTACTGGTACTCGTACTAAATGTAAACCCTAGAACTTTTTTGTTATAAAGAACATTAGGGATGCAGGAAGTTGCATCGAATGATTAACATTATTATGGCAGTTTGATTTGTTTTTGCCAAAGAATAAAACATATTCTGGGTGAAGTACATAAAGAAACCCCAGTGGACTTGAATGGTTCTTAATAGGTTAAAAATTTTCCTTGGAAATGGATGGCGCAGTGGCTGGCTCCCCCTTCCTTTTTTCGCTCAGCTTCGTTCACTTCCCATGACAAATTTTATATGTTCAGGAGAAATTTGTCTGAACCGTTAGATAAATAAGACTGCAATAAGTGCTGTAGGGTCTGGGAATATTTCAAGACCTTCCTACTCTTCGGTTTAGGAAGCGATACTAACAGCGCTTTCGCTAAACCAGACTAAGATGCGGTATGATGGGTTGAGACCTTCACAGGATGCAGCAGCAGTCTCCCTATTTTGTGTTCGCATTAATAAGACAGTGGGATATAACCTCGTAATGTAGATAAGTGTTTCCTTAGCTGAAATTGTCTACTAACAGCAAAAATCAAAATAAGGGAGTGTTACCTGGGCAATGAGCATGGACAGATAGTATTTCTCTACAGTGTTACTAATAATAATTGTTTAGCAGCTAAACATCCCGAGTTACCATCCCACGTGGCCTCAAAGGTTTTGTGGGCGCGTGTTCTTAACAGTTTTGTCAAGCTTCGGACAGCAAGACGCAAACAGGTAATTATACAACAATTAAGTATGTTTTTGTAACAGTAATGCGTTCATAAATTTTACCTCCTTTTGTCCTTAAGATGTAACAATTAAAACATTATTTTTCTCCCACGTTTGTGGTACGATATCAACCGAATGGTTGACTCTTGAGATTCCATCCTTTCAGTTTTCTGCATTTGTTTGAAACCCCAATGCGAACTGGGTGTTTTCTAGAACGTGTTGAAATCATCAGTGTTAGTACTTATCACTTTTTGAATCACTGTCAACTGAAAAGAGATAAAATTCGCGCACTGAAGAAAGCCATATTAGGTTTGTCGTCAATGTGCGTGAACGAGATTTCACCACATAACGTGAGATTCTCAACCATATTTTACTAGTGTTTAAGTACTTCACTGGTAGGGCCACTGCTTATTTTTTTTTAATTTTTTTTTTTGGTTTTTACTTCAAAGGAAAATGGAAACCAGATATTACTCATGTTCCCATATTCCTTATGCTTGCCATTTTTGTTAATTTATCAATCAGATTGTACTCATGAGTGTAGAAACTGGTGGCATTTACGGTCCCCTTCAGCTGCAGTTTCAGTCTCTCATTGTAGACATTGGTGGGCCCCACTTAGATGTTGTTTCAGTGTCCTCACATCTTATTCATGGTTGTAGAAACTGTTGACATTTACGGTCCCCTTCAGCTGCAGTTTCAGTGTCTCGTTGTAGAGACTGGTAGGTCCCATTTAGCTGCTGTTTGTGTGTCTCAATCAGATTTTACTCGTGATTGTAGAAACTGGTGAGTCCCCTTTAGCTGCTGTTTGTGTGTCACAATCAGATTTTACTCATGATTGTAGAAACTGGTGGGCCCCCTTTTAGCTGCTGTTTGTGTGTATCAATCAGATTTTACTCATGATTGTAGAATTTGGTGGGCCCCATTTTGCTGTTGTTGGGTGTCTCAATCAGATTTTACTCATGATTTTAGAAACTGGTGAACCCCATTCTGCTGATGTTTGTGTGTCTCAATCAGGTTTTACTCATGATTGTAGAAACCGTGGGCCTCTTCAGCTGCTGTTTCAGTGTCTCAATCAGATGTTACTCATGACTGTAGAAGCAGTTGAGGGTTTTGGCCCCAGTTAGCTGCTATTTGAGTGCCTCAATCAGATTTTACTCATGATTGTAAAAACGGTTGGTGGCTATGCCCCATTTTAGCTGCTGTTTCAGCGGAGACGACAGCACTTATATTCATAAATAACAAAATTTCAGTCCATGACCATGGATTATATTGTATGATTTTGAATTAATCACCTCGAAATAATCTTTAAAGATTCAATCATATATATTGCAGTACAGATTCATAGAAAATATCCACACTAGTTTTATTCAAGTATTTAAAAGTTGTCCGTAAAAAACTTTTTGTTACAAAAGTCTTATTACTGCGAGGATAAATTGGTGTATGTTCTTTTCTGAAGAATTCCAATACCTCGCACGATGTCCCCCACGGCGAATTACTAACGTGAGATAAAATTGTCAGTACATAGGTACAAGAGGTTCTAATAAACTAAGTTCGCTATTGGAGATATTCCCTGACCACCAGGAAAAATTGTCATGTAAGCATGTCGTCGTAGTTACCGACGAATCTTTTGGAAGCTTTGGATTTACGAATTAACACTTACTGTGTGAAAAAGCGTGCATTGTCCATTTCCTCAATTTTGGTATTTTGACGAAAGCACAAACATATCACGACACAATCGTAAACACATGAACGGTCCAGGAAAAACGATAATATTCATCTTCTTGAGGCCACTACCTTAATTTATGGTCAATGAAACCATGCCATGAATATCCTATTTTTTTAGGTGGTGTTGATTGTTGTTGATAGCCCATTTTGAGGATTGCTCATAATAAGACGGAAGAGAATCTATATTACACAGATTCTCTACTCGACTACTTCAAAGGCAGTGACATCCTATTGGTAAAACAATGTATTAGTTATTGTTAAAACACAATTTCAGTTTCATCATATTGAGATATTCAGGCTCAACAAATGATTTTGCGTCTTCACTAACCATGTATTAATCATTGTTAATAAGCAAGGGATATTCGAATTCGTTGTTCTAACACAACAATGGATTAGTCATTGGTGTTTGATATGTCTCGTTCAAAATTCATTAAATGAAAAATATGTGTACACTTACTGATATGAGGTTGTCCAGCAAGGCATGTTGTTTTTTCATTGTCCGTTTCACTTTTGCGTTAAACTCCCGCACTTTTTTCCCGTTCGGCATTTTCGTAAACAAACCGCGCACTTGGAGCGTGAGAACGTAATGAGGACCTAGGCGGGGGGACAGCAGAAGCAGGGTCTACAGTTTTCTTATCTAAACATCACGCCAGCGAGCTGAGAGAAACGTACACTACAGGGTGATCTTGAGGACGGGGCTATCGAAGTATAATTGCGTCTAGCCGGACTATGCAACTTTCCAACCCGCAGTCCCGAAGACCGCCGAAGGTTTAGTAGCAGTAGTAGTAGTAGTAGTAATGTTTATTAGAATAAATACAAGGCAGTATACAAAGAAAAGATTAAAAATAAACATCAGGAATCCACTGAAGCTGTGCTTGTGCGTGGATTTTGATAACAAAGCTATGTCTTAAATCTAAAATAAGTTTATACTAATTAATTAATTAGGGAAATATAAGACAAGTTATAAATCTAAGTAGAGAAACGATACAAAAAAAAATCACAATATCCGTTACCTCTGGTCATTGCAAGTTATTTTTTAGATCAGTTAATTCTGATGCAAACGTTCTGGGTTTATCTAATAACTATCTTTGTAATTCCTTCAAATACATTTCTAGATTTAATACTTTTAATTTCATCAGGTACATAAGTGTATGCCCTGGGCGCTAGGTATTGATAATATCTTTGGCCAATTGTTTTATATGCCCTGGGAACCTCAATATTATTAATTTTCAATCTTGTATCGTACTGATGTGAGATATGATTGGAGTTTGGCAAACGAGATTGTTGATGCAGTAGAATTGTTAATAGTTATATTTGCCGAACATCCAATAGCCTCAGTTGTGAAAACAGTTCATCACTTGGGTAAGTATATTTTACATTTGCCATTATTCTCATAAGGCATTTCTGCACCACCTCCACCGGTTTTAGGAATGCATTAGTAACGCCGCCCCATGCAATTATCCTGTAATTTAAGTGCGAGTATATGAGAGCATGATACACTGAGCGAAGCTGACTTTCGGTAATAAATGTTCTTAATAATTTCATTACTGATATAAAACTTCGCAATTTTTTTGTCAGGTTGCTCATGTGTTTGTCCCACTTCATGTGACAGTCCAAATGGATGCCTAGGTATTTAACAGTATCGGCAGATGACAACTCGATACTTTGGCTTTGAAATTGGATGGCTATATTGGAAAAAGTGGGAAGATTTGAGGAGTAACTGGTGAATGGAAGATAAACAGTTTTACTGAAATTTACGGTCAATATTTTACTGATAAAGTAATCTAGCAGGATCGGAAAAGTGTTTTTAATGCATGTTTTTATTTCATTCCAGCCTTCTCCTTCATAAAGCAATACTGTGTCATCGGCAAAACTTATAATATCAGCAGGGATAGGTAAACTAAACATCGAATTAATATACAAAATAAAAAGTATCGGCCCTAGGACACTACCTTGCGGCACTCCTTCCGATTATTATCTGATTATGTCGTAATGGCGCCACATTTAAATCTAACGTAACATTGCTCTATACTTGTCAACATGACGTTTGAATATTGAATAGTCTACTAGTCTAGTCGGTGGTTTCAATACTTTTGTGGATCTATTGTCACATTGTCACTATTGTCAGTGATACTGAGTGATACTTTTTGACTCTGAATTGGCAGAGAGTGAATCAGTGAAAGGGAAATGTAGAATTTATTACATGTGACCAAATTCGTGGGAGACTCCAGAAACTAAATGTTTGAATGCGATCACACATGGCCGGATCACAAAATGCCATTATAACAAAGTACCTAGATGAGGGTAACGCGGATGTAGAAGACAAGACAGTTAATTGAATTGAAGAGATGTAGAGAGGCGAGTGTGTGGAGTGGTGTTAAGAGTCAAGTGTCAACATTTTATGTGATATTAACGGTGCTTTAATGAGGGGAAAACATTGGGGATAGAATATGTGGAAGATTATTTGTGGAAAAAATATGTGGTCCCTTGGGTATTGTATAAAGAGCAAATGTGGTATATATTATATACCTATAACTGTGTTTTAAATTAGTTGTAAAGGATGGAAGTACAATCTGCATAAAAACGTAATATATAAGAAAGGTGGACCCAGTTTTTTCCTTTATATTAGAGATATAGTTATTTATTCATTTCAAAAGCTACATGAATAAATGAAGACCATTCACAGAAGGCACTGCCTTATACTCAACGACTATTAAATCAAACTTGTACTAATGTAAAAAATGGAACGCCTCAAATAAATCCTCAATTTTAATTAATCAAATGCACTAGAAATTATACCCAAAATGAATTTTAACCCTCACTAGCTAAATTTTCTAGGTTCAATACTGGTCAAGTAATGCCGGTAAGGAGATTTTGGATAAAGGAATTTCTAGACTTTTCAACACATACCTATCATATAAAAGTAGAAAACATTTTTTAAAACATTAAACTTTATTATACATTGCTGGATGGTGGATACATCAGATTAATGGCAATTTTATCCATATCGTCTGGTTTGACCAACGACTTATTCCTTTTAGGTGCAGTTTTTTTGTTTTATATAGACGCCTTTGCTGTTCTATATTTTTATTATGAGGATTTTTTTTTGATAATATGCTGTTAAATGCCATATTCTTATCTGCTCTCATGGCCGCTAATGTGGGTTCAATGGGTGCAACCAATTTTTTAACAGTAGCTAATTCTTCATTTGACTTCAAGTCATCAATTAGGTTTAATAAATATATTTTGAATTTATCCTTTTCAGATTGAAGGTCACCCATGAGTTTTTTCTCTTTGCCATTTATTATTACTTCAAATAATTTCTTCTGTTCTTCTTGGTGGCTATTCATGTTGTTATTCCTTATTGATTTATTGTCATCTAGAGCACAAAAAAATAATGCTAATTAGGTTAAATTATTATTATTAATAATCAACTTTAATCTAATAAAACCCATTTTTATTTTTTCAAACTATTGTTCCACTGTAGGTATTTCTGAGGAAGATTGTAATTTGTGGTAACAGATATCAACCTAAAACACATGCACTCCACAGGCAACGAAAATTAAGTGAGACTACAGTAATCTTGATTTACTAAACCAAAACTTTCCAATACTTTTGTTTTGTTGGCAAAAAGGGCCAAAGGTGGCCTACCTGCCTGGCTTCGCCTCCCCATCACTACTACTACTACATCTCAACACCTTTTCAAATACTTTAAGGAATATACACATTTGACAAAAACTCAACGCAAGAGTTGAACAATATAAAGTACCCAACGCCACAATATACCTGAGAATGCATGTCACACACCAAAAATCTAAAACTTCCACAGAATAAATATATTTTTACCTTTACCTTACCAATGTAAACAGATGAATTTTGAAACACAGTAAAAAATAGGATATTGATAGTAATATACACACTTGAAACATTAGAATATAAACATCAAAAAAAATAATTCTAACAGACATCAAAAAAAGGTAGGGTTGCATTTGACCTTTTAATAGTTAAATAAATAGTATGCCTGTAACTTGTGGTTATTCAATAGGTTTGATTTCTGATGAAACTAATATGGTAATATGAAGGTAGATATTTGTGTCATATATGGTATAATTATACATTTTTAATTACCTGACTCAAGAGTATTAGCATCTTGTGTGTTGGCATCGTTATTCTTCAAAAATCTATGAATTAAATGTATATGTTTGCACATATTCCACTTGATGCAAGAATCAATGCAAGTGCATGAGTACTGATGGAGACAAATCTGACATTCGGTGCATATTAATTTGCAGGAACAGGATGACTGCCTTTCATGAATTAAATAAATTTCATTTGTTGATGTTGATGGAACTTCATATCCTGTTTCTGTTTTTACTACCAATTTGTAATCTAGTGTTTCGCTCTTCTTATGTCTACTTCTTAAGGCATCTATTTTCGAACAGATTTTCCCTTTATTCATGACAATCAAGCGATCAAATAGTTTGTCACGTATAAACTTCATTAATACGTTGATTGCTTTATCCAACCTTTTTATCACTTTTCCCTTAAGATAAATATGTTTAAGGGTTCTGTGCATCTGCTTTAGATGCATGTTTGTATTGATGCCACAATTGACACAGTAACAATAGGCCCATGAATGTATATACCTCAAATAATATTCTTGAAAATAAGTACCAAACTTCTTTGTGTCATTATCAGAAATTAAAATGTCCATGAAATTATCACACATTTTGATAAAAGCTTTTTCGTCCCTTTCCTGTAGTAATGTTCATAGCATTTTATATACAGAGACCTAAAACAAAATTGACCATCGGCAAAATAAAAATTATCTATTTTTGTATAAACCATAATAATAAATAATCAATAAGACCAACTGTTCTTACTAAAATAAGAAGACCATATAAATACATACTTGTTTTTCTCTTGCCTTGATTTTACATAAATTCTTCCTCCAGGCCTTATCGACGTGCCATGAACAAAATAATCTGTAACAAAAAAATGTATTAAAAACTAATAGTAACAGTACCTACAGCTTTTTTGTTATTTTTTTAACCATATGCAGTCATTAAAACCTACCGATGTTGCACTGGCCCCATTACTTGCATCCAAGCGTTATAAAATGAAGTTGCCATGTCGGACATAAATGTGGTGGCTTCTATCTTTTTCCCCAATTCATTTTTAATTACAGACAAGAAAATAGTCATAACAGCTTCATCTGTCCTATTAGAAATTAGAAAGGCAGATGGGAAGCCCTCTCTCAAATCATCTAGGACTAGCAATGTAACTAGCTCAAATTCATATCCATTGAGGCCATGAGTACCATCTACACATATGCAGTCGCTGTCATATTTTTCTAACATTTCTTTTTGGCCACGATTCATTATTACTAGAAAAAATCTTCTTCTCTTAACTGTGGATATGTTTCAGTAAAAGTATCCTGTGGTTTATAAATTAAAATACATCCAGAATGTTCCACTTCCTTGACCCATGCCTCAACACTTATAGCATCCTTAGCATGCCTTACTGCTTCATTATTCAGATTGAAACATTGTTCAATATTATATAGATCTTTCTTTTTAAGAAGGTGCAGCCTCTCAAATTTATTTTCTGTAATAGACTCTTCCCGAACTTCATCTATGATGGTTTCAAAAGGAATTTTTGCTGCAATTTTGGAAGCTATTTCTTTTCTTTCCACTTTACTTAAAGTAAGGTGCCCTAAATCTTGATTATGCCCAATATGCACTCCTTGAAAGTTTACTTCACACACGCTATCCTTCAAAACTTTGAGTGTTATTTCGGCTGGGCAGAAGCCATTTATTTTATTGGAACCTTGCACCTTCAAGTGTCTCATGCCAGAACCCTCAGCCTTGTATGTTCCAGATGTCAGATAAATTGTTTTTTTAAATAGCTTTTGGTTTGATAAGAGCCATGTTTGCTTATGAAAAGACTCTTTGTTTCTATCTCAATCTGGGCTTTCCAGAAATAAAATTCAGATTCCCCATAAAATTGCAAGTTATCAGAAATTAGCTTCACATCATGAATAACTTGAAAGTGTCGCAATATTTCATATCTTTTAAAACTTCCCACATTTTCACATAAACAACATTTTAAGTCCTGCCTCTCTCTGTTTGTATCATTCAACAGCCTTCCATCAGTACTTCCTAGATCATGATTTTTCTGATGGTGAGCTAGGTTTCTTGAATGTGTAAAATTCTTCCTACATATACCACATTCATAATTGAAAACCTTCGCTTTTGTCAGGACTTCTATTTTGTCTAGAAAAAGAGTAGGTAAATAAGATTTATCTTACAAAAATGATGTATATATTACTAAAGTAGAATAAACATAAACTCAGTTTATAATATAATGAATTTAAAAAAATAGGTTTTTTACTTTTTTTGGATCCTTGTGATTTTTTTACAGGTTTGTCCAGTTTTCACCAATAAACATTAACAAATAAACCTTGCCTCTAGTGATTTTTGCCAAACTGGGCACCAGGTCTGGCATAAAATTTTATAAAACTTTAATACAATGGTAAGGTCAATTCTACACAATTATCTAGATATTTAAGTTTAAATATGTATTACCAATGTTTAGAGGTGACCATTTCCCACAAGTCTGACAAATGAAGCACATACATTATTTTAAGAATAGGTCTACTTTCAGAATGAAAAACATTGTATAAAAGCTATTTCTTCAAATATATCTTCACTATATTTTTTTGCAATAAAATCTTGTTGCATATTAAAGTATTAAAAAATTATCTATCAATCTGTAATATTTACCAGAGTGAAACTTCTTCACATGGCGAGTTAAATTTGTATATTCTGGGAAACATTTACCGCAGTCATTACATACAGCCTTAATACAACTGCTTTTCTTTGGAGCGATTTTATCAATTTCATCTAAAAAAAAAAAATTGTTGAAGTATAATGTGTTATGAATAAAGAATAGCCATAAGAAACCAAATTTATTTTAGTAAAGTATTTTTCAAACTGGTATGGTAAGTATATAGGAACGAAGATAATCATTTAATGCTTTATCAAATTATCCCTTTAAAGGTCTAATGAAGGAGGAACTTTAACATAACATACTACCACAATAATATACATAGGTACTTACCTGGATGAAATTTTTGTGCATGTCTCCGTAAAGTGCTCTTGTCGTGAAACGACTTTTCGCACACATTGCACCAAACCATGCTTTCTCATACAATTAAAAGGCAAAATAAGTCAGTGCTAAGAAAAAATGAAAGCACTGGGAAAACGGATAAATTCTTCCAATACAGCACTTTTTGAATTTGAATCGTGGCTGACGTAAAACTAACGGCCATTTTGAATTTAGAATTTGAATTCTAGAACTGTCAATGTCAATCCCAGCTGTCATGACAAATGCGCATGCGGGTCTGCGGGTTGGAAAGTTGCATGGCCCGGCTAGACCATGGCCGACTCTACACTAGGCCGGAGCCTTAGATGTGGCAACGTGGCTTAGCTGTCAAATAGTGGCCTATAGTTTCAGGGCCATATTCTCCGTTCAGCCGTTTAAATGAAGCTTACGAAAGCTTAGCTTGAAATTAAAACTTGGCTTAAGTTATTTTTGTATGCACCGATATATCGTCAGCTTTGCTTAGTTAAGCCTCCGGTAAGTTTGGCAATGTTGCTTCTTTTTACCACATTGTTGTTTTGTGTCATAGAAACTTTATGTTTCATGTATCAACCGTCAGACGAGGTCTCAGCCAATTGTCATTTCGTACGGATTTATGTTTGTTAATGTTATACTTCACATATGACACATGTGTTTTCATGAAGTTGAAGGTCGGTTGAAGATACTAGAGAGATATTGCCAACCACAGATACCGCATACGTTGCGGTATTTGCGCAGCGGTATTGTAAATAGCGCAGCGTTATCGTCCTTGCAAAATTGACAGTTATTGCCACAGATTTGGTTCCGCTGCGTTATTTAGCTTTGACGTCTGTCAAGACGTCAAACGTGATGTGAAAGAGACAAGTGCCAACGCCCTAACCACATTTGTGTTTTTGTTTTCTGTTTGCACTTTGCTTTCATTTCTCATTTTCCTTTGTGTTGTGGAGTTTGTCTATTTGTTATTAGCTGTATTAGTCGGTTTTTCGACTGCTATCTGCAAAAATAATGGATCAAGATTTAGAAGCGTTAGTCTTGGCTGTGATAGGGATATCGAAAATGTTATGTTCAATTTATTCAACCGTCAAAAAAAACACAGGAAAAACTAAACAGCAAACAACACCGATGCACATCAAATATAAAATGGCGTAAAGCATATATACTTTACTTTAGCATTTTGCCTTGATCCTGTGCCCAGACGCCCAGACCATCAAATACATGTTTTGTGGCCCTGTGACAGTTTAACTACGAATCGTCACGAGCGGTGACGATTACTTCCCGATCGGGGATACAGCGACAATACCGCACGTTAGTTATTTTTCGTAACTATCGTCAGGCGCTATTTCCAAATAGCGCAACGTACACCTCCAACGCATCTGCGCATGCTTAGATGTCAAAATAGCGCGTGCGGTATTACCGCTTGGCACATCTGGTCACAGCAATATCTCTCTAATATTGTTAAACCGCTTGTGATTTGTACTATTACTTTCATCTCAGTGTATATGTTTTGTGCTTTCATCTGTGCTTTCATCTTACGTTCAGTGTATTGAAATTTATGAATAATTAGACTAAAAAAAGTTAGTGCCCAACTTCATGGCCCCATAAGGGACACATTTGGTTAAAATCATAGTAGTAAAATAGGAATTATTATTATATGTAACTATTATTATATGTAACTACGTTGATAAAATTAAAATATTCATTTCACTAATTTCACAAGTCCTCAGACAGACACACATACAGTACAGAGTACAGATGCTCAAACTCAAGATCAAGGTACTGAGAATTTGTAGTTTTGTAGGTTGGATACACCATAAAGCCAGGCTTAGCGTCGCTAAGCGGCCATGGTTGATCGCTTAACTTTAAGCGCGCTAAAAGGCTTTCAAACATGCGGTGCATACAAAATTTGCAACTTAAGCGGGATTAACGCTTAAGCTTGGCTTATATGTATACGGGGAATATGGCCCTCAGAATAATTATTACATTTTATATGTATTAGAGTTCATCTGGGTTAGTAAATTAAGGAAAAAATGCTTTTTAGAACTACTACTAATACCACTTACATCTGATGTCTGGTTCATCATAATAGTCAGACACTACAAAATAAAAATAAAGCAACTTGTTTCCTGCTGCCACTTCCACTTAAATGAACACTCAATTTACTTTGTAAATTGTCACTTGAGCTAGAAAAATTCACTATTAGGTCACTGTGAAGCCATTCTTGCTGGTCTTGCTTCCCTTTCACTATCAAATCTTTTCGTAGGTATGCCCAGATGCATGCCCAGATGAGTTCTATTTACTGTCTTTTTCTGTGATATTTGGGAGGTCCGGAAAACATTATAGGTACCACATTGTGCTTTAAAATAGGTCTTATCCTCTGAAATGTTTGTAAAGTATTGTCTTTATTCTTATAAATATAACCAGCCCATACGAGGTATACCGTTCACCCACTTCTGTTTATGTCCCTTATTGGAAGCACAATTGCTAATGAACACTCAATTTACTTTGTAAATTTTAACTTGAGCTAGAAAAATTCACTATTAGGTCACTTTGAAGCCATTCTTGCTGGTCTTGATTCCCTTTCAATATCAAATCTTTTCGCAGGTATGCCCAGATGCATGCCCAGATGAGTTCTATTAACTGTCTTTTTCTGTGATATTAGGGAGGTCCAGAAAACATTGTAGGTACCACATTGTGGTTTAAAATAGGTCTTATCCTTTGAAATGTTTGTAATTATTGTCTTTATTCTTATAAATATAACCAGCCCTTATGAGGAATACCTTTCACCCACTTCTGTTTATGTCCTTCATTGGAAGCACTAATTGCTAGTGCAACCTGGTACTACACACTTTGCAGGCATCTTTTTATCTTTATAGTTTCGTTTGTGCAGGTAAATAATTAGAAACACATTGATAATCACCTTCCAACCATATTTTCTGCTCTGGAAGAATACACATGACTTAACCTCAAATAAAAACTTGGCCCGCTGATTCAGTGTTGCCATATTTCATGCTCCGGCCTAGTGAGTAAAGTCGGCCATGGCTAGACGCAAGTCGTCCATATTAGGTTAGAACATGTGTGGTAAACTGTGTCCTGTGAACCCGCAACACGATGTCAGCCATCTGGATATTTTGTTGAAACTAAAAGTGACATTGCTGATATATGTCAATGTCAAGTCACTGTAAATATGACAAGATTCTAACCTCATTTGTTATTTTATTTTGGGGTCGCGGCACATGGGGGCAACTAGCATTACAGAATGGCAAACAGGGCGGGGCCAATGTGACGAACATATTGCAACCCAAAATAATGGCGGCCCAGACCACAGAAACACTAATCAGCCCGCATTTCTGTGATCCGTGGTTGATAACGGCGCGAAATTCAATGATCTTCGCTAGCTGTTCTTCATGATGTCTTCAGTTTTTAAAAGCGACAAATTGACTTTAACCAATTAAAAAGTGACTATAATAATGCATAATGACAAAAATTTAGCAGCCACACCAAACGCGTCGACCAGTTGCCCTCATAGATCAAATACGAACATATTTTGTGGCAAATACCGCATAACTCAGAAGAAGAAAAACATTCAAATTTCCCTCCAAGCACCGCCGACAAACTGGACATTAACCTCGTTTTTCTTTGAGTTGTTTTGGTTTGCTCCACACACTGCTATATTTGTGAGACTGTTAATGGAAAACTGTGGAAAACTGTTGATGGAAAATTTGTTTAAACATTACTTTTTATACTCGAAATCATTTCATATGTGAATGAATAGGTTAGGGAGTTTGAACTGTTTGAAGTCTGAAGGCTTAAAACTTTACAACCACAAAGTAGGTATGAAGTACAGCCAACAAGCAAGAAATAAATGGGGCTCAAACACTATATAACTCCTGATGAAGTGCAGCTTTAGTTAAATGAGCGAGTACAAAGCGTAAGTATATTTATTACTGCATTTCTGTGCAATACCTTACACTATTTATTAGTCATTCATACACTCTCACTACTTTAATTTTCTATTCTTCTATTTTAGATCATACACAACCACATCTGAGTTGTAGGTTGTAGGATACTGCGTTGTCTGCAGTGTCTACCTTTATGTTAATAATTTTGATGAATATTATTGCAATGAGAGACGAGCTATTCAGTGGACGAGCCTATACATACAAGTGACCAACAAAGATGGAGAAACCAATGTTAAGCAGTGCCTTCTCAGTTATGGATTTGACAGATTGGCAATAGGATGCTCAACACAGATGAAAATAGAAAATAATAATTGCAGAGGCTAGGGCGCTTGAACTATTCTACAGCAAAGCTAAGTAAGTACATCCTGTTTACTTCAAGAAAAAGCCAGTGATGTTATATATGCAGTTGATCAGCCTAAAGACTAACTGTACAAAGTGCGAGGTACAATTAAAAGTTTAAATTTTTATAACAAATTTATTTTTATTATGTCTCAAACCTATTTGCTGTATTTCATATTTATACTCTCAAAATTTGCAATTCAAAGTTTTCCTCATAAGCATTTCTGTGATTTGACTAGGATGTGAAATTGTGGATATTGATTACATTTCAATAATTAATTCTAATCTTCTATCGGTAACAACTATTACAATTTTTTTGATAATCAATAAAAAGTATTTATTTTGATTTATTTTGGTGGGTATTCATAAATACAGATGTTCTTTTTTATAAAGTGGAAGATATGGGTGGGGTTTTCATTTATTTATTTATTGATTGTACAATTTGAAATCATAAATAACACAAAATTATATCATGTATTCCTGTTTTAATCCTATAGTTTTGACAAAGTTAAATGCTAAAGATCCATATGGTTCAATAGGTTACACTGCAGGTTTGCTAGGCTGTGAACTTATTGATATTGATTACATTTCAATTAATTGTAATCTTCAATCTGTGACAACTATTAAATACTATTATTTTTATGATGAATAAATAGTATTTATTTTGACTTATTTTGGTTGGTATTCATAAATACAGATGTGAGGAAATTTTTATATACTAGGGTAATCAGGTGCAAGACTAAAAGGCATGGACCTTGAATACTCTAGTTTAGTAGCATATTACAAATTTTGCTAATATTTTTTACTCTGTTTCATGTGGTTACTTTATTCACTGTAGGTCAAACTGAGACGAGGTGAGGAATGAAAACATAAACCATATGCTTGATGGAACTTCAATAAAGAAGATTATTATTTTGTAATTTTGTAATTTGTATTATATTATAATTACACATACAATAATCATATTTAATATTTTCTTGCAAATAAATGAATGAATGAATAGGTATTTTCATTTTTATGCTCCAATTTTTAAATCTTTGAGCCAATCACTAATTGATTGATTGAAATAAAAAATCAATCAATCAGTCAATGTTTGGCTATCGTAAAAAATTATGATAATTTTGATACAAAAAGGTAGAGCATCTACAGATTCGCACAACGATGTGGCAACATCGCATCGAATTCTTGATACATCTGGCAACCCTGCGGCGGCCATGTTGCAACCCAAAATTATGGCCGCTGACATTGACATAAGTCAATCGTGTTTCCAGTCAAATAGCACGGAATTGTGCCTTCTCAGCCGACTTTTTTTGGGAGCGAGAAAAATCAGTCGAAAAGAGCGAGATTGCGGTTGAAAGAGCGAGATTACAAAAAATGCAATGAATAACGGTTATTGTCGACATACCTGTAAAATTGGAAAGGGAATAAATGACGAGCTAATTTTGTCAAAATACCTATTCCTTCGTTCTTCCACAAAAGATAATATCGTGACGTGAGTTGTAAGTATCAAGCTGAGCCAAAACACATTATACCTTCGGTTTACAAATTTTTAAAAATATACAATTGATATGCTTTATAGAAAAAATTTCAGTCAACTTTTTTATAATGTATCTTGGTCAAATACTTGAATGGTTGAAAAAGAGCGAGGTTTGACGAAGAGTAGCGAGGGAGCCATGGCCGACTCTACTCACTAGGCCGGAGCATTGAAATATGGCAACACTGAATAGCGGGCCGAGCTGGGCCGAGCTTTTATTTGTTTTTAAGTCATTAGTGTAATCTTCCAGAGTAAAAAAGAAGATTGGAAGGTGATCTTTAATGTGTTTCTAATTATTTACCTGCACAAACGAAACTATAAAGACAAAAAGATGCCTGCAAAGTGTGTAGTACCAGGTTGCACTAGCAATTGTGCTTCCAATAAAGGACATATTAGGGTGTTCAATTTTCCTCAAGACGAGCATTTCAAACAGAAGTGGATGAAAGGTATTCCTCGTAAGGGCTGGTTACATTTATAAGAATAAAGACAATAATTTACAAACATTTCCAAGGATAAGACCTATTTTAAAGCAGAATGTGGTACCTACAATGTTTTCAAGACCTTCGAAATACCACAGAAAAATACAGTTCTAATAGAACACATCTGGGCACACCTACGAAAAGATTTGATAATGAAGGGGAATCAAGACCAGCAAGAATGGCTTCATAGTGACCTTATAGTGAATTTTTCTAGCTTAAGTGAGAATTTACAAAGTAAATTGAATGTTCATTTAAGTGGAAGTGGCAGCAGGAAACAGGTTGCGTTTATTTTTATTTTGTAGTGTTTGACTACGATCAACCAGACATCAGATGTAGGTGGTATTAGTATCAATGAATATAGACATTCCTTCAAATCAATAAATCATAATTTGTTGGTGATTTGAGTTAGATTTTACCACTGTCATTAAGAATATCCTGTTGGTCTCAAATAGAAAATATTTTGGCACACTATTTTCAAATGGGTTTTGTGTTGTTTTAATGTTAAAACCTTTTCTATGTCCAGCCAAAGAAAGTTTACAATTTTGTGAGAGAGGATAAGTTACCAATTCTACCACCATCCTAAATATTCCTCAAAACTTTGCAGTTCTCTAAAAATTGCACCTGACCGAAAATATGCCTTACATTAAAACTGTTGCAGAGGATTTATTTATTATTCCCGGAGAAGTACATTGTTTTACAAATTGATGAAATATCAGACTGTATAAATGTTCTAGTCATTACAAAAATTATAGGTAGAACATGAAGGACAAAATTATTTGACAGGTATATTAAAGACATATAGCTTATAGTTGGTAGCCGTAACCCTTCCATCAGAGTATACAGCTCAAATTACAGACCTTATTTACAATAGGAATTGTTAAAATTTTGATTTCAGGCCAATAGTAATCGCACAAAGCAGTTTTAATGAAAATTGCAAAAGAATACATCAATATACATATAGATGAGTTTGTTTTAGACACATTTGTTCATGTAATCAACCCCAAACTGATGAAATTCTGCTTGAATTAATGTTGTTAATGTAGCAAATATTTTTGTTAATAATTACACTGAAACAGTTCAAGACAAAATACAGACTGACAAAACTAAAAAGACGAAATCTAATGGAACATGGCCGACTCTACACTAGGCCGGAGTCTTAGATGTGGCAACGTGGCTTAGCTGTCAAATAGTGGGCCTATAGTTTCAGAATAATTATTACATTTTATATCTTGGTTAATAAATTAAGAAAAATACTTTTTAGAACTAGTACTACTAATACCACTTACATCTGATGTCTGGTTCATCGTAGTCAAACACTACAAAATAAAAATAAACGCAACCTGTTTCCTGCTGCTACTTTCACTTCCACTTAAATGAACACTCGATTTACTTTGTAAATTGTCAGTTGAGCTAGCAAAATTCACTATTAGGTCACTGTGAAGCCATTCTTGCTGCTCTTGATTCCCTTTCACTATCAAATCTTTTCGTAGGTATGCCCAGATGAGTTCTATTAACTGTATTTGTCTGTGATTTTTGGGAGGTCCAGAAAACATTGTAGGTACCACATTGTGCAAAATACCTTTTAGAACTACTACTACTAATACCACTTACATCTGATGTCTGGTTCATCGTAGTCAAACACTACAAATTAAAAATAAACGTAACCTGTCTCCTGCTGCCACTTCCACTTCCACTTAAATGAACACTCAATTTACTTTGTAAATTGTCACTTGAGCTAGAAAAATTCACTATTAGGTCACTGTGAAGCCATTCTTGCTGGTCTTGATTCCCTTTCACTATCAAATGTTTTCGTAGGTATGCCGCAGATGCATGCCCAGATGAGTTCTATTAACTGTATTTTTCTGTGATATTTAGGGGAGGTCCAGAAAACATTGTAGGTACCAAATTGTGCTTTAAAATAGGTCATATCCTTTGAAATGTTTGTAAAGTATTGTCTTTATTCTTATAAATATAACCAGCCTATACGAGGAATACCGTTCACCCACTTCTGTTTATGTCCTTTATTGGAAGCACAATTGCTAGTGCAACCTGGTACTACACACTTTGCAGGCATCTGTTTATCTTTATAGTTTCGTTTGTGCAGGTAAATAATTAGAAACACATTAAAAATCACCTTCCACTCTTCTTGTTTACTCTGGAATGTTATGGTTGGTATGTCCTTTATTGGAAGCACAATTCTAGTGCAACCTGGTACTACACACTTTGCAGGCATCTTTTTATCTTGATAGTTTCGTTTGTGCAGGTAAATAATTAGAAACACATTAAAAATCATCTTCCACTCTTCTTGTTTACTCTGGAATGTTACTTAAATGAACACTCAATTTACTTTGTAAATTTTCACTTGAGCTAGAAAAATTCACTATTAGGTCACTTTGAAGCCATTCTTGCTGGTCTTGATTCTCCTTCGCTATCAAATCCTTTCATATGTGTGCCCAGATGTGTTCTATTAGAACTGTATTTTTCTGTGATATTTCGGAGGTCCGAAAACATTGTAGGCACCACATTGTGCTTTAAAATATGTCTTATCCTTGAAAATGTTTGTAAATTATTGTCTTTATTCTTATAAATATAACCAGCCCTTACGAGGAATACCTTTCACCCACTTCTGTTTATGTCCTTTATTGGAAGCACAATTGCTAGTGCAACCCGGTACTACACACTTTGCAGGCATCTTTTTATCTTTATAGTTTCGTTTGTGCAGGTGAATAATTAGAAACACATTAAAAATCACCTTCCAATCTTCTTTTTCGCTCTGGAAGGTTATGTTTGGTATGTCCTTTATTGGAAGCACAATTTCAAGTAATAATAGTAATAAATAACAATAAATCGACTTTATTAAGGAAGTGCAATATGTATAATAAAATGCAAATCTTCCTTCTATAGGCGGAGTCTAGATAAAATCTATTCTACTCAACCTATTTAACTAAATACATATATCGAGAATAAAATAACTATATTCCGAGACGCTACATATTTAAGAAATCTGAAAACCAGTCATACATGATGAGCAAAGAAATGTGAAGAATGATATCAAATATAAAAATACTGAAAGGCATGTTCCCAACTAGGGTTAAAAACTGACAGATAGTATAAAAACACAGAAACACAAAAAACTAACATTTAGTGCCAGAACCAGTATTTGCGCGTAACAACCATGATTTTACATGTCTCTTAAAGCTATTTAAAGGAAGGGATTTTAAATTATCGTCTATCTGATTATATATGTTGATCGAATTGTACATGAATGAGCGCCGAAACATTGTAGTATTATATGATGGAATTTCCAGACGCCTTTTGAAGCGAAAACTAATGCCGTCCTGTCTTCTGCGATATGAGAATTCTTTGAAAATATAGGAGGGACACTCAGTAAGTATTTTATGTGTCATAGTAGCAACTGAATACCTATAAATATCTTCTATGCGTAGCCAATTAAGCTCTATTATTTTTGCAGAAGTTGAGTAATATTTCTTGAGACCAAACACAAATCGACAACAGCTATTCTGAAACTGTTGAACTCTATTCTTTGTCGCAGCATCAAGGCAAGGAAAGTAAACAACAATACAATAGCTGATAATGGGAAATATAAATGTTTTTGCGTGTTTTGTAATTCAAAATGTGTTTGTTGTTGTATAAGCGCTTCAAAACAAAATAGCATTTCCCCAAAGTTATAGAAACGTGCTCCTTGAAACGCATAAGAGAATCAAATTTTAAGCCTAAATTTTAAGCCGCATCCACAATAGATGATAAATGACTGATATTCAGGTATAATATTGTTATTTGAAAGATATTCACACATTTGGTGCTTGACAACTTTTTCTAAAACCTTTGCAAGAGTAGGTATTTGCGAAATGGGGCGTAAGTCCAAAAAATCTTCAACTTTTTTGACTTTAGGTAACGGTTTAATCAACTAGGTTTTCCATGCATACGGAAAATAGCCGATCTCCAGGCAACAGTTAATCAAATGTGTTAGGGGTAGTAAAATGGTAGGGAGACAGTGTTTAAGCATAACCGCTGAAATACCGTCAATCCCCAATGCATTGGAGCGTAAAGACAATACAACCTGCTCACTAACGGGCTTAAACTCGAATGCTATTTTATCATCATACTTTTTGTTTTGAATAGAATTAACTGTATCAGAACAATTGTTTGGAGGTGAGAATACAGAAGAGAAGTACCTATTTATAGCATTTGGGTCTTTAAATTGCTCAGGCATATCAGCAGAATTTTTGGCAGTTAAACCAGTAGAATTAACCGCATTCCAGAGTGTTTTATTATCTGAATGTGTAAGATGGTAATTTAAAAAGCTTTTTTTCTCCTGGCGTACAGCATCCGTAGCAGCATTTCTTAACCGACGATAGTATATTAGTTTCTGTATACTTTTCATGCGTTTACACTCTTGAAACGCTTTGTCACGTTTTTTCATAAGCAGTGTAAGAGTTGGTGTTAGCCAGGGGGCTGAAGGCTTCGTTATACGTGCCGTTACAATAGGTGCGTGTACATCAAAAATTGATAAAATACAAGTTGAAAAAATTCCAATTTTATCCTCTATGTTGTTCAAATAATAAATGTTATTCCATGGAATTTTAAACAAGTCTTCTAAAAATGCATTCTTCGAAAAATGTCTGTAACAGATAAATCTGGGTTCAGTTTTACTAGAAGCGATATTAATTGTACAAAATACTGCATTGTGATCAGAAATGTCATCTGCTGGTTGCACGCCAGCACTAACATGAATATGTGATGAAAAATCATACGATGATATGCAATCAGAAATTAAATTATCACAAAGTTGGTCAATATTGATATCACCAAATACCACAATATCATCGTATTGAGCTGTAACAAAAGGGAGAATATTATCCAGTTGATCGATAAATTGAGCAATGCTGCTGGAAGGGACTCTATATATTACACAAAAAAGAATTTTAATTTTATCTAGATACAACTCTATTAGTAAGTGTTCAATACCAACCGGAGACATAAAATCATTAAATACCTCCTTACATGAATAACAACTTCGAGCATAAAATCCTACACCACCTCCACGGCCTTAACGGTCTTTATGAAAAAAGTCATAGTTCAGAATGTTCAAAATATCAGCTGTTTCGCAACAATTAATCCAAGTTTCAGAGACACCCATTACATCATAGTTGTTAGAAGTTATTAAGTGAGTGAAGCTATCGAAAGCAGTAAAGAGAGACCTTCCATTTAAGTGTCCAATTTTAAATAAAGAATAAGGAGCGTTAGTCATAATTTATATTGTTTTTTAAGTTTTGAAGCTTGACTCCAAAAACACTACAAGAATAGCTACTGGCCTGGTGGTCTGTATTATAATTAGTTTTGAACTTATTATTATAGAACGTACAATTTGGACAAGAAGTAACGGTAGATTTACAATCCCTGACCTCATGAGGTTCAGAGCACTTAGGATAGACATATATATCACTTCGGCAGTCTTTTTTTATGTGACCGAACTTACAGCACTTGAAACAACGCACAACACTCAACTGCTCCTGGATTCTACACTGATTCCAGCCAATGAAAACGTAGCCCTTCTTCAGCAAAGCTTTGAAAGGAGGTGGAGCTAACTCGATGACTGCATTAATAGAATTCTTACTGAAGAAAGTCTTGCAAACTTTCACGTCTCTAAGGGTACAATTAAGGTTATTGTCGAAAATTAAGGTGTCGATAAAATCATCCACTAACTGTAGATTGCTTCTGGTATCCTTATTTTTTATACAGGGTGGGCCAATAGTGCGTGGACGGAGGATTGTAGGCTTCAGAAAAAATATTTCAAAAAACTGTCACTTCAGCATGGTAGGGACCCTTGAGGGCTATAACGTAAAAATATATTCACTCAAATTTTGACGTTCATACAGGGTGATTCATATCAAACTTACATTTTTTTAAATGGAACCCCCTATATATTATTGCATATTTGGATTCCTTGGTCAATTTTAGTGTGACTTTATGTATCACATATGGAACTTTAAATGAACCGTTCAGGCGCAAATCACCATTTTTGGTATAAGTAGGTATCAGAAAAAAATTGAATATCGCAGCGATTATAAAACTTAGAAGGCCGTGACTTTGCGGTACAACTAAGCATGAAATGCGTCACCTTAGGTCAGACGGCTAAAATTGAATTCTTTTTGTACTTGGAGAAATCAGTAGATTAATTAAGGAAACATCAGTCACAGATAACTTGATTTTTTCAAATAGCAATGCCTATTTCGGTTTAAAAAATCGAATGTAAAATTTGATTACCTTTCTAACGATATAGCATTTTCAATATCAATCTTTTTTGGTTTTCATTTTATTTCAAATTTTCAGTCAAATCGGTGTTTTTCGATTTTCCTGCGTGCAAGCAACCTAGCAGGCCATGAAAAATAAACAGTAGCTCGTTAATATGGAAGAAACTAACTAACTTAGTAGAAAGATGCAAACGAACTGGAGCAACGAGGCAAGATTATGAAAATTCCTTGCAACATATTAGCTCTAACCGGATACAACAGCCCCAAGATATCTAATGTAAATGAGTAGCTGGGCTATGACAGAAGTGTTTGTTTTTCACAGCCTGCTGGCTATTGAGCTCTACTAGAGCTTGACAACATTCCAAAACGATTAAAAATTTTGAAACGAAAGGAAAACTACCAGCGATTTTTGCTTACAGTCTAACGTGTTTAGAATTTCATATCTAATGGGATAAAAAGATTAGTCACTTCCGTTTAGTTAAGTCAAAAGTGAAAGCTCCAACTGGAGCATTCTGAACATCTATTGAAATAATTGCTAGAATTTTTTAATTACGCTATGTTGTAATTGTGTTTATTTCATGTAGTTTTCTGCAAACTAAATTATGTTTTACAATTCAAACAGACTGCAATTCAAGTTTCATTTTCCGCGATTTTGCTTATAAGTAGAAGTACCTACTGAAGAATTTGAAGGGTTCCAGTCACAGGTATCATTACTTTTGACTTACGGAAATGGCTACTTTTTTATAGCATTAAATGTGAAAATTTATTCAAAAGACATAGATATTATACTGCCAGCAACAATTACTAGTAGTTTTCCTTTGATTAAATATTTTTTTACTGACTTTGGAAATTGACTAATAGCTAGTAGGCTGTGAAAAATGAGGGTTCTTGTTACCGCTATTGTTTCTGGTTAGAGCTAATATGTTGTAAGAAATTTTCATAATCTTGCCTCGTTGCTCTAGTTAGTTTGCATCTTTCTACTAAGTTAGTTAGTTTCTTCCATATTAACGCGCTTTTGCTTATTTTTCATGGCCTGCTCGGTTGCTTGCATGCAGGAAAATTGAAAAACACCGATTTGACTGAAAATTTGAAATAAAATGAAAACTAAAAAAGATTTGTATCGAGTATGCTATATCGTTAGAAAGGTAATCAAATATTACATTCGATTTTTTAAATCAAAATAGGCATTGCCATTTGAAAAAATCAAGTTATCTGTGACTGAAGTTTCCTTAATTAATCTACTGATTTCTCCAAGTACAAAAAGAATTCAATTTTAGCCGTCTGACCTAAGGTGACGCATTTCATGCTTAGTTGTGCCGCAAAGTCACGGCCTTCTAAGCCGACATTAACCTCACTTTTATTCCTTTTATTTGACATTCATTTTTGGGTTGCTTTATGGAGGGAAAGGTGATTATGAAGTAATTATAATTTATAATTTTGTTCAATATTATTCTTTGGGCACACCAGTAAATATGCTAACATGTGAAATCTTTCAATAGCACATAATTCAAGTGCATACCTACATAGTTATAATGATTAATTATTATCACTTTTTTTTCAGGTGAGTATTTCCTTTAGAAGGTAAGTATAAAGTTAGTCTGTTTATTATCGTACTGATATTAATAATATTATTCAATTTCATGATGAATCGTTCCCAGTTTTGCAAAACTGCATACACTTGTAAATTCCCTTCTTGTTCCAATCGTCTTCGATCTCCAATTTCTGTTGATGATCGAGTAGCAAACAAGAAATTTCATAGGTTCCCTAGAGACCCAGAGAGGTCTCGCGTTTGGAAAAACGTTTGTCGTTTATCTCCAGATACTAATTGTAGCAATTTTCGTATCTGTGGAGATCATTTTTCTATCTCAGATTACAGGGGTGTCCATCGAGATAGATTACTTCAAACAGCCATTCCAAAACCAGTCGAGTCCAATGATACTCACTCCAATATCCAAAATCCAATTAGCCCTTTTGTTGAAAGTTATGGATCTGACCTTTCTCCCATTTCTCATGATTTGAATGAAAGTGTCTCTCCCAGCTCCTTTTTTGAAAGTAATGGAGGTAGTTGCTCCTTGTAGTGGTTCCTTCTGATATAGGTGAGGAGTGTCAACAGAATTCTGATTCATTTTCTTTAGGCTCAACTCAGCTCAAGGATCAGCTGTGCAACATTTTATGTTGGAGGATCATGCCTATTGCAAATTACCATCTATCAGTAGTAGTCTTCCTACAAATGTTTCATCAAACATTGGTAATGGTGATTTGTATTCTTTTTTGTCTGACAAGTCTGGTTTTCTAGGTCAACTTGGTGTTTGTAGAACAGACTTGTCTCCTGAACAGCAAAAGATGTATAGGATTCATCGTAATCTTAGTTCGAAACTGTCTAAACTGAGAGGTTTGCTTAAGAACAAGCGAGCTGATCTCAAGTCCATCAGATCTCTTTATGAGGAGGGTAGATTTCAATTCATAGATGAAAATTTGAATGAGGTCACAAAGAATTTCATCACCTATCAGTTGCGGAATATTAAATGTAAACCAAACGGTCGCCGATGGACTGTACATGACAAAGCCTGGGCTTTATCACTGTATAAGCAAAGTCCAAAACTTTATAGATATTTGAAGGCTTATTTTCAGTTACCTGCAATTAAGACTTTGAAGTCAATTCTGTCTAATATTCCTTTCAATTGTGGAGTGATTAGACCTGTTCTTGAAAATTTGAAACTAACAGTAGAGGGTATGGATGAGCTTGATCGTAACTGCTCACTAATATTTGATGAAGTGGGTTTGAGCCGAGGGTTCTACTGTCAAGATAATGAGCAAAACATTTATGGGTATGAAGATTTTGGTGACAGTCGTACTGCAAGGGCAGCTAACCATGCTTTAACCATTATGATAAGAGGGGTCAAGTCGAATTACAAACAGGTTGTAGCTTTTTATTTGGTTAAAGATACAACCAGTACCTTGCAATTGAAAAGATTAATTGTTGATGTAATATCTGAGTTGCAGGCAATTGGTTTGTGTGTTGTAGCTACTGTTAGTGATCAGGGTAGCACAAAATAGGGCAGCACTCAGTGCTCTGTGTGCTGAAAATCATGATAGGCCCAGTCCCTATCACTTTGTTGTTAACGGCCAACAGATTATGACAATATGTGATGTGCCACATCTGTTGAAAAATACTAGAAATGCATTGATAAACAATGCTATTGAATTTGAAAATGGAAAGTTGGCCAGATTCAAGTACATTCATGATGCATACAATCTGGATCAGCAGAAACGGACATATAAGATGCTTCCTAAACAGAGACCAGAACATTTTAATTTTCAAAACACTTATATGAAAATGAAAGTGAAAGTAGCTGCTCAACAACTGAGTTATTCTATGTCAGCAGCCATTGAAACGTTATATTGCCAGGGTGATTTGCCTGCAGAATCATTGCATACAGCTGAATTTGCTAGTATTGTTGATGAATTATTTGATTCACTGAATGGTTCTAAACTTAGTGCTGAAGGTGGAAAAAAATATAAGTGTTGTCTGTCTGATAATTCACCCCATTTAGATTTTTGGAAAAGCATATTATGCAAAATCAATAAATGGAAAGTGGTAGATCAAGAAACTGCCGTGGTGAGGAATAATTACAAATTTATTGACGGGTGGCAGACTACAATCAAACCTGTGATGATGCTATGGAACAATCTGAGGGCCAAAGGTTTCAAGTTCCTTTCTCTTCGCAACTTGAATCAAGATCCTGTAGAAAATATCTTCTGTCAAATTAGACAACATGGAGTGAGTAATTCAAATCTCTCTTGTCACCAGTTTGTTGCAGCTTTGAAAACAGTCATTGTCAACAGGTTCAGCACACCATTAGTTAAAAATAGAAATTGTGAAGCAGATTACTGTGAAGCTCTGGGAAATTTATCAAAATTATAAGAAGTACAGCACAAAACCAATAGAAACCCGACATGATCATGAACATCATTTGCAAACTGGTAACGATTCTGTAGCAGACACTGAATCTTTGAATCCAGCAACATCTTACGTTGCTGGTTACCTATTAACAAAAGTTTCTGTGCCAGATTGCTTGGACTGTAGAAAATCTCTTTTTACGGAGAACTTGACAATGAACAACATATTTGTTAATTTCAAGGAGTACGATGGTAAGCAGAGACTGACATATGCAAATGACCAACTTGTGAAGATTGTAGATGAAGTCCACAAAAGACTTTATCAGTATCTTGATAAGTATGGGCATTTGACAAATCTTGAGGACAATTTTAAATTGCAAGAAGAGTATTTAAATTCTTGTAGTGTTTGTACACAACATGACATACTTACTGATATCATTAATAAATGTATCAGACTTACAATATTTAAGTATGTACGAGAAAAAAATAATGCCAACAAACGGAGTGGTGATGATAGCCACCACAAGAAGGTGAAAAAGTTTAAATCTTTATAAATAATTCATTTTAATTAATCTAACCTATTTGGCTGCTTTTCACCTTGATACTCTCAAAGTTTGCAATTCAGTTTTCCTCATTATGAGCATTTCTGTGATTCAACTAGTCTGTGATATTTTTTTAAGATATTTCAATTAAATCTTATCTGTGATAACAATTATTGTTTTATGATCAATTAAAAGTATTAATTTTGATTTGTTTTGGTTATTATTAATTAACAAATACAGATATTTATTTTTATAAAGTGGCAGATATGGCTAAAGTTTTATTTATCTATACATATATTTATTGATTGTTAAGTTCATATTTATTTTTTTTATACTTAGCGAAGCACCACTTAAAATAAAGGCTAACGCGCCAGAACAATACCTCCCGGATGGTGTGGAAATTTTGTTATACTAGGGTAATCAGGTATTATAGCAAGATAAAAATCATGGAATTTGAATACTCTAGTTTATTGACATATTGCATTTGTTGCTATTTATTTTAATTTTTTTGATATGGTTCTTTATTCCCTGTAGGTCAAACTGAGAACGAGCTGAAGAACGAAAACATGAACCATACCCTTAACACAGCTTCAAGAAAGAAGATTGTTATTATTGTTATACCTACTTGAAAGTATTTTTTGACAATTTGTATTATTATGTTTAAAACAAAAAAGTGCAGCCCGGACTCCGACACACCGGGCTGCTGTTCCATTACCCAATGACTACTCCTCACACCGTGAGGTGAGCAATCACTGGGTCCGCGAATCGTGCGCCCTAAGTAGACGAAGGGACCCTAGGATGACTGCCTTCTGCATTCTGGCGGCTAAGATTTGCGCCGCCGCACGGCACACCGGTATTTTGCGCAGTGCAGAGAGCAGCGTATTCCTCATTCCACCTAGGGATCCAATGACCATAACCAGCAGACTTACAGTGTAGTCTGGCCAGAGCCTGCGAAGTTGTCCGAGCAACTCCTAATATTTGGTCCGCTTTTCCTCCTCCTTAGAGACGATGTTCACCTCAGCAGGCGCCGAAAACTCAATAACGAACATCGTCTTCTGTTGGTTATACCTACTTGAAAGTATTTTTTGACAATTTGTATTATATTATTTATTTATTTATTACCATTTAATAAACATATTCAATATATTCGATATAGTGTTTTAATTTTGTTGTACCTATTTTTAAATTTTTGAGCCGATCATTGATTGATTGATTGATTTTTTATTTCAATCAGTCAATCAATGATTGGCTATCATCAAAAACAATTAAATTGTAATAACGACAAGAAAAGTAGAGCAACTACAGATTTGCGCAATGATGTGGCAACATCGCCTCGAATTCGTGATATATCTGGCAACCCCGCGGCGGCCATGTTGCAACCCAAAATAATGGCCGCTGACATTGACATAAGTCATTCGTGTTTCCAGTCAAATAGCACGGAATTGTGCCTTCTTAACCGTACCTGTTTTGTGGTGTATATGTTTTGTGTGTTCAGTTGTTACTGTGAGCTATCTATGGTTGTAGGCACGGCCGACTCTACACCACAAAACAGGTACGGTTAAGAAGACACAGTTCCATGTTATTTCACTGGAAATACGAATGACTTATGTCAATGTCAGCGCCATTATTTTGGGTTGCAACATGGCCGCCGCAGGGTTGCCAGATGTATTAAGAATTCGAGGCGATGTTGCCACATCGTTGCGCAAATCTGTAGATGCTCTTCCTTTTTGTCAAAATTATCATAATTTTTGATGTTAGCCAATCATTGACTGATTGATTGATGTTTGATTTTAATCAATCAATCAATCAGTGATTGGCTTAAAAATTTAAAAATTGGAGCAAAACAATGAAAATACCTATGCATTCATTCATTTATTTGCAAGAAAATATTAAATATGATTATTGTATGTGTAATTTATAAATAATATAATACAAATTGTCTTAAAATACATTCAAGTATAACAATAATAATAATCTTCCTTATTGAAGTTCCATCAAGCATATGGTTTATGTTTTCATTCCTCACCTCGTCTCAGTTTGACCTACAGTGAATAAAGTAACCACATGAAACAGGGTAAAAAATATTACCAAGAAATGCAATATGCTACTAAACTAGAGTATTCAAGGTCCATGCTTTTTAATCTTGCACCTGATTACCCTAGTATATAAAAATTTCCACACCACCTCGGAGGTATTGTTGTGGCACATTACCCTTTATTTTAAGTGGTGGTATGCCAAGTAAAAAACAATTAATATGAAACTAACAATCTATAAATGAACGAAAATCTCGGCTATCTCTGCCACTTTATAAAACTTAACATCTGTATTTATGAATACCAACCAAGATAAGTCAAAATAAATACTTTTTATTGATCATGAAAACTATAGTATATACCTAATAGTTGTCACAGGTAGAAGATTAGAATTAATTGAAATGTAATCAATATCCACAATTTTACTGCCTAGCAAACCTGCAGCATAACCTATTGAACCATATGAAGCCTTAGCATTTAACTTTGTCAAAACTATAGGATTAAAACAGGAACATCTGCATTTATGAATAACAACCAAAATAAATCAAAATAAATACTTTTTATTGATCATAAAAACAATCGTAATAGTTGTCACAGATAGAAGATTAGAATTAATTGAAATGTAATCAATATCCATAATTTCATATCCTAGTCAAATCACAGAAATGCTTATGAGGAAAACTTTGAAATGCAAATTTTGAGAGTATAAATATGAAATACAGCAAATAGGTTCGAGACATAATAAAGGTGAATTAGTTATAAAAATTTAAACTTTTAATTGTACACCAGGCCCTTTGTAGAGTTAAGTCTTTAGGCTGATCAACTATATAACATCACTGGCTTTTACTTGAAGTAAATAGGATGTACTTACTTAGCTTTGCTGTAGAATACTTCAAGCGCCCTAGCCTCTGCAAGTATGATTTTCTATTTTCATCTGTGTTGAGCATCTTATTGCCAATCTGTCAAATCCATAACTGAGAAGACACTGCTTAACATTAGTTTCTCCATCATTGTTGGTCACTTGTATGTATAAGCTCGTCCACTGAATAGCTCATCTCTCACTGCAATAATATTCATCAAGATTATTAACATGAAGGTAGACACTGCAGACAACGCAGCATCCTACAACCTATACCTCAGATGTGGTTGTGTATGACCTAAAATAGAAGAATAGAAAATTAAAGTAGTGAGAGAGTATGAATGACTAATAAATAGTATTGCATAGAAATTCAGTAATAAATATACTTACGCTTTGTACTCGCTCATTTAACTAAAGCTGCACTTCATCAGGAGTTATATAGTGTCTGAGCCCCATTTATTTCTTGCTTCTTGGCTGTACTTCATACCTACTTTGTGGTTGTAAAGTTTGAAGCCTTCAAACAGTTCAAACTCCCTAACAAATTCATTCACATATGAAATTGTTTCGAACAAATTTTCCATCAACAGTTTTCCATTAACAGTTTTACAAATAAAGCAATGTGTGGGGCAAACCGCAGACTACTAAAAAATAGTAGTCTTTGGGGCAAACCAAAACAACACTCAAAGTCTCAAAGAAAAACGAGGTTAATGTCGGCGGCGCTTGGAGGGAAATTCGAATGTTCTTCTTCTGGCTATACGGTATTTGCCACAAAATTATGTTCGTATTTGATCTATGAGGGCAACTGGTTGACGCGTTTCGTGTGGCTGCAAAATTTTTGTCATTATGCGTTATTACACCAACTTTTTAGTTGCTTAAAGTTAATTTGTCGCTTTTAAAAACTGAAGACATCATGAAGAACAGCTAGAGGAGACCATTGAATTTCGCGCCGTTGTCAACCACGGATCACTGAAATGCAGGCTGATTCAGTGTTTCTGTGGTCTGGGCCGCCATTATTTTGGGTTGCCATATGTCCTCCACATTGGCCCCGCCCTATTTCCCATTCTGTAATGCTAGTTGCCCCCACGTGCTCTACACTAGGCCGGAGCCCTAGATGTGACAACGTGGCTTAGCTGTCAAATAGTTGGCCTATAGTTTCAGAATAATTATTACATTTTATATGTATTAGAGTTCATCTGGGTTAATAAATTAAGAAAAATACTTTTTAGAACTACTATTACTAATACCACTTACATCTGATGTCTGGTTCATCACAGTCAGACACTACAAAATAAAAATAAACGCAACCTGTTTCCTGCTGCCACTTCCACTTAAATGAACACACAATTTACGTTGTAAATTGTCACTTGAACTAGAAAAATTCACTATTAGGTCACTGTGAAGCCATTCTTGCTGGTTTTGATTCCCTTTCACTATAAAATCTTTTCCTAGGTATGCCCAGATGCATGCCCTCGTTGACATGCCCAGATGAGTTCTATTAACTGTCTTTTTCTGTGATATTTGGGAGGTCCAGAAAACATTGTAGGTACCACATTATGGTTTAAAATAGGTCTTATCCTTTGAAATGTTTGTAAATTACTGTCTTTATTCTTATAAATATAACCAGCCCTTACGAGGAATACCTTTCACCCACTTCTGTTTATGTCCTTTATTGGAAGCGCAATTGCTAGTGCAACCTGGTACTACAGACTTTGCAGGCATCTTTTTATCTTTATAGTTTCGTTTGTGCAGGTAAATAATTAGAAACAAATCAAAAATCACCTTCCACTCTTCGTTGTTACTCTGGAAGGTTATGTTGGTACCTCCTTCTTTGGAAGCCCCAATTGCTATTGCAACCTGGTACTACACACTTTGCAGGCATCTTTTTAACTTTATAGTTTCGTTTGTGCAGGTAAATAATTACAAACACATTAAAAATCACCTTCCACTCTTCGTTGTTACTCTGGAAGGTTATGTTGGTATCTCCTTCTTTGGAAGCCCCAATTGCTATTGCAACCTGGTACTACACACTTTGCAGGCATCTTTTTATCTTTATAGTTTCGTTTGTGCAAGTAAATAATTAGAAACACATTAAAAATCACCTTCCAATCTTATTTTTCACTCTGGAAGATTACACTAATGACTTCACAACAAACAAAAGCTCGGCCCGTGTCCATTGTTGCCATATTTCAATGCTCCGGCCTAGTGAGTAAAGTCGGCCATGTTGTAGGTTATTGTTTATTGAGTGTATATGTTTTGTGGTTTATTGTTGTTAGAAATATTTTTTGTCTAGCCTGTTCAGTCGTTACTCTGAGGTCTAGCCAAAAATGAATCTTCAACTCAAAGACATAGATTTATTTAGCGATGATGATGAGAAAATCATTGAATTTTTGCAACAAGAGAGGCAACCGCGTCGATTTAGAAATTCGGAGATCAGCCAGGTTTACCAGCACTAAAAGCTCACATCTAAAACCAATTTAGCTGTTACAATTTTATGTTTTATGCATGTTTGTTGGCATGACCGTAAAAATTAACCCAAAAATCAGTCTTATATTTTTCTTCTGAACCCAGACTTGCCTACCAGTATCAGGCAACCTTGAACCTACCCCATGTGACGATGCTACATGATACATGATTATAGTCAAACGTGTAGTATAAACAGTAACTATTATATGAAATATATCTAACCTTGATTAGGCAACTACAGTTATGGATTTGCATTTACTTTTATGTTGGATCTTCGTCTCTTGTGTATTGGTTGATCTGCCTCTCTATCCTCTAGTGCAAAGTGCCTGTCACAGACTATATAAGGATTTCTGACTTCTGTTGGGGTTTTCTATCAAAGCTTCGAATTTCCAACCAGTATTATCCAGCGACACCTCGGTAATCATAAATCCACCCGAAGTTTTGTGAATTGAAACTTTTATACTTTGATTAAGCGTCATCACAAATGTGATATATTACAGAATTAGTGGCGGCAATGAGGCACCCTTCTTGCGCAAGGAGAGCCCTGTTTTTGTGGGGGCACTGGGGGCCCTACTCTGCCTACCAGGCTGACGTATTTACAAATTTATAGTAGTTTATACCACTGTTTATACATAATTTATAACCAAACTTATGGATGTCGACTGTCAAATAGCTCTAGGATGAATCATCGTTTTGGAGCATGGCCGACTCTACACTAGGCCGGAGCCTTAGATGTGGCAACGTGGCTTAGCTGTCAAATAGTGGTCTGGTTACCGTAAATTGTTTTATAGTTTCAGAATAATAATTATTACATTTTATATGTATTACGAGTTCATCTCGGTTGATAAATTAAGAAAAATACTTTTTGAAAAAAATAAGAATGGTGAAAAATGCCAGTAGTAACAGTACAAAAATGTACATATATTTAGATTTAGAGATTTTCCCTTCTGTTAGACATTTGTTATTTCCATTGGATTTCCTCTTTTTAGTTTTGTCAGTCTGTATTTCGTCTTGAACTGTTTCAGTGTAATTATTAATAAAAATATTTGCTACATTAACAACATTAATTCAAGCAGAATTTCATCAGTTTGAGGTTGATTACATGAACAAATGTGTCTAAAACAAACACATCTATATGTATATTGATGTATTCTTTTGCAATTTTCATTAGAACTGCTTTGTGCAACTGCCCAAAAACTTATATTGGCCTGAAATCAAAATTTTAACAATACCTATTGTGAATAAGGACTGTAATTTGAGCTGTATACTCTGATGGAAGGGTTACGGCTACCAACTATAAGCTATATGTCTTTAATCTACCTGTCAAATAATTTTGTCCTTCATGTTCTACCTATAATTTTTGTAATGACTAGAACATTTATACAGTCTGATATTTCATCAATTTGTAAAACAATGTACTTCTCCGAGAATAATAAATCAACCCTCTGCAACAGTTTTAATGTAAGGCATATTTTCTGTCAGGTGCAATTTTTAAAGAACTGCAATGTTTTGAGGAATATTTAGGATGGTGGTAAAACTGGCAGCTTATCCTCTCTCACAAAATTGTAAACTTTCTTTGGCTGGACATAGAAAAGGTTTTAACATTAAATCAACAGAAAACCTGTTTGAAAATAGTGTGCCAAAATATTTTCTATTTGAGACCATCAGGATATTCCTAATGACAGTGGTAAAATCTAACTCAAATCACCAACAAATTATGATTTACTGATTTAAAGGAATGTCTATATTCATTGATACTAATACCACTTACATCTGATGTCTGGTTCATCGTAGTCAAACACTACAAAATAAAAATAAACGCAACCTGTTTCCTGCTGCCACTTCCACTTAAATGAACACTCAATTTACTTTGTAAATTTTCACTTGAGCTAGAAAGGTCACTTTGAAGCCATTCTTGCTGGTCTTGATTCTCCTTCACTATCAAATCCTTTCATAGGTGTACCCAGATGTGTTCTATTAGAACTGTATTTTTCTGTGATATTTCGGAGGTCCAGAAAACATTGTAGGTACCACATTGTGCTTTAAAATATGTCTTATCCTTGGAAATGTAAATTATTGTCTTTATTTAAATACTTCGACAAGAAACGAGGGGGATAAACGTTCTCTCAAAGTGGCGTGACGTAAAGCAGCCCACAGATGCTCCAGAAATCCTTAGAGGAAAAACTGCACAGTCCTGGCGTCAAGGCCCTTGCACTTTGGCCTGAATACACCCTCCTTCACAGACGCTCAGGAAACCTTTCAGTTCAGTTCTAGCAGGCATGGCATCAAAAGGCGGCTTGCGCAGGCGATCGAATGGTTTTTCAATTCCACATCCGGTGGTCTGCATAGTCCGGGGAACCTCCACATACGCTCTTATAAACCTTGAGGCCAAGACTGCAGGTTTTCCTCTGAGGATTTCCGGAGCGTCTGTAGGCCGCTTAAGACGTAGGTATGCCGTAAGCCGCAAGATAAGAGAAAAAAAGAAAAGAAACATTGATTCATAGTCATCATGGTAAGCACTGGTTTATTACATTAACACTGGAGAGCTATTTTGTGACCGTCCTTATTAGTTTGTTTTATTATACTTTGGTGACCGAGATGGCTGATACGCCAGTAAAAAGTTTATCTTCCAGTACACGTTGTTTAACTGATGGGCTAGAAAAGTGCATTGGAACTCGAAATTATCGCATTTATCCACCTTCATTCCGTACATAAAAAAAGTAAAGTCATCGTAAATCTACTGCCATGAGCTTCGAAATGTCAATAAACAGAAAATCATTATACAGAACACACTTTATTGTCTTCCATATTTATTCGTTGTAATATAAGTCATCATTTCATTGGATTGGCAGGAAGTAACGTCCCAGTACATGTACCAAAGCCTAACACGTATCCATCACCTTCGCAAAATGCCTTCATCGTTACAGTATCTCCATCTTGCAAAAATTTTCGTTGGCTGCCATCGAGAAGTGAAACTGGTTTAGTTCCTTTCCAGCAAAGCTCTAGCATGGAGCCAAATGAATCTGAGCTCTATAATACATGGAAATTAAGAAAAAACTTGATATAGACCAGATTCGCTGATATTGTTTTCAAGGATTTAATAATTATATAATATTATCTGTTACCTGATACTTTAGACTGGTTTGACGTCTATTTGATAGGTATTAGCTGACGAAGAAGTGCATCGAAGATTTAATTTTTTTGTAGTGGTCTGCATTGGCAATCCTGCATATCAGGACCGTCTTAGTAATATTTTTACTGAATATCTCATTGCCAAAAAATAATGACTATTTTTGTGAACAAGAAATTGATTCAATATCTAAAAATTCACAGCAAAAATGATTGATCGTAACAAATACATTTTTTCGTTTACATATTGTCAATATATTATCAATATATTATAAAGCGTCAATTACTTGTCAGTAGCGGTACGAGTTGCGAGTGCAGCCCGGCATGTATGCCGTCAAAGCATGTGTCAAAATTCATTCTGGGGGATTTTTAGTTATCACTAGCCAAACATCTGTTCGCTGTTGACACGGCTGACAGTCTAAAGTATCGGGCAACAGGGTACACACGTATTTTTTTCTAAGAACCTTTTCAATGATATTTTTTAAATTTCGCTTATTTCAAAGGTACACGACAAGATTTTGTTAGAATAAAACAGGATGTGTGAAATTTGAAATCATTATTAATGTAGACGGTCTAAAACTCTCGCAGACCACTCTGGATTTATCTATCTTTTTTATACCTAGACTCAAGAACATAACACATATATGAATTTAAAACTACTTTAGTATTACAAACATTTAATATTCATGTTTGCTCTTCCACCTCCATTCAGTTGGTCATAATTAATCCAATCTAGCACGGTAAAAATATTGCATTACCTCAGAAATCCATCAACACTTTGGTATTTTGAAATTAAGATCTAATTACTTTTCGGCTCAAAATATTGCCTATGCCGATATATGCTGATTATTGTTAGGGGTGAAAACTTCCCCTTGTTAAAGTTAATTGATGCTTTACGACAGTTGCTTTATGATTTGTCAACCCTTATTTGACGTATATTACTCCTTATAAACCGATTCTTCTTATGATTGAACTAAAAAAAAAACAATTATAGTACTTTGTATTATACTCAATTTGATATCACAATGATATATTTTTTTCACACTGAACTCAGATATATTTCCATCCAATATATTCAAACTTTAAAAATCATGCCTTATTATGAACAAGTCATGTATAGGCATATTTATACAATTTGTTACACCATTTATATTAAATTGATTTTTCTAAATGTGTTGACCTTGAAAGGATACTTCTGCAAGCCTTCATCCCTAAAAACCACCCTTCATGGCACAAAAAGTACCTACAATTCTTGAAAGATTATGAAAATATGGAGAAACAGAAAGCGCTATTATATGTATAAGGTCACCTTTCACCTAACCAGATGCTGCGAGCTCCACCACTTCTCTTCTCGCCATGCGAATAAGTATATATACAGGATGAGTCACGCTCAACGCCTCGGACTCTTGTGACCAAACGATATCTCTTTTCAGGAAAATAAGTATGGGGGTGTCTGTATGTCGACTTAGACTACATTTTAAAAATAATGAATTTTATAGAGGGTGTCTAATAAAAGCGCGACATATAGTTGCATTTTTTAAAATACAACACCCAGTATATTATTGGATATTCAGGTTCCTTGGTACATTCTAGTTTGATTTTATGTGTTACATAATTCACATATGGACTTAAGATAAACCGTTTAGGTGCAAAACACCATTTTTTGTATGACGAGATATTAGAAAAAAATTGAATACCGCAGCGATTATAAAACATAAAAAGCTGTGACTTTGTCGCATAATTAACTAAGCATGAAATGCGCCAGCTTAGGTCAGGCGATTAAATTTGAATTGTTTTTGCATTTAGGGAAATCGGTAGATTAATTAAGAAAACTTCAATCAGAGATAACTTGATTTTTTCAAATGGGAATGCCTATTTTCTTATAGAACCAAAAGCAAAATTTGATAGCCTTTCTAATGATTTGAGGTTTTGTGTATTATTAGTCTCTGGTAGTTTTCATTTACTCTCAAATTTACCATCAAAACGGTGTTACTGAATGTTTCTACCTATTAGGTACAAATAAATTGAATTGAATTGAATTGAATTGAATTAGCAACCTATTGGCCATGAAATAGAAACAAAAACCTATTCATATAGAACTTAGCACAAAGATACAGAGACGAATTAAAGTAAAGGAACAAGGTTATAAAAATTAAGCATAACAAATCTGCTGCAACAAACAACAGCGATAACATAATATCTAAGGTCAACGTGAAGCTGGCTACGGCAGAAATGGATATTTCTCACAGCCTAGTAATTAGCGCAATGTACACGAGATTGTTAACTTCCAAAACCATTAAAAATTTTGAAATGAAAGGAAAGGAAACATAACCAGCATATATTTCTGCAGTTTAATATGTCCATAAAAAAATGTCACATTTAATGATATAAAAAAGCATTTATTTCCGTCAAGCTAAAAATAACGATACAGCTGACGAGAGTTCTGCAAATTCTTCAGTACCTATTAGCAAGATCGCAGATAATAAATGAATTAGAATCTGTTTAAGGTATAAAACACAATCTACCTGGCCGAAAATTAAAATTTGATTTGTCAGTATTCCTTAGGGTATCCAGTCAGAGGTATCGTTACTTTTGACTTTGACGGAAATTACCACTTTTCTATACCATTACATGTGAGCTTGCGTGCTCATGATATTAGACTGCCAGCAACAACCTCTGATAGTTTTCCTTTCATTTCAAAGTTTTTAAGGGTCCTGGAGATGTCTGACCTCTAGTACATTGCGGTAACTAAAAAGTGTAATCTCTGTCGTGCTTCAGCTTCTCATTTACATTAGAGATATTATCGCCGTTGTTTCTGGTTAGAGTTGATTTATTGTAAGGAATTTTGATAATCTTGTCCCTTTAATCTAGTTCTAGTTCGTCTGTATATGCATGGGCATCATTATTGTAATTTTTAGGGGGGGGGGTAAGGACATGTATAACATGACAAAAATATTTTATTTAGATTCAGCTGGTCCTAACAAGGTCATCTAATACATGCCGAGATAAAAACAAGATTTTTTTCTGCTGGGCAATGAGAAAATAAACTGAAATTCATGAAATATACATTTCATTGATAATATAGGTATAAAAAACAAGAGCACCCTGTGCATGCAAATATTAAAACAGGATAAAAGATGCAGGTACAAAACGAGATTAAATTATGCCTACACAAATAAAAATAATTTTTATTCTGCTGGTCAGTTCGACAAGAAAATAACCTGAAATTTATGAGATACTCATTTTTTTGATGATATAGGTACAATAAACAAGAGTACACGGTAGGTAAATAAAAATATTAATACAGGGTGGCCAATCGGGTGACGATAATACCTTTTTTTTAAATAGCCCGTACCGAGACCTATCCAAAACACCCCCATGTATGTGTACCGATTATTGATAGTTTTCGAGAATGCCCCCATAAGTGCTATTTTTTTAATATTATTTTGAATGTGCAATGTCTTGCAGAGTTTTTAAGATTAGATTGGAGCTCCAGAACCAGGCATAAGTATTTTTAATTTTATTTTGAAGGTTTTGGTCTCATGACTAAAAACAGAGATTTCAAACTTTGGGCCCAAAATGTACTTAATTATTGTTCGGATGTACAGGTTCTCCTTATTGAATATTAAAATAGGCTTAATACTGAGTATAACTGCAGAAAAAAATAAAAGCCAAAGAGCATTCTTGTCTTTGTTTTTGACGATTTCTTGGGAAAACTGGAAAATCTGTTTTCAAAAAAAAAAATCATAACTCGAAAACTATTAATAATCGGTACACATACATGGGGGTGTTTTGGATAGGTCTCGGTACGGGCTATCAAAAAAAAAATTATTATCGTCACCCGATTGGCCACCCTGTATAAGCTAAAAGATAGAGGTACAGAATTAGACCACATTAATACAAAGATTAAAATATTTTTTCTGCTGAGCAGTTCAACAAACAAATAAAGTGAAATTTATGAAATATTTATATCGTTGATACAAAAAACAACTAGAATTTGGTGCAACATCCCTTTTAAAATTCTAGTGAGTATCAGGAATATATGGATGCTTCAAAGGATTAAATTTAACACTATAATTTAATGATTCACTGTATTTCCATATCAAGCCCAAATCACTATGGATGTCTGTCTGCTCCTTTTTATAAATTGGTATCAATAATCACGATACCCTGTCCGGAGCCTTGACATTTCGTAAGAAAATGTCCAAAGCTTCGGAAATACTTTAGAAATTCGGGAGAACGTAGTTAAAAGAAAAGGCAACCGATTTCATGAATACAAAAAACATATTATGCAACTTCCAGGGGGGGGGTAAATGCCCCCCAAACGACGCCCATGTGTATATGTCTGCTCAGTTAGTTATTTTCTTCCATCTGAACACGCTTTCGTTTATCTTTCATGGCCTGCTAGGTTGACTATAGATAGGAAAAGTGAGAAACACTAATTTCGCTGACAATTTGAAATTAAATTAAAACGACGAGAGATTGATATTCGCATTCGAATTGGTTCTTAATAAAGAAATTGAGACACTGATTGAAGTTTCCTTAATCAATCTACCAATTGATTATTAGCGATTCAAACTTGATCGCCTAAAACTGACGCATTTCATGCCCAAATAACATATGGCAAAGTCACGGCCTTCTAAGTTTTATAATCGCTATTATATTCATTTTTCCCTGATATTTATATTCTTATACCAAAAATTGTGTTCTGCACCTAAACGGTTAGTTTTAAGTCCCATAAAGTCACACTAGATTTAACTAAGTAATCTGAATATGTAATAGTATACAGGGTTATTCACGTTATTCGACACGGAGCATTATGGCTAAAATATTTGATAAAAAAGAAACTAATAATTTCGGATAGATAAAGACCCATAAAGACTACATTTTGAAAATATTTTCATGTTATACAGGGTGCCCCAAAACCACGAAATGTATCAAAGTTATGTTTTTTAAATGAAATACCCCGTATATTATTGCATATTCAGATAGATTCCTTGGTGAATTCTAGTCTGACTTTATGTATCATACATGGTACTTAAAGCGAACCGTTTAGGTGTAAATCACCATTTTCGGTATAGGTAGATATCAGGAAAAAATTGAATATCGCAGGTATTATAAAATTCGGAAGGCTGTTACTTTGCCGTATTACTAAACATAAAATGTGTCAGCTTTGAGACTATCAAATTTAAATTACGTTTATGCTTGGAGAAATCGGTCGATTAACTAAGGAAACTCCGATCAGCGATAGCTTGATTTTTTCAAATGGGAATGCCTATTTTTTATACGGTTAAACGTAGAATTTGATAACCTTTCTAAAGATATAAGGTTGTGAATATATGTCTCTGGTAGTTTCCATTTAATTTGAAATTTTCAACAAATCGGCGTTATGCAATTTTCCTACCTATAAGCAACGTAGCAGGCCATGAAATATAAATAAAAACCTGTTCAGGTGGAAGAAAACAACTAACTTAGCAGAAAAATACACAAGAACTAGACTAAAGCGATAAGATTATAAAAGTTCCTTACAACAAATCAACTCTCCCAGAGGAACTAGCGCGGATAGAGGCGCAAAAGGGCCCATCGTGTGGCCTATGCACCAGCCACATTCCGTGCTGGATAGCCTCTGGTCCTTATTTATTCATTCATTATTCTCCCAGAAACAACTGCGATAACGTCGCTAAGGTCAAAGAGAAGCTGGGATATGGCAGTAATAGATATTTTTTACAGTCTACTGGCTACCGCAATTTACTAGAGGTTAAAAATTTCCAAGACAATTAAAAACCCTGATATGAAACAAAAACAACCAGCGACTGTTGCTCCAGCACGCAATTATCAATCATATGTAAAGGTGTAAAAAAGTAGTAATTTGCGTCGAAGGAACGATACCTGTGGCTGGAGCCCTTCTATTTTTCAATATCTATCAGCAATATTGCAAAAAAGGAATACTGACAAATTAGATTCAAATTTTCTGCCATTTAAGTTATGTTTTATAATTTGAACAAATTTTAATTCATTCTTTGTTATCTGCGATCGTGCTAATAGGTACTGAAGAATTTTCAGAACTCCAGTCAGAGGTACTTTTGACTTTAATTTTGACAGAATTGCATACTTTTTTATATCATTAAATGTGAAATTGTATTATGAGGATAATAAACTGCCTACAACACTGTCTAGTAGTTTTCGTTTCATTTCAAAATTTTTAATGCTTTTGGAAATTGCCAATTTCTAGTACATTGCAGTAGCTAGTACGCCGTGAAATAATCCATTTCTGCCATACTTCAGCTTCTCTTTGACCAAAGATATGTTACCGCCGATGTTTCTGGTTAGATTTCGTTTGTTGTGAGTAATTTTTATAATCTTGTCTCTTTAGGCTAGTTCGTGTGCATTTTTCTGCTAAGTTAGTTGTTTTCTTCTACCTGAACAGGTTTTTGTTTATATTTCATGGCCTGCTACGTTGCTTATAGGTAGGAAATTTGCAAAACGCCGATTTGTTCGAAAATTTAAAATTAAATGAAAACTACCAGAGATTGATATTCACAACCTTATATCGTTAGAAAGGTTATCAAATTCTACGTTTAACCGTATAAAAAAAATTAGGCATTCCCATTTGAAAAAATCAAGTTATCGCTGATCGAAGTTTGCTTAATTAATCGACCGATTTCTCCAAACATAAACGTAATTTAAATTTGACAGTCTCATCAAAGCTGACGCATTTTATGCCTAGTAATACGGCGAAGTCGCAGCTTTCCAAATTTTAAAATCTCTGCAATATTCAATTTCTTCCTGATATCTACTTATACCGCAAATGGTGATTTACACCTAAACGGTTCGCTTTAAGTCCCATATAGGTCACACTAGAATTCACCAAGGAATCTGAATATGCAATAATATATGGGGTGTTCCGTTTAAAAAAAAACATAACTTTGATACATTTCGTGTTTTGGGACACCCTGTATAACATGAAAATATTTTTCAAATGTAGCCTTTACGGGTCTCTATCCATCCGAAATTATTATTTTCTTTTTTATCAAATACTTTAGCCATAATGCTCCGTGTCGAATAACGTGAATAACCCTGTATAGGACATTCCATTTAAAGAAAACATAACCTTTATAGGTCACGCTTTTATTAAACAGCCTCTATAAAAGTCATTATTTTGAAATGTAACCCACCTTGACTTAAATACATTCGCATAGTTATTTTTCTGAAAAAAGGTGCTGTTTGGTCACAAGAGTTCTAGGCGTTGAGCTTGACTTGCACCCTGTATGTACAGTTGTACACCTCTATGGCTTAGAAGCAAACTATGTTAAGTCACATTTTCCGCAAAATCGAGTAAGTATCTTAATCAACCCCACCCTAGCTTCATTTTTCTCCTATGTGGATTAATATTGAAATTAGAGATTAATGGTATGCGCACATAACATTTCAATAATGGAATGACTGCAACAACTCCCAGAAATATGCACGAGATGAAAATAATAACCAACGCCAAAATTGAGTATATAGTTTTTTAGTTTATTTAGTTTGTATCCTATATGTGACCTATATTACTTATATGTATAAGACTTAAGCGATTGATGAACATATTTAATCAAACAATTAAATTACAGTACTATTTCTTCCCATCACGCGTCTTTACGGTGAAAAGCGAATCGAATTTCAAAAAAATGATAGTGAGCCTATATGGGGTATAGTTGGTAATCTGTGCTGATCGGAAGATCAGTTTGCCATGTTCATGGCGTTTACTGAACTCCGCCTTTTGGGATGTATTTTACATTTCAATAAAGACTATTATTATTATTATAACGGGTATGAATAGTAAGCGTTTCAATAGCGAAAGATGACATATTGCAGAAGGTGGAGCTTGTGGTGAGATATCTTGTAAAATCGCCACCCAGAACCGAAAGTTTTCTTTTTTACACAAAAGTAAAAAGACCGCTCCACGTCTATACTGCTTCATACGACAAACCACAGTGATACCTCGAAGTAGCTCACCCGTATGGACAAGAAATGCTGCATTAACACCGACTATAATTTATTAAAACATTAATGATTAAAATAATTTTCAGCTCTTTAAACGTCGCGTCGGTCGTATTGTTTTGTACTGCAGACTGCTACTACAGGGTGTTGTTTAGGATGAGACTGCGAAGTATAATTACGACCAATTATCCATCACCAGGGTAAACGCACACATCGGCATAGGGTAGACAGTGGTTTTTGAGGTATTCCATACCTACTAATAAACTTTCAAGCAAACCGATGCCTGTTGAAAATCTAAAACCTGAGTCAAAAATAATCGTACACGGGACTAAATAGAAAGCAACAATTTAAGTGTCATTATTGGACTTTGGCATTATTGAAGAATGTTAAAAATAGAATAATTTATTATATATGAAAGTAAAATAAGACAGTTACATACATCACCACTTATTGTTCCACTTCCCATGAGATCTCCTGGATTTACGTTGCATCCAGTGATAGTGTGATGTGCAAGTTGTTGTTTTGGTGTCCAGTATAGATATTTGTAATTTGATCGGCATACGGTTGTTGATACGTTGCTTCCCTGCGCTGTGAAATATTTTAACGGTTTTTAGGAAGTCAGTTCAATACGTAGTCTCTGGCATCCCAAAGTTTTTTGTCTATAGCGCACTTCGAATTATAGTTCCTTTTACTTCCCATTCCACAGGTGACCTGAATATTGTAATAGCGACTTTTTCGATTTTAAAGTCAGAAACTTTTTGGATTAGCGTAATCTCAATAACTGGTTGACTTATTGAACAGCGCCCAATATAAGCAAAAAATATGGTTCAGTTTTACGTGGATGCCACATTTGTTGTATGGGGCCACACACAAGACAAGCAAGTGGAATCCTAAAACACCTAAAAAATGTACAACTTAACATCGAGGTCTTGATGGAAGTGGAGAAGAATGAGAAACTGGCTTTTCTCGACGTGCTATTCTCTGGAAAAGGATCAACCTTTGGACACACAGTTTAAAGGAAACCGACACATACCAATCGCTATTTGCACAACAACTCGAACCAGCATCCATGCCAGAAGTTCGGAATCATCAAAACACTGACAGAACTGGCAAGAAGAGTAAGTGAACCAGCCGAAATCAGTGCCGAGCTCGAACATCTGAAAAATGGGCAAGCATACGGCTGCTCAGAAGAGCAAATAACAAGATATATGCGAGCTGGGAGAGTAGAAAAGCAACCACAACCACCACCTGTAGCAATTGCTTTGCTACTTTATGTTCCTTGAGTCGTAAAAAGAATTGGGAAGATACTACAGAAGGCAACTATCAAGACGATACGCAAACCAACTGGGGAAATACAACAAAATTTAAGATCGGCAAAGGATAAAAAGTATCCGTGGACAGCATCGGATACCATCCACTTGTGGAAGTGTATAGATTGAAACAACAGAGAGATTGGTACAAACTAGAATTTCGGAGCACAAATCAAATTGCCGATTAGGTCAGACAGAAAAATCTACAGTAGCTGAGAATCCATTCTAGGAACGGTGGCGGTGACCAAAAGATAAAGTATGATGAGACGCAATTTCTGGCTACGACCTCCCCTTATTGCGCCAGATTGTACAGGGAGTCGATTGAGATTTATAAACATGAGAACAACAACAATAATAAAGCGTACAAGCTCAACAGAATATGGACACCCACATCAAAAGACGCAAAGCCGCCCCCACTCCTTAACCTTTGTATACAAGTGCTCAACTGGGCTCAACACGGGGACGCGATCTCAGTTTCTCGGAACACGATCACATCTGCTTCTGACCCTTCTGAAGATGCGAACCACTCGTGTTGGCGAAACGTCAAGCAGCGAATTGCGCCGACGCCAAGGCGGCGAAGCATGTCGACGTCGGCTGAACAACCAAAGAACCAACAATTCAGCACCTCAAATCCATTTCGCAGGGATTTTCGTTAGCTACCTTTTACCCTTACCTTTGAATGAGTGACAAATTTAAAGCTGCTTAGTGTTTTCTGAATATTGCGCTTTTACCGACAATTCGCTTACGAAACTCAATATTAATATAATGGTTAAAATTATACGCATGAAATACGGAAAAGTACAAAAATACAGAAACATAATCAACATCTAACCAATTCAAAGAATAACACTCATACTGAAGGAGAAAGCAGAGTAAATACTTAATAGTTATCTTATAGTATCAACACCTTCTCAAGTGTTTGCGACCAAATGAACCTTTTATGAACACTTGTTGTATCATGCAGAATGCTAGTTAAAAACACCACCATGTTCCTATAGAATAATAAAACTCCCCAAAAGTAAACTTTAAAGTTTGGCTTAGAACTTTTTAGAGCACAATTTTTCTGGACAGTATTAAAGTGGCACTTGTTTTTGTTACTCATCATTACCGACCAGTCCTACTACCTAATCTATTCTCGTAACATTTTAATATATCATCTCAAGTCTGCCACTTGAGGCGTGACTGTAGTCTTACAACAATTCTTATGGTCAGGTCACCTGAGATTGACCCATAAGCGCCAGACTGAGAAACACTTTCAAAACAAAATTAGATGCCAAAATGTCACGAAAAGTGCACTACAATTTATAACCTGCAATCTGCTGACATGAGGCCTCTAAATATACTGGACAATGTGGTGTAAGATGAATCGGGTCAAAGATCGCACTTGACTATTGCATGCAAGATTGAAACTCAGACAGTAGCTACATTTCAAGAAATTAGAATCAGTTTGCTTTTGACGAGTTTGTTTAGTTGGATTTTTAAAAGTACTTTAATACGCATGGTAGAGGTAGGTTGTCGTATGACAATTTCATAATAATAATAATAGCCCCTATCAGGTGCTAGAACGTAGACCAGCGAAGCAATAGACCTAAACCTATATGGCAAATAAGAATCGAAAATAAAATCAGCACACTCGAAAGGACCTGGCGCAATACTCCAACAATAACAACCACCCTTCAAAACCCATACAGAAAAAAATAAATATACTGAAATCAAAGTCATCTAAAAAACAATGCCAGAAATATATGATACACTTAAACAAAAACTTGTAGTTGATGCTGCTAGACTTCGCAGATACAACGAATCCAACGAGAGAAAGGATACTAACAATCTTTTTCAGAAAAGTTAAAAGCACCAAAAAATAACATCAGACAACCAGATAACAACAATAGAACCTCCAAGCAGAAAACACTATGATCAAAATCCAAAACACATCATGAAAATGCTCCATGGATCAAACAAGAAGAGACAAAACATCAACACGTAACGGAACAGGGAAACACTATTCTTACAACCGAGGAAATAGCTGGAATGACAAAACATACCCACAATTGGAAGTACCGAGGCGTAGATAATGTGCAAAATGTTTGTGTAAGCAATTCAGTTCAACATACAAAGTGCTCACAGACCAAATCAATAAATCCATACTCCAACCTAAGAGGCTTCCCAAATTCCTCACACAAGGAATAACCTATATAAAACCCAAAAACGCAGTTACGTGCAGAACAACTACCGCCCAATCCATTATCTGAAGTCATTAACATATTTGCGATACCGGTACTCAAATACCCCTTTGGCACCATCAAGTGGTCACACACTGACATAGAAAACATCCAAATACTTATAAGAACAGAGCTCACAAAACATAGAATGTCACATTCGAACGCATGCAAGGAAAGGTCCCAGAGAGAAAACTAGGGGGCAGAGGAATTACAGATATACAGGCCCTTCGAACACAAATGAAAACACTCAGACATTTTCTCCACACCAAACAAACTAACTTACATAAGGCAATAGCAAAAGCAGACAAAAAGTATACACCACTTAACCTCTCTTGTCCAGATCACGTAGCAGACACATACAATCACATCCAATCGCAACAAGCAGAAATAAACACCTGCTCGCAGAAAGCACTCCATGGCAAACATAGATACCGTGTCACACAAGACCACATTAATGAAAAATCATACACCTGGCTGCAGGATAGCCAGCTATTCCCAGAAACGGAGGGCTTCATTTTTCCTATCCAAGACCAAGTGATTGCAACACGAAACTACAAAAAATACATAATTAAAGATCCATCCATAACAGAAGATAATTGTAGAAAGAGTCACCAACAAAAAGAAACAATAGATCACTTAACAAGCGAGTGCAAGACTCTTGCCGGTACCAAGTACACATCCAAACATAACTCTGTGGTCAAGGTGATACACCAAGCGAATCCACAACAAACTAATAGAAAACACAGATCCATATTACAATTACACTCCGACATCAGTACTCGAAAACAATCAATACAAGCTATATTGGGACGTGGAAATACATACAGACAAGACTATCCCAGGCAATAGACCAGACATAGTTTTTCAGGCCGACAAAGTTACATATTTGACAGATATTGCTATTCCCAGTGATGTGAATATCTACCACCACTGGGAAGATATCTAAATACACGGGCCTTGCCATGGAAGTAAAACGACTTTGGAAACAAAACAATGTTATTATTGTCCCCCTCATTATGTCGGCCTCAGGTCTCGCACCAAACACATTTAGAATACACCTTCAACAGTTAGGCCTGGACGACAAGTTACAGAAAGTATTCCAAAAGTCTGTAATCCCGAAGACCTGTAATATTTACTACGCTTACATGTGGAATTCAATTCGAACTGAATTCGATTGTGGTATTGAATACTGCATGTAAACACTGCAGAATTTGGATCGAAAGTGAATTGAGTTTCAAGATCGATATCGCTCTTTTCTCCATGTAAACAAGCAACGGTATTGAAACCGAATTGGCGACTGCGCATACGGATTTTATGAATCTGTAATATCATTTCTAAACACGAAAACCACAAAGAAAACAATAGCGTGAACACACAATGCTTCCAAAGTTCGGGTACGTCGGTTTTGTTATTCTTGGTCGGGTACTCGACAAAAACTATGCTAGGTTGTAGGTTATGTGAGATTTATATACCCTGTTACCCGATACTTTAAACTGTCAGCCGTGTCATCAGCGAAAAGCTGTTCAGCTAGTGATAACTAAAAATACCCCAGATTAAGTCTTGACGTATAAATTTTAAGCTTTGACGGAATACAGAGCTGTATTGAGTGCAAAGTAATTGATACTTGGTGACTTTTTTCGTCTATGCTCTGAGATATATGCTTATCTTACATTTTCTCGGAAAATTGCTTATCTTACATTTTCTCGGAAAATCCGGCGTTTCTATCAGTACATCAGTATGGCTGGTCTGAATGATGATGATTACGCTTTATATGAGGTAAGAATGAAGATAAAAGCACTCTTTGCTTAACCATACACAAGCACTCCATGTATTTACTTTATACTCCTCTCCAATTGTACGTTAATTGTACGTTTTAACCAATAAATATCCCACTTGCTAAATATAGGAGTATTTTGATAGTCTCTAGCAATATAGAAATCAATAATCTATTCCTTTTAACCAACCATTTTTGCTGCAAATTTCTGGATACTGAAGCAATTTTTTGTTTACAAAAATAGTCATTACTTTTTGGCAATGAGATATTCAGTAAGACTATTACTAATACTGTCCTGATCACAGGATTGCCACTCAACACCACTAGTAAAAAATTAAATTTGAGATACACTTCTTCGTCAGCTGATACCTATCAAATAGACGCCAAGCCAGTTTAAAGTATCAGGTAACAGAGTATAGGTTAAGATAGTTTTGACAGCTTGCTCGCCACTTCACGAAACGGATTCAAATCGAACTAAGCATGTAAACACATTAAAATGCCGGATATGGTATCGTATTCAATTCGAATTGAATCTCCATGTAAACGTAGTAATTGTACGATCCTTCGATCAATAATAGTTTGGGTGTTGTCGCTGCAGCAATTGGGGTTCTGAAATAAAAAATAATAATTTCTTTGTGATAAATGAAAAGATCATATATATGTTTTATAACAAAAGTTATATCAAAACAAATATGGGTTTTTGAATCTAGTACCGAAAACACGCCAACGGACGGTTCCAGAACCCGTGTGACGTCACTATGGCGCGGCGGTCAGGATGCTCCTTTGACCAACGACGTCCTACTCCGATACTAGATTCTAGATTCCCAGCCAATCGTGAAAATACTTACTGGTAGCTAGTGTATATTTTTGCAGCATAGTCGGTGAATGAAGGAGCATCCTGAACGCCCTGATGACGGCACACGGGTTCCGGAGTCGTCGGCGTGTTTTCGGTACTGGATTCAAAAACACATTTTTATTTTGATATAACCTTTGAATTATTGCAAAAAAAAGAAAACAAAAACAGTTTTGTTATAAAACTTATATATAATCTTGCCATTTATTGCAAAAAAATTATTCAAAACTCCAATTATGCGAGAGGAACTGAGAAAGTCAGAGTATAATAATAATAAGGGATGTTTGACAATACAATTTTTTCATCTACATATACTTATTTGATATACTCACGGGTGATGTCCACCTGTAACTTGATATCATAGTTGAAGCGATCGGAATGCTTGAGGTATGGAAAAGGTTCTGGATCTTGAGGATAATTATCCACCAAAAATGGTTCCAGTGCGAACGTAGTCACTACCCATGGAGATATTGATGTACCTAAATTTTTGGCTGTGAATGGTCCAAGTGGAATATATTCCCATTTTTGGATGTCTCTAGCTACAAGAAAATGAAAGCATTGTGAGGTTAAACTCGACGGCAGACGAGAAGGTTAATGAAACTATTTGATTCGAATGAATGTGGTTTTAGTTATCTTCCAGTGGAGCGCCTTGAATAAAAGCGGCAACCTGAAATTACTTAAATGTTGCCTAAGGGCCGGTTTCACCGGTCCCTGCTAAGTTTCGGATCTGTCATATAATGCCATGCAATGTCGAATTTCATGATGAAAAAAAGGCTCTCAAACCAGCTGTTGCTATTTTTTATCCGTGTTTCCATTACACTTTCCATTGCAGGTCTAGGAGGAAGCAGACCAGTGCTGCCGCGGTCTGAAGAGCAAAAAAAGGTCTTTCGGTATTTACATAAGTACAATATGCTTCTCTAGGGGGAAGGGGGGGGGCGTACGCCCTCCTCGCCCCCCTCTAAATCCGTCATTGAGATTAAATCTACGAATAAATGAATATCTTTTTGATTGTTTCAAATTACATTACAAGTTATTAACGCTAAAAAAAAGCTAAAGCTAATCTGAGTGGGGTGTTGATTTGAAACACAGCACTTGCAACCCTTTTTTTAATTTCTTTTTGTTTCAATGAAATACTAATATGCTTTTTGCACAAGTTACACATTTTTTTTTCTACGATCGACATAAATATGTTTTTGATTCAGTAGTAGTAGTAGTAGTAGTAGTGATGGGGAGGCAAAGCCAGGCAAGTAGGCCACCTTTGGCCCTTTTTGCCCACTGAACCAATCACTGAACACACTAAAATTCTACACCTTAGAAAGCTCCTTGTCGAACCTACCAGACCTCCTGACGAAAGTCAGTATGTCCGACCATTTCGCTGAATATAGTGGCTCCTCCCCAAACTCCGTCGTGCCGAATATCTGAACCCTAAGGTTGCGATAAACTGCACATCTGCCCAGGAAGTGGAACGCTGTCTCGTCCTCCTCCCAGCATCTGGAGCAAATGGGGTCCCCTACCACTCTCATAAGTGACAGATGTCTATTCAGCCGGCAATGGCCAGTGAGAACCCCCACCAGAAGGTTGAGCGAATCTCTGCCTTTACTCAAAAGCCATTGCGTTCGGCCCCTATCAGGGCCTGCTATGAATCTTTTGGCTTGCCTGCAGTCGTCTCTCTCTAACCAGGCTTTCGCCAGTTCCTTGTAGGCCCAGTTATCCAGGGCCACATTGACCTGGCGTCTACTAATTCCCAGCATAGGTTCTGGGCCAATGCAGGGGCTGTTGGCCCCTATCCTAGCTAATCGGTCCGCTCTCTCGTTACCCGGTATATGTTTTGATTCAAATTTTATTAAAGATTTTTACAGATGCAACAACAATTACGAGTAATTTCACTTTTTTGGATTAAGTCCAATTTTGGTATCGCAATCAGAGCAATTGGCGACTGACATTGACGGACAAACTTTCTACTGATTTTTTGAATTCTCCACCGCCTCCGGTATTTAGTTTTTGCACTATCTCCGACCACCACCATAAGCGTGAACTCGTGAATGGCAGAGGTCAAATTTCAACATCGAGATGTAAAAAGCATCCTCCAAAAACTGAACACCAATAAAGCTACTGGCCCTGACCAAATTCCAGCCATTGTCCTTAAACGCTGTGCCGCTGAGCTTGCACCTATTCTTTGCAAGCTCTTCAAACTTTCGTATCAACGAGGCGTGTTTCCCGCTTCGTGGAAGATTGGCTGCGTGCAACCCATCCCTAAGAAAGGCAAAAAAACTGGTCCCACCAATTATAGACCTGTGGCTCTTCTCAGCATCATGTCTAAGGTTATGGAGACTGTCATTAACACACAGCTCCTGAAATACCTGGACAACAATAACATCATAAATGATCGCCAGTATAGCTTCCGTAAGCACAGGTCTACAGGTGACCTCCTTGCCTACGTCACTCACTTGTGCAACAGAACAATAGACAACCATGGCGAATCCCGTGTTGTTGCACTAGATATATGGAAAGCTTTCGACAGAGTATGGCATGACGCACTTCTGGTCAAGCTTGCTGCTTATGGACTACCACCTGGTCTGTGCCAGTGGCTGAATAGCTTTTTGAAAGCCCGATCTCTGTTCGTTGTAGTCGAGGGCTGTTCATCAGACGTATTTTCAATAAACGCCGGTGTTCCTCAGGGATCTGTCCTATCCCCTACACTATTTCTGCTGTACATCAACGAGCTGCTGGAAATAACATCCAATCCAATCTACAGCTTCGCAGATGACAGTACATGAGTGTCGTGCATGGAACCAGGCAAGCCACTATCATCCCAGGAGACGGTACGTCGGCGACAGCAGCATGCCGCACAGATCAACGCAGATATCAAAACAATTGTCGAGTGGGGATTAGCAAATAAAGTACAGTTCAACGTACAAAAAACTCAGGCAACAACACTTACAAAGAAGTCTCACAATGGCTTGCCAACCGTGGAAATGGAGGGTCACCCCATAGTCGAATCACTTTCCGTCATGCTTTTGGGAATCAACATCAACACTAACATGTCCTGGCACGAACACGTTGTCAGTATTGCTAAAACAGCATCCCAGAAGCTTGGAGTTTTGTTCCGCTGTAGGAAGTTGTATACACCAGAGCAACTGCTGCTGCTCTACAAGGCACAGATCCGACCATCGCTGGAGTATTGCTCCCATGTGTGGGGATGCGCTCCGAAGCACTCTCTAAAGCTTCTGGACACTATCCAGAAAAGAGCGATTAGACTAATCGATACGCCTAACCTCACAAAGGACCTCCCACAGCCTGGAACATCGAAGGAGGGTGGCTGACCTATCCCTGTTTTACAGATTCTATCACGGAAGATGTTCGAGTGAGCTCTCTCAGATAATAACACCACAGGCCGTCCGAACCAGAACCACTAGAGAAGCTCTTCAAGCTCATCCTTACCAGGTCGAGGTCCTTACTCCCCGAACCAGTCTCCTCCAGCATTCCTTCTTTTGGAGAACTTCGACGCTGTGGAATCAGCTGCCGGGAAATTTGTTTCCCGACGGCTACAACCTGCAGCGTTTCAAATCTAACGTGAACCGATACTTATCCTCTCGCAGCGCTTCTAAAGCGCCATAGGCTTTCAGCCTTTGCGGGAGGCCGACCATAAAAAAAAAAATCTAGTGCAAGTAAAATGTCTAATAAAATTTGCTTCAAAAAAATATTTATGTCGATCGTAGAAAAAAATGTGTGCAAAAAAATACAAAAAAGAGTTGCATGGTCTGGGTTTCGAACCAACACCCCGCTCGAATACAGATTAGCCGACCAACTCTCAAGGGCCGTATTCATAATCGTCTCTTGAGTAATACTTCCCCTTAAGTAATACTCAAGGGATACTTAAGGTCAAGAGACCCTCAATTGTGGCCTTCCTTGTGCCCTGTACCTTGACGGTGGGATCCATTTGGCAACGTTATTATATTTCAAATATAAGTCAATTTGTTATGTCTACGCTTAAGCATTTTGATGTCTTCTGTTATCTCTTTTTGTTTTGTGCCAGTATTTGGTGTTTTGTGCCGGGAATTTTTCCGGATGTGACAGAAACTGACAACACCGTACTCCAAAATTAACCTACAAAATCGCCTTGACTGCAACGAAGTCTCATGTTGACATTTCGTTACTTGAGTACTACTCAAGGGAGCCTTACGTAAGGAACGCCCAAGTAGGGTTTCGAAACACAAAACCTTACTTATAGGACCCTCAAGTATTAATGGACCCTCAAGTATCGACTATGAATACGACCATTGTTAACATTCATTCACTTAAACGGCTAACAATAATTTGTATACATAAATAATTGATGCAGAAATACATTACCACTCCAGTCGTTCATTATGACAAATCCAAAGATGTGATTTTGAGCCTCATCTATGCTTATGGGTTCACCAAGCTTGTTAGATCCACCAACAAAGAAAGCCATTTCTAGTTCAAAATCCATAAGTCTACAGGGTCCAAATACAGGAGGAGCATCTACGAAACATTGGAAGAAAAAATATCAGTTTCACTATATACATAGGGGCATACCAAAAATCTCGGTCTGAGAGGAGGGGAAGGCAGAAAAGATAGATGTTGAGTATGGCTTCACCCTTCACCATTTTTTCGCAATAACCAGGTCGGGCAATACAAAATGCTTATGACATCTGAGCACGGAATAATAAAATATATGTAGTTGATCATGATTTCAGCCATAAATTCTTATAGACAGGGTCTAGGGTGGCAGAAGGTTAGCCAAACTTCGTACGAGTATAGATAAGCCAACTTAAAAGAACATATTGTAACATACTGTATATTATGGTATTCGTGTATTGAGTATTAGTTGATTAGTTGTCATGCATGATGTAAAGCCAAAGTGTTAGGTTAGATCTTTGAAGTGTAAACGTCATCGAATTCTCTAGATCGTTCGATGAAGTGTATATAAGGCCACGGGTAGCGTAGCGAGTTCAGTTGAGTTCAGCTCTAGTTGAGATAAGGTTAAGAGATATTGTATTGAGTTGTGAAGTGAAACGGTGAAAGTTACGTCCAGTTTGATTCCTTGGTGAAGAAAAAGAGGCCGTCGTGACAATTGGTGTCGAAAGTGTGGGATTATCCATTGAATCAAGCTAGGAAAAGGAAGCAAGAGGTATACATCGTCAGTCGATGCCAGTAACCAGAGCTATGGAGTCCGAAATGAGTGCATTGATGAATATGATACAAGAAGTAAGAAGAAGCATAGAGAAAACTGAAGCCGAAACAAGAGCATCTATGCAAGAGGCCATGATGAATCTTAAAAGGAAGTCGAAGCACCATCAAGACGAGCATGCAACCGTTGTCGTGGACCCTGAAAAGAAGTTAAACCATCACCAAGACGAGGCAATGGCAGGTTTGAAGAGTGATTTGAAGAGTGAACAGAAACAGGTGATGAATAGGCTGGAGGAGCAGGGACAATCCGTAAGCCAGGCATTAATGAATCAAGACCAGTATGTTAGTGGAGTAGATGCATCACAAATGAATGCTAAGGAACAGCTAGCGCCATCACATAAGCACGTTAAGGACCAGCAAGTGAAATATCAGGTCTGTTTTTACAGCAATCACAAACTAGTCAGCGTCAATTTGATTGGCCAGTACTAGTCAGAAATAGTTTGACAACTGCAATGGGGCATACTGATTGGCTCTGACTGGTTTGTGATTCTCTGTAAAAACAGACCTATCATGTCAAGGAAATGATCAGAGGCGATTTGCAAGTACGCAAAGTAGGAGAGCGTGGTTTAGCACCCACACCCGCTTTACTTGATAGACGCAGTTTGGTAGTAACAAAGCCCTACCCATACTATGGCAAGATGCCATGGAATGTTTATTGTATATGTTAAACTCAATACCCGAATTCGGGCAATGCCCGAAAAAATGCACAGAACTAGTTTTGCGCAACTTGAAATGCACAGGATTGGTTTTGTATATTTTGGCATGGTGGTTTTTAGAATTGTAGAGATTTTTTTTCGATACATTGTTGATACATTTTTTATTGCAGAGACATGAAGGTTAGGTTAGGTTAGGTTCATTCAATATAGTGAGGATATGATCTTTTGTCATGAGATTATGTTTTTATGTACTTGAAGCTTCAAGTAGCCGAACTAATTCGGATTCGAATTTAGCTTGCATTTTTCCACAAGCTGAAACAAAGAACATTCAAAGCAACAACATAAACATAACCTTACTTTTTTAATATAACTGCTGCTGGCCATTCAGTACCAGAGAACTAGTTCTGTGCATTTCAAGTTGCGCAAAACTAGTTCTGTGCATTTCAAGATGCGCAAAACTAGTTCTGCCTATTTGGTAATGCTCGATAGCCGAATGAAATTAATATTTCGGGTTTGGGAAATATCTCTTGCTCAAAACTAGCTCTGCGTATTTTTTCGGGCATTGCCCGAACTCGGTTATTGAGCGTAATATATACAATTTGAAAGTATTGCACGCATGGATAATTGGTCGAAGGAGGAAAAAGCCTGTATGCTGATATCAATGCTCAGGGACTCTGCAACAGATATTTTGGAAAATCTCTCCCCTTCAGAACTACGTGACTATAATAATATTACATCTGCATTAAAGTTACGCTTTGGAGATAAATACTTAACAGAGCTGTTATATGGCCAACTGCACCAACGGAGCCAGAAAGCCAAGGAGGATCTAACGGCATTTGCATACGAAGTCCAAAGGTTAGCCAAACGGGTATTGGTCAAGAGTTCCATCGAGACACAAATGTAGAAAGACCTGACAAGTTTACGTGCTGGAAATGTGGGCAGAAGCGACATCTTAAGGTGGGCTGCCGCCGCATACAGGTTAACAATATGATGGTGGATGTAGAAAAAGCACATGAGTATACGTACAAAATGAAATCCATGCAAGACAAGATAAACTCAATGAAGGAGCAGTTTGACAGAGATATGAAGAGTTTACTAAAGCAGAACGAAGGAAGTATCGCCAAACTTCAACAACAACATGAGGTAGCTATGAGGGAACTTACAGCAGGCAGGGATAGGTTGAAGCAGTTGCTTGACTCCCAGAAACAAAAAAGTATGGATGTTAATAGTCAAGGGACAGGAAGAGTTTGCTGAAGAAGAATGAACAACACGAGGCGGCTTTAAGGAAGCTCAACGAAAAACACGACAAAGACATAGCTGCTTTAAAGGATGAAATCGAAAGGCTGATGCCTTTGGATGAGCTGAAGAAAGCGGAAATGAGGTATGACCAAGTTAAAGATGAAAACGCAGTGCTCAAACAGAGTTTAACTCAGATGGAGGCTGAAAATGCATATTTTGAAAAGAGCTTGAACAACGCAGTTGCTGAAGCCAAAAAGACAGGGGTCAAAGAGGTCGAGTCAAAGTTGAAAGAAGCGGAAATCAAGAAGATAAAATCAGATCTGACAGATGCGCTTGGTAGTGTGAGAAAGGTCATGGAAGACTTGTACAAAGCAAGAGAGTTGACAATAAGATGAAAGAGGAACTGGCGAATTTGGAAGATGAGAACGTTCGACTGGAAAACGAGGTGAAGAACGCATTGGCTGAAGAACAAGATGGTAGAACTAAGATGAAGCAGAACATTATGCAGTTAGGAATTGAGATCGATAGGAACAAGAAAGACCTGAATAAGGTCGCTGAGGATACAAACAAAGAGGTGTCTGCAATATCAGCGATGCAAGATGACGATGTACAGTTAAAGCAGTGATGGGCGCAACTGGAGAGAGAAACCGCAAAGACAGGAGCAAAGCTTGACGCTGCGCTCAAGGATGCGTCCTGGAACTCTGACCAGGCCATACAACTCAGGAGTGAGAATGTTAAGCATAAGAACAGAATTGCGCAGCTGGAAGAGGAACTGAGCAGGTGCAGAGAGGAAGTGGAGAATAGCCTGAGTGATGGGAAAAAGGATGTATCGAAAGCTGACAATCTCCAAGACAAAAACGTGAAATTGAAGCAGATGATAGCAGAATTAGGAACAGACAACACTCCTGGAACTAGAGATAACAACCACAAGTTGAAGAGAAGGTTATCGCAGTTGGAAGATGGTTTAGTGTGGTTTTACGATCCACGACGGAGAAACGGGTAATGTCCGAAGCTTCAGCATCATTTGGAGGGACCCTACTTGGTGACGAACCGCGTCAATGAATTGGTCTACAGGTTATATACGGGAAGTGGAAAACCGAATGTCGACTATACCGATGTCTGTGGTGATACAAGAATCGAAGTTGTTCGTCGAGGACGCCGAACGCTAAGGGGGGAAGAATGTAACATACTGTATATTATGGTACTCGTGTATTGTGTATTAGTTGTCATGCATGATGTAAAGCCAAAGTGTTAGGCTAGATCTTTGAAGTGTAAACGTCCTCGAATCGTCTAGAGTTTTCGGCAATGACGGATGGATTCTAGAATGTCATCGAAATCTCTAGATCGTTCGATGAAGTGTATATTATAAGGCGCCACGGGAAGCGTGGCGAGTTCAGTTGAGTTTAGCTCTAGTTGAGATAAGGTTAAGAGATATTGTATTGAGTTGAGAAGTAAAACGGTGAAAGTTACGTCTAGTTTGATTCTTTGGTGAAGAAAAAGAGGCCGTCATGACAATATTTTTTGGTCGGTCTCGATCCGTAGAGTATTCCTTTTCAAGTGAACTAATGATTAGTCACAAGTACACAAGTAATTAGTTGTGAGCTGACCTATTGCTATCGAATATGCTCAAAAAAATTAGGGAGGTAATTTTAACTTGATTTAAAAAAATAAATAAATCCGATAAAGTTGTTAAAGTGCTTTCAAAAACTTCTTTACCTATTACTGTGGGTAAAAAATTCATCGCTTTTACGTGAAAATTTATCACAGATATTTGAAAGTTATGAGTGTTAGGGGACCCATAGAATTATGACTGTATAACAGCTAAATTTGCTAAGTTATCTTATAAATTATGGTTTATGTTGCCCATAGCTTTTTTTCGGTTGAGTTTTTCAATAACATTTTTAAAATTAAAGTTATAGCTATTAAAAAGACAGTTAATTTATTATGCATTAAAATTCATCATAAATTTAGTAACATAATAATTAATTTAATGACTAATAATAACTTCAAAGGGAGTGACTATAAATAATAATTAATACCTGGAAAATAACGCAATTATAGTTTCCATAATTGTGGAAAATTTCATCCAGATCGGTTTGTTAATTTACGAAATATCTTATTTGTTTATCCCAGGGACTAATTGTTTCAACACTTACTCTTGCCCAATCGATGTTCCCAGAATTATCTAATTTGCACAGTTTTTTTATAAATCATGTTTTAAGTTGTAAAAGACAACCTTTTGTTCGTGGCATTTTTAGGTTAAGTTTTCCAATAAAATTGTTGAAATGAAAGTTGTACGTATTAAAAAGGCTGTAAATCTAATTTTTCTTTCATTAAGATCCATTAATAAACTTGAGAAAATGAGAACTATAAATAATAACTAATACCTGGAAAGTAACTCTATTATAAGTCTCCAAAACTGTATAAAATTTTAGCCAGATCTGTTTGTTCGTTTACAACATATCTTATTTGTTTATCCCAGAGACTGATTGTTTGAACATTTCTACTCTTGCCCAACTGATGTTCCCACAACTATTTAATAGAATGCGATGGATGCATGAAAGGTTGAAATCCAAAGTCTCTTAAATATGTTATTCATTTATGATGAAATTGTTGTTAAATAAAGCCATATAAAAAGGAGTCACTTTTTTGCTAACAAAAAAATTCAATAATTTTTAAGTTTGTTGTCACATCTATTTGCAATAAAGTTTTTCGGAAAGCTCATGAAAAAATATTCAATTTGATAAGGAAATGACGTCTCTACAACCAATAGGATTAAATATAACATTTGTTTGTTTGTAAAGTCATTCTCTGCCGCTTATAAGTATTTGGAGTTGAAATTTTCAGAGATTATATACAAAGAACTAGATTCTTTAATAATAAGACTTATAGATTTACGAATTATGCAGTTTTCAGTCCTTCAGTCGTTCAAAGCGGAGGCATTTTTAAAAGTGCGCGGTAGCGCGGTGGTGGGGATGTCGGATCGAGGCTGTTTCGGTGACAATGTTGTTCTTTGGATTTTAAGTAACTTATTTATACTCAAAAATTCAAAATTGAGAAGTTCGTGAATAATTAGTAAATGTTTGGATGTAAAATAATTGCTTATAGTTACCAATATATTAATGTTCAATATTTGTAATGTAATAATTTACAGTGGAAATATTTACACAGATAATTGCATATAATCCTAAGAACTAATAAAAATCTGCTACCAAATTAATTTATTGTTGTCAAAACAATTACCTACATTGAAAATAATAATATAAATATGGAACATTATCACATTCAAAGTAAAAGCAAACATGAATGTAATCACTAATCTTAACGAGAGGTAAAAGTCATGTGCATTACATTTACATTTACTCGAAAATAATAAATTAGATACAACAATTAGACAATTGTAAAATTATATATATATATAACATTTTAATTGTCACTTAAAATATAAAGAACAACATTGATGCCGTGAAAATATATCAAGATTTCTATTATAAAAAACTTTGTTGTTATTTTTCAGGGTTAGGTCAGCAATAAAACAAAAACTTCTTATTATTCTTTATCCATGTGACGTTTAGGCTAATATATAGCCATCATCAGGCATCAGAATGTCGAAGTTTTCATCATATGAAATAGCATGGCAAGAGTATCGCTAGATATAGCTAAAGATACTGCCCACAAAAATAAAATTCAACGAAAATTTTTTATACAACACAGGCCTAAAAACAAAGTTTGAGGCGTTTTTATTATTTTACTTTTTTATTATTGCTGCGCCGCCACTGACACGATTTTTCCAAAACATACGCGTTTTCCATCCTCGCCGCGGTGGTAATACTGTGACAAAGTTTCATTAAAATCCATTCCATAAGTTTTACGTTACTGAATACAGAACGATCTAAAGCAATATCCTACGTATTTATCAGAAAATTCGAAGTCCCTTAGTTCCTGGAATAGGCGAGGCAATGTTCGGATGGGCCCAAAAGGGTATTATGCCGCTAGGTCTTTCTTTTACAGGTCAATGGATAGCCTATTATGAGTACAACACATTTTTGAGATTTACAACCCCCCACCCCCCAACCACCCCAATTTCACCGCCACCCAAAAAAAGTAGAAGTGTTTGAGGAATATTTAATTTTTTTTGTTTTTTGCTAATTACTCAGCCGCCCCTGCACCGATTTTCAAAATTATAAGAACATTACCTATTACGACCCCCCAGCATATTGCTGCCCAAATTTCATCGCAATCATGCAGCAGTTACTGAGATTACGAGGTTAGAAGAACGCGCACAGACAGACAGACCGACAGACAGACAGACAGACCGACAGACAGACAGACAGACAGACAGACAGACAGACCGACGGAAATGAGTGACATGGATTTTCGTTATGTAGACATCATAAAACGCCCAAAAAGCATGTTATCTCAAAATCGAAAATTTTCGCACCTATCGGTGCGGGAAGTAAAATGGCATCAAGTGGGTTGGAGCTATGCCCAGTTATCGGCAAATTCCCGGTATATTGCAATTTGGATAAACACCCCGTACAGATTACAGTATATTTTATTCACTTGATTTATGTATATGACCTCAAACTACTTTCACCATTCATAAAAGAAAGCTTTTCACAATAATGAGCGTGAAATTTCTTACCGTCAACGACTAATGTCTGGCCATGTGGTCTACGAATATTTGTTCCTGATACCACTACAGAACTGGCTCTCCCATGATACCCAACGGGAATGTATTTCCTGAAAGCCAATTAAAATAGTTGTATAACTTATAATAGAGTTTCTCGCGTTATATACCAAGGATTAATCAGATCTTTGGAATAATTAGGAAAAATTAATGAATTAATGGCGCCTTATATGTATATACCTATTCGTCATCATTTATAGAGAATTCGAGATATCCAGATGACATTAAGTTGATTCTAGATGTACATCTGGCAGCCGGGAAATCTCCAGATCATTCGATGATATTTACATATCCAAAATCTGACCAGTGATCTAACCTATGATTTTGAACAGTAGGTAACGTCATACATGACAAGAATAACGTCCTCGACGAACAGTTTGCTTTGATATTTGTATGGCCACATCGATCACTATGGACAACATTTGGTTTTCCGATTCACATATGTATCCTGTAGACAGTGTAGACTACGTCGCTGTAGCTTCGGACATCTACCCTTTTCAGCCGTGGATTGTAGAACCACTCCAGACTACATTCGATGAAGTTTGTGCTATTTGCTTTCAGATCGTAATTGGCTTTCATTCTGTCACTGGCAGACTGGATGTTCTTTCTACATAGTAGATTCATGGGTATCCCAAAGCGTTTCCTGCAATTCGGTCATACATATTCACATGGAAGATGGCGATTGGGTTCTGGGGGAATACCAAGAGCTAAGTCCAGTGGCAGCCACAGTTCTCGACCAAAGATCTTCTTCGCCGGGCTCAAGTGAGTCGACTCGTTAACAGCTTATCTACAGGGTGAGTCTTTAGTACCGGCTTGGTCGATAACTCCACTACTGTAGAAGATAGCGAAAAAAGTTGTACATAAAAGTTATAGCCACGGATATGCTCCTTCCTCAAATAATATTTAAATTTATACAGGGTGATCCATAACTACGTGGTGATGCAAACATGCATTTTTTTAAATGCGAGACCCTATATATTAGTCCATATTCAAATTCTACTAATGATTTCCGTTCTTTCAGTATAAGGTATTGTTTCAAAAGCTATGACCATTTTTATATCCAAATCGTTGGCAAATGAACGTACCTACTGTATATCAAAAAGTAAAGAAGCAAAAATCAGTCTTTTTACACGGATGCATGAAAAAGATTCTTAGGTTTTAAAATCGGCTATAAAAAAAACCACGACGCATATTTGTATACAGAGTGATGTAGAATGCAAAATCCAGATTCCCTCTCTTTTTTTAAATGTAACCCACAATATTTTATTATATCAAAGAAGAATTGCTTTTAATATGCTCTTTCATCTTTGTATAGCACTTTTTATGGCTGCATTCATTAGTTTCTGAGATATTTCGATTTTTCTACAGATTTTAAATATACCTTCTATTTGTTTACTGAAATTTATCTATTTTGAGAAAATACTATCAAATTTTATTTCTGCTTAAAAAACAATTAAAATATAAGGCCATAATAGTACTTGATCAAGTCAAAACATGGAATTAACGAGATATCATAGGTCAAGTGTGCTGCGGAAACAATTTTATAGACGTCATGCATAATTATCAAGCAGATCTATCAGGTAGGCTATGAAATATTAAACGACACAGCCCAAATAAAAGGATTCTTCAATCTTTCAAACGCATTAGTTTTAGAGTGCCTCTGTTCTGGATATTGCTGTTCATAGTTGATATATTCTAGAGGCAAGTAGGCAACTTCTCAAAGATTCTTCTAAATACCCTTAATGGAAAAAGTAATTTTTGAAGCTAGTTTTTCACACAATGCGGAATTATTGAGCAGGTTATGAAAACTGTCAATTTTTCAAAGCCTACCTGATGAATCTGCTTGATAATTATTATGCATTACGCCTACAAAATTGTTTCCTCAGCATACTTGACTTTATTATCTCGACGATTCAGGGTTTTGACGATCACGACCTTATAATTTAGTTGTTCTTTAAATAAAAAACAAATTCGATAGTAGGTACTTTCTCAAAATAAATAAATTTCAGTACACAAATAGAAGCTATATTTTGGATTAACGAAAAATCGAAATATCTCGGCAACTAATGGACGTAGGTACAATGCACTTTCTATTCCTTTACAGCTTACACCTTCTCTGGATCCATCTGGATGTCATATTTAGTCAACAGATTGACAAAGCTTTTTACTTCCCTTTTGAAATGATGGCAGTTCTTATGTAGGGTTTAGCTTCAAGTTCGCCTCCTTAGTCCGCTGGAAAGCTTGTCTTAGTCGGAGCAGCTATTTTTCAAAATCCTGTTCAAACACAACGGCGTTATGGAGAAACATTTGTCTTCTAAGACAAACTTTGTAGTACAACATATATAAGTCTTTCAGAGGTACTGGTACATTGCCTAGACCGAAAGGCAAAACTCCAAGCTGCCACAGTCCAGTATATGATATAAACGCCGTTTTCTCATTATTTTTTTCCATCTGCTTCAACCTGACTGTGTCACTTTGCAGGTCCAAGGTGAACAGCCATGAAGAATTCACAACTTCATCCAAAGTGCAGACGATTCTTGGTAGAGGGTATGGATCCTTTTTAGTCAGATCTTTGAGCCGTTTGTAACCCACAAAACCTTCTTGATCCATCCTTCTTTCTAACAAGGATTACTGGTGAGGCCCAAAGGCTCTATCACTCCCAGTTTCTGAATATATTTTACCATCTTTTGCTGTTCATGAATCCTAGATAATGGAATCCTTAAAAGGGCTGTTTGATGAGCCGGGCACTCCCTACGTTGATTGTATGATGGACCAGATGTGTCGCCTTAGCCTAGGTAATCTCGAATGATATTTTATGTTTTATAAAGTATATAGGTATACATATCTGTATTCAACCCAACCTCAAAAAAAACTTCTTCTTTTTCTCTGGATAGTCCAGCCAAAAGTACGTTTTAACAAAGACTTCAATTTGTTATACGCTTTACACTTTTCTAAATATTGCGAGGTTTTATGCAAAACAGAGCTCAAATTCATATGTCAGACAAAAAGCTGTTAGGTGGAGCTCGATAACCTGCGTTGTGCGCATGTGCGAATGACTTTGACTTGCCCCCGTGCTGCCGGTCGGCGTGCTGACTTTGATGTGCGTCTCACAAACGCGAGCCGCCTCAATTTTAGAGGGGTGCCGTTCATGCCGTCTCGTTTACTTACAAAATCCGAGTCTGTGCGTTGGGCGTCGACGTTCACTTAACTTCTTATACGGGGGTCAATAGAAATCAATAAACTGAATTGACAACACATACCATTAGTTCCTTGAAATATAAATGATAAGATAATGAAATGGAATAGTACTCTAGCAACATATTTTGTCTATTTGGAATAAGTTATATACAAAACTTAACAACCTCCTTAAAAAAACAAATAAAACGGCAATAAGGCAAAAAAGAATACGAATACTGGAAGATACATAACAGATACGTTTTTATACATTTTATATTTGGTTTTATTTGCTGTCTTGATTGTTCTTTATTCTCAACAATAGTAAATTTGGTCGTTAAATATATTCGCACTCTATTATAATATAGGAATACAAAATATTCATAGAGTCACCTAAGCTAAGCTAGGTATGCGCTCTGAATGGAAAATGAAAAATGTGAGTGTTCTTTAATGATTTCGTCTGATATTTCCATCCTGGTCATTGGAGTACAGAAGACCTTGTTACTGGCCAACGCCATTATTTATTTATGTATGATTTCAATACCATATGGGGTTATAAACCCTAAAAATATGTGTGTGTCTGGTTTCTTTAAATACCGATAAGTTATATCGTGTGATTTCTGTAATTTTGCTACGAACATGTCCTACTTGTACAGCATGCTTCCATATTTTATAATGTCTTCAGAACAGAAAAGATGTCTGACCTTATAATATATGTATATGTATTTTAAGGTAATGTTGTCATATTTATGGGTACCCATGAACCCTTATGCCCGTTTCCAATTTTCACATCTAGAAACAATATTTATTTTTTAAATTTAATGGAGACAAATCTGCCAGTATAAGTTAGTAAACTATCTTACCCAGTTTCCTCTTTCGGACATCGAAAAAACGATTTTTCCATTACTTGCTTGCTGTTGCAGCTATATACAGAACATGTCGCCCGAATTTTGTTTGTGAAATACGCAGATACGCGCAATACGCTCAATATACACACAAACACTACTTATTTAGGCACCCCGGTAGATCCGACCGATTGTGTCGCGTGTTAGGTGAAATGACCTTGTAAACCACAGCTGTTAGTGTTCGGCTGCTGCTCGAGATCACCGGGCGCCAGAATTCGCCAGCTTGCGTAGTATCCGAGAGCAGTGAGGGAAAGACAACGTTGGGGGCGGAGCTTAGAGTGACCGTACTTGTCTTTATTACTGTACGGTGCTACCGCATACTTTCGTTTATTCCACAACGCAGCTATATCCCAACCAGCTGCTCAGGCTTACGGACGATGATGATTATCAGGTTATCAGATGGCTGTCCCGATAATTAATCTTGTTTACTCGAAGTTCTGCTATTTCAATGTAAGTAAATCAAGTAGTTTCATTCTTCATATACAGATAGTTCCATGAACATCTTCTAATATCAATCTTTTAATAGTAATTTTTTTTATGATGACTAATTCGTAATTGAAATATTTCGTCTACAACAAACTATACTAGGTACAGTTATGGACTTATGAAAAATCGTTTTTATTTTGTAGAATAAACTGAATTTGCTGTATATAAAATGGCATATGTTGGTCTGGACATTTCAGGAAGTGATGGTGGATTACGAAATACAAAAGTGATGTATTACATGTTAATTTTTATTATATTTAACTTTGCGATCCTTGTAAAATATTGAACAAAAATAAAACTGCTACTGATGAAGCCAATATTAAAATTCTAGAAGAGGAAGCAAAATTATTTAATAAATATCATGTGATAATAACGTTTGTTAGGACTAGAATTTTACATTACCAAAGACGTTAAATTAGCGTGCGAGGGGTGACGTCATTTGTATGAAACATTTTAAGTCATATTCACGTCATTTGTAACGTCATTCTCGTCAGTCATTGACCTGTATAGTACGATATTTTCATGTATTTCTGCTACCTACCTAGGAAGGAGCATACTTTCGCCCATGTAAGCGAATTAGAGGTGTCAGCAAGAGTATATGCCGCTGCTTTATGTTGCTGTTCTTATCGCGATAAGGAGCCGTTGGCTGTCCTAACTAATATAATTTATCAGTATGTGGATGACTTGTCGTCAACCAATATCGATCTTTTAGGGAAAAAACGGTTTGGTGAAGCTTTCTCATATTACAGACAGGCCTATGAAAAGCATGAACTTTCTACTTATTTCTCGGGTGGGCACTGTAGTGAAACACGGGAATCGTACGACTAATTCTTTAATGAACATACAATAGTGGAAATACATAAAAAGGAAAACCCGAGGGAGACCAACACTTCGACGGCTAGGGTCTCACCGTACCATACATCTACCTCTTCCCGAACTCAGAGGTCGACTGCCTCCTTTCGGCACAACTCACCACCCACGTTGCCAGTTCGCCTCGCACTTCCCCAACACTTATCATAATCGCGCACTACATCACCCCCCTATTATAGTGAGCCGGTCGCAGCCGGTAAACTATAATACCTTAACTAACTTACTTACTATTACTCTACTTACAATTGCTCCGGAGTCGGATTAGTAACATATTTCTTAAGGTTTACTACATTATGTGGGCCTAATCGAGGGGTGAACCGGTCGTGAATTGTGGTGTACAAGTTACAGGAATTGTCATGAATTGCCTTGAATTTGCCAAGAATTGTTGTGAATTGTCATGAATTGCCAGAATTACCATGAATTGTGTCGAATTCAATAGGAATTGTAGAATTGTCATGAATTGTGATGAATTTCTCAAATTTTACCATCCACTGCGCATGATCAGTAGATCCCGAATCGTCAACACGTGTTATTCCGATGGCGTCGCTTGCGAGATTTTGTAGTATTGTACGCGTCAAAAATATAAGAGCAAAGGATCAAAGAAGCCCGACGAGTGGGATAACTGTTTGCCTTTCGGCATGTTTTATTACCCTGGCAATAAAGCTGCCACGTTCGTTAGTGTAGTCAAAATTGTATATGTCTGTGTATAATCAGATGTAGATCAATTTATTTTGTTTTTATTTATTGCAAATTGGTATTTTCGATTATTTTGATCTCCTATCACTTTCTGAATTGTTATAATATATATTTTGTATATATAATTTTGCTTTTATCATTGTTCAGGTCTACATAATACCGTAACTGCACTATAGAAGTGTCGACACTGATTGAGACCTGAAAGAAATGTAAACAGCTCATATACAGGGTGTCCCACGACGATTAAGACAAGCAATATATCGGAACTGGGCAGTAGTAGCGAATTATAATTTTGGGGGTGTAAATTAGAGCAAATTTAGTCTCTGTTCCTATTATTGTGTCACCCAATGAGGTATTTGTCTTCGATCACGTGACGTCATATTCAAAATTTTTAATGGGACTCCCTGTATATTTGTGACTTTTTGTGTTCCTCCCGATAAAGCAATTCCAACAAGCTAACACACTTGGGGTCTAAAGTGATTAATTCAAGAGCTACAGGTACTTACAAGATGGCACCACTACATTGATTATGACATTTACCCCTATAGTTATTATTTTGGTAGTGTTTTTTGAATGTAACACCGTATGTTTTATTTTAAATCGAAGTCTCTACTAAGAGATAGGGTATCTCGCCTTGTAATTTTTTTTTCGCGTCTGCGACGTTGCCAAGTTATAAATTATTTTTCCAAAATTTCAAACAAACATATTCTCGATTTTTATGAATGGAACCCACTGTATATTTTATTTAACATAGAAGTACTCCCTAGTAATGGTTTACGGCGTGAGCAAGTTTTAAGTGGTCATACTATCTATTTCGGATACAGGGTTAGTAAAAGGTACAAGAACGCTTAAATATCTCCACAACTTGCACAGGTGGAAGGTTACAATTCAATACCTACGGGTTTTCGGATATGCAGAATTCAAAAACTCTAACAGCAATGTTGCCAGACTTACTACTTTTACGTTACACGTCATAATTTTGTTATTTTAAACAGAATGCTCTACTTTTTTTTGATTTCAATGAATAGTGCACGTTGGATTTAGTAAGGCCTCACAATTTCAATTTTTTTTCTATTAATTACTGAGATACGGCATCACTGCTGTTTCAGTAAACAGTACGGGAACGCTTTAATATCTCCACACTGCCACAGCTGAAACGAAAAACATCAATACCGGAGAGTTTTACAACATGCAAAATAAAAAATGCTAACATCAGTGTTGCCAGATTTACCACTTTTACGTTGGACTTCATAAATAGGGCATTCCACTCAAAATTGTGACGTGACAGGTAAAATTGGTAAATCTGACAACACCTATGTTAGCATTTTTGAATACTGTATGTTCAGAAGCCCCCAAGTATTGAATTTCACCGCTCCAGCTGTGGCAGTTTTGGAAATATTTAAGCGTTCCTGTACTGTTTACTGAAAAAGCGGTGTTGCCATATCTCAGTAACTAATAGAAACAAAATTTTGAAATTGTGAGATCTTGCTAAAATCTACATGCGCAGTTCATTGCAATAAAAATAAGTAAGAGGATTCTATTTAAAATAACAAAATTATGAGATGTAACGTAAAAGTTGTAAATCTGGCAACACTGCTGTTAGAATTTTTGAATTCTGCATGTTCGAAAATCTGCAGGTATTGATTTTATCGTTCCAGGTGTGCAAGTTTTGGAGATATTTAAGCGTTCCTGTACCTTTTACTGACCTGGTATTCGAAATAGATAGTATGAGCAAGGCAGCAAGGAAAACGGTTTTATTTTTTTAGGGACACCACTTAAAACCTGGTCACGCCGTAAACCATTATTAGGGAGTACTTCTATGTTAAATAAAATATACAGTGCGTTCTATTAATAAAAATCGGGAATATGTTTGTTTGAAATTTTGGAAAAATAATTTATAACTTGGCAAAGTCGCAAACGCTAAAAAAAATATTACACGGCGAGATACGGTATTAGTAGGTACTTTGATTTAAAATAAAACATACAGGGTGTTACATTTAAAAAAAACAAAGCTAAACGCCTTTCAAATAGGGTACTTGCAAAAAAAATATTATATCGTTTACGCGTTCCTTAGAGCCTAGTAAACATGACAAAATCACTTGTTTGGTTTTTTGGAATCGGCTGTGACAGATATTCCAAAAAATATTTCAAATGCCGGAAAATGCCGCGCAAACAACCTCTGACGTCAGTGATATCCTATAGTGATGGGATGCAAATTTGATATTCGATATCGATAGCCAGTGCTAACCTAATATTTTGACATTGATCATTATTACCACAAAACACAGTAACACACAAAAGTACAAAAGTCAATAGAATAAAAGTTAGGCTAGATTACTAATTCACTTTGTAGGGATGGGCTTGCATTAGATTCTATCTTTGGATTCATTCATAATGGGATGCGCCGAAATAAAATGATGGCTCCGATTAGTTGCGAATCTCGGTCACAAACAGGATGAACTGTGATAGCTATCAGATATAAAAATGTATTGCAACGAAAATGCTATTGGATTAATTGCGTTTCTTATATGTTTAAGTATCAATAAATTGAGTCGCATTATTCTCTAGTTTGCAGTTGAGTCTTACTGACCTGCGCTGTAGCAGTATCGATTGTCGATATCGATAAGATACCTATGACGTCACCCCTTGTTTTAAGTCACGTGGAAAAATTTGAATATATCCTTATTTTATTTTGCTAATATCTTTTTTTGGCCGTCAGTAATATCATGTTTTTTGTTTCCTACTGCTTCTTGATATGGTTTTCTTTACGCTATGTATACTCCCGAGACGATTTCACGACCTCTGCAAGTACCCTACTGCCGTAATTTAAAATTCTGCCAAAAACACCCTGTAGATGCGCATAGTTAGTAAAATCCAAAATAGAGAGTTTAATAGTTCTTTTACTATAATAATAAGGATACCATTTTCTTGTTTTCCCATTGCATGAAGAATAACCCAAATGATATTTAGCCATATTTAGCCGTGCAAAACGAGATTCATAGGCCTAATTTACCAACTCTGAGGTCCGCAAAATATGTGGGTTGTGTTGGTAAACTGATTGTGTTTAAAAATGCATAAATACATAATTAACCAGAAGAGAAAATATTTGAAATCGAGGCATAAATGGGTAAAAATTTATTGAAAAAAATCGCATTATTGTAGATGTAAGGATATGAGTACAGTCTAGGTGTCTCAAGTAATAATAAGTGTAGTGTGGTGTGCAAAAACATCAGTACTGAATTGGCATGAATTGTCAGGAAGTCCCATGAATTGTTTGAATTGCCATTAATTGTATTGAATTTTCATGAATTGTCTCGATTTTTTATGAATTGTCATGCAATTCCTTGAATTGTGTGAATTGTTTGAATTTTTTGAATTGTTTTACATGGAAAGCATATGAATTGTGTGAATTGTTTGAATTGTGGTGTACAAAATTTCCGTGACCGGTTCACCCCTCGGGCCTAATACTCTACCATGTACATCCTGTAGTAAATACGAATTGGGTCCTACAATCTGAGATATTACATATGGACCCTCATACCTTATAAACAGTTTTTTAATCTCCGCATTAAGAGTGGAGGAAATTGGATGGGTTTTAACCAAGACCGACTCCCCAACTTTGAAACACACGGCCTGATACTTTGATTCAAATTTCTTTTTACGACGAGCAGCCTTAGATAATAAACTTTCGTGGGCCAACTTCAACGAGGAAACTACATCCACCGCAGGTTCTTCATTTGGAGGAAACTCGATAAGTGCTAAGACATTATTTGGTTCGGTTTTACCCCACATTAACATGGATGGCACTTGTCCAGTGCTCTCGTGAACGACATTATTCAGGCAACCTTCGATTTCGGACACGACGCACGCCCATTTGGTATGTTTCGCATGACAAAACGCTCTTAATAATCGCCCAATTTCTCGGTTCATACGCTCAGTAGGATTACCAGACGGAAAGTAGACGGACGTAAAAACGGCCTTGATATTTTTAGCAGACAAATATTTAGTATAAATTTCTGAATGGAACTGGGTACCATTGTCGGAAAGAATCACTTCAGGATGTAACACCTGTGATAGATATCGCTCCAAGGCGTTAACAATAGCTCTAGCCGTGGCACGGCGCAAAGGGTACAGCTTTGTAAATTTCGTGAAAGAATCAACTATTACCAAGAGTTGAGTCATTCCACCTCGAGAGGGTGGCAAAGGTCCCATCAGATCTAGAGTCACCAACTGACCAGGCTTTTTGGGCGTGATAGCGTTGTACATTCCATGGAGCCCCTTCGAGATTTTGGTCTTCTGGCACAGTTCACAACTTGGAACAATTTGGCGTATGTTTTTCAACATTTTCGGCCAAAAGAATACCTCAGACATATGATAAAAAACCTTCTTATAACCAAAGTGGCCAAAATCTACATGTTGTTGCTTCACAAGATCTATGACATGTTTTTTCGGCACACACAGCTTATAACCTGGCTTCTCGCTTGTTCCTCTTTTAAATAAAATGCCCTTGTGTAGGACAAACCACCGATTAACATCTCTGACCTCAATGTCATTTGTCTCTAATACCTTCAGAATTTTTACAATCCAATCCGATTCCCTTTGATCTGCCGCTAAATTTTTAAAATTCTCCTTTAACAACTTATATTCCTCGCTTACCTTAATCATTGATATTTCAACCCCAACATGACAATCCGGTATTTCGGGACAGCGTCTACGCATGGGATAACGAGAGAGTGCGTCAGCAAGAACATTATCCCTTCCCTTAATGTATTCAATTTCAAAACTGTATTCCTGCATAAACAAGACCCATCGACTCAGTCTGGGAGTTTTCAATGGACACTGCATGAGATAGCTCAATGCCTTATGGTCAGTCCTAATAACGAGTCTCTTGCTCAACACTAAAGTGCGCCACTGATTCAGAGCAAAGACAATTGCCAGGCACTCTTTTTCAGTTACAGTATAATTAAGTTCAGGACCCTTCAATGTCCTACTAGCAAATGCTAATATCTTTACTTCTTTATCGTCGTTCAGCTGATACAAAAAACATCCAAGGCCATAGCCTGAACTATCGGCTTGTATGTAGAATACCCTGCCAAAATCTGGATGAGCTAACACTATAGCACCCAAAAAGGCTCTCTTTATATCTTGAAAAGCTGCTTCTTCTGCAGCTCCCCATTCCCATCTTACTGTTTTGCGTAACAAGCGCAACAATGTCACAGTTAGATCTGCAAAATGATCACAAAATCTACGGTCGTAGTTAACCATTCCTAAGAATCCTCTAAGCTCACGAATATTTCGTGGACGCGGAAAATCTTGAATGGCCTTAATTCTTTCCGGATCCATGGCGATCCCTGACGATGATATTATGTGGCCAAGGAACTCAACCTGAAACCGCGCGAATTTTGTTTTTCGCAACTTGATAGTCATGCGAGCGGCATGAATTTTTTTAAAGATAATTTCTAAATGCTGAAGATGTTCGGCAGACGTTCGAGAAAAAACAAAAATGTCATCAACATAGATCAGCGTAAAGGTGTCTACTTCTGGTCCTAGCACCAACTTCAAACCTTTTATAAAGCTAGCTACACTAGTCGACAACCCAAACGGTAAAACATTAAAGACGTACGTTTGGTTATCAAACAGAAATCCCAAGTACTTCCTATCCTCCTGTTTCACTGGCACTTGCCAATACGATGCTGTCAAATCCAACGTTGACAAATAATGACTACCGTTAAACCTCGTAAGTAGCTCTTCGGGGTTTGGCGGCAACACATGATCCTTAACCATGCGCGCGTTTAGAAACCTTGCATCCAAACATATCCTTACAGACTTATCCTTCTTGATAACTGTTGTAAGAGGGGACACATATTCAGTTTGTTGTTCGGAAATTATACCCAAATCCAACATTTCGGAAATTTGACGTTGTGCTTCAGCTTTGTGAGCCATAGCAATTGGATATGCCGACTTGAAAAATGGCGTCTCATCTTTCATATGTACCTCATGAGTATACTGGGGCATCCGCCCAGGAGTTTCCGAAAAAATGCCCCTGAAATTTTTAACTAACGTAAACAAAGCCTTCTTTTCGTCACTATCAAATGTTTCTGACTGATCCACTATTTCCTTGATCTCGTAGTCAGTATAACAGTGCCGACCTACTCCTAAATCAGATTCCTTTTCCTCGAGAAAATTAACTGATAAACTATTTTTCTCCTTACCCTCAAGACGAATTCTCACCCTTACATTTCTCTCATCAACCACCAATAGTAATTTATCGTAGTCGAGCTTAATCCGCTCCTTCAAGAACCAATCGCTTCCTAGAACCACATCACGGTTTAACTTGGGAATAACAATACACGGAATTTCAAATTCAAAATTGCCAATACTAACAACTAGAAGAGCTTGCTCTTTAACCCGCTGGTTCTTTGCTCCAATTGCCGTGGTTATGCACATTTTAGAAACAGGAAGCGTTAGAATATCATCCCTTAATCCCTTCAGTTTTATCATAAATGCCTCTGAAATAGCCGAGCACTGGCTACCCGAATCCAACAAAATATCTACCTGTTCATCAAACACCTTCCCCTTCACGATAGGCGAGACCATGTCAGGAGCTATCCCCTCTGTCTCCTCAGCCTCTGCATCACTCAATAAATCATCCCCCGAACATATAAAACGCATAGCTCTTTCAGCATTACGATCTGTCATTCTATTTCCCTCTAAATTTCTGTCTCTATTTCTATCCTCCTCTACGCTCCTCTCTATATTCCTATTCCCCTCTATATTTCTGTTTCGATTCCCTTCTCCATACCTGTCCTGATTTCTCTCTATATTTCTATTGTTTGAAGCCCCAGCGACCCCCCAGTTCGTACCGCCTCTGTTACCGTAACGCGGAGCCGGCTGTCTATTTGCAACACTGTTATCAAAAGTCCTATCTATTTTTCTAAGATACTCCTCCACTTCCTCAATGGATTTAAGTCCCGCTATGAAAATTCCCCTTTGTATTTCCGATGGAAAATGTTGGACTAGCCATTCGACTAACTTTTGTTCCTCAATATATTCTGATAAATACGCTGATTCAGCTGCCATTTTAAGAAAATAATCGGCTCTACCCCCGGAACGATACTGCCCATATTTAATTTCGTAAAACAACTCTCTCTCGTTTTCTACGTTCCAATAACGTCTTCGAAATACTTCACAAAATTTTTCAAAATTCGTAAATAAATGCTCACGACTAGCCGCCCAGTCTGCCGCAGACCCGCGTAAACAACCAATTGCTAAGTTCAGTTGACTTTTTGGGGGCACACCTGCTTCCTCCATTATTCGTTTTAATTTATTTATAAAAGACATCGGATGTACAGTCCCTCCTGGATGAAAAGTCAGATTCGACCCACCCAATTCTCTCCACAACGTAACATATGCTTTATTTTCACTCATCATATTTTTAGAGTTCGACCCTACCTCTTGGACTGACATATTGTCCCTTAATGCATTTGCCAACAAAGCGATGGAAGACTGCATTTCTTCCATCCCTTCAGCTAACTTATTTACTACCTTTTCCAACTTACTATTTTGATCCGACTCCAATACCGGATCTACCTGCCTTTTACCTCGTTTTGTATTCATTCTTAATTATTATAACTCATCAACAATAATTAAATGCTTTCCTTATATACGACACTAATAACCATAGATCACCTAAAAGTACATAAACATACTGGGAAAAGTCTAAACAAATCCTCAACTTGCGCAGTTCACTCTAAACAAATACATCGATCACCCCCCGTATCAATCGCCGACAATGTTTTTCGCCGCTTCACGCTCTCCGCTGCCGCTAACCCAAGACGCCAACAAATCCAATCTGCCCTGCTGCCGTTGCGTCGTGCGCCGTCACAACATGCGACGTCGCCGTTATTCCCAAAAATCTCAACAGCCCAACAGCCGTCAGCCTCTGCGTCTCGCCCGTCTTCACCTAACACCCCTTCCTGTCAGGTAGCAAAAATAATGAACTGGTCCGCCCGGGTCCAAAGTCCAAATCGCCAACTCGCCGTTGTATCCGATATTAGCCAATAATTCTTTCCGTCAGACAAACACGTTCACTCGAACAGGAAAATTTTTAAATACCTTTTCACTCCTTATATTAGGCTTACTCTGCTAACTGCTTTCAGGTGCTCTTCTCTCGTCTGATGTCTGATCGCCTACATCCGTCACATAATTTGATTTATAATTATTGTCCATTCACCGACACTACAGCCCCCGTTAGGCGCCAAATGAAAAGCATGAACTTTCTACTTATTTCTCGGGTGGGCACTGTAGTGAAACACGGGAATCGTACGACTAATTCTTTAATGAACATACAATAGTGGAAATACATAAAAAGGAAAACCCGAGGGAGACCAACACTTCGACGGCTAGGGTCTCACCGTACCATACATCTACCTCTTCCCGAACTCAGAGGTCGACTGCCTCCTTTCGGCACAACTCACCACCCACGTTGCCAGTTCGCCTCTCACTTCCCCAACACTTATCATAATCGCGCACTACACCTACATAATGTTACTCTGAAATAATATCACACACTTAGCACTATTTTATCACAACGGACTGTGCAAAGATTATCTTCAGCCCATCAGCTTCAACCTCGTGAAATTATCAAAACTGAAATCATGTATGACACACATAATCCACTGCTCTCGTTTTTGACAAGAATTAAAATATGAGAATGTCGACCAAACCATGAGTCAAGACACGCTGAGCGGAAAACTCTTCTAATACTAATATCAATAAGTTCCTTACCAGTTCGGCATGAGCGCGTTTTCTTTGCTTCTGAACATAATCCCAACATTGGTGGCATGATGGATTGAGGAATAAAAGTCTGTATAGTCCCCAATTTTAGCAGGCAGGTGCATGGTGGCTTCTGCTTGGGATACCAGTGCCCTAAAATTATTAATTGTACCACTGAGCTTGTAAATCGTGGAGCAAATGATTGGTTCTAACAGATGTTCACTTGTTGAAATTATGCACAACAAATTGTAGCGTGAATGTAGGTCAGCAGCTTATTGTATATAGACGGACTACGTGAATTTAGTAACTTTGCTGTAATGACTGAAGATACACTAGTTCTCAAAACAGACTTAAAAGAACTACTAAATGACGTAAAATACTCAATAAACATTTGGGCTTGATATTCAGACTTATAGTTTCTTGGTCACCTCTTGTTTTTATTGACGAGCCAGTGAAGCATGATCAAACAGAGGTATTACAACCACAAACAGAAAACTCTTGAAAACACTTCGCATGCATATACATTGCCTCTAATCACCGACTAGGTTTTATTCGGTTTTTGGAGACAACACGTGACCGAAACGACGAAATTGCTGTAGACTCAGAGTGTGAACACGTCCATTCAAATGTACGTGCCACTGCAATACACGGTAAACAAGACGATTCGGTAAAATAGCCGAATCGGTGTCGCGTGAACGGGCTCTTAGCCGTGCTTATATTATGGTGCTGAACAACGGTCGGACGGTCTATCCTTGTGGTCCGTTCGCAGTTCGAGTCAGTTTGCAGAACGATTTCTAACGTACGTGTACTGCGTCAACCAAAATCACGCAAGAAATTCTTGGCGCCTTACGAGTCTTTCACTTTGCATAATGTTCTAACATCGACGACAAGTCGATAGAATGTTTATTTTCTACAGCATGTTTGCGAGTAGTAGATTTCAGGTTATTATTTTTAACGTCATACTTAGTACTTACATTAAAGCATATACAGGGTGTTCATTTGAAAACTTCCCACATCTAATTTATCGAAAACCACTGACTAAAAGAAAAAAACACCGAGTCACGTTAACAGATGTGTCAAGGTGGACAACTTTTTAACCAAAAACTGCTTTGTGCCCTGTAGCTTCCGACCACTAGTCTCATCCCCTTAAATATTTTTAACGACCAGGAGTATCGAGTAATATCTCGTTTCAAAGGTATCTCGAAGTCCTTTATTTCAACGTCTGATATTTTAAAATCAGTCGATTAGTTTTCGAGAAAATTAGAAAAATCTTTAATATCTTGATTTGTGCAATTAGGAAATAAAAAAAAACATACAAAGATACCACTTTTTATTACCAAAAGTGTTCAAAATGTTGCCCGTTATTGGCGAAACAATGGTATGAGCGATGTTCAAATTCCTGACGGACAGTTGCAAAAACAGTGGAAATGATTCCAATTTATGGTGCCCAAAATCAATCAAAATGAATGTGCTTGGCAAACTGCTGTTCTGTTTAATGCTAGACATCCAAGGAAGATACTTTCGCATAGGTATGTTTTGGACCTTCTTACGCAATTTATTCAAACTGAATTTGTTGCAAATTAAAAATGAGGCCAAGTTGATTGACTCAGTACTTCCCACACATTACAGTGATACCAGTTTATTATTTTACCATAGCATGGAGCTATGATTTGAGATCACCTTGCAATCAAATCATCGCCAGCCCCCCCCCCCCCAAATTGTGAAATGCCGATAGGTTTTTCCTTTACATGTCAATGGGCAGCCTATTAGCAATTCAACAAACGTTTTAGTCTTACAACCCCCCACTCCCCAACCACCCCAATTTCATCAACATCCAAGAAAAGTAGGAAAATGATCCGGGACCCCTAAAACCCCGAGAAACGAAGTTTGATCTACTTTTGTATATTTAGTTTTTTGGTTATTGCAGCGCTACCACTGACACGATATCCAAAAACCATACGTGTTTTCCATCCTCGCCAAGGTAATAACTCTGTATCGAAATTTAATTAAAATCAATTCGGTCGTTTCCAAGTTACACGATACAGAACGATCTAAAGTGATACTCGTATGTATCAACGTACGAGTCCCTTGGTTTCTGTAATAGGGAAGGAAAGGTTAGAAAGGACCTAAAAGGACCTAAAAAAGTGTATGATGCCCGTAGGTCTTTCTTTCACAGGCAATGAACAGTCTATTATGAATATAACAAATTTATCAGTTTTTCAACCCGCACCCGTCAACCACTCCAATTTTACCCCCACCAAAAACAAGTAGAAAATGATCAGGATCATCTAAAACGCTTAAAGACGAAGTTTGAAAAATTCTACATCCTTTGGTTTCTATAACAGGCAAGGCAATGTTCGGATGGACCTAAAAAAGCTATTTATGTCGCTAGGTCTTCCTTCACAGGTCGGTGGACAGTCTATTACGAATACAACAAATTTTTCAATTTTACAACCCCCCAACTCCAATCTCCCGAAATATCACCCTCACAAAAAAAGTAGAAAATGATCAGGACAAATAAAACGAATAAAAACGAAGTTTGGGGAATATTTTATTTTGTTTTCGTTTTCTGCTAATTACTCCACCCATGCACCGATTTTCAAAATTATAGCAGCATTACCTACTACAACCCTATAGCATATTGCTGCCCAAACTTCATTAAAATTCATGCAACGGTTGCTGAGATTACGAGGCTTGAAGAACGCCAACAGACCGACTGACAGACAGACAGACAGATAGACGGACGGAAATGAGTGGCGTGGATTTTCGTTATGTAGGTATCATAAAACGCCCAAAAAGCGTGTTATCTCAACATCGAAAATTTTCGCCATCACAATACTCCCCTCACCTATCGGTGCGGAAAGTAAAATGGAAAGTTCTGGATGAAGCCGTTCAAGTTGAGGTTTTGGCTCATTTTTGCATAATAACTAATACTTCATTACACAAACTTGTGGATCCGACTGAGATTTCATTTGACTCTATACAAACAGTTTACTAAACTCCATAAATGTTAACCATTCAAAATGAAAATTGTGCAAGAGTTAACCGAAGACGATTTCGATCGGCGAGTTGAGTTTTGTGAGTAGACGACCACAGCGATTAATGGTAATAACATTCATGTAAAGAATATCTGCCTCGCTGATGAATGCACATTTTATCTAACTGGATATGTTAATAAGCATAACTCGGGTATTGGAGCAATACTTTTGTAGAAAGGCATACCCAGTAGTCCCAAAAAATTAATGTATGAGCAGTCATTTTAAGAAACAAAGTGATTGGATCATTGTTTATTAATGGAAATTTAAATGGATACATTTGTTTGGCTATGTTGGGAAATACCATCCTTCCGCTTGTCACTGAAATCATTGAAAATCAAGTCGATGAGGATGGAAACCCTATACCTGATGAGGCTGGAATCTACTTCCAGCAAGACGGCGCTCCTTCTCATTATGTTCTTCCGGTTCGGCAATGGCTAGACGACGCGTTTCCACATAAATGGATAGGGCGAAGTGGGCCTATAGAATGTCCTGCTAGATCTCCTGATTTGACATTAATTAGCCGTTTTACTATAAGGTCATTAAAAATTTATTGTGTTTAGTCCTCAACCTGAAAGCTTGGATCTTGGACGGCCTTCGTCAACGCATCATCGGAGGCAGCCATGATATCCCACAACATGTTTTTGCAACTGTCCCTCAGGAATCTATACATCGCCTAAATAATTGAAGGTATAAGTGGATGAAGGAGGTATGTAACAAAAAGCTTGTATTGAGGTATTCAACCCTGAAGTGTTTTTGATGGTACTTTTATAAAAACTATTTTTTTCAACTATTAAGCACATTACGCTATTGCTATGGAAAACATAATTTTTTTCATTGAATGAAAGAGTGAAAATGTTAACAGGAAATACATAAAAAATGTATTGTACATACCTCCTTCTTCCAAAATTTTTTTCAATTCCTCAAAGGTACATTAGAGCATAGAAAAAGGTATGTTGACTTGCAGGCTTGCTTGCATTGGATTTTCACTTTGAAAATGGTTCATTATCACTTGCAGGTCAACACTCCCAAAATAAAACATGCACCCATAACATATATAACATTAAATCAACTACCGGTTCCCAGCTGCCATGGAGTGCATGAAGGAGGTATGTCACTCAGTTGATACTATACAGGGTTATTCACGTTATTCGACACGGAGCATTATGGCTAAAGTATTTGATAAAAAAGAAAATAATAATTTGAGATGGATAGAGACCCATTAAAGGTACATTTTAAAAATATTTTCATATTATACAGGGTGTCCCAAAAGCACGAAATGTATCAAAGTTATGTTTTTTTAAATGGAACACCCCGTATATTATTGCATATTCAGATTCCTTGGTGAATTCTATTGTGACTTTATGTATCACACATGGGACTTAAAGCGAACCGTTTAGGTGTAAATCACCATTTTCGGTATAAGTAGATACAAGAAAAAAATTGAATATCGCAGAGACTATAAAATTTGGAAGGCTGTGACTTTGCTGTATTACTAAGCATAAAATGCGCCAGCTTTGGTGAGACTGTCAAATTTAAATTAAGTTTATGGTTGGAGAAATCGGTCGATGAATTAAGGAAACTTCGATCAGCGATAACTTGATTTTTTCAAATGGGAATGCCTAATTTTTTTTATACGGTTAAACGTAGAATTTTGATAACCTTTCTAATGATGTAGGGTTGTGAATATCAATCTCTAACAGTTTTCATTTAATTTTAAATTTTCAAACAAATCGGCGTTTTTCAATTTGCCTACCCATAAGCAACGTAGCAGGCCATGAAATATAAACAAAAACCTGTTCAGATAAAAGAAAACAACTAACTTAGCTGAAAAATACACACGAATTAGACTAAAGGGACAAGAATATAAAAATTACTTACAACAAACAAAGTCTAACCAGAAACAACGGCGGTAACATATCTTTGGTCAAAGAGAAGCTTGAGTATGGCAGAAATGGATTTTTTCACGGCCTACTAGCTACTGCAATGTACTAGAGATTGACAATTTCCAAAACCATTAAAAATTTTGAAATAAAATAAAAACTACTAGAGAATGTTTTAAGCAGTTTATTATTTTCATAATAAAATTTCACATTTAATGATATAAAAAAGTATGCAACTCTGTCAAAACTCAAGTCAAAAGTACCTCTGACTGGAGTTCTGAAAATTCTTCAGTACCTATTACCAAGGTCGCAGAAAATGAAGAATGAATTAAAATTTGTTCAAATTATAAAACATAACTTAAATGGCAGGAAATTTAAATCTGATTTGTCAGTATTCCTTTTTTGCAATATTGCTAATAGATATTGAAAAATAGAAGGTCTCTAGTCAGAGGTATCGACTTCGACGCAAATTAGTACTTTTTTACACCATTACATATGATTGATAGTTGCGTGCTGGAGCAACAGTCGCTGGTTGTTTCTGTTTCATGTCAGGGTTTTTAATTGTCTTGGGAATGTTTAACCTCTAGTAAATTGCGGTAGCCAGTAGACTGCAAAAAATATCTATTACTGCCTTACTCCAGCTTCTCTTTGACCTTAGAGATGTTATCGCAGTTGTTTCTGGGAGAGTTGATCTGTTGTAAGGAATTTTTATAATCTTGTCCTTTTAGTCTAGTTAGTGTGTATTTTTCAGCTAAGTTGGTTGTTTTCTTCTACCTGAACAGGTTTTTGTTTATATTTCATGGCCTGCTACGTTGCTTATAGGTAGGAAAATTGAAAATTGAAAAAAGTTGAAAAAGTTTCCTTAATTCATCGACCGATTTCTCCAAGCATAAACGTAACCTAAACTTGACAGTCTCATCAAAGCTGACGCATTTTATGCTTAGTAATACGGCAAAGTCACAGCCTTCCATATTTTATAACCTCTGAGATATTCAATTTTTTCCTGATATCTACTTATACCGAAAATTGTGATTTACACCTAAACGGTTCGCTTTAGGTCCCATGTATGATACATAAAGTCACACTAGAATTCACCAAGAAATCTGAATATGCAATAATATACGGGGTGTTCTATTTAAAAAAACATAACTTTGATACATTTCGTGTTTTTGGGACACCCTGTATAACATGAAAATATTTTTAAAATGTAGCCCTTATGGGTCTCTATCCACCCCAAATTATTATTTTCTTGTTTATCAAATACTTTAGCCATAATGCTCCGTGTCGAATAACGTGAATAACCCTGTATATCGATGGATGTCTAGATGAAGGGGTTATGTTCATATACATACCTCCTTCATCTACCAGAAGTAAACATTATTGTGTTTACATACCTCCTTCACGGCACTGTAATCTCCATTAATATGGGTTCTAGACAGTAGGTGTCACCGCTGAAAAATAGAACAAAACATACTCCCTTCATCCGTTAGAAAAACTCATTTTATACGAAAATGTGACATACCCCCTTCATCCACTCACCCCTTCCATTGTTTGGGCAATAACGCGCAACATTTTGAACACTTATTGCAATCAAAAATTGATATATCTACAAACAACAAACAAACAACAACAAACAAATTAAGATCATAGAGATTTTTCTAATTTATAGAAACCGAATCGACTATTTTAAAAGATCAAACGTTAAAATAAAGGACCTCGACATACATTTGAAACGAGATATTACCCGATACCCCTTGTCATTTAGTATCTTTAAAGGGATGAGCATGGGTACATGCGGAGGGTACAACGGGGCGGAGTAGTTTTTGGTTAAAAATTTATCCCCTTATTAGACAACTATTTTGAAGTGTCTCGGCGTTTTTTCTTTTAATTAGTGGTATTTGATAAATCCGTCGTGGGAAGTTTTCAAATGAATGAAAGAAATGTATGATACATATATAAAAAAGCAGCATGAATTTCAAAACAGTTACGAGCAATCTCTCATGTATACAGGGTGTCCCACGACGATTAAGACAAGCAATATATCGGAACTGGGCAGTTATAGCGAATTATAATTTTGGGGCTGTAAATAAGGACAAATATCGTATCTTTTATTATTATTGTGTAACCCAATGAGGTATTTGTTTTTGATTACGTGACGTCCAATTCAAAAATTTTAATGGGACACCCTGTATATTTGTGACTTTTTGTGTTCCTTCCGATAAATTAATTCTAACAAACTGCACACTTGGGAACTAAAGCGATTAATTCAAGAGCTACAGGTACTTAAAGGACTGTACCACTACCATTATGAAATACTACCAAAATAATTTAACTGTAGGGGTACATGTTATAATGATAATATATATATAATATAATAAAATTTATGATCTTTAACCAGAAAAATAGGGTTACTCAAACCCCAAATATAAGAATAAATAATATTAGTATAGAAAGAATAAATTCAATTAAATTTATTTTTATTATTTAGGATACATACTGGAAGAAAATTTGAATTATGGGGAATACCTAGAGTACATATCGCAGAAAGTATACCTCATGATTAGTGCTGTGTATAAATGTAGAAATTACCTAACGCACCAAAGTAAAGTAAGCATATATAATGCATATTTCCTGTCACATTTTAGATATAATTATGTTGCATGTATTTGTATAGGGTACCTGTGGAGTGGTTAGATTAAACTCTATGCGAGTATTACTAAATAAGATCCTAAAAATTATATTTTTATATGAGTGGCTAACACCTAAACAGGGCCTATATACGGAATTGGGGGTATGTCAGTTGGACAGGTTATTAGAATTGGAACAATGTAAATATATCTATAAAGTGTTAAATAATAAGCTCAAGTGTAATGTACCGTTAACTTTTGGTAGGGACATTCAAATGTATGATACCAGAATAAGAAATAACATGTACCTTGAAAATGTACGAACCAATATTGGACTCAGCAACCCGTTAAATCAAGCTATAACCAAGTATAATCTTTTACCGGAGAGTATAAGAAATGTATCCAATTATAATAACTTCCTGTCAAAACTAGTTAGGCCTGCTATTGTATCTCTTATTATTATGTATGTATATGTGTGTATTAATGGGTGTCATGGCCGACTCTACTCACTAGGCCGGAGCATTGAAATATGGCAACACTAAATAGTCGGCCGAGCTTTTGTCATTAGTGTAATTCTTCCAGAGTAAAACATAAGATCGGAAGGTGATTTTTAATGTGTTTCTAATTATTTACCTGCACAAACGAAACTATAAAGATAAGAAGATGCCTGCAAAGTGTGTAGTACCAGGTTGCACTAGCAATTGTGCTTCCAATAAAGGACATACCAAACATAACCTTCCAGAGTAAAAAGAGGATTGGAAGGTGATTTTTAATGTGTTTCTAATTATTTACCTGCACAAACCAAACTATAAAGATAAAAAGATGCCTGCAAAGTGTGTAGTACCAGGTTGCACTAGCAATTGTGCTTCCAATAAAGGACATACCAAACTTAACCTTCCAGAGTAAAAAGAGGATTGGAAGGTGATTTTTAATGTGTTTCTAATTATTTACCCGCACAAACGAAACTATAAAGATAAAAAGATGCCTGCAAAGTGTGTAGTACCAGGTTGCACTAGCAATTGTGCTTCCAATAAAGGACATAAACAGAAGTGGGTGAAAGGTATTCAACGTAAGGGCTGGTTATATTTATAAAAATAAAGACAATAATTTACAAACATTTCCAAGGATACGACCTATTTTAAAGCACAATGTGGTACCTACAATGTTTTCTGGACCTCAGAAATATCACAGAAAAATACAGTTCTAATAGAACACATCTGAGCACACCTATGAAAGGATTTGATAGTGAAGGAGAATCAAGACCAGCAAGAATGGCTTCAAAGTGACCTAATAGTGAATTTTTCTAGGTCGAGTGAAAATTTACAAAGTGAATAAAATTGAGTGTCCATTTAAGTGGAAGTGGAAGTGGCAGCAGGAAACAGGTTGCGTTTATTTTTATTTTGTAGTGTTTGACTACGATGAACCAGACATCAGATGTAAGTGGTTTTAGTAGTAGTAGTTCTAAAAAGTATTTTTCTTAATTTATTAACCGAGATGAACTCTTAATACATATAAAATGTAATAATTATTATTCTGAAACTATAAAACAATTTATGGTAACCGGACCACTATTTGACAGCTAAGCCACGTTGCCACATCTAAGGCTCCGGCCTAGTGGAGAGTCGGCCATGTGGGTGTATATGCATGCATCCATGTGCGTGTGCATGCATATGCATGCATACCCGTGTTCACGTACGACCCCAATTGTGACCTATTCGGTGTGCATAGTACTGGATTGTGACCTAACCAGAAATTGTGACCTATTTTTCGTTAGGTCACAATTTTCTAACAGCGGATTCGTAATCTACGGCCTCTGCTTATTATAAAAAACATTACTTCCCAAATTCGTCATTTTTCAGCCACAATGAGGTTTTGAGCATATTGTGTAAAATACCTGTACGTACCCATATTGTGGCCTATCGAAAAAATAATTAGCAGCGCCCTCTATGTGTGTATTCTGATGAAAATGTGACCTATCTGGTGACGTCACCTATAGGTCACAATTTCATAACAGTGACAAATTATATTCAATACACACATTTTTCAGCTTGGGGAGCTCTGTGTATCAGTAAATTGTGGAATATTAGCGATTAACCTTGAATAGGTCAGAATTTATAAAAGGAGATATTTTATATGTTTTACACATATTTGTAGCTTTCAACTGTGAGTGTAATATGTACGAATTGTAGCATAATGTAGGAAGTCGAATTAGATATGAGTTTTGAATTGAAACATATCAATCATAATTTCCTGCATAGTTTTCTAGGAGGACTAAACCAAAATTGAGCATAAATACAATCATCAATTTTGAGCCGGTGGACCAGTTCATCCACACAATGGAAAGCAATTCATTTACTCTATGACCCTCAAGTTTATTGAATCAATGAACAATATACATGAATCTGGATAACGAGTTTTCATCGAAATCATGTAAATATTGCGATTTGCGTGAAGATAATCATTTTATTGTGACAATGAACTTTAACAAGGGTTTGAGGGATGTAGGTTCATTATTGTTATAAACACAGTCCTTGTTCCAATGAATAGGTACTACTATCATCCAAATATCTCAGAACACTGCTGAATTTGAATCTAATGTCACAGAATATTAAACATACATCTTCAATGGAAAATATGTCTTTTCCGTTACAGTATACAAAAGGTTGGGTTGAAACATTTGCTTTCTTGAAGCGATTGATTATATCTTTAATGTCCTGCTGATTTTGACCAAGTAAGAATAGTGACTCTTTCATAGTGAACTTGGTTTGCGTCTTCTGGCCGGTCACCATATCATGTTCCACAATTTCGTTAGTAGGTACGAGATAGCCACTTAACATCCAAAGTTGGGGCACGTTACGACAATCTGTGGAAAAATGATCAGACTTCACATAACATAATCGAAAGTTCTTGCGATCACAATACTCCCCTCACCTATGGTATGGGAGTTAGAAGTACCTATTTGCCAACTTTTCTCAGGTTATGATCTTCACTAGTATCTATTATTTCTCAAGATTTGTTACCTAACACGAAAAAAAATTTTTTTTCGTGCAACTTCTGGAATACAGGCCAAAAAATTGTCCTTACGCACATGGTGACCTAAATCTATAACGCAATCGAAAATACTCACAACTACAATCAAAAGACAGGCCTGGGAAGTAAAAATGGCGTCTAGTAGATTCTAAAAAATGAAGTCAAGTTGATGACTCAGTACTTCCCACACATCACGCTGATACCAGTTTATTATTTTCCCATAGCATGAAGCTTTAGTCTGAGATCTCTTCCAACCAAATAATCGCCAGCCCCCCCCCCCCAAAAATTGTCTTATGCCGCTAAGTCTTTCCTTCACAGGTTAATGGACAGCCCATTATCGATACTACAAACTTCTCAGTTTTACAACCCCTCACCCCCCAACCACCTCACTTTCACCCCCACCCAAAGAACTGGTAGGAAATGATCAGGAACCCCTAAAACATCTAAAAACCGAATTTGAGTTGTTTTCATACTTTTCGTTCTTTGATTATTGCTACGCTGCCACTGACACGATTCTTATCAAACATATGCGTTTTCCATTCTCACCACGGTAACAGTATACTGTGTCAAAATATCAATAGAATCAATTTAATAGTGTCCACGTTACAAAACAAAACGATTTAAACCAATAAACCAATAAAATCAATAAAGTCCCTTAGTTTCCGTAATAGGCTAGGCAATGTTTGCATGGACCTAAAAAGGTGATTTCTGTCGCTAGATCTTCCTTCACAGGTTAGTTAACAGCCTATTATGAGTACAAATTTTTTTTTAATTTTTCATCCCCCAACCCCCCAACCACCCCAATTTCATCCCCACCCGAAAAAACGCATAATCAGGAACCTTTAAACCGCTTAAAAAGGAAGTTTGAGCTGTTTTTATATTTTTAGTTTTTCTATTATTTCTGCGCCGCCACTGGCACGATTTAGAAAAACAATACGCTTTTTCTATCTTCGCCACGGTAGTAATACTGTGTCAAAATTTCACTAAAATCAATCCAACAGTTTCCTCGTTACACAATATAGAACAATCTAAAGCAATACTCTCGTATGTTTACATCAGAAAAAAAAGTCCTTTGCTTTCTGTAATAGGTAAGGCAATGTTCGGATGGACCTAAAATAGTTATTTATGTCGCCAGGTCTTCCTTCACAGGTCAGTGGACAGTCTATTATGAAAGCAACAAACTTTTCAATTTTACAACCCCCCACCTCCCAACCACCCCAATTTCACCCCTACCAAAAAAAAAGTAGATAATGATCAGGGACCTCTAAAACGCCTAAAAACGAAGTTTCAGCAATATTTATTTTTTTTTTGTTTTTTGTCAATTACTCCGCCGCCTATGCAAAATTAAGGAAGGAACATTACCTACTACGACCCCACAGCATACCGCTGCCCAAATGTAATCACAATCCATGCAGCGGCAGACAGACAGACCGACGGAAATGAGTGACGTGGATTTTCGTTATCTAGACATCATAAAACGCCCAAAAAGTGCATTATCTCAAAATCGAAAATTTTCGCGATCACAATACTCCCCTCACCTATCGGTGCGGGAAGTAAAATGTCACAGTCACGATGAGAAGATATCATAATCCCGTTAGTAGCAAGCAACTAGTTTCCAAGTTATTCATATGGTTGCACCAGAATTGTGACGCGTTGTAATTGCGCACCCCATTGTTCCGCCGCATATATTGGAGGTAAATATTCACCTAAGTTTGAAACGTATAGTATATAACCAGGATCAAAAATATTCATCGAGTAATAAGAAATATTGGATGAACACAAAAAAATTTAGTACTTCCACATACCCACTCTATTAGCTACCCAATTTCACTCCCTTTCCTCGAAAAATTTAAAAATTGAAACAGTCAGACCTCTTAAACACCCGTTTTTGAAACGTTCGCACATGAACCTTCTTGTAATTACAAATATAGTCTGGTTAAAGATTTTGCGCCGGTACTCTGTAACTTAGAAGCGTGTTTCCATGCACTATGTGCTGTGGGATCGGGTGGCCTCGTAAATATGACAGCGTGCCATGACAGCGTAGTAGACACGTGATAGGCACCCGAAACTGCCCGATCGTCATGGTCGTCATGGTGATAGAAACATGTTTCTATCTCTTAAGTTAGAGAGTACCTACGCTGTAGTTCTATTTTCAGATAACTATTGAAATTGACTTCTGCTTTTTATTTGTGAATTGTCAATTGTGACAGCCATGAATTCATTTTGATTTTCACATAAAAGTGGCCAGATCTCTGAAAATACCCTGTATAAGCTGATAAAATCCTATATTGCCGGAATAGGGAAAACGAGCGCAATCCAAAAATTGGGGTAATATACAGGGTGTTCCATAAAAAACGTAACTTTGGTATGCAGTGTCTTTATGAAACGCCCTGTATGTTACAAAATAATCTTAAAATGTAGACCTTAGTTTTACTTATAACTTTTATCTGAAAGTTTTTCTTGTATCATGATAACGGAGGGACCAAACTTTGGAATATAGGTTGATCGCCCTGCATATATGGTTCTACAAGAATTGCGATACGTTGTAAGAAGTGCATAATTGCGCAGCGTTTCGTTTTGCATATATTTGAGGCGAATATGCACCTAAGTTTTAAACGTACAGTATGTAACCATGATCAAATATTCATCGAGTGACAAGAAATATTCAATGAACACAAAAAAATCAGTTCCTGCACATCCTCACTCTATTTACTACTCCCTCCCCCAGACAAATCAAAACAATCAGACCTCTAAGGTTCGATCGTGTTCCAAAAATACTTTTTTTCATTAAATACTATTCTCCGGTAAAATATTCTTAAAATCGGCGTACTACTATGACCCGATATCATATCGCTTCCCAGACATATGAAAATCTGTGCAGCCGTTACTGAGACTAAGCGGATAGAAGAACACAGAGAGACCGACAGACAGACAGCCTTTGACAATGTCATAGTTCTACATCATGTTGTCACTATGAAACGGCCATAAATCATATAATCTCAAAATCGAAAGTGATCGCGGTTACAATACTGTCCAGCTACCTTTCGTTGTGGAAAGTCAAAAATCATGTGAAATTTCACTAGAAAAGTTAAAAAAGTGATATGTTGCGTTGAATTTTCAGTAAGCGCCAAACAGTATTCACAACTTAAATGAAATAGACCACAATTATCTGATGCGCATGGGCGCTAGGTCAGTATTTTCCTGTGTATTAGGTCACAATTCCGTAGCCTTGCGGAGGCACAGTGTGTGTGAAGCTTTTATCCTGACTTCATAAATAGGGCATTCCATTCAAAATTATGACATAAAATTGGTAAATCTGATAACACTGATGTTATCGTTTTTGAATTCTGTATGTTCAAAAACCCCCAAGTATTGAATTTCACCGTTCCGGCTGTGGCAGTTTTGGAAATATTTAAGCGTTCCGGTACAGTTTACTGAAAAAGAGGTGTTGCCGTATCTCAATAATTAACAGAAACAAAATTTTGAAATTGTGACATCTTACTAAGTTCGACATGTGCAATTCATTGCAATAAAAATAAGCAGAGGATTCTATTTAAAATAAATTAAAATCGGGGATATTTGTTTAAAAATTTGGAAAAATAATTTATAACTTGGCAACGTCGCAAACGCGAAAAAAAATATTACAAGACTAGATAGGGTATTTCTATATCTATTTCTATTTAAAATAAAACATACAGGGTGTTACGTTTCAAAAACAAAGTAAAATGACCTTCAAATTGCCGTAATTTAAAATTCTGCCAAAAACACCCCTTAGATACAAATTGCTGGTAACATACAAAATAGTATCCACTCAATATTCGATAACTCGCTGTATAATATTATTTAGGAAAGTTAAAAGAGTATATTAATTTGGACGTATTACGTGGGACCTTGCAAATCCGGAAATTAATAGAAAACAAATTATAACTTCATCGCAACCGATCCAAAAAATATTTTAGGGTTGAATAGAGATCAATGATGGGAACTAGAAGAGGTTAAGAAAAAGTTATAGTTCTATATAAAAAAATCAAGTTGATCACTATCCTATTTTCCCGCAACACCCTGTATATCTCAAAATATTTTTAGAATATGCGCCTTAAGTAACCAAATAACTTTTGTATTTGACATTTTCTTCTATCCGGTATACCTTGCGATATATCGAAGAATTACACACTAACTGGACACCCTATAGTGCTTTAAACAGACACTGTGCTTATACGGTTGTTTTTAGATTATGAACATTACTTCCAGCGAGACAAGAGTAACTGATTTTGTCTATTTGTACATGATCAAATACATAATCTAAATCAATGCTTAGCTCATGGAATATTGCAATAATAGGCAGTTTCATGCTTTGACAATTTTCGTAGATCTGATCCTATTCTCTTTTCGTTTTGTCCTCTCTTGAAGTCATGATCACACAGCTTTCGCTTATTTTATTGTGCAGAATTTCTTTATCACATTATTGTCTTTATAATTTATCAGCCACTAGACAACTTGATGGATGAAGCTTTTTCTAGTTGTAAGTATTGCCACATCAGGCGCGTGACGCACTGGTCACTGGTGGAACAATTGTCGTGATATTTGCTCTATGAAACACAAAACTTGTTTGATCATTTGCATATCCCATTGATTTAAATGAGACATGACACACTGGTGAACGAGCACTGTTCATGAAACAAATCTAATGAAAAAGCACATACCTACCTTGCCAAATTCCATGTGATTTACTGAAACTGTAACAACTTATGTGATTTGTTAACAAAAAGAGCGTGTCTGTGTTTATTAAATTCAGGAAGAGAAAAGTTCCCGAAATGAGATACTACTCTTTTCGCCTGTACCTCTCTTTCAAATGGCGCTTTAGAAACCTGATGTCTCCTTTATTATGACGTTTGATGATCTGGTAATTACCAAATTGACTAGACTGTAACTCTGGCACCTTGTTACTACGTAGGCGGATGGGAGTAAAGATTTTTGGAAATTGCGGCATAATATACAACCAATTGTGATTAGATATGTTCAAGAATAGCCCAAAAATTGTAACATAATACTCCTAGATTGTGGACTAATACACTCAAGAATAATGGCATGATACTCTCATGATCTGTGACCTAATACCTTCGCTTGAAAATTGTGACCTACTAGTTCCAACAAGTTTAGGTCGAGTGTAAATATATTTCGGAGGAGTGTATCGAAAAATGACAAAAACTGGCATATTCAACTTGTGTTCTTGTACAGTTTCAGCAAAAAAATTTTAGATAGGCTACAATCGGGTGCTGAGGTACATAGGTCACAATCGACCCAATACGTGTAATGGTGTATGTGTGAATGTATGGGGGTGTATACGGGTATATATTATATATTTGTTTCTGTCATAATTACCAAATTATTATCATAACTTTTGCTTTGCGCTTTTCTAATTTTTCATTAAATAATTAATATTCCCGATATCAGTGTTGCTATACACTATTTAGGGAATTTAAAAAACATACGTAACTGTAAAGTGTATAATAGACAATAAACGTTTGAAAAAAATCAATGGTAGTGGTACTATATGGTATTATCCTTTAAGTACCTGTAGCTCTTGAATTAATCACTTTAGACCCCAAGTGTGCTAGTTTGTTGGAATTGTTTCATCGGAAGGAACACAAAAAGTCACAAATATACAGGGTGTCCCATTAAAAATTTTAAATCGGACGTCACGTGATCAAAATAATACGACGAGATACGATATTTATTCGAATTTACACCCCCAAAACTATAATTTGGTACTAGTGCCCAGTTCCGATATATTGCTTGTCTTAATGGTCGTGGGGTATATGCAAATTAAATAAAAAGATACATTTTTTAACGTATACTTTATCAGAGATGTAATTTTGTACCACTGGGCTCTCTATAAGAATCAATTTGCCAACACCATCCGGCAAAAAAAATATCTGACTGATGTGGTTAAAAAGTAAGTTTTCTGTGCATTTTACTAATTTTTCATTTTAAATTGCAATGTGTTTCGTAAAACTGTAGATATTGTTAGTTTTCTATATGATGACATTGTTGTATTCGTTCGTTGATATTCATTTTGATCGCTACCATTTTCTATTTTAATTTTGGTTACACATTTATTGGATGGTAAATATTTTTGGAACATAGATTTTATTGCCCTGTACATTTTTTATTTGTATTTTTATCGTTCACACACACGTCGTTCATACACCCTCTACATGATCATACGCACAGTTAGCATGTTAAGTCACCGAAATTTTGCAACTAACATAATTATTGTTCGTGGTGAAAATTTCATCAACTATCTGCAAATTTTCAACTTCAGTAAAATAGCTCAAATGCAAGTTCTCAGTATAATCACCCTTGAAAATTTGACGCTATCTTCCCGACTATTAGTTTGTATTATATCTACGAACAAGCCAATAATTATATGAAGACACTTACCTCGATAATAAATCCTTATCATTCTGGAGTATTGGGTTTTCTACGGTCAGTAAGCTTTGTATCGTATCTCTAGCTTCTTTCCAGTGGTGCGGTGTTAAAGCCATAAATGCATTAAGAGTGCTCTAGAACAGTATTATTCATTTTCATCCCTATAATTATTCAGATTTTACTAACTTGCAAAACTTAACAATCTGTTGGATATTGGTGACTCGTTCCACTTATTTTCAAAGCAACTGTGCGAACACCAATTGACTGAGATGGTTTCCTAGTCTCCATGTGTTAATTTGGTGACATAAATATGAAACCGCACATTAGATATTACTTGACTCCCTTGTTCTGGATCAGTTCCTAACTGATATATTGATGGTGTACCGTATGTAAGAGGTGGTTGCATTACACTAAATTTGAAAAAATTCTCTAGAAAACCCCAACCACCAATGATCAATCTTGAGATATTCCACTTTTTCTATTTTATTCTTACGATATTTAATTCCCATGAGTATATGAGAATATATTTATAACTATACCCAAGTCATAGTACAGTATCGTAAGATTGAAAGTATTGAAATATATACCTTAGTCTAATCAGATCTTTTTAATTCTTTTGAATATTGACTCTTAAATCAAGTGGCGCATTCCGAAGGACATTCTATGTTATATACTTTGAATATTAAGGTTTTAATGTTCGAAGCATATAGCCAACCAAAAGATCAAGCTAAACTTGCTGGTGTAAGTGGGGGAAAAACAATTCTGATTCTATGGGTGGTCCAATACACCGAAAGTATATTTACGGAATCTTTCAAGGTTGCAGTTCATGAAAAAATTTACAGATATTTGACTTCAAATAAACCCACGCATTTCATTATAGGTGTCTTCCCGAAACTAAAGCCTACTCTAATTTTTGTCAAAGATAAGGGTCAAACTTGGTGGTGCCAACATGAAAAAAAGATGCATCATGCGAATATCTAACCTAACCAGTTTGCATTCTTTACCACGAGTAAAAGATGTCGGAAAATTCGATTGCTAGTATTCTAATTTTTGTAACATAATGCAGCATAAAACTATTCGAGGTTTGATCAGTAGTATGATTATCAGTAAAATGATTGTCAAATCATACCAATACTGAGTACTATCCCAAAACGCTACGCTACTACGCTTTTCTATATTTGGCTGTATCATACTATATAACTGTATGGGGCCAAACTAGTGAGATTAACAGAGCGTTTGTACTGCAGAAGCGTATCACCAGATTGATATTCTCCATACCTTTCAGGAACACATGCAGATATGCCTTTAGGTCTGAATACATTCTCACTGTTCCGTGTATTTATATATACAGGGTGAGTCAAGCTCAACGCCTCGGACTCTTGTGATCAAAAGACACCACTTTACAGAAAATTAACTTTGACAGTGTATGTAGGTCGGGTTGGATTACATTTTAAAAATAATGACTTTTATACATGGTGTCTAATAAAAGCGTGACATATCAAAGTTATGCTTTTTAAATGGAACACCTTGCATGTTATTGCATATTTAGATTCCCGGGTGAATTTTAGTGTGACCCTCTGTAAAGTACATATCAGAAAAAAAAAACGAATATAGCAGCGATTATAAAACATAGACGGCTGTGACCTTGCCTTGTCACTAAGCATGGAAGGCGTCAGCTTGGGTTAGGCGATCAAGTTTGAATTACATCTGCACTTGGAGAAATTGGTAGATTAATTAATCAATCAATCAATCAGTAGTAACTTGATTTTTTCAAACGGGAATGCTTAATTTTTTTATACGATCAAATGTGCAATTTGATAGGCTTTCTTCAAAATAAATATGTACACATACGGTACTATGTAGTCGTGTTGTTGTGAGCTCCAGCTTCGAACGAACAAACGAGTGGCAAAAACTCAAGGAAAAATCCTGAAAATTTGGCAGTAAACCTATTACCGGATAAAGTACCTGTGAGTAAATTTTCAATTAATTAATATGGTGATTGTACGAGAAATCCGTGATGAGATAAAATCATCGGTGAGCAGCAGCATAAATTCTATCCTAAAAAACTGAGAATTTCTTGATCAGCTGGTGCAAAAAGTAACGCATAGTATCACAAAAACTCTTGAGGCTAAATTTATCGAGCTCGAGAAGAAGGTGACGGATAATAGTATGTACAGGTATACTGGAACTAAAAGAAGAATCTGCTTTGCTGCGGTATGAAAATGAATGCCTTCTACAAAAAATTGATGATTTTGATCAAACGAGTCGACTTAACAATTTGCGTATTTTTCAAGTGAAGGAGAACCCGCTAGACAACCATAAACTAGCTAATTCTGTAATCAATATCATAAAATCACATAATTGGAGTGCCTATAGAACATAATGAGATTTTATCGTGTACTAGGATTGGCAAAATGGTCAATAATAAGCCGAGGGGCATTCTGTTAAAGCCAACAAATATCCATAAAAGGCAAGACATTTTCAACAACAAACAAAAATTCAAAGGTAGTGGTATCGTCATAAAAGAAGACCTAATGGATCACAGGCTGTTACGCCGAACCCCTGCTCCAAGCCAGTTGATCAATTCGGTACCTAGGTAGAACGAAATAAGGACGGTATGAAGTCTAAAACTTCTGATCCGGCGTAAACGGTTTGCATTGTAATTGGTCTACCATTCTCTGCAGACCATTAGGCCCCATTTGGCCTTGTGAACGTGAAGTGGTCTCATAGAGCCAAAAGCATAGATGGTGATCTTCACGTGGGGTAAATCTTCTGACAGTCCTGTACCTCTAGCCTCTAGCTCTTGGGCACTACGTTGGCTTTCTGGGGCTGTCAAAAACCTTAGGCCATGGGAGGAAGCGTCGCTGGTGGTCGGCAGTTTGGACAAGCTCCCAAAGTTCACCAAAGCCTCTCTTTGGGTCCCGGAGGATGACGCTACCGCCACCTCTGAAGACCCGGAGAGGGTGCTGCGGCGGCTGACTGTGCAAAATCTGGAACTGTCGGTAGCCAAGTGGTGCACCTTCCGCCATGAAGTCAAGAAAAGCCCTCCAAGACACCTGTTCGTCTTCGGTGTTGGAGACGAGGACATGGCTGTCCTAAAGAAGAGGTCGATGACGTTGAGCTATGCGTTCACCTCATTGACCATCATAGCCTCCAGTAATGGGACGGGAGTTTCTGGAGAACCAAGGACCTCGGATCAGGGTACATACACCACCCCCTTGGAGAACGCAGAAGGCCCCCAACATATGGACGCCTTGCCCTCTCTGGCGGAGGAGGAGATGGAGTCCTAAAGAGGCAAATCGATGACATCCGAGCCATGGTCAAGGACGTCATAAAAAAGTAAATATCCTTCAATGCAACCTCCAACACGGTAAGTCGGCGACAGCAACATTATGCCGCTGACTTGGTGTGCTGGAGGATGCAATAGCACTAGTCCAAGAACCTTGGATCATAAAGATCAGAATAACAGGTCTAAGTTCACTAACTGGTCAAACTTTCAGCTTACCAAGCAACTTACAACCCAGGACTGCAACATATATACCTAGGAAGATTAAAGCCACCCCAATGGCACAATTTTATACCTCCGATTTAACTGCGGTTAGATTGGAATGTCCATGGGAAAGAGGCAACAGCAGGGCACTGATCCTAGCATCGGTCTACCTTCCTATAGATGTAGCCACCCTACCACCAACAAAATAATTGGAAGATCTAGTAGACCACTGCCTTAACCAGAAATTGGAGCTTGTGATTGGCTGTGACTCGAACTCCCACCATCTGGAATTGGGCAGCAAGGACATTAACTCCCGAGATAAGTCTCTTTACGACTATATTGTTAAGAAGGATTTACGAATCTTAAATAGAGGCACGGAACTGATATTTATTAATGCCCGTAGCCAAACTGTTATTATAGACATTACGCTGGCAACAGTCAAAATCTCTAATAAAATTCTAGACTGGGAGGTGTCAGAGGATTTCGATCTCTGACCACCGCTGGCTGAATTATACTTTAAGTCTGGAACTCAAAATTCTCGTAAAGTCTCGCGACCCGAAGAGGACGGATGTAAATCTGTATAACCGATTCTTAGAAGTAGCTCTGCGTAACGAACAAGTTTTGACTCCGTGCGCTAACGAAGAATTGGAAAGATACACAATATCTATCCAAGGTAAAATAAGTTATGCTTTTAAAAAATCATGCCCCATAAGGATGGTCCAGGAAGGTGGCACAACCAATATTTGGTGGTGCAGCGAACTGGAACACCTTAGGAGAGCAGCAAGAAGAACTTACAACAGAGCAAAACATACCAAACTCAAAAAGGACTGAGATTTCTACCAATACAACCTCAGAGAGTTTAAGAAAGTCTGTAGACAAAAACAGAGGGCTGCCTGGAGAGCCTACTGTGAAGAAATAGAGGATTTCCCACAAGCATCCAGACTGCAAAAAAAGCTCTCTAAGTATCCACATCGGTGCACCGGCATTCTAAAAAGGGAGGACGGAAGAAAACTTCCAACCTCAGGGAAAGTGCCGAGATCCTGATGGACACGCACTTCGCTGGTTCAATTGTCACTGCGACGTCGAACTGGATGGAAGACATTAACACATCTTCACCGATCGACTGGCAATTCACTAGAGAAATAAGCAGTGAGGAAAAGATAAACTGGGCCATATCGTGCTTTTCCCCCTTCAAATCACCAGGGCCGGAGGGCATATGTCCAGCCCTACTTCAATGGGGTCTGGAAAATCTTATGCTGCACTTGGTGGGCATATCCAGAGCCTCCTTGGCTCTAAAATATATTTCCAAAAGGTGGAGAGAGGTGAGAGTGGTCTTCATGCCTAAACCAGGTAGAATGGACTACACCCTTCCGAAGGCATTCCGACCAATAAGCTTAACATCATTCTTCCTCAAGACGATGGAACGCCTATGCGAGAGGTATATAAGAGATGTGGTCCTAATTCATTTTCCACTTCATCCAAATCAACATGCATACACTCCGGACAGATCCACCGACTCGGCACTACATCAAGTAGTTGGCAGAATCGAGAGATCACTGGACAACAAAGAATCCACCCTGGGTGTATTCATAGACATTGAGGGAGCGTTTGACAAAACAACATTCCCAAAAATTAGCCAGCAACTCCAGGCTAGGAACGTACCTAACACTGTGAGCGAATAGATACTTAGCATGCTCTCCAATAGAGCAATAACAATCAAGGTAGAGTACGTTTCTGTTAAAGGTGTTGTTACCAGGGGTTGTCCGCAGGGAGGTGTCCTGTCACTACTGCTTTGGAACGTGGTTCTGGATACCCTCATCAATCACTTCAACAGTAATGGACACTACACAATAGCATCTGCGGATGACATAGTTATCCTGCAAGCAGGTAGATTTGAGAACACATTTGGTGAACGAACCCAAGTAGCACTCAAATCGATAGAAAAATGGTGTTTAGAACATTCATTGTCCACCAATCCTAAGAAAACTAAGATGGTTCTGTTCACCAGAAAAAGGAATATCAGTGGCCTAAACTCCCCCGAACTTCTCAATGTCAAGCTACATTTTTCTGAAGAGGTGGTATTGGTATTACCCTCGAAAGAAAGCTGACGTGGAACTCTCACTTAGATAGTAGAGCCACTGGATCTATACCACAATCATTAGGCCTATGCTAACGGATGGAGCCATTGCCTGGGTACCTAAAGTTCTGCAGGCGACGGCGATTAATGAATTATATAAAATACAACGTATGGCTTACATTAATATAACAGGAGCCATGAGTACAACACCGACTGCTGCTGGAAGTAATAATTGTTATTACCCCTCTAGATATTTACATCAAAGAGGTTGCGTTACTGTCAATGTTACGACTTCGCAGGGTTGGTATTAATACAGATGTAGGTATGGGACGACTGAGGCAGCTGGTATGGCGGGAAGCGCTAAAGGCACTACCCATGCTACAAGCAACCAGCGACTCAATTGAACCAACATTCGTTTTTAAGAAACGCTACAAAACAGAAATTGAACAGAACGCTGACAAATGCAATTTGCATATACCCAGATGGCTTCAAAACAAGGGAAGGCACTGGTTGTGGTGTATACTCCAGGTCTCTAAACTTAAGAACAAAGTGGGCTATGGGCAAACACGTCAGTATCGTTCAAACGAAACTGGCTGGCATATCGATAGCCGCAAATGAACTAGCCAGGAGAGATGTATCTGGCAAAACTGTAACAATCTGCACTGACAGCAGACAAGCACTTCTAACCCTGAAAAGACCTTGTATCACCTCAGGGCTAGCAATGGAATGCCACCAATCTTTAGCCCATGCTTCGGACAAAAACAATATTGTTCGGAGGTGGGTTAAAGGGCACAACAACAACAAAGGCAAACGTATAGCGGACGGTCTAGCCAGGAAGGCCGCTGGCCAAAGAATTTTTGGACCATGTTACCTTTCTGGAATGTCGACAGCCACAATTTCGGAAATAGCCAAAAAACACTCCTATGCCCAAATGGTAAAACGATGGGAAGAACTACAAGGATGTCGATTTGCCAAGGAAACCCTTGCAGGTTTTGACATGGCAATATCCAAGAGGTACTTGGCGATGACCAGACCAAACATACGTCTTATAGTAGGATTCCTGAGGGGCCATTGTCAACTCAGGAAACACCTCCACACTATGGGGTTAAGTGACACACCAATATGTAGAATGTGTGGAAGCGAAGACGAAACTGTGGAACACGTCATATGTGAATGCCCAGAGTTGTCTTCTATTAGAGAGTGTGCGTTCGGCGAGTCTCGGCCTACACCTGTCCACATAAGGGAGATGTCCCTTAGCGACTTGTTCACCTCCCTACAATTGGCAGGATGGACGATGACCTGAGAAAACAACTCCGTGGGAGGATGCACAATGGGCCAGTTGTGCAGTGGAACCACTCACCCTCCCCACTCTACAGATACAGATACCTCTAGGATTTCTTGTACGGCCTTCTTGATTTCATACCAACAAACCATCATCGTATTTACACTTCTATGCATCCTCTGAAGGAAAATTTAGCATGGCGTAACCCACTATTCGCCCCCTATCAGTCTTGCTCAGCCGATGAAAATTATTTTGTCTTCTCACTCTCAGCATGATCACAAATTGAAGCAGCTCATCACAACGATTAAATGCAAATTGTAGCTACAATACACAATTGTCACGTACTTCCTTTTTTTTAGAACAAAAAACCTCTGCATCTATATGCTTGAAGACCTGATCGTTTTCGTTTAGCATAAACTAGAAATTCTATCCCATACATTCATTAATACTGGATGTTCTGTTTTCTACGTCATAGTATTTTACTATACACACAGCACATCAGTTTGACCTTGATTGAATACGTGAGCCGAATCCATAAACAAGTTCATCAAGAATAAAGATAACGAATACAATTTATTGTTAAAATATATAATTACAATACAAACTCATATTGGCAGCAATACTCAATAATTACTTCACAGTCAGTAAGATTTTAAATAAATCAATTGAGATAATCATGAATAAACTCGTATATCACTCAATCTAAGATGGCATAAGCATTAATAAAATATCATCCCCTAAGCTGAAGTATATACAGGGTGGGCCAATAGTGCGTGGACGGAAGATTGTGGGCTTACTAAAAAATATTTCAAAAATCTGTCACTTGATTATGGTAGGGACCCTTGACGGCTATAACGTAAAAATATTTTCACTTGAATTTTGACGTTTATACAGGGTGATTCATATCAAACTTACATTTTTTTGAATACAACCCCCTATATATTATTGCATATTTGGATACCTTGGTCAATTCTAGTGTGACTTTATATATCATACATGGACCTTTAAACGCACCGTTTAGGCGCAAATCACCATTTTTGGTATAAGTAGGCCTCAGAAAAAAATTGAATATCGCCGCGATTATAAAACTTAGAAGGCCGTGGCTTTGCGGTACGACTAAGCATGAAGTGCGCCATCTTAGGTCAGACGGCTGAATTTGAATTCTTGTTGTACTTGGAGAAACCAGTAGTTCAATTAAGGAAACTTCAATCACAGATAACTTGATTTTTTCAAATGGGAATGCCTATTTTGGTTTCAAGAATCAAATATAAAATTTGATTACCTCTCTAACGATATAGCATTCTCCAGATCAATCTTTTGTAGTTTTCATTTTATTTCAAATTTTCAGTCAAATCGGTGTTTTCCGACTTTTCTGCGTGCAAGCAACCTAGCGGGCCATGAAAAATAAATAAAAGCCCGTTAATATGGAAGAAACCAACTAACCTAGTAGAAAGATGCAAACTAACTAGAGTAACGAGGCAAGATAATGAAAATTCCTTACAACATATTAGCTCTAACCAGAAACAAGAGCGGTAACAAGAACGCTCATTTTTCACAGCCTACTAGCTATTAGCCAATTTCCAAAGTCAGTAAGAAAATATTTAATCAAAGGAAAACTACTAGTGATTGTTGCTGGCAGTACAATATCTATGTCTTCTGAATAAATTTTCACATTTAATGCTATCAAAAAGTAGCCATTTCCGTAAGTCAAAAGTAATAGTACCTCTGACCTGAACCCTTCAATTTCTTCAGTAGATACTTCTACTTATTAGCAAAATCGCGGAAAATGAAACTTGAATTGCAGTCTGTTTGAATTGTAAAACATAATTTCGTTTGTAGAAAACTACGTGAGATAAACACAGTTACAACATAGCGTAATTAAAAAATTCTAGCTATTATTTCAGTAGATGTTCAGAATGCTCCAGTTAGAGATATCTTCACTTTTGACTAAACACTAAACGGAAATGACCAATTTTTTATCTTATTAAATGTGAAATGTCATTTTAAACATGTTAGTCTGTAAGCAAAAATCGGTGGTAGTTTTCCCTTTGTTTCAAAATTTTTAATCGTTTTGGAAAGTTGTCAAGCTCTGGTAGACCTCAATAGCTAGTTAGGCTGTGAAAAACATACACTTCTGTCATACCCCAGCTACTCATTGACATTAGATACCTTGCCGCTGTTGTATCCGGTTAGTATGTGTTGTAAGGAATTTTCATGATCTAGCCTCGCTACTCTAGTTCGTTTGCTTCTGTCTACTAAGTTAGTTGGTTTCTTCCATATTAACGGGCTTTTGTTTATTTTTCATGGCTTGCTAGGTCGCTTGCACGCAGGAAAACCGAAAAACACCGATTTGACTGAAAATTTGAAATAAAATGAAAACCAAAAAAGTTTGATATTGAGAATGCTATATCGTTAGAAAGGTAATCAAATTTTAAATTTGATTCTATAAACCAAAATAGGCATTCCCATTTGAAAAACTCAAGTTATCTGTGATTCAAGTTTCCTTAATTAATCTACTGATTTCTCCAAGTACAAAAATAATTCAAATTTAGCCGTCCGACCTAAGATGATGCATTTCATGCTTAGTCGTACCGCAAAGTCACGGCCTACTAAGTTTTATAATCGCTGCGATATTCAATTATTTTCTGATACCTACTTACACCAAAAATGATGATTTGCGCCTAAACGGTTCGTTTAAAGTTCCATGTATGATACACAAAGTCACACTAGAATTAACCAAGGAATCCAAATATGCAATAATATATAGGGGGTTCCATTCAAAAAAATGTAAGTTTGATATGAATCACCCTGTATAAACGTCAAAATTTAAGTGAAAATATTTTTACGTTATAGCCGTTAAGGGTCCCTACCATAATCAAGTGACAGATTTTTGAAATATTTTTTAGTAAGCCCACAATCTTCCGTCCACGCACTATTGGCCCACCCTGTATAACTAACAATTTAACTATATTTTTAAGTACTTGTACATTTTTGGATGGACCGAAATATATTTTGAAGTAAGCAATCTAAGACATGAAATATTTTTCAGGACTTGATTGGGGTTTTCTAGAGTTTTCCTTCAACTGTAGCGCAAGTTAGCACCGTCTAGTTACAAAGAAATTTAGAATATGATGAAAAACTTTTATATATGTATGTATATGCCCAATAATGAGCGCTACTGGTCATTTTTTCGATTTTATAAAATCAGCAGTTTCTAGATGTTATGATTGTCGAAGTATGTATATGTAACATGAAAAAAATAGTTAAAGTTAACGATCACTGAGAATTAATTCAAAAAAAGAAGAAAATGAGAGCATGTGGCAGTTTTCATTTTTTAGCATTAGGTCCCTCAACTGCAATAAAGAAACAGAACATGTCCAATTTGAAATATTGAGTGATTACAATAAAAGAAAACTTCGTATGGAAAGCAAAAGAAAAACAGATGCATAGGTAAATAGCTTAGAGGAACCTAAGTTGCAAATTCAGGTTTAGACTTCTAATAGAGGAAACCAGGGAAGTCAACAACAAAAGGTGAAATAAACGTGCATTTCGAGTGTGGACCGGAAAGTCATTTACATTATATCTATATTATAATCTATGAGACTAACCTGTTTAAAAACATGCTGGTGTTGTTTCATATATGTACCATTGAATAGATGGGCAATTTCGTACAGGTCCAAAATAGAGTCAGCTATCGCCACGCCTATTCGTGGTGCCTAATAAAAAGAAGTATATGAAACCAGATAGCCTATTGTGCATAGAAAGAATTTATAATATGTTTGACATTTCATATCAGTAATCTGATAGTTAAGTATAGCATAGGAACACTATAAGACTGGGACAACCATATACGCAATTGAGAAGCCGTATTTTGCCTGTGTGATATGTTATGATTGGTAAACGACATCTGTAATAATGGCACATCGTTTATACTGATATATCTGCTCATATCACAGGGTACAGTTGATTCAGCCGTACCCTGTGTACCCTCCATCATTGATGATACGCAAATGCAAATGAACCGCAATTATCACATAAAAATAACCAACACGTTGCGTTTGACTAGTTGTTGGAGATACGCTGCTCGGTGCCCCAAATCGACAATTACTGCAGTTTTTTGTGCAATACCTTACACCTTTTATTAGTCATTCATACACTCTCACTTCTTTAATTTTCCTCTATTTTAGATCATACACAACCACATCCAACTTGTAGGCTGTTGCTTTTGTCTACAGTGTCTGTCTTCATGTTAATAATTTTGATGAATATTATTGTTAGTGGCGGCTCGCCTTAAGGAGCCAAGGAGCCATGGCACCACCACAATAAATCGAGTACCTAACTTTGTTGTGCTACTCTTAAATGTTATATTACATCCTATTTTTTTAAATTATTTAGCAACAATTAAACATTCACAAAAATCCAACATATTATCCTATTTTTTGACAAATACCCGACAAAATCCCGAGTGAACCTAATCAGGATCCTAAAATTCCCCCAACAATTCCCAGGACCAGGACCAGGTTCTAACAGCAAAGGTTGAACCTCTCCGACTGGAAAAAAAGGAGGGATTGTGGAGACCCACCTTAAGATCACAACGCGTCGAGGCGGAGGCGACAGTCGACTTCAGTACGCCGATGCGAGTGGCGTATATTGTTATTGTTCGTAGTTTTGTTTACTTTGTTTACATTGTTTTGTGGATTATTTAGGACGTTGAAATTATATTATTCATTACCACGAGAAGTGTATTATTGTGCGGTACCACAGCCATCATTGCTGACGAAACAACAGATGTTTCTAGAGATTTTCAACTTCATCATTATTTCACGATACTAGTTCAAATTCTTGGGATAGCTTGGGCGACCATCGAATGCAGGTTGTTGTCTGCTGAGCAAGACAGAAGTGGCTTTTTGGCTCTGTTTAAAACTTCTATTGGCTTTGAGTTCAAAACTGGCCTTTTTCGCAGCATCTGTGACCTTTAAATCAGCTACGAAGTTTTTTTCAAATAAGTATTCGTCACTCTTAGTTTTTTCTACTATTTTTCTGGCTGAATGCTTAAGGAAAGGCAATATGTTATACTTCCTATGTGTAGAAATGGCATGATGTACATTGCAAATAAGCTGTGCTGCATCTGCCAAGCTAGTAATCAGTTCTTTGGAGTCTTCATGGTTTTCTGACAACAACTTATTAAGTTGGTGTCCCAAGACAGCCAGAGTATGACCAGTCTGTTCTTGAATTTTAGACATAAAATTGTCTTGACGTACATTTTTTTCATCTAGACACGATGAAATTTCTGTAGAAAGTTTTGGAGCATTCATTCAGGGGCAATTTTCAAAAAGAGGATACTTTTCCATTATTTTTTCTCGGCACTCCTTCTGGACGTCTTCTTGTAGAAAGGCGTTCCAATGCACAGCTAACTCTGTGTGTAGAGGCTCCGAGGCGGTATTCTTTGCTTTGGGTTTTACCCCCAAAAATTCGAAATCGCAAGATTGTGTATTATTATCTGGCAGAACATCTACCGAATCTAAAGCACCCGCCGGTGCCGCCTCTGGCACTGGATGTATTTCGGCTACCGTGGTGATTTGATTTTCCCTCTCAGAATCAGACGAGTCTGAAAGAGGATATTTCCTTTGTTTACATTTTTGTATAACGACAAAAATAGTGTTTGTAGTATAACGACTACTTGTTAGTTGCATTGTTGCAAAATATATACTGTGCAATATAACGATTACACAAACAACACTTGTTTAAACTTAGAACTACTTACTTTCCGTATCATACGAGTATGAATCGCTAGAACTGCTGTCGGCGGACGAGTTCATAGCAATTTTCTCCTTGAGATGTTTTAGTTCATCTAAAATTTGCTCATACTTCATGCTTCCTCCTCTTCTTCCTTTTTGTGGGATCTCCCATTCGATCACTTTCACGTCGTCTTTTCGGCATATCCAACTCGTGCACAAAATAAACACGTCTACACCCGGCAGGTACAAATTTCGAAGTGGTTATTTCACGGACTGAGGAATGTGGTTATCTCTAGGTTTTTTCCTTTTTTGCTTCAAACTGTACCGGCAGGTATGGATAGTCGAAACTACGTGTGTGTGTAATTACCGAGGAAGAAAAAGCGAAATAAAGTATCGCTCACCGAATTAAAAATATGGAAAAATGATCGGAGGATGTGTCACTGGTCAGCGGCTTATCGGTATAGTATAGAGCAATTCTTGAACAGCAGCTGTTGGACAAACATTGGTTGTTGACTGTATATACCCCCGTGTAAAATTGAGGAGTTTTATATATGTTTTTCACAGTTAGATTTTTGCCAATTGATATTCTTGAAATCTCAATTGATTATCACCTTTACATTTATAAACATATTTGATCATTTATAATCCATTTTTTTCTATACCTATCTTCTTTACTTGCATCTTTTTTATAAAAAATATTAGCCAAAATTGACAAATTTTTATTATCTAATAATGAATTTACGATACTTTTCTTTAATTTTCCGGCAAATCCAGATGTTGGATCGCAATCGTATTAAATATGTATTAAGTTTATTAACTTATTTGCTTGTTAATTATAGTAGTATATTTCGATTTGCTTTTTTTATGTTTATCAATGTAACATCTTATCTTACGTTTTTCGAGTAACTAAAGTGTACATTTTCATAAATAGCTCAAAATTGTTCAACATGATAAAAATTTTTGAAATATGATTTTACTTCGATTTTCTGCAATTTCTGAGAACATTTAATATAGTGATATATATTTTTTACCATCGGAAAGTAGATACTTTAGCAAACAGAAAGCGCACCGTTTGAAATTTAGAGCGTTTTGTCGATACCTAGTCAAAATAAGGTGAAAAAATAAATATTTCAAATCAAATAAATTGCAGTGTATTTACGACATAAAAAGTTTTCATCAAATTTCGTGAAACGAAAATATTTTTTGAATTTTTCACATAAACTTTTAGGTTATGTGAAAAAATTGTTAATACAAAATTTGTGGATATTTTCATTAGCTACAACTTTGCTGTATTGATTTTTTCCGCTAATTATTTTTTCTTTCCCTTTTAATATATTCTTTTGCTTTTTCAACGGATATGGATATCATTTTCTTTCACTTTTTATTATTTTTAAAGGCTTCTACCTTGGTCTATGTGGTGTCAACGATACTTCACATTCCTTGCTGTTGGTACTAACCACTGACAAGATGCAAATTTTATATACATCATACATCTAGATCTACTGCCACTAATTTATATGACTTATGACTTTCACTTATCTGTCATATATGCTAAGTGTACTAGTGTACCTACCCTACCCACTTTTAATCGCTGTACTTAAACTGCCGTTCAACGGCAGCCTACTAAAATGCCGTCAACAGATGTGTCGTCACTGAAGTGACGTACTTGATGGCTTTGTAATCGCTGTACTTAAACTGCCGTCAAACGGTACCCCACCGACATGACGTTCTAACATCTTCATCAGTATGTTGCCCGTTAAATTAAAGGTTCTGCTATGAGGTGCAGAATTTCAAGATGCATTTTGTCTAAACTTTAATCATTTGAGATAGAGGCGGCGCTGTATTCCTATGATCAAACAATAAGACAGACAAAATGCATGTAGTCTCCGTGCTATCCGGTAGAAAATCATACTGGGACAAACAAACTGATTTGAGTTCATGGATAAAAAGCATTTTGATAGCGATTTTATTTTTGTATATTGTTCGTTCGGTAGCTGAAATAATAGGAACACGTGAGAAAACTGTGCCAAACTAGTGATATATGGAACTGGAATAGAACTAGATGTTCTTGATTGCGCTGAGATTATTCAAAATGATTTTATAAAAAAAAATATCGTCTATACATACTATTATATTTTGTTGTTTCATTCTAATATGCTGCAAATATTTTCCAAATTTTTGTTTTTCTACTTAACAATGAAACTCAAATTAGACAAACAAACTGCATTATGTCCAACAGTTTTTTTAATTTTTACAAGTCGTTTTTCAACTTTCTTTCATTTGATTGTATATCTCAAATCTTTTTTATCTATGATTTGATTTCTCTGTACTGGTTCTTTTGCTTCTCCTGAAAATTTGTAATATTGAACAAAATGCGATTTGAAAGTCTGCTCCTCTAATTGTCAATGAAATTTAAAATTTGGTGTTCGGTTCTAGACTTTTTATTGAAAACTATACCCAGAAAAACACATCATGCAACATTATGGGATCCCTTCACAGATGTTACTTCTTTTCTTTTTCTATAATAATCTTCTTGCCTTGACCTTTTGGACGACCATTTTTTTATTGGAACAGGCATATTCATTGTCGGCCATGTGATATCACTAACTCCAAACTCCAACTTTTCAATAAGATGATTGCTGAACTGCTGACGTCATTGGGAACTGATTCACTAATGTAAGCTTCCTCAACTTCAACTGGATCAGATACTATATCCTCCTCTACAATTTCACATGGCCTTAGAGATGGGGGATTTCTGTTGTCTTATACCAGAATTGCCTTGTCACCAGGCGCAGATGATTCGACAGATAACTGACACTGGAATTATTGATTATTTGCATTATCTAATACAAAGGCTTTAATCGTACTGCTTTGGCCTGGAAGATGCACCTGGTCAAATACTCCAGGTTGTTCAACAGAAACTTGATTTTCACTTCCGAATACTACTTCATCATTACTTACAACGAGGGGTGAACACATAACCAAAAAAGTGTACACCTACATCCCCTTTTTTAAGAAAATCCCCTACATCCTACTTAAATCCTTGGAAATCCTTGTTACTTCCTGATAAATCCCTCTACATCACTGGAAATCCCCGGACATCCAGGTAATTCCTCAGTAAATCCCCCTAGATTTCAAAAAATCCTTTGTAATTCCTTGTACATCCTGCCCTGTTGGTAACAGAAAATAACAAAACAATCATAACAAACATATATTTCCTATTCTATACAGTGATAATCATACCGAACGAGAAGCGAAGTAAAGATTATAGGAAATAAACTTAACAGAAACCTTATCATTAGTCAGTCATGGAAAGGTACTTTTATTTTATATAAGAATAAAACTGAAAAAAACATAACAGAAGATAAACTTCAAAAACATTGACATAAGTCAGTCATGTAGTTAGTATTCGACAAGGGATGAAACCTACCGTTATTTAATGAAAAGTCGCTTTTTCCCTATCAGCAGCGGTTATCGTTTCGTATTCATCTTTCGATAAGCAGAAGTATTCTTAATTCTTACTCAAATTGATTGTGTTTAAATGTACTGATCCATAAAAAACGAATTTGTCATCGACATCTGCACTATCATCTTTTTTTGGCCAGGAAAAGGTCAGTTCGTTTTTTTTTGCTTGAGAAACCTAATTTTACAAGTTTGCCCCATCCTGTTGGAACAATATACGGTTGTTTACCGCCAGAGGAATATTGTCCAGAATATCTTCAATATCTTTCTTCAAGAACTGGTAATATCTTTCTGCGTTTAAAGCACCTCCGTAAATTATTGGTCCGATAATCGTTGTTCCCAAGATCCCACACTACACATTGAAATCAAACCAAGTCCAACTGACCAAAAAACGATTTTTATCGCACATTTTTGTCAGCCACTAGCAAGAAATCATTCTGCGCTGTTCCTCACCAGATACATAACGATGAGAAATTCGGAACCTAAATGAGGAGCGTTTATTCAAAAGCAGACATGTCCATTTTGTAGATACTCGAAAAAAAACGTTAAAAACTGGTTTATCAAAGATCAATTAATTTAGAAAAATCAGAATTAAATGTATCAATATACTACGATATCAATAACATGTAAAAGGAAAATTATTTCAGAAAACCTTATTTTCTAGGAGATATATATAGCAATTTGTTTTGCATGAACACATTGGATATGTCTGGTTTTGTTTAAACACATGGCGGAGATGTCTGAATTTGCTTCGACACTATGAAGTTAAAATAATAATGATTAGCGTTATATACATTTATTTTGAAACTCCAAGTGAAATACAAAAAAAGATAGTTTGTTAAATATATTAGATACGCAACTCTTGGTCATCCTCAAGGCAGTCACAAGCCTCATCATCGATAGGTTCGTTTTCCTCCCTATGTTCTTGTTCGGCTTCCTCACTACCTTCTTCCGAAATAGGTTTGAAAAATTCTAAAGAAAGAAGATTTTGCCATTGAATATCTGCCTTATTGAACTGTTTTTCCAAGAGGGCCTTGACATTTTTTTTTTCTAGAGGAATTGGTTTACCTATTGGTAATTCCTCTAGTTGGCTATCTTTGCGTTCCGTTTTAAGAACGGTAAGTATTTTTGTTGCCTTTTCTCCTGTTCTCTTTGTAATACCTTTCGAGGTTTCTTTCTGCTGCCCAAGTTGATAGCACCAACGGTAGATTCCATTATCTTGAAAATACTACTAACAAACAAAAAGAAAACACGTGTACTTGCGAATATATTATAGTCACACCAAACTACTACGCACTCTATTCTGCGCCTCAGAACCCAATCATAAGCCCATTAGAATTGTATGTGGATATGTCTGTTTTTGAAATAAATCTGTCAACGCAAATTGCAAATGTAATGGGATTTGTCTTATTTTGCTTGATAAAACTTTGACTTGGATATGTCTTGCTTTGATTGAACTCGGCATTTTATATGGCAAATAATATTGAATATGTCGTGTTTTGCGAGAATCTGAAGTCAGCCAGCCTAGAAGCCATACCAAAGAGTTCGAATTGCAAACAAACGCGATTTGCGTTACAAATGGACATGTCTGGTTTTGCATAAACACTCCTCAAATGACCTGCAACCTTCTTTGTGAAGTATTCTTTGAGCATATGACCTAGGGACATTCTGCTCTGTTTCGATTGACCTTTTGTTTGTTCTGGATTGTGTTTCTTTACTCTATGACCTTCGTAAGAAGATGGCACCCTAAGAAGAAGGCTCTATGAAACACTGGTATGAAAGGCACCATATTATTTTAAGTCTGTGATAAGTCTTTTGAAAATAGATCTTTTTGGTTGACGTGGCTACAAATATTTGAGCAAATATGGCCTTCCAGCATCGAAACAATTTTTATGGCTTTCAATATAGCAACATAACATAACATGTCTAATTCTTCGTCATTTGAAAAATGTGGCATTATTAAAAACTTATACAATCACAAGACACAGAATATAAGCAAACTGTGATATTCGAAATAATTCTACTTCAAAATTACGATGTATCGAACGAAACTGACAGATCGTCACGATTTATTTGAACCTCCATTTGAACAATTGCATTTCAGATCCTACTTGTTCAAAGTAAAAATGAATATTTTGTAGCCGAGGTTTAAGCTGCCATTTCTATAACTATATAGGGATGCTAGAATATAACGTAGTGAACGAAATTGTTTACCATTGCTACGTTTGCCTAGAAATTGAAAGAGAGAACATATGATTAAATAACATGTATAGTTATAATGATTTTTTTGTTAGTGTATGAGATAGATATTTTGTAATTTGATGATAACATATTGCTTGCTTATTTTTTTTTCGTATTTTAATGAAGAAGATAAGTCAAAATAAAATTCAAAATGCTATGGCTTTTTTTCTACTCTACATGATGACGTAATCGATTTTTGATGCGACGTTTTGTTTCTTCGTAATCCTCATCAAATAGCACTGAAGATGCCTTTTGGAATACGCGACGTCGATTAAATGGAAAGAGCGATATATCGTTGTACTTAGAATTTAAAATTAGAGTTTTTTTAGGGATATAAAAAAATTGTCGCAACGGGAATGTGAAATTTGCATTGTCATATCTTTTCAAATAAAATGAGGAAAAAATAAAAAAGAAATCAGGAAAATTCGATTTTTCCCAAATATCTTCGGAAGTACTGAGAATTCTAAATTGTTTAAAACGCCATATTGCAGGATTCAGCAAGGCGCAAGTTTTCCCTAGTTTAATCATCTTTGTAAATCTTCTGGTTTATACGATTCCTGTATTCTTATGTGCGGCACCGTGTATGCTGCACTTGCTTTTTCACTTTGAAAGCACAGAACTGAAGGGCACGCGAAAGAATACGTGAAATGTAAAATGTGAGGTTATGAAATTACTAAGGTGCGCATGCGCATTTGCTACTACATCCTTGGTACATCCCCAGGAAATCCTGTAATTCCTCGGTAAATCCCGTACATCCTCGGTACATCTCTGTACATCCTAACAATTTTGATGAAATCCCTGTACATCCTTAGGAAATCCTGGTAATTCCTTCTGGGTGTACACCATAAATCCCTATGTGTTCACCCCTCGACTTACAATAAAAAAACTGAGTCTGGTTCTCGCCGCTCTTGTTTACATTTACAATTGCATCATCAGTATCAGTGACCCATAGCGTTTTAAGATTTTTCAATACACTAAGTCCTTGCTCAAACAACATGTCTGTCCGTTGAGCTGCTCAAAATTAATCGGAAAACTTGCCCCAGTCAATGCAAATAATATCCAGATTACCATAATTCAGCAAAAATTGTCACAATTTTGATGCAAACAAGACGAAAACAATATAACCGATAATGGAAAATAGCAATTTTTACAAGGAATCCAATATGCTATTAGCAGCATTTTAGTGGGCTACCGTTCGACGGCAGTTTAAGTACAGCGATTACAAAGCCGTCAAATACGTTACTTCAGTGACGTCACATCTGTTAGCGGCATTTTAGTAGGCTGCCGTTGAACGGCAGTTTAAGTACAGCGAATTTTAATAGGTTAAGCCCGGCGACTGTTAATCCGTAAAGCACCAACAGTAGCTTCTGTGTTGTGACGCTACTGTGCTTCTGACGAATATAATTTATAATGAATTAACCGTCTAACCTTGCAGCAAAAATAAAAATAACTATATGTACAGTTATTGCTGTACAAGCCGACTGATGGACTGATATCATTGACTGTTCATGTGGTTTGACCCTGCTATACAGATTCTATCAGTTGTAAAGCTTAATCTTATATACCTACCTATAATTAATTGCATGTAAACTAGACACTTACCTTTTCTTTTGTGGAAAAGACTCCATAGGGCAAATTTTGAATAGGAAAATCACAGTATTTGCTGTATTTCAAAAAGCACTTCATTTTCACTAAGATTTCAACTAAATGTGAACGAAACCTTCAGCGTCAGTGCGTAAACTGGCTACAAGGTTTTCAGAACGATCTTATCTGAATTAATAAAACGAGCTATTTGTATAAATACATATTTAAAATCCTGTGGAACCGGTAGTTATAGGATATAGGAAAATAACAAAGTCACATGGGAATAAATGTTTCTAAACTGAATCAAAAGCTTACGTTTGAGGAATATTTGCATATTATAATTGTTTTTTTTACCCGGTTAATGAAGTTTATCGTCGGTAATAGTGATAAAAATATACTAATGTCCAAAAGTATTTATTCTAGTAAATATGTCAAATATTTGTATGTGAAAAAGTTGGTAAGCATTGCCACAGCACCATCGCTGCCGGTAAGGCGAGAAAAATTGGAGAACTGGAGATCATTGCTATTGCTCCCCACCTAGGATCTCGACTCTACAACTAACGGTTTTTTCGTGTTGCACTGAACGACTAGGCTAATTCGGGGATAGAATTATTGGAGTTATTTATGTTCTTATCATCTGGCATTCAAACATAGTGTTTAGGTACGTTTAATTTATTTTTATGGTATTTTTTTATTTTTTTCCTCTGTTACCTCAAAAAAAAAACTGTTCTGTACCTGTACTAACAGCTGTCTGGCAAGACACACAAAGAAATCAAATTAATCAGCTCCTATTTCTTGGACTGGAAACCAGCGCTTTTCAAGTCGTCTGATTACGTCTAGCTCTTCATCAGATGGATACTTTTTGTTGACGAAAAATAATTTTATAGGCATCCACCACCTTTTAATTTTGCTTCAGTGGGAGACATGATCACGGAGGGGGGGGGGGAGGGGGTGGATTCGACCAGATATTTGAGAACTATTAGTTAAATAACCAAGAATCGTCAATAGCCAAAATACAGTGTGTTTGGCGGAGGGTTAACCAAACTTCATAAGCGTACGAAGATAATCATTTTATCATTAGGTAGGTGCCCTAAACGTCCCTGATTTTGTAATATCTTCAAAAGTTTAAGAAAGGGCATTTTCAGTTCTGTAATTTTTTGTAATTTTTTTGTGTTTTTGGTCACTAGGGTATCTGTGTTCTAATAAAGTAATTAACCACAAATATTATTGACATACCTTGCTATTGAATGTGTTAGAAAAATTATCTAATTGCGATAACGCTAATCAGGTGACGTACCTTGCTGCCAGCCTGGACTTTGCTTATTGATATTGGAATGTTTTGTTGTTACAATAGCAATGTCAGCTGATAACTAATTATTTAGGTAGCATTTGTGACTAATTATTAGTTGAAAAAAGATACTCTATAAAAGGGAAAAAGTCCATTTTTGTAAATGATTGAAAATATTACAAAGCCATGAGAAATTTCTACATATTACCTAGTATAAATTTCCACTTAGCACCTATCTAGAAGTTTCTACTTAGTTAACTAGTAGTGTATGTGGCCCCTCTCCCACATGGTTCTCGTAGCTTATCGAGGCCTATACTAATAGAAAGTGGGCAATATTATTTTGTCTTGATTTAACTGCCTTGTCTGTTTAAGGCGACCTACGTTTTAATTTAATTTTCATCAGACGAAGTCAGATATCCCTCAATGTTTCAAACCGTAGAATTAAAACGTAGATCGCTTGACCGTATTTTATATTAATCGGTACAATCTTAACAATCGGAACGCAAGAATATTAGTAGTATTTTGTCTAATGTAGCAGGGCTATTATACGCGGGATCGCGGGAATAAAACATTAACCACTGAACTTTCATATTCTGCTGATATGCTGTGGCGATGTATATGCAACCAGAATTACATCACCACCGAATCCAAGCTCCGTAGAAAATAATATGAAGACGGCAGGCGCGTACATACAAGAATTTCTTTCCCAAAAATGCAAAAAGGGGAAATTTTGAAACTTGTGAGTGACCCTGACAACTAGCTCAAGGTGAACATAAATCGAGGCCCCTGACTTTGATAAAAGAAGTCGACAAAAGATTTCGAGATAATAACGCTTTTTGGGCGTTTTCTGATATCCGTCGGTCTATCTGTCGGGCTATCTGTCAGCCTGCTGTCTGTTGGCATTTTTATAGCCTCGTAATCGCAGTAACTGCTGCATGGATGGTGATGAAATTTGGGTAGCGATATGCTATGGGGTCGTACCCCAAACAACACAGTACGTTTTTAAAACGTCCATTTTGGGTCATATTTACGTATGTACGCCTTAAGACTGAAATAATATGTACACAGTACGTACATAGTACCCACATAACAAAAGTATATACAGTGTACATACAATGGATATCGAATCAATGTATATGTATATCCACAAATGGAGCAAGAATGTCCAGTGGACGTCAAATAGACATCAAAAAAATATACATTTCATGTACGCTTGTCGTGAAATTCAACATCCATCATGATATATACATTGAATGTACATATGTACGTCTAATGTACATGCATAGTATATGTATAACATAGACCAGGTATATTCATAGCATATATTTACATACCAAAGTATATACAACGTACATACAGTGGATACGTATATCCACAAATGGAGCATGAACGTCTAATGAATGTAAAATAGACATAAAAACATTTGCATTTCAAGTACGTTTGTCGCGACTTTCCATATCCATGGTATATCCAATAAGTGTACATTCATGTAGGTACTTGTAATGTACATGCAGTGCAATGTAGAGGCAGAAAAAAAACAAACCTTATACTTCCAATTAATTCAATTTCTAGTTACAATAATCATACTTGGCAAAATCGACTACTGTGATTGTCATCCCTTTCCTGTTGAATGGTATGTCTAAAATCACAAAGAAATCAGGGTTATACTATTTTGTATGTGGTTTGTTCCGCTTACGACTTACCGTCAAACGCTGGATGCGAGTGTTATCAGTAGCCAGAAGGTAAGTAACATTGCACAATATTAATTCACTCGATTAGATAACCAGGCACAACCAGCACCAGCACACACACGCTAACTACGACTAAGGACGCGAACGGCAGGATGGCCAGAAATCAGCAATGGCGGCACTGTCCTTCGCGCAGGCGTGAACTACTAGATGTATATATGCTACCTAGACCAACATCTTATGTATTCTCACATATGAATATACGTACGTGAACATACATAGTATATTACACTAGTGTATATCATTTTTCATATGTACATTCAACGTCCTATGAATATTCAAAATACACATGTTTAAACTGGAGTAGGTATCTAATGTAACATTCTGTGGATGTACATATCCATATAGTGTTATGTGGATATGTACAGTAAATAGGTGTTTAATACCAGTCAACCGCCCACCCCAAATTTTATTTAAAAACATTTTTTTCTATATTCTATTGATTTAAACTTAATCTTTAATCACTATCCTTCAGGCTAACACACCTTAACATCAGAGCCGCTCTTAGGGGTGTGTACGTTGTGCCAGCAGGCCAAACAAAGGGGCAGCCGCAAGTCATCTGCAGATATAGTAAAATTTACTTTTTGATCATAAAAATAAAATTAATTGCATTTTATTTAAAAATTGCAAAATGTAACAAACCTACCGAAATTAGGTTTCAAACATCAAACACAAAACCTCCATGGTGTGCCTATCTTCTATACTTTAGTAATTCTTGTCGAGCTTTTGTTTTTTGTCTTGTGAGTCGCTAAATTCACAGAAATATAGAGGTATCTACTTCCGTTTCTTGAAAAATCCGTCACAAGGCCGCCGCCACGATAGGGAGCAAATGAAAAAGCGGCTTAAAATTTTGGGTATAATATCAATTGAAAATGAAATCTGTGAAAATTTAGATCACAACCAACTTATAGACGAATACGCCAAGTACAAAAGGTAGAAAAATATTTCTCAAGTAAGGATGAATAAAGATGGACAGATTACATACCTATGTATGTATAAGAAACAATAGACCACATAACAAGCGCGTGCAAAACTCTCGCTGGAACTGAGTACACAGCTAGACATAATTCTGCAGCCAAAGTCATACGTCAAGCACTAGCCACAACAAACAAGCTAATAGAAAACACAGATCCATATTACAATTACACACCGACATCAGTACTCGAAAACCATGAATACAAACTACACTGAGACGTTGAAATACATACAGACAAGACTGTTCCAGCAAATAGGCCAGATATAGTTTTTTAGTCAAAGGCAGACAAAGTTACCTATGTAATAGATATTGCTATTCCCAACGAAACGAATATCCAAAACACCTATGCTGGAAAGATATCTAAATACACTGACCTTGCGATAGAAATAAAACAACTCTGGAAGCAAAACAAAGTTACCATCGTTCCCCTAATTATGTTGGTCTCAGGCCTTACACCAAACAATTTTACATCACACCTACAACAGTTAGGCCTGGACGAAAGGTTGCACAAAATATTTCAAAAGTCTGTAATTCTGAAGACCTGTAATATTGTAAGATCCTTCCTAAACTCCGATCAATAATAGTTCAGGTGTTGACTTGGCACAGCCCGTCAACATTTGTTGCTACCGCAGTCATGTGAGATAAACTTGGAAAATCAGGATAATAATAATGTTTATTCAACCTTTAAGCTGTTCCAACAGATAGGTCAAGTCAAGATTACAAAAAGATATACAATAAAGATGGGCAGATTACATATGTATAAATACAAAAACACTGTTACAAGACAAACATTGGATATATGTAGGATACATTTTATAGGGCAAGCTTAGAGTGCTGTAAGGTAAGAGGTAACGTAAGACGTAAGAAAATAAACCTGTGGAATCAGATGAGAGTGTTTATAGTCGTAACGTAAGAAGTAACGCAAGACGTAAGAAATTCATTTATAAAAGTGACGGGACATGAAATGAGACGATTGAGAAGCGATTTCGGGTGGAAATCGGCCAGGATCGCTAGACGTCGTGCATAAAACACGCGGGAATTTAGAAATATGCTCGTGAAATACTACTTACCTCGGAAATAAACCAAATTCATTTTTCTTACGCATTGGGTGAATTCCGGTGAATTCGGCCATGGTCGCCGAAATGAATGCAATCGCCATAGGCTGGAGTTGGACATGTGATCAAAGATTTGAATCACCGACGGGTGATTTGAATCGACTTTTTGCAAAAAACGTTTGCACATCAAGGCGTGCAGACCCGGACCAAGTCGTGCAGGACCGGCCTATACATTATTACATGAACAACGAAAGGAATGATTACACGTTACACCAGGCAGACTATGCACTAGAGAGGCTGTTTCACAGCTATGACATGATTTTCCGTATTAGAAAATATTATCTTTAAAAAATACATGGAACCAACATATAGTCCCACAATATTCTAGTCATGATTTTGCTGAGGTTTTTTATATTCTGTGTCTAGATGAAGAGGATTTTGAGGAGCTCCTCCTTCCCTAATGATGTAGAGTTAAGTACTCCATTGATATGAGTATATGTATATGTAGATATAAAAGCTCATTCCGCCTAACAAAACGCAGAGCCCTTAGTACAGTTTTAGTATGATGCTAGATATACTTTTTACTATGCAACCTTTAACTGATTGTATAATGGAATCATATAAAATTTTTTAAATAGCGAAAATATTGCAGTCAGCCCAACTTAATAGTGAACTAATAAGTTAGTTGTTGCTGAATAGCAGGTATTATCAAAAGTATAAGTATTATGTATCAGAAATCGATTTTTTGTCAATAACTCACCTGCACTGCATGCTTGTTCACATTCAATTTTGCCAGAGCAACCTATATTTGAATCAACTCAACAACTACACACTTTGCTTTTGGGTTTACAGTGTAGTGAACATATTTTGGGCATATCTCTTGCACAATAATATGGTAAAGTGTCAAAATACCATTGCAGTCAAGTAAGCATGTTCAAGTTTGTAAGAATATCATATATGAACAATGCTATAACTTCATAGGTATGACTTCAAAGTGACTGTTCAGGAAGGTCTGAAAACCTTACTCAGGCCATCGCAAAAGTTTTATAGACACAAACGTTTTTAGGATTCTCCCATATGTTGATGTTTTCCTACAAGTTGTAAGGTGTTACATATATAACAGCTGTTCCAGAATAACTTGCCAGCTGCACCTCACTCTTTAAAGTCTTGACATACTCTATACAAGTTGTATGCTCTGTTACAATTAATAATGTAATAATGTAATGTAATGTAATGTGTATGCTGTTATGAATATGGAATATGTGTTCATTTGAGAGCAGTATGTGGTTCTAAAGCTGACAAACAGGGATATGTATTTTATTGAATCTCTTCAGAGATAATCCAGGGTGTATCAATAAATCATCAGCTACACTGTACACTTGTTCAGATTCAATATTTCCACAACAAAATATTTAAACCAACTCAACAACTACACAATTTTGTTTTGAGTGTTAGTTATCATCTTTGTAATTTGAGAACTCATATAGCTAAGCAATATGCTTACTTCATAGGTATGACTTCAAAGCGAGTGTTCTGAATGGGTTGAAAACCTTACTCAGGTCACAGCAAAACTTTTATGGACACACACATTTTAGGATTCTCCCATATGTTACTTTCACTTGTTTCTGATTAAGCTTTTCAAGAATAGCTTTACAAAATTGCCAGCTGCATCTCACAGTTCAAAATTTTGACATACCTTTTGTATCTATAAAAGCTGTGTGCCATTACAGTTAAATGAGTATTCGTTCATTTAAAAGTTGTATGGTGTTATAAATATGGAATATTTGATCATTTGAGAGCATTATGTGGTTCTAAATTTGACAAAGAGGGATATGTATGTTATTGCATCTGTTCAAAGATAAATGAATCTCGAAGTTGGCTCTGTAGCGACAGCAACCAACTAGTTATTTTATTGTAAATGTTAAGAAATAGATAAGTAAATTTTAGGCTCTGTAGCAACAGCAACCAAGTGTTTATGGTCAACATTCACTCATTCACTAGCACATCACAGCCTTGTGAAGGAATTCCAAGCTGCCCCAGGCCAACCTATAACAATACCCAAGTTTGACTAGAATATTTTCAATAGTTTTCTATTGCCTCTGTTCTGAGTCACAATATTTTAATATTTTCATGACATGGCAAAAACAATAGTTTTAGAAATGGTAGTTTTGACCTGTTTATTATAAAACTAAAAAGTTTGTCATACAGAGAAGGATACATACTTGGTTTACAAATACATTTGGGCCAAATACTCTTAAAAAAATCACATCACAATGTGTACAAAGTCCTTTATAAACAGTCACAACTCGAATTGTATAATCTATTTCTATAGATGCTTCATGAAATTTGTTTTAAATCACTGTCCTCACATTTTACACTGATGGACAGCGATAGATATGTAGACTTTCTACTTGAGAAGAAATATATCCACAATTGCCTATTTTGTAATTTTATTGGAAAACTGCCCCACTAATTTCACATATATCTTCGTCACACAACCACAACCTGCTTTAACATTCCAGGTATGTGTATGCGTCAATTTCTTCTATGGAGCACACTTGATTAAACAAAGTACATCACTACATCCTATAAACAGCTGCACTGTCCACTAAATATACAGGGCACTCCTCACGAGGGACAGTCATTCAAAATTGTTGGACAAGATATTGCAGCCCTATGACTCCTATGAGACATGTAGGGTAAACTCGCGTATTGTTGGCACCCTTCCTATCGTTGGCACTCTGATCTATTTTGCTAAAAAATAAGGAAACAGTAAAGTAATGTGCTTTCAGTATTCCTTCATGTATGACAGCTAACATCGCTTAATATTCTCCAAAAGCCTAATCGTGCCTATGTGATTTAGTATGTCTTCGAGAGCACAGCAAAGTGGTTGTGTTTTGGTGGAGACCAAATCAAGGTAAGTTATTAGCGTTTTGTTAAGACGCACTACCAGGGCATTATTGGTATAAAAAAGCTATTTAATGAAAATATCTATTTCCAGTAGCATATGCCCTTGAAGTAACGTCGCAGGTTTGATCTTTATCTATTTTTTCTTTGATAAAATGTATATTTGTTAAAAAAAATAGGGTGCCAATTACTAGTCGCGTAAAATGTGCGTAATGCCAATTACCGGCACCCCTGTGCCTACGACTGGTACCTGGTAAAAATAAGCCTGCCTAGTTGGCACTTTCATAATTTTTGCTTTTTTTACCTACTTAGTTCATAAAAATAGTTTATGCCTGAGTAATTGATAGGAAAAAGAGAGTTAATAATGGAAATAGTTGTCACAGGGAAAAAATATTCATATTATATGTCAGTTTGTTACTGTTTATTGGTAGTAGTAAAACTTGCTTCGTTTTGTAAGACCAAGGTCGTCTTGTGGGCATTATTTTAGAAAATATACATGTTCCTTTATACTATCAGTAATCAGGAATAGTTGAGTACAAGCACAGCTACTTCTATTCAATTTGAAAATGCAATTTTTTAAGGCTTTGTAGAAAATATTCACGTGCCAACTACTGGTAACCCAAAACGGCCAGTTTTCCGTTACTTGGCACACGTCTGAGAATTATAAAAAACAACAACAAACAAGATACTAATGTTGTTAGAAACTTCTCAACACACAAAGCGTACGGATTACCATGTGGCCTTAGCTGAGATCAGATTCGGTGCCCCAAAGAAAGCGACAGCAAAAAAGTTTGGTATTTCTAGGGCAACTCTGCAGTTTCGATTATAAAATAAATTGAAAAATACATCAAAAGGACCAGCTACGACTCTAACAGAAAAGGAAGAACTCAAATTAGTAAGCTGGATTATTGACAGCCAACAGGCTTTCCAAGAAGAAGAATCCACGTACAGGTGTTCGTTCAATAATTTTTGAACACAAACTGCAGAAAAACGGCATTCAAGAACAACCTCCCAGGTGAAAAATGGTATAGAAATTTCTTCGCCAGGCATTCTTCACTAACACATAGAAAAGCAGGACCAGTAACACTTGCTTCCGCAACCGTAGCTGAGGGAGATGTCAGGAAGTCGTTTTGTGACATTTATAGTTATTTTTTGTAATTGAAGTATTGAAGATAGCATGCAAGATCGAACAAGGATTTCAATGGGAACGAAACTAATTTCTATTACTGTTCGACAGATTTGGGAAAAGTTATCGCCACAAAAGGCACCAGAAACGTCTATGAAGTAGACCAAGGAGATGCTAAGCAGAATTCGGCAGTTGTGTTAACTTTTTGTGCTTCGGGAACAATAACGCCACCCATAATTTATCCAAATAAAAGACTGCGCCCAGCCGTTAACGTTAAGTGATCCACAGGAATGGAGCTACGCTGCGAAAAATGTTCGTTCATTCAGCAATATTTTTCCCCAGGAAGAAATTTATATATACCATTTTTTATAAATATAAGTTACCATATTATTTATTTAAGGAACAAAATGTTTTATACATTTCTCTGATTGAGATAACTGTGCAGACAGCTGTTTCACGCTTATTTGCGATCATCAGTGCGCCATAGGTCGATTGACGGAGTAGAGAGCATCAGGTCTTTCATGTTTACAAAACATGTGAAACATGTGTTATTAAATGACAGAAAGTTCTGCCGGCGCGCCATCATTTTTGTTCTTATCTAAAACACGATATTATTTTCTATGGAAGAAAGAAAAGTTAATTTTTTCTGATCCTTCGTTGTCATAATTTTTAGGTTTAGCTTATGATTACCAACATATTTACTAGTATTCTTCTAATAAACTGTTCGGTATTCTATCTATAGCTTTATTAATTAAACAGGTGAATTGGAACAAACTTCTTGGTACATGAACTAAGCTAGATATTTCTGAAACAATTATATAATAAAAAAAGTTACCCATATGGGCACCTACTTAAAAGCATTTAGGTAGGTACGTATAGGTGTATCAATAATGGGTGCCAATAACTAGGCAATAGTGGGTGCCAACAACTGGCCAAGGGTACCAATAACTGGAACATTTACAACTTTTCATTTTAAACCAATTTCCATGGAAATAGCTCAATGCTTCATAATTCTGACTATGTTTTGTGGAAGTAGAATGTCAGAGGCACATAACTTCATAGCTTCAAGAACAGGTTTGATACATAAGCATTTTAAAAGGACATCCAAAGGTAAGGAACCTCTTAAAGTGCCAATAACTGGGTAGTTTACCCTATAGCTCTTCGAAATATACACTAGTCAGCACCCACTGCCACCTGTAAAAAGCGGTTTTCTTTAGAATCCAGAAATTCATTGTATTTCAGACTATAGCGCCTTACCTCTATGCACTGGCACCGTATTGATCGTCAGACCTTCAATAAAGTTCCAGTAGTAAACAAGTTACAATAAACTATCAGAGATAACTTTAAACAATTAACAATATTGCTCTAGGGTCATTGACATTCGACATAACCATAAAATAAAAAAAACAAAACAACAATCATAAAACATCTCTCCAAGAAGAAGCTTAAAACATATAGCCCCATCTATTAGTCACATACCAAACTTGGCTACCCTTGTCATCTGTCTGTCACTTAAGCCGCAAGCCGCTTACGGCACCACTACGGCACTATAGCATATCCACTTTTTCCTTATTCTGAAGTATTAACTAGAGTGCGGTAAGGTAAGAGGTAACGTAAGACGTAAGAAAATAAACCTGTGGAATCAGATGAGAGTGTTTATAGTCGTAACGTAAGAGGTAACGCAACACTCTCATCTGATTCCACAGGTTTATTACCTTACGTCTTACGTTACCTCTTACCTTACCGCACTCTATTTAATCCCTTACGTCTTACGTTACCTCTTACCTTACTGCACTCTAAATTCTACTTAAGAAAGAAGTGGGTATGCTATAGTGCATGGCCGACTGTACTCACTAGGCCGGAGCATGGAGGCGCGATAACGTTGCTGAAAGCAGGTGCAAGTTGGCCATATTGATTCGACACTTATGTCAAACAGCTGACGTTTCTTTGACAATTTCGTGTTTGCTTTTTTGGGTGCTTTTACCGAGATTTTTAGTTATTTTTAAGTGATAATCTAGTGAATTCATAAAGGAAATAATGGTTTCATGTGCTTATCGTAGTTGCTCTAGCAGAGATGGCATGGATAAGAAGAATCGACAGGAACTACATTTCATAGGTGTGTATGCAAAAAAATAACAATGTACAGGACCGCATTTGTAATCTTTATCTCAATAAAGTGTAACGTATCGCAGCAATAATACAGTTGTATTATTCAATTGATGATGAATGTCGTCTCTCAATAAAGTGTAACGTATCGCAGCAATAATACAGTTGTATTATTCAATTGATGATGAATGTCGTCTCTACAAAGCCTGTTTTTTTTTCACATACTTAACTATGAATTTCGCATTAGATTGAAAAATCAACCCAATACTTCATATTTAAATCACCATTGTAATGAATTTTCAAAATTATTTACATAAGAAAGTAATCCGGCTCTGGCGAGGCGTCCATATTGTTACCACACTTAGCCACGCCTCCTGCTACCATTTTTGTTATGCGAAATTGAACCTTATAGCGTCTCCTTGGGATTCTACCTCGATGGTCATTAGTCATGGCATTAGTCATGGCCGACTCTACACTAGGCCGGAGCCTTAAGCTAAATTCAGATGCACAAGACATCCGACGATACGACGGTACGAAACTGTTCCTATTGGTTGAAATATGTTGGTTTGACATCATTTTGAATATTTCAACCAATAGGAACAGTTTCGTGCCGTCGTATTGTCGGATGTCGTATGCATCTGAATTAAGCTTTAGATGTGGCAACGTGGCTTAGCTGTCAAATAGTGGGCCGGCTACCGTGGGCCGAACGGCGGGCATTCCGCGGAAATTTTAAAATGTTTCATAGTTTCAGAATAATTATTACATTTTATTTATGTATTATGTGTTCATCTCGGTTGATAAATTAAGAAAAATACTCTTTGAAAAAATAAGAATGGTGAAAAAGGCACTGGCCTTTTTCAGTGGTATCAGTACAAAAATGTCACGTGTATTGGGACTAGGAGCTTAATTTAGAGATTTTCCTTGCTGTTGGGCATTTCTCATTTTCCTTAGACTTGCTCTTTTTATTTTTGTCAGTCTGTATTTTATCTTGAACTGTTTTTGTGCAATTATTAATAAAAATATTTGCAAAAACAGGCAACATTAATTCAAGCAGCATTTCAGTTTGGGGTTGATTACATGAACAAGTGTCTCTAAAACTAAACTCATCTCTATGCATACTGATGTGTTCCTTTGCAATTTTAATTAAAACTGATTTGTGGAATTTACATCCTAAAAACTTGCTTTCATATTGGTCTGAAATCAACATCTTAATTATATTGTTCATAAGGACTGTTATTTGAACTGTAAACTCTGATGGAAGGTTTAAGCCGTCTCTGTTTAATATATCAAAGTAATTTTGTTCCTCATGTTCTATTATTTCTGTATTGACAAGAACATTTATACAGGCTGTACATGGCAGTTTGGCTGAAACTTTAAAGCTAACGTAACCTGCTATATAATGAATTGCTGAATCTGAAATTTGTTGAGGTTGATTCATTAAATTATTGCCCAAAAAAACTCTAAAACTGTCAATACCTATTTCTCCATGATCTACTCTACAAGTGTGTAATTTTGCTAAATTGGAGACATTAAATTTAACTTGTCCATATTGAGCAGAATGTAAGTCGAAGACACCCTTGATTCTAATCTTTTTTTCAGATTCATAAATTTGCCTTAAGCTTACATGATAATTTCCACCAGATAACTGCCTGTAACATCCAAAACGAGATTCTAAATTGTCAGTTTGAAATTTTCCTGTAAGCAAATATTTGCAAGGAGTTTTTGATACACAGTGTTTAATTAACATAATAATGGCAGTTTTTGAATGATGCAGTGCATTGTGTGTATCAGCAGATAAAGAAGAGTCAGGGTATCCCAAAGCTTTCCATTTATCAAGCCAAATTGAAAATTTTTCTAAAAATTCTATTCGATCATCTGTTATGTCCTGGAAAGGTTTTAAGAAGTCATTTCTCTTCAGTTTATATAAAATTGGGTTTTTTGTATTAACTACAGGCCACCATTTTATAATGATATTTAAAAAGTCAGGAGTACTTTCACTGTAATTCAATAAGGCAGCATGTGTCTTTTCATCAAAAATATTACACCCTAAGGAAACATTCTGCCTTTCAATACTTGAAGGGTACACTATTTTATAATTTAACTTAGGAGCTGCTTTAACCAACAAATTCGCTTCAAGTTTATAGAAGTTTCTGATATCTACAAAATTTGCTTTCCTTACCAGCTTGTTGTTATCAAAATCAGGAAATATGAAGGTTTTCGTAATATTTTTCAAATTTAGCCAATTATTTCGACTATTCTTCAGAAGATGAACTGTATCAAACATTACAAACGTTGGACAGTCTGGACTTAAATGAAAGTAATGTTTATCAGCTGAACCCTCTGTAAGTTTCATTACATATTTTGCTCACTCTAACTTTATCGGTAACTACAGCAACTACAATAAAAAACCATAGCCAAGAAAAACTTTCAAAATAGATAAAACCATTTCATGTAACTGATCCCCTCCTAATATTTCTTACAGGTTGAAGTGAAACAACTTCCTTCATACTACCAAATACAGAGGATATCAAAAATGCTTGTACCGTTTTAGCTTGGGATAATATATCATAATCAGCAAAACCAACTTAATTACCATTCTTGTAGTCCAACGTTTCTTTAATGTATATTTCATCAATTTGCAAAACAATGTATTTCTCCAAGTCTGATAAACCTTCTGAAATAGTTTTAATGTAATGCTTGTTTTCTGATGTACTGTCAGGTGCAATTTTTAGAGAACCGCAAAGTTTTGTTAAATATTTGGGATGTGGCAAAGTTAGCAATTTATTCTCCCTCACAATACTGTAAACTTTTTTTGAGTGAACATATAAAAGAAAAGATTTTAATATTAAATCGGCAGAAAACCTATTATGATTTGAAAATAGTATATTGAATTGTTCTGCCAAGAGGTCAATCTATTCTACTTTTTCATTCTCATCATTCTGCATAAGCTTATTTTTTAGTATTTGTACAATAGAATTAAAATTAAATTAAAATGTGTATGGCCAACAATAACAAATAAATTAAAGTTAAAGTTTTGTATTTTTTCCGAATTTTCTGGATGCAAATGTAAAATACTGTGCAATAACGTTAACTAACATGCCGCTGGATTGGATTTCGGAGGAAAAAGTAGTGAAAGTGTTCAGATTGTTGCGATAATAGAAGATTTGGCTTTGAGGTTATGGCGTCAAATAAATGTTCAGCTTGCAAACTGGACCTAGGAAGCGACGACAAGCTGATTGTCGCCTGCGATAGCTGCAGAAGCCGCCTACATTTGGCTGAAAGATGCTCCGGACTCAGTACTTCAGAGGCCAGGGCAGTTGTATTGCAAAAACGAAACCTTATGCATTTTTGCCAGGATTGCCGAGAAGCTTTCAAAAGTGTTCCAGTTATGGTCCGTAAAATAATCCAGATGGAAGGTGAAATTCTAACATTGAAAAATAAGATTCAAACTCTTGAGAAGGAGAAGGCTATTGATGCGGATTCTCTAATATACGAAGTGAACCAAAGAACAACCCGAGCCCAAAATTTGATGATTTATAACATCCCGGAATGCAATTCTACAAATCTAAATGAGCGTATAGATTATGACAAATCAAAAGTCTCTGAGGTGTTTACCATCCTGGGCTTACAGCAAGAGCTTGCCTCGGCAAAAAAAATTGTTCGCGTTGGTCAAATAAAAGATGCCACCAAGGCTAGACCGGTGAAAGTTATTTGCAACGTTGAAACTGTAAAGTTAGCCTTGCGATCAGGCAGGAAATTGCGTGGATCCATGTACAAATTATCCCATGACCAAACTCCAAGGCAACAAGAAGCATATAAGAAAGCCAAGGAAGCTCTCGAGGCTAGGAAGGCCGCTGGTGAAGAGAACCTTATTATTAGGTATCGTAATGGAGCACCCAAAGTTGAAGTTAAGCAGCAAAAAAACGCGGAAGTACCCCATTAAATGTTTATTTTCAAAATGTAGGAGGTCTACGTACCAAGTTGCATGAACTTATGAAGTCTGTTGCATCCTGTAGCTATGACATAATTGTATTAGTGGAAAGCAACTTAAACGTGGACTTTTCTGATAGTGAACTTAAATGCAAAGATTTTAGCGTTTTTCGCTGTGATCGAAATTCTAGATCCAGTCAAAAAGTGAGTGGGGGTGGTGTCTTAATAATGATTCGTAACAATATCAAGTCTCAATACATAAATTTAATGGAAGACAGGGTTGAACAGCTATATGTTTTGTGTCAATTTGAAGGTTCCAAATTCATTATTGGAGGGGTATACATTCCCCCTCAATCTGCCAGTGAAATTTATATATCACACTGTGAGACAGTAGATGGTGTAATTCAACAATACCCAGCTTTGAGCATATATGTAATGGGGGACTACAATCTTCCAAATGCAGTGTGGACCAATGACGAATATGGGGCAATAGCACATTGTCCAGGTGGAGATCCAGCTTTGGAAGTAGCTCTGTCTTTTGGATATCATAAATTCTTTCAACACAACAATATACCTAATGACAGGAACGTTTTTTTGGACCTAATTTTTTCTAATGTTAAAGACTGTAGTATTAGTAAGGCTAGCGATCCTCTTCTTAATGTTAGTTTTCACCACATAAGTTATGAATTTTCTATAATGCTCTCAACAAAAACAAAAACTAATGATCTTGTATATGATGAATTTTACTATGATTTTAGGAATGGTAACTATCTTGAATTAAATAACTATTTAGCATCAATAGATTGGATTGAATGTCTAGGGAAACCCACAGTCAATGAATCAGCCAACTTATTTTACGAAATCCTATTGACAGGTATCGCTTACTATATCCCACTAAAAAAGTATCGAACATCCACTTTTCCAAAATGGTTTTCTACTAACTTACGCAAGTTAACATTGGAAAAAAAACTGGCACATTCCATATACAAAAAAGAGCGCTCTAATATTAGTTATGAAAGATTTGCTAAGTTACGTTCAGAGTGCAAGGTACTCTCAGATATTTGCTTTAATAACTATGTTAGAGATCTAGATGCTAAGTTAATCGAAGATCCCAAATCATTCTGGAAATACATAAATGACAAACGATCTAGTCATAATCTACCTAGTTCATTATTTTATTCTAATCGTGAGGCTACATGTGGTCAAGACATTGCTAATTTGTTTAAAGATTTTTTCCAGACTGTGTACACTGCAAACCGAGAACCAGCCAATTTATCTTATGGTGTAACTGAAAATATGAATTTAAGTAACAATATAAATTGCACAACCATATCAATGATGGACATTTTTGAGGAAATTACAATTATTCCTAATAAGCTGTCTTCAGGCCCTGATGGCATACCTAATTTTCTTTTAAAAGAATGCATTTGTACTCTAGTGACTCCTTTATATCTTCTTTTCAATAAATCCTTGAAATCATCTATTTTCCCAACTAAATGGAAAGAAAGTAACATAGTTCCCATCTTCAAAAGTGGGAAAAAAGATAACATTGAAAATTATCGCAGCATATGTATACAATCATCTATACCAAAAATTTTTGACTGTTTAATCACAAAACAGATTACTTGGCAATGTAAAGGTCTTATTTGTCAGGAGCAACATGGCTTTTCAAAGAACAAGTCAACATTATCCAACTTAGCAACCTATCAACTAGACATTCTTCAAAACATGGAAGACAGAAATCAAACTGATTCTATCTACACAGACTTTTCAAAAGCATTTGATCTTGTTGACCATAGGATCTTGCTCGGAAAGCTGCTTTTGTTAGGTTTTAATCCAGACTTTGTGTTATGGTGGGAAAGTTCGCTGTCAAATAGAAAACAGAGAGTTAAAATAGGCTGCTATTACTCAGACACAATTCAAGTTACTTCAGGCGTGCCCCAAGGGGGACACAGTTCACCTATTCTATTCAACATCTTTGTGAATGATATTGTAAACTGTTTTTTAAATAGCAAGTGTGCTATATTTGCAGATGATCTCAAGTTTTGGAGAAAAGTTGATGATATCAGGGACCAAGTTCTTCTTCAGGAAGATTTAAATCGTTTATATGACTGGTGTAAAAAAAATAAGTTGAACCTGAATGTAAAGAAATGTTGTTTTATAAGCTTTTTTCGTAAACCTAATAGAATTGAAACAAATTATGTCATTAATGAACAACAGCTTGAATACAAATCTTCAATAAGAGATCTTGGTGTCACCTTTGATGAAAAACTTTCATTTGTTGAGCATATAAATGCCATTTGCATGAAAGGTTCAAAGATGCTAGGTTTTATTCTAAGAAACACACAACATTTTTCACTCAAAGCCACCAGATTAGTCTATTGCTCCTTAGTAAGATCTGAGCTTGAATACTGTTCGGTGATATGGTCGCCGTTTTTTCATACGCATTCAGATTCCTTGGAAAAGGTACAACATAGATTTCTGCGGGTCTGTGCCTTTAGATATGATGCTAGGATTATAAATCATGACTATACCCATATGGAACGAAATTTAAATTTACCTCCTTTATGTTTGAGAAGAGACTTATTCGGATTAATATTTCTATTTAAAGTCATATCTGGAGGTGTAGACTCTCCAACTCTTTTGAGTCAAATTAACCTTAATGTACCTTACTATCATGGTTTAAGGAATCAATCTACTTTCAACATTCCATTTCACAGAACAGCCTATGGGGCCAACAGTCCAATCAATAGATATCTCTCTATGTTAAACAACCTTAATATTGATGTTTTTAATGTGGATTTGTCAACCTTTAAACATATTTGCAAAACTGTTATGCATGTACCTTAGTTTAGTGTTTTATATTACTTTGTATTGATAAGGTTATGTAGGGTTAAAAAGGTGTAGTGAATTTACTCACACATAAGTTTATATAGTTTTTTTCTGAGGATAAGCCTTAGTTTCTAGCTGCTAGTGTTCTGTAGCACAGCACAGTATTAGGAATGATAATTTACCTATACCTTTGTTAATTTATTGTAAATGTTTTTTCTTTAATGGGGTAAACCCGTAAATAAATAAATAAATAAATAAATAAATAAAATTGTTTAGTGTTGCATTCAAACTAAGACTTTCACTATGATCCTCTGAGTAGCGTGCCAAAATATTTTCTATTTGTGACCAACGGGATATTTGTAATGACAGTGGTAAAATCCAACTCAAATCATCTTTCACCAACAATGCGAACCTCTACCTTCACTGATTCTAATATTTTGATACTACACCTGATATCTGGTTCATCATGATCAAACACTACCAAATAAAAATAAATCCAACCTGTTTCCTGCTGCCACTTCCACTTCTTTAAATGCATACTCAGTTTACTCTGGAAAATTTCACGTAAGCTTGAAAAATTTAGTATCAGGTCACTCTCAAGCCATTCTTCTTGTTGGTCTTCCTGCCTTTTCACTATGAAATCTTTTCGTATGTCCGGATTTCTTCTAACTGAATTTTTTTGTGACGAAATATATTTTGGAAGTCCAGGAAATATTGTAGGTACGACATTCTCCTTTAGAATGGGTCTTATCCTGGGAACTGTTTTTAAATTATTGTATTTATCCGTATACACATCACTGAAAGATATATCACCGTCATGGAAATGTTTAATACACACTACTGAATTTTGAGATGGTAACCAGTCTTTACGAGGAATACTTTTCACCCACTTCTGTTTCAAATGGTCGTCTCGCGGAAACCTGAGCACCGTAATATATTCTTCTTTACTGGTACTACGCACTTTGGAGGCATCTTTTCACAATTTCGTTTATGTAGGAGTGCAGGTAATAGGTAAAAGATCTATTAATAACCTATATAATGTCGGCCATGCTATAATAAAACACGGCCCGATCTCTAACGTTGCCATATTTCAATGCTCCGGCCTAGTGAGTAGAGACGGCCATGACTTACGGCTTAAGTGACAGACAGGTGACAAGGGTAGCCAAGTTTGGTATGTGACTCATAGATGGGGCTATATGTTTTAAGCTTCTTCTTGGAGAGACCCTAGGGCAATATTGTTAATTGTTTAAAGTTATCTCTGATTGTTTATTGTAACTTGTTTACTACTGGAACTTTCTTGAAGGTCTGACGATCAATACAGTACCAGTGCATAGGGGTTTTGGATAGAGGTAAGGCGCTATAGTCTGAAATACAATGAATTTCTGGATTCTAAAGGAAACCGCTTTTTGCAGGTGGCAATGGGTGCTGACTAGTGTATATATCGAAGAGCTATACATGTCTCATCGGAGTCATAGGACTGCAATATCTAGTCCAACAATTTTGAATGACTGTCCCTCGTGAGGTGTGCCCTGTATATTTAGTGGACAGTGCAGCTGTTTATAGGATGTAGCGATGTACTTTGTTTAATCAAGTGGACTCCATAGAAGAAATTGACGCATACACATACCTGGAATGTTAAAGCAGGTTGTGGTTGTGTGACGAAGATATATGTGAAATTAGTGGGGCAGTTTTCCAATAAAATTACAGAATAGGCAATTGTGGATATATCTCTTCCCAAGTAGAAAGTGTACATATCTATCGCTGTCCATCAGTGTAAAATGTGAGGACAGTGACTGTTGCAGTGACTTAAAACAAATTTCATGAAGTATAGACTTAGAATATACAATTCGAGTTGTGACTGTTTATAAAGGACTTTGTACATTGTGATGTGATTTTTTTAAGAGTATTTGGTCCAAATGTGTTTGTAAACCAAGTATGTATCCTCTGTATGACAAACTTTTTAGTTTTATAATAAACAGGTCAAAACTACCATTTCTAAAACTATCGTTTTTGCCATGTCATGAAAATATTAAAATATAGTGACTCAGAACAGAGGCAATAGAAAACTATTGAAAATATTTAGTCAAACCTGGGTATTGTTATAGGTTGGCCTGGGGCAGCTTAGTGTGCTAGTGAATAAATGAATGTTGACCAAAAACACTTGGTTGCTGTTGCTACAGAGCCTAAAATTTACTATCTATTTCTTAACATTTACAATAAAATAACTAGTTGGTTGCTGTCGCTACAAAGCCAACTTGGAGATTCATTTATCTTTGAACAGATGCAATAACATACATATCCCTGTTTGTCAAATTTAGAACCACATAATGCTCTCAAATGATCAAATATTCCATATTCATAACACCATACAACTTTTAAATGAACAAATACTCATTTAACTGTAATATAGCACACAGCTTTTACAGATACAAAAGGTATGTCAATATTTTGAACTGTGAGATGTAGCTGGAAATTTTGTAAAGCTATTCTTGAAAAGCTGAATCAGAAACAAGTGAAAGTAACATATGGGAGAATCCTAGAATATTTGTGTCCATAAAAGTTTTGCTGTGGCCTGAGTAAGGTTTTCAACCCATTTAGAACACTCGCTTTGAAGTCATACCTATGCAGTAAGCATATTGCTTAGCTTTATGATAGTTTTCAAATTACAAAGGTGATAACTAACACCCAAAACAAAATTGTGTAGTTGTTGAGTTGGTTTAAGTATTTTGTTGTGGCAATATTGAATCTGAACAAGTGTACAGTGCAGCTGATGATTTATTGACACACCCTTGACAATCTCTGAAGAGATTCAATAAAATACATATCCCTGTTTGTCAGCTTTAGACCCACATAATGCTTTTAAATGAACACATATTCCATATTCATAACAACATGCACATTACATTATTACATTATTCATTGTAACAGAGCATACAACTTTTATAGAGTATGTCAAGACTTTAAAGTGTGAGGTGCAGCTGGCAAGTTATTCTTGAACAGCTGAATTGGAAACAAGTGGCCTGTTATATATATGTTACAACTTGTAGGAAAACATTAACATATGGGAGAATCCTAAAAACGTTTGAGTCTATAAAGCTTTTGTGATGGCCTGAGTAAGGTTTTCAGACCTTCCTGAACAGTCACTTTGAAGTCATACCTATGAAGTTATAGCATTGTTCGTATATGATATTCTTATAAACTTGAACATGCTTACTTGACTGCAATGATATTTTGAGACTTTACCATATTATTGTGCAAGAGATATGCCCAAAATATGTTCACTACACTGTAAACCCAAAAGCAAACTGTGTAGTTGTTGGGTTGATTCAAATACAGGTTGCTCTGGCAAAATTGAATGTGAACAAGCATGCAGTGCAGGTGAGTTATTGACAAAAAATCGATTTCTGATACATAATACTTATACTTTTGATAATACCTGCTATTCAGCAACAACTAACTTATTAGTTCACTATTAAGTTGGGCTGACTGCAATATTTTCGCAGTTTAAAAAATTGTATATGATTCCATTATACAATCAGTTAAAGGTTGCATAGTAAAAAGTATACCTAGCATCATACTAAAACTGTACTAAGGGCTCTGCGTTTTGTTAGGCGGAATGAGCTTTTATATCTACATATACAGACTGTTACCTACTCTACTATACACCCTTGAACATGAAATGACATGAAATGCTGAATATGGCAACAAGGCTTAGAGACAAAGACAACATATAATCCATTCCCCGCTAGATGGCGTCACTACATTTCACGAGGATGCCACATCTACGCAATACTCTGCAGCTTTGCTAGCTCTGATTCGACAATTCTATAATTGATAGAGATTAACTGGCAAGGATTGTTCCTTCTTTACATGATCGGTTAGCAGAGCTGACCGTTAGAGCACTGTCATTCATTGCGTGATATTTATGAATCGTTTATTCCTTGATATCAACAAGCATGGATAACGCTAAAGACAATACAAATTTCGAGAATAACTCTTCGTGCGTTCCGCTTCTACCTAAAACTCCATACGTCGTGAACTAAAGCTGGTTTTTAGCACTAACCACAAAAATTACTTTGTCAAATCGCGGCATGCAATGATAATAATCATTGCCGAAGATTGCAGCATAAAAAGTGAAGATGTGAAGAATGGCTTGCTAGGGCCCTATCGCTTGATTATAGAATGTAGAAGCTCAACTGTTATCCTGGAGTTAAATCCCTTCAACCAGATGATACCTATTTGTACTAATACTCCGAACTTGCAGGTAGGAATAGAACCTGAACGGATTAACATAAATGGGAAGTACTACCTTGATATTTTCGCTTTTTTACAACCTCAACCCCCACACCAAACATTATTAGTAATATTTTGCGATATACATCAGTAAGATTAATTTAAATTTTGTTTTATGAAAAACATACAAATATGAATATTTTCATTGCCTATGATTACGCGGAAAAAACTTGAATATAACCGGCAACACCGCTTAGCTATTGCGATAACAGTGAAAGTTTTGGACATCCGACGCTAAACGGTGTGGCCGGTTATGTTCAAGTTTTTTCCGCGTAATCACAGGTAATGAAAATATATGTTTTTCGTAAAACAAAATCTAAATCAATCTTACTGATGTATATCACAAAAGTTCGTAGCATGTCCACACGCGCCTTGCTGTTACTAATAATGTTTGGTTTGGGGTAAAGGTTGTAAAAAACCGAAAATATCAAGGTAGTATTTCCATTTCAGTATTTAGAGTTTAGTTGGATACCAAAATAAAGTCTTATGATCTGTGGGGTCAAACTACGTTTGAGATCCAAACTCAATATGCGAATGTAAGTGAAAGATAAGGGGACCCGGCTAGCAGTGCGTGTAAGGCGGCCAGCTGCCGAGTCGGAGACTAAGCAGCGTCAGGCGGGGTTAGACATGGACGGGTTGGCGTCTAAGTGGGGGGAAAGAGAAGCTCAGAACTTGAACTTCCCTCACACGCGATTGGTTCATGGACGGCAGGCGTCTCATTGGGGGTGAATCTTTCTCTTGCTTGCTCGTCGCACCGGCCGCGCTCGGTCGCACTTGGTCACACTTTGGACTCGACAGTGTTTATAGCAGCGCGGATCGGCAGCGAAACGACCCACCGGCAATGCTGACCGCGCATTATGGTCCCCCCCTGACAGTTTTATATAGCACAATAAGCCCGTAAGAGCTGCAGTGCTGACGGCTTTCGTAAAAAAGTTAAAGTAAAGCTAATAGGGCCGGTTTCTCAATACATACTCAGCTTGATGGATAAGTTTGCTAACCTGTTGAAGGCAACGGCAACTACCAGTTGAGTTTATTTGTGGTTCTTCTTGAGCATATAAATTATTTTACACCCACGGGACTATAACATTTATGTTAATCCGTGCAGGTTCTCCTCCTACCTACCTACCTGCAAGTTCGGAGTATTAGTACAAACATCATCTGGTTGAAAAGATTTAACTCCAGGATAACAGTTAAGCTTCTACATTTGATAATCAAGCGATAGGGCCCTAGCAAGCCATTCTTCACATCTTCACATTTTATGTTGCAATCTTCGGCAATGATTATTGTCATTGCATGCCGCGATTTGACAAAGTAACTTTCGTGGTTAGTGCTAAAAACCAGATTTAGTTCACGACGTATGGAGTTTTTAGGTACAAGCGGAACGCACGAAGAGTTATTCTCGAAATTTGTATTATGTTTAGCGTTATTTTCCATGCTTGTTGATATAAATGAATAAACGATTCATCAACATTCTTCACGTAATGAATGACAGTGCTCTAACGGTCAGCTCTGCTAACCGATCATGTAAAGAAGGAACAATCCTTGCCAGTTAATCTCTATCAATTATAGAACTGTCGAATCAGAGCTATCAAAGCTGCAGATTATTGCGTAGATGTGGCATCCTTGTGAAATGTGGTGGCGCCACCTAGCGGGGAATGGATTATATGTTGTCTTTGTCGCTAAGCCTTGTTGCCATATTCAGCATTTCATGTCCAGGACCGCATTAAGGGTGTATAGTGGAGCAGGTAACACTCTGTATATACTCATATCAATGGAGTAGTTAACTCTACATCATTAGGGAAGGAGGAACTCCTCAAAATCCTCTTCATGTATACACAGAATATAAAAAACCTCAGCAAAATCATGACTAGAATATTGTGGGACTATATGTTGGTTCCATGTATTTTTTAAAGATAATATTTTCTAATACTGCAAATCATGTTATAGCTGTGAAACAGCCTCTCTAGTGCATAATCTGCATGGTGTAACGTGTAATCATTCCTTTCGTTGTTCATGTAATAATGTATAGGCCGGCCCTGCACGACTTGGTCCGGGCCTGCACGCCTTGGTGTGCAAACGTTTTTTGCAAAAAGTCGGTTCAAATCACCCGTCGGTGATTCAAATCTTTGATCACATGTCCAACTCCAGCCTATGCGATTGCATTCAGTTTGGCGACCATGGCCGAATTCACCGGAATTCACCCGATGCCGTAAGAAAAATGAATTTGGTTTATTTCCGAGGTAAGCAGTATTTCACGAGCATATTTCTAAATTCCCGCGTGTTTTATGCACGATGTCTAGCGATCCTGGCCGATTTCCACCCGAAATCGCTTCTCAATCTTCTCATTTCATGTCCCGTCACTTTTTAGAAATGAATTTCTTATGTCTTGCGTTACTTCTTACGTTACGACTATAAACACTCTCATCTGATTCCACAGGTTTATTTTCTTACGTCTTACGTTACCTCTTACCTTACAGCACTCTAAGCTTGCCCTTTTAGTTTCATGAAAAGCAACATCTTGATGTACTTTTTGACATACAAGCCCCCCCGGGGATATGTACCGCACACAGGTTAATACGATACGCTGTGCGGTACATATCCCCGGAGATATGTATAATATGGTCGGTTATACTGGGAACTACACTTCCTGGATTGTTTTCAATATGGTTTCAACAACTAAAGTATAAATTAGAGTGCGGTAAGGTAAGAGGTAACGTAAGACGTAAGAAAATAAACCTGTGGAATCAGATGAGAGTGTTTATAGTCGTAACGTAAGAGGTAACGCAACACTCTCATCTTATTCCACAGGTTTAAGGGACTAAATAGAGTGCGGTAAGGTAAGAGGTAACGTAAGACGTAAGAAAACAAACCTGTGGAATCAGATGAGAGTGTTTATAGTCGTAACGTAAGAAGTAACGCAACGCTCTCATCTGATTCCACAGGTTTATTACCTTACGTCTTACGTTACCTCTTACCTTACGGCACTCTATTTAGTCCCTATTACCTTACGTCTTACGTTACCTCTTACCTTACTGCACTCTAAATTCTACTTAAGAAAGAAGTGGGTATGCTATAGTGCATGGCCGACTGTACTCACTAGTCCGGAGCATGGAGGCACGATAACGTTGCTGAAAGCAGGTGCAAGTTGGCCATATTGATTCGACACTTATGTCAAACAGCTGACGTTTCTTTGACAATTTCGTGTTTGCTTTTTTGGGTGCTTTTACCGAGATTTTTAGTTATTTTTAAGTGATATTCTAGTGAATTCATAAAGGAAATAATGGTTTCATGTGCTTATCGTAGTTGCTCTAGCAGAGATGGCATGGATAAGAAGAATCGACAGGAACTACATTTCATAGGTGTGTATGCAAAAAAATAACAATGTACAGGACCGCATTTGTAATCTTTATCTCAATAAAGTGTAACGTATCGCAGCAATAATACAGTTGTATTATTCAATTGATGATGAATGTCGTCTCTACAAAGCCTGTTTTTTTTTCACATACTTAACTATGAATTTTGCATTAGATTGAAAAATCGACCCAATACTTCATATTTAAATCATCATTGTAATGAATTTTCAAAATTATTTACATAAGAAAGTAATCCGGCTCTGGCGAGGCGTCCATATTGTTACCACACTTAGCCACGCCTCCTGCTACCATTTTTGTTATGCGAAATTGAACCTTATAGCGTCTCCTTGGGATTCTACCTCGATGGTCATTAGTCATGGCATTAGTCATGGCCGACTCTACACTAGGCCGGAGCCTTAGATGTGGCAACGTGGCTTAGCTGTCAAATAGTGGGCCTATAGTTTCAGAATAATTATTATATTTTATATGTATTAGAGTTCATCTGGGTTAATAAATTAAGAAAAAAATGCTTTTTAGAACTACTACTACTAATACCACTTACATCTGATGTCTGGTTCATCATAGTCAGACACTACAAAATAAAAATAAAGCAACCTGTTTCCTGCTGCCACTTCCACTTCCACTTAAATGAACACTCAATTTACTTTGTAAATTGTCACTTGAGCTAGAAAAATTCACTATTAGGTCACTGTGAAGTCACTTATCCTTTGAAATGCTTGTAAAGTATTGTCTTTATTCTTATAAATATAACCAGCCCATACGAGGAATACCGTTCACCCACGTTGCCACATCTAAGGCTTCGGCCTAGTGTAGAGTCGGCCATGTATAGTGCCGTAAGCGGCTTACGCATGGCCGACTCTACACTAGGCCGGAGCCTTAGATGTGGCAACGTAGCTTAGCTGTCAAATAGTGGGCCGGCTACCGTGGGCCGAACGGCGGGCATTCCGCGGAAAATTTAAAATGTTTCATAGTTTCAGAATAATTATTACATTTTATTTATGTATTATGTGTTCATCTCGGTTGATTAATTAAGAAAAATACTCTTTGAAAAAAGAAGAATGGTGAAAAAGGCCAGTGGTATCAGTACAAAAATGTAACGTGTATTGGGACTAGGAGCTTAATTTAGAGATTTTCCTTGCTGTTGGACATTTCTCATTTTCCTTAGACTTGCTCTTGTTATTTTTGTCAGTCTGTATTTTATCTTGAACTGTTTTTGTGCAATTATTAATAAAAATATTTGCAAAAACAGGCAACATTAATTCAAGCAGCATTTCAGTTTGGGGTTGATTACATGAACAAGTGTCTCTAAAACTAAACTCATCTCTATGCATACTGTTGTGTTCCTTTGCAATTTTAATTAAAACTGATATGTGGAATTTACATCCTAAAAACTTGCTTTCATATTGGTCCGAAATCAACATCTTAATTATATTGTTCATAAGGACTGTTATTTGAACTGTAAACTCTGATGGAAGGTTTAAGCCGTCTCTGTTTAATATATCAAAGTAATTTTGTTCCTCATGTTCTATTATTTCTGTATTGACAAGAACATTTATACAGGCTGTACATTGCAGTTTGGCTGAAACTTTAAAAGTAACGTAACCTGCTATATATTGAATTGCTGAATCTGAAATTTGTTGAGGTTGATTCATTAAATTATTGCCTAAAATATCTCTAAAACTGTCAATACCTATTTCTCCATGATCTACTCTACAAGTGTGTAATTTTGCTAAATTGGAGACATTAAATTTAACTTGTCCATATTGAGCAGAATGTAAGTCGAAGACACCCTTGATTCTAATCTTTTTTTCAGATTCATAAATTTGCCTTAAGCTTACATGATAATTTCCACCAGATAACTGCCTGTAACATCCAAAACGAGATTCTAAATTGTCAGTTTGAAATTTTCCTGTAAGCAAATATTTGCAAGGAGTTTTTGATACACAGTGTTTAATTAACATAATAATGGCAGTTGTTGAATGATGCAGTGCATTGTGTGTATCAGCAGATAAAGAAGAGTCAGGGTATCCCAAAGCTTTCCATTTATCAAGCCAAATTGAAAATTTTTCTAAAAATTCTATTCGATCATCTGTTATGTCCTGGAATGGTTTTAAGAAGTCATTTCTCTTCAGTTTATATAAAATTGGGTTTTTTGTATTAACTACAGGCCACCATTTTATAATGATATTTAAAAAGTCAGGAGTTCTTTCACTGTAATTCAATAAGGCAGCATGTGTCTTTTCATCAAAAATATTACACCCTAAGGAAACATTCTGCCTTTCAATACTTGAAGGGTACACTATTTTATAATTTAACTTAGGAGCTGCTTTAACCAACAAATTCGCTTCAAGTTTATAGAAGTTTCTGATATCTACAAAATTTGCTTTCCTTACCAGCTTGTTGTTATCAAAATCAGGAAATATGAAGGTTTTCGTAATATTTTTCAAATTTAGCCAATTATTTCGAATATTCTTCAGAAGATGAACTGTATCAAACATTACAAACGTTGGATAGTCTGGACTTAAATGAAAGTAATGTTTATCAGCTGAACCCTCTGTAAGTTTCATTAACATATTTTGCTCGCTCTAACATTATCGGTAACTACAGCAATTACAATAAAAAACCATAGCCAAGAAAAACTTTCAAAATAGATAAAACCATTTCATGTAACTGATCCCCTCCTAATATTTCTTACAGGTTGAAGTGAAACAACTTCCTTCATACTACCAAATACAGAGGATATCAAAAATGCTTGTACCGTTTTAGCTTGGGATAAGATATCATAATCAGCAAAACCAACTAAATTACCATTCTTGTAGTCCAACGTTTCTTTAATGTATATTTCATCAATTTGCAAAACAATGTATTTCTCCAAGTCTGATAAACCTTCTGAAATAGTTTTAATGTAATGCTTGTTTTCTGATGTACTGTCAGGTGCAATTTTTAGAGAACCGCAAAGTTTTGTTAAATATTTGGGATGTGGCAAAGTTAGCAATTTATTCTCCCTCACAATACTGTAAACTTTTTTTGAGTGAACATATAAAAGAAAAGACTTTAATATTAAATCGGCAGAAAACCTATTATGATTTGAAAATAGTATATTGAATTGTTCTGCCAAGAGGTCAGTCTGTTCTACTTTTTCATTCTCATCATTCTGCATAAGCTTATTTTTTAGTATTTGTACAATAGAATTAAAATTGTTTAGTGTTGCATTCAAACTAAGACTTTCACTATGATCCTCTGAGTAGCGTGCCAAAATATTTTCTATTTGTGACCAAATCATCTTTCACCAACAATGCGAACCTCTACCTTCACTGATTCTAATATTTTGATACTACACCTGATATCTGGTTCATCATGATCAAACACTACCAAATAAAAATAAATCCAACCTGTTTCCTGCTGCCACTTCCACTTCTTTAAATGCATACTCAGTTTACTCTGGAAAATTTCACGTAAGCTTGAAAAATTTAGTATCAGGTCACTCTCAAGCCATTCTTCTTGTTGGTCTTCCTGCCTTTTCACTATGAAATCTTTTCGTATGTCCGGATTTCTTCTAACTGAATTTTTTTGTGACGAAAGATATTTTGGAAGTCCAGGAAATATTGTAGGTACGACATTCTCCTTTAAAATGGGTCTTATCCTGGGAACTGTTTTTAAATTATTGTCTTTATCCGTATACACATCACTGAAAGATATATCACCGTCATGGAAATGTTTAATACACACTACTGAATTTTGAGATGGTAACCAGTCTTTACGAGGAATACTTTTCACCCACTTCTGTTTCAAATGGTCGTGTCGCGGAAACCTGAACGCCGTAATGTATTCTTCTTTACTAGTACTACGCACTTTGGAGGCATCTTTTCACAATTTCGTTTATGTAGGAGTGCAGGTAATAGGTAAAAGATCTATTAATAACCTATATAATGTCGGCCATGCTATAATAAAACACGGCCCGATCTCCAACGTTGCCATATTTCAATGCTCCGGCCTAGTGAGTACAGACGGCCATGACTTACGGCTTAAGTGACAGACAGGTGACAAGGGTAGCCAAGTTTGGTATGTGACTCATAGATGGGGCTATATGTTTTAAGCTTCTTCTTGGAGAGGCCCTAGGGCAATATTGTTAATTGTTTAAAGTTATCTCTGATTGTTTATTGTAACTTGTTTACTACTGGAACTTTCTTGAAGGTCTGACGATCAATACAGTACCAGTGCATAGGGGTTTTGGATAGAGGTAAGGCGCTATAGTCTGAAATACAATGAATTTCTGGATTCTAAAGGAAACCGCTTTTTGCAGGTGGCAATGGGTGCTGACTAGTGTATATATCGAAGAGCTATACATGTCTCATAGGAGTCATAGGACTGCAATATCTAGTCCAACAATTTTGAATGACTGTCCCTCGTGAGGTGTGCCCTGTATATTTAGTGGACAGTGCAGCTGTTTATAGGATGTAGCGATGTACTTTGTTTAAATGATTTTCTATATCCTATAAGCAATTGTGAATCAAAATAGATCACTTGGATTCAATATCAAGTCGTGAGGAACTGAGGATACGACCATAGCCTCAATCTACAACTATATAAAGCTGATTCTGGAATTGGACAAATATCACTGTTGTAAGACACCGTGCTATGGTTTATGAGATTTTTCGTGTTCAACAGCTTTTTGGTCATTGTTGTGTTACTGTTGTCTTGTTCAAGAAGTCTATCTTAGCAGGTAAGCAAATCAGTTATTTAGAATGCTGTAATTTATGAGATAATGGGCGCTCAAAACTTGGATGGATTTTGAAAACAGCAAAGATAAAACGTTTATTTGTAAATTACAGTTATCACATTCACTAGGGACAGTTGTTTGATACTGCATCTTAGTCGCCCAATTTTTACCATATAAAGAAAATAAATTGATCTGCTTGAATTATTTTGTTTGCAGCAAGATGCAGTATTATTATGTGAATAGCTATCACAGCAGTAGTTATTACTGTAAAAATTAGAATGCAAGTGTCCTACCGTTCTGGCATGGATTTTATTTAATTCATCTTACCACCCATTAGTTAATTTCCTTCTACTTTTAATAAAAATATTGTTTATTTCAGGATCACAGATGATAATGAATACTTTAAGGGACGAGTGAAAAACTGAAGCCTCTTTATTAACAAAAACTGAATAATTTGAATAACATTGACCCATACTGTATTATTGAGCACTGCGGCAGCACATCACTGTTGCGTGTTCCACCGATCAGCCTATCCTAATTACTGAATTTTCTACTATTCAGGCCAAGCCCTGAGATATTGAAAGAAAATATATTCAATAAAAATATAAGAGAATTCAACCAGTAGTTTTTGTTCAAGTAATAAAACTTACCTTCTGATGGGTGCAACTTTACAGTCACCCAATGAGTGTTTTTTTTAAATAATCACCTTGTTTGAGAAGACAGAAATTAATCACTATCTGTGAGCATGTTATACAAACTATCATTTAAAATACATATTTTTAACAAGGCATTCTATATCTAGACACCATTTTATATAACACATTAGCTACTGATACTATGAAATATTTTATATTTTGTTATATGAGAAGTTATAAGAAAGTGATTTTTTTCTCCACCTTTATTAACAGATATAATTACAATATATGGGTAACATATGCATTTATTGGTTCTATTAATTTACACAGTATGTGGAACATATTAGTATTTACTTTCTATAAAGCCATCACAATGAAGCTCTGAATGCATAACATTATGTGCTCTTCGCCTCATGGTATCGGTGTGCCTCTTCTTTCTCAAATACTTGGCAACCTGAATAATTCTTTCTCCACACCTGCAATGACAAAAAGAAAGTATTTTGTAGTAGTGCACATATCACAGATCTGTTTTAATAGAGAAGTTGATAGTCATAATATGTATATCGTTTGTTGCATATATCACTTGTTCCGGAAACTCATCTTAAGGCTATGCCAAAAGATTACTGTTTTAATTGTTTCATTCCTTGAAACCACCTATATATACATATAAAAATTGTAATTATTACCTATGAATGGACATTTTGCTAGTTTAACACTATAAATGTATAATAAAGATGTTTTTAGTTGACCTCAGCACTTTGGACATTTCTATATATTTTTACTTACCACAAACAGATCCGACATAAATGTTATTACTCTGATGTCTTCTGTAGCCACTGCTATACAAGAGAATCCAGAATTAAGACACCCAAAATCCACCAAATGTTGGGTCACTGCAATCAACTATATCATAGACAAAATCTTGCCTAAAGAAGTGCATTTACTTCAAGGATTTACTTTTACCACTGTTGTTATATTCTGTGAGTTGGATATTTACGATAATGGGTTATCAATTAATGAAAGTGAAACTAAAAATACTAAAATGAATCCAAAATTTCTTAATCAAAACAAATAGCATCAGTTGAACTTGAAAGATAATGTTTGACAGCCATCAACGACAGTGACATGAACCTTCATTTCCATCACAGAACATCAAAAATACGACATGATTGCCAACGTAAAATCTGAAATTCGTTAAATTTCCCTGTAAGAAAAAGTTAATTCATAATTAAAGTTAATCATGACCGGTGCAAAGACACGCAACTTTAAGGGCCGGTTTTTCAAACTGTAATTAACTATTAATTAATCTCGAATCATGAAATTACAAATTACGTCTTAATTACCAATTGAACTCCAGAAGTGTTTTTCATAGCACATATAAATAGATGATTTGCTAATTTTTGATTACGTAATGTTGGCTACACTGGGGATCACCATTCTATTAAATTGTGTGTTGTAAGTTGGGCGATATTTGTCTAATTTTGTTGTTCGGTGGTATTTTGGCCTTTGGCCCGTATTTATAAACCTTCCTTGAGGGAGACTCAAGGTCGCCTTGATGCTTGAGTCTTCCTTAGCGACAAAATCCAATTTATAGTCGCTGAGGCTTCCTCAAGTCTTCCTCAAGTGCTCCTTGAGCCTAAGGTAGCATGGGAGCTCCCTTGGCTCTTCCTTAGACCTTCCTTATGTGTTCCTTACCTTCGTTTGACAAAGAGTAAGGTTATATTATGTTAATTAAAAATATGTGAAAAATATTGTTTTGTATTCACCAAAAAATAGTGTTTTGAATTATTTTCCAGAGTTGTGACTTGATTTTTTGGTATATCTATGAGAGATAGTAGGTGTATGGTGCGCTGTTTATAATAATAAATAATGTTTTCTCCAAAGTCCAAACCAAAAGTGTTCAATGTTCTTGCAAACATACTGAAATACTGAAACTACCAGTATGATAATGGTAATTGAAGGAGAAAAGTGATTAGAGATTTGTATTAAAACACACTACGATCATGCAACATATACACACCCACAAATGAATAAATCGATAGTGGCACCTAAACTTGCATTGGGGGTTCCACCTTCAAGGCAAGTACCTACTTTCAAGCTGTTCACCAGTATTAAATAACAGTTTCTAAATTAATTTTTTATTTCAGGATCTTAGATTCAGATAATCTAAATTGTGAAGGTTCAACAAGGAGAAAAGATATCCAAAGTATTAAAACATCATGTCCTATTGACATGTTAACAAGGAGTTAACAGAATAATGATGTTACATAAGCCCATTTATGAGTAAGTCAGTGTAAGCAAGATAGAAATAATAATAATAGAGTGGCTGCGGGAAACAGTAACAAAGCCTACACAGAACACGAGGCTAATGACCAGAGCAGTCGATGCCGATGACACAGAAAGAAGACAAAAAATAATAATAATAATTATATATTATTGTATTATAAACAACAAGGTATGGAGGTGGAGGATGGTTTATACAAGCATAAGTTGTATAGTATAGATTTTTGTCTGATTTGTTATGTCAGAATTTCAAATGAACTATGCTAGTTTGGAAACAATATAGTAGCTATAGATGCGACCCATGTTTTAAACATTTATGATTTTGATCTGACTACTGTTATCGTAGTGGACAAATTTGGGGAAGGAGTACTAGTATGTCTTATTTTAAGTAATATACAGAAAATGTATTTATGATTTTTTTTTGAGGTGATTAAATTAAATCTAAGTTTAGTTTCTCTAAAAGTATTCATGATTGATATTGTGTCCACTTTTTAGAGTGCTTGGTCTAGTATAATCGGAGCAGCTAAACTACAAATATTGCGGTCATGGCACATTGACTGTGCAGTGATGTATGAAGTTATAAAATGTTCATCGCAGAGCACTGGCATGGGTGAATTTAACCTATTTAGCCTACAAAATACTATTTTACAATTGCTCCTAGGTGTTGAAACTCATAACTTGACCTTCGGCACATTGTATCATAAACAAAACATGTATAATAAACACTATGTGGTTAGAATAAATGCTCCAACTTTAAAGTATTTTTATTTGGATGGAAAGAAAATGAAGAAGTTAAATAATAGTTTGCATGAGGTCCTGGAATATATTAGGGATAAACTATAACAGTTATTAAAGGCAAGTACACTATTCACACAAAAAAATATTTTATCAAGGCACAGAGCTGCTGTATTAAACAATTTTACTATTGCTTTTACTTTGTAGTAAAACTGGACAAATTTATTGTGTCAAAAACTTTCATCTAATAGCTGTTTAATGTGTAACACTTGAAATATTTCTTATCACACATATTGCAGCTGCAGTGACTTTTCCATAAGAAACTTCATTTGCAAATATATTAATTTTGTACCAATTGCTTGTGATAGAAAAAAGTTATTAAAATCTGTAAAAAAGTGTAAAGTTAATAGAACAATTTTGCAAAAACTTTTTTATTGTCCACTTTTTAAATATATATATATATAATCAGAAACTCTTTTACACAGTCTGATGTAGAGTGTGTCAAAAGTTACAGTTCATATAAAAACAACAAATTATTGCACATAAATCAACTTGTGTTCTTTTTAATCTCTTGCAGTGCATTCTTTTCACTTTGGTCCATGTATTCTATCTTTTTTTCCAAAATTCTTCCTGTCGCTCTTCTATACATTTTTCTAATGCCTCCAGCTCCCAACTCTTTTCTAATTACACTGTTTTTGATTTTTTCTCTTCTGGTAACACCTTTAACCTTCCTAAAGTATTTCATTTCTATTACTTTTAACTTGCTTTTACTCCATGCTCTAAATATCCACGATTCACAATAGTAAGTCAGGACTGGCCTATAAATCGCTCTATAAATTGACCTCTTTGTCTACCTGCTTATTTCCCTATGTCCTAGAAAACGATTTTTCAGGTAGTGATATGTTGGTTTCTTGAATAACCTAGTTTATTTCCAGTTGTTGGCTCCCTGATTGTTCTAATGCTACACCCAGATATTCAAAATAATAATCAACTTGTTGTATTTGCACCTCTTTTCCTTCTGCAGATAAGCTGATACCACTGACCCCTTTGGTTTTTTTTCATTTCTCTTTAAAACTTGATTCCACTTTGTGAATAAATGTTGCATATCTTTCTCGCTGTTGGCTACTATCGTATCGCTACATCATCTGCAAATGCACATTCCGAAATTCTTTCCCTTTTCCAAATTTCAATATCAAATATATACAGCAAATCCTATACAGGTTTCACAGTTCTGTGTACTTCCCTTCATCCATAAACGTTATAAATATCAAAGGACTGATAGCTCCTCCTTGTTGCAGTCCATTATTTGTTGTAAATGCCTCAGATTTCAATTTCTCCGTATTTTTTAAATAAATGTTTCCAAATTTATAATTATAATTATCGACAGTGCATACAGAAAATGACACTACTGACAGTGGATTTTGCTATTTCTCTTGTTTCTTTGCAACGTTGCCAGATTTTCCTCTTCCTTGGCTAAGGAGGCCTTGAGGAACGACTATAAATTAGAACATTCCAAGCCGTCCTTGGCTAAGGCTTCCTCAAGGGAGCCTCAAGGTCGGGACTATAAATACGGGCCTAATGGTGATATATGTCACAATTAGTCATCATAACGTCACTTTTGGAAATAGTATTGCTCTAATTTCACTTGAAATCTCGTTTAGTTTTACGGCTATTTTTTTATTTACGCTTCCGGAAAAACAAACTAAATTTTGATGAAAACATAACTTGGTCATGGACTCTGACAATAGGTAAGCATGATATTCTGAATCATATATTCTTGTCTTTCAATAATTCCTCAGAGAATATAGCTGTGTAAATTTTAAATACAATTACAGAGGTAAGAATGTACATCGAAAGAGGTTACCAAACTTCACAAGTCAAGAAGAAGCCCTTGTAAAATTAGTGAATAATTATAAATGCACTATTGGACTATTGAATGTAAAAAGGGCAGAACCACTACATGGAAGGAAAAAGACGTGTGTTGGAGAAAAATTGAGCAAGAGTTTAATGTAAATGAAAATGAATTTAAATATTGGAGAAGTTATAAAAATCAAATATAACAATTTGAAACGAAAAACCAAGCTTAAGTTTGTTCTTCATCACATGAATGGGCATTTATGTCATAATCCATATTGAAATCGAAAGATAACAGCGATTATAGGTTATCAGAATATCGTAACTTCTGACATGTGTAACTGTCAAATCTATTTTAATTAATAATTATTCCTGGTAATCATAACTAAAACCTCTGATTAGCTTAATTTGTAATTAATCTCCAGTTGCGAGCAAATTATGAATTAACTGCCAATTGAAAAACGCATATTTTGCGCTAATTTCAGGATTCACTTTAATGTATACTTAATTACACTTTGAAAAACCGGGCCTAAGCCTTAATTAAAGTTAAGCTTTAATTAGTTAAGCCAAAGGTTTAACTATGACTGGTGCAAACCACTGCAAGTGGACTAGAAGAAATTGACGCATACACATACCTGGAATGTTAAAGCAGGTTGTGGTTGTGTGACGAAGATATATGTGAAATTAGTGGGGCAGTTTTCCAATAAAATTACAGAATAGGCAATTGTGGATATATCTCTTCCCAAGTAGAAAGTGTACATATCTATCGCTGTCCATCAGTGTAAAATGTGGGGACAGTGACTGTTGCAGTGACTTAAAACAAATTACATGAAGTATAGAAATAGAATATACAATTCGAGTTGTGACTCTTTATAAAGGACTTTGTACATTGTGATGTGATTTTTTTAAGAGTATTTGGTTACAATTCGATCAATAAAGTAATTGTAGCCAATTGTGAAGGACCAACTAAATTGGCAAATAACCGCAGATGACTCACGAGAATTGAAGGTTAATTATGCATCGGTTGACTCACCCCTTGTTGGTTGGCGCCGGATGTCTTCCCCAGCTGGGTACTGCGTTGCTCTATCCAGATTCCTAGTTAGCTGAACGATGTAAGGCTGTGGTCGCCCTTATTGGAGGTACCCGCTACACACGGGGTGACGGATATCACGCACACGTCCGTTCACCTCGGTAGTTGAAGTACGACTCTACTCTTTCTTCCGCGTCAACCGTCAGACTTCAAACTCGCAAGTCAAAACGCGGGAGATTCGAATATACAAAATTATTTAAATGGTAAATACCAATCGTAACCATTTTCCGCCCATCAAAAAATATAAAAAAAAAAAATATTTTTTCCAATCATAGTAATTCCTATATTACCCACAAAAGAAAATTAGTGGAATTATCCCACCCATAACACAACACGAAAAGAAAAAAAAAAACTATCATATACAAGCAAATCATGGCCCATTGTGCCGGCAAAGGGCACAGTTTCAGTAAAGGACGGTCTAACAGCCCTTTACTCGTTTTAACTTGGGCGACTCTCGAAATGTTTCCCGTACCGGGATATAACTTAATAATCCTGCCTAATGGCCACTGTAAAGGACGGGTATTTTCATCCTTGAGAAGAACCAACTGGCCGACCGAGGGAGGATTATGTGGTGTATTCCACTTATGTCATTGCTGAAGGGTGTGGAGGTACTCCATATGCCAACGCCGCCAAAAATGTTGCTGCATCTGTTGCACTAACTGCCACCTGTTCAACCGACTATGTTTCACACACAACAAATCTTCGTCAGGCGGAGCATTCAGGGGCTCTAATGTCAAGAAATGACCCGGAGTCAAGCTGTCTACATCGTTAGGATCAGAACTCAAACTACACAAGGGTCTCGAATTTAACATTGCCTCAATTTGGATTAAAGTGGTGCTCAATTCCTCATAAGTCAACACTTGCGCACCTATCACCCGCCGCAAGTGAGTTTTCACAGATTTCACTCCGGACTCCCATATACCTCCAAAGGAAGGACTAGCTGGAGGATTAAAATGCCACTTAATTTGCAAAGCTTCAGAAGCTTTAGCACCCAACAACTGTAAAGTTTTATAAGCACCAACAAAATTCGTACCTTGATCACTATAAATATCACTGCAACGTCCTCGCCGCCCTATAAAACGCCTAAGTGCTGCAAGAACAGCTTCACTAGTTAGATCTGACTTCTAAATGTATTGCTTTAGTAGCCATACACACGAAAAGACACACATACACCTTTTGAGAACTAATGCCTCGTCTTTTACCTAAAGACATCCTCAAAGGACCAAAAAGGTCTACGCCACTATGGGAAAAAGGTTTGACTTCCGAAATTCTAACGGAAGGTAAATCACTCATTATGGGGACCACTGGAGGAGGCTTAACTCTAAAGCATTTTATGCAACGAGATAACACTGAAGCTATAGCCCGTTTGGCAGATAGTATCCAATATCTCTGCCTTAACAGATAATGCAAAGTTTGTGGTCCAGGATGACAACTCCTATTGTGCACACTTTGGATAATGAGATAAGTCAATCGATGCTTCCTAGGGAGCAGAATTGGATGCTTCCGATCATAGCTTAGACTAGACTGTCTCAAGCGACCGCCCACCCTCAGGACACCCTGGGAATCAATGAAAGGAGCTAACTTCTGTATAGCTTTGGGACAGACCTCCGCTCGACGAACTTTCCGCAGTTCATTATCCAATTCAACTCTTTGCACGTCTTTGACCAGAACCACCATAGCCTCATACAATTCAGCCTCGGATAAATTACCTATCTCACGCGGGTAACCCCTTTTTCGACACAAACAATTTTTACGAAATCTCAAACAATAAGCAACAACACGCTCAATTTTGCGTAAGGAAGAATATCTATTCAACAATTCTGAAACAATACTAGAGCCGTGAATAGTAATACAAACAACCTTTGCTTCTTCTTGTACATCTGTACAGGAAGGCTCACCTACACAAGTTACAGGCCAATCATCCCGAGGAAGCTTAAGCCAAGTTGGCCCCTCCCACCACAAGGGTTGTTCTAGAAATTGCCGAGGAAAAGTCCCCCTAGAAGCACAGTCACTAGGATTCTCCTTCCCAACCACATGATACCATGAATCAGGAGCTACCTTCTCCTGGATTATAGCTACACGATTGGCTACAAAGCTCCGCCACCTATGCGGAGAAGATTTGACCCACGTCACAACTACCTTCGAATCCGTCCAAGCACAAACATTATCTATTTTCTGTGTTACCATTATATGGGATACACAATCAATCAGCTCTGCGGCTAATAAGGCTGCACACAATTCCAGTCGTGGAATCGACAGTCTCTTCAAAGGCGCCACTCGAGTTTTGGCACACACCAAATGTACAGAAATACTGTTCTCCGTGGAAACCTGTCTCAGATAAACTACAGCTGCATACGACTTCTCCGAAGCATCGCAAAAAGCATGAATTTCTGTAAACTTTGCCTCTATATGAAGTATATGTCTAGGAATTTTCAACGAAGATAGCTCAGGTAACTCAGCCACAAAAGTTTTCCACTGGTTTGCAACTTCCAGCGGTGGCTCATCATCCCAACCTATCCCTAAAGCCCACAATTGCTGAAGTATTTGCTTGGGAACAATGATTACTGGAGCTAAGAATCCTAGAGGATCATACAGTCTTGCTATTTCTGACAAAATATTCCTCTTTGTACAGGACCGTATCTGAGGATGTACAGAATAAGAAAAACAATCCGTAGTGGGACACCACTGCAAACCCAACACTTTTATTCCAAGAGAATCCTTATCAAATACAAGTGGCTGCTGATGAACCTCAGGTACCTGAGCAAGTACTTCAGAACAATTACTTGCCCATTTCCTCAGTTCAAACTTTCCCAACGCCAATAATTCAATCAACTGGTTTTGAGTATCCAAGGCAATTTCCTTGGAGTTTGCTACTCCAATGGCGTCATCAACATAACAGAAATTCTCCAAAATATTTACAGCTAACGGAAACCTTTCACCCTCATCCCTACACAGTTGCAGCAACGTCCTAATCGCTAGAAAAGGACTAGACGTTACTCCATAGGTAACGGTCTTCAACTGATATTTCCTTATAGGCTCGTCACCGTTAGGTCTCCACAAAATAGTTTGATAACTAGTGTGAGACTCCTCAACTAAAATCTGTCGATACATTTGCCGTATATCCGCGGTAAACACATACAAATACAACCTGAAAGATAACAATATTGAGACGATATCATTTTGTAACTTGGGACCTGCTAGAAGAACATCATTCAAGGACTTTCCATTGGTAGTTTTAGCTGAAGCATCAAAGACAGTCCGAAGCTTTATTTCACCATTCGCATTCCTTTTCACCACCGCATGATGAGGAATGTAATACTCACTATTAGACCCCACTGGGTTCCCAACTTCAGACATGTGGCCTTGCTCCAAATAGTCAGCCATAAAATCACAATATGCTTCATGTAAGACGGAATCACGACGAAAACGTCCTTCCAACAGCTTAAATCTATGTAAAGCCTGTGAATAGGAATCACCCAGAACTGGGGGGAATTCAGAAAAGGGAAGCTTCACCACATATCTTCCTGAGTCCATACGCCAACAAGATGACGTAAAGAATTCCTCAGCCTGCTGTTCCTCTTCAGACAATGCGACACACTTAGGGATACTTTCAATTTCCCAAAACTTTTTCAATGTACAATCCAATTCCCCCACAGAAGTTAGAAAATTCAGCACACTATTAGTGGAAACACCACCCAACTTGCCCATTAACACCCACCCAAATACGGTGTTAATAGCATGTGGCCCACCAGTCTGTCCTCTCACATAACCGGAACGTAAGATCTCACCAAATACTTCTACCCCTAGAAGCAGATCAATTTCCATTTCATCATGTGCAGCCAAAGGCTCTGCGAGGCAAAGATTTTCTAAATACTTCCACTTCTGAACAACAGCAGGAATTTGAGGTACCTTCTCACAAATCTGAGGTATCACAATAGCTTCCAAATTGAAGCTAGGATACGGTTTGCTGTAGGGAAAGATAACACAAGAGACTTTTCCCGAACTCACATTCGATGACATTCCATTAATGCCAACAACAGGGGTTGAATACTCCTTACGAGTAAGATTCAACCTTCTCACACAAGATTCACTAATAAAATTGGCTTGACTAGCAGAATCTAACAAAACACGACATTTGGTGGATCTACCCTCAGAATCCAATATTGAGACTAGTGCAGTAGCAAGCAACATTCTAGGCTGCACAGACAACTTACTTGCCATGACTTGAACATGACTCTCAGATTCATTAGAGGTACTACCACTGACATCACAATCTGTCACTTTAGTGTCCGGAAAATGCAATAGTACATGGTGTTTTCCACCACAAACCCCACAAAGTTCTTTTGATTTACATTTATTTACTAGATGAGTAGCTCCCAAACAATTAAAACACATTCTAGTCCGCTTGACAAAGGCATGCCTCTTACGACATTCTGCCTGCAAGAATCTATCACATTTGATCAACGAATGTGGTGAACCCTTGCAAAAATTACACCTTTTCTGTGTTAATGTGCCAGTCGAAAAACTAAGTGTCTGCCTTCCCTTGGGATTAGCAGGACTATTATTCTTTCTAAACCCACCACTAGCATTAGACACATTACTCCCTTGATATGCGGAAGTAAGGGATGTATTTTCCAGAGCTCGACAGGTTTTCTCAACAAATCCAAAAAGCATGTCAAACCCCGGAACATTATTCCCATTATGTTCTAGTTCAAATCGCGTTTTAAGGGAAGAAGGTAATTTCTGCAACAATAAATTGAATTTGGTAAAATCCCATAGGTTCAAGTTACTCATCTCTAAAGCCACCAAATTTTCAGAAAATATTGACAACAATTTTCGAAGTTCAACTGCAGAATCATGCCTAGAGGGAGAAGCATTATAAATTGAAAACCAATAATTGCTCAATAAAACACGTTCATTCTGATATCGACTCATTAATGCATTATAGGCTATTTCATAATTATCCTCAGTAATGGGCACATTCCTTACTATTAGACCTGCCTCTTTTTCTAAATAAGAAATCAAGAACTGAAACTTTTCTATTTTTGACAGCGAATTATTTCTATGAATAAGAGTATTGAATAAGTCGATGAACGTAGGCCACCTTGTAAGGTCACCATCAAACTTCGGTATTTCAATTTTGGGAAGCCTCAAACAATTTTCTCTTACGACCACTGCAGATGTTTCATGCTCACTACGAGCCATCATCTCATCAGAAAGATCTTTATGAATGCCCCTTATTGAATATCTCATATCATCAAACATTGTATGAACTGCTTCCTCCTCCTCTAAGGCAGACTCATCTACCAAGGCTATTATTTCATATTGCAAATTCTCAAACCTCGTTACATACCCATCCAGCTCTCCATACCTGAGAAAAAACTCCGTCCGATACTCGCCATTATCACGAGCCTTCTTGGCCGCCTCAAGAACATTTTTAATAGATTTTAAAACTAGCGCGCGTTGCCGTTGCAACTTCACAACATTTGCATTAGGCATGTTCAGGTATCAGGTAACGATTCAATGTAAACACAAGACCAAAATAATCAAATTTAGAATCAATCTGCTAGTAAACACAACTTCTTTACACAAACAATACGGCAACCACACACAAATCACAAAATTTTCAGTTGTTATTCTTTTTCGAAATCTCCGTCGACTACACCAATTGTCGAAACGCCGGTTTTCGAACCCCCAACCGAATGTAACCAACTGAATCAAAACAACTTTTGCGCTCACGCAATTCGCAAAATGTCAATTTCAAATGCCCAGAAAACTCCCCAGATATGTATTACCAACACAATACACCAAAAGTTGCTTGTTTTCGAATATAACCAATTTTTACAAACAGCGCGCAACACTAACAAATTCCGATGTCACAAAAAAACTCCGTTTTTTGTCAAGGATACGTACCAATTTAGATTTTACGTAGACTATTTTACTATAGCGCGATTTATTTATCCGTGCTCGGAGGGCCAAAAAATGGTTACAATTCGATCAATAAAGTAATTGTAGCCAATTGTGAAGGACCAACTAAATTGGCAAATAACCGCAGATGACTCACGAGAATTGAAGGTTAATTATGCATCGGTTGACTCACCCCTTGTTGGTTGGCGCCGGATGTCTTCCCCAGCTGGGTACTGCGTTGCTCTATCCAGATTCCTAGTTAGCTGAACGATGTAAGGCTGTGGTCGCCCTTATTGGAGGTACCCGCTACACACGGGGTGACGGATATCACGCACACGTCCGTTCACCTCGGTAGTTGAAGTACGACTCTACTCTTTCTTCCGCGTCAACCGTCAGACTTCAAACTCGCAAGTCAAAACGCGGGAGATTCGAATATACAAAATTATTTAAATGGTAAATACCAATCGTAACCAGTATTTGGTCCAAATGTGTTTGTAAACCAAGTATGTATCCTTCTCTGTATGACAAACTTTTTAGTTTTATAATAAACAGGTCAAAACTACCATTTCTAAAACTATTGTTTTTGCCATGTCATGAAAATATTAAAATATAGTGACTCAGAACAGAGGCAATAGAAAACTATTGAAAATATTTAGTCAAACTTGGGTATTGTTATAGATTGGCCTGGGGCAGCTTAGTGTGCTAGTGAATAAATGAATGTTGACCAAAAACACTTGGTTGCTGTTGCTACAGAGCCTAAAATTTACTATCTATTTCTTTACATTTACAATAAAATAACTAGTTGGTTGCTGTCGCTACAAAGCCAACTTCGAGATTCATTTATCTTTGAACAGATGCAATAACATACATATCCCTGTTTGTCAAATTTAGAACCACATAATGCTCTCAAATGATCAAATATTCCATATTCATAACACCATACAACTTTTAAATGAACAAATACTCATTTAACTGTAATATAGCACACAGCTTTTACAGATACAAAAGGTATGTCAACATTTTGAACTGTGAGATGTAGCTGGAAATTTTGTAAAGCTATTCTTGAAAAACTGAATCAGAAACAAGTGAAAGTAACATATGGGAGAATCCTAGAATATTTGTGTCCATAAAAGTTTTGCTGTGGCCTGAGTAAGGTTTTCAACCCATTTAGAACACTCGCTTTGAAGTCATACCTATGCAGTAAGCATATTGCTTAGCTTTATGATAGTTTTCAAATTACAAAGGTGATAACTAACACCCAAAACAAAATTGTGTAGTTGTTGAGTTAGTTTAAGTATTTTGTTGTGGCAATATTGAATCTGAACAAGTGTACAGTGCAGCTGATGATTTATTGATACACCCTTGACAATCTCTGAAGAGATTCAATAAAATACATATCCCTGTTTGTCAGCTTTAGACCCACATAATGCTCTTAAATGAACACATATTCCAATTATTCCATATTCATAACAACATACACATTACATTATTACATTATTCATTGTAACAGAGCATACAACTTTTATAGAGTATGTCAAGACTTTAAAGTGTGAGGTGCACCAGGCAAGTTATTCTTGAACAGCTGAATTGGAAACAAGTGGCCTGTTATATATATGTTACAACTTGTAGGAAAACATTAACATATGGGAGAATCCTAAAAACGTTTGAGTCTATAAAACTTTTGTGATCGCCTGAGTAAGGTTTTCAGACCTTCCTGAACAGTCACTTTGAAGTCATACCTATGAAGTTATAGCATTGTTCGTATATTATATTCTTATAAACTTGAACATGCTTACTTGACTGCAATGATATTTTGACACTTTACCATATTATTGTGCAAGAGATATGCCCAAAATATGTTCACTACACTGTAAACCCAAAAGCAAACTGTGTAGTTGTTGGGTTGATTCAAATACAGGTTGCTCTGGCAAAATTGAATGTGAACAAGCATGCAGTGCAGGTGAGTTATTGACAAAAAATCGATTTCTGATACATAATACTTATACTTTTGATAATAGTTACCTGCTATTCAGTAACAACTAACTTATTAGTTCACTATTAAGTTGGGCTGACTGCAATATTTTCGCAGTTTAAAAAATTGTATATGATTCCATTATACAATCAGTTAAAGGTTGCATAGTAAAAAGTATACCTAGCATCATACTAAAACTGTACTAAGGGCTCTGCGTTTTGTTAGGCGAAATGAGCTTTTATATCTACATATATGTAGACGCTTAACGGTGCTACCTCCAAAGTATATATATACCGAACGTACTTCCCTCATATATAACCTACTTACCTCCGATTTCGGAGGTAACTACGAACACCCATAAAATCCATTGCCATCAGCCTGTCCAAGGCCATCCCTACCCATACACGAAAATTTGCTAGGAGGCCCCTTCGGCGCATATATAACCTCTGATTTGCTCATTTAGTTCAGCGATTTACCGCAGGCGTTGCTGTAGTTTTGTTAAGACGGTAAATCCCTTACAGAGTTCCCTCCATACTATATATAATGCGCATTGTTCCCTCCGGTTTCATATATAATGATCGTAGATACGTAGATACCTCCAGCTGCATACATATAATGTGCATAGTTCCCTCCATTTCATGTGACGATCCCAGCTAAGTTTTTCTTGTATAGATTTCAGTTATTTGTGAATAAATGATTTTTCTGACTACAGCTTTGATAGTGGTAGACGGTTGGGTGCTGTCATCCGTTGATGCTTTTTTCCTATCACATGTGCAGATAAAACAGTGGCCACAGCTTCTAAGGACAAAGGTGAAGTAGTAGCCAAAGCATTTGCAAAAAGTTCTATTATAAATGTCTCTCCCAATGTTCGGATATCATGGATACCGAGAGTTCCTCAAGTTATGAGCGAGATAACGTTCAAAACCAAAACAGTCCAAAAGGTGCTATAGTCGGTTGACATCAATAAGGCGACGGTGCCCAACATTATCCCCGCTGTTGTTTTGAAGAAGTGTGCAGCGGAGCTTGCTCCCATACTAACCCACCTCTTTCGGATGTCTTACAACTCCTTCATTTTCTCAAAAGACCGGAAGTCGTATCCATCCGGTGCCAAAAAAGGACCCAAAGCTGATCTCATGTCGCTGCTTTCAATACTTCAAAGGCATTCGATCGACTGTGACATGCGGCTCTCCTAAACAAGCTTCCATCCTATGGTTTTCCCATTAAACTGTGCGGTTGGTTAGCAGACTTCCTCTCTGGTCGCAAAATTTCTGTCGTGGTACACGGCTTCTTTTTTCCTTCCATCAAAGCGGGAATGGGTACTGGCTCCGACATTGTTACTGCTCCATATCAATGATACCTAGCACTGCAAACCCAGTCCACAGTTTCGTGGATGGCAGTACTTTACATGCAAGCATCATAAGCAATAGGCTGATATCTGTGGTTGAGCTCGAATGCAGAACGCTGGCAGCGCCTGCTTCGCTGCGAAAGGACCTGAAGACCAATACCACTTGGGATTCAAGAATATGGTGAAATTCAATGCTTCCAAGACCCTGTACTATACACTTTCAATCAAAAAGTGTCCAAGCGAACACCCTATTGTAGAGAATAGTCAGGCTACGCCAAGGAGTCACTCATTCAAGCATTACAGAAAACATAATCTGACATGAACACGTTTTGTCAACTGCAACAGCTGCGGACACCTACTCTTCAGAGCCAGAAAGTACTTCTAACAATCCAACCTTTTCATGCTGTATAAAGCTCAGATAAAACCTGGCCTGGAGTATTACTGTCATATCTGGGGTACTGCTGCCCTTACTACCTTGGTTATACTTGATGCAGTCCAGAGAGGGGCAATTCGATTAATCGGTGGCCTAACATTAACACGTCCCTCCAGTCTCTTTCTCACAGGCATCCTGTTGGTGACTTCCCACTTTTCTATCGGTATTCAAACGAAATCTGCTCCCCTGACCTATTATCTATAAGTTCATCAAGCCTATTAGAGCAACACCATTAGATGCACCCACTGGACCGCTCTGCATCTCACACCAAGGCAGCCGTTCATCGTCCATCAAGAGCCGAGCGGTACGATCGTACCTTTGTTACCAGAATGTCCAGGGCTTGGAATTGACTGCCAAGATGAGCTTTTATTGAGCCTACTAGTGTTGGCCCATTCAACTCCCACGTCCAAATTTAGTTATAAAAACGCTGTACTTAAACTGCCGTTCAACTGTAATGGAACGCCGTTACCAAATATAACGTCATTTAAGTGACGTATTTGACGGTTTGTATGCGCTGTATTTAAACTGCCCTAAAACGGTAGCCCACCGAAGTGCTGCTGATACCTATTAGATTCGCTTTTTGTTGAAATCGCAATTGTTTATTATTATATTTCAAAAAACAAAAAGTGCAACCCGGGCTCCGACACACCGAGCTGCTGTTCCATTACCCAATGACCACTCCTCACACCGTGAGGTGAGCAATCACTGGGTCCGTGAATCGTGCGCCCTAAGTAGACGAAGGGACCAAAGGATGACTGCCTTCTGCATTCTGGCGGCTAAGATGTGCGCCGCCGCACGGCACACCGGTATTTTGCGCAGTGCAGAGAGCAGCGTATTCCTCATTCCACCTAGGGATCCAATGACCATAACCAGCAGACTTGCAGTGTAGTCTGGCCAGAGCCTGCGAAGTTGTCCGAGCAACTCCTGATATTTGGGCCGCTTTTCCTCCTCCTTAGAGACGATGTTCACCTCGGCAGGCGCCGAAAACTCAATAACGAACATCGTCTTCTGTTGGTGGTCGAGAAGGACTATGTCGGGCTTGTTTGCCTGTACAAGCTCGAGCTTGGGGAACGACTAGTTCCAGTAAATCCGGCATCTCTCGTTCTCCACAACGGACTCTATATCCCCTGGAGCGTATGGCAGCATCGGTGTCTCATCGATACCGTATGAGTGCCTCAAATGATAGTAGAGCACTCGTAGAGCCGCGTTGTGCCGATGGACGTAAGCCGTCCCAGCGTACGTCTAACACGCCGACAAGAGATGCATAAGCGTCTCTGGCGCCTGTCGGCAAGCTCTACAAAGGGTGTCGGGTACATCTACACTCATAACCCTTTTACGGTACACCAAGGTGTTGAAGACACCGTCTTGGCAAGCCATTATAAAGCCCTCAGTCGCCGACTTCAACCCACTAGACCTTAGGAAAGAGAAGGTCAACTGCTCAGACAAGCCATGCTCTTCCAGATGTTTGCAGAAGATTCCATGCATTGGCTTATCTTTATGAAGTCTGAAAAGGAAGTCGACTTCGGCAGTTTTAATGTGGGATTTTAATTCTGCGGAAGCAAGTTCCGTAATGGACTGCTGACACCTCCGCTTGAAGTCGAGTGTGAGGCTGAGCTCCTCGGCTCGTTTCGCTGCGCTAAAAAGCAAGGCTCCTTTACCCGCGTTCTCGTGCTCTCGCACAAAGCGGATCAGGGGATCGGTGCTGTTCGTTACATAGCAGGCAGTGGCCAATACTACCCTGTTGTGCAGATGCTCCAAACTCAATAGTCCACGCCCTCCCAGGTGCCGCGGGAGGTATATTCGCGGGACGGAGAACTTAGGATGCAGACTTCTCTCCATATTCATCCTTTTGCGGGTCTTCGTGTCGATTTCCTTCAGCTCGTTCACTTTCCAGTGTATAGCACCAAAGGTGTATAATAACAATGGGACCGCAAGCATGTTTGTGGCAGCGACTTTGTTCTTGCCGGACAGTTCTGATGACCAGATCTGCCGGAGTCGGTGCAAATACTTGCGGCGGAGACACTCTTTGACCAATTCTGCCTCTTGGACATGACGCTGCGCCACTCCAAGGTAGGTATAGTTATGTCCGGCATGCAGTTGTCGGAAAATGCTCCCATCAACGAGCTGTTCCTCATCTCCACTATCTCCGCTTCGTCCTTTCTTGAGATAAACCAATGCACATTTGTCTGTCCCGAACTCGATTCCGATAGCATGACTGTACTCCTGCACCACCCTCAGCGATTGTTGTAGTTCGCGTTGGCCGGAGGCATAAAGTTTTAGGTCATCCATATAAAACAGATGGGTGACCTTGTGCCTCCGGTTATTGGGCGTGCCACAGCTGTATCCTTTAGTATTTCTCAGCGCTATGGACAGAGGCAAAAGTGAGATGCAAAAGAGCAAGGGACTCAAGGAGTCTCCTTGGAAGACACCTCTTTTCAATGACACCAACTCTGTCTGAACCCGAATTTCACCTGATGTTATAGTGAACTGGGTCTTCCAGAGTGGCATCAGTCGTTTGATGCATCCCACTATCTGATTATCCACCGACGTGCTGTCGAGTGCCTTGCGATAGTCAGTCCAGGCCATAGAAAGGTTTTCACTTGTACTGCACGGAGTCCTGCAGCCAGCTGCTCCTTTCTTTGACCCTCTCTGTTCATACACGTCGAGAAATACAGGATTCACAGCTAGAGGGATACGCATGTACAAGATTCTGGTGAAGAGCTTGTAACATGCGTTCAGACATGTTATTGGCCTGTAGTTTTTGGGATCAGACAAATCTCCGGTCTTCGGGAGAAGCACGGTTCGACCCTCGACAAACCAAGCTGGAATTGGCTGCTCCTGATTTAGCCACGAGTTAAAAACTCTAGCTAAATGCCGGTGGCAACTGGGGAATTTTTTCCACCAGTAGGTGTTTATGCCATCCGGGCCAGGAGCTGCGAAATTCTTTGCGCCTCGTAAGGCGTCAAGAATTTCTTCCGTGTTTATCGGGTGACGCAGTACATTCAAGTTAGGAGTCCTCCTACAAACAGTCTCGAACTGCGCCAAGGCCGGAGTGACTGCTGAGAGAGGTTTGGGTTGTTCGTAAATGTCCCTCCAAAAGGCCTCCACGCGATCAGCAGTTGGCGGCTGCTCTATGGCTGGAGGCGGCTGTTGGAAAAGGCGAGAAGGTCTTTCGTGGAACATTCTGTTCTGCTCCAGACCTCTCGCCCGTGCAGCCCGGGCTCCGACACACCGAGCTGCTGTTCCATTACCCAATGACTACTCCTCACACCGTAAGGTGAGCAATCACTGGGTCCGCGAATCGTGCGCCCTAAGTAGACGAAGGGACCCAAGGATGACTGCCTTCTGCATTCTGGCGGCTAAGATGTGCGCCGCCGCACGGCACACCGGTATTTTGCACAGTGCAGAGAGCAGCGTATTCCTCATTCCACCTAGGGATCCAATGACCATAACCAGCAGACTTACAGTGTAGTCTGGCCAGAGCCTGCGAAGTTGTCCAAACAACTACTGATATTTGGTCCGCTTTTCCTCCTCCTTAGAGACGATGTTCACCTCCCTTATAATGTTAAAAACAAAAAAGTGCAGCTCGGGCTCCGACACACCGAGCTGCTGTTCCATTACCCAATGACTACTCCTCACACCGTGAGGTGAGCAATCACTGGGTCCGCGAATCGTGCGCCCTAAGTAGACGAAGGGACCCAAGGATGACTGCCTTCTGCATTCTGGCGGCTAAGATGTGCGCCGCCGCACGGCACACCGGTATTTTGCGCAGTGCAGAGAGCAGCGTATTCCTCATTCCACCTAGGGATCCAATGACCATAACCAGCAGACTTACAGTGTAGTCTGGCCAGAGCCTGCGAAGTTGTCCGAGCAACTCCTGATATTTGGTCCGCTTTTCCTCCTCCTTAGAGACGATGTTCACTTCGGCAGGCGCCGAAAACTCAATAACGAACATCGTCTTCTGTTGGTGGTCGAGAAGGACTATGTCGGGCTTGTTTGCCTGTACAAGCTCGAGCGTGGGGAACGAGTAGTTCCAGTAAATCCGGCATCTCTCGTTCTCCACAACGGACTCTATATCCCCTGGAGCGTATGGCAGCACCGGTGTCTCATCGATACCGTATGAGTGCCTTAAATGATAGTAGAGCACTCGTAGAGCCGCGTTGTGCCGATGGACCTAAGCCGTCCCAGCGTACGTCTTACACGCCGACAAGAGATGCATAAGCGTCTCTGGCGCCTGTCGGCAAGCTCTACAATGGGTGCCGGGTACACCCATAACCCTTTTACGGTATACCAAGGTGTTGAAGACACCGTCTTGGCAAGCCATTATTATTATTATATTGTTTTTCACGGGTTTGCATCATAGTTTTGTCAGTTTTTGCTGATAGCAGTATCAAATAAGGTGAGAATCTGGATATTATTGGAGTCTGTTGAAAGTATTATTTAAGAGATAGGGAAAATGATATACCACTTTGTTGCAATGGGTGCTTTCTATGGAGACATATTCGTTGTGCAGGACTGTCCAGCTGACCTAAATCGAAGGTGTGGTTTTCCAGAGAATAAATACTATCCTCAGCATATTTTATTTCCCGGTGCATAGGTAGATTTCAACAGCCTGAGACTAGACACCAAATTTTAGATTTTATCGACATGACAATAGCAGAATCTTTAACGGGAAAAGCCAACATACTAATAAGCTGTTGGAAAGATAAGCTGCATTCCAATGGGCCTTTCGACGGTAGTTTGAGTACACAGAACACAAAGCCGCCAAATGCGCCACTCAATAACGTCACATCATCTGTCATCGACATTTCATTAGGCTACCGTTAAACAGCAGTTTAACTGCAGCATTATAAAAAAGCCCAAAACTGAAAACATTGAATTAGACAAACACCTACAACATTTCAATGCTGGCGAATATACTGCCTGAGTTAATATTGTACGGATTACCGTAACACATGGCCTTCAATTGGAGGTAACTAAGTTGTGTCTTTCTAATACTCTAATATAAAAAATTGGAGGTAACAAGCAATTGCCCCTATCATACATATATAAATTATTTTTGAGAAATCTTTACCCCTCTCTTGAGAAACGGTATCGTTAGCTTCCCCTCTTTCAATATATGCATATACTGCCAGTATAACTTAAGCCAAAAGGCCGGAGGTTGGTCCGCCTTTTTTTTATCATGGAGGGAACAACGATCCTCGTATACATATATATATATATATATATATATATATATATATATATATATATATATATATATATATCTACATGGTACAACTGTGCGTCTCCAATGCAAAATCTTAGGTTCAGTCGGCGTCCGAGGTCACTGGGCGTCCGGATATACGGACGCCCAGTAACCACCCCCTTAAAACCTTGTTTTCGATACTTATAATATGTGTAGATTCCAAAACCGTTAAAATCGGCTGGACGCCCACTGGCACCTAATACTGATTTGCGTACAAAATCGAAGTTCAAGCTTCTACCACCTGCTGCGCTGGGGGTCCTCATTTATATACTTACCGTATACAGAATCCAGTGCAGGGGTTTACCCGGCGCCGTATACAGAATCCAGTGCACGGGTTTACCCGGCGCCAATTTTTTATATTAATCTATTTTTAGAATAACTATACTACGTACACTGCAGCGGTTTACTCGGCGACTGCCGTCGTTTGTTGTCATTGAATATTGTCTCTTCTAATACATTGGAGGATTGTTTTGGATTTAATTCAGTAGCTACCGTTGGAGCTAAACTCTAGGTTTACTCTAAAGTCGGAATAATAACGAACAAATGTGCATAGATAACAGTTTTATGTTTTACTTCTATGAAGTTTAAAAGAGAAATGTAGTTCGATTCATTGATTTATGCAACTACAGTGCCTGCAACTAATATTGCTATTCTTGTGCTCGGATATGAGATTTTTGAAAATTGGTTACTACGATTATCAGTAGCTTTCAAATATTTCATCTAGTCGAAATAATTCTCTAAGGGCGAGACGCAATCTTCCAAAAATTTTATTCCAAAATCTAATGTTTTGAAGTCTGAATTTTTCAAAAATTTCATAATTTTTCAAAAAACGTCCCATTGTTTACACAAAATGTTTCTTAACATCGGTTATTTCCGAGAGTATCGCAGACTAGTAAAATTTCAAAATGTTTATTGCATCTTGATGTTTCTCAAATTTCCAAAATTGGTCGAAAAGTTCATTCATTCAAAAAACCTCATTTTTCGAATAAATCCTGCTTCTTTGGTTGTTTTCGTTATAAATATCTCGGAATTTTCCAAAAAGCTTTGAATTTTATCGCAAGGGTCATTGCTTTGAAAAAGTAAAAATTTTTAAAATACAAAAAATAATCAATATGTGAGTAATTTTACAATATCATAATTTGGTGTAATTTAAAATGTTTATTTTTCAAAATTTCGAAAAGTTGCAAAATTGGTCTAAAATTTCACTTGTTTTGGAATCATCTCGTTTACCAAAATCATAATTTTCTTAAGGTTTCTGTTGAAGATCCGAATCTTTCCAGGAAACTAAAATTGCACGTGATTATCTTGAAGTCGGATATCTCAAAATTTTTATATTTTTTTGAAAATTTTATAGTTTTTTAGGAAGGCAAATCTTTTTCGAAAATTTCATAATTATTCCACAAAGTTACAAAACTTTACGTTTTTTCAGAAGTTCTCAGTTTTTGTCAAAAGGAAACTATTTTAAAAGTTTGAATTTTTCTTAGAGACTTCCATATGATATGGGAGAGAAATAGACCAAACTCCAGTTTTCATGTTTTACGTGGAAATCAGTAATGATCGATAGCTGTTTATCCAACCCAATTGAAATATCCTCAGGTGTTCCTCAAGGGTCAGTCCTGGGACCACTCTTGTATTTAATTTACACAATTGATATGCCCAACTCCGTAGAAAACTCGTCAGTAATGTGTTATGCTGACGATACACAAATTCACAAAAGCTTCAACACCAACTCCATGGATAGTGCACTCCTTCAGATTAATAATGATCTAAATGCCATTGCAAACTACTCTCAAAATAATAATTTGAAACTTAATAAAGACAAGTGTTCTGTAATGTGATTTTGCCCAGGCCCTAAATATCATTTTATAACCAATCACTTTGATGTCAAAATTAACAACGACTCTTTGAATATGGTAAATACTGCCAAAAATTTGGGATCGACCATTGATACTGATACTCTGCGTTTCAAAAAACATGTGTCAAATGTTTTGAAAAAATGTTATATTAATTTGAAGTCTTTATATGTGAATCGTTCAATTTTGAATTTTAAAATAAGAAAAAACTATGTGAGTCTCTCATATTTCTTAGCATATTTTATTGTAGCAGTGTATACTATTTTTGTTTAGATTCGGTTACTAAGAACATATTACAAAAATTGCAAAACATGTGTTGTATTTTCTTTGAAAAAAATACGATCATATCTCTTTGAAGAGAAATCAGCATGGTTGGTTAGGCATATAAAATGCGTGTAAATATTACTTAGCAACATTTACACATAAAATTGTTTCTTCTCGCTCCCCCCCTTTACGAAAAATTTGTATTTAGACTTAGTAATTTAGACGTCAATTTTAGAGATCCCATGTACAAAACTGTACTATATCGCAGATCATACACCTACAATGCCATCAAGATTTACAATGATTTAGATGATACATACAGGGTGGGCCAATAGTGCGTGGACGGAGAATTGCGGGCTTACTAAAAAATATTTCAAAAATCTGTCACTTGATCATGGTAGGGATCCTTAAGGGCTATAACGTAAAAATATTTTCACTTGAATTTTGACGTTTATACAGGGTGATTCATATCAAACCTACATGTTTTTGAATGGAACCCCCTATATATTATTGCATATTTGGATTCCTTGGTCAATTCTAATGTGACTTTATGTATCACACATGGAACTTTAAACCGTTTAGGCGCAAATCACCATTTTTGGTATAAGTAGGTATCAGAAAAAAATTGAATATCGCAACGATTATAATACCTAGAAGGCCCTGACCTCGCGGTACGATTAAGCATGAAATGCGTCACCTTAGGTTAGACGGCTAAATTTGAATTCTTTTTGTACTTTGAGAAATCAGAGGATAAATTAAGGAAACTTCAATCACAGATAACTTGATTTTTTCAAATGGGAATGCCTATTTTGGTTTAAATTATCAAATCTAAAATTTGATTACCTTTCTATTGATATAACATTCTTGACATCAATCTTTTTTCGTTTTCATTTTATTTCAAATTTTCAGTCAAATCGGCATTTTTCAATTTTCCTGCGTGCAAGCAACCTAGCAGGCCATGAAAAATAAACAAAAGCTCGTTAATATGGAAGAAAGCAACTAACTTAGTAAAAAGATGCAGACTAGTAAAATTTCAAAATATTTATTGCATCTTGAAGTTTCTCAAATTTCCAAAATTGGTCTAAAAATTAATTCATTCTAAAAACCTCATTTTTCGAATAAATCCTGCTTCTTTGTTTGTTTTTGTTATAAATATCTCGGAATTTTCCAAAAAGTTTTGAATTTTATCGAAAGGGTCATTGGTTTGAAAAAGTAAACATTTTTAAAATACAAAAAATAATCAAAATGTGAGTAATTTTTGACAATATCGTTAGGGTACTTGCAGAGGTCGTGAAATCGCCTCGGAAGTATACATAGCGTAAAGGAAACCATATCAAGAAGCAGTAGGAATTAAAAAACATGATTTTACGGACGGCCAAAAAAAGATATTTGCAAAATAAAATAAGGATATATTCAAATTTTTCCACGTGACTTAAAACAAGGGCTGACGTCATAGGTATCTTATCGATATCGACAATCGATACTGCTACAGCGCAGGTCAGTGAGATTCAACTGCAAACTATTTCTGATGTTGCCAAATTTCTTTTTAAATATTTACGTTGGCCATATATCAATAATTTAATTTACGAGCGAGTTTTGTTATATGGGTATACATATTCCCAAATGAAATAAGACTTCTCTTTTATCCTACTACAGCCGTAGTTCCTCATTGAGTAATACTGCGAGATACAAAATGCAAAACGAAATCATATCAGCTGCTCGAACGCAACCATATTTTCTTTGTGGTTTGCCAACTGCGCATTCGACTAGAGATGAAACAATGCGACTCAATTTATTGATACTTAAACATATTTGAAACAGGCAATTAACCCACTAGCATTTTTGTTGCAATACATTTTTATATCTGATAGGTATCACCGTTCATCCTGTTTGTGACCGAGATTCGCAACTAATCGAAGCCATCATCTTATTTCGACGCATCCCGTTATGAATGAATTCAAAGATAGAATCTAATTCAAGCCCATCCCTACAAGGTGAATTAGTAATCTAGCCTAACTTTTATTCTTTTGACTTTTGTACTTTTGTGTATGCCTGTTTTGTGATTATAATGATCAATGTCAAAATGTTAGGTTAGCATTGGCTATCGATATCGAATATCAATACTTTACATCCCATCACTATAGGATATCACTGACGTCAGAGGTTGTTTGCGCGGCATTTTCCGGCATTTGAAATAATTTTTGGAATATCTCCCACAGCCGACACCAAAAAACCAAACAAGTGATTTTGTCATGTTTACTAGGCTCTAAGGAACGCGTAAATGACATAATATTGTTTTCTGCAAGTACCCTAGTAATTTAAAATGTTTATTTTTCAAAATTTCGAAAAGTTGCAAAATTGGTCGAAAATTTCACTTGTTTTGGAATCATCTCGCTTATTAAGATCATAATTTTCTTAAGGTTTCTGTTTTGAATATCCAACTCTTTCCAAAAAACTCAAATTTCGCGTGATTATCTTGAAGTCGGATATCTCAAAATTTTTATATTTTTTTTTTGAAAATTTTATAGTTCTTTAGGAAGTCAAATTTTTTTCGAAAATTTCATAATTATTTCACAAAGTTTCTAAACTTTACGTTTTTTTCAGAAGTTCTCAGTTTTTGTCAAAAAGAAACTATTTTGAAAGTTTGAATTTTTCTTAGAGATTTTCATATGATCTGGGAGCGAAAGAGGCAAAATCCAGTCTTCATGTTTTACGTGAAAATCAGTAATATGCAGCTTGATTCATGTAACAAATACAACTTTGGTTTGTCGAATTTATGGAGTCACTGTGTATAATTAAAAATGAGACTGCTGATGACTGCTCCTACAAACCCTTGTTAAACTTTTTTCGATACCTTTCTAGTTTACCCAACTATCGACCACCTCTGAAAAATTTGATAACGCCACATATTAAGATTATACTGTAAATATAAAATAATATAATGGTATGAAATTATCCAGGGCAGCGCACCTAATGAATCTGTTTTAGTTGCGCCCCACTTTCCTGTACATGCTGTAATTTTGTTTTGTTCACCCTCGACATCCATATAAATAATCATTCAACTCTCATAAGCCTTTTTGTGAACATAAAATAATTTGTGAGATAAATGGGGGGTGTCCAGAAGGGAAATCCATATAAAATGTTAAAGGTCATTGTTTATTTCATAAAAAATCCAGTGTACAGGTTTACTATGCTCCCCTATTGTAAAGTAAATCTATTTTTAGTATCATCATATTCTTTGTGTTTTGCAGCGGTTTACCCAGCGTCTGTCGCTGAATCTTGCCCTTGAAATGTGCATAGTACCGAAATTCCTTGAGATAATAGCGTCTTTCCCAGCTGTCAAATATTCTCTGCTCACGACGTACTTGCAGATTTGTGTTTCTTGCATGGGTACAGTACTTAATAGCATGCTAAGAACTTAGGAGTTGAGCGTTTAGGCTATACCGAAAAGCCTATGAACACATCTCCTCCATAATATGCTAATGCAATTCTTCAGTATATTCCATTTCCGTGTAAGCGTAGTGTACCAACAATATAATACACTCAAAGGCAATTATTGGGCTATAGTGACTTTATTTTAAGTTGCAGTACGCGATGAAAAGTTCTATACATATTCTGTGCTCAAATCTCCGTAACCATATACAGGGTCTCTCTAAAGGACCCGACTATTTGAGGTAGGGAAAAACCAAATGGAGAGATAAAGGAAGAAATTTTACTTTTTTTACTTTTTCAAAATAACATTCTTAAAATGACGCCCATTTTGTTGACGGTATTCTTCAAAGCGTTTATCCACATTATCAAAACGGTCCAACTACTTGGAGTGCACGAGACGCAAATAAAGCGTGGTGGAGGGAGTAAGCCCGCACCGCTCGCTCGGTAAGAACACTGGTTAGATATTGCACTTTTAGTTGCCAGGATGCATGTTTAGTTGCCACAATATTGAAGAAAGCATCAGATCGATAGCAACTCAGCAACTCCTTGGAACAGTTTTTGATAAAATGTGCACAAACGGTTTGAAAAACGCCTTCAACAAAATGGGCGTCATTTAAAGAATGTTATTTTGAAAAAGTAAAATTTCTTCCTTCATCTCTCCATTGGCACTAATCCATGGTATTTACAATAAGCCGGTTTTGGTTTTTCACTACCTCAAAGAGTCGGGTCGTTTTGAGACACCCTGTAGTATTGTACCACTATAACTGCATAGCTGTATCATAGTTCTTAGGCAGTGACTCTTCTCTCATTGGCCATTTCGCTTCTAATCAACACGCTCAAAGTTCCACTCATTCTAACGGCTCTCAGAACCCTTGCCTAGTGGCAATAAGCCATTCAAGGGTGGACGCCTAGTAACATCAACGCTGAATTTACAAAAAGTCTGTATATAAATTCTATTAATAGACAGGCATAAAAAATATGGACGCCCAGTGGAGCTAACGGTGAACTATGACGCCAAGCGACCTGTTTCTGAAACTTACTTATATACAGTTATATACGCCAGACGCTGGGTAAAACGCTTTTGGTCCGGACGCTGGGTGATCCGCTGTAAATAAATATATATATATATATATATATATGTAGACGCTTAACGGTGCTACCTCCAAAGTATATATATACCGAACGTACTTCCCTCATATATAACCTACTTACCTCCGAAATCGGAGGTAAGTACGAACACCCATAAAATTCATTGCCATCAGCCTATCCAAGGCCATCCCTGTCCGTAGACGAAAATTTGCTAGGAGGCGACTTCGGCCCATATATAACCTCTGATTTGCTCATTTAGTTCAACGATTTACCGCAGGCGTTGCTGTAGTTTTGTTAAGGAGGTAAATCCCATGCAGAGTTCCCTCCATGCTATATATAATACGCATTGTTCCCTCCGGTTTCATATATAACAGTCTTAGATACGTAGATACCTCCAGCTGCATAAATATAATGCGCATAGTTCCCTCCATTTCATGTGACGATCCCAGCTGATTTTTCCTTGTATAGATTTCAGTTATTTGTGAATAAATGATTTTTCTGACTACGGCTTTGATAGTGGTAGACGGTTGGACGCTGTCATCCGTTGATTCTCGTCGCACCGGGTAATACAACCTCGCCTACATTAGTGAGGTGAAAGGTCCGCATGTTTCCTCACCTAGGTTGTGGGACAGATTCCCCATTTATCATTTCCCCACTCTTTCCCTCCAGATTTAGTACCAACAATAATGATGAACCCTTCGAGTGCAAACATGTTTGTCCGGACGAGGTGCCTTCTCATTCGAAATATCCTCTCGGATGTTCCTCCTCTCTTTCCCCTGAGGACTCTCGGAGGGTGTCCTCAGGGGAACATTTTCAACGTCAAGCTATCTCTCACGAACCTCCGCGGAATCAACAGCAATATTCATGCTGCTCATCGCTATTTGCAGTCTAATAGTCCCGCTACGGTATTTCTGGTGGAAACAGAGATATCCGAGTCGACGCCATTAAGTCATCTAAAATTTCCAGGTTAATAGTGTCACTGTTGCCTGTAAAAATATGGAGTCAAGATAATTGACTCAGAACTTCCCACACATAATGGTGATACCATTTTATTAATTCTCCATTGCCTGAAACTATAGTTTGAATTTCCCTTGCAACCAAATCATTGCCCACCCGCCCGCAAAGAAACATCCAACGCAAAAACTAGTTTCTTGCGTCTCCCTTTTGCGGAACTAGGATGCCACAGTTTCTTCTGCATGCTTCAACTGGGCGATGCGAAACAATTAGGAGCCTCCAAAACGTCTAAGAACGAAGTTTGAGCTGTTTTTATAATTTTAGTTTTTTATTATTGCTACACCGCCACTAACACTATTTTTCAGAAACAGACGCGTTTTCGATTCTTGCTGCGGCAGTAAATTTCATTAAAATCAATTCAATAATTTTCGCTTTACGCAATATACATAGAACAAAACAAAGCAAAACTCATGTATACATCACAAAATTGGTTTCTGTAATAGGCAAGCCAATGTTCAGATGGACTTATAAAATTGTGATATGCCGCTAGGTATTTCTTCCACAGGTCAATGGACAAACTATTATGAATACAACAGAGTTTTCAGTTTTACAACCCCCCACCCCCCAACCGCCTCAGTTCCACCCCCACCCAAAAAAGGTAGAAAATGATCAAGAACCCCTAAACCGCCTAAAAACAAAGTTTGAGCTGTTTTTATGTTTTAATTTCTTTATTAATGTTGCGCCGCCACTGACATGTTTTTTCTAACACATACGCGCTTTCCATCCTCGTCACGGTAGTAATACTGTGTCAAAATTTCATCAAAATCAATTCAACCATTTTCGGGTACGCAATATATAACGATCTAAAACAACACTCGTATGTATACCTACATCAAAAATTCTAAGTTCCTAGGTTTCTATAATAAGCAAGGCAATGTTTGTATGGACCTAAAAAGTATATTATGCCGCTAGGTTTTTCATTCACAGGTCAATGGACAGCCCATTATGATTACAACAAATTTTTCAGTTTTACAACCCCCCACCCCTCAACCACCCCAAATTCACCCCCACCCAAAAAACGTAGAAAATGATCAGCAACCCCTAAAACGCCTAAAAACGAAGTTTGAAGAATATTTGAAAATTTTCGTTTTTTGCTAATTACTCCGCCCCCTGTACAACAATTTCCAAAATTATATGAACATTACCTACTACGACCCCACAACAGATCGCTACCCAAATTTCATCACAATCCATGTAGCGGTTACTGAGATTACGACGTTAGAAGAATGCCGACAGACAGACAGACCGACCGACAGACCGACCGACAGACCGACCGACCGACAGACCGACCGACAGACCGACCGACAGACCGACCGACAGACCGACCGACAGACCGACCGACACACCGACCGACAGACCGACCGACAGACCGACCGACAGACCGACCGACAGACCGACCGACAGACCGACCGACAGACCGACCGACAGACCGACCGACAGACCGACCGACAGACCGACCGACAGACCGACCGACAGACCGACCGACCGACAGACCGACCGACAGACCGACCGACAGACCGACCGACAGACCGACCGACAGACCGACCGACAGACCGACCGACAGACCGACCGACAGACCGACCGACAGACCGACCGACAGACCGACCGACAGACCGACCGACAGACCGACCGACAGACCGACCGACAGACCGACCGACAGACCGACCGACAGACCGACCGACAGACCGACCGACAGACCGACCGACAGACCGACCGACAGACCGACCGACAGACCGACCGACAGACCGACCGACAGACCGACCGACAGACCGACCGACAGACCGACCGACAGACCGACCGACAGACCGACCGACAGACCGACCGACAGACCGACCGACAGACCGACCGACAGACCGACCGACAGACCGACCGACAGACCGACCGACAGACCGACCGACAGACCGACCGACAGACCGACCGACAGACCGACCGACAGACCGACCGACAGACCGACCGACAGACCGACCGACAGACCGACCGACGGAAATGAGTGACGTGGATTTTCGTTATTTAGACATCATGAAACGCCCAAAAAGCGTATTATCTCGAAATCGAAAATTTTCGCGATCACAATACTCCCCTCACCTATCGGTGTGGGAAGCAAAATGGAGGAATACAGGCCTTTGTACGTAGCAATCTATCATGCTCAAAAGCTTCCACTGTAGAACCCGGTAGAAAGGTCAGGGCATCACCTTATGGCTTAAGCTGATACTCGAAACATGTACCATACGCCATAGAATGATATATAGCTAGTGAGAAACCTCACTTTCTTTCCTCGTGTCTTCTCACACTCCACCAGCCTGCTGGATCCCTTTCTGATAACAGTTCCTGTGATACAATGATATAGTTCGTCGGCAAAAAGTACTGGCTCACCGAACCTGCTTACAAAACCCCACCGTCGAGAACAGACAGGGTAAAGATTAGTCCAGAAACAGATAAAACAAAACCCTTTAACATCTAAAAAGCCAACACGATGCTAAAATAAAACAGAAAGTGATATCGCATCACAATGGTAGGCGATCTTTCTGGATTCTGGCCAAACAAATAGAGGAAAACTTGTGGAAGACTAGCTTTTTTCCTATCACTTGTGCATATGAAACAGTGGCCACAGCGTCTAAGGACAAATACGAAGTAGTAGCCAAGGCATTTGCAACAAGTTCTATCATAAATGTCCCTCCCAATGTTCAGATATCATGGATACCGAGAGTTGCTTAAGTTATGAGCGAGATAACGTTCAAAACCAAATCAGTTCAAAAGGTGCTGTAGTCGGTTGACATCAATAAGGCGACGGTGCCCGACATTATCCCCGCAAAAGACCGGAAGTGGGCTTGTATCCATCCGGTGCCAAAAAAGGACCCAAAGCTGATCTCACATCGCTGCTTCCAACACTTCAAAGGCATTCGATCGGCAATAGGCCTATGTATGTGGTTGAGCTCAAATGCAGAACGCTGGCAGCGCCTGCTTCGCTGTGAAAGGACCTGGAGACCAATACCGCTTGGGGACTCCCCCCCCGGATGACAGCAAATTTAAGGTGGCAACTCTAATCTGGACCCCCCTCCGAAAAGTCAAGCAAGTGACACCCATAACCTGGACCCCCTCCAAAACCAAATCCTGGATACGTGCCTGATCTGACATGAACACGTTTTGCCAACTGCAACAGCTGCGGACACCTACTATTCAGAGCCAGAAAGTACTTCTAACCATCCAACATTCTCATGCTGTATAAAGCTCAGATAAAATCTGGCCTGGAGTATTACTCTCATATTTGGGGTACTGCTGCCCTTACTACCTTGGTTATACTGGATGCAGTCCAGAGAGGGGCAATTCGATTAATCGGCGACCTAACATTAACACGCCCCTCCAGTCTCGTTCTCACCGGCATGCTGTTGGTGACTTCCCACTTTCCTATCGGTATTCAAACGAAATTGCTCCCCTGAGCTATCATCTATAAGTTATCAAGCCTATTAGCGCAACACCATTAGAGGCACCCGCTGGACCGCTCTGCATCTCACACCAAGGCAGCCGTTCGTCGTACATCAAGAGCCGAGCGGTACGATCGTACCTTTGTTACCAGAATGTACAGGGCTTGGAATTGACTGCCAAGATAAGCTTTTATTGAGCCTACTAGTGTCGGCCTATTCAACCGCCACGTCCAAATTTCTCCTAACACAACCTTTTGCCTAGCAGCTGCCGTGCTCTGGTATTTAGGCTTTGCCTTCATGCACTGCTTAGTTATAAAGACGCTATACTTAAATTGCCATTCAACTATAATGGAATGCCGGCACCAAATATAGCGTCATTTAAGTGACGTATTTGACGGTCTGTATGCACTGTATTTAAACTGCCCTAAAACGGTAGCCCACCAAAGTGCTGCTGGTACCTATCAGATTCGATTTTTGTTGAAATCGCAATTGTTAATAATTATCGGTGATATTGCTTTCGACGGATTTGCATCATAGTTTTGTCAGTTTTTGCTGAATGCAATATCAAATAAGGTGAGAATCTGGATATTATTGGAGTCTGTTAAACTATTATTTAAGAGATAGGGAAAATGATGGACCACTTTGTTGTAATGGGTGCTTTCTATGCAGACATATTCGTTGTGCAGGACTATCCAGGTGGCTTAAATCGAAGGTTTGGTTTTGCAGAGAATAAATACTATCATCAGCTTATTTTATTTCCCGGTCTATAGGTAGATTCCAACAGTCTGAGACTAGACACCAAATTTTATATTTAATCGACATGACAATAGCAGAATCTTTAACGGGAAAAGCCAACATACTAATTAATAAGCTGTTGGAAAGATTAGCGGCATTTCAGTGGGCCTTACGACGGTAGCTTGAGTACACAGAACACAAAGCCACCAAATGCGCCACTCAATGACGCCACATCATCCATCATCGGCATTCCATTAGGCCACCGTTAAACAGCAGTATAAGTGCAGCGTTATAAAAAAGCCCAAAACTGGAAACATTGTTTGAATTAGACAAACACCTACAATATTCCAGTGCTGGCGAATATACTGGCTGAGTGAATATTGTACGGATTACCGTAACACATGACCTTCAATTGGAGGTAAAGTAAGTTGTGTCTTTCTAATACTCTAATATAAAAAATTGGAGGTAACAAGCAATTGCCCCTATCATACATATATAATTGGAGGTAACTAAGTTGTGTCTTTCTAATACTCTAATATAAAAAATTGGAGGTAACAAGCAATTGCCCCTATCATACATATATAAATTATTTTTGAGAAATCTTTACCCCTCTCTAGAGAAATGGTATCGTTAGCTTCCCCTCTTTCAATATATGCATATCCTGCCAGTATAACTTAAGCCAAAAGGCCGGAGGTTGGTCCGCCTTGCTTCTATCATGGAGGGAACAACGATGCTCGTATACATATATATATATATATATATATATATATATACTCATATCAATGGAGTATTTAACTCTACATCATTAGGGAAGGAGGAACTCCTCAAAATCCTCTTCATGTATACACAGAATATAAAAAACCTCAGCAAAATCATGACTAGAATATTTTGGGACTATATGTTGGTTCCATGTATTTTTTAAAGATAATATTTTCTAATACTGCAAATCATGTTATAGCTGTGAAACAGCCTCTCTAGTGCATAATCTGCATGGTGTAACGTGTAATCATTCCTTTCGTTGTTCATGTAATAATGTATAGGCCGGCCCTGCACGACTTGGTCCGGGCCTGCACGCCTTGGTGTGCAAACGTTTTTTGCAAAAAGTCGGTTCAAATCACCCGTCGGTGATTCAAATCTTTGATCACATGTCCAACTCCAGCCTATGCGATTGCATTCATTTTGGCGACCATGGCCGAATTCACCGGAATTCACCCGATGCCGTAAGAAAAATGAATTTGGTTTATTTCCGAGGTAAGCAGTATTTCACGAGCATATTTCTAAATTCCCGCGTGTTTTATGGACGATGTCTAGCGATCCTGGCCGATTTCCACCCGAAATCGCTTCTCAATCTTCTCATTTCATGTCCCGTCACTTTTTAGAAATGAATTTCTTACGTCTTGCGTTACTTCTTACGTTACGACTATAAACACTCTCATCTGATTCCACAGGTTTATTTTCTTACGTCTTACGTTACCTCTTACCTTACAGCACTCTAAGCTTGCCCTTTTAGTTTCATGAAAAGCGACATCTTGATGTACTTTTTGACATACAAGCCCCCCCGGGGATATGTACCGCACACAGGTTAATACGATACGCTGTGCGGTACATATCCCCGGAGATATGTATAATATGGTCGGTTATACTGGGAACTACACTTCCTGGATTGTTTTCAATATGGTTTCAACAAATAAAGTATAAATTAGAGTGCGGTAAGGTAAGCGGTAACGTAAGACGTAAGAAAATAAACCTGTGGAATCAGCTGAGAGTGTTTATAGTCGGAACGTAAGAGGTAACGCAACACTCTCATCTTATTCCACAGGTTTATTACCTTACGTCTTACGTTACCTCTTACCTTACTGCACTCTAAATTCTACTTAAGAAAGAAGTGGGTATGCTATAGTGCATGGCCGACTGTACTCACTAGTCCGGAGCATGGAGGCGCGATAACGTTGCTGAAAGCAGGAAACCCTCTTTATCGCGTCGTGACCCTTGAACTGCGCATGTGCAGATATGTTTTGGCGGCTTTTTTAACTTTCAAACGGTATGAACGCCAAGTAACTGTTATTACGCCTGGCTAAATCACTACATATATGGGGTGTAGGGTATTTATTTCGTAGGTAAAGCACAGATGAGGAACCTACTGAAAGTATAGAGCTTTCTGTCTTTTACCAGCCTATATTTGATCTATTTCTCCTATATATAAGTGATTTATTCGAAGTTAGGTATTGTTTAGCAGATCTCATGGAATTGTTTCATTTATAAAATTCTTTAGACTAATTAATCCTATTTTATTATCAGTGAGTTCGTTTCTGTTGTGATTTCTTTTAGGATATTATTTGAAGACTATATGATAAACACTTTTATTTTACAATGTCTTCTTCAGCATGAAACGCAAAACATCACATATTTCAATATACTGGAAGTTGTTGGAACTATGTAATTGAGAGTAATTTGTACTTTTGTTCTCTATATAACTTGTGCAAATATGTTGTATATTACCACCAATAAATGGATTGATTGACTGAAGAAATCAAATAAACCAGCATACATATATTTTTTTATTAATTTATTTGAAAAGCTTATAGCAACAGTTATTACACTTTTAAACAACATAATCATATATGTACATAAGTTTTCATTAAACAGTAGTATAAAAATGTATGTCCAAGGCGAGGCAATCTATATTTATTTGTCAGTTTGTGTTTCTTGTATATTGATCACCAATAAATAAATAAAGTATAAAGTATTCTGGATCTGAAATCCCTATATTAAATATATTTGTGGTCATGATCACTGTTATTTGATATGAATTCAATTTTTTTGCCACTCAATAGCTTATTAATAATGTCAGTTTCCGTTACATTAGGTTTACTATCCTTAGAATTATTTGCTCGCTTTTTTTTAGTGGAGTGAAATGAAAGCTGCTTAGAAATATTTTGGTTTGTGGAAACTGCAACTTTAGGTATAAATGTGCTTTCAATCTGTTTCATATCAACTAGGCTATTTAAGGCTCTTACATGTGTTAACATTTTGGATAGTACACCACTATTCAAACTGTCAACATCAGCTTTTGCAATTTTAACATTGAATGCCGATAACGCATTGCAAAGTTTCTCATGTAAATTTCCTGTATTTTTACTAGCTCCACTACTCAACTGTGTAAGACACATTTGGATATTACTATCTACCTTTTCAGTAGTAGGTAAGTTTTTATCATCAATCCTGTTGTCATAATGGATACAAAGAAAATGAATATGTTTGCAAATAGTACTTTGAATATAAAAATCTGGACATGAACAGCTAAAATATGAATACAAATATTACATAAGTTACATTGAACTTGGCAACACATTTCACTAGACACTTTTTCAATGTAGTAAGTGTTCTGGTCACATTTTAGCTCCCATCTACTATGGCCATTATCTATAGCTTCAAAATCTGAGGACTTTGATGATGCTATTTGATGTCGTTTCATAATATCTTTGATACGGCTTGTACTTTTTCCTTTTGTTTGCTTGATGATTCTATCTACCTGTAAAAATCAGTGTAAGTTAGAAAGAGAATATGTTTACTGTTTAGTAACTTACCATTTTATCCCTAGTATACTGCAGAACTGCGTATAGCCCTTTATCCAATCTCTTAACCATTTTTCTCTTCAAATAAAAATATTTAATACACTTATGCATACTTTCAAGAACCATATTCGTATTTATACCACAAGACTTTCTATAGCAGTATGCCCATTTTTTATAGTTCTCTGAATAATTTTCTTTAAAATAGTTGCCAAATTTGTTGGTTGCTTGGTCTGCTTGTAGGTTGGCTATCATATTCTGTAATTTATCCAGAAAAGATGTTTCATCTATACTGTGTTGTAAGGCTTTAAGCATCTTATAGACCCAGCTTCGCTTTTCTTTATCAGTGATTTTACCGAGATTAGTACGCCAAGCCCTGTCAACATGCCAAGAGCAGTACAATTGATGTTCAGTTTTGCCCATCACACTTATCCAGGCTTTGTAAAAAACTTCTGACATATCAGACATGAATGTTTTTGCTTTTATTGTACCACACTTTTCCTTAATGATAGTGAATAGAAGGATATGTACAGAGGTGTCTTTTCTGTTTGAAAACATGTATAACACAGGAAAACCCTCTCCATAATCATCAATAACCATCATTGTGGTCATTTCAAAATCATATTGATTAAGACCATGTGTACTATCCACAGCTATATTATGTCCAAAAGTCTGAAGCATTAACAGCTGGTAATTATTCATAATTATAAGACAAAAGTCACTGCTTTCCAATGGGTCCTTCATCTGTCCCTGACTCTTGTAGTACAAAACTTGATTATCATCACCTTGCATATTTTCTGATGCCCATATATCAATGCTTACTGCATCTTCTTTATGCTTCATACCTTTTTCTAATGCCAATTTAAAATCACGTTCAACATTATCTATGTCCTTTGCCACTATTAGATCAGACCTCTTTAAATCTGAGCCTATTTTGGTTCTGAAGCAATCTAAAATCCTAGAATAAATCATTATTAGTTGAGCTATACTATACATACATTAGACTATAAGTTAGCTACCTTGTCTTGGATGCACCTTGGAGTAACTTATTGGCGATGGTATTTCTGTCGTCCTTCGATATTCTCAAGTGTTGAATCTCCATTGAATGACCATAGTGCATTTTTTGCCTTTCAACACTTATGCTTCCATCACATGATTTTATGATATTCATCTGGCTAATGCAGGCTCTGTTCAATTTACATGTTCCTTGAGATTTTGTAGCTCTTTTTATTGCAGTCTTCTCATATCCACCACTGCGATTGCATACATAATAAGTTTTTTGATCGCCAGATGCAAGTCTTTGGGCTCCTCGTTTGATGATGTAATTACATTTATCTAATTTTTCGATTTCTATCTTCCAGGCTTTAAAATCTGAAAACAGTAACATTTTGACATACATGAAGAGAATCAATAATTATTGTTGCACTCACCTTCAATTCTCGCAAAATTTATAACTTCGGGTTCCTCGATATTGAACAAGTGATCAGTCTTCAAGTGTGAAATCAAATCAAGGCTGTATCTAAAAGAATTATTACACCCTTCCTCCAAACATTTGTAACTGTGGACATTTTTATCAAAGCCTGCCGGTTTGGGATGAATGTTGTGGACATTTCTTGAATGTCGATTTAAATGACTTTGAGAGGTATATATCTTTCCACAAATATTACAGATCGCCATACTTCAAATAAAACGCTGCTAACAAATCTTCCTAACCTCGAAAACCATCCAAAACAGATAAACAAAATCCTAGTATTCGTGAATTAATCATGATCGGTTATCTCTCCGTTGCGCCGGCGCACAACGAGGGTCACGACGCGATTATGAGGGTCTCCTGCTGAAAGCAGGTGCAAGTTGGCCATATTGATTCGACACTTATGTCAAACAGCTGACGTTTCTTTGACAATTTCGTGTTTGCTTTTTTGGGTGCTTTTACCGAGATTTTTAGTTATTTTTAAGTGATATTCTAGTGAATTCGTAAAGGAAATAATGGTTTCATGTGCTTATCGTAGTTGCTCTAGCAGAGATGGCATGGATAAGAAGAATCGACAGGAACTACATTTCATAGGTGTGTATGCAAAAAATAACAATGTACAGGACCGCATTTGTAATCTTTATCTCAATAAAGTGTAACGTATCGCAGCAATAATACAGTTGTATTATTCGATTGATGATGAATGTCGTCTCTCAATAAAGTGTAACGTATCGCAGCAATAATACAGTTGTATTATTCAATTGATGATGAATGTCGTCTCTACAAAGCCTGTTTTTTTTCACATACTTAACTATGAATTTCGCATTAGATTGAAAAATCAACCCAATACTTCATATTTAAATCATCATTGTAATGAATTTTCAAAATTATTTACATAAGAAAGTAATCCGGCTCTGGCGAGGCGTCCATATCGTTACCACACTTAGCCACGCCTCCTGCTACCATTTTTGTTATGCGAAATTGAACCTTATAGCGTCTCCTTGGGATTCTACCTCGATGGTCATTAGTCATGGCATTAGTCATGGCCGACTCTACACTAGGCCGGAGCCTTAGATGTGGCAAGGTGGCTTAGCTGTCAAATAGTGGGCCTATAGTTTCAGAATAATTATTACATTTTATATGTATTAGAGTTCATCTGGGTTAATAAATTAAGAAAAAAATGCTTTTTAGAACTACTACTACTAATACCACTTACATCTGATGTCTGGTTCATCATAGTCAGACACTACAAAATAAAAATAAAGCAACCTGTTTCCTGCTGCCACTTCCACTTCCACTTAAATGAACACTCAATTTACTTTGTAAATTGTCACTTGAGCTAGAAAAATTCACTATTAGGTCACTGTGAAGCCATTCTTGCTAGTCTTGATTCCCTTTCACGATCAAATCTTTTCATAGGTATGCCCAGATGCATGCCCTCGTTGGCTTGCCCAGATGGGTTCTATTAACTGTATTTTTCTGTGATATTTGGGAGGTCCAGAAAACATTGTAGGTACCACATTGTGCTCTAAAATAGGTCTTATCCTTTGAAATGTTTGTAAAGTATTGTCTTTATTCTTATAAATATAACCAGCCCATACGAGGAATACCTTTCATCCACTTCTGTTTATGTCCCTTATTGGATGCACAATTGCTAGTACAACCTGGTACTACACACTTTGCAGGCGTCTGTTTATCTTTATAGTCTCGTTTGTGCAGGTAAATGATTAGAAACACATTAAAAATCACCCTCCAATCTTATTTTTCACTCTGGAAGATTACACTAATGCCGTGACTAATGACTTAACAACAAACAACATGACGGCCCGCAGATTCAGTGTTGCCATATTTCATGCTCCGGCCTAGTGAGTACAGTCGGCCATGCATTAGTGTAATCTTCCAGAGTGAAAAATAAGATTGGAAGGTGATTTTTAATGTGTTTCTAATCATTTACCTGCACAAACGAAACTATAAAGATAAAAAGATGCCTGCAAAGTGTGTAGTACCAGATTGCAATAGCAATTGGGGCTTCCAAAGAAGGACATAAACAGAAGTGGGTGAAGGGTATTCCTCATAAGGGCTGGTTATATTTATAAGAATAAAGACAATAATTACAAACATTTCAAAGGGCATACCTATGAAAAGATTTGATATTGAAAGGAAATCAAGACCAGCAAGAATGGCTTCAAGGTGACCTAATAGTGAATTTTTCTAGCTCAAGTTAAAACTTACAAGGTAAATTGAGTGTTCATTAGCAATTGTGCTTCCAATAAGGGACATAAACAGAAGTGGGTGAACGGTATACCTCGTATGGGCTGGTTATATTTATAAGAATAAAGACAATACTTTACAAACATTTCAAATGATAAGACCTATTTTAGAGCACAATGTGGTACCTACAAGTTTTCTGGACCTCCCAAATATCACAGAAAAAGACAGTTAATAGAACTCATCTGGGCAAGCCACGAGGGCATGCATCTGGGCATACCTAGGAAAAGATTTGATATTGAAAGGGAATCAAGCCCAGCAAGAATGGCTTCAAAGTGACCTAATAGTGAATTTTTCTAGCTCAAGTTAAAATTTACAAAGTAAATTGAGTGTTCATTAGCACTTGTGCTTCCAATAAGGGACATAAACAGATGTGGGTGAACGGTATTCCTCGTATGGGCTGTTTATATTTATAAGAATAAAGACAATACTTTACAAACATTTCAAAGGATAAGACCTATTTTAGAGCACAATGTGGTACCTACAATGTTTTCTGGACCTCCCAAATATCACAGAAAAGACAGTTAATAGAACTCATCTGGGCATGCATCTGGGCATACCTACGAAAAGATTTGATATTGAAAGGGAATCAAGACCAGCAAGAATGGCTTCAAAGTGACCTAATAGTGAAATTTTCTAGCTCAAGTTAAAATTTACAAAGTAAATTGAGTGTTCATTAGCAATTGTGCTTCCAATAAGGGACATAAACAGAAGTGGGTGAACGGTATTCCTCGTATGGGCTGGTTATATTTATAAGAATAAAGACAATACTTTACAAGCATTTCAAAGGATAAGTGACTTCACAGTGACCTAATAGTGAATTTTTCTAGCTTAAGTGACAATTTACAAAGTAAATTGAGTGTTCATTTAAGTGGAAGTGGAAGTGAAACAGGTTGCTTTATTTTTATTTTGTAGTGTCTGACTATGATGAACCAGACATCAGATGTAAGTGGTATTAGTAGTAGTAGTAGTTCTAAAAAGGATTTTTACTTCCCACACCGATAGGTGAGGGGAGTATTGTGATCGCGAAAATTTTCGATTTTGAGATAACACGCTTTTTGGGCGTTTTATGATGCCTACAAACGAAAATCCACGTCACTCATTTCCGTCGGTCTGTCTGTCGGTCTGTCTGTCGGTCTGTCTGTCGGTCTGTCGGTCTGTCGGTCTGTCGGTCTGTCGGTCTGTCGGTCTGTCGGTCTGTCGGTCTGTCGGTCTGTCGGTCTGTCGGTCTGTCGGTCTGTCGGTCTGTCGGTCTGTCGGTCTGTCTGTCTGTCTGTCTGTCTGTCTGTTGGCGTTTTTCTAGCCTCCTAATCTCAGTAACCGCTGCATAGATTTTGATGAAATTTAGGTAGTGATATGGTGTAGGGTCGTAGTAGGTAATGTTGCTACAATTTTGAAAATCGGTGCATAGGCGGCGGAGTAATTAGCAAAAAACGAAAAATTTCAAATATGCCTCAAACTTCGTTTTTAGGTGTTTTAGGGGTTCCTGATTATTTTCTACTTTTTTTTGGGTGGGGGTGAAATTGGGGTGGTTGGGGGGGTGGGGGGTTGTAAATCTAAAAAAATTGTTGTACTTATAATGGGCTGTCTACTGACCTGAGAGAGAAAGACCTAGCGGTATAATACACTTTTTTAGGTCCATCCGAACATTGCCTTTTGTATTACAGGAACCAAGGGACTTAGAGAATTTTCCGATGTATACATACGAGTATTGCTTTAGATCGTTCTGTATTTTATAATGTTGAAATAACTGAATTGATTTTAATGAAATTTCGGCACAGTATTACTAGTTTGGCGAGGATGGAAAACGCGTCTGATTTTTGGAAATCGTCTCAGTGGCGGCGCAGCAATATTAAAAAAACTAAAAATATGAAAACAGCTCAAACTTCGTTTTTAGACGTTTTAGGGGTTCCTGATCATTTTATACCTTTTTTTGGGTGGGGGTGAAAATTGGGGTGGTTGGGGGTTGGGGGGTTGTAAAATTGAAAAATTTGTTGTATTCGTAATAGACTGCCCACTGACCTATGAAGGAAGATCTAGCGACATAAATAACTTTTTTAGGTCTATCTGAACATTGCCTTATGCCTATTACAGAAAACAAAACTTAGAATTTTTTTCCATGTATGACATACGAGTATTGCTTTAGATCGTTCTGTATTTTATAATGTAGAAACTACTGAATTGGTGTTAATGAAATTTAGGTACAGTATTACTACTTTGGCAAGGATGGAAAACGCGTATGCTTTTTAGAAATCGTCTCAGTGGCGGCCCAGCAATATTAAAAAAACTAAAAATATGAAAACAGCTCAAACTTCGTTTTTAGTCGTTTTAGGGGTTCCTGCTCATTTTATACTGTTTTTTGGGTGGGGGTGAATTTAGGGTGGTTGGGGGGTGGGGGGTTGTAAAACTGGAAAATTTGTTGTATTCGTAACGGGGTGTCCATTGATATGCGAATAGAAAACCTAGCGGCATGATACACTTTTTAGGTCCATCCGAACGCTGCATGCTTATTATAGAAACCACGGGACTTAGTATTTGTGATGTATACATACGAGTATTGCTTTAGATCGTTCTGTATTTTATAATGTGGAAACCACTGAATTGATGTTAATGAAATTTCGTCACAGTATTACTACTTTGGCAAGGATGGAAAACGCGTATGATTTTTAGAAATCGTCTCAGTGGCGGCGCAACAATATTAAAAAAACTAAAAATATGAAAACAGCTCAAACTTCGTTTTTAGACGTTTTAGGGGTCCTGATCACTTTATACTTTTTTGGGTGGGGGTGAATTTAGGGTGGTTGGGGGGTTGTAAAACTGGAAATTTTGTTGTATTCGTAATGGGCTGTTCATTGATATGCGAATGAAAAACCTAACGGCGTGATACACTTTTTAGGTCCATCCGAACGTTGCATGCTTATTATAGAACCCACGGGACCACGAGTATTTGTGATGTATACATACAAGTATTGTTTTAGATCGTTCTAGATTGCGTAACGTGAAAATTGTTCAATTGATTTGTAATGCATATTTCTTGAAGAGGGAGACGTAAGAAACTATTTACGAGGGTTGTTGTGTTGGATGTTTTTTTTGCGGGCGGGTGGGCGATGATTTAGTTGCAAGGAGATTTCAGACTATAGCTTCATGGCCTTCATGCAATGGGAAATAATAAAATGGTATCATCGTTATGTGTGGGAAGTACTGAGTCAATCAACTTGACTCCATTTTTTTCTTAATTTATTAACCCAGATGAACTCTAATACATATAAAATGTAATAATTATTCTGAAACTATAGGCCCACTATTTGACAGCTAAGCCACGTTGCCACATCTAAGGCTTCGGCCTAGTGTAGAGTCGGCCATGTATAGTGCCGTAAGCGGCTTACGCATGGCCGACTCTACACCACAAAACAGGTACGGTTAAGAAGGCACAATTCCGTATTATTTCACTGGAAACACGAATGACTTATGTCAATGTCAGCGGCCATTATTTTGGGTTGCAACATGGCCGCCGCAGGGTTGCCAGATGTATCAAGAATTCGAGGCGATGTTGCCACATCGTTGCGCAAATCTGTAGATGCTCTATCTTTTTATGTCAAAATTATCATAATTTTTGATGTTAGCCAATCATTGACTGACTGATTGATGTTTGATTTCAATCAATCAATCAATCAGTGATTGGCTTAAAAATTTAAAAATTGGAGCAAAACAATGAAAATACCTATTCATTCATTTATTTATTTGCAAGAAAATATTAAATATGATTAATATGATTATTGTATGTGTAATTTATAAATAATATAATACAAATTGTCTTAAAATACATTCAAATATAACAATAATAATAATCTTATTTATTGAAGTTCCATCAAGCATATGGTTTATGTTTTCATTCCTCACCTTGTCTCAGGTTGACCTACAGTGAATAAAGTAACCACATGAAACAGGGTAAAAAATATTAGCAAGAAATACAATATGCTACTAAACTAGAGTATTCAAGGTCCATGCTTTTTAATCTTGCACCTGATTACCCTAGTATATAAAAATTTCCAGGAGGTATTGTTCGGACACATTACCCTTTATTTTAAGTGGTGATATGCCAAGTAAAAAAAAAATTGATATGAAACTAAAAATCAATAAATAAACGAAAATATCAGCTATCTCTTCCACTTTATAAAAATTAACATCTATATTAATGAATACCAACCAAGATAAGTCAAAATAAATACTTTTTATTGATCATGAAAACTATAGTATATACCTAATAGTTGTCACAGATAGAAGACAAGAATTCATTGAAATGTAATCAATATCCACAATTTCACAGCCTAGCAAACTTGCAGCATAATCTATTGAACCATATGGAGCCCTAGCATTTAACTTTGTCAAAACTATAGGATTAAAACAGGAACACATGATATAATTTTGTGATATTTATGATTCCAAATTGTACAATCAATAAATAAATAAATGAAAACCCCACCCATATCTGCCACTTTATAAAAAGGAACATCTGCATTTATGAATATCAACCAAAATAAATCAAAATAAATACTTTTTATTGATCATAAAAACAATAGTTTAATAGTTGTCACAGATAGAGGATTAGAATTAATTGAAATGTAATCAATATCCATAATTTCATATCCTAGTCAAATCACAGAAATGCTTATGAGGAAAACTTTGAAATGCAAATTTTGAGAGTATAAATTTGAAATACAGCAAATAGGTTCGAGACATAATAAAGGTGAATTAGTTATAAAAATTTAAACTTTTAATTGTACCTGGCCCTTTGTACAGTTAGACTGATCAACTGTATAACATCACTGGCTTTTTCTTGAAGTAAATAGGATGTACTTACTTAGCTTTGCTGTAGAATACTTCAAGCGACCTAGCCTCTGCAAGTATTATTTCTATTTTCATCTGTGTTGAGCATTTTATTACCAGTCTGTCAAATCCATAACTGAGAAGACACTGCTTAACATTGGTTCTCCATCTTTGTTGGTCACTTGTATGTATAAGCTCGTCCACTAAATAGCTCGTCTCCCATTGCAATAATATTCATCAAAATTATTAACATGAAGGTAGACACTGCAGACAACGCAGCATCCTACAACCTATACCTCAGATGTGGTTGTGTATGATCTAAAATAGAATAGAAAATTAAAGTAGCGAAAGTGTATGAATGACTAATAAACAGTATTGCACAGAAATTCAGTAATAAATATACTTACGCTTTGTACTCGCTCATTTAAGTAAAGTTGCACTTCATCAGGAGCTTATAGTGTTCGAGCCCCATTTATTTCTTGCTTCTTGGCTGTACTTCATACCTACTTTGTGGTTGTAAAGTTTGAAGCCTTCAAACAGTTCAAACTCCCTAACAAATTCATTCACATATGAAATGGTTTCGAGTATAAAAAATAATGTTCAAACAAATTTTCCATTAACAGTTTCACAAATAAAGCCAGAATAAAGCAATGTGTGGAATGGAGCAAACCAAAATAACACTCAAAGAAAAACGAGGTTAATTTAATATCGGCGGCGCTTGGAGGGAAATTCGAACGTTCTTCTTCTTCTGCCTATACGGTATTTGCCACAAAATATGTCCGTATTTGATCTATGAGGGCAACTGGTTGACGGGTTTGGTGTGGCTGCAAAATTTTTGTCATTATGCATTATTACACTTACTTTTTAATAGCTTAAAGTTAATGTGTCGCTTTTAAAAGCTGAAGACATCATGAAGAACAGCTAGAGAAGACCATTGAATTTCGCGCCGTTGTCAACCACGGATCACTGAAATGCGGGCTGATCCAGTATTTCTGTGGTATGGGCCGCCATTATTTTGGGTTGCAATATGTCCTCCACATTGGCCCCTCCCTGTTTCCCATTCTGTAATGCTAGTTGCCCCCTCGTGCTCTACACTAGGCCGGAGCCTTAGATGTGGCAACGTAGCTTAGCTGTCAAATAGTGGGCCGGCTACTGTGGGCCGAACGGCGGGCATTCCGCGGAAAATTTAAAATGTTTCATAGTTTCAGAATAATTATTACATTTTATTTATGTATTATGTGTTCATCTCGGTTGATAAATTAAGAAAAATACTCTTTGAAAAAATAAGAATGGTGAAAAAGGCCAGTGGTATCAGTACAAAAATGTAACGTGTATTGGGACTAGGAGCTTAATTTAGAGATTTTCCTTGCTGTTGGACATTTCTCATTTTCCTTAGACTTGCTCTTTTTATTTTTGTCAGTCTGTATTTTATCTTGAACTGTTTTTGTGCAATTATTAATAAAAATATTTGCAAAAACAGGCAACATTAATTCAAGCAGCATTTCAGTTTGGGGTTGATTACATGAACAAGTGTCTCTAAAACTTCTTAATTATATTGTTCATAAGGACTGTTATTTGAACTGTAAACTCTGATGGAAGGTTTAAGCCGTCTCTGTTTAATATATCAAAGTAATTTTGTTCCTCATGTTCTATTATTTCTGTATTGACAAGAACATTTATACAGGCTGTACATTGCAGTTTGGCTGAAACTTTAAAACTAACGTAACCTGCTATATATTGAATTGCTGAATCTGAAATTTGTTGAGGTTGATTCATTAAATTATTGCCTAAAATATCTCTAAAACTGTCAATACCTATTTCTCCATGATCTACTCTACAAGTGTGTAATTTTGCTAAATTGGAGACATTAAATTTAACTTGTCCATATTGAGCAGAATGTAAGTCGAAGACACCCTTGATTCTAATCTTTTTTTCAGATTCATAAATTTGCCTTAAGCTTACATGATAATTTCCACCAGATAACTGCCTGTAACATCCAAAACGAGATTCTAAATTGTCAGTTTGAAATTTTCCTGTAAGCAAATATTTGCAAGGAGTTTTTGATACACAGTGTTTAATTAACATAATAATGGCAGTTGTTGAATGATGCAGTGCATTGTGTGTATCAGCAGATAAAGAAGAGTCAGGGTATCCCAAAGCTTTCCATTTATCAAGCCAAATTGAAAATTTTTCTAAAAATTCTATTCGATCATCTGTTATGTCCTGGAAAGGTTTTAAGAAGTCATTTCTCTTCAGTTTATATAAAATTGGGTTTTTTGTATTAACTACAGGCCACCATTTTATAATGATATTTAAAAAGTCAGGAGTACTTTCACTGTAATTCAATAAGGCAGCATGTGTCTTTTCATCAAAAATATTACACCCTAAGGAAACATTCTGCCTTTCAATACTTGAAGGGTACACTATTTTATAATTTAACTTAGGAGCTGCTTTAACCAACAAATTCGCTTCAAGTTTATAGAAGTTTCTGATATCTACAAAATTTGCTTTCCTTACCAGCTTGTTGTTATCAAAATCAGGAAATATGAAGGTTTTCGTAATATTTTTCAAATTTAGCCAATTATTTCGAATATTCTTCAGAAGATGAACTGTATCAAACATTACAAACGTTGGATAGTCTGGACTTAAATGAAAGTAATGTTTATCAGCTGAACCCTCTGTAAGTTTCATTAACATATTTTGTTCACTCTAACATTATCGGTAACTACAGCAACTACAATAAAAAACCATAGCCAAGAAAAACTTTCAAAATAGATAAAACCATTTCATGTAACTGATCCCCTCCTAATATTTCTTACAGGTTGAAGTGAAACAACTTCCTTCATACTACCAAATACAGAGGATATCAAAAATGCTTGTACCGTTTTAGCTTGGGATAATATATCATAATCAGCAAAACCAACTAAATTACCATTCTTGTAGTCCAACGTTTCTTTAATGTATATTTCATCAATTTGCAAAACAATGTATTTCTCCAAGTCTGATAAACCTTCTGAAATAGTTTTAATGTAATGCTTGTCTTCTGATGTACTGTCAGGTGCAATTTTTAGAGAACTGCAAAGTTTTGTTAAATATTTGGGATGTGGCAAAGTTAGCAATTTATTCTCCCTCACAATACTGTAAACTTTTTTTGAGTGAACATATAAAAGAAAAGACTTTAATATTAAATCGGCAGAAAACCTATTATGATTTGAAAATAGTATATTGAATTGTTCTGCCAAGAGGTCAATCTGTTCTACTTTTTCATTCTCATCATTCTGCATAAGCTTATTTTTTAGTATTTGTACAATAGAATTAAAATTGTTTAGTGTTGCATTCAAACTAAGACTTTCACTATGATCCTCTGAGTAGCGTGCCAAAATATTTTCTATTTGTGACCAACGGGATATTTGTAATGACAGTGGTAAAATCCAACTCAAATCATCTTTCACCAACAACGCGAACCTCTACCTTCACTGATTCTAATATTTTGATACTACACCTGATATCTGGTTCATCATGATCAAACACTACCAAATAAAAATAAATCCAACCTGTTTCCTGCTGCCACGTCCACTTCTTTAAATGCATACGCAGTTTACTCTGGAAAATTTCACGTAAGCTTGAAAAATTTAGTATCAGGTCACTCTCAAGCCATTCTTCTTGTTGGTCTTCCTGCCTTTTCACTATGAAATCTTTTCGTATGTCCGGATTTCTTCTAACTGAATTTTTTTGTGACGAAAGATATTTTGGAAGTCCAGGAAATATTGTAGGTACGACATTCTCCTTTAAAATGGGTCTTATCCTGGGAACTGTTTTTAAATTATTGTCTTTATCCGTATACACATCACTGAAAGATATATCACCGTCATGGAAATGTTTAATACACACTACTGAATTTTGAGATGGTAACCAGTCTTTACGAGGAATACTTTTCACCCACTTCTGTTTCAAATGGTCGTCTCGCGGAAACCTGAACACCGTAATGTATTCTTCTTTACTGGTACTACGCACTTTGGAGGCATCTTTTCACAATTTCGTTTATGTAGGAGTGCAGGTAATAGGTAAAAGATCTATTAATAACCTATATAATGTCGGCCATGCTATAATAAAACACGGCCCGATCTCCAACGTTGCCATATTTCAATGCTCCGGCCTAGTGAGTAGAGACGGCCATGACTTACGGCTTAAGTGACAGACAGGTGACAAGGGTAGCCAAGTTTGGTATGTGACTCATAGATGGGGCTATATGTTTTAAGCTTCTTCTTGGAGAGACCCTAGGGCAATATTGTTAATTGTTTAAAGTTATCTCTGATTGTTTATTGTAACTTGTTTAGTACTGGAACTTTCTTGAAGGTCTGACGATCAATACAGTACCAGTGCATAGGGGTTTTGGATAGAGGTAAGGCGCTATAGTCTGAAATACAATGAATTTCTGGATTCTAAAGGAAACCGCTTTTTGCAGGTGGCAATGGGTGCTGACTAGTGTATATATCGAAGAGCTATACATGTCTCATAGGAGTCACAGGACTGCAATATCTAGTCCAACAATTTTGAATGACTGTCCCTCGTGAGGTGTGCCCTGTATATTTAGTGGACAGTGCAGCTGTTTATAGGATGTAGCGATGTACTTTGTTTAATCAAGTGGACTAGAAGAAATTGACGCATACACATACCTGGAATGTTAAAGCAGGTTGTGGTTGTGTGACGAAGATATATGTGAAATTAGTGGGGCAGTTTTCCAATAAAATTACAGAATAGGCAATTGTGGATATATCTCTTCCCAAGTAGAAAGTGTACATATCTATCGCTGTCCATCAGTGTAAAATGTGAGGACAGTGACTGTTGCAGTGACTTAAAACAAATTTCATGAAGTATAGAAATAGAATATACAATTCGAGTTGTGACTCTTTATAAAGGACTTTGTACATTGTGATGTGATTTTTTTAAGAGTATTTGGTCCAAATGTGTTTGTAAACCAAGTATGTATCCTTCTCTGTATGACAAACTTTTTAGTTTTATAATAAACAGGTCAAAACTACCATTTCTAAAACTATTGTTTTTGCCATGTCATGAAAATATTAAAATATAGTGACTCAGAACAGAGGCAATAGAAAACTATTGAAAATATTTAGTCAAACTTGGGTATTGTTATAGGTTGGCCTGGGGCAGCTTAGTGTGCTAGTGAATAAATGAATGTTGACCAAAAACACTCGGTTGCTGTTGCTATAGAGCCTAAAATTTACTATCTATTTCTTTACATTTACAATAAAATAACTAGTTGGTTGCTGTCGCTACAAAGCCAACTTGGAGATTCATTTATCTTTGAACAGATGCAATAACATACATATCCCTGTTTGTCAAATTTAGAACCACATAATGCTCTCAAATGATCAAATATTCCATATTCATAACACCGTACAACTTTTAAATGAACAAATACTCATTTAACTGTAATATAGCACACAGCTTTTACAGATACAAAAGGTATGTCAACATTTTGAACTGTGAGATGTAGCTGGAAATTTTGTAAAGCTATTCTTGAAAAGCTGAATCAGAAACAAGTGAAAGTAACATATGGGAGAATCCTAGAATATTTGTGTCCATAAAAGTTTTGCTGTGGCCTGAGTAAGGTTTTCAACCCATTTAGAACACTCGCTTTGAAGTCATACCTATGCACCCACATAGCACTGGATATTGTATGAATATTCTTTAAATCTCCTATATGTTCCATGAATATTCAGTAGAATCATAGAATATTCGTTATTTCTCTTGATTATTCTGGATTATTGACATAATATTCTTTATAGAATATTATTATTTTATCCACTTAGGATAATCAGTGATTATTCGTTTCATGTCTGAATTATTCCAGAATATACCAGTAATATTCTCCATAGAATATTATTTTAATAATCTACTACCCACATAGCACTGGATATTCTATGAGTATTCTTTAAATCTCCTATATGTTCCATGAATATTCAGTAGAATCATAGAATATTCGTTGTTTCTCTTGATTATTCTGGATTATTAAAGTAATATTCTTTATAGAATATCATTATTTTATCCCCTTGGGATAATCAGTGATTATATCGTTTAATGTCTGAATTATTCCAGAATATACCAGTAATATTCTTCATAGAATATTATTTAAAAACGAGATGTAGCTATTTTCTGACGAACATTTAGTAATATTTGTAATAGAAATATCTGTATGTAGGCAAATATTCAATATGAGGTATTATTAATTTATATTTGCACGTTTCTCAGTGAATTAAAAAAACCATTCGTTTTGCGTTCATCCTAAATATACCTAATAAGTATTATGTGCAATTTTCAAAAGTTTATTAGTCATTAGCCATTGCCAGCACTACAGATACTGCATCCACCGACGATAAAGTGACAGCATATTATGATTCTTATGCTGATGCATGGGCATGATGTATGGTGACTATGGTGTCGTCAGTTGTCAATGTTGTCACTCTATTCTTCGCTTCAAGTGTTCTGTCATTCTGTGCTTCAACATGTGATGTGGGCATTTTAGCTTTTAGCAATTCACGAATTCACGAGTTTTTATTCCTGAAAGGCCTGCATTTATACTCAATTTTGTACAATAAAGTCGCTGGTTGTTGTAAAGTGTGTGACAGTGTTCCAAATTATGGTCACCTACTATGGTGTGTGGTTCATTACAGTTCATTATATAATGTGAGTAGAATTTTGAGGTTAAATAATGCAACAAGTTTAAATTTTTAGTTTATTTTACCACTTAACTTTTGTGACCATCTGCCACTAGTAGGTGCCATTATTTTTGGAACAGTATCCATAATTCTCTAAAAATGTTTCGTATATGAGGTAATTTAGACACAATGTTCCTAGGATATTCAAAAACATTCTACCATGATTGTTCTTGTAATATCCGTGCGGAATATTCGGCGGAATATTCTGAGAATATAGCGTGTTTTTCCCATTTCGAACGTTTACAGAATATTCTGTAAATATTCTAATTATCCATGGACTTTTCTCAGAATATTCATAATATCTGTAGTGAAAGTGAACAGAATATTCTCATATCATCCAGTGCTATGTGGGCAGTAAGCATATTGCTTAGCTTTATGATAGTTTTCAAATTACAAAGGTGATAACTAACACCCAAAACAAAATTGTGTAGTTGTTGAGTTAGTTTAAGTATTTTGTTGTGGCAATATTGAATCTGAACAAGTGTACAGTGCAGCTGATGATTTATCCCTTAACCGGTAACGTGTAAGTTCGGGGCATAGTTGGTAACGTGCAGTCTGTGAGACTGTAACCTCTTTGAAGCTTAAAAAATCAAATTCTCCTATTTATTTTTTGGAAAAAATGCATGAAGATTTGTTGGATATAATATATCCTTTAATAATAATTTTGTATAAAGTAGGAGAACATGTGATGTAAAGAAAAAAAATTATGATAATTATTAACTAGAACACACGCACAAATTTGTAGGACCAAGATAAAAAAAAAATTTGACCACGCTGCAATCTATATATTTTGTGATTGATAACAAGTAAAGAAGTAAAGCAATACACCTATAAAAATATTTTGGTAAAAAATGACGGACCTGCCATGACTACCAGTTGAGAAAAATTATAACGCAAACCGTAACGTGCCGTCTCGCAGACTGAACCAAACTAACAACTAAGCACATCTGGAATGTTGTTTATGCAAACTTATTGATAAACAGGATATAAAAGGGATACCAATGGCTGGTAGATTAGATGAGGTTATTTACCAGAAATGCGGTAAGGTTTTGTTGTAGGGTCGAATTTAAGATTGCTTGCAGTCTCACAGACGGCACGTTACCAGTTAAGGGTTATTGATACACCCTTGACAATCTCTGAAGAGATTCAATAAAATACATATCCCTGTTTGTCAGCTTTAGACCCACATAATGCTCTTAAATGAACACATATTCCATATTCATAACAACATACACATTACATTATTCATTGTAACAGAGCATACAACTTTTATAGAGTATGTCAAGACTTTAAAGTGTGAGGTGCAGCTGGCAAGTTATTCTTGAACAGCTGAATTGGAAACAAGTGGCCTGTTATATATATGTTACAACTTGTAGGAAAACATTAACATATGGGAGAATCCTAAAAACGTTTGAGTCTATAAAACTTTTGTGAGTTATTGACAAAAAATCGATTTCTGATACATAATACTTATACTTTTGATAATAGGGTGACTGCACCAGTGATGGACACCATTAAGAAAAATTCACATTCAACTTTTTTTTCTAACGACGTACTTGATTAAAACCAATTTTCTGATAGGTCTATGAGTAGCATTTTTCATAAATAATTTGACTGATAAGTAATGTTTAATGATAATAAAAAGCTATGAATGGTATATACTATTTTATTAAGAAAGGCTAAATGAGGCAGTAATGGTCACTACAGAATGGGTTATGGCCATCCTATGGGTGAGTAATGGTCACCTAGTAAATATCATTTAGTTTAGTTGTACTTTTCCATTTCAGGAACACTGTAATGTCCTCTATTATTCTTTTGTTGTGGTTCTTCAATTGTACATATAATGTCGTCGTTAAAATAATATAGTACATCTTCTTTTGGGGGCCATTTCCATGAGCCCATTCCAGCACAAACCATTGTTTTTACTTCAGCTCCCTCAGAGTCGCATTTCAGAACTGTTCCTGAAATGTTAAACATTTATTTGACTGAAAATACAGCAATGTCTCTTACCTGGGTAATACTTATTCTCATATTTGACAATGACATATTGCCCAGCCGTGATGGTTAAGCCTTCAGGTTCACTCATATCTAGGTCCACATCATCGTACATAACGTCTTCGTCTGTTTCGGACGTACTATCATTGTTGACAGGAGTTTCAACTTGTTTGCGCTTATTTTTATTGATTTTCTGATTGTAGTATTCTCTGTACTTTCCACTGGAAACTACAACAGGAAAAATATTCTTCCTTTGATTAGGTGTACGCAGGGCTTTCCCATCTGGAGTTCTTGGAAAGACCAAACATTTTTTGAATGGCGTTGGAACAGTATATCCTCTCTTTTCTTTTTCCTCATAGTAACTAATACTTCTTTCAGGAGGCGTAACCCAGTCAGTACATCTAGATGTACTGGCAATTGGGGAGGGATGTGCAGTATTAGTAACTGTTCTACTATTGAGAGGGGATTTTGGTTCCTTAGATAATCCTTCAGTATCCATCAGGCTTTGCCTATTCAATAATGCATCTGCATCTGCATCTTGGATCTTTTGAACATCTGATTTTATTCCACACCACACCTCATACAGCTTCTGGTAGCATATATCCCCAGACCAATCTTGTTTGTTTATGTAAGTCTCGATGAACCTGTCTCGAACTTCAACATCAATCTTGCTTCCAAGCATATGTAGCAAATCTACAGTTTTTCTTTTTGCAAGGACAGTAGTGTTGGCTTCGTTTCCTTCTGGTGAAGGCTCTCTGTTTCGAATACACTTGGAATAATCGACATTATTCCTGTCGAAAGGGAATAATCCACTTTTTCTAAATCCGTTCTTAATTGTCATTTCAGTGGCATATTTATCAAACACTGGCTTTAAAACAGTTCCAAAAGTATAACGGGTAACATCTTTAGGAAAATTTTGAAATTTCCATAGCCTTACCTCAGACGTCCAACCAGCTTTAAGTGGTCTGAAAACTGAAACATCAGCGGGCTGCATTATATGTGTTGTATTAGGGTGCAATGATATTAAAATTATACCATTCTCGCCACACAGTTGGCTGACGCCCACATAACACTATATGGATACGTACATCCATAGAATGTACATTAGATATTCCAGTTTGAACATGTTTATTTTGAATATTCATAGGACGTTAAATGTACATATAAAAAATGATATACACTACTGTAATATACTATGTATGTTCACGTAGGTATATCCATATGTGAATATACATAAGATGTTGGTCTATGTATCATATATACATCTAGTAGTTTACGCCTGCGCGAAGTACAACTAGTGCCGCCATTGTTGATTTCTAGTCATTCCGTCGTACGACTCGTTCGCGACCTTCGCGTGTGTGCTGGTGCTGGTTGTGCCTGATTACCTGATCGAGTGAAATATTGTGTAATGTTACTTATCATCTTACTACTGATAACATTCACATCCAGCGTTTAACGGTAAGTCATAAGCGGAACAAACCACCTACAAAATTTTATAACCTTGATTTCTTTGTGATTTTGGACATGGCATTCAACAGAAAAGAGATGACAATCACAGTAATCAATTTTGCCAAGTATTATTATTGTAATTAGAAATTGAATTAATAACAATACATAATGAAAGCATAAAGTTTGTTTATCTTACTGCCTCTACATTGAACTTTCATACACATTATGCATGTGCATTAAAAAGTACATGAATGTACATTTAATGGATATACCATGGATGTGTATATATTCATTGTATGTACCATGTATATAATATGCATGTACATTAGACGTCCATATGTACATTCTATGGATATTCCATGGATGTGAAAGTTCGCGACAAACGTACATACAATGTATATTTTTTTAATGTCTATTTGACATCCATTGGACATTCTTGCTCCATTTGTGGATATACATATCCATTGATTTGATATCCAATGTATGTACATTGTATATACTTTTGTTATGTGGGTTTTTGCAAGGACAGTAGTGTTGGCTTCGTTTCCTTCTGGTGAAGGCTCTCTGTTTCGAATACACTTGGAATAATCGACATTATTCCTGTCGAAAGGGAATAATCCACTTTTTCTAAATCCGTTCTAATTGTCATTTCAGTGGCATATTTATCAAACACTGGCTTTAAAACAGTTCCAAAAGTATAACGGGTAACATCTTTAGGAAAATTTTGAAATTTCCATAGCCTTACCTCAGACGTCCAACCAGCTTTAAGTGGTCTGAAAACTGAAACATCAGCGGGCTGCATTATATGTGTTGTATTAGGGTGCAATGATATTAAAATTATACCATTCTCGCCACACAGTTGGCTGACGTATACAGTCAGGTGTGATCGATGACCATCAACAAATAGAATGACAGGTTTTTCTATACTATTGTCTTTCAAATGTTGCAGGAAATGATTAGCAATGTATTCATAAAATACAGCAGAAGTCATCCAACCTTTATCGGATCTTCCTAAAGACCAGTTCTCTGGGACTGACTCAACTATAACCTGAGGTATTCGCTTATAAGGCAATACTAACATTGGTGGAACATATTTGCCATCTGCAGAAAATGCCGCCATAATCGTAATCTGTTCTTTCTCGGAATTAACCCTAACATAAAAATCTTCTTTCAGTTTTGCTGGTCCTAAAACTTTTCCAGTTTTTGGACACAACAAGAAGCCTGCTTCATCCGCGTTAAAAACCCTAACTGGATCCTTCAATATTTCCTCGTACTGTCCTTCTTTTAGGAGGGTATTCACTTCATCGTACCAAGAATAAATGCGAGAAACAGCAGCCCTTGCTTTGCTGACGGACTCTGCATATCTTTCTTTAATATTCGGATGGCGTCTCAAAAACCCTTCGAACCATGAACGAGCTGGTGTACCTACTGTTCAATAAATACTTTGGTTTTCGTCCAGTTTGTTCTATCATTTTTTTAACAGAGAGAATTAGATTTTGCCTGTGAACTGGAAAACCCTTCCGAGCCATTGCTAATATCCAATCCACGAGAATTTTTTCTTCAGGTTGAGTTAACTCTGTTGATGGTCCCATTTTTCTAGATGTACATGAAGACGAGCTTAGTTTTCTCACAAGAGTAGCGCGTGGAATATTATATTGGCGTGCTGCAGATTTTTTACTAACACCATTTTTAGTAACAGCTTCTATTGCTTTCTGTAAATTTTCTTCACTATATGCAAAGAATGTTCTTGTTTTCTCCTTACTTTTCGGCATGTCTGTGAAATGAATAATTTTTATGCAGTAATGTTGAGCTACACCATGATATTGAGGGGTGACCATTATTAAATTGCGCTTCATGAGAAATGGACACCCCAGATGACCCAAACTAGTGATCATGTATTTATGATGTATTAGTAATGGTCACTCCTACCTAAATCGTGTACAGCAGAGGAGACAGTAAAATCACATTCATTCAATGTAAACACACGTTTTTATTATTAAGATACGTACCTGAAATGAAACAGCACTGCAAAATTCACTCAACTACTGGTTATAGTGTAGAAATGTTCATCTAACGGATACACGTAAAAATTCTATTGGTGCCGGATGTTTTCATTAACGTTAGACAGAAATGACAAGCCAACACATCTGTAGCATAATCATTTTGTGAATAAAGGCCTACTCTACATTTGACCTACTGAAGTTGCTACAAATTATTATTCGTATCCTTGTTTTTTATCGTTTTGTGAAAAAAGTGACCATTACTAGTGCACTGTCCAATACTGGTGCAGTCACCCTACCTGCTATTCAGCAACAACTAACTTATTAGTTCACTATTAAGTTGGGCTGACTGCAATATTTTCGCAGTTTAAAAAATTGTATATGATTCCATTATACAATCAGTTAAAGGTTGCATAGTAAAAAGTATACCTAGCATCATACTAAAACTGTACTAAGGGCTCTGCGTTTTGTTAGGCGGAATGAGCTTTTATATCTACATATATATACTCATATCAATGGAGTATTTAACTCTACATCATTAGGGAAGGAGGAACTCCTCAAAATCCTCTTCATGTATACACAGAATATAAAAAACCTCAGCAAAATCATGACTAGAATATTGTGGGACTATATGTTGGTTCCATGTATTTTTTAAAGATAATATTTTCTAATACTGCAAATCATGTTATAGCTGTGAAACAGCCTCTCTAGTGCATAATCTGCATGGTGTAACGTGTAATCATTCCTTTCGTTGTTCATGTAATAATGTATAGGCCGGCCCTGCACGACTTGGTCCGGGCCTGCACGCCTTGGTGTGCAAACGTTTTTTGCAAAAAGTCGGTTCAGATCACCCGTCGGTGATTCAAATCTTTGATCACATGTCCAACTCCAGCCTATGCGATTGCATTCATTTTGGCGACCATGGCCGAATTCACCGGAATTCACCCGATGCCGTAAGAAAAATGAATTTGGTTTATTTCCGAGGTAAGCAGTATTTCACGAGCATATTTCTAAATTCCCGCGTGTTTTATGCACGATGTCTAGCGATCCTGGCCGATTTCCACCCGAAATCGCTTCTCAATCTTCTCATTTCATGTCCCGTCACTTTTTAGAAATGAATTTCTTACGTCTTGCGTTACTTCTTACGTTACGACTATAAACACTCTCATCTGATTCTACAGGTTTATTTTCTTACGTCTTACGTTACCTCTTACCTTACAGCACTCTAAGCTTGCCCTTTTAGTTTCATGAAAAGCAACATCTTGATGTACTTTTTGACATACAAGCCCCCCCGGGGATATGTACCGCACACAGGTTAATACGATACGCTGTGCGGTACATATCCCCGGAGGTATGTATAATATGGTCGGTTATACTGGGAACTACACTTCCTGGATTGTTTTCAATATGGTTTCAACAAATAAAGTATAAATTAGAGTGCGGTAAGGTAAGCGGTAACGTAAGACGTAAGAAAATAGACCTGTGGAATCAGATGAGAGTGTTTATAGTCGTAACGTAAGAGGTAACGCAACACTCTCATCTTATTCCACAGGTTTATTACCTTACGTCTTACGTTACCTCTTACCTTACTGCACTCTAAATTCTACTTAAGAAAGAAGTGGGTATGCTATAGTGCATGGCCGACTGTACTCACTAGTCCGGAGCATGGAGGCGCGATAACGTTGCTGAAAGCAGGTGCAAGTTGGCCATATTGATTCGACACTTATGTCAAACAGCTGACGTTTCTTTGACAATTTCGTGTTTGCTTTTTTGGGTGCTTTTACCGAGATTTTTAGTTATTTTTAAGTGATATTCTAGTGAATTCATAAAGGAAATAATGGTTTCATGTGCTTATCGTAGTTGCTCTAGCAGAGATGGCATGGATAAGAAGAATCGACAGGAACTACATTTCATAGGTGTGTATGCAAAAAATAACAATGTACAGGACCGCATTTGTAATCTTTATCTCGGTAAGACTTCGTTTTAGCGGAAACCGAAATGGGGGTCGAGACTGGTGTCAAACGACGTGGTTTGACGTCCTGAATCGAACGAGACCACTCCCAGACCGAGGAAACGTTCTGGTGAAGAGCTACGGCATTTTGAAGTTTCGTTACCTAACCTAACTTATCCAGAAAAGTTTACTTGTTGAGCTCAAAATGAGTGTTAATCGACGTGGTTGGACATCGTGACTCGAACTTGACCACTTCCAAAGTGAAGAAACATTGCAGTGAAAATCTACGCCACTTTAAAACTTGGCAATTTCAATATCTTACCTGATATAACCTAACTAATACGGTCGGGCTAAAAAAGGGTGTTCATCAACTCTGTTTGATGTCCTGACTCGAACTGTATTAACTAGTAGACTGAAAAAACGTTTATTTTGATTCTCAGTTTAGGAAATTAAGCCAAAAAAGGTCTTCGAGGGTCTGCGCCTGGGGCCTATTCTAGCATACTGAAAAAACTGAACAGGTGACCTACCCTACTTACCTGGGAGTATATTCCATGGGGTATTCAAAATCTACAAAACTAGTAACGTCTGGGGGGGCCAGCCCCCCCAGGCCCCCCGTCTATACAAGTGAACAAACCTAATCCAACTTAAACCTACCTTATTTCTAGGAACATTAAGAATTCAAAGTATCATAACTTTTTTATTTTCCATTTCTTAGTGTTGCTTCTGGTGTCATTGTACCCTACTCGTCAAGTACTTTCGAATTGATCATATATTTCATGGCAAAAATATAGAAATTTCGACGTCGTTTTTAGGTTAGGTTTGAAATTTCAAAGAGGCATAGATTTTTATCGGGCCGTTTTCTTAGGCTGGGTATGGTCTAATCCCACTCGAGGCGTCAAACCGAGTCAATTAACAGTCCTTTAAACCCCATTTAACCTATTTTGACATCAACAACTTGACCCGTCGGGTTAAGTTAGGTTAGGTACTGAAACTTTAAAATGCTGTAGTTTTTCACCGGAGCGTTTCCTCGGTCTGGGAGTGGTCTCGTTTGACTGAGGACGCCAAACCGAGTCGATTGACACTACTCTCAAGCCTCAAATCGGTTTCCGCTAAAACGAAGTCTAGCCTTTATCTCAATAAAGTGTAACGTATCGCAGCAATAATACAGTTGTATTATTCGATTGATGATGAATGTCGTCTCTCAATAAAGTGTAACGTATCGCAGCAATAATACAGTTGTATTATTCAATTGATGATGAATGTCGTCTCTACAAATCCTGTTTTTTTTCACATACTTAACTATGAATTTCGCATTAGATTGAAAAATCAACCCAATACTTCATATTTAAATCATCATTGTAATGAATTTTCAGAATTATTTACATAAGAAAGTAATCCGGCTCTGGCGAGGCGTCCATATCGTTACCACACTTAGCCACGCCTCCTGCTACCATTTTTGTTATGCGAAATTGAACCTTATAGCGTCTCCTTGGGATTCTACCTCCATGGTCATTAGTCATGGCATTAGTCATGGCCGACTCTACACTAGGCCGGAGCCTTAGATGTGGCAATGTGGCTTAGCTGTCAAATAGTGGGCCTATAGTTTCAGAATAATTATTACATTTTATATGTATTAGAGTTCATCTGGGTTAATAAATTAAGAAAAGAATGCTTTTTAGAACTACTACTACTAAAACCACTTACATCTGATGTCTGGTTCATCATAGTCAGACACTACAAAATAAAAATAAAGCAACCTGTTTCCTGCTGCCACTTCCACTTCCACTTAAATGAACACTCAATTTACTTTGTAAATTGTCACTTGAGCTAGAAAAATTCACTATTAGGTCACTGTGAAGCCATTCTTGCTAGTCTTGATTCCCTTTCACGATCAAATCTTTTCATAGGTATGCCCAGATGCATGCCCTCGTTGGCTTGCCCAGATGGGTTCTATTAACTGTATTTTTCTGTGATATTTGGGAGGTCCAGAAAACATTGTAGGTACCACATTGTGCTCTAAAATATGTCTTATCCTTTGAAATGTTTGTAAAGTATTGTCTTTATTCTTATAAATATAACCAGCCCATACGAGGAATACCTTTCATCCACTTCTGTTTATGTCCCTTATTGGACGCACAATTGCTAGTACAACCTGGTACTACACACTTTGCAGGCGTCTGTTTGTCTTTATAGTTTCGTTTGTGCAGGTAAATGATTAGAAACACATTAAAAATCACCCTCCAATCTTATTTTTCACTCTGGAAGATTACACTAATGCCGTGACTAATGACTTAACAACAAACAAATTGACGGCCCGCAGATTCAGTGTTGCCATATTTCATGCTCCGGCCTAGTGAGTACAGTCGGCCATGCATTAGTGTAATCTTCCAGAGTGAAAAATAAGATTGGAAGGTGATTTTTAATGTGTTTCTAATCATTTACCTGCACAAACGAAACTATAAAGATAAAAAGATGCCTGCAAAGTGTGTAGTACCAGGTTGCAATAGCAATTGGGGCTTCCAAAGAAGGACATAAACAGAAGTGGGTGAAGGGTATTCCTCATAAGGGCTGGTTATATTTATAAGAATAAAGACAATAATTACAAACATTTCAAAGGGCATACCTATGAAAAGATTTGATATTGAAAGGGAATCAAGACCAGCAAGAATGGCTTCAAGGTGACCTAATAGTGAATTTTTCTAGCTCAAGTTAAAACTTACAAAGTAAATTGAGTGTTCATTAGCAATTGTGCTTCCAATAAGGGACATAAACAGAAGTGGGTGAACGGTATACCTCGTATGGGCTGGTTATATTTATAAGAATAAAGACAATACTTTACAAACATTTCAAATGATAAGACCTATTTTAGAGCACAATGTGGTACCTACAAGTTTTCTGGACCTCCCAAATATCACAGAAAAAGACAGTTAATAGAACTCATCTGGGCAAGCCAACGAGGGCATGCATCTGGGCATACCTAGGAAAAGATTTGATATTGAAAGGGAATCAAGCCCAGCAAGAATGGCTTCAAAGTGACCTAATAGTGAATTTTTCTAGCTCAAGTTAAAATTTACAAAGTAAATTGAGTGTTCATTAGCACTTGTGCTTCCAATAAGGGACATAAACAGAAGTGGGTGAACGGTATTCCTCGTATGGGCTGTTTATATTTATAAGAATAAAGACAATACTTTACAAACATTTCAAAGGATAAGACCTATTTTAGAGCACAATGTGGTACCTACAATGTTTTCTGGACCTCCCAAATATCACAGAAAAAGACAGTTAATAGAACTCATCTGGGCATGCATCTGGGCATACCTACGAAAAGATTTGATATTGAAAGGGAATCAAGACCAGCAAGAATGGCTTCAAAGTGACCTAATAGTGAAACTTTCTAGCTCAAGTTAAAATTTACAAAGTAAATTGAGTGTTCATTAGCAATTGTGCTTCCAATAAGGGACATAAACAGAAGTGGGTGAACGGTATTCCTCGTATGGGCTGGTTATATTTATAAGAATAAAGACAATACTTTACAAGCATTTCAAAGGATAAGTGACTTCACAGTGACCTAATAGTGATTTTTTCTAGCTCAAGTGACAATTTACAAAGTAAATTGAGTGTTCATTTTAGTGGAAGTGGAAGTGGCAGCAGGAAACAGGTTGCTTTATTTTTATTTTGTAGTGTCTGACTATGATGAACCAGACATCAGATGTAAGTGGTATTAGTAGTAGTAGTTCTAAAAAGCATTTTTTTCTTAATTTATTAACCCAGATGAACTCTAATACATATAAAATATAATAATTATTCTGAAACTATAGGCCCACTATTTGACAGCTAAGCCACGTTGCCACATCTAAGGCTTCGGCCTAGTGTAGAGTCGGCCATGTATAGTGCCGTAAGCGGCTTACGCATGGCCGACTCTACAATAGGCCGGAGCCTTAGATGTGGCAACGTAGCTTAGCTGTCAAATAGTGGGCCGGCTGCCGTGGGCCGAACGGCGGGCATTCCGCGGAAAATTTAAAATGTTTCATAGTTTCAGACATTAACGAAGTTAAAATCGGTACTTTGTAATCGCTCTCTCGATATTCGACTGAGAGAGCGTCTAGCTAAATGTTATGTCTGGTCAGTATTCCTATACGGTTGCGAGACTTGGACCTTAAAGACCAATTCTATGGGCCATATTCCCCGTATAGATATAAGCCAAGCTTAAGCCTTAATCCCGCTTAAGTTGCAAATTTTGTATGCACCGCATGTTTGAAAGCCTTTTAGCGCGCTTAAAGTTAAGCGATCAACCATGGCCGCTTAGCGACGCTAAGCCTGGCTTTATGGTGTATCCTAACCTACAAACTACAAATTTTCTGTACCTTGATCTTGAGTTTGAGTATTTGTACTCCGTACTATATGTGTGCCTGTCTAAGGACTTGTGAAATTAGTGAAATATATCTTTTATCAACAAACGTAGTTACATATAATAATGATTCCTATTTTACTACTATAATTTTAAGCAAATCTGCCCCTTATGGGGCCATGAAGTTGGGCACTAACTTTTTTAGTCATAATTATTGATAAACTTCAATATACTGAACGTAAGATGAAAGCACAGATGAAAGTAATAGTACAAATCACAAGCGGTTTAACAAGTAACAATTAAAAGTATCTTCAACTTCTTGCAAACACACGTGTCATATGTTAAGTGTAAACAATCCACACGCCGTACGAAATGACAATTGGCTGAGACCTCGTCTGACGGTTGATACATGAAACATAAAGTTTCTATGACACAAAACAACAATGTGGTAAAAAGAGGCAACGTTGCCAAACTTACACCGGCGGCTTAACTAAGCAGAGCTGATGATATATCGGTGCATATGGAAAGAATTTAAGCCTGGCTTTAATTTAAAGCCAAGCTTTCGTAAGCTTCATTTAAGCGGCTGAACGGAGAATATGGCCCTATGAATCGGATCGAGGCGCTTGAAATGTGGATTTATAGAAGACTTCTTAAAATACCGTGGACTCGAATAGTGCGAAATGAGGAAGTTTTAAGAACTATTGGTCACGATCGCTTGCTTCTTCAACAGGTGAAAAGAAGGAAATTAGAATATCTAGGGCATATCCTTCGTGGTCCCAAATATGAATTGCTGCGTCTTATCTTGAACGGTAAGATAGAAGGTAAGAGGGGAATTGGACGTTAAAAGATGTCGTGGTTAAGGAATCTCCGTCATTGGACTGGACTGTCGGCAGACGAACTGCTTCACGCTGCTCAAGATAGACAACGATATCGAGAAATCGTAGAAATGGGAGTCGCTAACGCTTAAAATAAGGATGGCACTTGAAGAAGAAGAATAGTTTCAGAATAATTATTACATTTTATTTATGTATTATGTGTTCATCTCGGTTGATAAATTAAGAAAAATACTCTTTGAAAACATAAGAATGGTGAAAAAGGCCAGTGGTATCAGTACAAAAATGTAACGTGTATTGGGACTAGGAGCTTAATTTAGAGATTTTCCTTGCTGTTGGACATTTCTCATTTTCCTTAGACTTGCTCTTTTTATTTTTGTCAGTCTGTATTTTATCTTGAACTGTTTTTGTGCAATTATTAATAAAAATATTTGCAAAAACAGGCAACATTAATTCAAGCAGCATTTCAGTTTGGGGTTGATTACATGAACAAGTGTCTCTAAAACTAAACTCATCTCTATGCATACTGATGTGTTCCTTTGCAATTTTAATTAAAACTGATTTGTGGAATTTACATCCTAAAAACTTGCTTTCATATTGGTCTGAAATCAACATCTTAATTATATTGTTCACAAGGACTGTTATTTGAACTGTAAACTCTGATGGAAGGTTTAAGCCGTCTCTGTTTAATATATCAAAGTAATTTTGTTCCTCATGTTCTATTATTTCTGTATTGACAAGAACATTTATACAGGCTGTACATTGCAGTTTGGCTGAAACTTTAAAGCTAACGTAACCTGCTATATATTGAATTGCTGAATCTGAAATTTGTTGAGGTTGATTCATTAAATTATTGCCTAAAATATCTCTAAAACTGTCAATACCTATTTCTCCATGATCTACTCTACAAGTGTGTAATTTTGCTAAATTGGAGACATTAAATTTAATTTGTCCATATTGAGCAGAATGTAAGTCGAAGACACCCTTGATTCTAATCTTTTTTTCAGATTCATAAATTTGCCTTAAGCTTACATGATAATTTCCACCAGATAACTGCCTGTAACATCCAAAACGAGATTCTAAATTGTCAGTTTGAAATTTTCCTGTAAGCAAATATTTGCAAGGAGTTTTTGATACACAGTGTTTAATTAACATAATAATGGCAGTTGTTGAATGATGCAGTGCATTGTGTGTATCAGCAGATAAAGAAGAGTCAGGGTATCCCAAAGCTTTCCATTTATCAAGCCAAATTGGAAATTTTTCTAAAAATTCTATTCGATCATCTGTTATGTCCTGGAAAGGTTTTAAGAAGTCATTTCTCTTCAGTTTATATAAAATTGGGTTTTTTGTATTAACTACAGGCCACCATTTTATAATGATATTTAAAAAGTCAGGAGTACTTTCACTGTAATTCAATAAGGCAGCATGTGTCTTTTCATCAAAAATATTACACCCTAAGGAAACATTCTGCCTTTCAATACTTGAAGGGTACACTATTTTATAATTTAACTTAGGAGCTGCTTTAACCAACAAATTCGCTTCAAGTTTATAGAAGTTTCTGATATCTACAAAATTTGCTTTCCTTACCAGCTTGTTGTTATCAAAATCAGGAAATATGAAGGTTTTCGTAATATTTTTCAAATTTAGCCAATTATTTCGAATATTCTTCAGAAGATGAACTGTATCAAACATTACAAACGTTGGATAGTCTGGACTTAAATGAAAGTAATGTTTATCAGCTGAACCCTCTGTAAGTTTCATTAACATATTTTGCTCGCTTTAACATTATCGGTAACTACAGCAATTACAATAAAAAACCATAGCCAAGAAAAACTTTCAAAATGGATAAAACCATTTCATGTAACTGATCCCCTCCTAATATTTCTTACAGGTTGAAGTGAAACAACTTCCTTCATACTACCAAATACAGAGGATATAAAAAATGCTTGTACCGTTTTAGCTTGGGATAATATATCATAATCAGCAAAACCAACTAAATTACCATTCTTGTAGTCCAACGTTTCTTTAATGTATATTTCATCAATTTGCAAAACAATGTATTTCTCCAAGTCTGATAAACCTTCTGAAATAGTTTTAATGTAATGCTTGTTTTCTGATGTACTGTCAGGTGCAATTTTTAGAGAACCGCAAAGTTTTGTTAAATATTTGGGATGTGGCAAAGTTAGCAATTTATTCTCCCTCACAATACTGTAAACTTTTTTTGAGTGAACATATAAAAGAAAAGACTTTAATATTAAATCGGCAGAAAACCTATTATGATTTGAAAATAGTATATTGAATTGTTCTGCCAAGAGGTCAATCTGTTCTACTTTTTCATTCTCATCATTCTGCATAAGCTTATTTTTTAGTATTTGTACAATAGAATTAAAATTGTTTAGTGTTGCATTCAAACTAAGACTTTCACTATGATCCAAAATATTTTCTATTTGTGACCAACGGGATATTTGTAATGACAGTGGTAAAATCCAACTCAAATCATCTTTCACCAACAATGCGAACCTCTACCTTCACTGATTCTAATATTTTGATACTACACCTGATATCTGGTCCATCATGATCAAACACTACCAAATAAAAATAAATCCAACCTGTTTCCTGCTGCCACTTTGTTACGGTTTGATTTCCAGATCCAAATATGTTGTACTTACCCACATTTGACCATAATTCTAAGCCTTGTAAATAATATGTAAGTCTGTAGTATGTAACATCTATATATTTTTAAACCAACTGTACAAGCAATTCCTATTTGTATCTTACAAAGTATTTGTGTATTGCCCCCCTATTGGTAGGCACCCTGAGCTGCAATCACCTAAAAATAACAGAAAATATTAGCACTAGAGTTACACCGATATAAAATTTCATTACATTAATTATTTAGAATGTTTGTTTACATGTCCATGTCGATGAAGAAGAGGTTAGCCTTGCTTCTGATTGACATCTATTGACATCTATCGTTTTGTACCTTGTAGACAGTTGAACCAAGGTCAAACCGCAGAATTTAAATCACCACAGTTCATTACCATTTGACAGGCGAGTTTGGCGCTGATTTTCATGGAAAAAAGCCATTCCCTTTTGACTTCTTGATCTACCAGGACCAGGTGGTCATTGCGCATTATTGCGGATTTGATCAAGAAGAAACCCTGTGTTGGATTGGATTTTGTTTTTGCAGTGTCTGCAGAACCACCTCCGTGGGATTCATATAAAATCCGAGTCACACAGCACCCAAGGGAACACCTTAAAGCCACCCAACACCAACGGTAGGTGCATAACCTTACTTCCATGAAAGCTAGTCACAACTCCCTCAGAGACACAGTTTTTAGTAATGCTTACCTGCTTCCAAACTTTAGAGACTCCTTTTGCTTGCAGGCTTTTACAGTTTTATGGTTTATGGTTGAGATCAGGACCATATCCTAACAGCTCCGGGTTGAGTCACCAACTCACTTCTAACAGCTAGGCTTTGCCCGTATAAACATAGTGCAACCTTAGTACAGCTTAGTGCACAATAACATCACCTGCTTTGCTGCATGCCTACCCCTACGACAGCCACATCTCTCTGTATGCTTGCAACACATTCGTCTGCATGTTTCCACTCGCTTGCATGTCAGACCGTTAGTGAGGAAACTCCAGGTAACCTTGGACCACGTCCGTCAGATTACAGGTGGGAATTTGCTTTATTTCGTTAGGAACTGTAGCCACTAGGAGTGTTCACCTAGAACATCAGTTAGTTAAGTTTTCTTTCTTGAGCATATTGTAGGTAATTAAGACTCTTACCAGACATAGTTATAGGTAGCATAAGGACAGGGACCATCAGGGAAGTGGGGCCCCCAGCGATCTCTTCATTTTATAATTGTTGTACATATGTGTATATTTACAGATCATTACGTATTTGATTTAGCTTAATTATATAGTAGTCAGTGTTTACGCATCTTTCAAGCATTGTATAAGATCTGATTTTCGGAACAAGCCGCTAACTCGCCCTTACCCAAGAAGGCAGTAAATTCCTTTTGAAATGAATTTTAAATAAAAGGTTATCCGTTTTTTTGACGAATTACACGAATACTCATTGAAGTTGAACTTCTAATTTTGGCATTTGTCATTTAACCCCCCCTGTCAACCTCAAAACATATACACTGTCAACCACAAAACAAATACACTGTCAACCACAAACGCAGAGTCGCAGAACAATAACACCCACGAAGCAGTACGAACCCACCACAGAACACGGTTTGAAGTAGAGGTTGCCACGTTGCCGGTGGTACCGTATGAACCGCAGCGTTGCCACGCTTGAAGCGGCCTCTACGCATAACAAATTTGGGACTCCGAATAGCGGTGGCAGCGATATATCTGCTGGACTGCTGTCACTGATCCAACACAACATTAGGCCACTGACACGGACATTCACTTCTGACATTCTGTTCCTGGACATTTTTTTTTTTTTTTGACACTGTGTATGCATATTGTGAGTTTACAGTAAAAGTTGTCACCCAGTTCCAACTTTTCTCAGGTAGGAGGGGTGTTGTTACGGTTTGATTTCCAGATCCAAATATGTTGTACTTACCCACATTTGACCATAATTCTAAGCCTTGTAAATAATATGTAAGTCTGTAGTATGTAACATCTATATATTTTTAAACCAACTGTACAAGCAATTCCTATTTGTATCTTACAAAGTATTTGTGTATTGCCCCCCTATTGGTAGGCACCCTGAGCTGCAATCACCTAAAAATAACAGAAAATATTAGCACTAGAGTTACACCGATATAAAATTTCATTACATTAATTATTTAGAATGTTTGTTTACATGTCCATGTCGATGAAGAAGAGGTTAGCCTTGCTTCTGATTGACATCTATTGACATCTATCGTTTTGTACCTTGTAGACAGTTGAACCAAGGTCAAACCGCAGAATTTAAATCACCACAGTTCATTACCATTTGACAGGCGAGTTTGGCGCTGATTTTCATGGAAAAAAGCCATTCCCTTTTGACTTCTTGATCTACCAGGACCAGGTGGTCATTGCGCATTATTGCGGATTTGATCAAGAAGAAACCCTGTGTTGGATTGGATTTTGTTTTTGCAGTGTCTGCAGAACCACCTCCGTGGGATTCATATAAAATCCGAGTCACACAGCACCCAAGGGAACACCTTAAAGCCACCCAACACCAACGGTAGGTGCATAACCTTACTTCCATGAAAGCTAGTCACAACTCCCTCAGAGACACAGTTTTTAGTAATGCTTACCTGCTTCCAAACTTTAGAGACTCCTTTTGCTTGCAGGCTTTTACAGTTTTATGGTTTATGGTTGAGATCAGGACCATATCCTAACAGCTCCGGGTTGAGTCACCAACTCACTTCTAACAGCTAGGCTTTGCCCGTATAAACATAGTGCAACCTTAGTACAGCTTAGTGCACAATAACATCACCTGCTTTGCTGCATGCCTACCCCTACGACAGCCACATCTCTCTGTATGCTTGCAACACATTCGTCTGCATGTTTCCACTCGCTTGCATGTCAGACCGTTAGTGAGGAAACTCCAGGTAACCTTGGACCACGTCCGTCAGATTACAGGTGGGAATTTGCTTTATTTCGTTAGGAACTGTAGCCACTAGGAGTGTTCACCTAGAACATCAGTTAGTTAAGTTTTCTTTCTTGAGCATATTGTAGGTAATTAAGACTCTTACCAGACATAGTTATAGGTAGCATAAGGACAGGGACCATCAGGGAAGTGGGGCCCCCAGCGATCTCTTCATTTTATAATTGTTGTACATATGTGTATATTTACAGATCATTACGTATTTGATTTAGCTTAATTATATAGTAGTCAGTGTTTACGCATCTTTCAAGCATTGTATAAGATCTGATTTTCGGAACAAGCCGCTAACTCGCCCTTACCCAAGAAGGCAGTAAATTCCTTTTGAAATGAATTTTAAATAAAAGGTTATCCGTTTTTTTGACGAATTACACGAATACTCATTGAAGTTGAACTTCTAATTTTGGCATTTGTCATTTAACCCCCCCTGTCAACCTCAAAACATATACACTGTCAACCACAAAACAAATACACTGTCAACCACAAACGCAGAGTCGCAGAACAATAACACCCACGAAGCAGTACGAACCCACCACAGAACACGGTTTGAAGTAGAGGTTGCCACGTTGCCGGTGGTACCGTATGAACCGCAGCGTTGCCACGCTTGAAGCGGCCTCTACGCATAACAACTTCCACTTCTTTAAATGCATACTCAGTTTACTCTGGAAAATTTCACGTAAGCTTGAAAAATTTAGTATCAGGTCACTCTCAAGCCATTCTTCTTGTTGGTCTTCCTGCCTTTTCACTATGAAATCTTTTCGTATGTCCGGATTTCTTCTAACTGAATTTTTTTGTGACGAAAGATATTTTGGAAGTCCAGGAAATATTGTAGGTACGACATTCTCCTTTAAAATGGGTCTTATCCTGGGAACTGTTTTTAAATTATTGTCTTTATCCGTATACACATCACTGAAAGATATATCACCGTCATGGAAATGTTTAATACACACTACTAAATTTTGAGATGGTAACCAGTCTTTACGAGGAATACTTTTCACCCACTTCTGTTTCAAATGGTCGTCTCGCGGAAACCTGAACACCGTAATGTATTCTTCTTTACTGGTACTACGCACTTTGGAGGCATCTTTTCACAATTTCGTTTATGTAGGAGTGCAGGTAATAGGTAAAAGATCTATTAATAACCTATATAATGTCGGCCATGCTATAATAAAACACGGCCCGATCTCCTACGTTGCCATATTTCAAATCTCCGGCCTAGTGAGTAGAGACGGCCATGACTTACGGCTTAAGTGACAGACAGGTGACAAGGGTAGCCAAGTTTGGTATGTGACTCATAGATGGGGCTATATGTTTTAAGCTTCTTCTTGGAGAGACCCTAGGGCAATATTGTTAATTGTTTAAAGTTATCTCTGATGTTTATTGTAACCTCAGAGTAACAACTGAACATAGAGGTAGTAAACAACTAATTCTAATAGGCCAACATCTTTTCTTACGTTGTCATATTGACCACCAGATACGGCAATCATAATTGTTTACTATCGTCCTGATTGTATAGTATCCAAAAATATTCCATTCTACGTTAAAAAAGACGGTATTTTGATGGTTCAGGAATGATTACAGCAAAATCAATAGATATGTTGACCTCTACTGCGTTACTGCATGTTTCTTCATCATAAACGTAACTTCTGTCTTACATAAATTTTGAGGAGCTGGCAACGCCTATATACGGTAACCTCCGACTGTCAAACGTTTGTTTTGGTTTGCGTCTTTTATGCTTGGTTAGTACAACCGAATTCGCTATTTGTTGGTAACTGTAGTGAAGCTTTACGGACTGCTGCGCTATATTCGAGTGTAGTTTAACAGTTTTTCGAGATGGGACAGTGCAGAGCAGTGTTTGTAACATGGGTTGCATTGGAAGAATTTTCAGGTTAGTTGGCAATGTTTGGGGGCTGAAGTGTCAAAGATGATGGCTTTGAGCACGCCATGCTGAAGTGGTTTGTTTACTACCTCTATGATCAGTTGTTACTCTGAGATTGTAACTTGTTTACTACTGGAACTTTCTTGAAGGTCTGACGATCAATACAGTACCAGTGCATAGGGGTTTTGGATAGAGGTAAGGCGCTATAGTCTGAAATACAATGAATTTCTGGATTCTAAAGGAAACCGCTTTTTGCAGGTGGCAAAGGGTGCTGACTAGTGTATATATCGAAGAGCTATACATGTCTCATAGGAGTCATAGGACTGCAATATCTAGTCCAACAATTTTGAATGACTGTCCCTCGTGAGGTGTGCCCTGTATATTTAGTGGACAGTGCAGCTGTTTATAGGATGTAGCGATGTACTTTGTTTAATCAAGTGGACTCCATAGAAGAAATTGACGCATACACATACCTGGAATGTTAAAGCAGGTTGTGGTTGTGTGACGAAGATATATGTGAAATTAGTGGGGCAGTTTTCCAATAAAATTACAGAATAGGCAATTGTGGATATATCTCTTCCCAAGTAGAAAGTGTACATATCTATCGCTGTCCATCAGTGTAAAATGTGAGGACAGTGACTGTTGCAGTGACTTAAAACAAATTTCATGAAGTATAGAAATAGAATATACAATTCGAGTTGTGACTGTTTATAAAGGACTTTGTACATTGTGATGTGATTTTTTTAAGAGTATTTGGTCCAAATGTGTTTGTAAACCAAGTATGTATCCTTCTCTGTATGACAAACTTTTTAGTTTTATAATAAACAGGTCAAAACTACCATTTCTAAAACTATTGTTTTTGCCATGTCATGAAAATATTAAAATATAGTGACTCAGAACAGAGGCAATAGAAAACTATTGAAAATATTTAGTCAAACTTGGGTATTGTTATAGGTTGGCCTGGGGCAGCTTAGTGTGCCAGTGAATAAATGAATGTTGACCAAAAACACTGGGTTGCTGTTGCTACAGAGCCTAAAATTTACTATCTATTTCTTAACATTTACAATAAAATAACTAGTTGGTTGCTGTCGCTACAAAGCCAACTTCGAGATTCATTTATCTTTGAACAGATGCAATAACATACATATCCCTGTTTGTCAAATTTAGAACCACATAATGCTCTCAAATGATCAAATATTCCATATTCATAACACCATACAACTTTTAAATGAACAAATACTCATTTAACTGTAATATAGCACACAGCTTTTACAGATACAAAAGGAATGTCAACATTTTGAACTGTGAGATGTAGCTGGAAATTTTGTAAAGCTATTCTTGAAAAGCTGAATCAGAAACAAGTGAAAGTAACATATGGGAGAATCCTAGAATATTTGTGTCCATAAAAGTTTTGCTGTGGCCTGAGTAAGGTTTTCAACCCATTTAGAACACTCGCTTTGAAGTCATACCTATGCAGTAAGCATATTGCTTAGCTTAATGATAGTTTTCAAATTACAAAGGTGATAACTAACACCCAAAACAAAATTGTGTAGTTGTTGAGTTGGTTTAAGTAGTTTGTTGTGGCAATATTGAATCTGAACAAGTGTACAGTGCAGCTGATGATTTATTGATACACCCTTGACAATCTCTGAAGAGATTCAATAAAATACATATCCCTGTTTGTCAGCTTTAGACCCACATAATGCTCTTAAATGAACACATATTCCATATTCATAACAACATACACATTACATTATTACATTATTCATTGTAACAGAGCATACAACTTTTATAGAGTATGTCAAGACTTTAAAGTGTGAGGTGCAGCTGGCAAGTTATTCTTGAACAGCTGAATTGGAAACAAGTGGCCTGTTATATATATGTTACAACTTGTAGGAAAACATTAACATATGGGAGAATCCTAAAAACGTTTGAGTCTATAAAACTTTTGTGATGGCCTGAGTAAGGTTTTCAGACCTTCCTGAACAGTCACTTTGAAGTCATACCTATGAAGTTATAGCATTGTTCGTATATGATATTCTTATAAACTTGAACATGCTTACTTGACTGCAATGATATTTTGACACTTTACCATATTATTGAGCAAGAGATATGCCCAAAATATGTTCACTACACTGTAAACCCCAAAAGCAAACTGTGTAGTTGTTGGCAAAATTGAATGTGAACAAGCATGCAGTGCAGGTGAGTTATTGACAAAAAATCGATTTCTGATACATAATACTTATACTTTTAATAATACCTGCTATTCAGCAACAACTAACTTATTAGTTCACTATTAAGTTGGGCTGACTGCAATATTTTCGCAGTTTAAAAAATTCTATATGATTCCATTATACAATCAGTTAAAGGTTGCATAGTAAAAAGTATACCTAGCATCATACTAAAACTGTACTAAGGGCTCTGCGTTTTGTTAGGCGGAATGAGCTTTTATATCTACATATATATACTCATATCAATGGAGTATTTAACTCTACATCATTAGGGAAGGAGGAACTCCTCAAAATCCTCTTCATGTATACACAGAATACAAAAAACCTCAGCAAAATCATGACTAGAATATTGTGGGACTATATGTTGGTTCCATGTATTTTTTAAAGATAATATTTTCTAATACTGCAAATCATGTTATAGCTGTGAAACAGCCTCTCTAGTGCATAATCTGCATGGTGTAACGTGTAATCATTCCTTTCGTTGTTCATGTAATAATGTATAGGCCGGCCCTGCACGACTTGGTCCGGGCCTGCACGCCTTGGTGTGCAAACGTTTTTTGCAAAAAGTCGGTTCAAATCACCCGTCGGTGATTCAAATCTTTGATCACATGTCCAACTCCAGCCTATGCGATTGCATTCATTTTGGCGACCATGGCCGAATTCACCGGTATTCACCCGATGCCGTAAGAAACATGAATTTGGTTTATTTCCGAGGTAAGCAGTATTTCACGAGCATATTTCTAAATTCCCGCGTGTTTTATGCACGATGTCTAGCGATCCTGGCCGATTTCCACCCGAAATCGCTTCTCAATCTTCTCATTTCATGTCCCGTCACTTTTTAGAAATGAATTTCTTACGTCTTGCGTTACTTCTTACGTTACGACTATAAACACTCTCATCTGGTTCCACAGGTTTATTTTCTTACGTCTTACGTTACCTCTTACCTTACAGCACTCTAAGCTTGCCCTTTTAGTTTCATGAAAAGCAACATCTTGATGTACTTTTTGACATACAAGCCCCCCCGGGGATATGTACCGCACACAGGTTAATACGATACGCTGTGCGGTACATATCCCCGGAGATATGTATAATATGGTCGGCTATACTGGGAACTACACTTCCTGGATTGTTTTCAATATGGTTTCAACAACTAAAGTATAAATTAGAGTGCGGTAAGGTAAGAGGTAACGTAAGACGTAAGAAAATAAACCTGTGGAATCAGATGAGAGTGTTTATAGTCGTAACGTAAGAGGTAACGCAACACTCTCATCTTATTCCACAGGTTTATTACCTTACGTCTTACGTTACCTCTTACCTTACTGCACTCTAAATTCTACTTAAGAAAGAAGTGGGTATGCTATAGTGCATGGCCGACTGTACTCACTAGTCCGGAGCATGGAGGCGCGATAACGTTGCTGAAAGCAGGTGCAAGTTGGCCATATTGATTCGACACTTATGTCAAACAGCTGACGTTTCTTTGACAATTTCGTGTTTGCTTTTTTGGGTGCTTTTACCGAGATTTTTAGTTATTTTTAAGTGATATTCTAGTGAATTCATAAAGGAAATAATGGTTTCATGTGCTTATCGTAGTTGCTCTAGCAGAGATGGCATGGACCCAAACAGCACAGACTTCTGTCGGACGTCCGAAACAGATCCCAAATATGTATGTACGGCTGGGACCTAAACTGGACGTCCGTCAGACTTTCTTCACTGGACCACTTTTGTACTTAAAGTTTAGACTTCCATCGGAGATCCGAAATAAGTCCCAAATAGGAACGTACTAGCAAGTCCCAAAAGTGACGTCGTTTAGACATCCGTTGTTGGACTTCTTATGTACTTCCAAACTCAGACTGGATTGAGAAGTACGAAAATTTTTTTCTCTTCATGTCTAAATAATAATAATTATCTAACATTGTCTCAAGTTTTTTGTTATTATATGGTAACCATCTTACGGGCAGTTTACGAAAAATATAATTGTACTATTTAGAAGATATATGACTATCATGCTGAATCAATAAAAATACAGTTACATACAGAAATTTACCCGGTAAAATTTGCCAATCTCTCAACCTTCGATCATTGACTTCTACTCTACTTATGACGTTTGAAATTCGCGGGCTCCCGACCAACTTGCATAGTTGTCGGGCGCATGCGTATGCACCGTTTAGCATTGTCAGATTGTCAGGTCTAGTACCATTTGTGCTAATCTAGCACACAATTTTTTGACTTCTCACTTCTGGAAACGTTTTCGATTCATGTATTCATATAAGCGATAAACTGACAGACAAGCATAGCAAGCTAAATGTTAAAAATTTTGTTTCACTACATTTATTGAATAGTAATCAGCATTGATGATATTGGTGCGATTCCTTTATGGTACAATTCCATCTCAAATCGTGAGTTAATATGGCAACAGTGCTTTCGTCACAGGTTGGTTTCATGTCCATGCCAATCATGCCATGCCGAGGCCGACTTTGCCGTTTGTTTGTGTTCGCCATTCTGTGTCTGTGGTTCGCCATTGAAATTTTTCAAGGATTACAGTATTTTTAGCATCTATTTGATCTATTTTTCGTTTAGTTGTTTAAAGTCGATCAGGAGAGTAGTCAATTCTGTGGTTGTGAACTCGTGCAATATTACAGTGAATACAGTGATTATATCAATAAGGTGTTAGAGAAACGTTTTTATTCAATACCGCCATCATCTCAAATGCTTTTTTAGAATAGATATTTAATCCAATGTTCCTTGATATGAGGTGCTGAGAAAACTTCAAGAGAAATTCGTATAGAACAAAAATATATGTGCAAATACCGTTTTTTATATAATTTTTGTTGAATACACACCCTAATATATAATATACAGAAGTATTGATTTAAACCTCCTGCTGATAAGTATGGTAGCCTTCATTGCCTGGTATCATACAGAACTACAGAAGTACTATTTAGAAACAAGAGGCTCTATATTTAGGTACAAGGGAAGCCATATTTAAGTAAAAGGGAGGCTCTGTTTAGGTAAAAGGGAGGACCTATTTAGGTACGAGGGAGGACCTATTTGGGTACGAGGGAGGACCTATTTGGGTACGAGGGCGGCTCTATGTAGGTACAAGGCAGTCCCTATTTAGGTACCAAGGCAGGCCCTATTTAGGTACAAGGGAGGTACGATTCAGGTACAAAAAACCTATATCGGACGTCCCTCGGACCAATAATTTGGTAACATCGGACTTCCCACAGACGGCCGAGGAACGTCGAACGACTTATTCAGGACGTCCTGCAGACGTGTGAAAGTCCAAGCCGGACATCCTTAGAACGTCTGTCGGACGTCTGTGTGCTGTTTGGGGATAAGAAGAATCGACAGGAACTACATTTCATAGGTGTGTATGCAAAAAAATAACAATGTACAGGACCGCATTTGTAATCTTTATCTCAATAAAGTGTAACGTATCGCAGCAATAATACAGTTGTATTATTCAATTGATGATGAATGTCGTCTCTCAATAAAGTGTAACGTATCGCAGCAATAATACAGTTGTATTATTCAATTGATGATGAATGTCGTCTCTACAAAGCCTGTTTTTTTTCACATACTTAACTATGAATTTCGCATTAGACTGAAAAATCAACCCAATACTTCATATTTAAATCATCATTGTAATGAATTTTCAAAATTATTTACATAAGAAAGTAATCCGGCTCTGGCGAGGCGTCCATATTGTTACCACACTTAGCCACGCCTCCTGCTACCATTTTTGTTATGCGAAATTGAACCTTGTAGCGTCTCCTTGGGATTCTACCTCGATGGTCATTAGTCATGGCATTAGTCATGGCCGACTCTACACTAGGCCGGAGCCTTAGATGTGGCAACGTGGCTTAGCTGTCAAATAGTGGCCCTATAGTTTCAGAATAATTATTACATTTTATATGTATTAGAGTTCATCTGGGTTAATAAATTAAGAAAAACATGCTTTTTAGAACTACTACTACGAATACCACTTACATCTGATGTCTGGTTCATCATAGTCAGACACTACAAAATAAAAATAAAGCAACCTGTTTCCTGCTGCCACTTCCACTTCCACTTAAATGAACACTCAATTTACTTTGTAAATTGTCACTTGAGCTAGAAAAAGTCACTATTAGGTCACTGTGAAGCCATTCTTGCTAGTCTTGATTCCCTTTCACGATCAAATCTTTTCATAGGTATGCCCAGATGCATGCCCTCGTTGGCTTGCCCAGATGGGTTCTATTAACTGTATTTTTCTGTGGTATTTGGGAGGTCCAGAAAACATTGTAGGTACCACATTGTGCTCTAAAATAGGTCTTATCCTTTGAAATGTTTGTAAAGTATTGTCTTTATTCTTATAAATATAACCAGCCCATACGAGGAATACCTTTCATCCACTTCTGTTTATGTCCCTTATTGGACGCACAATTGCTAGTACAACCTGGTACTACACACTTTGCAGGCGTCTGTTTATCTTTATAGTTTCGTTTGTGCAGGTAAATGATTAGAAACACATTAAAAATCACCCTCCAATCTTATTTTTCACTCTGGAAGATTACACTAATGCCGTGACTAATGACTTAACAACAAACAAAATGACGGCCCGCAGATTCAGTGTTGCCATATTTCATGCTCCGGCCTAGTGAGTACAGTCGGCCATGCATTAGTATAATCTTCCAGAGTGAAAAATAAGATTGGAAGGTGATTTTTAATGTGTTTCTAATCATTTACCTGCACCAACGAAACTATAAAGATAAAAAGATGCCTGCAAAGTGTGTAGTACCAGGTTGCAATAGCAATTGGGGCTTCCAAAGAAGGACATAAACAGAAGTGGGTGAAGGGTATTCCTCATAAGGGCTGGTTATATTTATAAGAGTAAAGACAATAATTACAAACATTTCAAAGGGCATACCTATGAAAAGATTTGATATTGAAAGGGAATCAAGACCAGCAAGAATGGCTTCAAGGTGACCTAATAGTGAATTTTTCTAGCTCAAGTTAAAACTTACAAAGTAAATTGAGTGTCCATTAGCAACTGTGCTTCCCATAAGGGACATAAACAGAAGTGGGTGAACGGTATACCTTGTATGGGCTGGTTATATTTATAAGAATAAAGACAATACCGCGAGGGGTTGCTAGATCCCCTCAGTGGCGCCTCCCCAAGGTGGCGGATAGGGGAACGCCTCCCAGATATGGGTGGTACCGGGGAAATCAAATACCCGGGGCGGACCAAAACTAGCTCAGTGGAATAGCGTCTGCATCCAGAGGATCGGCTATTCCACAATTAATAGGACACGGCGGATCTCCATGTGAGGAGCGGTACTCCGACAGCGTCTGTTCTTCATGTTAGAAGCGGCTGTTTTCATAAACCCCCAGGAAGCCGCCAACATCAACAGGCTATTCGGTGCGTGGCGACACCGAGGGGTATACCGAAGCCAAAGGATGCAAGTCGGTCGGCAACCTTCACAGGTCCATCCTCTGGAGGCAATTTGGACGGCTGCCTCCGGAAATGTCGGCTGCGGGCCCTAAGGCTAACCACCTGACGGGCCCTATCTTCGGGTTCCACCACCTCGAAGGAAAAGCACCCACACCGAGCCGGTTTCGGAAGCCGGCGTTGGGCAAGGTGGCGGTGCTTCGATTTGCCCTGATGACGACCCCCGCAATGACATGGACCGTTTTAGGTGGACGACGGAGCTCAAGGATGACCTGCTGAGCTGCTACGAGAGCAGTAGCCCGCGCCGTAGGGGATACATGTCCCGCATGTATGAGAGGTGGTGTGAAATGCACCCAGAGCATAGCACGCTTACCTCTCAGAATTTGCGAGATTATGTATCGTACCTCCGGAGGCAGGGATATGTTCGTGCTCCAGCTCAGCCTGCCCCTTCGGCGGACGGAAGGCCTGTTAACCAGGCTGAAAGTTCGCCGGTAAGGCCCGCTGAGAGGGAAATCGACCAAGTCGTCTCACCTGGGGATTTCAGAGACCGAAGGGCCTTGCATAACAACGGAAGGTCCTTGAAGCTGGCAGATTTAAAGAGAGAGGATAAGGTTGTTGGTGAACGTCTATCGGAGGCCTCTGACATTTGGAGCATCAATTGCGAAATTTACGCTGCGGCTCTGAGGCTAGCTAGACAGGGGAGAGTGAGAGACTCTCCTGTTGAGAGAGCACAGAGACGGGTGCGCCAAATGGAAGCGAAAATCCAGTTGGCTCGCCAGGAAGCATCCCGTATCCAGTGTGTGATGGAATATAGAGCGGCTGGGAAGCCATTTACGCGCCGAGTGCGTCAGATAGCCTACGGGTTGAGGCGCGACCATCATACACTCAGTCAAGCGGTACTGGTTGTTGTCAAGCAACACTGTCTTGACAGGATACGGATGCTAATCGCTGCTAAGCGATCGTTGGTGGCGCGGGCGAGAGGTCTGGAACAGAACAGAATGTTCTACGAAAGACCTTCTCGCCTTTTCCAACAGCCGTCTCCAGCCATAGAGCAGCCGCCAACTGCTGATCGCGTGGAGGCCTTTTGGAGGGACATTTACGAACAGCCCAAACCTCTCTCAGCAGACACTCCGGCCTTGGCGCAGTTCGAGTCCGTTTGTAGGAGGACTCCTAAGAATGTACTGCGTCACCCGATAAACACAGAAGAAATTCTTGACGCCTTACGAGGCGCAAAGAATTTCGCAGCTCCTGGCCCGGATGGCATAAACACCTACTGGTGGAAAAAATTCCCCAGTTGCCACCGGCATTTAGCTAGAATTTTTAACTCGTGGCTAAATCAGGAGCAGCCAATTCCGGCTTGGTTTGTCGAGGGTCGAACCGTGCTTCTCCCGAAGACCGGAGATTTGTCTGATCCCAAAAACTACAGGCCAATAACATGTCTGAACGCATGTTACAAGCTCTTCACCAGAATCTTGTACATGCGTCTCCTTCAAGCTGTGAATCCTGTATTTCTCGACGTGTATGAACAGAGAGGGTCAAAGAAAGGAGTAGCTGGCTGCAAGGAGAACTTGTTGATTGACCGATGTGTCACGCAGGACTCCGTGCAGTACAAGCGAAACCTTTCTATGGCCTGGATTGACTATCGCAAGGCATTCGACAGCACGTCTCATGAGCTCATTGTGCGGCTGTTGGAATGCCTTTCGGTGGATAATCAGATAGTGGGATGCATCAAACAACTGATGCCACTCTGGAAGACCCGGTTCACTATAACATCAGGTGAAACTCGGGTTCAGACAGAGTTGGTGTCATTGAAAAGAGGTGTCTTCCAAGGAGACTCCTTGAGTCCCTTGCTCTTTTGCATCTCACTTTTGCCTCTGTCCATAGCGCTGAGAAATACTAAAGGATACAGCTGTGGCACGCCCAATAACCGGAGGCACAAGGTCACCCATCTGTTTTATATGGATGACCTAAAACTGTATGCCTCCGGCCAACGCGAACTACAACAATCGCTGAGGGTGGTGCAGGAGTACAGTCATGCTATCGGAATGGAGTTCGGGACAGACAAATGTGCATTGGTTCATCTCAAGAAAGGACGAAGCGGAGATAGTGGAGATGAGGAACAGCTCGTTGATGGGAGCATCTTGCGACAACTGCATGCCGGAGATACTTATACCTACCTTGGAGTGGCGCAGCGTCATGTCCAAGAGGCAACATTGGTTAAAGAGTGTCTCCGCCGCAAGTATTTGCACCGACTCCGGCAGATCTGGTCGTCAGAACTGTCCGGCAAGAACAAAGTCGCTGCCACAAACATGCTTGCGCTCCCATTGTTATTATACACCTTTGGTGCTATACACTGGAAAGTGAACGAGCTGAAGGAAATCGACACGAAGACCCGCAAAAGGATGAATATGGAGAGAAGCCTGCATCCTAAGTCCTCTGTCCCGCGAATATACCTCCCGCGACACCTGGGAGGGCGTGGACTATTGAGTCTGGAGCGTCTGCACAACAGAGTAGTACTGGCCACTGCCTGCTATGTAACGAACAGCACCGATCCCCTGATCCGCTTCGTGCGAGAGCACGAGAATGCGGGAAAAGGAGCCTTTCTTTTTAGCGCAGCGAAACGAGCAGCCGAGGAGCTCAGCCTCACACTCGACTTCAAGCGGAGGTGTCAGCAGTCCATTACGGAACTTGCTCCCGCAGAATTAAAAGCCCACATTAAAACTGCCGAAGTCGACTTCCTCTTAAGACTTCATAAAGATAAGCCAATGCATGGAATCTTCTACAAACATCTAGAAGAGCATAGCTTGTCTGAGCAGTTGACCTTCTCTTTCCTAAGGTCTAGTGGGTTAAAGTCGGAGACTGAGGGCTTGCCAAGACGGTGTCTTCAACACCTTGGTATACCGTAGAAGGGTTATGGGTGTAGATGTACCCGACACCCATTGTAGAGCTTGCCGACAGGCGCCAGAGACGCTTATGCATCTCTTGTCGGCGTGTAAGACGTACGCTGGGACGGCTTACGTCCATCGGCACAACGCGGCTCTACGAGTGCTCTACTATCATTTAAGGCACTCATACGGTATCGATGAGACACCGGTGCTGCCATACGCTCCAGGGGATATAGAGTCCGTTGTGGAGAACGAGAGATGCCGGATTTACTGGAACTACTCGTTCCCCACGCTCGAGCTTGTACAGGCAAACAAGCCCGACATAGTCCTTCTCGACCACCAACAGAAGACGATGTTCGTTATTGAGTTTTCGGCGCCTGCCGAAGTGAACATCGTCTCTAAGGAGGAGGAAAAGCGGACCAAATATCAGGAGTTGCTCGGACAACTTCGCAGGCTCTGGCCAGACTACACTGTAAGTCTGCTGGTTATGGTCATTGGATCCCTAGGTGGAATGAGGAATACGCTGCTCTCTGCACTGCGCAAAATACCGGTGTGCCGTGGGGCGGCGCACATCTTAGCCGCCAGAATGCAGAAGGCAGTCATCCTTGGGTCCCTTCGTCTACTTAGGGCGCACGATTCGCGGACCCAATGATTGCTCACCTCACGGTGTGAGGAGTAGTCATTGGGTAATGGAACAGCAGCTCGGTGTGTCGGAGCCCGGGCTGCACTTTTTTGTTTTAAACACATAACAAACATTTCAAAGGGCATACCTATGAAAAGATTTGATATTGAAAGGGAATCAAGACCAGCAAGAATGGCTTCAAGGTGACCTAATAGTGAATTCTTCTAGCTCAAGTTAAGACTTACAAAGTAAATTGAGTGTCCATTAGCAACTGTGCTTCCAATAAGGGACATAAACAGAAGTGGGTGAACGGTATACCTCGTATGGGCTGGTTATATTTATAAGAATAAAGACAATACTTTACAAACATTTCAACTGATAAGACCTATTTTAGAGCACAATGTGGTACCTACAAGTTTTCTGGACCTCCCAAATATCACAGAAAAAGACAGTTAATAGAACTCATCTGGGCAAGCCAACGAGGGCATGCATCTGGGCATACCTAGGAAAAGATTTGATATTGAAAGGGAATCAAGCCCAGCAAGAATGGCTTCAAAGTGACCTAATAGTGAATTTTTCTAGCTCAAGTTAAAATTTACAAAGTAAATTGAGTGTTCATTAGCACTTGTGCTTCCAATAAGGGACATAAACAGAAGTGGGTGAACGGTATTCCTCGTATGGGCTGTTTATATTTGAGGGGTGTAGTATCAAAACGTACAATCTCCACTTTTGATGAAAAATGCGGTAAGATATGATTCGGATACTTCATTTCGAGCTGCATTCGAATAAGATTCTATTCAGCACCAAAGTGAGCAATATCCGATTGTATTTCACCTTTAAATATTGGCCTTAGTTTCAAAACGTTCAATCTCCACTGACAAGTAAATATCAAAACGCGCAATCTCCAAACAACCAATAGGAGCAACCACAATAAGTCCACGTGGTTCAAATAATTTTTACTCGCATCCTTTTCTGCTATCCAGCAATGACAGTTTCAGTTGTTTACGAAGTGTTAGGAGTCTACGGTCAAAAATGGAAGTAAGTGTATCTCCTGTAGTAGATATAAGAAATTCACGAAAAAGGCAACGCAATCAAAGTGAATGGAAGCGATCTAAAGAAAAGCGTTCAAGGTAAGAGTTCTAATAGACGTTGTGTATTTAAGAAATAGAAATATTTAGAATCTGTATCTTGTAAGACATTAGATGACCGGTGATTTAAACACTAGTATTTTTTAGTAAATAAAAATCCAAATAATATAAAATTTGCAAACAGTCAATGGGGGTTCACAGAGAAGGGACACAGAGATAAAAAAATGTACATAATTTTTTGAGATACCTAATTGGTTTTTTTGTATTCTTTTCAGATACAGCTCCAAATCTCTGCCCATATACCCAACTTGCGGCCATAATAGCAAAGCATTTAGATGTACTTCGTTAAAAATGAGGGATCTTCAAACATTCCACCAAAAATTTTACGAAAGAAAGGAAAAGCTTTATCAAGATAATTTTATCTTAAAATGTTGTGAAGTTATTAGAGTGAAACGTGAGAGGCCTAAAAACAGAAAGCACAAAAAGAAGGAACATACAATAAAATGCTTTGTACGAGATTGTGATAAGAGCCTAGTTCCAGTTTGTAAACAAACATTTATGGGTATATTAGGAATAACTAGAAGAAGAATAGACACTATTGCGAAAAACTTTTTTTTATCTTCAATGCCCCCAACAGAAAACAGAGGAGGGGACAGAAAAACAGCGAAATATGAGAGTAAGAAGCAATCAGTTATGGAATTTATTAACACATTAAAAGCTGTTGAGACGCATTACTGCAGGTCGCAAATCAATACGGAACGACTTTCCTTGCCCTCCACTTTAAATATCAAGAAATTGTGGAAATTGTATTCCAGCAGGCCTGAAGCTCTTCCAGTCAGGCACAGTTACTTCAGACGCATTTTTAATACGTGTTACAACCTAGGGTTTGGCACACCAAGAACCGATGTTTGCTCGACTTGTCTCAGTCTATCTGAGAAAATTAGATCCTGTGGAGACTTGGCAACTAAAACAAGTTTGGATATTTAGAAACGGGTACATAAGTTACGGGCAAAAGCATACTTTGAGTTGCTGCGGCAAAAATTAGATAATCAAGTTACCTTCTCATTTGACTGCCAAAAAAACCACCTCTTACCCAAACTATCGGACCAGGAGGCATATTATTCCCATAAAATTTATTTATACAACTTCACGGTAGTACAAGGACATTCGAAAGATAGCCTTAATCCAACGACAGTCAGGAGCTTTTGCTACACAGAAAATGAGTACCTACTCCAAAGGATCAAGGATGGTGAAAAGTGGAAAGAAGATAAAACATTTGGAATTTTATAAGTTCGTTCTAGATGAAGCAGAAAAACAATCTGGGGAGGATGAAAGTGAAGAAGAAATTTGCGAGTATGTTGATGAGGGACCCAGCCTGAGAATTTAAGATTTACTCAACTAGATATAAATTCAGATAACAAAACTGTCTTAGTGTTTGAATCCTTAACAATAAGATTTTTGTATTCGAATAAAGTGGCTTATTTTCGTCAATATTATTTGCTTTAAGTCAAAATGTGCAATCTCCACAGTTTAGTTTCAAAATGTACAATCTCCAAATTAGCTTTTTAGATTGCAGAGTTTATACGCGATATTGTTTTATTTTGCTTGTAGCAGGATATTCTAGGTACTTTTCTTAAACAGCAGAGCCACTGAAAAATACGTCTGCATCTATATTTTGATTTATAAGAGTTTTTTGTGATTCTCTCAAAACTGACACAGAAGGAGATTGTACGTTTTGATACTACACCCCTCATTTATAAGAATAAAGACAATACTTTACAAACATTTCAAAGGATAAGACCTAATCTAGAGCACAATGTGGTACCTACAATGTTTTCTGGACCTCCCAAATATCACAGAAAAAGACAGTTAATAGAACTCATCTGGGCATGCATCTGGGCTTACCTACGAAAAGATTTGATATTGAAAGGGAATCAAGACCAGCAAGAATGGCTTCAAAGTTACCTAATAGTGAAATTTTCTAGCTCAAGTTAAAATTTACAAAGTAAATTGAGTGTTCATTAGCAATTGTGCTTCCAATAAGGGACATAAACAGAAGTGGGTGAACGGTATTCCTCGTATGGGCTGGTTATATTTATAAGAATAAAGACAATACTTTACAAGCATTTCAAAGGATAAGTTACTTCACAGTGACCTAATAGTGATTTTTTCTAGCTCAAGTGACAATTTACAAAGTAAATTGAGTGTTCATTTTAGTGGAAGTGGAAGTGGCAGCAGGAAACAGGTTGCTTTATTTTTATTTTGTAGTGTCTGACTATGATGAACCAGACATCAGATGTAAGTGGTATTAGTAGTAGTAGTTCTAAAAAGCATTTTTTTCTTAATTTATTAACCCAGATGAACTCTAATACATATAAAATATAATAATTATTCTGAAACTATAGGTCCACTATTTGACAGCTAAGCCACGTTGCCACATCTAAGGCTTCGGCCTAGTGTAGAGTCGGCCATGTATAGTGCCGTAAGCGGCTTACGCATGGCCGACTCTACACTAGGCCGGAGCCTTAGATGTGGCAACGTAGCTTAGCTGTCAAATAGTGGGCCGGCTACCGTGGGCCGAACGGCGGGCATTCCGCGGAAAATTTAAAATGTTTCATAGTTTCAGAATAATTATTACACTTTATTTATGTATTATGTGTTTATCTCGGTTGATAAATTAAGAAAGATACTCTTTGAAAAAATAAGAATGGTGAAAAAGGCCAGTGGTATCAGTACAAAAATGTAACGTGTATTGGGACTAGGAGCTTAATTTAGAGATTTTCCTTGCTGTTGGACATTTCTCATTTTCCTTAGACTTGCTCTTTTTATTTTTGTCAGTCTGTATTTTATCTTGAACTGTTTTTGTGCGATTATTAATAAAAATATTTGCAAAAACAGGCAACATTAATTCAAGCAGCATTTCAGTTTGGGGTTGATTACATGAACAAGTGTCTCTAAAACTAAACTCATCTCTATGCATACTGATGTGTTCCTTTGCAATTTTAATTAAAACTGATTTGTGGAATTTACATCCTAAAAACTTGCTTTCATATTGGTCTGAAATCAACATCTTAATTATATTGTTCATAAGGACTGTTATTTGAACTGTAAACTCTGATGGAAGGTTTAAGCCGTCTCTGTTTAATATATCAAAGTAATTTTGTTCCTCATGTTCTATTATTTCTGTATTGACAAGAACATTTATACAGGCTGTACATTGCAGTTTGGCTGAAACTTTAAAACTAACGTAACCTGCTATATATTGAATTGCTGAATCTGAAATTTGTTGAGGTTGATTCATTAAATTATTGCCTAAAATATCTCTAAAACTGTCAATACCTCTTTCTCCATGATCTACTCTACAAGTGTGTAATTTTGCTAAATTGGAGACATTAAAATTAACTTGTCCATATTGAGCAGAATGTAAGTCGGAAACACCCTTGATTCTAAGCTTTTTTTCAGATTCATAAATTTGCCTTAAGCTTACATGATAATTTCCACCAGATAACTGCCTGTAACACCCAAAACGAGATTCTAAATTGTCAGTTTGAAATTTTCCTGTAAGCAAATATTTGCAAGGAGTTTTTGATACACAGTGTTTAATTAACATAATAATGGCAGTTGTTGAATGATGCAGTGCATTGTGTGTATCAGCAGATAAAGAAGAGTCAGGGTATCCCAAAGCTTTCCATTTATCAAGCCAAATTGAAAATTTTTCTAAAAATTCTATTCGACCATCTGTTATGTCCTGGAAAGGTTTTAAGAAGTCATTTCTCTTCAGTTTATATAAAATTGGGTTTTTTGTATTAACTACAGGCCACCATTTTATAATGATATTTAAAAAGTCAGGAGTACTTTCACTGTAATTCAATAAGGCAGCATGTGTCTTTTCATCAAAAATATTACACCCTAAGGAAACATTCTGCCTTTTAATACTTGAAGGGTACACTATTTTATAATTTAACTTAGGAGCTGCTTTAACCAACAAATTCGCTTCAAGTTTATAGAAGTTTCTGATATCTACAAAATTTGCTTTCCTTACCAGCTTGTTGTTATCAAAATCAGGAAATATGAAGGTTTTCGTAATATTTTTCAAATTTAGCCAATTATTTCGAATATTCTTCAGAAGATGAACTGTATCAAACATTACAAACGTTGGATAGTCTGGACTTAAATGAAAGTAATGTTTATCAGCTGAACCCTCTGTAAGTTTCATTATCATATTTTGCTCACTCTAACATTATCGGTAACTACAGCAACTACAATAAAAAACCATAGCCAAGAAAAACTTTCAAGATAGATAAAACCATTTCATGTAACTGATCCCCTCCTAATATTTCTTACAGGTTGAAGTGAAACAACTTCCTTCATACTACCAAATACAGAGGATATCAAAAATGCTTGTACCGTTTTAGCTTGGGATAATATATCATAATCAGCAAAACCAACTAAATTACCATTCTTGTAGTCCAACGTTTCTTTAATGTATATTTCATCAATTTGCAAAACAATGTATTTCTCCAAGTCTGATAAACCTTCTGAAATAGTTTTAATGTAATGCTTGTTTTCTGATGTACTGTCAGGTGCAATTTTTAGAGAACCGCAAGGTTTTGTTAAATATTTGGGATGTGGCAAAGTTAGCAATTTATTCTCCCTCACAATACTGTAAACTTTTTTTGAGTGAACACATAAAAGAAAAGACTTTAATATTAAATCGGCAGAAAACCTATTATGATTTGAAAATAGTATATTGAATTGTTCTGTCAAGAGGTCAATCTGTTCTACTTTTTCATTCTCATCATTCTGCATAAGCTTATTTTTTAGTATTTGTACAATAGAATTAAAATTGTTTAGTGTTGCATTCAAACTAAGACTTTCACTATGATCCTCTGAGTAGCGTGCCAAAATATTTTCTATTTGTGACCAACGGGATATTTGTAATGACAGTGGTAAAATCCAACTCAAATCATCTTTCACCAACAATGCGAACCTCTACCTTCACTGATTCTAATATTTTGATACGACAACTGATATCTGGTTCATCATGATCAAACACTACCAAATAAAAATAAATCCAATCTGTTTCCTGCTGCCACTTCCACTTCTTTAAATGCATACTCAGTTTACTCTGGAAAATTTCACGTAAGCTTGAAAAATTTAGTATCAGGTCACTCTCAAGCCATTCTTCTTGTTGGTCTTCCTGCCTTTTCACTATGAAATCTTTTCGTATGTCCGGATTTCTTCTAACTGAATTTTTTTGTGACGAAAGATATTTTGGAAGTCCAGGAAATATTGTAGGTACGACATTCTCCTTTAAAATGGGTCTTATCCTGGGAACTGTTTTTAAATTATTGTCTTTATCCGTATACACATCACTGAAAGATATATCACCGTCATGGAAATGTTTAATACACACTACTGAATTTTGAGATGGTAACCAGTCTTTACGAGGAATACTTTTCACCCACTTCGGTTTCAAATGGTCGTCTCGCGGAAACCTGAACACCGTAATGTATTCTTCTTTACTGGTACTACGCACTTTGGAGGCATCTTTTCACAATTTCGTTTATGTAGGAGTGCAGGTAATAGGTAAAAGATCTATTAATAACCTATATAATGTCGGCCATGCTATAATAAAACACGGCCCGATCTCCTACGTTGCCATATTTCAATGCTCCGGCCTAGTGAGTAGAGACGGCCATGACTTACGGCTTAAGTGACAGACAGGTGACAAGGGTAGCCAAGTTTGGTATGTGACTCATAGATGGGGCTATATGTTTTAAGCTTCTTCTTGGAGAGACCCTAGGGCAATATTGTTAATTGTTTAAAGTTATCTCTGATTGTTTATTGTAACTTGTTTACTACTGGAACTTTCTTGAAGGTCTGACGATCAATACAGTACCAGTGCATAGGGGTTTTGGATAGAGGTAAGGCGCTATAGCCTGAAATACAATGAATTTCTGGATTCTAAAGGAAACCGCTTTTTGCAGGTGGCAATGGGTGCTGACTAGTGTATATATATCGAAGAGCTATACATGTCTCATAGGAGTCATAGGACTGCAATATCTAGTCCAACAATTTTGAATGACTGTCCCTCGTGAGGTGCCCACATAGCACTGGATATTCTATGAATACTCTTTAAATCTCCTATATGTTCCATGAATATTCAGTAGAATCATAGAATATTCGTTATTTCTCTTGATTATTCTGGATTATTAACATAATATTCTTTATAGAATATTATTATTTTATCCACTTAGGATAATCAGTGATTATTCGTTAAATGTCTGAATTATTCCAGAATATACCAGTAATATTCTTCATAGAATATTAATTTAATAATCTACTAAGAACAAGATGTAGCTATTTTCTGACGAACGTTTAGTAATATTTGTAATAGAAATATCTGTATGTAGGCAAATATTCAATATGAGGTATTTTTAATTTATATTTGCACGTTTAGTAGTGAATTAAAAAACCTTCATTCGTTTTGCGTTCATCCTATATATACCTAATAAGTATTATGTGCAATTTTCAAAAGTTTATTAGTCATTATCCATTGCCAGCAATACAGATACGGCATCCACCATCGATGGCATCCACCGACGATAAAGTGACAGCATCTTATGCTGATGTATGTATTTGGTGTCGTCAGTTGTCAATCTTGTCTGGTTGTCACTCGCTTCAAGTGTTCTGTGTTCTGTCAATCTGTGCTTCAACATGTGGATGTCGGCATTTTATTAATTCACGAATTCACGAGTTTATTCCTGAAAGGCCTGCATTTATACCCCATTTTGTACAATAAAGTTGCTGGTTGTATAAAGTGTGTGACAGTGTTCCAAATTATGGTCACCTACTATGGTGTAAGGTTCATTACATAATGTGAGTAAAATTTTGAGGTTAAATGCAACAAGTTTACACAACAGTTTACACGTTTACACTTTATTTAGGCATCTGGACTGAGATGTCTAACCAGTTAACTTTTGTGACCATCTGCCACTAGTAGGTGCCATTATTTTTGGAACAGTATCCATAATTCCCTAAAAATGTTTCGTATATGAGGTAATTTAGACAAAATATTCCTAGAATATTCAAAAGCATTCTACCACGATTGTTCATGTAATATCCGTGCGGAATATTCGGCGGAATATTCTAGGAATATAGCGTGTTTTTCCCATTTCGAACGTTTACAGAATATTCTGTAAATATTCCAATTATCCACAGAATTTTCCGAGAATATTCATAATATCTGTAGTGAATGTGAACAGAATATTCTCATATCATCCGGTGCTATGTGGGTGTGCCCTGTATGTTTAGTGGACAGTGCAGCTGTTTATAGGATGTAGCGATGTACTTTGTTTAATCAAGTGGACTCCATAGAAGAAATTGACGCATACACATACCTGGAATGTTAAAGCAGGTTGTGGTTGTGTGACGAAGATATATGTGAAATTAGTGGGGCAGTTTTCCAATAAAATTACAGAATAGGCAATTGTGGATATATCTCTTCCCAAGTAGAAAGTGTACACATCTATCGCTGTCCATCAGTGTAAAATGTGAGGACAGTGACTGTTGCAGTGACTTAAAACAAATTTCATGAAGTATAGAAATAGAATATACAATTCGAGTTGTGACTCTTTATAAAGGACTTTGTACATTGTGATGTGATTTTTTTAAGAGTATTTGGTCCAAATGTGTTTGTAAACCAAGTATGTATCCTTCTCTGTATGACAAACTTTTTAGTTTTATAATAAACAGGTCAAAACTACCATTTCTAAAACTATTGTTTTTGCCATGTCATGAAAATATTAAAATATAGTGACTCAGAACAGAGGCAATAGAAAACTATTGAAAATATTTAGTCAAACTTGGGTATTGTTACAGGTTGGCCTGGGGCAGCTTAGTGTGCTAGTGAATAAATGAATGTTGACCAAAAACACTTGGTTGCTGTTGCTACAGAGCCTAAAATTTACTATCTATTTCTTAACATTTACAATAAAATAACTAGTTGGTTGCTGTCACTACAAAGCCAACTTCGAGATTCATTTATCTTTGAACAGATGCAATAACATACATATCCCTGTTTGTCAAATTTAGAACCACATAATGCTCTCAAATGATCAAATATTCCATATTCATAACACCATACAACTTTTAAATGAACAAATACTCATTTAACTGTAATATAGCACACAGCTTTTACAGATACAAAAGGTATGTCAACATTTTGAACTGTGAGATGTAGCTGGAAATTTTGTAAAGCTATTCTTGAAAAGCTGAATCAGAAACAAGTGAAAGTAACATATGGGAGAATCCTAGAATATTTGTGTCCATAAAAGTTTTGCTGTGGCCTGAGTAAGGTTTTCAACCCATTTAGAACACTCGCTTTGAAGTCATACCTATGCAGTAAGCATATTGCTTAGCTTTATGATAGTTTTCAAATTACAAAGGTGATAACTAACACCCAAAACAAAATTGTGTAGTTGTTGAGTTGGTTTAAGTATTTTGTTGTGGCAATATTGAATCTGAACAAGTGTACAGTGCAGCTGATGATTTATTGATACACCCTTGACAATCTCTGAAGAGATTCAATAAAATACATATCCCTGTTTGTCAGCTTTAGACCCACATAATGCTCTTAAATGAACACATATTCCATATTCATAACAACATACACATTACATTATTACATTATTCATTGTAACAGAGCATACAACTTTTATAGAGTATGTCAAGACTTTAAAGTGTGAGGTGCAGCTGGCAAGTTATTCTTGAACAGCTGAATTGGAAACAAGTGGCCTGTTATATATATGTTACAACTTGTAGGAAAACATTAACATATGGGAGAATCCTAAAAACGTTTGAGTCTATAAAACTTTTGTGATGGCCTGAGTAAGGTTTTCAGACCTTCCTGAACAGTCACTTTGAAGTCATACCTATGAAGTTATAGCATTGTTCGTATATGATATTCTTATAAACTTGAACATGCTTACTTGACTGCAATGATATTTTGACACTTTACCATATTATTGTGCAAGAGATATGCCCAAAATATGACGTTCACTACACTGTAAACCCAAAAGCAAACTGTGTAGTTGTTGGGTTGATTCAAATACAGGTTGCTCTGGCAAAATTGAATGTGAACAAGCATGCAGTGCAGGTGAGTTATTGACAAAAAATCGATTTCTGATACATAATACTTATACTTTTGATAATACCTGCTATTCAGCAACAACTAACTTATTAGTTCACTATTAAGTTGGGCTGACTGCAATATTTTCGCAGTTTAAAAAATTGTATATGATTCCATTATACAATCAGTTAAAGGTTGCATAGTAAAAAGTATACCTAGCATCATACTAAAACTGTACTAAGGGCTCTGCGTTTTGTTAGGCGGAATGAGCTTTTATATCTACATATATATACTCATATCAATGGAGTATTTAACTCTACATCATTAGGGAAGGAGGAACTCCTCAAAATCCTCTTCATGTATACACAGAATATAAAAAACCTCAGCAAAATCATGACTAGAATATTGTGGGACTATATGTTGGTTCCATGTATTTTTTAAAGATAATATTTTCTAATACTGCAAATCATGTTATAGCTGTGAAACAGCCTCTCTAGTGCATAATCTGCATGGTGTAACGTGTAATCATTCCTTTCGTTGTTCATGTAATAATGTATAGGCCGGCCCTGCACGACGTGGTCCGGGCCTGCACGCCTTGGTGTGCAAACGTTTTTTGCAAAAAGTCGGTTCAAATCACCCGTCGGTGATTCAAATCTTTGATCACACGTCCAACTCCAGCCTATGCGATTGCATTCATTTTGGCGACCATGGCCGAATTCACCGGAATTCACCCGATGCCGTAAGAAAAATGAATTTGGTTTATTTCCGAGGTAAGCAGTATTTCACGAGCATATTTCTAAATTCCCGCGTGTTTTGTGCACGATGTCTAGCGATCCTGGCCGATTTCCACCCGAAATCGCTTCTCAATCTTCTCATTTCATGTCCCGTCACTTTTTAGAAATGAATTTCTTACGTCTTGCGTTACTTCTTACGTTACGACTATAAACACTCTCATCTGATTCCACAGGTTTATTAGAGAGATATTGCTGTGACCAGATGTGCCAAGCGGTAATACCGCACGCGCTATTTTGACATCTAAGCATGCGCAGATGCGTTGGAGGTGTACGTTGCGCTATTTGGAAATAGCGCCTGACGGTAGTTACGAAAAATAACTAACGTGCGGTACTGTCGCGGTATCCCCGGTCGGGAAGTAATCGTCACCGCTCGTGACGATTCGTAGTTGAACTGTTACAGGGCCACGGACCACAAAACATGTATTTGATCATGTATTTGATCAAGGCAAAATGCCAAAGTAAAAGTAAAGTGATGTGCTTTACGCCATTTTATATTTGATGTGCGTCGGTGTTGTTTGCTGTTTAGTTTTTCCTGTGTTTTTTTTGGCTGTTGAATAAATTGAAAACAACATTTTCGATATCCCTATCACAGCCAAGACTAACGTTTCTAAATTTTGATCCATTATTTTTGCAGATAGCAGTCGAAAAACCAACTAATACAGCTAATAACAAATCGACAAACTCCACAACACAAAGGAAAATGAGAAATGAAAGCAAAGTGCAAACAGAAAACAAAAACACAAATGTGGTTAGGGCGTTGGCACTTGTCTCTTTCACACGCTTGACGTCTTGACAGACGTCAAAGATAAATAACGCAGCGGAACCATATCTGTGGCAATAACTGTCAATTTTGCAAGGAAGATAACGCTGCGCTATCTACAATACCGCTGCGCAAATACCGCAACGTATGCGGTATCTGTGGTTGGCAATATCTCTCTATTTTCTTACGTCTTACGTTACCTCTTACCTTACAGCACTCTAAGCTTGCCCTTTTAGTTTCATGAAAAGCAACATCTTGATGTACTTTTTGACATACAAGCCCCCCCGGGGATATGTACCGCACACAGGTTAATACGATACGCTGTGCGGTACATATCCCCGGAGATATGTATAATATGGTCGGTTATACTGGGAACTACACTTCCTGGATTGTTTTCAATATGGTTTCAACAACTAAAGTATAAATTAGAGTGCGGTAAGGTAAGAGGTAACGTAAGACGTAAGAAAATAAACCTGTGGAATCAGATGAGAGTGTTTATAGTCGTAACGTAAGAGGTGACGCAACACTCTCATCTTATTCCACAGGTTTATTACCTTACGTCTTACGTTACCTCTTACCTTACTGCACTCTAAATTCTACTTAAGAAAGAAGTGGGCATGCTATAGTGCATGGCCGACTGTACTCACTAGTCCGGAGCATGGAGGCGCGATAACGTTGCTGAAAGCAGGTGCAAGTTGGCCATATTGATTCGACACTTATGTCAAACAGCTGACGTTTCTTTGACAATTTCGTGTTTGCTTTTTTGGGTGCTTTTACCGAGATTTTTAGTTATTTTTAAGTGATATTCTAGTGAATTCATAAAGGAAATAATGGTTTCATGTGCTTATCGTAGTTGCTCTAGCAGAGATGGCATGGATAAGAAGAATCGACAGGAACTACATTTCATAGGTGTGTATGCAAAAAAATAACAATGTACAGGACCGCATTTGTAATCTTTATCTCAATAAAGTGTAACGTATCGCAGCAATAATACAGTTGTATTATTCAATTGATGATGAATGTCGTCTCTCAATACAGTGTAACGTATCGCAGCAATAATACAGTTGTATTATTCAATTGATGATGAATGTCGTCTCTACAAAGCCTGTTTTTTTTCACATACTTAACTATGAATTTCGCATTAGATTGAAAAATCAACCCAATACTTCATATTTAAATCATCATTGTAATGAATTTTCAAAATTATTTACATAAGAAAGTAATCCGGCTCTGGCGAGGCGTCCATATTGTTACCACACTTAGCCACGCCTCCTGCTACCATTTTTGTTATGCGAAATTGAACCTTATAGCGTCTCCTTGGGATTCTACCTCGATGGTCATTAGTCATGGCATTAGTCAAGGCCGACTCTACACTAGGCCGGAGCCTTAGATGTGGCAACGTGGCTTAGCTGTCAAATAGTGGGCCGATAGTTTCAGAATAATTATTACATTTTATATGTATTAGAGTTCATCTGGGTTAATAAATTAAGAAAAAAATGCTTTTTAGAACTACTACTACTAATACCACTTACATCTGATGTCTGGTTCATCATAGTCAGACACTACAAAATAAAAATAAAGCAACCTGTTTCCTGCTGCCACTTCCACTTCCACTTAAATGAACACTCAATTTACTTTGTAAATTGTCACTTGAGCTAGAAAAATTCACTATTAGGTTTCTGTGAAGCCATTCTTGCTAGTCTTGATTCCCTTTCACGATCAAATCTTTTCATAGGTATGCCCAGATGCATGCCCTCGTTGGCTTGCCCAGATGGGTTCTATTAACTGTATTTTTCTGTGATATTTGGGAGGTCCAGAAAACATTGTAGGTACCACATTGTGCTCTAAAATAGGTCTTATCCTTTGAAATGTTTGTAAAGTATTGTCTTTATTTTTATAAATATAACCAGCCCATACGAGGAATACCTTTCATCCACTTCTGTTTATGTCCCTTATTGGACGCACAATTGCTAGTACAACCTGGTACTACACACCTTGCAGGCGTCTGTTTATCTTTATAATTTCGTTTGTGCAGGTAAATGGTTAGAAACACATTAAAAATCACCCTCCAATCTTATTTTTCACTCTGGAAGATTACACTAATGCCGTGACTAATGACTTAACAACAAACAAAATGACGGCCCGCAGATTCAGTGTTGCCATATTTCATGCTCCGGCCTAGTAAGTACAGTCGGCCATGCATTAGTGTAATCTTCCAGAGTGAAAAATAAGATTGGAAGGTGATTTTTAATGTGTTTCTAATCATTTACCTGCACAAACGAAACTATAAAGATAAAAGATGCCTGCAAAGTGTGTAGTACCTGGTTGCAATAGCAATTGGGGCTTCCAAAGAAGGACATAAACAGAAGTGGGTGAAGAGTATTCCTCATAACGGCTGGTTATACAGGGTGGGCCAATAGTGCGTGGACGGAAGATTGTGGGCTTACTAAAAAATATGTCAAAAATATGTCACTTGATCATGGTAGGGACCCTTAAGGGCTATAACGTAAAAATATTTTCACTCAAATTTTGACGTTTATACAGGGTGATTCATATCAAACTTACATTTTTTTTAATGGAACCCCCTATATATTATTGCATATTTGGATTCCTTGGTTAATTCTAGTGTGACTTTATGTATCACACATGCAACTTGAGATGAACCGTTTAGGCGCAAATCACCATTTTTGGTATAAGTAGGTATCAGAAAAAAATTGAATATCGCAGCGATTATAAAACTTAGAAGGCCGTGACTTTGCGGTACGACTAAGCATGAAATGCGTCACCTTAGGTCAGAAGGCTAAATTTGAATTCTTTTTGCACTTGGAGAAATCAGTAGATTAATTAAGAAAACTTCAATCACAGATAACTTGATTTTTTCAAATGGGAATGCCTATTTTGGTTTAAAGAATCACATGTAAAATTTGATTACCTTTCTAACGATATGCATTCTCGATATCAATCTCTTTTGGTTTTCATTTTATTTCAAATTTTCTGTCAAATCGGCGTTTTTCAATTTTCCTGCGTGCAAGCAACCTAGCAGGCGATGAAAAATAAACAAAAGCTCGTTAATATGGAAGAAACCAACTAACTTAGTAGAAAAATGCAAACTAACTAGAGCAACGAGGCAAGATTATGCAAATTCTTTCCAACATATTAGCTCTAACCGGATACAACAGCCGCAAGATATCTAATGCCAATGAGTAGCTAGGGTATGGCAGAAGTGTTTGTTTTTCACAGCTTACTAGTTATTGATGTCTACTAGAGCTTGACAACCTTCCAAAATGATTAAAAATTTTGAAACAAAAGGAAAACTACCAGCGATTTTTGCTTACAGTCTAACATCTTTAGAATGAAATTTCACATTTAATGGGATAAAAAAATTAGTCATTTCCGTCAAGTCAAAAGTGAAAATATCTCCAACTGGAGCACTCTGAACATCTATTGAAATAATGCTAGAATTTTTTAACTACGCTATGTTGTAATTGTGTTTATTTCATCTAGTTTTCTACAAACTAAATTATCTTTTACAATTCAAACAGACTGCAAGTCAAGTTTCACTTTCCGCGATTTTGCTAATAAGTAGAAGTACCTACTGAAGCATTTGAAGGGCTCCAGTCAGAGGTATCATTACTTTTGACGTACGGAAATGGCTACTATTTTATAGCATTAAATGTGAAACTTTATTCAGAAGACATAGATATTCTACTGCCAGCAACAATCAGTCGTAGTTTTCCTTTGATTAAATATTTTTTTACTGACTTTGGAAATTGGCTAATAGCTAGTAGGCTGTGAAAAATGAGCGTTCTTGATACCGGTATTGTTTCTGGTTAGAGCTAATTAGTTGTCAGGAATTTTCATAATCTTGCCTCGTTGCTCTAGTTAGTTTGCATCTTTCTACTAAGTTAGCTGGTTTCTTCCATATTAACTAGCTTTTGTTTATTTTTCATGGCCTGCTAGGTTGCTTGCATGCAGCAAAATTGAAAAACACCGATTTGACTGAAAATTTGAAATAATAATGAAAACTAAAAAAGATTGATATCGAGAATGCTATATCATTAGAAAGGTAATCAAATTTTACATTTGATTCTTTAAACCAAAATAGGCATTCCCATTTGAAAAAATCAAGTTATTTGTGATTGAAGTTTCCTTAATTAATCTACTGATTTCTCCAAGTACAAAAAGAATTAAATTTTAGCCGTCTGACCTAAGGTTGACGCATTGCATGTTTAGTCGTACCGCAAAGTCACGGCCTTCTAAGTTTTATAATCGCTGCGATATTCAATTTTTTTCTGATACCTACTTATACCAAAAATGGGGATTTGCGTCTAAACGGTTCATTTAAAGTTCCATATGTGATACATAAAGTCACACTAGAATTGGCCAAGGAATTCAAATATGCAATAATATATACGGGGTTCCATTCAAAAAAATGTAACTTTGATATGAATCACCCTGTATAAACGTCAAAATTTAAGTGAAAATATTTTTACGTTATAGCGCTCAAGGGTCCCTACCATGATCAGGTGACAGATTTTTGAAATATTTTTCAGTAAGCCCACAATCCTCCGTCCACGCACTATTGGCCCACCCTGTATTTATAAGAATAAAGACAATAATTACAAACATTTCAAAGGGCATACCTATGAAAAGATTTGATATTGAAAGGGAATCAAGACCAGCAAGAATGGCTTCAAGGTGACCTAATAGTGAATTTTTCTAGCTCAAGTTAAAACTTACAAAGTAAATTGAGTGTTCATTAGCAATTGTGCTTCCAATAAGGGACATAAACAGAAGTGGGTGAACGGTATACCTCGTATGGGCTGGTTATATTTATAAGAATAAAGACAATACTTTACAAACATTTCAAATGATAAGACCTATTTTAGAGCACAATGTGGTACCTACAAGTTTTCTGGACCTCCCAAATATCACAGAAAAAGACAGTTAATAGAACTCATCTGGGCAAGCCAACGAGGGCATGCATCTGGGCATACCTAGGAAAAGATTTGATATTGAAAGGGAATCAAGCCCAGCAAGAATGGCTTCAAAGTGACCTAATAGTGAATTTTTCTAGCTCAAGTTAAAATTTACAAAGTAAATAGAGTGTTCATTAGCACTTGTGCCTCCAATAAGGGACATAAACAGAAGTGGGTGAACGGTATTCCTCGTATGGGCTGTTTATATTTATAAGAATAAAGACAATACTTTACAAACATTTCAAAGGATAAGACCTATTTTAGAGCACAATGTGGTACCTACAATGTTTTCTGGACCTCCCAAATATCACAGAAAAAGACAGTTAATAGAACTCATCTGGGCATGCATCTGGGCATACCTACGAAAAGATTTGATATTGAAAGGGAATCAAGACCAGCAAGAATGGCTTCAAAGTGACCTAATAGTGATTTTTTCTAGCTCAAGTGACAATTTACAAAGTAAATTGAGTGTTCATTTTAGAGGAAGAGGAAGTGGCAGCAGGAAACAGGTTGCTTTATTTTTATTTTGTAGTGTCTGACTATGATGAACCAGACATCAGATGTAAGTGGTATTAGTAGTAGTAGTTCTAAAAAGCATTTTTTTCTTAATTTATTAACCCAGATGAACTCTAATACATATAAAATATAATAATTATTCTGAAACTATAGGCCCACTATTTGACAGCTAAGCCACGTTGCCACATCTAAGGCTTCGGCCTAGTGTAGAGTCGGCCATGTATAGTGCCGTAAGCGGCTTACGCATGGCCGACTCTACACTAGGCCGGAGCCTTAGATGTGGCAACGTAGCTTAGCTGTCAAATAGTGGGCCGGCTACCTTGGGCCGAACGGCGGGCATTCCGCGGAAAATTTAAAATGTTTCATAGTTTCAGAATAATTATTACATTTTATTTATGTATTATGTGTTCATCTCGGTTGATAAATTAAGAAAGATACTCTTTGAAAAAATAAGAATGGTGAAAAAGGCCAGTGGTATCAGTACAAAAATGTAACGTGTATTGGGACTAGGAGCTTAATTTGGAGATTTTCCTTGCTGTTGGACATTTCTCATTTTCCTTAGACTTGCTCTTTTTATTTTTGTCAGTCTGTATTTTATCTTGAACTGTTTTTGTGCAATTATTAATAAAAATATTTGCAAAAACAGGCAACATTAATTCAAGCAGCATTTCAGTTTGGGGTTGATTACATGAACAAGTGTCTCTAAAACTAAACTCATCTCTATGCATACTGATGTGTTCCTTTGCAACTTTAATTAAAACTGATTTGTGGAATTTACATCCTAAAAACTTGCTTTCATATTGGTCTGAAATCAACATCTTAATTATATTGTTCATAAGGACTGTTATTTGAACTGTAAACTCTGATGGAAGGTTTAAGCCGTCTCTGTTTAATATATCAAAGTAATTTTGTTCCTCATGTTCTATTATTCCTGTATTGACAAGAACATTTATACAGGCTGTACATTGCAGTTTGGCTGAAACTTTAAAACTAACGTAACCTGCTATATATTGAATTGCTGAATCTGAAATTTGTTGAGGTTGATTCATTAAATTATTGCCTAAAATATCTCTAAAACTGTCAATACCTATTTCTCCATGATCTACTCTACAAGTGTGTAATTTTGCTAAATTGGAGACATTAAATTTAACTTGTCCATATTGAGCAGAATGTAGGTCGAAGACACCCTTGATTCTAATCTTTTTTTCAGATTCATAAATTTGCCTTAAGCTTACATGATAATTTCCACCAGATAACTGCCTGTAACACCCAAAACGAGATTCTAAATTGTCAGTTTGAAATTTTCCTGTAAGCAAATATTTGCAAGGAGTTTTTGATACACAGTGTTTAATTAACATAATAATGGCAGTTGTTGAATGATGCAGTGCATTGTGTGTATCAGCAGATAAAGAAGAGTCAGGGTATCCCAAAGCTTTCCATTTATCAAGCCAAATTGAAAATTTTTCTAAAAATTCTATTCGATCATCTGTTATGTCCTGGAAACGTTTTAAGAAGTCATTTCTCTTCAGTTTATATAAAATTGGGTTTTTTGTATTAACTACAGGCCACCATTTTATAATGATATTTAAAAAGTCAGGAGTACTTTCACTGTAATTCAATGTGGCAGCATGTGCCTTTTCATCACAAATATTACACCCTAAGGAAACATTCTGCCTTTCAATACTTGAAGGGTACACTATTTTATAATTTAACTTAGGAGCTGCTTTAACCAACAAATTCGCTTCAAGTTTATAGAAGTTTCTGATATCTACAAAATTTGCTTTCCTTACCAGCTTGTTGTTATCAAAATCAGGAAATATGAAGGTTTTCGTAATATTTTTCAAATTTAGCCAATTATTTGGAATATTCTTCAGAAGATGAACTGTATCAAACATTACAAACGTTGGATAGTCTGGACTTAAATGAAAGTAATGTTTATCAGCTGAACCTTCTGTAAGTTTCATTATCATATTTTGCTCACTCTAACATTATCGGTAACTACAGCAACTACAATAAAAAACCATAGCCAAGAAAAACTTTCAAGATAGATAAAACCATTTCATGTAACTGATCCCCTCCTAATATTTCTTACAGGTTGAAGTGAAACAACTTCCTTCATACTACCAAATACAGAGGATATCAAAAATGCTTGTACCGTTTTAGCTTGGGATAATATATCATAATCAGCAAAACCAACTAAATTACCATTCTTGTAGTCCAACGTTTCTTTAATGTATATTTCATCAATTTGCAAAACAATGTATTTCTCCAAGTCTGATAAACCTTCTGAAATAGTTTTAATGTAATGCTTGTTTTCTGATGTACTGTCAGGTGCAATTTTTAGAGAACCGCAAAGTTTTGTTAAATATTTGGGATGTGGCAAAGTTAGCAATTTATTCTCCCTCACAATACTGTAAACTTTTTTTGAGTGAACATATAAAAGAAAAGACTTTAATATTAAATCGGCAGAAAACCTATTATGATTTGAAAATAGTATATTGAATTGTTCTGGCAAGAGGTCAATCTGTTCTACTTTTTCATTCTCATCATTCTGCATAAGCTTATTTTTTAGTATTTGTACAATAGAATTAAAATTGTTTAGTGTTGCATTCAAACTAAGACTTTCACTATGATCCTCTGAGTAGCGTGCCAAAATATTTTCTATTTGTGACCAACGGGATATTTGTAATGACAGTGGTAAAATCCAACTCAAATCATCTTTCACCAACAATGCGAACCTCTACCTTCACTGATTCTAATATTTTGATACTACACCTGATATCTGGTTCATCATGATCAAACACTACCAAATAAAAATAAATCCAATCTGTTTCCTGCTGCCACTTCCACTTCTTTAAATGCATACTCAGTTTACTCTGGAAAATTTCACGTAAGCTTGAAAAATTTAGTATCAGGTCACTCTCAAGCCATTCTTCTTGTTGGTCTTCCTGCCTTTTCACTATGAAATCTTTTCGTATGTCCGGATTTCTTCTAACTGAATTTTTTTGTGACGAAAGATATTTTGGAAGTCCAGGAAATATTGTAGGTACGACATTCTCCTTTAAAATGGGTCTTATCCTGGGAACTGTTTTTAAATTATTGTCTTTATCCGTATACACATCACTGAAAGATATATCACCGTCATGGAAATGTTTAATACACACTACTGAATTTTGAGATGGTAACCAGTCTTTACGAGGAATACTTTTCACCCACTTCGGTTTCAAATGGTCGTCTCGCGGAAACCTGAACACCGTAATGTATTCTTCTTTACTGGTACTACGCACTTTGGAGGCATCTTTTCACAATTTCGTTTATGTAGGAGTGCAGGTAATAGGTAAAAGATCTATTAATAACCTATATAATGTCGGCCATGCTATAATAAAACACGGCCCGATCTCCTACGTTGCCATATTTCAATGCTCCGGCCTAGTGAGTAGAAACGGCCATGACTTACGGCTTAAGTGACAGACAGGTGACAAGGGTAGCCAAGTTTGGTATGTGACTCATAGATGGGGCTATATGTTTTAAGCTTCTTCTTGGAGAGACCCTAGGGCAATATTGTTAATTGTTTAAAGTTATCTCTGATTGTTTATTGTAACTTGTTTACTACTGGAACTTTCTTGAAGGTCTGACGATCAATACAGTACCAGTGCATAGGGGTTTTGGATAGAGGTAAGGCGCTATAGTCTGAAATACAATGAATTTCTGGATTCTAAAGGAAACCGCTTTTTGCAGGTGGCAATGGGTGCTGACCACCGGTGCTGACTAGTGTATATATCGAAGAGCTATACATGTCTCATAGGAGTCATAGGACTGCAATATCTAGTCCAACAATTTTGAATGACTGTCCCTCGTGAGGTGTGCCCTGTATATTTAGTGGACAGTGCAGCTGTTTATAGGATGTAGCGATGTACTTTGTTTAATCAAGTGGACTCCATAGAAGAAATTGACGCATACACATACCTGGAATGTTAAAGCAGGTTGTGGTTGTGTGACGAAGATATATGTGAAATTAGTGGGGCAGTTTTCCAATAAAATTACAGAATAGGCAATTGTGGATATATCTCTTCCCAAGTAGAAAGTGTACACATCTATCGCTGTCCATCAGTGTAAAATGTGAGGACAGTGACTGTTGCAGTGACTTAACCCTTAACTGGTAACGTGCCGTCTGTGAGACTGCAAGCAATCTTAAATTCGACCCTACAACAAAACCTTACCGCATTTCTGGTAAATGACCTCATCTAATCTACCAGCCATTGGTATCCCTTTTATATCCTGTTTATCAATAAGTTTGCATAAACAATATTCCAGATGTGCTTAATTGTTAGTTTGGTTCAGTCTGCGAGACGGAACGTTACGGTTTGCGTTCTAATTTTTCTCAACTGGTAGTCATGGCAGGTCCGTCATTTTTTACCAAAATATTTTTATAGGTGTATTGCTTTACTTCTTTACTTGTTATCAATCACAAAATATATAGATTTGAGTGTGGTCAAATTTTTTTTTATTATCTTGGTCCTACAAATTTGTGCCTGTGTTCTACTTAATAATTATCATAATTTTTGTTCTTTACATCACATGTTCTGCTACTTTATACAAAATTATAATTAAAGGATATATATCCAACCAATTTCCATGTTTTTTTTCCAAAAAATAAATAGGAGAATTTGATTTTTTAAGCTTCAAAGAGGTTACAGTCTCACAGACTGCACGTTACCAACTATGCCCCGAATTTGCACGTTACCGGTTAAGGGTTAAAACAAATTTCATGAAGTATAGAAATAGAATATACAATTCGAGTTGTGACTCTTTATAAAGGACTTTGTACATTGTGATGTGATTTTTTTAAGAGTATTTGGTCCAAATGTGTTTGTAAACCAAGTATATATCCTTCTCTGTATGACAAACTTTTTAGTTTTATAATAAACAGGTCAAAACTACCATTTCTAAAACTATTGTTTTTGCCATGTCATGAAAATATTAAAATATAGTGACTCAGAACAGAGGCAATAGAAAACTGTTGAAAATATTTAGTCAAACTTGGGTATTGTTATAGGTTGGCCTGGGGCAGCTTAGTGTGTTAGTGAATAAATGAATGTTGACCAAAAACACTTGGTTGCTGTTGCTAGAGAGCCTAAAATTTACTATCTATTTCTTAACATTTACAATAAAATAACTAGTTGGTTGCTGTCGCTACAAAGCCAACTTCGAGATTCATTTATCTTTGAACAGATGCAATAACATACATATCCCTGTTTGTCAAATTTAGAACCACATAATGCTCTCAAATGATCAAATATTCCATATTCATAACACCATACAACTTTTAAATGAACAAATACTCATTTAACTGTAATATAGCACACAGCTTTTACAGATACAAAAGGTATGTCAACATTTTGAACTGTGAGATGTAGCTGGAAATTTTGTAAAGCTATTCTTGAAAAGCTGAATCAGAAACAAGTGAAAGTAACATATGGGAGAATCCTAGAATATTTGTGTCCATAAAAGTTTTGCTGTGGCCTGAGTAAGGTTTTCAACCCATTTAGAACACTCGCTTTGAAGTCATACCTATGCAGTAAGCATATTGCTTAGCTTTATGTTAGTTTTCAGATTACAAAGGTGATAACTAACACCCAAAACAAAATTGTGTAGTTGTTGAGTTGGTTTAAGTATTTTGTTGTGGCAATATTGAATCTGAACAAGTGTACAGTGCAGCTGATGATTTATTGATACACCCTTGACAATCTCTGAAGAGATTCAATAAAATACATATCCCTGTTTGTCAGCTTTAGACCCACATAATGCTCTTAAATGAACACATATTCCATATTCATAACAACATACACATTACATTATTACATTATTCATTGTAACAGAGCATACAACTTTTATAGAGTATGTCAAGACCTTAAAGTGTGAGGTGCAGCTGGCAAGTTATTCTTGAACAGCTGAATTGGAAACAAGTGGCCTGTTATATATATGTTACAACTTGTAGGAAAACATTAACATATGGGAGAATCCTAAAAACGTTTGAGTCTATAAAACTTTTGTGATGGCCTGAGTAAGGTTTTCAGACCTTCCTGAACAGTCACTTTGAAGTCATACATATGAAGTTATAGCATTGTTCGTATATGATATTCTTATAAACTCTTGAACATGCTTACTTGACTGCAATGATATTTTGACACTTTACCATATTATTGTGCAAGAGATATGCCCAAAATATATTCACTACACTGTAAACCCAAAAGCAAACTGTGTAGTTGTTGGGTTGATTCAAATACAGGTTGCTCTGGCAAAGTTGAATGTGAACAAGCATGCACTGCAGGTGAGTTATTGACAAAAAATCGATTTCTGATACATAATACTTATACTTTTGATAATACCTGCTATTCAGCAACAAATAACTTATTAGTTCACTATTAAGTTGGGCTGACTGCAATATTTTCGCAGCTTAAGAAATTGTATATGATTCCATTATACAATCAGTTAAAGGTTGCATAGTAAAAAGTATACCTAGCATCATACTAAAACTGTACTAAGGGCTCTGCGTTTTGTTAGGCGGAATGAGCTTTTATATCTACATATATATACTCATATCAATGGAGTATTTAACTCTACATCATTAGGGAAGGAGGAACTCCTCAAAATCCTCTTCATGTATACACAGAATATAAAAAACCTCAGCAAAATCATGACTAGAATATTGTGGGACTATATGTTGGTTCCATGTATTTTTTAAAGATAATATTTTCTAATACTGCAAATCATGTTATAGCTGTGAAACAGCCTCTCTAGTGCATAATCTGCATGGTGTAACGTGTAATCATTCCTTTCGTTGTTCATGTAATAATGTATAGGCCGGCCCTGCACGACTTGGTCCGGGCCTGCACGCCTTGGTGTGCAAACGTTTTTTGCAAAAAGTCGGTTCAAATCACCCGTCGGTGATTCAAATCTTTGATCACATGTCCAACTCCAGCCTATGCGATTGCATTCATTTTGGCGACCATGGCCGAATTCACCGGAATTCACCCGATGCCGTAAGAAAAATGAATTTGGTTTATTTCCGAGGTAAGCAGTATTTCACGAGCATATTTCTAAATTCCCGCGTGTTTTGTGCACGATGTCTAGCGATCCTGGCCGATTTCCACCCGAAATCGCTTCTCAATCTTCTCATTTCATGTCCCGTCGCTTTTTAGAAATGAATTTCTTACGTCTTACGTTACCTCTTACCTTACAGCACTCTAAGCTTGCCCTTTTAGTTTCATGAAAAGCAACATCTTGATGTACTTTTTGACATACAAGCCCCCCGGGGATATGTACCGCACACAGGTTAATACGATACGCTGTGCGGTACATATCCCCGGAGATATGTATAATATGGTCGGTTATACTGGGAACTACACTTCCTGGATTGTTTTCAATATGGTTTCAACAACTAAAGTATAAATTAGAGTGCGGTAAGGTAAGAGGTAACGTAAGACGTAAGAAAATAAACCTGTGGAATCAGATGAGAGTGTTTATAGTCGTAACGTAAGAGGTAACGCAACACTCTCATCTTATTCCACAGGTTTATTACCTTACGTCTTACGTTACCTCTTACCTTACTGCACTCTAAATTCTACTTAAGAAAGAAGTGGGTATGCTATAGTGCATGGCCGACTGTACTCACTAGTCCGGAGCATGGAGGCGCGATAACGTTGCTGAAAGCAGGTGCAAGTTGGCCATATTGATTCGACACTTATGTCAAACAGCTGACGTTTCTTTGACAATTTCGTGTTTGCTTTTTTGGGTGCTTTTACCGAGATTTTTAGTTATTTTTAAGTGATATTCTAGTGAATTCATAAAGGAAATAATGGTTTCATGTGCTTATCGTAGTTGCTCTAGCAGAGATGGCATGGATAAGAAGAATCGACAGGATCTACATTTATAATAATAATAATAATAATAATAAGAATTTCGCAGCTCCTGGCCCGGATGGCATAAACACCTACTGGTGGAAAAAATTCCCCAGTTGCCACCGGCATTTAGCTAGAGTTTTTAACTCGTGGCTAAATCAGGAGCAGCCAATTCCGGCTTGGTTTGTCGAGGGTCGAACCGTGCTTCTCCCGAAGACCGGAGATTTGTCTGATCCCAAAAACTACAGGCCAATAACATGTCTGAACGCGTGTTACAAGCTCTTCACCAGAATCTTGTACATGCGTATCCTTCAAGCTGTGAATCCTGTATTTCTCGACGTGTATGAACAGAGAGGGTCAAAGAAAGACGTAGCTGGCTGCAAGGAGAACCTGTTGATTGACCGATGTGTCACGCAGGACTCTGTGCAGTACAAGCGAAACCTTTCTATGGCCTGGATTGACTATCGCAAGGCATTCGACAGCACGTCTCATGAGCTCATTGTGCGGCTGTTGGAATGTCTTTCGGTGGATAATCAGATAGTGGGGTGCATCAAACAACTGATGCCACTCTGGAAGACCCGGTTCACCATAACATCAGGTGAAACTCGGGTTCAGACAGAGTTGGTGTCATTGAAACGAGGTGTCTTCCAAGGAGACTCCTTGAGTCCCTTGCTCTTTTGCATCTCACTTTTGCCTCTGTCCATAGCGCTGAGAAATACTAAAGGATACAGCTGTGGCACGCCCAATAACCGGAGGCACAAGGTCACCCATCTGTTTTATATGGATGACCTAAAACTGTATGCCTCCGGCCAACGCGAACTACAACAATCGCTGAGGGTGGTGCAGGAGTACAGTCATGCTATCGGAATGGAGTTCGGGACAGACAAATGTGCATTGGTTCATCTCAAGGAAGGACGAAGCGGAGGTAGTGGAGATGAGGAACAGCTCGTTGATGGGAGCATCTTGCGACAACTGCATGCCGGAGATACTTATACCTACCTTGGAGTGGCGCAGCGTCATGTCCAAGAGGCAACATTGGTTAAAGAGTGTCTCCGCCGCAAGTATTTGCACCGACTCCGGCAGATCTGGTCGTCAGAACTGTCCGGCAAGAACAAAGTCGCTGCCACAAACATGCTTGCGGTCCCATTGTTATTATACACCTTTGGTGCTGTACACTGGAAAGTGAACGAGCTGAAGGAAATCGACACGAAGACCCGCAAAAGGATGAATATGGAGAGAAGCCTGCATCCTAAGTCCTCTGTCCCGCGAATATACCTCCCGCGACACCTGGGAGGGCGTGGACTATTGAGTTTGGAGCGTCTGCACAACAGAGTAGTACTGGCCACTGCCTGCTATGTAACGAACAGCACCGATCCCCTGATCCGCTTCGTGCGAGAGCACGAGAATGCGGGAAAAGGAGCATTTCTTTTTAGCGCAGCGAAGCGAGCAGCCGAGGAGCTCAGCCTCACACTCGACTTCAAGCGGAGGTGTCAGCAGTCCATTACGGAACTTGCTCCCGCAGAATTAAAAGCCCACATTAAAACTGCCGAAGTCGACTTCCTCTTAAGACTTCATAAAGATAAGCCAATGCATGGAATCTTCTACAAACATCTAGAAGAGCATGGCTTGTCTGAGCAGTTGACCTTCTCTTTCCTAAGGTCTAGTGGGTTGAAGTCGGAGACTGAGGGCTTTATAATGGCTTGCCAAGACGGTGTCTTCAACACCTTGGTATACCGTAAAAGGGTTATGGGTGTACATGTACCCGACACCCATTGTAGAGCTTGCCGACAGGCGCCAGAGACGCTTATGCATCTCTTGTCGGCGTGTAAGACGTACGCTGGGACGGCTTACGTCCATCGGCACAACGCGGCTCTACGAGTGCTCTACTATCATTTAAGGCACTCATACGGTATCGATGAGACACCGGTGCTGCCATACGCTCCAGGGGATATAGAGTCCGTTGTGGAGAACGAGAGATGCCGGATTTACTGGAACTACTCGTTCCCCACGCTCGAGCTTGTACAGGCAAACAAGCCCGACATAGTCCTTCTCGACCACCAACAGAAGACGATGTTCGTTATTGAGTTTTCGGCGCCTGCCGAAGTGAACATCGTCTCTAAGGAGGAGGAAAAGCGGACCAAATATCAGGAGTTGCTCGGACAACTTCGCAGGCTCTGGCCAGACTACACTGTAAGTCTGCTGGTTATGGTCATTGGATCCCTAGGTGGAATGAGGAATACGCTGCTCTCTGCACTGCGCAAAATGCCGGTGTGCCGTGCGGCGGCGCACATCTTAACCGCCAGAATGCAGAAGGCAGTCATCCTTGGGTCCCTTCGTCTACTTAGGGCGCACGATTCGCGGACCCAGTGATTGCTCACCTCACGGTGTGAGGAGTAGTCATTGGGTAATGGAACAGCAGCTCGGTGTGTCGGAGCCCGAGCTGCACTTTTTTGTTTTTAACACATAATAATAATAATGATTTATTGCCATTTCAGTATAATATATCTAACTACTTAACAATTTTAACAGTTGTACCTAATAACCAACTAAAATAAGTTTTTATAATCTAACAGTGTAAGTTTATATTACAGTGAAGTAAAAGAAATATTCAAACTAAAAGGTTTTTTTCGGCACACCTTATGAACAGATTTAAAGCATATATTTTTTGGATTTTTTGTAATTTTTGTTTTTTTTTGTTTTAATGTTTTGATTTTTTTTTTTCTTTTTTCAAATATATCTTTGTCTGTTTTTTTTATTTTTTTTTAATTGACATCAATATGATTAGTCGGCATAATCAATCAGTAGTTGATTTATCAGTCTGTGCTTAATGCGAAATGGCACATCGCAAGCATAATGTTGTCCAATATTTTCAGTAATGTTTAGTTTTTTAACTTTATCATTGAAAAACTTTTCAGTATTTTTAAATATAATATGACCAATTGGGGTGACGTTTAATAAGCTATGTAGTTCCCTATTGCTAATTTGGTGACTTTTTTTATTAGCTATTATTCTAAGGCAGGTATTTTCGGCTACAGCTAAATTTCGGTAGAGATAATCGGCTGCACTACTCCAAACTGGCGCTGCATATAACAGTATACTCGCACGTATGCTTTATACAGTTGCAATTTTAATTTTTGGTTAAGTGGGGAATGCACATAAATATAGGGGTATATATAGCGCCTTGCGGCAGCGGCCTTTCTTCTAAGCTGGATTATATGTTCTCTAAAGGTCAGTTTTTTATCAAGATGTATGCCTAAATATTTAATCACAGGTTTTTCCTGAATAGTTTCCCCATTTATTTTCACTATGTTTAAACTCGCCTCTCGAACCTTATGACTGAAGTTAATGAGTGCAGTTTTATCACTATTGATTTTAATTTTCCATTTATTGTAGTATTCAATTAATAGTTCTAAATGTTTGTTTAATCTCTGATTTGCTATATGTGTCCGCCTTGAGCTGGCCATGATCGCAGTGTCGTCTGCAAACATGGCTAGGTCAGTGAAATCAGTTTTTGGGGTATCATTAACGAAAAGTATAAAAAGTACAGGTGATAGCACACTACCTTGTGGAACTCCGGCAGGAATACTTTTAACATCAGACAGTTTATCATTTATTGCTACTTTGAAGTTACGACAGGATAGAAATTTTGTTATTAGCTTAACTAAATATAAAGGAACATTTTGAAGTATGAGTTTGTAGATAAGGCCTTTATGCCATACGGTGTCGAATGCTTTTTCTACATCTATGGTAAGCATGGAGGTAGTATGTTTTATGTTATAATTAATTTTTATTTTATCTATCACTCTCGCTAATTGAAGTTCAGTGTTTCTATTTTGTCGAAAGCCAAATTGTTCATCAATAATAATATTATTTTCGTGATTATGAGTTTTTAACCTTTGTAGCAAAATTACTTCAAAAATCTTCCCAATTGCAGGTAGTAAACTAATAGGTCTGTAGTTATTAGCGATTCCTTTATCTTTTCCAGGTTTGGGAAACGGTAACACAATAGCTTGTTTCCAAATATCTGGAAAGTGCATAAGACGCAGACAAGCGTTAAAAATATAATAAAGTTGCACTATTGCTTTCTGTGGTAGCTTTTTTAAAACTTTATTTTGAATTCCGTCATATCCAGGTGCTTTGAGAGGTTTAGGGTTTCTAATAATTTTGAATATTTCCTTAGGTGATGTGAAATTTTCAACAGGGGTAATAACTGTAGCATTTTCTAGTTGTAGTAGAGCAGCATCTACGGCCGCTTGAGTTGCCTCATTAGACAAATGTTCAGTCATGCAATGACTTTCATAAATTTTATCTGCGATGATATTACTTTTACGAATGCTGCTATGGGCTACAGTGTTGCCATCTACCAAAGGCGGTATAGAAAGCGAACCCCCATTTTTACGCGCTTTAATTTGCCTCCAAACATTTTCTTTTCTCTGTTGTACTTTTCTAATCCTATTTTTCCATTTTTCCTCATAAAAACTGTTTAATGTCGCGGACACCATACTATTTAAATTATCTAAGTCTACTCTATTACTATTATCTGGAAATCTTTGGAATCTTCTTCTTGCTCTATTCCTGTCCCTAATTAGGTTTACTATATGCTCAGGAAGTTGATATTTATGTTGAGCTAAGTTTGGAATGTATAAGTCCACTGCAGTTTTGATTAAGTCTGTCAGCCATTGAATTTCTGAATCAATTTTTTGTGTTGAGTCAATGTTTCTGTTGATAGTTACGTTGCAATTGAGATGCCTTCTAAAGTTAAGCCAGTCTGCTTGTTCGTAGTCTTTAAATATTCTATGTGGTTTTACATTCACATTTGCTTCATTTATTTTGACAACTATAGGTCTATGATCTGAATTTAAGTCATTAATAGCATCTATGGTACTAACAACTACATCTTTAGCTACCGCAAAATCGATAGTAGATTTTGATAATCCATTTGAGCTATACCTTGTTGCTGAATCTGGTGCATATAAAATGTAATTATTATCGTCGCATATTTGCTCAAGTCTGAGTCCATTTAAATTGTTTAGATTATTATTCCAAAGTACATTTTTAGAATTCCAGTCCCCAATTGCAATGGACTTATTGCATTGTTCCATTATACTGGTAATAGTAAGCTCATTTATCAAATTTTCTGGTTTATTGTAAATATTTATTATGGCTATATGATTTCCAAGATAGATTCCTAAAACCTCCAGATCACCTAAATCATTAAAGCTAATCTCATCTGCTTCTAATTCTTTCTTATAATAAATAGCTAGACCTCCACAAGCGTTTCTCCTAAGGTTTTGTTTATTTTTGAATAATAGATGATATCCAGCCAAGGCCGGTGGTTTGTTATCATTCTTGTATTTTGTTTCCTGTAGTAACACAATATCATAGTTAAATAAAGATATTTGCGATCTTAACTCGTTAAATTTGTTCTTTAAGGAATTACAATTCCAGCTTAAAATAGTTAAAGACTTTTTAGTATTGAAGGGCATACTTCTGTAGAACATTCAGTTTATCGATCTCATTTTGACAACCAGCAAGATCGGATTTTAATTCTCTAACAATTTTGATCATTCTATCAATATTGCAAATATTATTAAGTTCTTTTAACTCATTCAGTAGAATGTTAAAATTTGTAAGGTTTGAACTAGTGTCTATGTTACTGTTGTTAAGATTACTTGTAGTAGGGTTTTGTTTGCTATTTGTGATTTGACTAAAGGTTTTAGTAGGTGTAACATAACTTGAATTTGGTATTATTTTGGGATTTTTGATCACAGCATTTGAGTTATTAGGTTGGTTAGATTTTTGCGTATTTTTAAACATGTTCCTTGATTGTAAATAGTGTAGCAGAGCTGGGCATTTGGAATAATTTGCTGTGTGGCCACCACTACAATTGCAACAATATACACTAAATCCGATTTTTTGTGTTTCCTTACAATCTTTAGTATCATGCGACTTGCCGCATTTAACACAGCGTGGTATATTATTACAATTGTTAGAACCGTGGCCAAACCTTTGGCACTTAAAACATTGAGAATAATTGTGCTTCTTGCTAAACTTTTGCCATTGCACTTTAACATTAGATACTGCATCAAGTTTGGTAATTTCTTTTACATTTACATTGTGAGGTACAGTTAATAAATAAGAATGGGACATAGTTGTCTTGCCTTTCAAGGGAATACAATCTTGAACATTTACGTCTAAGTTCTTCGATATTTCTTCTTTCATATCTTCCAGATCCATGTTTGGGGCCGCCTTCAAGACCATTTTTTTGACTTTGTCATGATGGCTGGTATAACTATGATATGGAGTATTGCTTAAGGAAAACTCATTCTTTAATATTTTATATTTGTCATCATCTGGCAGCATTACTTTGACATTGTTTCGGCTAAATTTGATGGTAAAATTATCTGATTTAATGACTGACCTTATTTTATCAGTGAATGATTTATAGTCTTCAATATGGCCCGTTACAACTATGGGTGGAATCCTAATTCTCTTCTTTGAAACAGTCTTGCTGGTGGAATTTTGAGTACATAAAACGTCATCCGTAGTTTCACTACTTGTCAAAACTCCGAATTTGTTCGTGACTTGAATTGTATTGGTATCAGAACTATTAGGTATAGCTGCTCTTACCGCCTTTCGTTTCTTCGGTCTAATAAAACCATCAGAACTTTGGTCTGGATCCGGGATAGATAGCATAGCTTGCCCTTCCTCCATCATTACTTCGGCATTCCAGTCGATTCTAGCATCGCCTGATATAACAATAGGCTCTATGTGACTTAGATTTTCGCGGGGTGGGCCGCAAGCATTATTTTCATTGATATTTTTAGAGAAGTATTCAAGCGACATTGCATTTTGACAGTGTCAACATGACGAACTACATTTCATAGGTGTGTATGCAAAAAAATAACAATGTACAGGACCGCGTTTGTAATCTTTATCTCAATAAAGTGTAACGTATCGCAGCAATAATACAGTTGTATTATTCAATTGATGATGAATGTCATCTCTCAATAAAGTGTAACGTATCGCAGCAATAATACAGTTGTATTATTCAATTGATGATGAATGTCGTCTCTACAAAGCCTGTTTTTTTTCACATACTTAACTATGAATTTCGCATTAGATTGAAAAATCAACCCAATACTTCATATTTAAATCATCATTGTAATGAATTTTCAAAATTATTTACATAAGAAAGTAATCCGGCTCTGGCGAGGCGTCCATATTGTTACCACACTTAGCCACGCCTCCTGCTACCATTTTTGTTGTGCGAAATTGAACCTTATAGCGTCTCCTTGGGATTCTACCTCGATGGTCATCAGTCATGGCATTAGTCATGGCCGACTCTACACTAGGCCGGAGCCTTAGATGTGGCAACGTGGCTTAGCTGTCAAATAGTGGGCCTATAGTTTCAGAATAATTATTACATTTTATATGTATTAGAGTTCATCTGGGTTAATAAATTAAGAAAAAAATGCTTTTTAGAACTACTACTACTAATACCACTTACACCTGATGTCTGGTTCATCATAGTCAGACACTACAAAATAAAAATAAAGCAACCTGTTTCCTGCTGCCACTTCCACTTCCACTTAAATGAACACTCAATTTACTTTGTAAATTGTCACTTGAGCTAGAAAAATTCACTATTAGGTCACTGTGAAGCCATTCTTGCTAGTCCTGATTCCCTTTCACGATCAAATCTTTTCATAGGTATGTCCAGATGCATGCCCTCGTTGGCTTGCCCAGATGGGTTCTATTAACTGTATTTTTCTGTGATATTTGGGAGGCCCAGAAAACATTGTAGGTACCACATTGTGCTCTAAAATAGGTCTTATCCTTTGAAATGTTTGTAAAGTATTGTCTTTATTCTTATAAATATAACCAGCCCATACGAGGAATACCTTTCATCCACTTCTGTTTATGTCCCTTATTGGATGCACAATTGCTAGTACAACCTGGTACTACACACTTTGCAGGCGTCTGTTTATCTTTATAGTTTCGTTTGTGCAGGTAAATGATTAGAAACACATTAAAATCACCCTCCAATCTTATTTTTCACTCTGGAAGATTACACTAATGCCGTGACTAATGACTTAACAACAAACAAAATGATGGCCCGCAGATTCAGTGTTGCCATATTTCATGCTCCGGCCTAGTGAGTACAGTTGGCCATGCATTAGTGTAATCTTCCAGAGTGAAAAATAAGATTGGAAGGTGATTTTTAATGTGTTTCTAATCATTTACCTGCACAAACGAAACTATAAAGATAAAAGATGCCTGCAAAGTGTGTAGTACCAGGTTGCAATAGCAATTGGGGCTTCCAAAGAAGGACATAAACAGAAGTGGGTGAAGGGTATTCCTCATAAGGGCTGGTTATATTTATAAGAATAAAGACAATAATTACAAACATTTCAAAGGGCATACCTATGAAAAGATTTGATATTGAAAGGGAATCAAGACCAGCAAGAATGGCTTCAAGGTGACCTGATAGTGAATTTTTCTAGCTCAAGTTAAAACTTACAAAGTAAATTGAGTGTTCATTAGCAACTGTGCTTCCAATAAGGGACATAAACAGAAGTGGGTGAACGGTATACCTCGTATGGGCTGGTTATATTTATAAGAATAAAGACAATACTTTACAAACATTTCAAATGATAAGACCTATTTTAGAGCACAATGTGGTACCTACAAGTTTTCTGGACCTCCCAAATATCACAGAAAAAGACAGTTAATAGAACTCATCTGGGCAAGCCAACGAGGGCATGCATCTGGGCATACCTAGGAAAAGATTTGATATTGAAAGGGAATCAAGCCCAGCAAGAATGGCTTCAAAGTGACCTAATAGTGAATTTTTCTAGCTCAAGTTAAAATTTACAAAGTAAATTGAGTGTTCATTAGCACTTGTGCTTCCAATAAGGGACATAAACAGAAGTGGGTGAACGGTATTCCTCGTATGGGCTGTTTATATTTATAAGGATAAAGACAATACTTTACAAACATTTCAAAGGATAAGACCTATTTTAGAGCACAATGTGGTACCTACATTGTTTTCTGGACCTCCCAAATATCACAAAAAAAAAGACAGTTAATAGAACTCATCTGGGCATGCATCTGGGCATACCTACGAAAAGATTTGATATTGAAAGGGAATCAAGACCAGCAAGAATGGCTTCAAAGTGACCTAATAGTGAAATTTTCTAGCTCAAGTTAAAATTTACAAAGTAAATTGAGTGTTCATTAGCAATTGTGCTTCCAATAAGGGACATAAACAGAAGTGGGTGAACGGTATTCCTCGTATGGGCTGGTTATATTTATAAGAATAAAGACAATACTTTACAAGCATTTCAAAGGATAAGTGACTTCACAGTGACCTAATAGTGAATTTTTCTAGCTCAAGTGACAATTTACAAAGTAAATTGAGTGTTCATTTAAGTGGAAGTGGAAGTGGCAGCAGGAAGCAGGTTGCTTTATTTTTATTTTGTAGTGTCTGACTATGATGAACCAGACATCAGATGTAAGTGGTATTAGTAGTAGTAGTACTAAAAAGCATTTTTTTCTTAATTTATTAACCCAGATGAACTCTAATACATATAAAATGTAATAATTATTCTGAAACTATAGGCCCACTATTTGACAGCTAAGCCACGTTGCCACATCTAAGGCTTCTGCCTAGTGTAGAGTCGGCCATGTATAGTGCCGTAAGCGGCTTACGCATGGCCGACTCTACACTAGGCCGGAGCCTTAGATGTGGCAACGTAGCTTAGCTGTCAAATAGTGGGCCGGCTACCGTGGGCCGAACGGCGGGCATTCCGCGGAAAATTTAAAATGTTTCATAGTTTCAGAATAATTATTACATTTTATTTATGTATTATGTGTTCATCTCGGTTGATAAATTAAGAAAAATACTCTTTGAAAAAATAAGAATGGTGAAAAAGGCCAGTGGTATCAGTACAAAAATGTAACGTGTATTGGGACTAGGAGCTTAATTTAGAGATTTTCCTTGCTGTTGTACATTTCTCATTTTCCTTAGACTTGCTCTTTTTATTTTTGTCAGTCTGTATTTTATCTTGAACTGTTTTTGTGCAATTATTAATAAAAATATTTGCAAAAACAGGCAACATTAATTCAAGCAGCATTTCAGTTTGGGGTTGATTACATGAACAAGTGTCTCTAAAACTAAACTCATCTCTATGCATACCTATGTGTTCCTTTGCAATTTTAATTAAAACTGATTTGTGGAATTTACATCCTAAAAACTTGCTTTCATATTGGTCTGAAATCAACATCTTAATTATATTGTTCATAAGGACTGTTATTTGAACTGTAAACTCTGATGGAAGGTTTAAGCCGTCTCTGTTTAATATATCAAAGTAATTTTGTTCCTCATGTTCTATTATTTCTGTATTGACAAGAACTTTTATACAGGCTGTACATTGCAGCTTGGCTGAAACTTTAAAACTAACGTAACCTGCTATATATTGAATTGCTGAATCTGAAATTTGTTGAGGTTGATTCATTAAATTATTGCCTAAAATATCTCTAAAACTGTCAATACCTATTTCTCCATGATCTACTCTACAAGTGTGTAATTTTGCTAAATTGGAGACATTAAATTTAACTTGTCCATATTGAGCAGAATGTAAGTCGAAGACACCCTTGATTCTAATCTTTTTTTCAGATTCATAAATTTGCCTTAAGCTTACATGATAATTTCCACCAGGTAACTGCCTGTAACACCCAAAACGAGATTCTAAATTGTCAGTTTGAAATTTTCCTGTAAGCAAATATTTGCAAGGAGTTTTTGATACACAGTGTTTAATTAACATAATAATGGCAGTTGTTGAATGATGCAGTGCATTGTGTGTATCAGCAGATAAAGAAGAGTCAGGGTATCCCAAAGCTTTCCATTTATCAAGCCAAATTGAAAATTTTTCTAAAAATTCTATTCGATCGTCTGTTATGTCCTGGAAACGTTTTAAGAAGTCATTTCTCTTCAGTTTATATAAAATTGGGTTTTTTGTATTAACTACAGGCCACCATTTTATAATGATATTTAAAAAGTCAGGAGTACTTTCACTGTAATTCAATGTGGCAGCATGTGCCTTTTCATCACAAATATTACACCCTAAGGAAACATTCTGCCTTTCAATACTTGAAGGGTACACTATTTTATAATTTAACTTAGGAGCTGCTTTAACCAACAAATTCGCTTCAAGTTTATAGAAGTTTCTGATATCTACAAAATTTGCTTTCCTTACCAGCTTGTTGTTATCAAAATCAGGAAATATGAAGGTTTTCGTAATATTTTTCAAATTTAGCCAATTATTTCGAATATTCTTCAGAAGATGAACTGTATCAAACATTACAAACGTTGGATAGTCTGGACTTAAATGAAAGTAATGTTTATCAGCTGAACCTTCTGTAAGTTTCATTATCATATTTTGCTCACTCTAACATTATCGGTAACTACAGCAACTACAATAAAAAACCATAGCCAAGAAAATCTTTCAAGATAGATAAAACCATTTCATGTAACTGATCCCCTCCTAATATTTCTTACAGGTTGAAGTGAAACAACTTCCTTCATACTACCAAATACAGAGGATATCAAAAATGCTTGTACCGTTTTAGCTTGGGATAATATATCATAATCAGCAAAACCAACTAAATTACCATTCTTGTAGTCCAACGTTTCTTTAATGTATATTTCATCAATTTGCAAAACAATGTATTTCTCCAAGTCTGATAAACCTTCTGAAATAGTTTTAATGTAATGCTTGTTTTCTGATGTACTGTCAGGTGCAATTTTTAGAGAACCGCAAAGTTTTGTTAAATATTTGGGATGTGGCAAAGTTAGCAATTTATTCTCCCTCACAATACTGTAAACTTTTTTTGAGTGAACATATAAAAGAAAAGACTTTAATATTAAATCGGCAGAAAACCTATTATGATTTGAAAATAGTATATTGAATTGTTCTGCCAAGAGGTCAATCTGTTCTACTTTTTCATTCTCATCATTCTGCATAAGCTTATTTTTTAGTATTTGTACAATAGAATTAAAATTGTTTAGTGTTGCATTCAAACTAAGACTTTCACTATGATCCTCTGAGTAGCGTGCCAAAATATTTTCTATTTGTGACCAACGGGATATTTGTAATGACAGTGGTAAAATCCAACTCAAATCATCTTTCACCAACAATGCGAACCTCTACCTTCACTGATTCTAATATTTTGATACTACACCTGATATCTGGTTCATCATGATCAAACACTACCAAATAAAAATAAATCCAATCTGTTTCCTGCTGCCACTTCCACTTCTTTAAATGCATACTCAGTTTACTCTGGAAAATTTCACGTAAGCTTGAAAAATTTAGTATCAGGTCACTCTCAAGCCATTCTTCTTGTTGGTCTTCCTGCCTTTTCACTATGAAATCTTTTCGTATGTCCGGATTTCTTCTAACTGAATTTTTTTGTGACGAAAGATATTTTGGAAGTCCAGGAAATATTGTAGGTACGACATTCTCCTTTAAAATGGGTCTTATCCTGGGAACTGTTTTTAAATTATTGTCTTTATCCGTATACACATCACTGAAAGATATATCACCGTCATGGAAATGTTTAATACACACTACTGAATTTTGAGATGGTAACCAGTCTTTACGAGGAATACTTTTCACCCACTTCGGTTTCAAATGGTCGTCTCGCGGAAACCTGAACACCGTAATGTATTCTTCTTTACTGGTACTACGCACTTTGGAGGCATCTTTTCACAATTTCGTTTATGTAGGAGTGCAGGTAATAGGTAAAAGATCTATTAATAACCTATATAATGTCGGCCATGCTATAATAAAACACGGCCCGATCTCCTACGTTGCCATATTTCAATGCTCCGGCCTAGTGAGTAGAGACGGCCATGACTTACGGCTTAAGTGACAGACAGGTGACAAGGGTAGCCAAGTTTGGTATGTGACTCATAGATGGGGCTATATGTTTTAAGCTTCTTCTTGGAGAGACCCTAGGGCAATATTGTTAATTGTTTAAAGTTATCTCTGATTGTTTATTGTAACTTGTTTACTACTGGAACTTTCTTGAAGGTCTGACGATCAATACAGTACCAGTGCATAGGGGTTTTGGATAGAGGTAAGGCGCTATAGTCTGAAATACAATGAATTTCTGGATTCTAAAGGAAACCGCTTTTTGCAGGTGGCAATGGGTGCTGACTAGTGTATATATCGAAGAGCTATACATGTCTCATAGGAGTCATAGGACTGCAATATCTAGTCCAACAATTTTGAATGACTGTCCCTCGTGAGGTGTGCCCTGTATATTTAGTGGACAGTGCAGCTGTTTATAGGATCCCACACAGCACTGGATATTCTATGAATATTCTTTAAATCTCCTATATGTTCCATGAATATTCAGTAGAATCATAGAATATTCGTTGTTTCTCTTGATTATTCTGGATTATTAAAGTAATATTCTTTATAGAATATCATTATTTTATACACCTAGGATAATCAGTGATTATTCGTTTAATGTCTGAATTATTCCAGAATATACCAGTAATATTCTTCATAGAATATTATTTTAATAATCTACTAAGAACAAGATGTAGCTATTTTCTGAAGAACATTTAGTAATATTTGTAATAGAAATATCTGTATGTAGGCAAATATTCAATATGAGGTATTATTAATTTATATTTGCACGTTTCTCGGTGAATTAAAAAAAAACATTCGTTTTGCGTTCATCCTAAATATACCTAATAAGTATTATGTGAAATTTTCAAAGTTTATTAGTCATTAGCCATTGCCAGCAATACAGATACGGCATCCACCGACGATCGATAAAGTGACAGCATATGATTCTTATGCTGATGTATGGTGACTATGGTGTCGTCAGTTGTCAATGTTGTCACTCTATTCTTCGCTTCAAGTGTTCTGTCATTCTGTGCTTCAACATGTGATGTGGCATGGCCGGATGTGGGCATTTTAGCTTTTAGCAATTCACGAATTCACGAGTTTTTATTCCTGAAAGGCCTGCATTTATACTCAATTTTGTACCATAAAGTCGCTGGTTGTTGTAAAGTGTGTGACAGTGTTCCAAATTATGGTCACCTACTATGGTGTATGGTTCATTACAGTTCATTATATAATGTGAGTAGAATTTTGAGGTTAAATACAACAAGTTTACATTTTTATTTTACCACTTAACTTTTGTGACCATCTGCCACTAGTAGGTGCTATTATTTTTGGAACAGTATCCATAATTCTCTAAAAATGTTTCGTATACGAGGTAATTTAGACACAATGTTCCTAGAATATTCAAAAACATTCTACCATGATTGTTCATGTAATATCCGTGTGGAATATTCGGCGGAATATTCTAAGAATATAGCATGTTTTTCCCATTTCGAACGTTTACAGAATATTCTGTAAATATTCTAATTATCCATGGACTTTTCTCAGAATATTCATAATATCTGTAGTGAATGTGAACAGAATATTCTCATATCATCCAGTGCTATGTGGGATGTAGCGATGTACTTTGTTTAATCAAGTGGACTCCATAGAAGAAATTGACGCATACACATACCTGGAATGTTAAAGCAGGTTGTGGTTGTGTGACGAAGATATATGTGAAATTAGTGGGGCAGTTTTCCAATAAAATTACAGAATAGGCAATTGTGGATATATCTCTTCCCAAGTAGAAAGTGTGCACATCTATCGCTGTCCATCAGTGTAAAATGTGAGGACAGTGACTGTTGCAGTGACTTAACCCTTAACTGGTAACGTGCCGTCTGTGAGACTGCAAGCAATCTTAAATTCGACCCTACAACAAAACCTTACCGCATTTCTGGTAAATGACCTCATCTAATCTACCAGCCATTGGTATCCCTTTTATATCCTGTTTATCAATAAGTTTGCATAAACAATATTCCAGATGTGCTTAATTGTTAGTTTGGTTCAGTCTGCGAGACGGAACGTTACGGTTTGCGTCCTAATTTTTCTCAACTGGTAGTCATGGCAGGTCCGTCATTTTTTACCAAAATATTTTTATAGGTGTATTGCTTTACTTCTTTACTTGTTATCAATCACAAAATATATAGATTTGAGTGTGGTCAAATTTTTTTTTATTATCTTGGTCCTACAAATTTGTGCCTGTGTTCTACTTAATAATTATCATAATTTTTGTTCTTTACATCACATGTTCTGCTACTTTATACAAAATTATAATTAAAGGATATATATCCAACCAATTTCCATGTTTTTTTTCCAAAAAATAAATAGGAGAATTTGATTTTTTAAGCTTCAAAGAGGTTACAGTCTCACAGACTGCACGTTACCAACTATGCCCCGAATTTGCACGTTACCGGTTAAGGGTTAAAACAAATTTCATGAAGTATAGAAATAGAATATACAATTCGAGTTGTGACTCTTTATAAAGGACTTTGTACATTGTGATGTGATTTTTTTAAGAGTATTTGGTCCAAATGTGTTTGTAAACCAAGTATATATCCTTCTCTGTATGACAAACTTTTTAGTTTTATAATAAACAGGTCAAAACTACCATTTCTAAAACTATTGTTTTTGCCATGTCATGAAAATATTAAAATATAGTGACTCAGAACAGAGGCAATAGAAAACTGTTGAAAATATTTAGTCAAACTTGGGTATTGTTATAGGTTGGCCTGGGGCAGCTTAGTGTGTTAGTGAATAAATGAATGTTGACCAAAAACACTTGGTTGCTGTTGCTAGAGAGCCTAAAATTTACTATCTATTTCTTAACATTTACAATAAAATAACTAGTTGGTTGCTGTCGCTACAAAGCCAACTTCGAGATTCATTTATCTTTGAACAGATGCAATAACATACATATCCCTGTTTGTCAAATTTAGAACCACATAATGCTCTCAAATGATCAAATATTCCATATTCATAACACCATACAACTTTTAAATGAACAAATACTCATTTAACTGTAATATAGCACACAGCTTTTACAGATACAAAAGGTATGTCAACATTTTGAACTGTGAGATGTAGCTGGAAATTTTGTAAAGCTATTCTTGAAAAGCTGAATCAGAAACAAGTGAAAGTAACATATGGGAGAATCCTAGAATATTTGTGTCCATAAAAGTTTTGCTGTGGCCTGAGTAAGGTTTTCAACCCATTTAGAACACTCGCTTTGAAGTCATACCTATGCAGTAAGCATATTGCTTAGCTTTATGTTAGTTTTCAAATTACAAAGGTGATAACTAACACCCAAAACAAAATTGTGTAGTTGTTGAGTTGGTTTAAGTATTTTGTTGTGGCAATATTGAATCTGAACAAGTGTACAGTGCAGCTGATGATTTATTGATACACCCTTGACAATCTCTGAAGAGATTCAATAAAATACATATCCCTGTTTGTCAGCTTTAGACCCACATAATGCTCTTAAATGAACACATATTCCATATTCATAACAACATACACATTACATTATTACATTATTCATTGTAACAGAGCATACAACTTTTATAGAGTATGTCAAGACCTTAAAGTGTGAGGTGCAGCTGGCAAGTTATTCTTGAACAGCTGAATTGGAAACAAGTGGCCTGTTATATATATGTTACAACTTGTAGGAAAACATTAACATATGGGAGAATCCTAAAAACGTTTGAGTCTATAAAACTTTTGTGATGGCCTGAGTAAGGTTTTCAGACCTTCCTGAACAGTCACTTTGAAGTCATACATATGAAGTTATAGCATTGTTCGTATATGATATTCTTATAAACTCTTGAACATGCTTACTTGACTGCAATGATATTTTGACACTTTACCATATTATTGTGCAAGAGATATGCCCAAAATATATTCACTACACTGTAAACCCAAAAGCAAACTGTGTAGTTGTTGGGTTGATTCAAATACAGGTTGCTCTGGCAAAGTTGAATGTGAACAAGCATGCACTGCAGGTGAGTTATTGACAAAAAATCGATTTCTGATACATAATACTTATACTTTTGATAATACCTGCTATTCAGCAACAAATAACTTATTAGTTCACTATTAAGTTGGGCTGACTGCAATATTTTCGCAGTTTAAGAAATTGTATATGATTCCATTATACAATCAGTTAAAGGTTGCATAGTAAAAAGTATACCTAGCATCATACTAAAACTGTACTAAGGGCTCTGCGTTTTGTTAGGCGGAATGAGCTTTTATATCTACATATATATACTCATATCAATGGAGTATTTAACTCTACATCATTAGGGAAGGAGGAACTCCTCAAAATCCTCTTCATGTATACACAGAATATAAAAAACCTCAGCAAAATCATGACTAGAATATTGTGGGACTATATGTTGGTTCCATGTATTTTTTAAAGATAATATTTTCTAATACTGCAAATCATGTTATAGCTGTGAAACAGCCTCTCTAGTGCATAATCTGCATGGTGTAACGTGTAATCATTCCTTTCGTTGTTCATGTAATAATGTATAGGCCGGCCCTGCACGACTTGGTCCGGGCCTGCACGCCTTGGTGTGCAAACGTTTTTTGCAAAAAGTCGGTTCAAATCACCCGTCGGTGATTCAAATCTTTGATCACATGTCCAACTCCAGCCTATGCGATTGCATTCATTTTGGCGACCATGGCCGAATTCACCGGAATTCACCCGATGCCGTAAGAAAAATGAATTTGGTTTATTTCCGAGGTAAGCAGTATTTCACGAGCATATTTCTAAATTCCCGCGTGTTTTGTGCACGATGTCTAGCGATCCTGGCCGATTTCCACCCGAAATCGCTTCTCAATCTTCTCATTTCATGTTCCGTCGCTTTTTAGAAATGAATTTCTTACGTCTTACGTTACCTCTTACCTTACAGCACTCTAAGCTTGCCCTTTTAGTTTCATGAAAAGCAACATCTTGATGTACTTTTTGACATACAAGCCCCCCGGGGATATGTACCGCACACAGGTTAATACGATACGCTGTGCGGTACATATCCCCGGAGATATGTATAATATGGTCGGTTATACTGGGAACTACACTTCCTGGATTGTTTTCAATATGGTTTCAACAACTAAAGTATAAATTAGAGTGCGGTAAGGTAAGAGGTAACGTAAGACGTAAGAAAATAAACCTGTGGAATCAGATGAGAGTGTTTATAGTCGTAACGTAAGAGGTAACGCAACACTCTCATCTTATTCCACAGGTTTATTACCTTACGTCTTACGTTACCTCTTACCTTACTGCACTCTAAATTCTACTTAAGAAAGAAGTGGGTATGCTATAGTGCATGGCCGACTGTACTCACTAGTCCGGAGCATGGAGGCGCGATAACGTTGCTGAAAGCAGGTGCAAGTTGGCCATATTGATTCGACACTTATGTCAAACAGCTGACGTTTCTTTGACAATTTCGTGTTTGCTTTTTTGGGTGCTTTTACCGAGATTTTTAGTTATTTTTAAGTGATATTCTAGTGAATTCATAAAGGAAATAATGGTTTCATGTGCTTATCGTAGTTGCTCTAGCAGAGATGGCATGGATAAGAAGAATCGACAGGATCTACATTTATAATAATAATAATAATAATAATAATAATAATAATAATAACCCCCATCAGGTGCTAGAACGTTGACGCTCGTTTGGGGGCTTAGAAAGTGACCTTTTGATGGTCAAGCTATGTCGGTTGATGGTTCATCTGAGGCTTTGATACCACCCAGAGTTGTCATGCCGACAGGGCTCGAGATTAAAAAGTCACTTCAACCAAGGCTAGCACACTCAGCAAGCTGTGGGCTTGGTAGTTTTACATACCCCACCAAGCACAAAGCTCCTTCCCCCAAGCTATCCTGGCCTCGGTCAGATAGGGATGTGGCGAATCCGGGGAGAAATGCCACAGAGGGCTGAGCGCCGGTCGTTCTGTCACACACCGTTATTGCGCCCCACACTTCAACGACCTCCGCAAGGCGTGGCTGGGGAACGTTGTGAGGGATACGCAACCGGGGGGCTTGCCTTAACCGGCCGGCCCGTGAGGAGAAAGCCTCAACAAAACCCGACAGTAAAGTCGCAAATCCTCTGGAGCACCTTGGGCCAACTTCGGAGTAAATATAAGTCCCCTCTCTCCTGGAATGGGCGTCACCCGGGAGAGCGATATTTAGATCGTCCCTACTCGTGGGAACGCGATGGATAAAGTTAGTTTTTCAAACAACCAACGACGGCCTAGGGTACGTCGATTAAACTCACCTGAACCCCAAAGCCAAACACAACAACCAATAGCACACAATCCAACTGCGGATGTTTTGCCGGTACAGCCGGCAACCACCAAAGCTGGTAAACCAAGACAGCGCTTACAGTGGACTACTGAGATGAACAAATCTGTAATGCACTGTTACTATACCGCCACAAGACTTGAAACCATCTCTACAGGCTACAGACATGAGCTGTATAGGCTGTTTACAGCACAATACCCACACCTCTCAACACGTGTAACCGAACAAAGACTTATTGATCAAAAACGAGTCATAACAAAAAACAACCGTCTTACCCCACAAGAACTACAAGCTATAAAGAGCCTTGTATCCAACGAAATAAATACTGTCGCACCAAATGATTCGTTAGCCGATGAATCGATCACAGAAAGACAAAATAATCATACCGGAAGTAACCAGACTCCAAACACAGATACAACCAATAACACCAGCATACACTTAGATGTGGAGTCAGAACATGAGCACATACCAGATACACCAGACCAGACATCCATTAACTTACCTTCCACAGCCACACAAAGCCAAAACGTTACGCCACCACCTTGTATCACACAATCTACAGAACAAGTGATGAACACACAATATAACAAATGGTGTGGTACAAATCCTACACTACGAGATCCCTTGCCTAGACTGATTTTTAAAAACAACACTCGACAAATATTACAGACAGTAAATTCCAACATAATACCACACTTCTTAACAAAGGACAGTAACCTAGAAGACATCCATACTGTTATATATGCTGCTGCAGCAACCACCCTCATAGTTAACGGCCAAAAACTTCCAAAACGATCGAAAGACCACACAAGCAAAAGATCTAAACCTAAATGGCAAATTAGAATCGAAAATAAAATTAGCACAATCAGAAAAGATCTCGCACACGTCACTCAATATATCCACAAGAACAACCTCTCGAAACGCATCCAAACAACAATAAGTAGACTCAAATCTAGATCACCACAACAAACAATATCCGAAATATATGATACGCTAAAACAGAAACTTGCAGTCTACGCAGCTAGACTCCGCAGATATAATGAGTCCAACGACAGAAAGGATACTAACAACCTTTTTCAGAAAAGTGAGAGGCAGTTCTACCAAAAGATCACATCAAATAATCAGATAACAACAATAGAACCTCCAAGTAGAAAAGAGCTAACCGACTTCTGGGGAAGCTTATGGTCAGAGCCCAAAACCCATAATGAAAACGCTCCATGGATTAGACAAGAAGAGGAAAAACAACAACACATACCGGAACAGGGAGACGTAATTCTTACACCACAGGAAATAGAAGAAACAATAAAACACACCCACAATTGGAAGTGCCCGGGCGTAGACAACGTGCAAAATTTCTGGTACAAACAATTCAGTGCAACATATGAAATGCTCACAGACCAAATCAATAAAGCCATACTCCAACCCAACAGGCTACCCAAATTCCTCACACAAGGAGTAACATATATAAAACCAAAAAACGCAGACACCAAGAACCCTGCCAATTACCGTCCGATCACTTGTCTCCCCACCTTGTACAAGATCATCACCGCAACAATAGGCAAAAGGATTGAACAGCACCTTACTCAAAACAACATCCTGACCGAAGAACAGAGAGGATGTAGAAAACAAAGCCAAGGTTGCAAAGAACAACTAGTAATTGATAGTGTGATCATGGAGCAAACTAGAAAAGAACACAGGAACCTCCATACTTGTTTCATCGATTATAAAAAAGCTTTTGACTCTGTACCCCATAGCTGGCTAACGAAAACTCTTCAAATATATAAAATTAATCCAACCCTTCGTCAGTTCCTTACAAGAATCATGGAGACATGGAGAACCAACATACATCTTAAAACTCAGGACGGTCATATCCAAACGGAGGAGCTATACATAAGACGCGGTATATTCCAGGGTGATTCACTCAGTTCACTGTGGTTCTGCCTTTGTTTAAATCCACTCTCCAACGCACTTAACAACACAAATTATGGTTTCAACATCAGACACCAGAAAGTTAACCAACACAGAATCAATCATCTTCTCTACATGGATGATATAAAACTGTACGCAGCCACTGAAGTGCAACTGAAGGAATTACTCAAAATAACAGAAGTTTGTACGTCAGACGTCCGGATGGAATTCGGAATGAGCAAGTGCAAGGTGCTCCACATCCATAAGGGCCAATGGAAGAACCATTCCGAACAGGAAATATTAACTGGCGAGACTCTGGATAACATGGAGAAGGACGAAACGTACAAGTACCTAGGCTTCAATCAGAACATTAAGATTGACCACTCAGAGGTTAAGGCTCAACTAAAACAAGAGTTTAGAGACCGTCTCATTACACTTCTGAAAACAAAATTGAACTCCAAAAATCTTACGAAAGCGATTAACACATTTGCGATACCGGTTCTCACATACTCCTTTGGTATCATAAAGAGGTCGCACACTGATATTGAAAACATCAACATACTCATACGAACGGAACTCACAAAGCACAGAATGTCTCATCCGAAGGCGTGCAAGGAAAGGCTTACGATAGACAGGAAACATGGGGGCAGAGGAATTATAGACATACAGTCACTCCACACAAGACAAATAAAAACACTCAGAGACTTTTTCCAAAGCAAAGAGACAAACTTACATAGATCAATAGTAAAAGCAGACAAAAACTATACCCCACTCACCCTATCCCGCCCAGATCACCCAGCAGACGCACACAATCACATAGAATTACAACAAGAAAAAATAAACACCTGGTCACAAAAAGCACTTCATGGCAAGCACAGATACCGCGTTACACAAGACCACATTAATGAAAGACAATCATACACCTGGTTGCAGGATGGCCAACTGTTTCCAGAAACCGAGGGTTTTATGCTTGCTATCCAGGACCAAGTGATTGCGACAAGGAACTACATGAAATACATAATTAAAGATACATCCATAACCGACGACAATTGCAGAAAGTGCCACCAACAAAAAGAAACAATAGACCACATAACAAGCGCATGCAAAGCTCTAGCTGGAACCGAGTACACAGCTAGACATAACTGTGCAGCCAAAGTCATTCACCAAGCACTAGCCACAACAAACAAGCTAATAGAAAACACAGATCCATATTACAATTACACACCGACATCAGTACTCGAAAACAATGAATATAAACTGTACTGGGACGTTGAAATACATACCGATAAGACTATCCCGGCAAATCGGCCAGATATAGTTTTCCAGTCGAAGGCAGACAAAGTCACCTATTTGATAGATATTGCTATTCCCAACGATACGAATATCCAAAACGCCTACGCTGGGAAGATATCTAAATACACGGACCTTGCGATAGAAATAAAACGACTCTGGAAGCAAAACAAGGTTACCATTGTCCCCCTAATTATGTCTGTCTCAGGCCTCACACCAAACACATTTACACCACACCTACAACAGTTAGGCCTGGACGAAAGGTTACACAAAACATTTCAGAAGTCTGTAATCCTGAAAACCTGCAATATAGTTCGATCTTTCCTAAATTCCGATCCGTAATAGTTCAGGTGCTGACTTGGCACAGCCCGTCAACACCTGTTGCTACCGCAGTCATGCGAGAGAAACTTGGAAAATCAGGATAATAATAATAATAAGGCGCAAAGAATTTCGCAGCTCCTGGCCCGGATGGCATAAACACCTACTGGTGGAAAAAATTCCCCAGTTGCCACCGGCATTTAGCTAGAGTTTTTAACTCGTGGCTAAATCAGGAGCAGCCAATTCCGGCTTGGTTTGTCGAGGGTCGAACCGTGCTTCTCCCGAAGACCGGAGATTTGTCTGATCCCAAAAACTACAGGCCAATAACATGTCTGAACGCGTGTTACAAGCTCTTCACCAGAATCTTGTACATGCGTATCCTTCAAGCTGTGAATCCTGTATTTCTCGACGTGTATGAACAGAGAGGGTCAAAGAAAGACGTAGCTGGCTGCAAGGAGAACCTGTTGATTGACCGATGTGTCACGCAGGACTCTGTGCAGTACAAGCGAAACCTTTCTATGGCCTGGATTGACTATCGCAAGGCATTCGACAGCACGTCTCATGAGCTCATTGTGCGGCTGTTGGAATGTCTTTCGGTGGATAATCAGATAGTGGGGTGCATCAAACAACTGATGCCACTCTGGAAGACCCGGTTCACCATAACATCAGGTGAAACTCGGGTTCAGACAGAGTTGGTGTCATTGAAACGAGGTGTCTTCCAAGGAGACTCCTTGAGTCCCTTGCTCTTTTGCATCTCACTTTTGCCTCTGTCCATAGCGCTGAGAAATACTAAAGGATACAGCTGTGGCACGCCCAATAACCGGAGGCACAAGGTCACCCATCTGTTTTATATGGATGACCTAAAACTGTATGCCTCCGGCCAACGCGAACTACAACAATCGCTGAGGGTGGTGCAGGAGTACAGTCATGCTATCGGAATGGAGTTCGGGACAGACAAATGTGCATTGGTTCATCTCAAGAAAGGACGAAGCGGAGGTAGTGGAGATGAGGAACAGCTCGTTGATGGGAGCATCTTGCGACAACTGCATGCCGGAGATACTTATACCTACCTTGGAGTGGCGCAGCGTCATGTCCAAGAGGCAACATTGGTTAAAGAGTGTCTCCGCCGCAAGTATTTGCACCGACTCCGGCAGATCTGGTCGTCAGAACTGTCCGGCAAGAACAAAGTCGCTGCCACAAACATGCTTGCGGTCCCATTGTTATTATACACCTTTGGTGCTGTACACTGGAAAGTGAACGAGCTGAAGGAAATCGACACGAAGACCCGCAAAAGGACGAATATGGAGAGAAGCCTGCATCCTAAGTCCTCTGTCCCGCGAATATACCTCCCGCGACACCTGGGAGGGCGTGGACTATTGAGTTTGGAGCGTCTGCACAACAGAGTAGTACTGGCCACTGCCTGCTATGTAACGAACAGCACCGATCCCCTGATCCGCTTCGTGCGAGAGCACGAGAATGCGGGAAAAGGAGCATTTCTTTTTAGCGCAGCGAAGCGAGCAGCCGAGGAGCTCAGCCTCACACTCGACTTCAAGCGGAGGTGTCAGCAGTCCATTACGGAACTTGCTCCCGCAGAATTAAAAGCCCACATTAAAACTGCCGAAGTCGACTTCCTCTTAAGACTTCATAAAGATAAGCCAATGCATGGAATCTTCTACAAACATCTAGAAGAGCATGGCTTGTCTGAGCAGTTGACCTTCTCTTTCCTAAGGTCTAGTGGGTTGAAGTCGGAGACTGAGGGCTTTATAATGGCTTGCCAAGACGGTGTCTTCAACACCTTGGTATACCGTAAAAGGGTTATGGGTGTACATGTACCCGACACCCATTGTAGAGCTTGCCGACAGGCGCCAGAGACGCTTATGCATCTCTTGTCGGCGTGTAAGACGTACGCTGGGACGGCTTACGTCCATCGGCACAACGCGGCTCTACGAGTGCTCTACTATCATTTAAGGCACTCATACGGTATCGATGAGACACCGGTGCTGCCATACGCTCCAGGGGATATAGAGTCCGTTGCGGAGAACGAGAGATGCCGGATTTACTGGAACTACTCGTTCCCCACGCTCGAGCTTGTACAGGCAAACAAGCCCGACATAGTCCTTCTCGACCACCAACAGAAGACGATGTTCGTTATTGAGTTTTCGGCGCCTGCCGAAGTGAACATCGTCTCTAAGGAGGAGGAAAAGCGGACCAAATATCAGGAGTTGCTCGGACAACTTCGCAGGCTCTGGCCAGACTACACTGTAAGTCTGCTGGTTATGGTCATTGGATCCCTAGGTGGAATGAGGAATACGCTGCTCTCTGCACTGCGCAAAATGCCGGTGTGCCGTGCGGCGGCGCACATCTTAACCGCCAGAATGCAGAAGGCAGTCATCCTTGGGTCCCTTCGTCTACTTAGGGCGCACGATTCGTGGACCCAGTGATTGCTCACCTCACGGTGTGAGGAGTAGTCATTGGGTAATGGAACAGCAGCTCGGTGTGTCGGAGCCCGAGCTGCACTTTTTTGTTTTTAACACATAATAATAATAATGATTTATTGCCATTTCAGTATAATATATCTAACTACTTAACAATTTTAACAGTTGTACCTAATAACCAACTAAAATAAGTTTTTATAATCTAACAGTGTAAGTTTATATTACAGTGAAGTAAAAGAAATATTCAAACTAAAAGGTTTTTTTCGGCACACCTTATGAACAGATTTAAAGCATATATTTTTTGGATTTTTTGTAATTTTTGTTTTTTTTTGTTTTAATGTTTTGATTTTTTTTTTCTTTTTTCAAATATATCTTTGTCTGTTTTTTTTATTTTTTTTTAATTGACATCAATATGATTAGTCGGCATAATCAATCAGTAGTTGATTTATCAGTCTGTGCTTAATGCGAAATGGCACATCGCAAGCATAATGTTGTCCAATATTTTCAGTAATGTTTAGTTTTTTAACTTTATCATTGAAAAACTTTTCAGTATTTTTAAATATAATATGACCAATTGGGGTGACGTTTAATAAGCTATGTAGTTCCCTATTGCTAATTTGGTGACTTTTTTTATTAGCTATTATTCTAAGGCAGGTATTTTCGGCTACAGCTAAATTTCGGTAGAGATAATCGGCTGCACTACTCCAAACTGGCGCTGCATATAACAGTATACTCGCACGTATGCTTTATACAGTTGCAATTTTAATTTTTGGTTAAGTGGGGAATGCACATAAATATAGGGGTATATATAGCGCCTTGCGGCAGCGGCCTTTCTTCTAAGCTGGATTATATGTTCTCTAAAGGTCAGTTTTTTATCAAGATGTATGCCTAAATATTTAATCACAGGTTTTTCCTGAATAGTTTCCCCATTTATTTTCACTATGTTTAAACTCGCCTCTCGAACCTTATGACTGAAGTTAATGAGTGCAGTTTTATCACTATTGATTTTAATTTTCCATTTATTGTAGTATTCAATTAATAGTTCTAAATGTTTGTTTAATCTCTGATTTGCTATATGTGTCCGCCTTGAGCTGGCCATGATCGCAGTGTCGTCTGCAAACATGGCTAGGTCAGTGAAATCAGTTTTTGGGGTATCATTAACGAAAAGTATAAAAAGTACAGGTGATAGCACACTACCTTGTGGAACTCCGGCAGGAATACTTTTAACATCAGACAGTTTATCATTTATTGCTACTTTGAAGTTATGACAGGATAGAAATTTTGTTATTAGCTTAACTAAATATAAAGGAACATTTTGAAGTATGAGTTTGTAGATAAGGCCTTTATGCCATACGGTGTCGAATGCTTTTTCTACATCTATGGTAAGCATGGAGGTAGTATGTTTTATGTTATAATTAATTTTTATTGTATCTATCACTCTCGCTAATTGAAGTTCAGTGTTTCTATTTTGTCGAAAGCCAAATTGTTCATCAATAATAATATTATTTTCGTGATTATGAGTTTTTAACCTTTGTAGCAAAATTACTTCAAGAATCTTCCCAATTGCAGGTAGTAAACTAATAGGTCTGTAGTTATTAGCGATTTCTTTATCTTTTCCAGGTTTGGGAAACGGTAACACAATAGCTTGTTTCCAAATATCTGGAAAGTGCATAAGACGCAGACAAGCGTTAAAAATATAATAAAGTTGCACTATTGCTTTCTGTGGTAGCTTTTTTAAAACTTTATTTTGAATTCCGTCATATCCAGGTGCTTTGAGAGGTTTAGAGTTTCTAATAATTTTGAATATTTCCTTAGGTGATGTGAAATTTTCAACAGGGGTAATAACTGTAGCATTTTCTAGTTGTAGTAGAGCAGCATCTACGGCCGCTTGAGTTGCCTCATTAGACAAATGTTCAGTCATGCAATGACTTTCATAAATTTTATCTGCGATGATATTACTTTTACGAATGCTGCTATGGGCTACAGTGTTGCCATCTACCAAAGGCGGTATAGAAAGCGAACCCCCATTTTTACGCGCTTTAATTTGCCTCCAAACATTTTCTTTTCTCTGTTGTACTTTTCTAATCCTATTTTTCCATTTTTCCTCATAAAAACTGTTTAATGTCGCGGACACCATACTATTTAAATTATCTAAGTCTACTCTATTACTATTATCTGGAAATCTTTGGAATCTTCTTCTTGCTCTATTCCTGTCCCTAATTAGGTTTACTATATGCTCAGGAAGTTGATATTTATGTTGAGCTAAGTTTGGAATGTATAAGTCCACTGCAGTTTTGATTAAGTCTGTCAGCCATTGAATTTCTGAATCAATTTTTTGTGTTGAGTCAATGTTTCTGTTGATAGTTACGTTGCAATTGAGATGCCTTCTAAAGTTAAGCCAGTCTGCTTGTTCGTAGTCTTTAAATATTCTATGTGGTTTTACATTCACATTTGCTTCATTTATTTTGACAACTATAGGTCTATGATCTGAATTTAAGTCATTAATAGCATCTATGGTACTAACAACTACATCTTTAGCTACCGCAAAATCGATAGTAGATTTTGATAATCCATTTGAGCTATACCTTGTTGCTGAATCTGGTGCATATAAAATGTAATTATTATCGTCGCATATTTGCTCAAGTCTGAGTCCATTTAAATTGTTTAGATTATTATTCCAAAGTACATTTTTAGAATTCCAGTCCCCAATTGCAATGGACTTATTGCATTTTTCCATTATACTGGTAATAGTAAGCTCATTTATCAAATTTTCTGGTTTATTGTAAATATTTATTATGGCTATATGATTTCCAAGATAGATTCCTAAAACCTCCAGATCACCTAAATCATTAAAGCTAATCTCATCTGCTTCTAATTCTTTCTTATAATAAATAGCTAGACCTCCACAAGCGTTTCTCCTAAGGTTTTGTTTATTTTTGAATAATAGATGATATCCAGCCAAGGCCGGTGGTTTGTTATCATTCTTGTATTTTGTTTCCTGTAGTAACACAATATCATAGTTAAATAAAGATATTTGCGATCTTAACTCGTTAAATTTGTTCTTTAAGGAATTACAATTCCAGCTTAAAATAGTTAAAGACTTTTTAGTATTGAAGGGCATACTTCTGTAGAACATTCAGTTTATCGATCTCATTTTGACAACCAGCAAGATCGGATTTTAATTCTCTAACAATTTTGATCATTCTATCAATATTGCAAATATTATTAAGTTCTTTTAACTCATTCAGTAGAATGTTAAAATTTGTAAGGTTTGAACTAGTGTCTATGTTACTGTTGTTAAGATTACTTGTAGTAGGGTTTTGTTTGCTATTTGTGATTTGACTAAAGGTTTTAGTAGGTGTAACATAACTTGAATTTGGTATTATTCTGGGATTTTTGATCACAGCATTTGAGTTATTAGGTTGGTTAGATTTTTGCGTATTTTTAAACATGTTCCTTGATTGTAAATAGTGTAGCAGAGCTGGGCATTTGGAATAATTTGCTGTGTGGCCACCACTACAATTGCAACAATATACACTAAATCCGATTTTTTGTGTTTCCTTACAATCTTTAGTATCATGCGACTTGCCGCATTTAACACAGCGTGGTATATTATTACAATTGTTAGAACCGTGGCCAAACCTTTGGCACTTAAAACATTGAGAATAATTGTGCTTCTTGCTAAACTTTTGCCATTGCACTTTAACATTAGATACTGCATCAAGTTTGGTAATTTCTTTTACATTTACATTGTGAGGTACAGTTAATAAATAAGAATGGGACATAGTTGTCTTGCCTTTCAAGGGAATACAATCTTGAACATTTACGTCTAAGTTCTTCGATATTTCTTCTTTCATATCTTCCAGATCCATGTTTGGGGCCGCCTTCAAGACCATTTTTTTGACTTTGTCATGATGGCTGGTATAACTATGATATGGAGTATTGCTTAAGGAAAACTCATTCTTTAATATTTTATATTTGTCATCATCTGGCAGCATTACTTTGACATTGTTTCGGCTAAATTTGATGGTAAAATTATCTGATTTAATGACTGACCTTATTTTATCAGTGAATGATTTATAGTCTTCAATATGGCCCGTTACAACTATGGGTGGAATCCTAATTCTCTTCTTTGAAACAGTCTTGCTGGTGGAATTTTGAGTACATAAAACGTCATCCGTAGTTTCACTACTTGTCAAAACTCCGAATTTGTTCGTGACTTGAATTGTATTGGTATCAGAACTATTAGGTATAGCTGCTCTTACCGCCTTTCGTTTCTTCGGTCTAATAAAACCATCAGAACTTTGGTCTGGATCCGGGATAGATAGCATAGCTTGCCCTTCCTCCATCATTACTTCGGCATTCCAGTCGATTCTAGCATCGCCTGATATAACAATAGGCTCTATGTGACTTAGATTTTCGCGGGGTGGGCCGCAAGCATTATTTTCATTGATATTTTTAGAGAAGTATTCAAGCGACATTGCATTTTGACAGTGTCAACATGACGAACTACATTTCATAGGTGTGTATGCAAAAAAATAACAATGTACAGGACCGCGTTTGTAATCTTTATCTCAATAAAGTGTAACGTATCGCAGCAATAATACAGTTGTATTATTCAATTGATGATGAATGTCATCTCTCAATAAAGTGTAACGTATCGCAGCAATAATACAGTTGTATTATTCAATTGATGATGAATGTCGTCTCTACAAAGCCTGTTTTTTTTCACATACTTAACTATGAATTTCGCATTAGATTGAAAAATCAACCCAATACTTCATATTTAAATCATCATTGTAATGAATTTTCAAAATTATTTACATAAGAAAGTAATCCGGCTCTGGCGAGGCGTCCATATTGTTACCACACTTAGCCACGCCTCCTGCTACCATTTTTGTTATGCGAAATTGAACCTTATAGCGTCTCCTTGGGATTCTACCTCGATGGTCATTAGTCATGGCATTAGTCAAGGCCGACTCTACACTAGGCCGGAGCCTTAGATGTGGCAACGTGGCTTAGCTGTCAAATAGTGGGCCGATAGTTTCAGAATAATTATTACATTTTATATGTATTAGAGTTCATCTGGGTTAATAAATTAAGAAAAAAATGCTTTTTAGAACTACTACTACTAATACCACTTACATCTGATGTCTGGTTCATCATAGTCAGACACTACAAAATAAAAATAAAGCAACCTGTTTCCTGCTGCCACTTCCACTTCCACTTAAATGAACACTCAATTTACTTTGTAAATTGTCACTTGAGCTAGAAAAATTCACTATTAGGTTTCTGTGAAGCCATTCTTGCTAGTCTTGATTCCCTTTCACGATCAAATCTTTTCATAGGTATGCCCAGATGCATGCCCTCGTTGGCTTGCCCAGATGGGTTCTATTAACTGTATTTTTCTGTGATATTTGGGAGGTCCAGAAAACATTGTAGGTACCACATTGTGCTCTAAAATAGGTCTTATCCTTTGAAATGTTTGTAAAGTATTGTCTTTATTTTTATAAATATAACCAGCCCATACGAGGAATACCCTTATTGGACGCACAATTGCTAGTACAACCTGGTACTACACACCTTGCAGGCGTCTGTTTATCTTTATAATTTCGTTTGTGCAGGTAAATGGTTAGAAACACATTAAAAATCACCCTCCAATCTTATTTTTCACTCTGGAAGATTACACTAATGCCGTGACTAATGACTTAACAACAAACAAAATGACGGCCCGCAGATTCAGTGTTGCCATATTTCATGCTCCGGCCTAGTAAGTACAGTAGGCCATGCATTAGTGTAATCTTCCAGAGTGAAAAATAAGATTGGAAGGTGATTTTTAATGTGTTTCTAATCATTTACCTGCACAAACGAAACTATAAAGATAAAAGATGCCTGCAAAGTGTGTAGTACCTGGTTGCAATAGCAATTGGGGCTTCCAAAGAAGGACATAAACAGAAGTGGGTGAAGAGTATTCCTCATAACGGCTGGTTATATTTATAAGAATAAAGACAATAATTACAAACATTTCAAAGGGCATACCTATGAAAAGATTTGATATTGAAAGAGAATCAAGACCAGCAAGAATGGCTTCAAGGTGACCTAGTCGTGAATTTTTCTAGCTCAAGTTAAAACTTACAAAGTAAATTGAGTGTTCATTAGCAATTGTGCTTCCAATAAGGGACATAAACAGAAGTGGGTGAACGGTATACCTCGTATGGGCTGGTTATATTTATAAGAATAAAGACAATACTTTACAAACATTTCAAATGATAAGACCTATTTTAGAGCACAATGTGGTACCTACAAGTTTTCTGGACCTCCCAAATATCACAGAAAAAGACAGTTAATAGAACTCATCTGGGCAAGCCAACGAGGGCATGCATCTGGGCATACCTAGGAAAAGATTTGATATTGAAAGGGAATCAAGCCCAGCAAGAATGGCTTCAAAGTGACCTAATAGTGAATTTTTCTAGCTCAAGTTAAAATTTACAAAGTAAATTGAGTGTTCATTAGCACTTGTGCCTCCAATAAGGGACATAAACAGAAGTGGGTGAACGGTATTCCTCGTATGGGCTGTTTATATTTATAAGAATAAAGACAATACTTTACAAACATTTCAAAGGATAAGACCTATTTTAGAGCACAATGTGGTACCTACAATGTTTTCTGGACCTCCCAAATATCACAGAAAAAGACAGTTAACAGAACTCATCTGGGCATGCATCTGGGCATACCTACGAAAAGATTTGATATTGAAAGGGAATCAAGACCAGCAAGAATGGCTTCAAAGTGACCTAATAGTGATTTTTTCTAGCTCAAGTGACAATTTACAAAGTAAATTGAGTGTTCATTTTAGAGGAAGAGGAAGTGGCAGCAGGAAACAGGTTGCTTTATTTTTATTTTGTAGTGTCTGACTATGATGAACCAGACATCAGATGTAAGTGGTATTAGTAGTAGTAGTTCTAAAAAGCATTTTTTTCTTAATTTATTAACCCAGATGAACTCTAATACATATAAAATATAATAATTATTCTGAAACTATAGGCCCACTATTTGACAGCTAAGCCACGTTGCCACATCGAAGGCTTCGGCCTAGTGTAGAGTCGGCCATGTATAGTGCCGTAAGCGGCTTACGCATGGCCGACTCTACACTAGGCCGGAGCCTTAGATGTGGCAACGTAGCTTAGCTGTCAAATAGTGGGCCGGCTACCTTGGGCCGAACGGCGGGCATTCCACGGAAAATTTAAAATGTTTCATAGTTTCAGAATAATTATTACATTTTATTTATGTATTATGTGTTCATCTCGGTTGATAAATTAAGAAAGATACTCTTTGAAAAAATAAGAATGGTGAAAAAGGCCAGTGGTATCAGTACAAAAATGTAACGTGTATTGGGACTAGGAGCTTAATTTAGAGATTTTCCTTGCTGTTGGACATTTCTCATTTTCCTTAGACTTGCTCTTTTTATTTTTGTCAGTCTGTATTTTATCTTGAACTGTTTTTGTGCAATTATTAATAAAAATATTTGCAAAAACAGGCAACATTAATTCAAGCAGCATTTCAGTTTGGGGTTGATTACATGAACAAGTGTCTCTAAAACTAAACTCATCTCTATGCATACTGATGTGTTCCTTTGCAACTTTAATTAAAACTGATTTGTGGAATTTACATCCTAAAAACTTGCTTTCATATTGGTCTGAAATCAACATCTTAATTATATTGTTCATAAGGACTGTTATTTGAACTGTAAACTCTGATGGAAGGTTTAAGCCGTCTCTGTTTAATATATCAAAGTAATTTTGTTCCTCATGTTCTATTATTCCTGTATTGACAAGAACATTTATACAGGCTGTACATTGCAGTTTGGCTGAAACTTTAAAACTAACGTAACCTGCTATATATTGAATTGCTGAATCTGAAATTTGTTGAGGTTGATTCATTAAATTATTGCCTAAAATATCTCTAAAACTGTCAATACCTATTTCTCCATGATCTACTCTACAAGTGTGTAATTTTGCTAAATTGGAGACATTAAATTTAACTTGTCCATATTGAGCAGAATGTAGGTCGAAGACACCCTTGATTCTAATCTTTTTTTCAGATTCATAAATTTGCCTTAAGCTTACATGATAATTTCCACCAGATAACTGCCTGTAACACCCAAAACGAGATTCTAAATTGTCAGTTTGAAATTTTCCTGTAAGCAAATATTTGCAAGGAGTTTTTGATACACAGTGTTTAATTAACATAATAATGGCAGTTGTTGAATGATGCAGTGCATTGTGTGTATCAGCAGATAAAGAAGAGTCAGGGTATCCCAAAGCTTTCCATTTATCAAGCCAAATTGAAAATTTTTCTAAAAATTCTATTCGATCATCTGTTATGTCCTGGAAACGTTTTAAGAAGTCATTTCTCTTCAGTTTATATAAAATTGGGTTTTTTGTATTAACTACAGGCCACCATTTTATAATGATATTTAAAAAGTCAGGAGTACTTTCACTGTAATTCAATGTGGCAGCATGTGCCTTTTCATCACAAATATTACACCCTAAGGAAACATTCTGCCTTTCAATACTTGAAGGGTACACTATTTTATAATTTAACTTAGGAGCTGCTTTAACCAACAAATTCGCTTCAAGTTTATAGAAGTTTCTGATATCTACAAAATTTGCTTTCCTTACCAGCTTGTTGTTATCAAAATCAGGAAATATGAAGGTTTTCGTAATATTTTTCAAATTTAGCCAATTATTTGGAATATTCTTCAGAAGATGAACTGTATCAAACATTACAAACGTTGGATAGTCTGGACTTAAATGAAAGTAATGTTTATCAGCTGAACCTTCTGTAAGTTTCATTATCATATTTTGCTCACTCTAACATTATCGGTAACTACAGCAACTACAATAAAAAACCATAGCCAAGAAAAACTTTCAAGATAGATAAAACCATTTCATGTAACTGATCCCCTCCTAATATTTCTTACAGGTTGAAGTGAAACAACTTCCTTCATACTACCAAATACAGAGGATATCAAAAATGCTTGTACCGTTTTAGCTTGGGATAATATATCATAATCAGCAAAACCAACTAAATTACCATTCTTGTAGTCCAACGTTTCTTTAATGTATATTTCATCAATTTGCAAAACAATGTATTTCTCCAAGTCTGATAAACCTTCTGAAATAGTTTTAATGTAATGCTTGTTTTCTGATGTACTGTCAGGTGCAATTTTTAGAGAACCGCAAAGTTTTGTTAAATATTTGGGATGTGGCAAAGTTAGCAATTTATTCTCCCTCACAATACTGTAAACTTTTTTTGAGTGAACATATAAAAGAAAAGACTTTAATATTAAATCGGCAGAAAACCTATTATGATTTGAAAATAGTATATTGAATTGTTCTGGCAAGAGGTCAATCTGTTCTACTTTTTCATTCTCATCATTCTGCATAAGCTTATTTTTTAGTATTTGTACAATAGAATTAAAATTGTTTAGTGTTGCATTCAAACTAAGACTTTCACTATGATCCTCTGAGTAGCGTGCCAAAATATTTTCTATTTGTGACCAACGGGATATTTGTAATGACAGTGGTAAAATCCAACTCAAATCATCTTTCACCAACAATGCGAACCTCTACCTTCACTGATTCTAATATTTTGATACTACACCTGATATCTGGTTCATCATGATCAAACACTACCAAATAAAAATAAATCCAATCTGTTTCCTGCTGCCACTTCCACTTCTTTAAATGCATACTCAGTTTACTCTGGAAAATTTCACGTAAGCTTGAAAAATTTAGTATCAGGTCACTCTCAAGCCATTCTTCTTGTTGGTCTTCCTGCCTTTTCACTATGAAATCTTTTCGTATGTCCGGATTTCTTCTAACTGAATTTTTTTGTGACGAAAGATATTTTGGAAGTCCAGGAAATATTGTAGGTACGACATTCTCCTTTAAAATGGGTCTTATCCTGGGAACTGTTTTTAAATTATTGTCTTTATCCGTATACACATCACTGAAAGATATATCACCGTCATGGAAATGTTTAATACACACTACTGAATTTTGAGATGGTAACCAGTCTTTACGAGGAATACTTTTCACCCACTTCGGTTTCAAATGGTCGTCTCGCGGAAACCTGAACACCGTAATGTATTCTTCTTTACTGGTACTACGCACTTTGGAGGCATCTTTTCACAATTTCGTTTATGTAGGAGTGCAGGTAATAGGTAAAAGATCTATTAATAACCTATATAATGTCGGCCATGCTATAATAAAACACGGCCCGATCTCCTACGTTGCCATATTTCAATGCTCCGGCCTAGTGAGTAGAGACGGCCATGACTTACGGCTTAAGTGACAGACAGGTGACAAGGGTAGCCAAGTTTGGTATGTGACTCATAGATGGGGCTATATGTTTTAAGCTTCTTCTTGGAGAGACCCTAGGGCAATATTGTTAATTGTTTAAAGTTATCTCTGATTGTTTATTGTAACTTGTTTACTACTGGAACTTTCTTGCAGGTCTGACGATCAATACAGTACCAGTGCATAGGGGTTTTGGATAGAGGTAAGGCGCTATAGTCTGAAATACAATGAATTTCTGGATTCTAAAGGAAACCGCTTTTTGCAGGTGGCAATGGGTGCTGACTAGTGTATATATCGAAGAGCTATACATGTCTCATAGGAGTCATAGGACTGCAATATCTAGTCCAACAATTTTGAATGACTGTCCCTCGTGAGGTGTGCCCTGTATATTTAGTGGACAGTGCAGCTGTTTATAGGATGTAGCGATGTACTTTGTTTAATCAAGTGGACTCCATAGAAGAAATTGACGCATACACATACCTGGAATGTTAAAGCAGGTTGTGGTTGTGTGACGAAGATATATGTGAAATTAGTGGGGCAGTTTTCCAATAAAATTACAGAATAGGCAATTGTGGATATATCTCTTCCCAAGTAGAAAGTGTACACATCTATCGCTGTCCATCAGTGTAAAATGTGAGGACAGTGACTGTTGCAGTGACTTAACCCTTAACTGGTAACGTGCCGTCTGTGAGACTGCAAGCAATCTTAAATTCGACCCTACAACAAAACCTTACCGCATTTCTGGTAAATGACCTCATCTAATCTACCAGCCATTGGTATCCCTTTTATATCCTGTTTATCAATAAGTTTGCATAAACAATATTCCAGATGTGCTTAATTGTTAGTTTGGTTCAGTCTGCGAGACGGAACGTTACGGTTTGTGTTCTAATTTTTCTCAACTGGTAGTCATGGCAGGTCCGTCATTTTTTACCAAAATATTTTTATAGGTGTATTGCTTTACTTCTTTACTTGTTATCAATCACAAAATATATAGATTTGAGTGTGGTCAAATTTTTTTTTATTATCTTGGTCCTACAAATTTGTGCCTGTGTTCTACTTAATAATTATCATAATTTTTGTTCTTTACATCACATGTTCTGCTACTTTATACAAAATTATAATTAAAGGATATATATCCAACCAATTTCCATGTTTTTTTTCCAAAAAATAAATAGGAGAATTTGATTTTTTAAGCTTCAAAGAGGTTACAGTCTCACAGACTGCACGTTACCAACTATGCCCCGAATTTGCACGTTACCGGTTAAGGGTTAAAACAAATTTCATGAAGTATAGAAATAGAATATACAATTCGAGTTGTGACTCTTTATAAAGGACTTTGTACATTGTGATGTGATTTTTTTAAGAGTATTTGGTCCAAATGTGTTTGTAAACCAAGTATATATCCTTCTCTGTATGACAAACTTTTTAGTTTTATAATAAACAGGTCAAAACTACCATTTCTAAAACTATTGTTTTTGCCATGTCATGAAAATATTAAAATATAGTGACTCAGAACAGAGGCAATAGAAAACTGTTGAAAATATTTAGTCAAACTTGGGTATTGTTATAGGTTGGCCTGGGGCAGCTTAGTGTGTTAGTGAATAAATGAATGTTGACCAAAAACACTTGGTTGCTGTTGCTAGAGAGCCTAAAATTTACTATCTATTTCTTAACATTTACAATAAAATAACTAGTTGGTTGCTGTCGCTACAAAGCCAACTTCGAGATTCATTTATCTTTGAACAGATGCAATAACATACATATCCCTGTTTGTCAAATTTAGAACCACATAATGCTCTCAAATGATCAAATATTCCATATTCATAACACCATACAACTTTTAAATGAACAAATACTCATTTAACTGTAATATAGCACACAGCTTTTACAGATACAAAAGGTATGTCAACATTTTGAACTGTGAGATGTAGCTGGAAATTTTGTAAAGCTATTCTTGAAAAGCTGAATCAGAAACAAGTGAAAGTAACATATGGGAGAATCCTAGAATATTTGTGTCCATAAAAGTTTTGCTGTGGCCTGAGTAAGGTTTTCAACCCATTTAGAACACTCGCTTTGAAGTCATACCTATGCAGTAAGCATATTGCTTAGCTTTATGTTAGTTTTCAAATTACAAAGGTGATAACTAACACCCAAAACAAAATTGTGTAGTTGTTGAGTTGGTTTAAGTATTTTGTTGTGGCAATATTGAATCTGAACAAGTGTACAGTGCAGCTGATGATTTATTGATACACCCTTGACAATCTCTGAAGAGATTCAATAAAATACATATCCCTGTTTGTCAGCTTTAGACCCACATAATGCTCTTAAATGAACACATATTCCATATTCATAACAACATACACATTACATTATTACATTATTCATTGTAACAGAGCATACAACTTTTATAGAGTATGTCAAGACCTTAAAGTGTGAGGTGCAGCTGGCAAGTTATTCTTGAACAGCTGAATTGGAAACAAGTGGCCTGTTATATATATGTTACAACTTGTAGGAAAACATTAACATATGGGAGAATCCTAAAAACGTTTGAGTCTATAAAACTTTTGTGATGGCCTGAGTAAGGTTTTCAGACCTTCCTGAACAGTCACTTTGAAGTCATACATATGAAGTTATAGCATTGTTCGTATATGATATTCTTATAAACTTGAACATGCTTACTTGACTGCAATGATATTTTGACACTTTACCATATTATTGTGCAAGAGATATGCCCAAAATATATTCACTACACTGTAAACCCAAAAGCAAACTGTGTAGTTGTTGGGTTGATTCAAATACAGGTTGCTCTGGCAAAGTTGAATGTGAACAAGCATGCACTGCAGGTGAGTTATTGACAAAAAATCGATTTCTGATACATAATACTTATACTTTTGATAATACCTGCTATTCAGCAACAAATAACTTATTAGTTCACTATTAAGTTGGGCTGACTGCAATATTTTCGCAGCTTAAGAAATTGTATATGATTCCATTATACAATCAGTTAAAGGTTGCATAGTAAAAAGTATACCTAGCATCATACTAAAACTGTACTAAGGGCTCTGCGTTTTGTTAGGCGGAATGAGCTTTTATATCTACATATATATACTCATATCAATGGAGTATTTAACTCTACATCATTAGGGAAGGAGGAACTCCTCAAAATCCTCTTCATGTATACACAGAATATAAAAAACCTCAGCAAAATCATGACTAGAATATTGTGGGACTATATGTTGGTTCCATGTATTTTTTAAAGATAATATTTTCTAATACTGCAAATCATGTTATAGCTGTGAAACAGCCTCTCTAGTGCATAATCTGCATGGTGTAACGTGTAATCATTCCTTTCGTTGTTCATGTAATAATGTATAGGCCGGCCCTGCACGACTTGGTCCGGGCCTGCACGCCTTGGTGTGCAAACGTTTTTTGCAAAAAGTCGGTTCAAATCACCCGTCGGTGATTCAAATCTTTGATCACATGTCCAACTCCAGCCTATGCGATTGCATTCATTTTGGCGACCATGGCCGAATTCACCGGAATTCACCCGATGCCGTAAGAAAAATGAATTTGGTTTATTTCCGAGGTAAGCAGTATTTCACGAGCATATTTCTAAATTCCCGCGTGTTTTGTGCACGATGTCTAGCGATCCTGGCCGATTTCCACCCGAAATCGCTTCTCAATCTTCTCATTTCATGTCCCGTCGCTTTTTAGAAATGAATTTCTTACGTCTTACGTTACCTCTTACCTTACAGCACTCTAAGCTTGCCCTTTTAGTTTCATGAAAAGCAACATCTTGATGTACTTTTTGACATACAAGCCCCCCGGGGATATGTACCGCACACAGGTTAATACGATACGCTGTGCGGTACATATCCCCGGAGATATGTATAATATGGTCGGTTATACTGGGAACTACACTTCCTGGATTGTTTTCAATATGGTTTCAACAACTAAAGTATAAATTAGAGTGCGGTAAGGTAAGAGGTAACGTAAGACGTAAGAAAATAAACCTGTGGAATCAGATGAGAGTGTTTATAGTCGTAACGTAAGAGGTAACGCAACACTCTCATCTTATTCCACAGGTTTATTACCTTACGTCTTACGTTACCTCTTACCTTACTGCACTCTAAATTCTACTTAAGAAAGAAGTGGGTATGCTATAGTGCATGGCCGACTGTACTCACTAGTCCGGAGCATGGAGGCGCGATAACGTTGCTGAAAGCAGGTGCAAGTTGGCCATATTGATTCGACACTTATGTCAAACAGCTGACGTTTCTTTGACAATTTCGTGTTTGCTTTTTTGGGTGCTTTTACCGAGATTTTTAGTTATTTTTAAGTGATATTCTAGTGAATTCATAAAGGAAATAATGGTTTCATGTGCTTATCGTAGTTGCTCTAGCAGAGATGGCATGGATAAGAAGAATCGACAGGATCTACATTTATAATAATAATAATAATAATAATAATAATAATGTCTTGACAGGATACGGATGCTAATCGCTGCTAAGCGATCGTTGGTGGCGCGGGCGAGAGGTCTGGAGCAGAACAGAATGTTCTACGAAAGACCTTCTCGCCTTTTCCAACAGCCGCCTCCAGCCATAGAGCAGCCGCCAACTGCTGATCGCGTGGAGACCTTTTGGAGGGACATTTACGAACAACCCAAACCTCTCTCAGCAGACACTCCGGCCTTGGCGCAGTTCGAGTCCGTTTGTAGGAGGACTCCTAACTTGAATGTACTGCGTCACCCGATAAACACGGAAGAAATTCTTGACGCCTTACGAGGCGCAAAGAATTTCGCAGCTCCTGGCCCGGATGGCATAAACACCTACTGGTGGAAAAAATTCCCCAGTTGCCACCGGCATTTAGCTAGAGTTTTTAACTCGTGGCTAAATCAGGAGCAGCCAATTCCGGCTTGGTTTGTCGAGGGTCGAACCGTGCTTCTCCCGAAGACCGGAGATTTGTCTGATCCCAAAAACTACAGGCCAATAACATGTCTGAACGCGTGTTACAAGCTCTTCACCAGAATCTTGTACATGCGTATCCTTCAAGCTGTGAATCCTGTATTTCTCGACGTGTATGAACAGAGAGGGTCAAAGAAAGACGTAGCTGGCTGCAAGGAGAACCTGTTGATTGACCGATGTGTCACGCAGGACTCTGTGCAGTACAAGCGAAACCTTTCTATGGCCTGGATTGACTATCGCAAGGCATTCGACAGCACGTCTCATGAGCTCATTGTGCGGCTGTTGGAATGTATTTCGGTGGATAATCAGATAGTGGGGTGCATCAAACAACTGATGCCACTCTGGAAGACCCGGTTCACCATAACATCAGGTGAAACTCGGGTTCAGACAGAGTTGGTGTCATTGAAACGAGGTGTCTTCCAAGGAGACTCCTTGAGTCCCTTGCTCTTTTGCATCTCACTTTTGCCTCTGTCCATAGCGCTGAGAAATACTAAAGGATACAGCTGTGGCACGCCCAATAACCGGAGGCACAAGGTCACCCATCTGTTTTATATGGATGACCTAAAACTGTATGCCTCCGGCCAACGCGAACTACAACAATCGCTGAGGGTGGTGCAGGAGTACAGTCATGCTATCGGGATGGAGTTCGGGACAGACAAATGTGCATTGGTTCATCTCAAGAAAGGACGAAGCGGAGGTAGTGGAGATGAGGAACAGCTCGTTGATGGGAGCATCTTGCGACAACTGCATGCCGGAGATACTTATACCTACCTTGGAGTGGCGCAGCGTCATGTCCAAGAGGCAACATTGGTTAAAGAGTGTCTCCGCCGCAAGTATTTGCACCGACTCCGGCAGATCTGGTCGTCAGAACTGTCCGGCAAGAACAAAGTCGCTGCCACAAACATGCTTGCGGTCCCATTGTTATTATACACCTTTGGTGCTATACACTGGAAAGTGAACGAGCTGAAGGAAATCGACACGAAGACCCGCAAAAGGATGAATATGGAGAGAAGCCTGCATCCTAAGTCCTCTGTCCCGCGAATATACCTCCCGCGACACCTGGGAGGGCGTGGACTATTGAGTTTGGAGCGTCTGCACAACAGAGTAGTACTGGCCACTGCCTGCTATGTAACGAACAGCACCGATCCCCTGATCCGCTTCGTGCGAGAGCACGAGAATGCGGGAAAAGGAGCATTTCTTTTTAGCGCAGCGAAGCGAGCAGCCGAGGAGCTCAGCCTCACACTCGACTTCAAGCGGAGGTGTCAGCAGTCCATTACGGAACTTGCTCCCGCAGAATTAAAAGCCCACATTAAAACTGCCGAAGTCGACTTCCTCTTAAGACTTCATAAAGATAAGCCAATGCATGGAATCTTCTACAAACATCTAGAAGAGCATGGCTTGTCTGAGCAGTTGACCTTCTCTTTCCTAAGGTCTAGTGGGTTGAAGTCGGAGACTGAGGGCTTTATAATGGCTTGCCAAGACGGTGTCTTCAACACCTTGGTATACCGTAAAAGGGTTATGGGTGTACATGTACCCGACACCCATTGTAGAGCTTGCCGACAGGCGCCAGAGACGCTTATGCATCTCTTGTCGGCGTGTAAGACGTACGCTGGGACGGCTTACGTCCATCGGCACAACGCGGCTCTACGAGTGCTCTACTATCATTTAAGGCACTCATACGGTATCGATGAGACACCGGTGCTGCCATACGCTCCAAGGGATATAGAGTCCGTTGTGGAGAACGAGAGATGCCGGATTTACTGGAACTACTCGTTCCCCACGCTCGAGCTTGTACAGGCAAACAAGCCCGACATAGTCCTTCTCGACCACCAACAGAAGACGATGTTCGTTATTGAGTTTTCGGCGCCTGCCGAAGTGAACATCGTCTCTAAGGAGGAGGAAAAGCGGACCAAATATCAGGAGTTGCTCGGACAACTTCGCAGGCTCTGGCCAGACTACACTGTAAGTCTGCTGGTTATGGTCATTGGATCCCTAGGTGGAATGAGGAATACGCTGCTCTCTGCACTGCGCAAAATGCCGGTGTGCCGTGCGGCGGCGCACATCTTAACCGCCAGAATGCAGAAGGCAGTCATCCTTGGGTCCCTTCGTCTACTTAGGGCGCACGATTCGCGGACCCAGTGATTGCTCACCTCACGGTGTGAGGAGTAGTCATTGGGTAATGGAACAGCAGCTCGGTGTGTCGGAGCCCGAGCTGCACTTTTTTGTTTTTAACACATAATAATAATAATAAGTTTTCGGCGCCTGCCGAAGTGAACATCGTCTCTAAGGAGGAGGAAAAGCGGACCAAATATCAGGAGTTGCTCGGACAACTTCGCAGGCTCTGGCCAGACTACACTGTAAGTCTGCTGGTTATGGTCATTGGGTCCCTAGGTGGAATGAGGAATACGCTGCTCTCTGCACTGCGCAAAATACCGGTGTGCCGTGCGGCGGCGCACATCTTAGCCGCCAGAATGCAGAGGGCAGTCATCCTTGGGTCCCTTCGTCTACTTAGGGCGCACGATTCGCGGACCCAGTGATTGCTCACCTCACGGTGTGAGGAGTAGTCATTGGGTAATGGAATAGCAGCTCGGTGTGTCGGAGCCCGAGCTGTACCTTTTTGTTTTAACATATAATAAGTTGCCCAGCCGGCAACCTTCACAGGTGCATCCTCAGGAGGCAATTTGGACGGCTGCCTCCGGAAATGTCGCCTGGGGGCCCTAAGGCCAACCACCTGACGGGCCCTATCTTCGGGTTCGACCACCCCGCAAGAAAAGCACCCACACCGAGCCGGTTTCGGAAGCCGGCGTTGGGCAAGGTGGCGGTGCTTCGAATCGCCCTGTTGACGACCCCCGCAATGACATGGACCGTTTTAGGTGGACGACGGAGCTCAAGGATGACCTGCTGAGCTGCTACGAGAGCAGTAGCCCGCGCCGTAGGGGATACATGTCCCGCATGTATGAGAGGTGGTGTGAAATGCACCCAGAGCATAGCACGCTTACCTCTCAGAATCTGCGAGATTATGTATCGTACCTCCGGAGGCAGGGATATGTTCGTGCTCCAGCTCAGCCTGCCCCTTCGGCGGACGGAAGGCCTGTTAACCAGGCTGAAAGTTCGCCGGTAAGGCCCGCTGAGAGGGAAATCGACCAAGTCGTCTCACCTGGGGATTTCAGAGACCGAAGGGCCTTACATAATAACGGAAGGTCCTTGAAGCTGGCAGATTTAAAGAGAGAGGATGAGGTTGTTGGTGAACGTCTATCGGAGGCCTCTGACATTTGGAGCATCAATTGCGAAATTTACGCTGCGGCTCTGAGGCTAGCTAGACAGGGGAGAGTGAGAGACTCTCCTGTTGAGAGAGCACAGAGACGGGTGCGCCAAATGGAAGCGAAAATCCAGTTGGCTCGCCAGGAAGCATCCCGTATCCAGTGTGTGATGGAATATAGAGCGGCTGGGAAGCCTTTTACGCGCCGAGTGCGCCAGATAGCCTACGGGTTGAGGCGCGACCATCATACACTCAGTCAAGCGGTACTGGTTGTTGTCAAGCAACACTGTCTTGACAGGATACGGATGCTAATCGCTGCGAAGCGATCGTTGGTGGCGCGGGCGAGAGGTCTGGAGCAGAACAGAATGTTCTACGAAAGACCTTCTCGCCTTTTCCAACAGCCGCCTCCAGCCATAGAGCAGCCGCCAACTGCTGATCGCGTGGAGGCCTTTTGGAGGGACATTTACGAACAACCCAAACCTCTCTCAGCAGACACTCCGGCCTTGGCGCAGTTCGAGTCCGTTTGTAGGAGGACTCCTAACTTGAATGTACTGCGTCACCCGATAAACACGGAAGAAATTCTTGACGCCTTACGAGGCGCAAAGAATTTCGCAGCTCCTGGCCCGGATGGCATAAACACCTACTGGTGGAAAAAATTCCCCAGTTGCCACCGGCATTTAGCTAGAGTTTTTAACTCGTGGCTAAATCAGGAGCAGCCAATTCCGGCTTGGTTTGTCGAGGGTCGAACCGTGCTTCTCCCGAAGACCGGAGATTTGTCTGATCCCAAAAACTACAGGCCAATAACATGTCTGAACGCGTGTTACAAGCTCTTCACCAGAATCTTGTACATGCGTATCCTTCAAGCTGTGAATCCTGTATTTCTCGACGTGTATGAACAGAGAGGGTCAAAGAAAGGAGTAGCTGGCTGCAAGGAGAACCTGTTGATTGACCGATGTGTCACGCAGGACTCTGTGCAGTACAAGCGAAACCTTTCTATGGCCTGGATTGACTATCGCAAGGCATTCGACAGCACGTCTCATGAGCTCATTGTGCGGCTGTTGGAATGTATTTCGGTGGATAATCAGATAGTGGGGTGCATCAAACAACTGATGCCACTCTGGAAGACCCGGTTCACCATAACATCAGGTGAAACTCGGGTTCAGACAGAGTTGGTGTCATTGAAACGAGGTGTCTTCCAAGGAGACTCCTTGAGTCCCTTGCTCTTTTGCATCTCACTTTTGCCTCTGTCCATAGCGCTGAGAAATACTAAAGGATACAGCTGTGGCACGCCCAATAACCGGAGGCACAAGGTCACCCATCTGTTTTATATGGATGACCTAAAACTGTATGCCTCCGGCCAACGCGAACTACAACAATCGCTGAGGGTGGTGCAGGAGTACAGTCATGCTATCGGGATGGAGTTCGGGACAGACAAATGTGCATTGGTTCATCTCAAGAAAGGACGAAGCGGAGGTAGTGGAGATGAGGAACAGCTCGTTGATGGGAGCATCTTGCGACAACTGCATGCCGGAGATACTTATACCTACCTTGGAGTGGCGCAGCGTCATGTCCAAGAGGCAACATTGGTTAAAGAGTGTCTCCGCCGCAAGTATTTGCACCGACTCCGGCAGATCTGGTCGTCAGAACTGTCCGGCAAGAACAAAGTCGCTGCCACAAACATGCTTGCGGTCCCATTGTTATTATACACCTTTGGTGCTATACACTGGAAAGTGAACGAGCTGAAGGAAATCGACACGAAGACCCGCAAAAGGATGAATATGGAGAGAAGCCTGCATCCTAAGTCCTCTGTCCCGCGAATATACCTCCCGCGACACCTGGGAGGGCGTGGACTATTGAGTTTGGAGCGTCTGCACAACAGAGTAGTACTGGCCACTGCCTGCTATGTAACGAACAGCACCGATCCCCTGATCCGCTTCGTGCGAGAGCACGAGAATGCGGGAAAAGGAGCATTTCTTTTTAGCGCAGCGAAGCGAGCAGCCGAGGAGCTCAGCCTCACACTCGACTTCAAGCGGAGGTGTCAGCAGTCCATTACGGAACTTGCTCCCGCAGAATTAAAAGCCCACATTAAAACTGCCGAAGTCGACTTCCTCTTAAGACTTCATAAAGATAAGCCAATGCATGGAATCTTCTACAAACATCTAGAAGAGCATGGCTTGTCTGAGCAGTTGACCTTCTCTTTCCTAAGGTCTAGTGGGTTGAAGTCGGAGACTGAGGGCTTTATAATGGCTTGCCAAGACGGTGTCTTCAACACCTTGGTATACCGTAAAAGGGTTATGGGTGTACATGTACCCGACACCCATTGTAGAGCTTGCCGACAGGCGCCAGAGACGCTTATGCATCTCTTGTCGGCGTGTAAGACGTACGCTGGGACGGCTTACGTCCATCGGCACAACGCGGCTCTACGAGTGCTCTACTATCATTTAAGGCACTCATACGGTATCGATGAGACACCGGTGCTGCCATACGCTCCAAGGGATATAGAGTCCGTTGTGGAGAACGAGAGATGCCGGATTTACTGGAACTACTCGTTCCCCACGCTCGAGCTTGTACAGGCAAACAAGCCCGACATAGTCCTTCTCGACCACCAACAGAAGACGATGTTCGTTATTGAGTTTTCGGCGCCTGCCGAAGTGAACATCGTCTCTAAGGAGGAGGAAAAGCGGACCAAATATCAGGAGTTGCTCGGACAACTTCGCAGGCTCTGGCCAGACTACACTGTAAGTCTGCTGGTTATGGTCATTGGATCCCTAGGTGGAATGAGGAATACGCTGCTCTCTGCACTGCGCAAAATGCCGGTGTGCCGTGCGGCGGCGCACATCTTAACCGCCAGAATGCAGAAGGCAGTCATCCTTGGGTCCCTTCGTCTACTTAGGGCGCACGATTCGCGGACCCAGTGATTGCTCACCTCACGGTGTGAGGAGTAGTCATTGGGTAATGGAACAGCAGCTCGGTGTGTCGGAGCCCGAGCTGCACTTTTTTGTTTTTAACACATAATAATAATAATAAGTTTTCGGCGCCTGCCGAAGTGAACATCGTCTCTAAGGAGGAGGAAAAGCGGACCAAATATCAGGAGTTGCTCGGACAACTTCGCAGGCTCTGGCCAGACTACACTGTAAGTCTGCTGGTTATGGTCATTGGGTCCCTAGGTGGAATGAGGAATACGCTGCTCTCTGCACTGCGCAAAATACCGGTGTGCCGTGCGGCGGCGCACATCTTAGCCGCCAGAATGCAGAGGGCAGTCATCCTTGGGTCCCTTCGTCTACTTAGGGCGCACGATTCGCGGACCCAGTGATTGCTCACCTCACGGTGTGAGGAGTAGTCATTGGGTAATGGAATAGCAGCTCGGTGTGTCGGAGCCCGAGCTGTACCTTTTTGTTTTAACATATAATAAGTTGCCCAGCCGGCAACCTTCACAGGTGCATCCTCAGGAGGCAATTTGGACGGCTGCCTCCGGAAATGTCGCCTGGGGGCCCTAAGGCCAACCACCTGACGGGCCCTATCTTCGGGTTCGACCACCCCGCAAGAAAAGCACCCACACCGAGCCGGTTTCGGAAGCCGGCGTTGGGCAAGGTGGCGGTGCTTCGAATCGCCCTGTTGACGACCCCCGCAATGACATGGACCGTTTTAGGTGGACGACGGAGCTCAAGGATGACCTGCTGAGCTGCTACGAGAGCAGTAGCCCGCGCCGTAGGGGATACATGTCCCGCATGTATGAGAGGTGGTGTGAAATGCACCCAGAGCATAGCACGCTTACCTCTCAGAATCTGCGAGATTATGTATCGTACCTCCGGAGGCAGGGATATGTTCGTGCTCCAGCTCAGCCTGCCCCTTCGGCGGACGGAAGGCCTGTTAACCAGGCTGAAAGTTCGCCGGTAAGGCCCGCTGAGAGGGAAATCGACCAAGTCGTCTCACCTGGGGATTTCAGAGACCGAAGGGCCTTACATAATAACGGAAGGTCCTTGAAGCTGGCAGATTTAAAGAGAGAGGATGAGGTTGTTGGTGAACGTCTATCGGAGGCCTCTGACATTTGGAGCATCAATTGCGAAATTTACGCTGCGGCTCTGAGGCTAGCTAGACAGGGGAGAGTGAGAGACTCTCCTGTTGAGAGAGCACAGAGACGGGTGCGCCAAATGGAAGCGAAAATCCAGTTGGCTCGCCAGGAAGCATCCCGTATCCAGTGTGTGATGGAATATAGAGCGGCTGGGAAGCCTTTTACGCGCCGAGTGCGCCAGATAGCCTACGGGTTGAGGCGCGACCATCATACACTCAGTCAAGCGGTACTGGTTGTTGTCAAGCAACACTGTCTTGACAGGATACGGATGCTAATCGCTGCGAAGCGATCGTTGGTGGCGCGGGCGAGAGGTCTGGAGCAGAACAGAATGTTCTACGAAAGACCTTCTCGCCTTTTCCAACAGCCGCCTCCAGCCATAGAGCAGCCGCCAACTGCTGATCGCGTGGAGGCCTTTTGGAGGGACATTTACGAACAACCCAAACCTCTCTCAGCAGACACTCCGGCCTTGGCGCAGTTCGAGTCCGTTTGTAGGAGGACTCCTAACTTGAATGTACTGCGTCACCCGATAAACACGGAAGAAATTCTTGACGCCTTACGAGGCGCAAAGAATTTCGCAGCTCCTGGCCCGGATGGCATAAACACCTACTGGTGGAAAAAATTCCCCAGTTGCCACCGGCATTTAGCTAGAGTTTTTAACTCGTGGCTAAATCAGGAGCAGCCAATTCCGGCTTGGTTTGTCGAGGGTCGAACCGTGCTTCTCCCGAAGACCGGAGATTTGTCTGATCCCAAAAACTACAGGCCAATAACATGTCTGAACGCGTGTTACAAGCTCTTCACCAGAATCTTGTACATGCGTATCCTTCAAGCTGTGAATCCTGTATTTCTCGACGTGTATGAACAGAGAGGGTCAAAGAAAGGAGTAGCTGGCTGCAAGGAGAACCTGTTGATTGACCGATGTGTCACGCAGGACTCTGTGCAGTACAAGCGAAACCTTTCTATGGCCTGGATTGACTATCGCAAGGCATTCGACAGCACGTCTCATGACCTCATTGTGCGGCTGTTGGAATGTCTTTCGGTGGATAATCAGATAGTGGGATGCATCAAACAACTGATGCCACTCTGGAAGACCCGGTTTACCATAACATCAGGTGAAACTCGGGTTCAGACAGAGTTGGTGTCATTGAAAAGAGGTGTCTTCCAAGGAGACTCCTTGAGTCCCTTGCTCTTTTGCATCTCACTTTTGCCTCTGTCCATAGCGCTGAGAAATACTAAAGGATACAGCTGTGGCACGCCGAATAACCGGAGGCACAAGGTCACCCATCTGTTTTATATGGATGACCTAAAACTTTATGCCTCCGGCCAACGCGAACTACAACAATCGCTGAGGGTGGTGCAGGAGTACAGTCATGCTATCGGAATGGAGTTCGGGACAGACAAATGTGCATTGGTTCATCTCAAGAAAGGACGAAGCGGAGATAGTGGAGATGAGGAACAGCTCGTTGATGGGAGCATCTTGCGACAACTGCATGCCGGAGATACTTATACCTACCTTGGAGTGGCGCAGCGTCATGTCCAAGAGGCAGCATTGGTTAAAGAGTGTCTCCGCCGCAAGTATTTGCACCGACTCCGGCAGATCTGGTCGTCAGAACTGTCCGGCAAGAACAAAGTCGCTGCCACAAACATGCTTGCGGTCCCATTGTTATTATACACCTTTGGTGCTATACACTGGAAAGTGAACGAGCTGAAGGAAATCGACACGAAGACCCGCAAAAGGATGAATATGGAGAGAAGCCTGCATCCTAAGTCCTCTGTCCCGCGAATATACCTCCCGCGACACCTGGGAGGGCGTGGACTATTGAGTTTGGAGCGTCTGCACAACAGAGTAGTACTGGCCACTGCCTGCTATGTAACGAACAGCACCGATCCCCTGATCCGCTTCGTGCGAGAGCACGAGAATGCGGGAAAAGGAGCCTTTCTTTTTAGCGCAGCGAAACGAGCAGCCGAGGAGCTCAGCCTCACACTCGACTTCAAGCGGAGGTGTCAGCAGTCCATTACGGAACTTGCTCCCGCAGAATTAAAATCCCACCTTAAAACTGCCGAAGTCGACTTCCTTTTAAGACTTCATAAAGATAAGCCAATGCATGGAATCTTCTACAAACATCTGGAAGAGCATGGCTTGTCTGAGCAGTTGACCTTCTCTTTCCTAAGGTCTAGTGGGTTGAAGTCGGAGACTGAGGGCTTTATAATGGCTTGCCAAGACGGTGTCTTCAACACCTTGGTGTACCGTAAAAGGGTTATGGGTGTAGATGTACCCGACACCCTTTGTAGAGCTTGCCGACAGGCGCCAGAGACGCTTATGCATCTCTTGTCGGCGTGTAAGACGTACGCTGGGACGGCTTACGTCCATCGGCACAACGCGGCTCTACGAGTGCTCTACTATCATTTGAGGCACTCATACGGTATCGATGAGACACCGGTGCTGCCATACGCTCCAGGGGATATAGAGTCCGTTGTGGAGAACGAGAGATGCCGGATTTACTGGAACTACTCGTTCCCCACGCTCGAGCTTGTACAGGCAAACAAGCCCGACATAGTCCTTCTCGACCACCAACAGAAGACGATGTTCGTTATTGAGTTTTCGGCGCCTGCCGAGATGAACATCGTCTCTAAGGAGGAGGAAAAGCGGACCAAATATCAGGAGTTGCTCGGACAACTTCGCAGGCTCTGGCCAGACTACACTGTAAGTCTGCTGGTTATGGTCATTGGATCCCTAGGGGGAATGAGGAATACGCTGCTCTCTGCACTGCGCAAAATACCGGTGTGCCGTGCGGCGGCGCACATCTTAGCCGCCAGAATGCAGAAGGCAGTCATCCTTGGGTCCCTTCGTCTACTTAGGGCGCACGATTCGCGGACCCAGTGATTGCTCACCTCACGGTGTGAGGAGTAGTCATTGGGTAATGGAACAGCAGCCCGGTGTGTCGGAGCCCGGGCTGCACTTTTTTGTTTAAAAAAAAAAAAAAAAAAAAAAAAATAAGGCGCAAAGAATTTCGCAGCTCCTGGCCCGGATGGCATAAACACCTACTGGTGGAAAAAATTCCCCAGTTGCCACCGGCATTTAGCTAGAGTTTTTAACTCGTGGCTAAATCAGGAGCAGCCAATTCCGGCTTGGTTTGTCGAGGGTCGAACCGTGCTTCTCCCGAAGACCGGAGATTTGTCTGATCCCAAAAACTACAGGCCAATAACATGTCTGAACGCGTGTTACAAGCTCTTCACCAGAATCTTGTACATGCGTATCCTTCAAGCTGTGAATCCTGTATTTCTCGACGTGTATGAACAGAGAGGGTCAAAGAAAGACGTAGCTGGCTGCAAGGAGAACCTGTTGATTGACCGATGTGTCACGCAGGACTCTGTGCAGTACAAGCGAAACCTTTCTATGGCCTGGATTGACTATCGCAAGGCATTCGACAGCACGTCTCATGAGCTCATTGTGCGGCTGTTGGAATGTCTTTCGGTGGATAATCAGATAGTGGGGTGCATCAAACAACTGATGCCACTCTGGAAGACCCGGTTCACCATAACATCAGGTGAAACTCGGGTTCAGACAGAGTTGGTGTCATTGAAACGAGGTGTCTTCCAAGGAGACTCCTTGAGTCCCTTGCTCTTTTGCATCTCACTTTTGCCTCTGTCCATAGCGCTGAGAAATACTAAAGGATACAGCTGTGGCACGCCCAATAACCGGAGGCACAAGGTCACCCATCTGTTTTATATGGATGACCTAAAACTGTATGCCTCCGGCCAACGCGAACTACAACAATCGCTGAGGGTGGTGCAGGAGTACAGTCATGCTATCGGAATGGAGTTCGGGACAGACAAATGTGCATTGGTTCATCTCAAGGAAGGACGAAGCGGAGGTAGTGGAGATGAGGAACAGCTCGTTGATGGGAGCATCTTGCGACAACTGCATGCCGGAGATACTTATACCTACCTTGGAGTGGCGCAGCGTCATGTCCAAGAGGCAACATTGGTTAAAGAGTGTCTCCGCCGCAAGTATTTGCACCGACTCCGGCAGATCTGGTCGTCAGAACTGTCCGGCAAGAACAAAGTCGCTGCCACAAACATGCTTGCGGTCCCATTGTTATTATACACCTTTGGTGCTGTACACTGGAAAGTGAACGAGCTGAAGGAAATCGACACGAAGACCCGCAAAAGGATGAATATGGAGAGAAGCCTGCATCCTAAGTCCTCTGTCCCGCGAATATACCTCCCGCGACACCTGGGAGGGCGTGGACTATTGAGTTTGGAGCGTCTGCACAACAGAGTAGTACTGGCCACTGCCTGCTATGTAACGAACAGCACCGATCCCCTGATCCGCTTCGTGCGAGAGCACGAGAATGCGGGAAAAGGAGCATTTCTTTTTAGCGCAGCGAAGCGAGCAGCCGAGGAGCTCAGCCTCACACTCGACTTCAAGCGGAGGTGTCAGCAGTCCATTACGGAACTTGCTCCCGCAGAATTAAAAGCCCACATTAAAACTGCCGAAGTCGACTTCCTCTTAAGACTTCATAAAGATAAGCCAATGCATGGAATCTTCTACAAACATCTAGAAGAGCATGGCTTGTCTGAGCAGTTGACCTTCTCTTTCCTAAGGTCTAGTGGGTTGAAGTCGGAGACTGAGGGCTTTATAATGGCTTGCCAAGACGGTGTCTTCAACACCTTGGTATACCGTAAAAGGGTTATGGGTGTACATGTACCCGACACCCATTGTAGAGCTTGCCGACAGGCGCCAGAGACGCTTATGCATCTCTTGTCGGCGTGTCAGACGTACGCTGGGACGGCTTACGTCCATCGGCACAACGCGGCTCTACGAGTGCTCTACTATCATTTAAGGCACTCATACGGTATCGATGAGACACCGGTGCTGCCATACGCTCCAGGGGATATAGAGTCCGTTGTGGAGAACGAGAGATGCCGGATTTACTGGAACTACTCGTTCCCCACGCTCGAGCTTGTACAGGCAAACAAGCCCGACATAGTCCTTCTCGACCACCAACAGAAGACGATGTTCGTTATTGAGTTTTCGGCGCCTGCCGAAGTGAACATCGTCTCTAAGGAGGAGGAAAAGCGGACCAAATATCAGGAGTTGCTCGGACAACTTCGCAGGCTCTGGCCAGACTACACTGTAAGTCTGCTGGTTATGGTCATTGGATCCCTAGGTGGAATGAGGAATACGCTGCTCTCTGCACTGCGCAAAATGCCGGTGTGCCGTGCGGCGGCGCACATCTTAACCGCCAGAATGCAGAAGGCAGTCATCCTTGGGTCCCTTCGTCTACTTAGGGCGCACGATTCGCGGACCCAGTGATTGCTCACCTCACGGTGTGAGGAGTAGTCATTGGGTAATGGAACAGCAGCTCGGTGTGTCGGAGCCCGAGCTGCACTTTTTTGTTTTTAACACATAATAATAATAATGATTTATTGCCATTTCAGTATAATATATCTAACTACTTAACAATTTTAACAGTTGTACCTAATAACCAACTAAAATAAGTTTTTATAATCTAACAGTGTAAGTTTATATTACAGTGAAGTAAAAGAAATATTCAAACTAAAAGGTTTTTTTCGGCACACCTTATGAACAGATTTAAAGCATATATTTTTTGGATTTTTTGTAATTTTTGTTTTTTTTTGTTTTAATGTTTTGATTTTTTTTTTCTTTTTTCAAATATATCTTTGTCTGTTTTTTTTATTTTTTTTTAATTGACATCAATATGATTAGTCGGCATAATCAATCAGTAGTTGATTTATCAGTCTGTGCTTAATGCGAAATGGCACATCGCAAGCATAATGTTGTCCAATATTTTCAGTAATGTTTAGTTTTTTAACTTTATCATTGAAAAACTTTTCAGTATTTTTAAATATAATATGACCAATTGGGGTGACGTTTAATAAGCTATGTAGTTCCCTATTGCTAATTTGGTGACTTTTTTTATTAGCTATTATTCTAAGGCAGGTATTTTCGGCTACAGCTAAATTTCGGTAGAGATAATCGGCTGCACTACTCCAAACTGGCGCTGCATATAACAGTATACTCGCACGTATGCTTTATACAGTTGCAATTTTAATTTTTGGTTAAGTGGGGAATGCACATAAATATAGGGGTATATATAGCGCCTTGCGGCAGCGGCCTTTCTTCTAAGCTGGATTATATGTTCTCTAAAGGTCAGTTTTTTATCAAGATGTATGCCTAAATATTTAATCACAGGTTTTTCCTGAATAGTTTCCCCATTTATTTTCACTATGTTTAAACTCGCCTCTCGAACCTTATGACTGAAGTTAATGAGTGCAGTTTTATCACTATTGATTTTAATTTTCCATTTATTGTAGTATTCAATTAATAGTTCTAAATGTTTGTTTAATCTCTGATTTGCTATATGTGTCCGCCTTGAGCTGGCCATGATCGCAGTGTCGTCTGCAAACATGGCTAGGTCAGTGAAATCAGTTTTTGGGGTATCATTAACGAAAAGTATAAAAAGTACAGGTGATAGCACACTACCTTGTGGAACTCCGGCAGGAATACTTTTAACATCAGACAGTTTATCATTTATTGCTACTTTGAAGTTACGACAGGATAGAAATTTTGTTATTAGCTTAACTAAATATAAAGGAACATTTTGAAGTATGAGTTTGTAGATAAGGCCTTTATGCCATACGGTGTCGAATGCTTTTTCTACATCTATGGTAAGCATGGAGGTAGTATGTTTTATGTTATAATTAATTTTTATTTTATCTATCACTCTCGCTAATTGAAGTTCAGTGTTTCTATTTTGTCGAAAGCCAAATTGTTCATCAATAATAATATTATTTTCGTGATTATGAGTTTTTAACCTTTGTAGCAAAATTACTTCAAAAATCTTCCCAATTGCAGGTAGTAAACTAATAGGTCTGTAGTTATTAGCGATTCCTTTATCTTTTCCAGGTTTGGGAAACGGTAACACAATAGCTTGTTTCCAAATATCTGGAAAGTGCATAAGACGCAGACAAGCGTTAAAAATATAATAAAGTTGCACTATTGCTTTCTGTGGTAGCTTTTTTAAAACTTTATTTTGAATTCCGTCATATCCAGGTGCTTTGAGAGGTTTAGAGTTTCTAATAATTTTGAATATTTCCTTAGGTGATGTGAAATTTTCAACAGGGGTAATAACTGTAGCATTTTCTAGTTGTAGTAGAGCAGCATCTACGGCCGCTTGAGTTGCCTCATTAGACAAATGTTCAGTCATGCAATGACTTTCATAAATTTTATCTGCGATGATATTACTTTTACGAATGCTGCTATGGGCTACAGTGTTGCCATCTACCAAAGGCGGTATAGAAAGCGAACCCCCATTTTTACGCGCTTTAATTTGCCTCCAAACATTTTCTTTTCTCTGTTGTACTTTTCTAATCCTATTTTTCCATTTTTCCTCATAAAAACTGTTTAATGTCGCGGACACCATACTATTTAAATTATCTAAGTCTACTCTATTACTATTATCTGGAAATCTTTGGAATCTTCTTCTTGCTCTATTCCTGTCCCTAATTAGGTTTACTATATGCTCAGGAAGTTGATATTTATGTTGAGCTAAGTTTGGAATGTATAAGTCCACTGCAGTTTTGATTAAGTCTGTCAGCCATTGAATTTCTGAATCAATTTTTTGTGTTGAGTCAATGTTTCTGTTGATAGTTACGTTGCAATTGAGATGCCTTCTAAAGTTAAGCCAGTCTGCTTGTTCGTAGTCTTTAAATATTCTATGTGGTTTTACATTCACATTTGCTTCATTTATTTTGACAACTATAGGTCTATGATCTGAATTTAAGTCATTAATAGCATCTATGGTACTAACAACTACATCTTTAGCTACCGCAAAATCGATAGTAGATTTTGATAATCCATTTGAGCTATACCTTGTTGCTGAATCTGGTGCATATAAAATGTAATTATTATCGTCGCATATTTGCTCAAGTCTGAGTCCATTTAAATTGTTTAGATTATTATTCCAAAGTACATTTTTAGAATTCCAGTCCCCAATTGCAATGGACTTATTGCATTTTTCCATTATACTGGTAATAGTAAGCTCATTTATCAAATTTTCTGGTTTATTGTAAATATTTATTATGGCTATATGATTTCCAAGATAGATTCCTAAAACCTCCAGATCACCTAAATCATTAAAGCTAATCTCATCTGCTTCTAATTCTTTCTTATAATAAATAGCTAGACCTCCACAAGCGTTTCTCCTAAGGTTTTGTTTATTTTTGAATAATAGATGATATCCAGCCAAGGCCGGTGGTTTGTTATCATTCTTGTATTTTGTTTCCTGTAGTAACACAATATCATAGTTAAATAAAGATATTTGCGATCTTAACTCGTTAAATTTGTTCTTTAAGGAATTACAATTCCAGCTTAAAATAGTTAAAGACTTTTTAGTATTGAAGGGCATACTTCTGTAGAACATTCAGTTTATCGATCTCATTTTGACAACCAGCAAGATCGGATTTTAATTCTCTAACAATTTTGATCATTCTATCAATATTGCAAATATTATTAAGTTCTTTTAACTCATTCAGTAGAATGTTAAAATTTGTAAGGTTTGAACTAGTGTCTATGTTACTGTTGTTAAGATTACTTGTAGTAGGGTTTTGTTTGCTATTTGTGATTTGACTAAAGGTTTTAGTAGGTGTAACATAACTTGAATTTGGTATTATTCTGGGATTTTTGATCACAGCATTTGAGTTATTAGGTTGGTTAGATTTTTGCGTATTTTTAAACATGTTCCTTGATTGTAAATAGTGTAGCAGAGCTGGGCATTTGGAATAATTTGCTGTGTGGCCACCACTACAATTGCAACAATATACACTAAATCCGATTTTTTGTGTTTCCTTACAATCTTTAGTATCATGCGACTTGCCGCATTTAACACAGCGTGGTATATTATTACAATTGTTAGAACCGTGGCCAAACCTTTGGCACTTAAAACATTGAGAATAATTGTGCTTCTTGCTAAACTTTTGCCATTGCACTTTAACATTAGATACTGCATCAAGTTTGGTAATTTCTTTTACATTTACATTGTGAGGTACAGTTAATAAATAAGAATGGGACATAGTTGTCTTGCCTTTCAAGGGAATACAATCTTGAACATTTACGTCTAAGTTCTTCGATATTTCTTCTTTCATATCTTCCAGATCCATGTTTGGGGCCGCCTTCAAGACCATTTTTTTGACTTTGTCATGATGGCTGGTATAACTATGATATGGAGTATTGCTTAAGGAAAACTCATTCTTTAATATTTTATATTTGTCATCATCTGGCAGCATTACTTTGACATTGTTTCGGCTAAATTTGATGGTAAAATTATCTGATTTAATGACTGACCTTATTTTATCAGTGAATGATTTATAGTCTTCAATATGGCCCGTTACAACTATGGGTGGAATCCTAATTCTCTTCTTTGAAACAGTCTTGCTGGTGGAATTTTGAGTACATAAAACGTCATCCGTAGTTTCACTACTTGTCAAAACTCCGAATTTGTTCGTGACTTGAATTGTATTGGTATCAGAACTATTAGGTATAGCTGCTCTTACCGCCTTTCGTTTCTTCGGTCTAATAAAACCATCAGAACTTTGGTCTGGATCCGGGATAGATAGCATAGCTTGCCCTTCCTCCATCATTACTTCGGCATTCCAGTCGATTCTAGCATCGCCTGATATAACAATAGGCTCTATGTGACTTAGATTTTCGCGGGGGATTTTTAATGTGTTTCTAATCATTTACCTGCACAAACGAAACTATAAAGATAAAAGATGCCTGCAAAGTGTGTAGTACCTGGTTGCAATAGCAATTGGGGCTTCCAAAGAAGGACATAAACAGAAGTGGGTGAAGAGTATTCCTCATAACGGCTGGTTATATTTATAAGAATAAAGACAATAATTACAAACATTTCAAAGGGCATACCTATGAAAAGATTTGATATTGAAAGAGAATCAAGACCAGCAAGAATGGCTTCAAGGTGACCTAATAGTGAATTTTTCTAGCTCAAGTTAAAACTTACAAAGTAAATTGAGTGTTCATTAGCAATTGTGCTTCCAATAAGGGACATAAACAGAAGTGGGTGAACGGTATACCTCGTATGGGCTGGTTATATTTATAAGAATAAAGACAATACTTTACAAACATTTCAAATGATAAGACCTATTTTAGAGCACAATGTGGTACCTACAAGTTTTCTGGACCTCCCAAATATCACAGAAAAAGACAGTTAATAGAACTCATCTGGGCAAGCCAACGAGGGCATGCATCTGGGCATACCTAGGAAAAGATTTGATATTGAAAGGGAATCAAGCCCAGCAAGAATGGCTTCAAAGTGACCTAATAGTGAATTTTTCTAGCTCAAGTTAAAATTTACAAAGTAAATTGAGTGTTCATTAGCACTTGTGCCTCCAATAAGGGACATAAACAGAAGTGGGTGAACGGTATTCCTCGTATGGGCTGTTTATATTTATAAGAATAAAGACAATACTTTACAAACATTTCAAAGGATAAGACCTATTTTAGAGCACAATGTGGTACCTACAATGTTTTCTGGACCTCCCAAATATCACAGAAAAAGACAGTTAATAGAACTCATCTGGGCATGCATCTGGGCATACCTACGAAAAGATTTGATATTGAAAGGGAATCAAGACCAGCAAGAATGGCTTCAAAGTGACCTAATAGTGATTTTTTCTAGCTCAAGTGACAATTTACAAAGTAAATTGAGTGTTCATTTTAGAGGAAGAGGAAGTGGCAGCAGGAAACAGGTTGCTTTATTTTTATTTTGTAGTGTCTGACTATGATGAACCAGACATCAGATGTAAGTGGTATTAGTAGTAGTAGTTCTAAAAAGCATTTTTTTCTTAATTTATTAACCCAGATGAACTCTAATACATATAAAATATAATAATTATTCTGAAACTATAGGCCCACTATTTGACAGCTAAGCCACGTTGCCACATCTAAGGCTTCGGCCTAGTGTAGAGTCGGCCATGTATAGTGCCGTAAGCGGCTTACGCATGGCCGACTCTACACTAGGCCGGAGCCTTAGATGTGGCAACGTAGCTTAGCTGTCAAATAGTGGGCCGGCTACCTTGGGCCGAACGGCGGGCATTCCGCGGAAAATTTAAAATGTTTCATAGTTTCAGAATAATTATTACATTTTATTTATGTATTATGTGTTCATCTCGGTTGATAAATTAAGAAAGATACTCTTTGAAAAAATAAGAATGGTGAAAAAGGCCAGTGGTATCAGTACAAAAATGTAACGTGTATTGGGACTAGGAGCTTAATTTAGAGATTTTCCTTGCTGTTGGACATTTCTCATTTTCCTTAGACTTGCTCTTTTTATTTTTGTCAGTCTGTATTTTATCTTGAACTGTTTTTGTGCAATTATTAATAAAAATATTTGCAAAAACAGGCAACATTAATTCAAGCAGCATTTCAGTTTGGGGTTGATTACATGAACAAGTGTCTCTAAAACTAAACTCATCTCTATGCATACTGATGTGTTCCTTTGCAACTTTAATTAAAACTGATTTGTGGAATTTACATCCTAAAAACTTGCTTTCATATTGGTCTGAAATCAACATCTTAATTATATTGTTCATAAGGACTGTTATTTGAACTGTAAACTCTGATGGAAGGTTTAAGCCGTCTCTGTTTAATATATCAAAGTAATTTTGTTCCTCATGTTCTATTATTCCTGTATTGACAAGAACATTTATACAGGCTGTACATTGCAGTTTGGCTGAAACTTTAAAACTAACGTAACCTGCTATATATTGAATTGCTGAATCTGAAATTTGTTGAGGTTGATTCATTAAATTATTGCCTAAAATATCTCTAAAACTGTCAATACCTATTTCTCCATGATCTACTCTACAAGTGTGTAATTTTGCTAAATTGGAGACATTAAATTTAACTTGTCCATATTGAGCAGAATGTAGGTCGAAGACACCCTTGATTCTAATCTTTTTTTCAGATTCATAAATTTGCCTTAAGCTTACATGATAATTTCCACCAGATAACTGCCTGTAACACCCAAAACGAGATTCTAAATTGTCAGTTTGAAATTTTCCTGTAAGCAAATATTTGCAAGGAGTTTTTGATACACAGTGTTTAATTAACATAATAATGGCAGTTGTTGAATGATGCAGTGCATTGTGTGTATCAGCAGATAAAGAAGAGTCAGGGTATCCCAAAGCTTTCCATTTATCAAGCCAAATTGAAAATTTTTCTAAAAATTCTATTCGATCATCTGTTATGTCCTGGAAACGTTTTAAGAAGTCATTTCTCTTCAGTTTATATAAAATTGGGTTTTTTGTATTAACTACAGGCCACCATTTTATAATGATATTTAAAAAGTCAGGAGTACTTTCACTGTAATTCAATGTGGCAGCATGTGCCTTTTCATCACAAATATTACACCCTAAGGAAACATTCTGCCTTTCAATACTTGAAGGGTACACTATTTTATAATTTAACTTAGGAGCTGCTTTAACCAACAAATTCGCTTCAAGTTTATAGAAGTTTCTGATATCTACAAAATTTGCTTTCCTTACCAGCTTGTTGTTATCAAAATCAGGAAATATGAAGGTTTTCGTAATATTTTTCAAATTTAGCCAATTATTTGGAATATTCTTCAGAAGATGAACTGTATCAAACATTACAAACGTTGGATAGTCTGGACTTAAATGAAAGTAATGTTTATCAGCTGAACCTTCTGTAAGTTTCATTATCATATTTTGCTCACTCTAACATTATCGGTAACTACAGCAACTACAATAAAAAACCATAGCCAAGAAAAACTTTCAAGATAGATAAAACCATTTCATGTAACTGATCCCCTCCTAATATTTCTTACAGGTTGAAGTGAAACAACTTCCTTCATACTACCAAATACAGAGGATATCAAAAATGCTTGTACCGTTTTAGCTTGGGATAATATATCATAATCAGCAAAACCAACTAAATTACCATTCTTGTAGTCCAACGTTTCTTTAATGTATATTTCATCAATTTGCAAAACAATGTATTTCTCCAAGTCTGATAAACCTTCTGAAATAGTTTTAATGTAATGCTTGTTTTCTGATGTACTGTCAGGTGCAATTTTTAGAGAACCGCAAAGTTTTGTTAAATATTTGGGATGTGGCAAAGTTAGCAATTTATTCTCCCTCACAATACTGTAAACTTTTTTTGAGTGAACATATAAAAGAAAAGACATTAATATTAAATCGGCAGAAAACCTATTATGATTTGAAAATAGTATATTGAATTGTTCTGGCAAGAGGTCAATCTGTTCTACTTTTTCATTCTCATCATTCTGCATAAGCTTATTTTTTAGTATTTGTACAATAGAATTAAAATTGTTTAGTGTTGCATTCAAACTAAGACTTTCACTATGATCCTCTGAGTAGCGTGCCAAAATATTTTCTATTTGTGACCAACGGGATATTTGTAATGACAGTGGTAAAATCCAACTCAAATCATCTTTCACCAACAATGCGAACCTCTACCTTCACTGATTCTAATATTTTGATACTACACCTGATATCTGGTTCATCATGATCAAACACTACCAAATAAAAATAAATCCAATCTGTTTCCTGCTGCCACTTCCACTTCTTTAAATGCATACTCAGTTTACTCTGGAAAATTTCACGTAAGCTTGAAAAATTTAGTATCAGGTCACTCTCAAGCCATTCTTCTTGTTGGTCTTCCTGCCTTTTCACTATGAAATCTTTTCGTATGTCCGGATTTCTTCTAACTGAATTTTTTTGTGACGAAAGATATTTTGGAAGTCCAGGAAATATTGTAGGTACGACATTCTCCTTTAAAATGGGTCTTATCCTGGGAACTGTTTTTAAATTATTGTCTTTATCCGTATACACATCACTGAAAGATATATCACCGTCATGGAAATGTTTAATACACACTACTGAATTTTGAGATGGTAACCAGTCTTTACGAGGAATACTTTTCACCCACTTCGGTTTCAAATGGTCGTCTCGCGGAAACCTGAACACCGTAATGTATTCTTCTTTACTGGTACTACGCACTTTGGAGGCATCTTTTCACAATTTCGTTTATGTAGGAGTGCAGGTAATAGGTAAAAGATCTATTAATAACCTATATAATGTCGGCCATGCTATAATAAAACACGGCCCGATCTCCTACGTTGCCATATTTCAATGCTCCGGCCTAGTGAGTAGAGACGGCCATGACTTACGGCTTAAGTGACAGACAGGTGACAAGGGTAGCCAAGTTTGGTATGTGACTCATAGATGGGGCTATATGTTTTAAGCTTCTTCTTGGAGAGACCCTAGGGCAATATTGTTAATTGTTTAAAGTTATCTCTGATTGTTTATTGTAACTTGTTTACTACTGGAACTTTCTTGAAGGTCTGACGATCAATACAGTACCAGTGCATAGGGGTTTTGGATAGAGGTAAGGCGCTATAGTCTGAAATACAATGAATTTCTGGATTCTAAAGGAAACCGCTTTTTGCAGGTGGCAATGGGTGCTGACTAGTGTATATATCGAAGAGCTATACATGTCTCATAGGAGTCATAGGACTGCAATATCTAGTCCAACAATTTTGAATGACTGTCCCTCGTGAGGTGTGCCCTGTATATTTAGTGGACAGTGCAGCTGTTTATAGGATGTAGCGATGTACTTTGTTTAATCAAGTGGACTCCATAGAAGAAATTGACGCATACACATACCTGGAATGTTAAAGCAGGTTGTGGTTGTGTGACGAAGATATATGTGAAATTAGTGGGGCAGTTTTCCAATAAAATTACAGAATAGGCAATTGTGGATATATCTCTTCCCAAGTAGAAAGTGTACACATCTATCGCTGTCCATCAGTGTAAAATGTGAGGACAGTGACTGTTGCAGTGACTTAACCCTTAACTGGTAACGTGCCGTCTGTGAGACTGCAAGCAATCTTAAATTCGACCCTACAACAAAACCTTACCGCATTTCTGGTAAATGACCTCATCTAATCTACCAGCCATTGGTATCCCTTTTATATCCTGTTTATCAATAAGTTTGCATAAACAATATTCCAGATGTGCTTAATTGTTAGTTTGGTTCAGTCTGCGAGACGGAACGTTACGGTTTGCGTTCTAATTTTTCTCAACTGGTAGTCATGGCAGGTCCGTCATTTTTTACCAAAATATTTTTATAGGTGTATTGCTTTACTTCTTTACTTGTTATCAATCACAAAATATATAGATTTGAGTGTGGTCAAATTTTTTTTTATTATCTTGGTCCTACAAATTTGTGCCTGTGTTCTACTTAATAATTATCATAATTTTTGTTCTTTACATCACATGTTCTGCTACTTTATACAAAATTATAATTAAAGGATATATATCCAACCAATTTCCATGTTTTTTTTCCAAAAAATAAATAGGAGAATTTGATTTTTTAAGCTTCAAAGAGGTTACAGTCTCACAGACTGCACATTACCAACTATGCCCCGAATTTGCACGTTACCGGTTAAGGGTTAAAACAAATTTCATGAAGTATAGAAATAGAATATACAATTCGAGTTGTGACTCTTTATAAAGGACTTTGTACATTGTGATGTGATTTTTTTAAGAGTATTTGGTCCAAATGTGTTTGTAAACCAAGTATATATCCTTCTCTGTATGACAAACTTTTTAGTTTTATAATAAACAGGTCAAAACTACCATTTCTAAAACTATTGTTTTTGCCATGTCATGAAAATATTAAAATATAGTGACTCAGAACAGAGGCAATAGAAAACTGTTGAAAATATTTAGTCAAACTTGGGTATTGTTATAGGTTGGCCTGGGGCAGCTTAGTGTGTTAGTGAATAAATGAATGTTGACCAAAAACACTTGGTTGCTGTTGCTAGAGAGCCTAAAATTTACTATCTATTTCTTAACATTTACAATAAAATAACTAGTTGGTTGCTGTCGCTACAAAGCCAACTTCGAGATTCATTTATCTTTGAACAGATGCAATAACATACATATCCCTGTTTGTCAAATTTAGAACCACATAATGCTCTCAAATGATCAAATATTCCATATTCATAACACCATACAACTTTTAAATGAACAAATACTCATTTAACTGTAATATAGCACACAGCTTTTACAGATACAAAAGGTATGTCAACATTTTGAACTGTGAGATGTAGCTGGAAATTTTGTAAAGCTATTCTTGAAAAGCTGAATCAGAAACAAGTGAAAGTAACATATGGGAGAATCCTAGAATATTTGTGTCCATAAAAGTTTTGCTGTGGCCTGAGTAAGGTTTTCAACCCATTTAGAACACTCGCTTTGAAGTCATACCTATGCAGTAAGCATATTGCTTAGCTTTATGTTAGTTTTCAAATTACAAAGGTGATAACTAACACCCAAAACAAAATTGTGTAGTTGTTGAGTTGGTTTAAGTATTTTGTTGTGGCAATATTGAATCTGAACAAGTGTACAGTGCAGCTGATGATTTATTGATACACCCTTGACAATCTCTGAAGAGATTCAATAAAATACATATCCCTGTTTGCCAGCTTTAGACCCACATAATGCTCTTAAATGAACACATATTCCATATTCATAACAACATACACATTACATTATTACATTATTCATTGTAACAGAGCATACAACTTTTATAGAGTATGTCAAGACCTTAAAGTGTGAGGTGCAGCTGGCAAGTTATTCTTGAACAGCTGAATTGGAAACAAGTGGCCTGTTATATATATGTTACAACTTGTAGGAAAACATTAACATATGGGAGAATCCTAAAAACGTTTGAGTCTATAAAACTTTTGTGATGGCCTGAGTAAGGTTTTCAGACCTTCCTGAACAGTCACTTTGAAGTCATACATATGAAGTTATAGCATTGTTCGTATATGATATTCTTATAAACTTGAACATGCTTACTTGACTGCAATGATATTTTGACACTTTACCATATTATTGTGCAAGAGATATGCCCAAAATATATTCACTACACTGTAAACCCAAAAGCAAACTGTGTAGTTGTTGGGTTGATTCAAATACAGGTTGCTCTGGCAAAGTTGAATGTGAACAAGCATGCACTGCAGGTGAGTTATTGACAAAAAATCGATTTCTGATACATAATACTTATACTTTTGATAATACCTGCTATTCAGCAACAAATAACTTATTAGTTCACTATTAAGTTGGGCTGACTGCAATATTTTCGCAGCTTAAGAAATTGTATATGATTCCATTATACAATCAGTTAAAGGTTGCATAGTAAAAAGTATACCTAGCATCATACTAAAACTGTACTAAGGGCTCTGCGTTTTGTTAGGCGGAATGAGCTTTTATATCTACATATATATACTCATATCAATGGAGTATTTAACTCTACATCATTAGGGAAGGAGGAACTCCTCAAAATCCTCTTCATGTATACACAGAATATAAAAAACCTCAGCAAAATCATGACTAGAATATTGTGGGACTATATGTTGGTTCCATGTATTTTTTAAAGATAATATTTTCTAATACTGCAAATCATGTTATAGCTGTGAAACAGCCTCTCTAGTGCATAATCTGCATGGTGTAACGTGTAATCATTCCTTTCGTTGTTCATGTAATAATGTATAGGCCGGCCCTGCACGACTTGGTCCGGGCCTGCACGCCTTGGTGTGCAAACGTTTTTTGCAAAAAGTCGGTTCAAATCACCCGTCGGTGATTCAAATCTTTGATCACATGTCCAACTCCAGCCTATGCGATTGCATTCATTTTGGCGACCATGGCCGAATTCACCGGAATTCACCCGATGCCGTAAGAAAAATGAATTTGGTTTATTTCCGAGGTAAGCAGTATTTCACGAGCATATTTCTAAATTCCCGCGTGTTTTGTGCACGATGTCTAGCGATCCTGGCCGATTTCCACCCGAAATCGCTTCTCAATCTTCTCATTTCATGTCCCGTCGCTTTTTAGAAATGAATTTCTTACGTCTTACGTTACCTCTTACCTTACAGCACTCTAAGCTTGCCCTTTTAGTTTCATGAAAAGCAACATCTTGATGTACTTTTTGACATACAAGCCCCCCGGGGATATGTACCGCACACAGGTTAATACGATACGCTGTGCGGTACATATCCCCGGAGATATGTATAATATGGTCGGTTATACTGGGAACTACACTTCCTGGATTGTTTTCAATATGGTTTCAACAACTAAAGTATAAATTAGAGTGCGGTAAGGTAAGAGGTAACGTAAGACGTAAGAAAATAAACCTGTGGAATCAGATGAGAGTGTTTATAGTCGTAACGTAAGAGGTAACGCAACACTCTCATCTTATTCCACAGGTTTATTACCTTACGTCTTACGTTACCTCTTACCTTACTGCACTCTAAATTCTACTTAAGAAAGAAGTGGGTATGCTATAGTGCATGGCCGACTGTACTCACTAGTCCGGAGCATGGAGGCGCGATAACGTTGCTGAAAGCAGGTGCAAGTTGGCCATATTGATTCGACACTTATGTCAAACAGCTGACGTTTCTTTGACAATTTCGTGTTTGCTTTTTTGGGTGCTTTTACCGAGATTTTTAGTTATTTTTAAGTGATATTCTAGTGAATTCATAAAGGAAATAATGGTTTCATGTGCTTATCGTAGTTGCTCTAGCAGAGATGGCATGGATAAGAAGAATCGACAGGATCTACATTTATAATAATAATAATAATAATAATAATAATAATAATAATAATAATAATGCGAGAGGAACTTAGAAAGTCAGATAATAATAATAATACATACCGATAAGACTATCCCGGCAAATCGGCCAGATATAGTGTTCCAGTCGAAGGCAGACAAAGTTACCTATTTGATAGATATTGCTATTCCCAACGATACGAATATCCAAAACGCCTACGCTGGGAAGATATCTAAATACACGGACCTTGCTATAGAAATAAAACGACTCTGGAAGCAAAACAAAGTTACCATTGTCCCCCTAATTATGTCTGTCTCAGGCCTCACACCAAACACATTTACACCACACCTACAACAGTTAGGCCTAGACGAAAGGTTACACAAAATATTTCAGAAGTCTGTAATCCTGAAAACCTGCAATATAGTTCGATCTTTCCTAAATTCCGATCCGTAATAGTTCAGGTGCTGACTTGGCACAGCCCGTCAACACCCGTTGCTACCGCAGTCATGCGAGAGAAACTTGGAAAATCAAAATAATAATAATAATAAGGCGCAAAGAATTTCGCAGCTCCTGGCCCGGATGGCATAAACACCTACTGGTGGAAAAAATTCCCCAGTTGCCACCGGCATTTAGCTAGAGTTTTTAACTCGTGGCTAAATCAGGAGCAGCCAATTCCGGCTTGGTTTGTCGAGGGTCGAACCGTGCTTCTCCCGAAGACCGGAGATTTGTCTGATCCCAAAAACTACAGGCCAATAACATGTCTGAACGCGTGTTACAAGCTCTTCACCAGAATCTTGTACATGCGTATCCTTCAAGCTGTGAATCCTGTATTTCTCGACGTGTATGAACAGAGAGGGTCAAAGAAAGACGTAGCTGGCTGCAAGGAGAACCTGTTGATTGACCGATGTGTCACGCAGGACTCTGTGCAGTACAAGCGAAACCTTTCTATGGCCTGGATTGACTATCGCAAGGCATTCGACAGCACGTCTCATGAGCTCATTGTGCGGCTGTTGGAATGTCTTTCGGTGGATAATCAGATAGTGGGGTGCATCAAACAACTGATGCCACTCTGGAAGACCCGGTTCACCATAACATCAGGTGAAACTCGGGTTCAGACAGAGTTGGTGTCATTGAAACGAGGTGTCTTCCAAGGAGACTCCTTGAGTCCCTTGCTCTTTTGCATCTCACTTTTGCCTCTGTCCATAGCGCTGAGAAATACTAAAGGATACAGCTGTGGCACGCCCAATAACCGGAGGCACAAGGTCACCCATCTGTTTTATATGGATGACCTAAAACTGTATGCCTCCGGCCAACGCGAACTACAACAATCGCTGAGGGTGGTGCAGGAGTACAGTCATGCTATCGGAATGGAGTTCGGGACAGACAAATGTGCATTGGTTCATCTCAAGGAAGGACGAAGCGGAGGTAGTGGAGATGAGGAACAGCTCGTTGATGGGAGCATCTTGCGACAACTGCATGCCGGAGATACTTATACCTACCTTGGAGTGGCGCAGCGTCATGTCCAAGAGGCAACATTGGTTAAAGAGTGTCTCCGCCGCAAGTATTTGCACCGACTCCGGCAGATCTGGTCGTCAGAACTGTCCGGCAAGAACAAAGTCGCTGCCACAAACATGCTTGCGGTCCCATTGTTATTATACACCTTTGGTGCTGTACACTGGAAAGTGAACGAGCTGAAGGAAATCGACACGAAGACCCGCAAAAGGATGAATATGGAGAGAAGCCTGCATCCTAAGTCCTCTGTCCCGCGAATATACCTCCCGCGACACCTGGGAGGGCGTGGACTATTGAGTTTGGAGCGTCTGCACAACAGAGTAGTACTGGCCACTGCCTGCTATGTAACGAACAGCACCGATCCCCTGATCCGCTTCGTGCGAGAGCACGAGAATGCGGGAAAAGGAGCATTTCTTTTTAGCGCAGCGAAGCGAGCAGCCGAGGAGCTCAGCCTCACACTCGACTTCAAGCGGAGGTGTCAGCAGTCCATTACGGAACTTGCTCCCGCAGAATTAAAAGCCCACATTAAAACTGCCGAAGTCGACTTCCTCTTAAGACTTCATAAAGATAAGCCAATGCATGGAATCTTCTACAAACATCTAGAAGAGCATGGCTTGTCTGAGCAGTTGACCTTCTCTTTCCTAAGGTCTAGTGGGTTGAAGTCGGAGACTGAGGGCTTTATAATGGCTTGCCAAGACGGTGTCTTCAACACCTTGGTATACCGTAAAAGGGTTATGGGTGTACATGTACCCGACACCCATTGTAGAGCTTGCCGACAGGCGCCAGAGACGCTTATGCATCTCTTGTCGGCGTGTAAGACGTACGCTGGGACGGCTTACGTCCATCGGCACAACGCGGCTCTACGAGTGCTCTACTATCATTTAAGGCACTCATACGGTATCGATGAGACACCGGTGCTGCCATACGCTCCAGGGGATATAGAGTCCGTTGTGGAGAACGAGAGATGCCGGATTTACTGGAACTACTCGTTCCCCACGCTCGAGCTTGTACAGGCAAACAAGCCCGACATAGTCCTTCTCGACCACCAACAGAAGACGATGTTCGTTATTGAGTTTTCGGCGCCTGCCGAAGTGAACATCGTCTCTAAGGAGGAGGAAAAGCGGACCAAATATCAGGAGTTGCTCGGACAACTTCGCAGGCTCTGGCCAGACTACACTGTAAGTCTGCTGGTTATGGTCATTGGATCCCTAGGTGGAATGAGGAATACGCTGCTCTCTGCACTGCGCAAAATGCCGGTGTGCCGTGCGGCGGCGCACATCTTAACCGCCAGAATGCAGAAGGCAGTCATCCTTGGGTCCCTTCGTCTACTTAGGGCGCACGATTCGCGGACCCAGTGATTGCTCACCTCACGGTGTGAGGAGTAGTCATTGGGTAATGGAACAGCAGCTCGGTGTGTCGGAGCCCGAGCTGCACTTTTTTGTTTTTAACACATAATAATAATAATGATTTATTGCCATTTCAGTATAATATATCTAACTACTTAACAATTTTAACAGTTGTACCTAATAACCAACTAAAATAAGTTTTTATAATCTAACAGTGTAAGTTTATATTACAGTGAAGTAAAAGAAATATTCAAACTAAAAGGTTTTTTTCGGCACACCTTATGAACAGATTTAAAGCATATATTTTTTGGATTTTTTGTAATTTTTGTTTTTTTTTGTTTTAATGTTTTGATTTTTTTTTTCTTTTTTCAAATATATCTTTGTCTGTTTTTTTTATTTTTTTTTAATTGACATCAATATGATTAGTCGGCATAATCAATCAGTAGTTGATTTATCAGTCTGTGCTTAATGCGAAATGGCACATCGCAAGCATAATGTTGTCCAATATTTTCAGTAATGTTTAGTTTTTTAACTTTATCATTGAAAAACTTTTCAGTATTTTTAAATATAATATGACCAATTGGGGTGACGTTTAATAAGCTATGTAGTTCCCTATTGCTAATTTGGTGACTTTTTTTATTAGCTATTATTCTAAGGCAGGTATTTTCGGCTACAGCTAAATTTCGGTAGAGATAATCGGCTGCACTACTCCAAACTGGCGCTGCATATAACAGTATACTCGCACGTATGCTTTATACAGTTGCAATTTTAATTTTTGGTTAAGTGGGGAATGCACATAAATATAGGGGTATATATAGCGCCTTGCGGCAGCGGCCTTTCTTCTAAGCTGGATTATATGTTCTCTAAAGGTCAGTTTTTTATCAAGATGTATGCCTAAATATTTAATCACAGGTTTTTCCTGAATAGTTTCCCCATTTATTTTCACTATGTTTAAACTCGCCTCTCGAACCTTATGACTGAAGTTAATGAGTGCAGTTTTATCACTATTGATTTTAATTTTCCATTTATTGTAGTATTCAATTAATAGTTCTAAATGTTTGTTTAATCTCTGATTTGCTATATGTGTCCGCCTTGAGCTGGCCATGATCGCAGTGTCGTCTGCAAACATGGCTAGGTCAGTGAAATCAGTTTTTGGGGTATCATTAACGAAAAGTATAAAAAGTACAGGTGATAGCACACTACCTTGTGGAACTCCGGCAGGAATACTTTTAACATCAGACAGTTTATCATTTATTGCTACTTTGAAGTTACGACAGGATAGAAATTTTGTTATTAGCTTAACTAAATATAAAGGAACATTTTGAAGTATGAGTTTGTAGATAAGGCCTTTATGCCATACGGTGTCGAATGCTTTTTCTACATCTATGGTAAGCATGGAGGTAGTATGTTTTATGTTATAATTAATTTTTATTTTATCTATCACTCTCGCTAATTGAAGTTCAGTGTTTCTATTTTGTCGAAAGCCAAATTGTTCATCAATAATAATATTATTTTCGTGATTATGAGTTTTTAACCTTTGTAGCAAAATTACTTCAAAAATCTTCCCAATTGCAGGTAGTAAACTAATAGGTCTGTAGTTATTAGCGATTCCTTTATCTTTTCCAGGTTTGGGAAACGGTAACACAATAGCTTGTTTCCAAATATCTGGAAAGTGCATAAGACGCAGACAAGCGTTAAAAATATAATAAAGTTGCACTATTGCTTTCTGTGGTAGCTTTTTTAAAACTTTATTTTGAATTCCGTCATATCCAGGTGCTTTGAGAGGTTTAGAGTTTCTAATAATTTTGAATATTTCCTTAGGTGATGTGAAATTTTCAACAGGGGTAATAACTGTAGCATTTTCTAGTTGTAGTAGAGCAGCATCTACGGCCGCTTGAGTTGCCTCATTAGACAAATGTTCAGTCATGCAATGACTTTCATAAATTTTATCTGCGATGATATTACTTTTACGAATGCTGCTATGGGCTACAGTGTTGCCATCTACCAAAGGCGGTATAGAAAGCGAACCCCCATTTTTACGCGCTTTAATTTGCCTCCAAACATTTTCTTTTCTCTGTTGTACTTTTCTAATCCTATTTTTCCATTTTTCCTCATAAAAACTGTTTAATGTCGCGGACACCATACTATTTAAATTATCTAAGTCTACTCTATTACTATTATCTGGAAATCTTTGGAATCTTCTTCTTGCTCTATTCCTGTCCCTAATTAGGTTTACTATATGCTCAGGAAGTTGATATTTATGTTGAGCTAAGTTTGGAATGTATAAGTCCACTGCAGTTTTGATTAAGTCTGTCAGCCATTGAATTTCTGAATCAATTTTTTGTGTTGAGTCAATGTTTCTGTTGATAGTTACGTTGCAATTGAGATGCCTTCTAAAGTTAAGCCAGTCTGCTTGTTCGTAGTCTTTAAATATTCTATGTGGTTTTACATTCACATTTGCTTCATTTATTTTGACAACTATAGGTCTATGATCTGAATTTAAGTCATTAATAGCATCTATGGTACTAACAACTACATCTTTAGCTACCGCAAAATCGATAGTAGATTTTGATAATCCATTTGAGCTATACCTTGTTGCTGAATCTGGTGCATATAAAATGTAATTATTATCGTCGCATATTTGCTCAAGTCTGAGTCCATTTAAATTGTTTAGATTATTATTCCAAAGTACATTTTTAGAATTCCAGTCCCCAATTGCAATGGACTTATTGCATTTTTCCATTATACTGGTAATAGTAAGCTCATTTATCAAATTTTCTGGTTTATTGTAAATATTTATTATGGCTATATGATTTCCAAGATAGATTCCTAAAACCTCCAGATCACCTAAATCATTAAAGCTAATCTCATCTGCTTCTAATTCTTTCTTATAATAAATAGCTAGACCTCCACAAGCGTTTCTCCTAAGGTTTTGTTTATTTTTGAATAATAGATGATATCCAGCCAAGGCCGGTGGTTTGTTATCATTCTTGTATTTTGTTTCCTGTAGTAACACAATATCATAGTTAAATAAAGATATTTGCGATCTTAACTCGTTAAATTTGTTCTTTAAGGAATTACAATTCCAGCTTAAAATAGTTAAAGACTTTTTAGTATTGAAGGGCATACTTCTGTAGAACATTCAGTTTATCGATCTCATTTTGACAACCAGCAAGATCGGATTTTAATTCTCTAACAATTTTGATCATTCTATCAATATTGCAAATATTATTAAGTTCTTTTAACTCATTCAGTAGAATGTTAAAATTTGTAAGGTTTGAACTAGTGTCTATGTTACTGTTGTTAAGATTACTTGTAGTAGGGTTTTGTTTGCTATTTGTGATTTGACTAAAGGTTTTAGTAGGTGTAACATAACTTGAATTTGGTATTATTCTGGGATTTTTGATCACAGCATTTGAGTTATTAGGTTGGTTAGATTTTTGCGTATTTTTAAACATGTTCCTTGATTGTAAATAGTGTAGCAGAGCTGGGCATTTGGAATAATTTGCTGTGTGGCCACCACTACAATTGCAACAATATACACTAAATCCGATTTTTTGTGTTTCCTTACAATCTTTAGTATCATGCGACTTGCCGCATTTAACACAGCGTGGTATATTATTACAATTGTTAGAACCGTGGCCAAACCTTTGGCACTTAAAACATTGAGAATAATTGTGCTTCTTGCTAAACTTTTGCCATTGCACTTTAACATTAGATACTGCATCAAGTTTGGTAATTTCTTTTACATTTACATTGTGAGGTACAGTTAATAAATAAGAATGGGACATAGTTGTCTTGCCTTTCAAGGGAATACAATCTTGAACATTTACGTCTAAGTTCTTCGATATTTCTTCTTTCATATCTTCCAGATCCATGTTTGGGGCCGCCTTCAAGACCATTTTTTTGACTTTGTCATGATGGCTGGTATAACTATGATATGGAGTATTGCTTAAGGAAAACTCATTCTTTAATATTTTATATTTGTCATCATCTGGCAGCATTACTTTGACATTGTTTCGGCTAAATTTGATGGTAAAATTATCTGATTTAATGACTGACCTTATTTTATCAGTGAATGATTTATAGTCTTCAATATGGCCCGTTACAACTATGGGTGGAATCCTAATTCTCTTCTTTGAAACAGTCTTGCTGGTGGAATTTTGAGTACATAAAACGTCATCCGTAGTTTCACTACTTGTCAAAACTCCGAATTTGTTCGTGACTTGAATTGTATTGGTATCAGAACTATTAGGTATAGCTGCTCTTACCGCCTTTCGTTTCTTCGGTCTAATAAAACCATCAGAACTTTGGTCTGGATCCGGGATAGATAGCATAGCTTGCCCTTCCTCCATCATTACTTCGGCATTCCAGTCGATTCTAGCATCGCCTGATATAACAATAGGCTCTATGTGACTTAGATTTTCGCGGGGTGGGCCGCAAGCATTATTTTCATTGATATTTTTAGAGAAGTATTCAAGCGACATTGCATTTTGACAGTGTCAACATGACGAACTACATTTCATAGGTGTGTATGCAAAAAAATAACAATGTACAGGACCGCGTTTGTAATCTTTATCTCAATAAAGTGTAACGTATCGCAGCAATAATACAGTTGTATTATTCAATTGATGATGAATGTCATCTCTCAATAAAGTGTAACGTATCGCAGCAATAATACAGTTGTATTATTCAATTGATGATGAATGTCGTCTCTACAAAGCCTGTTTTTTTCACATACTTAACTATGAATTTCGCATTAGATTGAAAAATCAACCCAATACTTCATATTTAAATCATCATTGTAATGAATTTTCAAAATTATTTACATAAGAAAGTAATCCGGCTCTGGCGAGGCGTCCATATTGTTACCACACTTAGCCACGCCTCCTGCTACCATTTTTGTTATGCGAAATTGAACCTTATAGCGTCTCCTTGGGATTCTACCTCGATGGTCATTAGTCATGGCATTAGTCATGGCCGACTCTACACTAGGCCGGAGCCTTAGATGTGGCAACGTGGCTTAGCTGTCAAATAGTGGGCCTATAGTTTCAGAATAATTATTACATTTTATATGTATTAGAGTTCATCTGGGTTAATAAATTAAGAAAAAAATGCTTTTTAGAACTACTACTACTAATACCACTTACATCTGATGTCTGGTTCATCATAGTCAGACACTACAAAATAAAAATAAAGCAACCTGTTTCCTGCTGCCACTTCCACTTCCACTTAAATGAACACTCAATTTACTTTGTAAATTGTCACTTGAGCTAGAAAAATTCACTATTAGGTCACTGTGAAGCCATTCTTGCTAGTCCTGATTCCCTTTCACGATCAAATCTTTTCATAGGTATGCCCAGATGCATGCCCTCGTTGGCTTGCCCAGATGGGTTCTATTAACTGTATTTTTCTGTGATATTTGGGAGGCCCAGAAAACATTGTAGGTACCACATTGTGCTCTAAAATAGGTCTTATCCTTTGAAATGTTTGTAAAGTATTGTCTTTATTCTTATAAATATAACCAGCCCATACGAGGAATACCTTTCATCCACTTCTGTTTATGTCCCTTATTGGATGCACAATTGCTAGTACAACCTGGTACTACACACTTTGCAGGCGTCTGTTTATCTTTATAGTTTCGTTTGTGCAGGTAAATGATTAGAAACACATTAAAAATCACCCTCCAATCTTATTTTTCACTCTGGAAGATTACACTAATGCCGTGACTAATGACTTAACAACAAACAAAATGATGGCCCGCAGATTCAGTGTTGCCATATTTCATGCTCCGGCCTAGTGAGTACAGTTGGCCATGCATTAGTGTAATCTTCCAGAGTGAAAAATAAGATTGGAAGGTGATTTTTAATGTGTTTCTAATCATTTACCTGCACAAACGAAACTATAAAGATAAAAGATGCCTGCAAAGTGTGTAGTACCAGGTTGCAATAGCAATTGGGGCTTCCAAAGAAGGACATAAACAGAAGTGGGTGAAGGGTATTCCTCATAAGGGCTGGTTATATTTATAAGAATAAAGACAATAATTACAAACATTTCAAAGGGCATACCTATGAAAAGATTTGATATTGAAAGGGAATCAAGACCAGCAAGAATGGCTTCAAGGTGACCTGATAGTGAATTTTTCTAGCTCAAGTTAAAACTTACAAAGTAAATTGAGTGTTCATTAGCAACTGTGCTTCCAATAAGGGACATAAACAGAAGTGGGTGAACGGTATACCTCGTATGGGCTGGTTATATTTATAAGAATAAAGACAATACTTTACAAACATTTCAAATGATAAGACCTATTTTAGAGCACAATGTGGTACCTACAAGTTTTCTGGACCTCCCAAATATCACAGAAAAAGACAGTTAATAGAACTCATCTGGGCAAGCCAACGAGGGCATGCATCTGGGCATACCTAGGAAAAGATTTGATATTGAAAGGGAATCAAGCCCAGCAAGAATGGCTTCAAAGTGACCTAATAGTGAATTTTTCTAGCTCAAGTTAAAATTTACAAAGTAAATTGAGTGTTCATTAGCACTTGTGCTTCCAATAAGGGACATAAACAGAAGTGGGTGAACGGTATTCCTCGTATGGGCTGTTTATATTTATAAGAATAAAGACAATACTTTACAAACATTTCAAAGGATAAGACCTATTTTAGAGCACAATGTGGTACCTACATTGTTTTCTGGACCTCCCAAATATCACAAAAAAAAAGACAGTTAATAGAACTCATCTGGGCATGCATCTGGGCATACCTACGAAAAGATTTGATATTGAAAGGGAATCAAGACCAGCAAGAATGGCTTCAAAGTGACCTAATAGTGAAATTTTCTAGCTCAAGTTAAAATTTACAAAGTAAATTGAGTGTTCATTAGCAATTGTGCTTCCAATAAGGGACATAAACAGAAGTGGGTGAACGGTATTCCTCGTATGGGCTGGTTATATTTATAAGAATAAAGACAATACTTTACAAGCATTTCAAAGGATAAGTGACTTCACAGTGACCTAATAGTGAATTTTTCTAGCTCAAGTGACAATTTACAAAGTAAATTGAGTGTTCATTTAAGTGGAAGTGGAAGTGGCAGCAGGAAGCAGGTTGCTTTATTTTTATTTTGTAGTGTCTGACTATGATGAACCAGACATCAGATGTAAGTGGTATTAGTAGTAGTAGTACTAAAAAGCATTTTTTTCTTAATTTATTAACCCAGATGAACTCTAATACATATAAAATGTAATAATTATTCTGAAACTATAGGCCCACTATTTGACAGCTAAGCCACGTTGCCACATCTAAGGCTTCTGCCTAGTGTAGAGTCGGCCATGTATAGTGCCGTAAGCGGCTTACGCATGGCCGACTCTACACTAGGCCGGAGCCTTAGATGTGGCAACGTAGCTTAGCTGTCAAATAGTGGGCCGGCTACCGTGGGCCGAACGGCGGGCATTCCGCGGAAAATTTAAAATGTTTCATAGTTTCAGAATAATTATTACATTTTATTTATGTATTATGTGTTCATCTCGGTTGATAAATTAAGAAAAATACTCTTTGAAAAAATAAGAATGGTGAAAAAGGCCAGTGGTATCAGTACAAAAATGTAACGTGTATTGGGACTAGGAGCTTAATTTAGAGATTTTCCTTGCTGTTGGACATTTCTCATTTTCCTTAGACTTGCTCTTTTTATTTTTGTCAGTCTGTATTTTATCTTGAACTGTTTTTGTGCAATTATTAATAAAAATATTTGCAAAAACAGGCAACATTAATTCAAGCAGCATTTCAGTTTGGGGTTGATTACATGAACAAGTGTCTCTAAAACTAAACTCATCTCTATGCATACCTATGTGTTCCTTTGCAATTTTAATTAAAACTGATTTGTGGAATTTACATCCTAAAAACTTGCTTTCATATTGGTCTGAAATCAACATCTTAATTATATTGTTCATAAGGACTGTTATTTGAACTGTAAACTCTGATGGAAGGTTTAAGCCGTCTCTGTTTAATATATCAAAGTAATTTTGTTCCTCATGTTCTATTATTTCTGTATTGACAAGAACTTTTATACAGGCTGTACATTGCAGCTTGGCTGAAACTTTAAAACTAACGTAACCTGCTATATATTGAATTGCTGAATCTGAAATTTGTTGAGGTTGATTCATTAAATTATTGCCTAAAATATCTCTAAAACTGTCAATACCTATTTCTCCATGATCTACTCTACAAGTGTGTAATTTTGCTAAATTGGAGACATTAAATTTAACTTGTCCATATTGAGCAGAATGTAAGTCGAAGACACCCTTGATTCTAATCTTTTTTTCAGATTCATAAATTTGCCTTAAGCTTACATGATAATTTCCACCAGATAACTGCCTGTAACATCCAAAACGAGATTCTAAATTGTCAGTTTGAAATTTTCCTGTAAGCAAATATTTGCAAGGAGTTTTTGATACACAGTGTTTAATTAACATAATAATGGCAGTTGTTGAATGATGCAGTGCATTGTGTGTATCAGCAGATAAAGAAGAGTCAGGGTATCCCAAAGCTTTCCATTTATCAAGCCAAATTGAAAATTTTTCTAAAAATTCTATTCGATCATCTGTTATGTCCTGGAAAGGTTTTAAGAAGTCATTTCTCTTCAGTGTATATAAAATTGGGTTTTTTGTACTAACTACAGGCCACCATTTTATAATGATATTTAAAAAGTCAGGAGTACTTTCACTGTAATTCAATAAGGCAGCATGTGTCTTTTCATCAAAAATATTACACCCTAAGGAAACATTCTGCCTTTCAATACTTGAAGGGTACACTATTTTATAATTTAACTTAGGAGCTGCTTTAACCAACAAATTCGCTTCAAGTTTATAGAAGTTTCTGATATCTACAAAATTTGCTTTCCTTACCAGCTTGTTGTTATCAAAATCGGGAAATATGAAGGTTTTCGTAATATTTTTCAAATTTAGCCAATTATTTCGAATATTCTTCAGAAGATGAACTGTATCAAACATTACAAACGTTGGATAGTCTGGACTTAAATGAAAGTAATGTTTATCAGCTGAACCCTCTGTAAGTTTCATTAACATATTTTGCTCACTCTAACATTATCGGTAACTACAGCAACTACAATAAAAAACCATAGCCAAGAAAAACTTTCAAGATAGATAAAACCATTTCATGTAACTGATCCCCTCCTAATATTTCTTACAGGTTGAAGTGAAACAACTTCCTTCATACTACCAAATACAGAGGATATCAAAAATGCTTGTACCGTTTTAGCTTGGGATAATATATCATAATCAGCAAAACCAACTAAATTACCATTCTTGTAGTCCAACGTTTCTTTAATGTATATTTCATCAATTTGCAAAACAATGTATTTCTCCAAGTCTGATAAACCTTCTGAAATAGTTTTAATGTAATGCTTGTTTTCTGATGTACTGTCAGGTGCAATTTTTAGAGAACCGCAAAGTTTTGTTAAATATTTGGGATGTGGCAAAGTTAGCAATTTATTCTCCCTCACAATACTGTAAACTTTTTTTGAGTGAACATATAAAAGAAAAGACTTTAATATTAAATCGGCAGAAAACCTATTATGATTTGAAAATAGTATATTGAATTGTTCTGCCAAGAGGTCAATCTGTTCTACTTTTTCATTCTCATCATTCTGCATAAGCTTATTTTTTAGTATTTGTACAATAGAACTAAAATTGTTTAGTGTTGCATTCAAACTAAGATTTTCACTATGATCCTCTGAGTAGCGTGCCAAAATATTTTCTATTTGTGACCAACGGGATATTTGTAATGACAGTGGTAAAATCCAACTCAAATCATCTTTCACCAACAATGCGAACCTCTACCTTCACTGATTCTAATATTTTGATACTACACCTGATATCTGGTTCATCATGATCAAACACTACCAAATAAAAATAAATCCAACCTGTTTCCTGCTGCCACTTCCACTTCTTTAAATGCATACTCAGTTTACTCTGGAAAATTTCACGTAAGCTTGAAAAATTTAGTATCAGGTCACTCTCAAGCCATTCTTCTTGTTGGTCTTCCTGCCTTTTCACTATGAAATCTTTTCGTATGTCCGGATTTCTTCTAACTGAATTTTTTTGTGACGAAAGATATTTTGGAAGTCCAGGAAATATTGTAGGTACGACACTCTCCTTTAAAATGGGTCTTATCCTGGGAACTGTTTTTAAATTATTGTCTTTATCCGTATACACATCACTGAAAGATATATCACCGTCATGGAAATGTTTAATACACACTACTGAAGTTTGAGATGGTAACCAGTCTTTACGAGGAATACTTTTCACCCACTTCTGTTTCAAATGGTCGTCTCGCGGAAACCTGAACACCGTAATATATTCTTCTTTACTGGTACTACGCACTTTGGAGGCATCTTTTCACAATTTCGTTTATGTAGGAGTGCAGGTAATAGGTAAAAGATCTATTAATAACCTATATAATGTCGGCCATGCTATAATAAAACACGGCCCGATCTCCAACGTTGCCATATTTCAATGGTCCGGCCTAGTGAGTAGAGACGGCCATAACTTACGGCTTAAGTGACAGACAGGTGACAAGGGTAGCCAAGTTTGATATGTGACTCATAGATGGGGCCATGTGGGGTAAACTGTGTCCTGTGAACCCGCAACACGATGTCAGCGCCGTCTGGATATTTTGTTGAAAATAAAAGTGACATTGCTGATATATGATATATGTCACTGTCAATATGACAAGATTCTAACCTAACCCTAACCTCATTTGTTATTTCATTTTGGTTTGGGGTCGCGGCGTGGGCGTGGGGCTGATTCATTCTTTTTCCTGATATTTCTCATTTGAAGGTAAGTTATCGTATTTTCGTGTCTTTCTGAGGCCTGAAACACTCATAGCATGGAATGTTTCTAAGTGTACATGTAACTATTTCTGATACAATAATCAAAACAAATTATCCCGCCATATTCAACCATGTGGTATTTTAATTTTCAGATATTCCGAAGACGTGGAACGGAAGCATGGTAAAAGGGTGAGTTTATTGATCACGAATATTAAGATACATAAATAGACCCTTGTTTATTATCATACTCTTTCTGAGGTGTTGTTGATATCTTTCAATATATAGTATTTACCATGGCTAGCTCTTCTGTTACTTCGATTTCTCAGTACAGATACAGCACACGGAAATGCCAATTTCCCTTGTGCGAAAACAAGTACTACTGGGGCGGGAGCCATTCTGAACCTCAACATAAAAAATTCCATTACTTCCCCAAGAACCCCGAAGTGAGGCAGCTATGGCTTCGTGCTTGTGGAATTAGTTCAGATTCAAATAGTACATTTTTGTGTTTGTGAAGACCATTTCCTTCGGTCAGATTATATGTGTCCACAAGACCCCAATTCACAATTGAACTGCAGAGCAGTTCGAAAAGTCATTGTTTCTACTCCACAAGATATAACAAATGATTTGAATCTTGCACCCTCCTTGAAGGAATGCTCTGCTGGTTCCTCAGCAAGTATCTGAGATTCACCTTCAACATCTTCAGCAAGTAGTCAGGTTTTTGAGTCCACAGAAGTATTAGACCAGTTACCAGGTATTACTGCTGCTGTTTTACATGATCACTCATACTTCTCCCAATTGGGTTCTGCTGTGCAAACACATTCTAATGATAGATTTTCCTTTTTTATCAGAACAATCCAGCTCTTGCCTAAATAGATTAGGGATTTCGAAAAGTGAGTTGTCAGAAAGAGAGTCCAAAATGTTGATGATATCCATGTGAAACTTTATAGTTTCTTTGGATAAGTTTGGTCACTTGCCATATGTAGAAACTAACTTTAAGACCAGCTTGAACAGTCATATAAAATTGTCTCAGTTTTGCAAGGACCATGATATTCTTCAGGATATCATTGGTAAGTGTATAAGACTGACAATTTTTGAATATGTCTGTGACAAGAATTCACTGAAAAGACCTTCTGATGGTCATCAGAGGAAAATAAAAAAGTTCAAGGCATTATAATTTGTTTTTAATGGAATAATGACTTTCTTTTTTGTTCCATATGGACCTCCATGGATGGATCATCAGTAACCCGGCTGTGACTTAAGTACCTGATATGACAAATTTTTCTCCTGATTGTGATAGAATTGTGTTTTAGTTTGTATTTAAAGACATTTAAGTTATGTTTATTTGTTATAATTGTTATTCAGTATTTTGTAATATGATACATTTTTTGTTTTTTCAGAAATCTGTACCCTATACATACAGATTTCTCATATATATGCACATATCATGTTTTAGTAATCGTTAACAATAAAAGGTATTAAACATCTCCACTTGTTTGATTTCCCACTGTTAAACATTTTCAGCTCGATAGTCACGTTTATTGTACAGTTGAAATTGGTTCGCCCAATCGCAAAAACAATTTGGATTTTTGCTATTGGGAGAAACATTTCGACTACAATAAACTTGATTCTATTTTAAATATAAATTTAACCAAACAAATGTCAAAACATCAGCTGATTCCTGGCAGAATTTTGACGCTTGACAGAAAGAAATGACATTCGCATTCTGACAGGGTATGTCTTTGATCATCGCGTATTCTTTGAGATAAAAGCCGAAATAGCTACGAAGTACGTTTCCAACAAAATAAAATGGCCGCTGACATGTGACTCTGTCATTCGTGTTGCTCTCGGAATTGCAAGGAATTTGCCTTCTTTCAGTGTATATGTTTTGTGGATGGGGCTATATGTTTTTAGCTTCTTCTTGGAGAGACCCTAGGGCAATATTGTTAATTGTTTAAAGTTATCTCTGATTGTTTATTGTAACTTGTTTACTACTGGAACTTTCTTGAAGGTCTGACGATCAATACAGTACCAGTGCATAGGGGTTTTGGATAGAGGTAAGGCGCTATAGTCTGAAATACAATGAATTTCTGGATTCTAAGGGAAACCGCTTTTTGCAGGTGGCAATGGGTGCTGACTAGTGTATATATCGAAGAGCTATACATGTCTCATAGGAGTCATAGGACTGCAATATCTAGTCCAACAATTTTGAATGACTGTCCCTCGTGAGGTGTGCCCTGTATATTTAGTGGACAGTGCAGCTGTTTATAGGATGTAGCGATGTACTTTGTTTAATCAAGTGGACTCCATAGAAGAAATTGACGCAAACACATACGGAATGTTAAAGCAGGTTGTGGTTGTGTGACGAAGATATATGTGAAATTAGTGGGGCAGTTTTCCAATAAAATTACAGAATAGGCAATTGTGGATATATCTCTTCCCAAGTAGAAAGTGTACATATCTATCGCTGTCCATCAGTGTAAAATGTGAGGACAGTGACTGTTGCAGTGACTTAAAACAAATTTCATGAAGTATAGAAATAGAATATACAATTCGAGTTGTGACTGTTTATAAAGGACTTTGTACATTGTGATGTGATTTTTTTAAGAGTATTTGGTCCAAATGTGTTTGTAAACCAAGTATGTATCCTTCTCTGTATGACAAACTTTTTAGTTTTATAATAAACAGGTCAAAACTACCATTTCTAAAACTATTGTTTTTGCCATGTCATGAAAATATTAAAATATAGTGACTCAGAACAGAGGCAATAGAAAACTATTGAAAATATTTAGTCAAACTTGGGTATTGTTATAGGTTGGCCTGGGGCAGCTTAGTGTGCTAGTGAATAAATGAATGTTGACCAAAAACACTTGGTTGCTGTTGCTACAGAGCCTAAAATTTACTATCTATTTCTTAACATTTACAATAAAATAACTACTTGGTTGCTGTCGCTACAAAGCCAACTTCGAGATTCATTTATCTTTGAACAGATGCAATAACATACATATCCCTGTTTGTCAAATTTAGAACCACATAATGCTCTCAAATGATCAAATATTCCATATTCATAACACCATACAACTTTTAAATGAACAAATACTCATTTAACTGTAATATAGCACACAGCTTTTACAGATACAAAAGGTATGTCAACATTTTGAACTGTGAGATGTAGCTGGAAATTTTGTAAAGCTATTCTTGAAAAGCTGAATCAGAAACAAGTGAAAGTAACATATGGGAGAATCCTAGAATATTTGTGTCCATAAAAGTTTTGCTGTGGCCTGAGTAAGGTTTTCAACCCATTTAGAACACTCGCTTTGAAGTCATACCTATGCAGTAAGCATATTGCTTAGCTTTATGATAGTTTTCAAATTACAAAGGTGATAACTAACACCCAAAACAAAATTGTGTAGTTGTTGAGTTGGTTTAAGTATTTTGTTGTGGCAATATTGAATCTGAACAAGTGTACAGTGCAGCTGATGATTTATTGATACACCCTTGACAATCTCTGAAGAGATTCAATAAAATACATATCCCTGTTTGTCAGCTTTAGACCCACATAATGCTCTTAAATGAACACATATTCCATATTCATAACAACATACACATTACATTATTACATTATTCATTGTAACAGAGCATACAACTTTTATAGAGTATGTCAAGACTTTAAAGTGTGAGGTGCAGCTGGCAAGTTATTCTTGAACAGCTGAATTGGAAACAAGTGGCCTGTTATATATATGTTATATCATTGAAGCAATGATTAACTTTTTAAAAACTTTTATTTGCGGCACAAGCTTGTGTCGCACTTTCAAGTTTCAATTTTACAAAAGATTCTTATGACTACTTGACATGACGGAGTCTAACCGGGTATTGAACAACTGTGGTACGCAGTACCACCCTTTTATACTTAATTACTGCTGACAGAAGTGGTTTGCACACGAGGCATCGAACAATGATGCTTTGTATGACTTGTTATTGCAGGAAGTCGTTATCAGTTGTTTGTCTTCTTTGGAGGTAACTTTGCAACAAAGTTGCCTACAATAGATTCATTGTTTGAAACTATTACAATAAGGCTCATTGTCAAAGGGCCATATAACAACTCCCCGTTTTTTCAAAAAGTTGTTGCTATGCCATGCAACAACTTTTCCCAAAAATGGAAATAAAATAAAAATGTAAAATCAAAATTTAAAATAAAATAAAAATGTAAAGTGTAAAATGTAAAATATAAAATTGCAAAAGGTAGAAATGCTTTAAAGTCCTGGCTAACAAAATTTCACGATTTTCCACAAAATCACATACACTGCACAAGTCACGAAAGTGGAATTTCTTCAGGAATTCCTTCTCCTTGGAAACTGGGACGTCTTCTTGGAAAGAGTCGTGGATAACTTTTGAGAGAACTTCCTTGAGGGTCTGGATCATCATCGGGACGTATTGCACCAGTAATAGATAGTCGAAAGGGTTTTCGTTTTCTACATTTGCATATCACATATAGTACCAGGATAATGCAAATTAAGGCAACTACAGTGTATGTAAGCCATGACCTGTTTTTCGAAATGAAGGGCTCATTTATTATCTTATCCAGTTCTTCTGCATTTTTGTCCAATTTATGATGTGCAACTTCTAAATCATCAAGATTCAATTTATTCAATTTGAGGAACTTTAATACTGGAAGATCCTCTTTTTTAGGCAAGTCTTTGCAGCATTGGAATGGAATTTCGATAGGGTGACTTTTGTATGTCATATTTTTGTAAACATCTACTCGAGGTTTTGAGTGTACTCGTGTACTACCTATAAAGGCATTGCAATCTGGCTGGAGTTTCAGTATAGAGTTACTGCCAATGGTTTTTGTAACTACACCCTTATTTGGACATTTTACTGTAACTGGAATAGGCTGTGTTACTGTTACTAGCCAATGATTTATTGATAATGATACAACTGTATACCCTTCTGCAGCTATCACTGTAGCTTGACATGTTTTTGGCAATGTAATGCTATATTTTAATAGTTGAGCTTCACAAATAGCATTTTCGTCAACAGGATATGGTAATACATCTGAGCATAATTTTGTTAAGAACGAGAGCTTTTTACATTTATCCGGATCACGAATAGATAAATACAATAATGAATCATCACTTCGAGCTATGTACCTTCGTGATGTCAATAGGACATGGAAAAGGCCAGTACGCTTATCTGGTACGGGTAAAGGTACAATTTTATACAAAGTATAACTTTCAGGTTCAACTAGTGGTATTTTAAGGACAAATATAACTCTCGATTCTGTTTGAAAAGCTTCAAGTTCAATAATATCTAAATATGTAGCAACATGTGATTCATAGACTGGTAGAGGAAGACTGTTTCTCACCAGATTACGAGAAATTTCTTGTAAGAAATACATTAAGTCTTTTGGATCTATTATTGAAGTATGGATAATATGTAATCTTGCAAATGTAATCGCATTCAAAATGTCATTAATGGTTTCTTCCAAAAATAAATAACTTTCCATAAGTGATTCACACATTTCTAGCATTTCCAAATGAGCTTTATAAAATGCTATTGATTCAGAAATATTGTAAATAGTTGTTTCAATTTGACTTAAATCAGAATTGAAAGTTTCTTCATCTAATTGTAACTTTCGAATGGTATTATTAAAACTTTTAATTACTGATGTAGTAACTGAAATTTGGTTTTTCATTAAATTTTCTATCTGATGTTCATCTTGAGATAGTTTATTAATGCAATTGTTGAAGTATTCTCCATCATCAGAGTCTAAGTTTCCTGTGATTGCTTTCCAAAATGTTCCGATCCCATTGATTAATCCTCGTCGCATTCTACTGGCTGACTGAGTATTGGCAAATATCGATCGGAATTTTGTATTCAAATTATCAGATATTTGACTAAGCAAACTAACATGTGTTTTTACTTGAGCCCTAAAAGCTTGCATGCGATTCGTTGGTTGGTAGATTAAATCTTCCATTCTTTCTAATAACTTGTTATTGTGTGTTAATGTTTTTTCAACTAATTCCAAATCTTTGTATACTAACAGAGTCCATTTTTCATTAGAAATTTTGATATTTGTTTCCTCATAATAAAATATACCCACAGTATTGTTCACCGGTTCAATGAAGTGCTGTGTGCGAGTTGGAACTGCAGCTAGCAGCAATAAAATTCTGTAAAGAGACTAAGTTTCAAAATATGGTTTGAGCCTATCAAAATTTACTTTTGTAATTTGTTTTGTTTCTAAATTTATAAGTGTGGCTGAAGTGCCATGAATATTTTGGATTTCAAAAGGACCATTAAATTTATTACGCAGTTTTCCAGAAATCTGGGATTCTTTTAACCAAACTTTATCACCAATTTTGAATTCATACTGGTTTTTTGAAATACGTTCGTCAAAACGAAATTTTGCTTTTTCTTTGCTCCGTACTGTCTTTTCTCTAGCTACTTTATAATAATAATTAATCTTATTCCTTAAATCTCTAATGTATTTCGTCATAAGGGCGTTTTCATTATATAGGGTTTCGGGAGGTCGCCCTGACGTATGTCCGAAGACAAGTTCATATGGGGTAAATCCGTGTGTCTTATTCTTTGTCGTATTGTAACATATGATTGCATACGGTAAAATATTAAAGGGATGTTCTGATGGGTGTTCTAATGTATGTGTTCTAATCATTTCTAACAGGGTAGCATTGAATCTTTCAACTGAACCGTTAGACTGGGGATGTCCTACACTTGAAAAAGATAATTTTATATCATACAATGCACAAAGATCTTTTAATGTAGCATTATCAAATTCACGCCCACAATCACAATGGATTCGTAGCGGAGTTCCATAATGTTGGAAAAATACTAGTAATGAATTTACAACAGATTTTGCTGACTTATCAGGAAGAACATATGCTTGAGTAAAACGACTCATTTCATCTCTCAAGATTAATGCATAATTTTTCGTAGGTACTTCTAAAATATCTATGTTTACTCTTTCAAAGGGAGTTTTTGGACTTTCTGTCACAATTAAAGGAGTACTAAGATTCTTTCTACAAATTTTGACTTTTTGACAGATATCGCAACTTCTAATAAACTTTTCTACGTCTTTTGTTAAACCTGGCCAATTGTATTTGGCTCGAATTCTTCGGATTGTTTCATTTATTCCGCGATGTAAATATTTCTTTCCAAGGTGATATTGTTCCAAAATAACTGGGATTTCATCGGAACTTGGGGTTTTACAAACACTTTGACAAATGACCATTTTTAAATTTTCTTCTGCAAAAATAAATGACATCATTTCCAAAATTGGAATATCGAGGTTGTTTTCGACAAATACTGTCTGAGATAAATCTATGAGATGTTTACTATTATAAATAGATGCAAAAAGTACCATATTACATAAATCTGGATCTGCGGGAAGGGGAATAATAAGATATTTTCTATCCTTAACAGTTTTGCTGGAAGCGACATTAATTCGATTAGCTGAAAAATCAAGATTTTCTTCAAAAATGTCTAAAGTAATTTCTTCATGTAATTGAGACATAAAATCTTGTCTGAAAAATGTAAGAATTTGTTTATGACTTTTGTCTAAGAGTTGAGCTGTTGAAAACTCGACTTTACTATAATCAATTAAAGATGTTGTTTTATATAGGTCACAGAAAATATTAAATTCACTTTCTATATTTTGCGTGGATGTTTCTGCATCAACACAATCAGTAGAAAAGGTATTTACTGTTGCGCGTTCGCTCATATCGGGTAATTTGATTCTGGACAAAGCGTCTGCATTCTTATTTGTTTTGCCGGGTTTATAAATAATTTCGTAATCATATTCCTCGAGTTTTAATCTCCATCTAGCTAAACGACTACCAGGGTCAGATATGGAAAATAACCACGTTAAGGGTTTTTGATCACAAACAATTTTGAATTTCCTACCATATAAATAACCTCTCCAGTGGCGTACACACCATACAATAGCGAGGAGTTCTCTTTCAATGACAGAATAATTTTGTTCAGCTTTATTCAAAGTACGGGAAGCATAGGCTATTGGAAGATCTTTACCTATAGGGCCTTGTGATAATACACCACCAATGGCATAATTACTTGCGTCAGTAGTTACAATAAATGTTTCATCAAAATTTGGATAAATTAATACAGGGGATGTTGTAAGAGCTTTCTTTAAAGCTTCAAATGCTTGTTTGCATTCGAGAGAGAAATTAAAGGTAACATCTTTCTTTAATAAAAGGATTAAGGGTTTTGAAATTTTGGCAAAGTTGGGAATGAATCTTCTATAATAACCTGCTAATCCTAAAAATGATTTTACTTCCTTTTGATTTTTGGGTTCTGGAAATCTTTTAACGCAATCTATTTTCAAAGGGTTTGGCTTTACACCTTCGGGGGTAATGATATGTCCTAAGTAAGCAACTTCTCTTCTCAAAAATTCACACTTATCAGGTTGAAGTTTGAGATTAGATTTTCGAAGTCTTTTGAAAATTTCTTTAAGACGGTTTTTATGTTCTTCTACGGTAGGGCTATAGACAATAAGATCGTCCATGTATACAAGACATCTTTCATTTTGAATTCCTAAAAGAATATTGTCCATTACACGTTGAAATGTGGATGGAGCGTTCTTTAAACCAAATGGCATTCGAACAAATTCGTAATGACCATTTTCGACTGTAAAAGCTGTTTTGGGTATGTCTTTGGGTTCAATTTCGATTTGGTGAAAACCAGATGCTAAATCGAGGGTGCTAAAATATTCGCATTTGCCTAATTGATCTAATAAATCTGAGATAAGTGGTAAAGGATATTTGTCATCGATAGTTTGGGCATTTAAATTTCTATAATCTATGACCATACGCCATTTTTGTTTTCCGGAGGCGTCCATCTTCTTTGGTAGAATCCATATAGGAGAATTGAATGGACTTACGCTATGGCGAATTATCCCTTGTTCTAGTAATTTTGCAACCTGTTCTTTTACTTCCTGTTTGTAAATTTGGGGGTACCTGTATGACTTTGTGTATATGGGCTTTTCATTGTAGAGATTTATTGGGTGTTTAATTTCGCTGGTGAAAGTTAAATTATCACCATCAAGATAAAATATATCAGAAAAGTTTAAACACAAATCAGTTATTAATTTTCTTTCTTCCTCATTTAAGTGGTCTAAACGTAAACTATCCAAAATCTTTTCTTTCCTATTTATAAGTTCTGTATCTGCTTCTTTTTCAACAACTTTGAAGTTGTTCACTTCTTGAATATCAAAAGGTTCAAAAGATAACGAAGGAAAAGTAACTTCTCTAGCAGAACAATCTGAATTTAAAATGGTAGTGATAAACTCACCTTTATTATCAATTTTGACAAGAGCATTTGGAATTCGAACTTTGTCTTGTTCAGTAGATAATAATATAGCTTCAGTATTTCTAAGACTTGATTTTAATTTTACGCATTTTTCTAATCTTGGTTCAATGTATATGTTGTTGACTACTTCTGAATGTTCTTGGAAATGAGAAGGGTTCTCTGGCGGTTTTGATGAACTAGCACTTTCAAATTTTGATAGTTTTTCATCACCTGTTACTTTGAAAATTGGTACAACTCCATAATTAGTAATTAGAACTTGGTTTACTACGTCTATGACTGCATGAAAATGTTCTAGAAAATCAACACCTAAAAGTCCGTCAAACTCGATATCTAGATCATGAATATAAACTTTGTGTGGATCGTGTACGTCGGAAAAATTTATCCATGCTGATTCAGATATTTTCACTTTCTCATCAGTAATGCCTTGAATAATCATATTCTCTGTGTTTCTGTGAGTATAGCCTTCAATGACATACGGTTTAAAAATAGTTAACGACGCACCAGTGTCGATAAGAAATTTGAAACCTAATCCACCTGTGTCTCTCATATAAAATAAATTACTCGATGCAGCTGTATGAACTTGATTTTGGTTTAAAGGGATTTTCGTTCTGGGAAGTTTAAATTTGGATTGAAATTGTCCATTAGGCTCAATTTCTGTATCCTCGTTTCTAATTGGTTTATCTCGGAACTGTCGATAGGAGGTTTTTCTTCTATCGCAAGCATGGGAAAATCCTGATCATAAGGATCATTTCCGTATGAAGATCCATACGAGGGTTCTTCGTAATAATCTTGGTAATTTTCATAGGGTTCTTCGTAATATTGTTCAGTATAAGGGTAATCAATGTCCATCTCAGATGACTGAGACTCATTTAAGACATGTGCCCTTTGTGATGGGTTGTAGCTTGGATTTGGTCGAATATTCCTTTGGAAATTCGTATTAGGCTGGTAACTAGGGTTAGGCCTGATTACAGGGTGTCGATTTTGAAAATTCTGGGCTGGTTGAATGGGATAGCTAGGCACTTGATTTTGAACTGGTCTTGTCTGTTGACCTTGACCTGGTCTAGAATTCTGGAAATTAGACGCACTAGGGGCTTGATTAGGAAAATTCGGTCTAGAATATTCCTGAGGTCTAAATTGTGGCATAGGATTTTGCTGTTGTACTTGAGTACGAAATGACTGTGTAGAGTTCGTCCTGCATTCAGAACTTACATGTCCTTTCCTTTGACAATTGTTGCATATTTTGGGTTTCTGATTTGGAACTTGCATTCTAGCAAACCTTTGATTTTCCAAGTAGGACAGTTGTAGTTCCCTTTTTATATGTGACATGGCTGTTAACATATCAGGAGGGTTTCCTGATCGGACAACTACACCAATACGAGGTTCTAAGCCTGTAAGGAGTGTGTTTAGTGTCATCGTTTCGATGAGGGATGATTGAGCTAATTTTTGTTCTCGTGTTAGGGGTTGTCGGTTGACTGCAGAATGCATTTTTGCATTGTGCGTCTGAAGTCTCGCAGCAAAAGTTAACGCTGACTCACCAGGTAATTGCCTGATGCGCTGTAAATCAGCAATAAGGGATGTTAGGTCTCGAAGGTCACCAAAATGTGTTTCTAGCAAACTTCGAATTTCTTCCCAAGTGGAGGGATTTCTAGAGTTTATCAACTCCGCTGCTTTTCCGCGTAACTTATTCTTTAAATGTAAAATGACTAGAGCTTTCTGATCGTTCACTGCCATTTGATAAGCAGTGCGACAGGAGTTAATGAATGTGTTCAAAAGTATTGGATTGCCATCGTATTCAGGTATTATGGAGAATATTTCAGACAATCGGTATGGCTCTATAATATCATCTGCCGTGGCGGAGTCGACATCAGCTCGCGTATTATTAGTTGCCATTTTGAATTTTGTTTATGAAATTATTTGATGAATGAAAATTTATTAATTCTATTTAATTATACTTTGTTTATACCTTATACCAGATAATCACACTAACTGGAAGTGAATGATTTCAGTATTGGACTTACATGTATCCGTGCATCGGGAATCGCTCTGTTCTCCGTGCCGTTTTCTTTCTTCTTTTTTTTCTTGTTTTCTTTGTTGCTTGGGTTCCCTTGGGGGATTGGGATCCGCCGCCGCTAGTGAGGACAGGCCTTGTACTCGCTGCTTGCAGACTTCCTGAGCGTTGTTGGAGACAGGGGTCGCCTTGTTCTGCCGGTCCTTGTAGTCCAAACGACTTGGCTGCTACAGGGTTCCAGAAGTTAGGTCGTTGCTGGCTCTTGAAACGTATGAAGGTCCAAGCCTACGGTCTAGGGGTGTTCTCGTTCTAACGTCGTTGAGGTATCCCACTTCTGACACCAATTTTTGTTATATCATTGAAGCAATGATTAACTTTTTAAAAACTTTTATTTGCGGCACAAGCTTGTGTCGCACTTTCAAGTTTCAATTTTACAAAAGATTCTTATGACTACTTGACATGACGGAGTCTAACCGGGTATTGAACAACTGTGGTACGCAGTACCACCCTTTTATACTTAATTACTGCTGACAGAAGTGGTTTGCACACGTGGCATCGAACAATGATGCTTTGTATGACTTGTTATTGCAGGAAGTCGTTATCAGTTGTTTGTCTTCTTTGGAGGTAACTTTGCAACAAAGTTGCCTACAATAGATTCATTGTTTGAAACTATTACAATAAGGCTCATTGTCAAAGGGCCATATAACATATATGTTCCAACTTGTAGGAAAACATTAACATATGGGAGAATCCTAAAAACGTTTGAGTCTATAAAACTTTTGCGATGGCCTGAGTAAGGTTTTCAGACCTTCCTGAACAGTCACTTTGAAGTCATACCTATGAAGTTATAGCATTGTTCGTATATGATATTCTTATAAACTTGAACATGCTTACTTGACTGCAATGATATTTTGACACTTTACCATATTATTGTGCAAGAGATATGCCCAAAATATGTTCACTACACTGTAAACCCAAAAGCAAACTGTGTAGTTGTTGGGTTGATTCAAATACAGGTTGCTCTGGCAAAATTGAATGTGAACAAGCATCCAGTGCAGGTGAGTTATTGACAAAAAATCGATTTCTGATACATAATACTTATACTTTTGATAATACCTGCTATTCAGCAACAACTAACTTATTAGTTCACTATTAAGTTGGGCTGACTGCAATATTTTCGCAGTTTAAAAAATTGTATATGATTCCATTATACAATCAGTTAAAGGTTGCATAGTAAAAAGTATACCTAGCATCATACTAAAACTGTACTAAGGGCTCTGCGTTTTGTTAGGCGGAATGAGCTTTTATATCTACATATATATACTCATATCAATGGAGTAGTTAACTCTACATCATTAGGGAAGGAGGAACTCCTCAAAATCCTCTTCATGTATACACAGAATATAAAAAACCTCAGCAAAATCATGACTAGAATATTGTGGGACTATATGTTGGTTCCATGTATTTTTTAAAGATAATATTTTCTAATACTGCAAATCATGTTATAGCTGTGAAACAGCCTCTCTAGTGCATAATCTGCATGGTGTAACGTGTAATCATTCCCTTCGTTGTTCATGTAATAATGTATAGGCCGGCCCTGCACGACTTGGTCCGGGCCTGCACGCCTTGGTGTGCAAACGTTTTTTGCAAAAAGTCGGTTCAAATCACCCGTCGGTGATTCAAATCTTTGATCACATGTCCAACTCCAGCCTATGCGATTGCATTCATTTTGGCGACCGTGGCCGAATTCACCGGAATTCACCCGATGCCGTAAGAAAAATGAATTTGGTTTATTTCCGAGGTAAGCAGTATTTCACGAGCATATTTCTAAATTCCCTCGTGTTTTATGCACGATGTCTAGCGATCCTGGCCGATTTCCACCCGAAATCGCTTCTCAATCTTCTCATTTCATGTCCCGTCACTTTTTAGAAATGAATTCCTTACGTCCTGCGTTACTTCTTACGTTACGACTATAAACACTCTCATCTGATTCCACAGGTTTATTTTCTTACGTCTTACGTTACCTCTTACCTTACAGCACTCTAAGCTTGCCCTTTTAGTTTCATGAAAAGCAACATCTTGATGTACTTTTTGACATACAAGCCCCCCCGGGGATATGTACCGCACACAGGTTAATACGATACGCTGTGCGGTACATATCCCCGGAGATATGCATAATATGGTCGGTTATACTGGGAACTACACTTCCTGGATTGTTTTCAATATGGTTTCAACAACTTAAGGTTTGTATAGCTGCATTCAGGGAACAATTAGCTGAAGAATATATCCTCTTTTGTTGGATAAATATCCTTGATACCTCAGTTGATTGTCCCCATACTACAATATTATATGCAATAGCTGAATATACAAAGGCATAATATACTGTCATTAGAGACTTTTGAGCGATGTTATATTTTTAGGGTGTTTATTATTGTTCAGTTTCTTCGAAATCGCCTCAATTTCGGGTTCCCATGCAAGATGACTGTCTAGTGTGATTCCAAGGAATATGGCACTTGATTCTTCACTTATTGTTTGGTTATTGAGATTAATATTGAAAAGATTACGTTTTTTGGTCCTAGTGTTAAAATGTATAATGCGTGTTTTTTGGATGTTTCACATGAGTTTATTCATATTACACCAGTTATGGAAATTTTTGATCACAATTTCAGTTTTATGTTTCACCTCACCTTCATTGTCACCAGTGATAAGGGCTGTTCTGTCATCTGCATAAAGAAAAAGTTTTGCATTACTTATGTAATTCGGCAGATCGTTCACATATAAAAGAAAAATTAGTGGACCAAGAACACTCCCTTGGGGTGTGCCAAGGGCTAAATCAAAATTATTTGAGTAAGTGTCATTTATCCTAACAGTGATCTTGCGTTGAGATAGAAAGGAGTAGATTGAGATAGAAAGGATAGATTATTGGCCCTCTCAGTCCTAAGTTATGAATTTTGCATCGTACGAAATCTCTATCGACAGTGTCAAATGCCTTTGACAAGTCGAAAAATATCGTAATTACATACTTATTTTCATCCAAATCATTATAGATACTTTGGACAAAATCAATTGTACCGATTTCAGTAGACGATCCCGGTCTAAATCCATGCTAGCAACTTGTCAAAACCTTATTCTTCTCCAAGAAGCTGGATAATCTGTTGTACACCAATCTTTCAAATATTTTAGAAAATATGCTCAGCAAAGAGATTGGGCGATAATTATCTACCAACCCCGGATCACCTTTTTTGTGTACCGGTATGATTACAGCAGTTTTCAAAATTGAAGGAAATATGCCGGTAATAACTGACACATTAAATAAATTTGTTAAGATTGAGCTTATATAATATTTACATTCTTTTACTAGTTGGATGGGAAATTCGTCCACACCTGTAGATTTCTTGTTGGGCAGAGAGCCAATTAAAGCTGACACTTCAGGAGCGTCGATAGGGTAAAAGAAATAGGATTTTTTATGAGATTCGGGGAGCGAGCAAGTTCTAGAAAGGTGCTGCTAAAATGGGCATTCAGTGTACTATCTACTATGGTTGTGAAATGATTTGCGAACAGTTCAGCTACGTGTTTCTCATTTTCTATTTTGTTGGTACCATCAGAGATAACAATAGTGTGCCTTTCTGCTTTTTGGTTTAGTATTTATGCGATTCACAATATTCCATGTCGACTTAGTTTTGTTCGTCGAATTATCAATTGCTGTTTGGTTTTGCTTGATTTTTTCATCCTTTACAGCTGTAGCTACTACTTTCTTTTTATGCCTGTATTTTTCTTTCAAACTGGGTTCATCGATATGTTTGCTTAACCAGCTAAGATCTTTCAAGCTATCTAGTTCTTTTATTAAATCAGGTGGAAATACAATCTTTTTATTGTAGTTAATATTTTTTGACCGAACTTTGAGACATGCGACATCAAAAGCCCAATAAACGTGCTCGAAGAAATGTTCAAATAATGTCTCAATGTCCATCGTTCCTTCAGGTGGAAGCTCATATTGACTGATAAGATAATTAAACTCGTTCATAGTTGAAGCATTAATACGTCGAAGAAACTTTTCAGATTGACTATCATCATGCTGTGGATCACATACTGACACACTGAGGTGAACTAGCTGGCAGAAGTGATCAGAAAGCCCGGGGTCTAAGTTATCTACTATACTTTTGCATATTCTGAATTAGAAGTTATCACGTAATCAATTATACTACATGATGTACCAGTAACTCGAGTTGGGGTATTTACGAGAGACTTCAGATTAAGTGAAGACAATATATCATTCAACACTTTGAATTCTTTGGAAGTAGTATCATTATGAATATTAAGGTCACCACATAATATAATGAAGTTATAATATTGTAACATACGTTCGTACCGTTCCGTCCGACACAGTGCGCACTTAGCTCTATCCATACAATGGAAAAGTGTCATGGGACATTTATCATACGCAGTTTGAAAACATCGCACGTATGAATAACTGATCGAATGAAGAGAAAGCTTGTGTGCTGACATCAATGCTCAGAGACTCTGCAGCAGCTATTTTGGAAAACCTCTGCTCGTCAGATCGACGTGACTATGACAAGATAACATCTGCACTGAAGTTACGTTTTGGAGACGCGCACTTAACAGAGCTGTTACATGGTCAACTGTACAACCGGACACAGCAAGCCAAAGCGGACCTGACCACGTTTGCATATTAAGTGCAAAGCTTAGCTAAACCAGCATTCGTCAACAGCTCCATCGAAACACAGGAATACGTTGTCAGTTTGTGGAGGGCATTGCGGACCTGGATGTTCAACGAATCGTAAGACTACCCAGTCCCAGAACCTTACAAGACGCTTTGGTCAAAGCTCTAGAAATTGAAGCTGCCACAAAAGCCACGCGAATGACACGGAGGGTGCGCTCTGTAGAAAAAGATGATGAAGTAAAAGTCAGGGCCACTTTGTTCGTTCCAATAAGAAAAGGTGGTACCTCGAAACTCAGTTTGCAGAAATCTAGAAGGAGCTGAGAAGTTTACGTGTTGAAGATGTGGGCAGAAGAGAAACCTTAGTGTAGGCTGCCGCATACAGGTAGATAAGTTGCAGGTGGATGTAGAAAAACCAGATGAATATGCAAACAAAATCAAATCTATGCAAGGCGCGATCAACTCAATGAAGGAGCAGTTTGACCGAGGCATGAAGAATTTGCTGAAGAAGAACGAGGAAACTATCGCTAAGCTTTAAGGACAACACAGAGTAGCCATGAGGGAACTCACAGCAGACGGGGATAGGCTAAAGCAATTGCTTGACTCTCAGAAATGGGAATGTATGGGTATCAAGAGCAAGTTTGAAAGCGACAAGAAGAATCTGTTGAGGAAGAATGGCCCACACGAGGCAGCCTTGAGAAAGCTCAACGAAAAACACCACAGAGAAGTTTCTGCTTTGAAAAATGAAATCAAGAGATTGAAGGTTTTGAATCAGCCGAACAAAGCGGAGGATAGGTTTGACCAAGTTGAGGACGAAAATGCAATACTCAAACAGAAGATTACCCAGCTGGACGCTGAGAACGCATCCTTAAAGAAATACCTGGACCACGCGATTGTGCAAGCCAAAAAGATTGCGGTCAAGGAAGACGAGTCAAGGTTGAGAGAAAGGTTGGTGCATCATGAAGTAGAAATCAAGAAGATGAAACTAGATATGACAGATGCGCTTGATAGTGTGACAAAGGTCATGCAAGACTTATATAAAGCAAGAGACGTTGACAATAAGATGAAAGAGCAACTAGCGAATTTGGAAGATGAGAACGTTCGACTGAAAAAGGAGCTGGAAGATGCTTTCGCTGCAGCACAGGCTGATAGTTCTGGGATGAAACAATTGAAGTACGGACATAGTATAAGATAAAGCAGAAGATTGCGCAGATGGAAAGCGAGGTCGATAGTGATATGCTAAAGAAGAAATCGAACAAAGTCATTGGAAATACAAACAAAGTTGTGTACGAAATATCAGCGATGCAAGATGACGATGTAGATTTCAAGCAAATATTGGCGCAGCTGGATATAGAAAACGCGAAGATAGGAACCGAGCTTAACGTTGCGCTCAAGGACGTGTCATGGGGCTCTGATCAAGCCGTGCAACTAAGGAGCGAGAATGGTAAGCAGAAGAACAGGATTGCGCAACTGAAAGACAAACTGAGCAGACTCACGGAGTGTCGATAGTTGACAGCCGACAAGATGAAAAGGCGCAACGGAAGAGGATCATAGCAGTGTTAGGAAAACAGAACGTTGCTGGAGCTGAAAATGAGAATCACAAGTTGAGCAAAGTATATAACAGTTACAACGTGATCTGGTATGGTCTTACAACACACGACAGAAAGAAGGGTAGATATCCGAAGCTTCAACATCACTTGGAGGGACCCTACTTGGTGACGAACCGCCTCAATGACTTGGTCTACATGTTATGTATGGGAAGTGGAAAACCGAAGGTCGACTATACCGATGGGGTGAAGTATGTAACATACTGTGTATTATGGTATTCGTGTATTGTGTATTAGTTGGCATGCATGATATAAAGTCAAAGTGTTAGGTTAGATCTTTGAAGTGTAAACGTCATCGAATCATCTAGAATTTTCGGGAATGACGTTGGGCATTCTAGAATGTCATCGAAATCTCTAGATGGTTCGATGAAGTGTATATAAGGCGCCACGGGTAGCGTGGTAGTTCAGTTGAGTTGAGTTCTAGTTGAGATAAGGTTAAAAGATATTGTATTGAGTTGTGAAGCAAAACGGTGAAAGTTACGTCCAGTTTGATTCTTTGGTGAAGAAAAAGAGGCCGTCGTGAGATCAGCTGTGAGAACTGAGAAGCGAATATGTGGAAATCCCCACTTGGAGACCTGTAAATGTTGACGATACAGTTAGTCTGTTTGTATGAGATTACGCTGCACTCCATATGCAACTCTAAGGAATAACTATTCAGAATACTATCTTCCTTACAGTATGATGCAATTGTGTTATGCACAAAAATTGCCGTTCCCCCATGTGAGGAATGTACTCTACAGAAGGAACTTATCTTTTTGTATGAATTTATATAAAAACAAGTAAATTTCCCTTCACTTAACCAATGTTCACTAACACACATGATTGAAGGACTATAGTTTTTGAAGTAACAATTCTACTAAGTTAACTTTATTTGAGATACTTTGAATGTCTACACGCATTACTGACCAATTATGATGTAACGTTTTATTCAAGTATCGACTGTGTTGTCCCTCTTGTTCGGAAAATTCTGCTTTTTCGGAAAGAAGAATCTCCGTACTGCTGCTCCCGCTGGCCAAATATTTGGGTCGTAGACTTCCTTGACATGTTCGATGGGGAACGATATTTTGAAGGACACAGCCGTTTTGCTTCTGTGGCACTCATTGCATGTAAATTCAATTTGATTAGATTGAATCCGGGAGCCTCCTTTGGGTTCATGTTTTCTTTTATTTCTTTCAGTACCTCCCTTACTGTCACAGGTCTTATTCCTAGTTCGTCTTGTTCGTAATTCATTCTAGGAATTTCGTTCCCTTCATCTGGTTGAAACGTATTTTCCAAATAATCTGCAAACCTGTTGGCTTTTTGTATGTTATTCCTGCCCAGTTACCATCCTCGTTTCTGATTGGGGGGTTTTGCAGGATAGGTCTTTTTAATCGCTTAGTGGCCCTCCACAGGGAATAATCAGTGCTGTTACCATTGGTCAGTTCTCTGAGGTAAGCACTAATCGATTCATTTCTTATTTTTTTGATTTCTCTTTTCAGGTTTTGAGTGGCATTATTCAATCTTGTTTTATCTATTGTTGCCCTAGATTGTAGCCATTTACGCCTTAGTTTTCTTTTTTGAGTAAACAATTCTCTGATCTCCCTGGGGTAATTATTACCCTTTGTTCTTACTACTATGTCGGGAGTATTGTTCCAAGCAGCTTCTTGAACAGCTTTGTTGAGCTGGTCTACTTCTTCGTCTAGTTGTTCGCTAGTTCTTAACGGGGTGGTCAGATTAATGCTATTTTCTAATTGAATCTGGAAGCTCTTCCAGTCTGTTCGTTTGTTAACTAAAGTTGGTAGTTTTTCTTTCTGTATGATTGTGTCGCTAAGCGTGAGGAGGATGGGAGAGTGATCAGAGCTCATATCCCAAGCCTCTTCCACTTGCACATAGTTAGTTGATATATTCCTTACCACAAAGAAGTCGATGAGGTCTGGAATTTTGTTCGGATCAGTGGGCCAGTAAGTTGGTTTCCCTGTTGAGAGCGTTTCGCATTAATTTGATCTGTTTTATTGACTCCAGCAGCTCTTTACCTTTAGTGGTAGTTACTCCAGATCCCCAGTCTGTATGTTTTGTGTTGAAGTATCCTCCAATGATAAACCTATACCCCTGGCTATTCATAAATTCAATGTACTTATTTTTCTTTAAAGCATGTTTTGGCGGACAGTACAATGCTGTTACGTTTATTTCGTAATTTTTCATTTTTATGTTTACTGTTGTTGCTTGGAATTCAGCTGTTTTGAACCCCACTTCTTGATGATGGATAATATTTTGCTTTATGATAACTGCACTTCCACCTTTAGCTGCATTTTCGGGATGATTGGTGTGATATACCTGATATAATTGAAAGACATAAAAATAGGTTATTTGTCTGTGTGGATTCATGAATCTATGTATCATGTAAAAAATTGATAGCAAAATAATCTTTCTTTCAGGAGAAAAAGTAGAGATCCGTCGATGCATCCTCTGGTGGGTGTCATTTCAAGGATGGGTATAGAATTGTTGAACATAATAAATCAAAATTCTATGATGAACCCTCAAGAAGCAGGGGCACTACAAAGCCTAAGAAATTGAAGTGATTATTTCATTTGCCAGTTAGTAGGAAGAAGTTAGTTAATCTTTTATATCATCTAAGCAGATTATGTGGGAATATTGGGTATGTTTAGGTCTAATTATAAAACACAAATGGAAAAACAAAAGTCAACTGGTTGCAAACTATGTGTCTCTTGTAAATATCAAAACCATTTATAAATTGTTTTCTTTTAAATCTCATTATTTACAGGATACAGTTTCATGAAACACAGTTGAAGGACAAATTGATGAAGATTGTTTAGCATCAACAAGCTTCTGTAGATACTATGGAAGTACAGAAGCTGAAAATTATTTTTTTGAGAAAGGAGTTAGAAGAAATGAAGGAAAAATTAAACAAATTATGTGTTCCGTTTTTCTTATTGTATATTATATGGCATTGTAGCTTGGGGGGAACTACAAATAATCATATGTTGCAGCTAGAGAGACCTCAAAGGTGGATATTAAAAATCATGCTTTGTAAAGACTCCACATATCCTACAGAAGCCTTATATGAGGAGTGTGAGGTATTTGAAATTCGTCAATTATTCTGCCACTCAGTATTAATGAGACAGCATTGTAATAGATCGGAGCTCATCAGCATTGACCACTACTATGCCACTCATAATGCCTTAAAATATAAGACACCCAGAGTAGGAAAAACTGTTACCCAAAGGAGTTACTTCTTTCTAGGGCCTAGACTGTATAATCTCCTGCCAGATGAAACTAAACAATTGAATTCAAAATCAATGTATAGAAGTAGCTCAAAAAAATGGATAAAATCAAAATCGAGGAAGGAAATACATAGGCTCTTGGGTATTAACACCGTCTTTACCATGTCCGCGGCTTGAATAATGGAATAGTATTCAGCTTTTTTTTTGTTTATTTAAGGTATCGACTGCATATCACGTAAATACTTTAATAATCGATTCCTGAAATGTCTCATGCTAGAAAGAATTTTTATCTCATTAGGTTGTAAAATTTGATACTCGAATATCTGTGTGCATGATAATTTATCCGTAAGATAATTAGTATAATTTTTTAAATTGGATGTTTTATAAGAAATAATATACAGTCATAAATAACTTAATGTCCAGTAAAGCTTTTTTAAAACTTGCTCTGCAAGTTTGCCTACCTGGCCAATTAAGCATTATCCAACATGCCCTTTTTTGTACTTTGAACATTTCAATAGCGAATGATACATTACACCTGATAAAAGTTAAATATATCAGACATGTCTTTTCTTCTATGCTGCAATGATAACTTCGTACACTCAGAAACCTTAATGTTGCGAGTACCTAGAAAATTTTAATCATCAAACTTCAACAATGTGACCAAATATGCATTTACCCTGAATCCCGCTTTAGTAAGTTCCCCTCCTCATGAAAGTCTCTAACGAGTTTACCAAATACCAGCATCAAGCTTCTTTATCTTTACCCAATCTGAAATTGTCTTTTAGAAGCTCGATTAGGGATATAAAATGGGTCTTGGGCATTTCGTATCGGCTTTTGATATAATTCGAGATGGATTTTGTTCTTCCGCCCGTTGCAACTCATCAACAATTTAGAAAATGCACTAAAGGTAATGCTCTGCTTATATGAATCTCAATGAAAACATAACCATAACCACCAATTTCATAACCATACATTTGCAGTTTTCGTCGTAGGGTTGTATGTGAAAACTCAAAATATGGAATTTCTCAATAGTCCCTTGTATTATCTCGACCGTCGACAACACTTTTCAACGATCGCGTAAATTTTAGCTCCCATTAGTTGAATCCGCCAAATTAACGACGGTCTCTTCTTGATTCAAGGCCCTGATTCATCGCGCTTGGCCCTCAGTTAGAACATCTGTAGAAATATCACCTTTTTACTAGCGTTCGGCCAACCCTATAGCCTTTTAAGTACAAAATATTTCTCGAAAAATAATTTACAGCCGCATTTTTAAAGTAATTTCCTAGATAATTCGGTGATTATTGGATCTTAAAGAATCCAACGACCCAGAGTGTTGCATCTGCCTTGTTAGTCTTATGAGTGTTGCCTTAAGGCACTTAAGGTGAGAGAAAACCGCATAGCATTCGGGACGCAAGAACAAATTATAAGGAAACCTGAAAGTTTGGGGTGCAACTGGGTCACAGTCAACTGACTAGAAATACAATAACGAGTTTATATCCGCAGATCCTTTGATTTCCTCTTACAAGTATTATTTAAAAGTTGCTACCTGGGGCAGCTACAAATAATCGATAAATGTCATTTGTTACAAGTTATTTTAACTTAGCTATGTATTTTGTACTCAAAGGCCACAGAAGTTGCCAAAAAGTTAGTAAAATTTCTATGTTCTCAATTTAGTGAAAGTCTGGTTTATGTTTCTCACATTTATTTCTTGGGCTCGCAACATACATATTCCATACAATAAATACATGGTACTTTTCTAAGTACTGTTCGATGCTTTAGCGGTTTCCTACAGTTTCATAGAATTTTTGTGGCTTCATGTTCAACAAACTATCACATTTCAAATCATTATGATATAATGACATCATAATGAATTAAAATTGTCTATTAAAATACGTTTATATATATTTTTGATAATAATATGTAGTCATAGTACCAAGAATCACGAATATTAACTTGAATAGTTTTATAATACTTGGACAAGCAAAAATGACAGACAAGTACTAAAATACAAACAGTATCCGTAATAAATAACTCCGTAATATAATCTATATTTGATTTTGTTCTGCTCTTTAAATTTGTTCGTGGTGACAATCTCGAGAAGAGGTGGCCCAAGAGTTCCAATAAACTAAAATATCTGATTTTAATATGAAAATGGCGCTTTTCACCTCTTACGATAAACATTTTTCTATCTGAAAATAATTTATGCGAAAAAAATGTTATTATGGAAAGGAAAGTACAATGACGTATCTACAATATAATTACATCCGTTTTTGCGCAAATATTTCACTACTTACTAGCACTAGCTTAATATTCTAATTCTTGGCAGGTACTCCATCAGGTAACAACATTTATATTGCTATATTTTTCAAATTAACTAACACCTATAATGCCACAACAAATCACATAAATCAGTTTAGAAGTATTTTAATATTATATTTTAATGTAAAGTGGAAGACGTCGAGGATTTTGCTGTTTGTGGAAGACGCTTTTGTGTCACCGAGCAATAATATAATGTGGGATATTTCTATCGCCGATAAAACTAGGAAATAATCACTACTAAAGCGTTTGATGAAATATACATGGTAAATTATGATGCCTCGTAATCACAATAATCACAATGCCCGAAAGGTATGAGTATATCGTCGAGGATTACGGTCTTATATCCAACCGTTGACGTACACTGGGCGTCTTCTTTATGCCTATGTGTAGGTACAACTATCTCGGTACCCACTTCGTTTCGTATAATGATGATGCTTCTTTACTTTGGAGTTTCTATATGCAACAACAGTTTGATACTTTTTGGATTTACAGTAAAGGCATGTACATCCAAAGTATTTTGGACGTCTCGTTATGATCGATATATTTTCGGTTAAATTAATTATCAGTTACTGTGTTGATGCTACCAAACCTTTGGCTGACCCTGACCGCATAGGCCAAGAAAAAGTCCAGAAATATTATATTAAGATATCTAGTGTGCCATCCTAAATTGAAATTCATCCATAATGACCTTTGCATCTACTCTTATGTCTCTGGATTTAAACTATGAGTAACATTCACTTGTTCTAGTCACGCTAAGTAAAGGTGATTCCATCTCCAAATACCGTCCTTTTGAAGGTAGGTAAGAGACTAGTTCAGTATCTGCATTTATCTTCAGCATATTGGAAACAATGCAGCATTATATTTTTTTCAACTATAAGATTGTTTTTTTAAAGGAATGACTGATACCTTTTATAGGCTCATTCACACATGACGTTCCATCACACATCATACATTTGATTTGTCCTAGACTAGATAGGTACTACCTCTTCTACCGATTTGGCAGAACAGCTAAATAAAGTATAAAAAAGAAAACAATTCTTTCTTATCCACATACATCTTAAAATCCTGTTCTTTGAAACGGGGCATGAACGTTTGGTGTGATTATGAGGTAACATGCGAAATTTTCTTCTTAGTGCTATTTTTCGATATGATGAACTATGTTTAAAAAAATATTATATGAAGATTTATAATTACATTTCTGCTATATTTTTTTGCAAATAACTGTAATATACTCTATAACATAACTTCTGAAAAAATCAACTAAAACATTTTTATACACATTATTGCGTTAGCTACACATTTTTGACATTTATTAGAAATATACGCTATACATAGATACATATATATTGTGTACAGTGTGTAATGAAATTCGCGAGTTAAATGTATAGAGATGTAGTGTAAAGCCATATGGGAGGGCTAGTACCTTTACTTTAGTTCCTTAAGATGTGTGGTAAAATATATTTGGTTTGAAATATTTAATGATGTCGTTTTTAGACCGTAAACGTAAGTTCAATTTTTTAATGGCCCCATCGCAAATTATTTACTATAATTCATGGTGATGGATATACCTACACAAAATAGTATTATAACGGTAATGTATCCAAAGGTATTTTGAGTAATAGAAGTATCACTGATGAGTTTTTTTTGAGAACCTAATAGTTTTGTACATTTTACCTTCCTTACACTAGGTATATTGTCTACTTTTTAGAAAGTTAGATTAAATCGAAGCTAAGAAGTCTATAAAATTAGACGTTTCCGGAATTGCTGATTGCAATACGGGTTTCAGAGAATACAAAAAACAAGATTAACGTTAAATTTTTTTGAAGGATGTGCCATAATGTTTATATTAATTCTAATATTATCAAAAATACTTTTCGGATATATGTATTGATAGTAGAATTTAGATAGATAAATAGCTACATATGAAGTTGGTGGCTCTAGTTTAACTATGATAACTGACTACGAGATGTGGGTAGGTCAAATGAATGATGTTTATTCACAACGATTCTGCTAAACACAGTGAAACGGGCTCCAGGCAAATACTAAACTTGTTCAGCTCGCTAATTTCATCGCACACCATTTTGAGTGAGATTGAATTTTATACATTCACGACATATCAACAATGAGAATTTTAACAAGTATAGGTAGCAATATATCTATATAATATCACAAAAAATATCATAATATGTCGGTCTGTATTTCATTTATAGCATTGGTTGAAGCGACAGATTTGTAGGATATCTGCATAACTGGAATCTGTCTACATCAGGCAGAGGTATTTATGTAAATATAATACAGACTGCTTAGGATTTGCGACTGAATTTTCTCTCAAGCTGGTATAACGTATTTTATTCCTGGTAGATACCATTTGTTACCAGTGGCTTAGGAAATGTTCACTTAACTGAACTTTAACATGCAACATGCAGCAGAAAGCTACTTGAAATAAACTAAACACCATTACATATACATTATCAAATTTTATGATATGCTAATATACACATTTTGGGATTCCTGCCATAGAATCAAATTTATTCATCAGGTCAAACATCATGTTCCTCAGATACCATTCCATCAGCGGACTCCCGCTACTTGGTGTCTATTACTACATTACTACCATGAATGAATAAGGACCAGAGGCTATCCAGCAAGGAATGTGGCTGGTGCATAGGCCACACGATGGGCCCTTTTGCGCCTCTATCCGCGCTAGTTCCTAAGACATGCCCATTTGGCAAAGGCAAGTACATTCTTAGGTCCTATCCGTTTTATATGTATGGGTTCCAAGGTTCTTGAGCCCAGCATAGTCTGCCTGTGATAACCCAGGGTTTCACAGCGACACAAGATGTGTGGCGAGGATTCTTCCTCTTCACCACACCACGTGCACGTTGGGTCGTTGACCACCCTCATCACGAACAAGTGACGCCTGAAGGTGTTGTGACCCGTTAGCAGGCCTACTAGCAATCTCAAGTTACTCCTATCCAGAGAGAGACAAAATCGTCCTATTCTCTCTGCAGGCCCTGCTAATAGTTCCCGAGCTTGACGGAGATGACCAGAGATATTGTTCCATCTCAGAGAGTGTTGATTCTGGATCCACTCTCCAGTTGTTTTCCTAATCAAGTTTGCAGATAGTCCTAAGGCTGGTTCCGGGCCCACAAAACTGTTGCCGGATCCCATCCTGGCCAGATGATCCGCCATTTCGTTACCCTTTACCCCAGCGTGCCCATTACTGCCATAGTCGGATCGATGACAATACTCGATTTACTGATACAACTAGGCACAAAAACTGCCTCATTTAACTCCCAGTTTTGCTTGGTTTAGAAATTCCCACAGGCATTGTGACTAGAAAATACTTCAATTAGAATCTGTACCTGATTTGTGTTAAAGGCCGAGATTTCTCTAACGACTCCACGGGACATTCTCAGAGCACAATATTACAGGTTAGTCTCAGTCGTCATACTGCGCTGAGAATGCCCTGTGCAATCGTGGACGAAGGCTCGACATTTAACGTAAATCAGACACAGGTTTGAAGAAATTTTCTAACTTCCAATCTGTCCAATCTATATATGACCTTGCCCCAAATGATTTATTGGCTTTAGCTCGCTGTATGTTGATCAGCTGTACTTTTATTCATACCTTACCTTTTCTATGGTCCCTACTTCTGAGTTTATATAGATCTTTGGAGATTTTTCATTGAAGATTCGGGTCAGATTTGTAAGTCACAATAGTTCGGGGCCTCACACACGCCAAGAAGCTGAAGCACCAAATCATAATTTGGGATATAACAGTTATACATAGAAAGCATTTGGCATTGCCGGCAGACTAAAGAGGCAGAAGAAGAAGAATACAGGACCAAGTGCAGCTATCACCAATAGGGTTTTCATGTTTTCAAAACATCTTGGAAATTTAAAATGGCACAATGTAACTGATCGTCATATGTATGTTTCATTTCATATATTATCTAAATAACTTGTAGAAATAGAAACCCCATAGGTTAAGCTCAATTAATGCTTGCTGTTTGACGAATCCTTGCAAAAATTTGAAACAAATCTCTTTTTACACAAAACCAGATTACAAATAAGGTAATAAAAGTAGACATTAAGAGAATATGTTGTCATAAAGTGTTAGTGTTATAGAAAATGCAAACCGTCCGATTAAACAGATTTTTAAAAATCTTGGCCTTTCAAAAAATACAACTTTGCCTGCCGAAAAATTGTGCGATCGATTTATTGTAACAGATTATTTTAGATTCAAATTGGAAGAACTTGATATAATGTATCTTCTGCATGGTAGGGTAACATTTTAAAGAGTCCATGTCATATTGGAGTTACTAAGGAAAAACGTTGGCGAGTCTATAAACTATTTATCAGTTGGCCTTTAAAAATTTACGATTTGACACATGTGTGATTCTTTTTTTATCAGGATGTATAACTTCGCTAGTCTATGCTAGCAGACTTCGAATTACACTTGCACCTGACTGGTTTTGACTTTGTAAACAACTAAAATATTAATGGACAAAGGCTCCTCGGGGATAATAACCAGAATCAAACGTGGCAGATATGCGGACTTTCCTGTAGGGGCTGTAGGTCGGATAAAATACTGTCTCCTCAGTGTGAATACCGAGCCAACACCAAACTATCTACCATAGTTATTAAAGGAAAGTGATTACTAAGCGTTTAAGATGACAGCGAGTGCTTCTTCCTCTTACATGCGTCTCCTTCAGATAAAGTTAGCAAAATGAATTATACGAAACATGAATTTTGTATAGTTACGTTACCTATATAACGAGTACCAACTTACTATAAAAAATTAGTAAATTAATGAAACTTCGCCTGGTTTCAGAACTCACTTCGTGGGACTTTATCTTGCAACTAGAACATAGGTCATTTGAATAATGTGCTATTCAAAATATATTACACTGTAATTGTAGTTTTGTTCTGCAATAGATGTAATTCATGGATAAAATATTATTCCATTGTTTATTTAATCTTTTTGTATAAGTTAGGCTATGCCAGAGAGAAGGTATATAACCTGGTACTCTTGCTGCTGTACCTTTCATATTTATACGTTGACACTGTTATGCAAATACAATCCCATAGAAATTATGTCGCCATGTCAGACGGTACGACATCCCCGTAGCACACAATCAATCTCGAAACGTTGCGAGTGAGTTTGACTGCATGTTACAGACTATAAGCCAAATCTGATCATTCTTTTATGAACGTCTGGACTCAAAACAAACCTTAGGCTTGTTCCAGGATTGCCTAAATTGGATATGTACAAGCCATCCACGACTTTATAAACTTGTTAGCTTATATCAATATCGAATGAGCTCTACGGTGTGTTAATTGACGACTGTTATTTCTTTAAAGTCAATGCGATATGACTTGCTAATGAAATAATTGACTATTCGCTGCTTACGACTACTCATACATAAATATTTCGGAATTTGATGGAGAATATGAACATTGAGTATAGTCATTCAAGCTTTTTGAAGTAATTGTCCTGAAATACATACAATTTAGTAAAATGAACGCGTAACAGTTAGTAATGACGCGATAAAATTAGGGAAATGCATAGGCATCAGCTAACAGTTTTCTTATAATTCTTCTAGATAATGACAGTTTTATAACCACGATAATACACCTCTGAGAAAATATATACATAATAAAATATCTGTACCTATAAGCAGCAGTATATAACATCTGAGTTTGTTCACTATTAAACTATGTTAACAACAACAAGGTGTATGCTTTTTGGTTTGAGAGAAAATGCAGTGGCATTTTTAAGGCCAGGGCATCTGAATTATGTTTTGCAACTTAGCTTCTCAAGACTTCGTGTGAAATTTATAGGATTTCTACTTTGATACACCATATTTTATGGCATTCTATAACAGATGTCAGTATAATATGTACACTTTGTGGTAACGCAGATTCTAGATTCCTAGACTGTATGATCTTTTTAGTTGAAAAACTAATATCTGTAGCACACCACGAAATTGATCTAGTCTCTTCTTAGCTTTCAGGTTTTTAGGTCATCTAAATAAAACAGCTGTACATTCATAGCAGTAGAATCTATGGTAAGTTGACCAGTACGTACGAAAAAGCGAGACACCCACGACTCCCTCTCTGTTTGACTTGGGGTTTGTATATTTGCAAATGCAAAGATTAGAGCTAAGTTGAAAATATTCAGAAATGCAGTTGCCCTCAAGGCTCGTATATTAAATAATAGACATTCGCTTTTATTCTTTAAACATTCCATCATTGCAATATTATCGAAAAACTATTTTTTCTGACCTTTTCGTTCCCTTTTGTGTATATCTAAATGAGATATAGACACAAAGTTTGCTCTTAGAAAATGTAAGACATCTATCTTTGTGTAATTAACTGCGCTACACTGTTTTGACTCCAATTTGGTAGTTACTTCATATTTTATAGAAGCGAATATCTTTATAACATCAACTACAAACAAATAACGAAAACAAGATGTTAAACTACATCCAATGGCCGCTTAAGTCTTAACATTTTACAGATCGTTACCCAACCGGTCCATTTCGTTCAACAGGAAATCGACGTCCTCTTCAGTGACCGCGGCCGAAGAAATTATGTTCCGGAAGAAATTGGGTCGTCTGTCGTCGGGTTGGTAACCCACCATTAATGTGCCCTCTTGCATCATTCTCGCTTTTAGGACAGGACACATCTGAAATACAAGGTATGTTTCCGATAAGCAAGGGTATTGACTTGTAGCACCTTAATATTTATAGTTCAGCCGATTGCTAGATAGAACAGAAATTTTAGAAAGTTTTGTAGTTTTCTTTCAGAGGAATTCCAGCTGCTATCGAGAGGTTAGGTTTGGGGGAATTTCGTGACTCGGGGTTTGCATAGGCCAACATTCTAAGGCTCATTAAAGACCGATAATGATCCGCCAGACGCTATTGAAACAAATAGACAAAGAAAAAGATCTGTCGGAGTACCAGTTCGGTTTTCGTACCGCCAGGTCTACCATTGATGCTCTCGAGACAGTGATGGAAATAGTGGAAGATTTCAATGACAAATGATTCACAGTTACCTTGACGTCAGGACCTCCTGGGGCATTATAATGAATGAACTGTGAAGATGAGACATCTCGAAATATCTTGGTAATATAATAAGTAGTTACCTCAAGGACAAGACGATATCTACTACATACAAAGTAGTTTTGCCAATGTCTACCGCGGTTTCACAAGGTTTGCCGCTAGGTCCCATCCCGTGGAAAATCAAGTACGATGGTATATTGAAGCCAGCGCTCCCGGTAGCATAGAATGGTAGGTTTCGGAGATGACTTAGCCATAGTTGCGATAGCCAACGACGAGGTATCGCTCTCGTACACGATAAACCGGGCCCTGTGGAAAACTGAGGACTGGATCAGGGTTATCTTATTATTTTATTTATTGTATGGCTCGAAAACATGGCAATAGTAGCTAAAGCGAACCTAACAACTCGATTCTTTTTTTTTGAGATTCTCTGGTAAAAACATGACAAATATAAAGGGACCATGATTCACCACTTAGATTTAGCTCCAGAAAATACTGAAGCAGTGATACCACGAGGATATAGGATAAAGGGGAAGGAGATGAACTTGCAGCTTAGATGCAGAAGGATAGTCCCTAGTAAATCCGTGAGATACTTAGGAGTCTATACAGACAACGCGAGGTGTTTTTCAGCCCACATTAGTCAGAACTCAACTCAGAAGCTGGAATTTAGAATAGTAATGCTCTCTAGATTGTAGCTGAATTTTGGGGGACCCAAGGAGCGCCAGTATGGTACTGGGCACTCAAAGGAAGTCATCAGTGCTGAAGGTAGCCAATACGCACAGTATCTGGTGAAGCCTTGCAAGTGGTGATAGGAACGCCGCCCTTGCATCTGCTGTATGAAGAGAGAAGAAACATCTACGTCTCACAAGAGGACACAGAGACGAGAATAAAAGACTGGAGACAACGGACCATAGATAATTGGCAACAAACTAACAGTGTACTGTTGTTACTGATCTCCGAATATTCCGTATAAAGGATACGAGAAGTACATGGAAGCATTTGGAAAGACGTGGAGGCGTCAGAAGGCAAAGCCATAGTTCTTGGAGATCTAAACGCAAAAGCGACAGATTGGGGTTCCCCAAACATGAATGAAAGAGGTCGGCTACTGTGCGAATGGCTTGCAGCTTTAAATATGGTGGTAGTGTATGATGGAACACCTACCGTCTTCAGAAGAGACTACCAATCACACCTCGATGTCACCATAGCCTCGGAGAACATAGCCAGGAATATAGGAGGTTGGGAAGTTCTAGATACAGATCCAATGAGCGATCATAGATTCATATACTTCGAGATTCGGACTGCAGACAAGGTACGCAAGGCCACTTGTGAGTACCACACACCTTTTGTCGATATGGTCAAGTTTCGAGAAGTTTTGAAATCTCGCTTGGAAGGTATCCCAGATTCGGTCGAGTATACAGTAGAACAGTATACAGCACTAATTAAAGAAATGACCGATAGCTGTACGATTAAAAGAGGAACAAGGACTGCCATGATTCCCTATTGGTGGAATTCGGAAATTGAATCGGCACGAGTAGTCTGCAATGCAGCAAGACGCAACCTAACACGCGCTCGGCGCAGAACAGACGTCGCAGAGCCGAACGTCAATTTCCTCCACGACCTGTATAAGGAAAAAAGGAAGAGGTTGCAAAACCTCATCCTTGCAGCCAAGAGGAAAAAATGGAAGGAGCTATGTTCTTTTATTGAAGAGGACATTTGGGGTGAAGGCTACCGAATTGCAACAAATAAAATAACAGGCATGGCGCCCACGTGCAACTTAAGCGTCGAAAGGAAGGTCGAGGTAGTGCGGCAACTCTTCCCAGTACGGCAAGATGTCTGACAACCTGACAGCTTGGACGAGGATGTGGAACCGTTGACAATGGACGAACTACGGGTAGCGGGAGAAAAGATTAAGACCAGGAAAGCACCGGGTCCAGATAGAGTTCCCCCGGAGGTCATCCAAGAATTGATTGCCACTGCACTGAGCCTACTGCTAGGACTACGGAACCGTCTTTTGAAAATACAAACTTTCCCGACCATCTGGAAAAAAGCTAGAGTAGTGTTGATTGCTAAACAGGGTAAACTCCCAGAGCTTGCTTCGTCATACCGTCCCATTTGTCTTCTGAACACAGTGGGAAAGCTGTACGAAGTACTAATCCGGCAGAGGTTAGAAGCGGCACTTGAAGAAGCGGGAGGCTTGTCGCCAAACTAGTTTGGCTTCCGCAGTGACAAGTCAACGAACAACGCATTGGAGGCCGTTCTATGCTCCGTAGAAGGAACCTCCAATAAATGGGGAGCACTGGTGACACTTGACATGCAAAATGCCTTTAGTACGGCGTCATGGGACATTATAATGGAGGAGTTGAATAACCGTGGCATACCGAGGTATTTACGGAATCTGATTGGAAGCTGTTTTAGTGACAGAGCTACAAAAATAGCAAACATAGAGCTGGAGATGTCTATAGGAGTTCCACATGGATCAGCTTTGGGTCCTCTTCTCTGGAATGTCCTGTATGATGGCGTTTTAAGGATAATTCTTCTTCGAAACACAAAGACTGTGGCGTTCGCGGATGACCTCGCTCTGGTAGCCTCCACCAAAGACGAGATAACTTTGGTGCAAACAACAAACGAGGCGCTGAGAAGGATAGATGAGTGGATGTCCAGACACCACCTTCAGCTGGCACCAAGCAAAACTGAGGTGGTCATTCTCCGGGGTTCTAGGATCACTAGGAACCAAATGAGTTTCCATCTTAGAGGGGCGTAAATAGTACTCAGTAAATCGATAATGTACTTGGGGATTACCGTAGACAACAAACGATGTATCAACGAATACATAAAGAGAACTGCGGTGAAAGCAAAAAAAAGGTGGCATTACTGTCACATATAATGCCAAACGTAGGCGAACGGAGTTATCCACTCAGTTATGCTATACGGAGCTCCAATATGATATAAAGCGATGGAGAGGAAAAAGCACCAACAAACCGTAGACAGGGTGCAAAGGAAGTCGCTGCTGAGGGTGGCCAGTGCGTATCGTACTGTGTCTACCAAAGCACTGCAGGTTATAACAGCGATACCGCCACTGCATTTGTTGGCCAAGAAGAGGAGATATATGTATATCGCGGAAGGTGCTCTGCCAGAGCGGCGGAGGACCGCGAGGCAGAAAACCATGGACGAGTGGCAGGGGACCAGTACAACGGAGGTGGCGCAGTGGACTAAGTGTCTGATTCCAAATATAGAAGAGTGGACTGAGTGTAAATACAGGACAACCTGATATTACCTAACACAGGGCCACGGCCCCTTTCGGGTATATAGAAACAAAATAGGACGAGCGACGGACGATCGTTGTGATATTGTGGCCAAAGCGACACAGTCGAGCACGCCCTATTAGAGTGCGACAGATGGTCCTATTACAAGCAGGAAGCGAGAGCGGACCTGCCTGAGGAGCTGACCCCAGAGAACATGGTGCTCATCATGATATCGAGCGAGAAACGCTGGAAGAAGAAGAAAGAAGTACACAAGATGGTTCAAGGTATCTAAAAATTGAAAGAGACAGAGGGACGTCGGGATATGTAACAAGAAGAAGCAAGAAGAGAAGAAAAAAACATACTCAACTCATCTCGCACTGTGAAGAATATCGTTCACGATGATGCCCGGTGCAGATTGGAGATCGAGTAGAGGTAAGGAAAGAGGGAATGGGTTTTAGCCGGTTGGGCCGTGGTGACATGTCGGATGGACGCGTTTGCGTCAACTGGATATGACATCAGAGGACTCAAGCTGGTTCAACGTCGGGCGGGTAGACTCTCCGTGACACCTCCAGGTGAGTCAGTGTTTCTGTCCTGTCCTTGCGATCAAGCCGATTTCCTAAACCCTCTATGATAAAAAAATAGATAATTGGCAGCAGATATGTTCTCAAACAATGGGGGTTGCATAGTGAACAAAAAGACTAATACCAGCAGAAGGAGAATGAGTGAACTGCTATTTCTAGACACAGGCTCTAATACCTCATGACCCATTCCACGTCTAGCGGAAAATGGTGGGAAGAGCTACCGATGACCAGCATCACCATTGCGGACAGATAGACATGGCGGATCATACGGTCTTCGAGCGTGACAGGTGACTCACATACTTGTATGTAAAAAAGTAGCCTTTGCAAGTCTACCGAAAGACTTGAATGCAGATAACATGATGAGACTGATAGTCTCCGATAAAACTTAACGCAAGACCATCCACTGCATGGTGAGAAAAATCCTCAGCACCAGAAAAAGCGAAGAACGCAGACACTGTGATTAAAACCACAAGATCAACGAGTTCGGACCAAGGTTCGGCTACACCCATGTTATTATGTCGTTCGACGAAGGTTTTTTAGTTTTTTTTTTGTAGTGAGGGGGTTAGGGTTCAGTTGTCTTAATAGTTGTCGTGCAGCCTTGAGGCTTATTGTGCACGCCCAGACAAAGGGGTCAAATAGAGTCCTAAGTTCTTTGAGAACTTTGAGATGGATTGGACTATGCTATCCTGTCTTCCCTTCACTCAAGCCAGAACAGTCGAAGATAACCTGCTTAGCTGTTTCCTATGCGTCACCGCACTTCCTGCATAATGTGTTTGCCAGGTCAAGCCCCAACTTTAGCAGGTGTGCACTGAACGTCCAATGGCCAGTTATAAGTCCAACCACCTTTTGTAGTTTCTTTCTGCTCAGTCTAAGAGCAGAAAGGAACTACTGCGGTATTAGAACACGAGGCTCCCCTTAGCATCCTCTTAGACTGAACAACTTGCATTTGACACCCATCTGGTGACAGCTGTCCGAACCATATTGTATAATATACCAATGCTGGTTCCGGCCCGATGAGAGGTAGTTCTGCGTCTTCCTTGGCACACTTGTCGGCCCTTTCATTACCGCCCACTTCTATGATGTGACTAGACACCCAAGATAATGTTACCTTGTTGGTCTTCGCCAGTGTCTTTAGGCTGTTATGGCAATCCTGCACTATTTTTGGAGTGTAGTGGTTACTCGCCAAGGCCAACAGAGCCGCCCGGCTGTCTGTATTATATAGATAGTCTTTTTTGCATTCTACTGCATTCCAAAATTGCTCCTATTTCTGCCTGGAAAACAGTGGCCAGCTTACCTAGGCCTAGGCTTACGTTTCGCCCAGGCCTACCACCGTATATGCCTCCTCCTGTACCTGATGAATTTTTAGAACCATCAGTGTACCAGGTGATACCATTCGACATGTATCGAGATCCTCCTAGAGCCTATTCGGATCTGGAAAAAAGGTTGACTTTATATGAGATTTTGGTGTCCACGTTCTGTCATTGCAGGGTAGTAAAACCAGCTTCCATGGCAATGCATTCTCTATGCAGCCATTTTTGCCTCTACCTCTGTGTAAATATCACGAGGTAGGATATTCAGCAGTACCTCCAATGCGGCTGCTGGTGTAGGTACCCTTCATGGAGCCGGCTATGCTCATACACGTAGCCCGCTGCACTTTTGTGAGCGCTTTAGATGCTGTGCTTTGATGAACCTTTGGCCACCATACAATAGCGCTGTACACCATCGCGGGTCTGATTACCCTGGTGTACATCTAGTTTACCGTCGCGGGGGTTAAACCCCAGATACATCCGATCGCTTGTCTCATCATCATTAAAGTAATCTGAGATCGGCTCGTGATGTTCTCTGTGTGGCTGTTTCAAGTTAGTTTATCGTCTAACTTGACTTCCAGGTATTTCACTTCTCTGGCAACTTCTTGTTCTGATTAATCCATGATTATTCTATTCTATTAATATTAGTTTTCATTATTCTATATTCGTTTATTAATTTGTATACATGTTTACTTGTTGTTCTTTTTGCCTATTATGTGTGAAAAGGAATATTGCATTATTATTGTCTTGAGTCAGCCGGCCGAAAAGCCATGTCGCGATTATCTCTTTTTTGTTGAGTCGTGATAAGCATCTCCGTATTGGTAAGAGCCGACACAGTCAGTGATACGCGTTTGGCCAGTCCGGTTGCGCTCGAGATTGTTTACGTCGAATATATCGTTGATTGTTCGTGTTGTTTTATTTTAAAACCCAGCGTAACATTTCGTTCAAATTTGGCGTAGCATTCTATTTCCTTATCGAAGAGAAATGGTGCCTTGGTGATCTTTGCATTACGTTGTCTCGTGAATGGTACCATGATGATTATCGAGGGATTTAGAGATAGTCCCTCTGTAGCGCACCATCTCTCCACTAGGGATAATGCCCTTTGCATTAGTTCCAGGCAGGTTCATATGTGTTTACCTCTTATTAGGATTACAATGTCATCATCATATCCTTGGGCATACATTCCTTCCTCGTTTAGTGTTACTAGAAGTCTATCGACTACCAGGTTTCGGTGACAGCTCGCCATTTTGCGGACACCCTCTTTGCGTCTTCACCTCCCGTGTAACACCACATGGGACGCTTTTGCCTTTCGGTTGCTTGGCATATTTCCAATCCATCTCGTGATAGTCCTTTTAGTGCCGCAAGACTCCAGCTTTGACACTATCGAGCCAATGCTCGTAATATCAAATGCTCCCTCGATGTCCAGGAACATCGCCAGTGCAACTTCTTTGTATGTAATGGCCTGCTTGATCTTCCCCACAAGATTGTGTAAGACTGTCTTGCAGGATTTTCCGCTTTGATAGGCATGTTTATTAGGATGTGGGGGTTTATTGCCTACAGCCGTACTCCGTATGTATCTATCTATCACCACAGTCTTGAAAAAAACGATATTAAAACGATCGGACGCTAAGTCTTTGCAGCATCGTAAGATGGTCTTCCGGGTTTAGGAATGAACATCACCTTAGAGATCTCCCATAGCGCAGAAATGACACCTGAAAAGACACACAAACTTTACGGCTATTATATCGGCGCTTTGCTAGAGCATGGCCGGAAAAGTTCCGTCAGTCCCAGGTGCCGTAAATGGTTCAAAGGATTTGATAGCCCATATCACAGCGCCATATATAATTACTGATTTGGCGCAAACCTAATACTCTCGAGAAGCTCGTGCTCGGGAGGTTTCCCGTTCGACATGGTTTTCTCGTAACACCTTTCGTGTGCGAGCCATTTTCCTTTAGTATGGTCTCCATGGCACTAGCTGGAATACGGGCCATGACCCTTTGGATCTTTGCACAGTCAGAGACACTTTCGATGTCCTGACAGAAGTTTCTTCATGAGCTTATCTTGGCCTCTCTCACTGCTTTGTTGCATTCAGTGAGTGCCTTCTTATAGAGGTCTCACCTTCCCGTATGTTTACACTGGTTATGTAGTCTGGGGACATTCCTTTTTTGAGTTTTCAGTTTCTTATTCCACCAACAAGAGTTCTTATTGGTTCTTATAACTGTCTCCCGGCAGGATTTTGTGAAGGAGCTTGTTATGGCGCTCTGAATTGCAGATGCCATTCCCTCCGCCCCTTGCTCGGAATACGGGTCTAGGTTTTCCAGATTGTTCACTAATTCCTTGCGGAATGTTACCCAGTCTGCTCCCTTAGGGTTAGACGAAGGTTCCGTGAGTGTTCAGATAGCACAGAATGTCGAATAGATATCTAAACGAGTAAAAATGGATTTCCTTTGTACAGTTACTTTTGGACGGTTTAAGGATATATTTACAAAATGGTTATTCCAATTATTTGTATATCTCTTGCCAATATATAGTAAACATTGAAAGATAATTTCAAATTAAATAAAAAAAATCAGTAATTATATAATCATAAAATATAAATCTCAAAACTTATTGGAAGTTAATTATATTAGATTTTCAAACATGTTTGGAGAAGATATTTAGAATTTCGACATTTTTTATTTTCCGATATATTTTTTAGGACCGACATAAAATAGGACAGGCACACAACCTAGCAAGGGCATGAAACAGAAAAGTGTAAAAGATTAAAGACATCTTTATAGATAAATGTAATTGTATGTAGCCTGCGATGTACATCCGTCGTCGAGTGGTCGTCCATATCACGATTGTCTGGGGCATTTCCTTTATTTTAATATCTGTGGAAATTACCAGCAGTCTAGTGCAAAAACAAACGTATTGTTCTAAAAACCTTGGTCATGTTGTAATGTTGTAAAAGGGGAAATTCAGGAATAAGTGGCTAGCTCCTATGACCGCCTATGCTATGGTGACTAGTAACTTTGATTACGACCACTTTTTTGGCTATTTACTAGTTTAGAGGCCAAATAATGTGTGATGAGGTTTTTGTAACAATAAAGGTTTAAGGTTTTTACGGAAGCGTTCTAAATTGTTGTGAGTTTTGAATCATTATACATCTTTGTCATTATATACGACCGAACCTTACACCACTGATGACATAGGTGTAAACTGATTTCCTGTGTGGTCTTATGATTGATTGTTCCAAATTTTGTTTTTGTTTTTTCTTGTAAAAATAGAGGCCTACTTCTGTGAGATATCGAACTCTTCATGTAACGGTGGTTATTTGGAAAAAATTACATATTATGTATGAACGTTTTTTTGTTCATTTATAATAAAGAAAAGAAGATTGTATCAGAAATAACCGCCGTGGAATGAGATGCAGCAGCGCAGGTAAATCTAATAGGTTTAGTGGGTGGCGAAATTATGGGGGATATCTCGAGGGAGCAGGTTCCGTTCATTTGAACGCTAAAAAGTGAATGGTGACCAACCGGTCGGCGGTGTGAAGCCGGCTGGAGGTGGCTATCAAATTTTACATTTGATCGTATCAAAAAATTAGGCATTCCTATATGAAATAATCTAGTTACCTGTAATTTCCGTATCTAATTAATCTACTGATTTCCCCAAGTACAAAAACAATTCAAAACTGACCGTATAACCTTCTAACTTTTAAAATTGCTACAAACTTTTTCCTATAATATCAACTTATACCAGAAATGGTGTTTTGCGCTTAAACGATTCGTTTAAAGGCCCATGTGTGATACATAATCACGATGTATTAAGCGTCAAAATTTGAGCGGGAATATTTTAGTGTTGTAGCCCTCAAGGCTCCCTACCAGGATCGAGTGATAGATTTCTGAAACAAGTTTTAGTAAGCCCACTATCCGCCGCCCACCTTGCATAGCCATTGTCCAAGAGATTTTTTCGTCAATGATCAGCCCTGAAATCAAATAATTTTCTACTCTCCCTACCTCTGTGGTATAATTGTTTAGTGACTGTCAGAAAAGGAACAATACTCGTTTGTTTGTGATCCTTATGAGGTGATTATGTCTCCCTTAACTTCAGCCTTCAATTATACATATATGTTCCTTACCAAATCGTATCCAGGTTTATACAGGTATACTGTTACGGTCCATACCAACTATAAAGATAACAGTGACGTCATAATTGAGTAGCTGTGCAGCTACGCATAATCAGCTGTTTATTCAGAGATGACTAACAATGTTAAACAAATCTAAGAAATAATGTAATTTAATTTTATTCAAGATATAACAGTATTAAGGTAATTTTGGAAATACATACATTGGTATGTGGATACGATTTTGTAACTTCATAAAAGTGATTTATTTAGCTTTCTATTGTAGAAAGCTCAGGCGAATGCTCTTTGAAGTACTTCTGCAATTGTCTGTGGTGTCTAACCTAAAGAACCATCGGAAAAGGATGCGGTAATGAACATATTCCTTACATAGTTGTACGCTGCTGTCGAAAAACTTAGAGCGAGAGCAAAGCACTTCAGTTTTGAGGCTACTTTTTACTGTTCGGCCTATAGTATACTACATTAAGGAAAGTCAAATATGGAGGGTATTTACTACTATTTCAACATAGCTGAAATAGCATCAGGCTGAAAGTCTTTTCGCCATAATGCCTCCATCCACTTGTTCTCCAAAGAAGGATCTATGTGTAAGCTGATGAACATATGCGGTATGTATAGGTAATAAATGTATATGGAAAATAAAGGATGCGTGGCTCAACAACATAACCAGAACAATAGCAAGTCGCCAAGTCCAACATAAAAATAAATCTCCAACGATGTTGTTTAGTGTTGAACATTTATAGACATTATTTAAGCGTTACATTCATATTTCTAAATTTTACTTCCGGCCCTACCTTCAACGGGTCTAATGATACCCAAAGAAATGAATATAATATATCTCGTAAATTTGGCCCGCCCTCAACGCACTTCCAACCGAAGGTTTACATTGGCAGTTGACCCAGAAGAGCCCGAAAAAGTTACAAAAAAGACTTATTGCCTTAGAAAGGAGAATATTAAATATTTGACACGAAAAAAAACCAAGAAAAAAACTTAGATAAGCTCTTATTTGTTCGATAAAGGGAGTCTTTTTTTAGCTTTTTAGCTGCTGGAACATTTTTAGGATGGATACCAGGGCATATAAGAAAAAAATAATAAACCAGTTTTCTAGATACAATAAGTTGTACTGGTTATACCTACCTATGCAATCTATATAGACAAAATTTTTTGTGTGGATAAACCTTTTAATGCCAATTAAAATCTATAGATACCCTGCACTTTTGATATTATTCGCCGCTCCACCTCTCTGGCACACTCTATGTTAAGTCAATATTAGGTTAGAATGTCAATGGTATGCATGTATATTCGAATTAAAAAAACAGATGATCATACGTAAAATATTAATTTATTACAGAAAAATTAAAAAAAAATCAATTCCATACCTTTCCAAGTTCCTGTTCGCGCTGTGGACTATGCGGTACGTTTCTCAACCTTTTCGGAATGTACCAGAAGCTGACGTTCACCATTTCTGGTTCCATTATAAGATAAAATTTATCCGACTGCTCCTTAATTTTCTTCACCATATACTCTGTTAGCTCCATCAGTCTATCCATGTGTTGCTCGAAACCATCGTCGCCCTGGAATATTTAGATGGATGTAATAATTCTGTGAAGAATGTTAGAATAACCATCTTCTCTGATACTTCACTATAAACGTATCTAAAAGGAGATGTAGAAAAGTTTTTCAACACCGCCTCTACTTATACGTCGGTGTTGTTTTATTACATACCACCTTCAGTTCATCCAGATTATGGAGGTTGAGGTGTTTTGTTAAATGCCATATACTATATACGCCTACATCATCAATTAAGTGTGGATCTAGCCAGGCAATCTATACTTTATTGAGTTATATCAGTTAACTAGCGAACATTTATGAGATAACTTGGAATAAATACATAACTTAGATGTTTAACAACTATTAGTTATATGTATAATCAAGTAAAGGTTCACAGCCAAAATGGTTGTTATGAGGCTGTACAGTGTAGGGTATGACAGAACTACCCACTAACTTTGGGGCACTGTAGAATGGAAACTATTGATTCCACACGAAAAATGTAAAGACGAAAATTGTGAAGAATTTTATTGTCTTCATATGTCCTTTGAACTTTTCGATAGCACATAACCATAACGGCGTTATTTGTCAAAAAGCGTCACAAAACACTTTTCACCTCCTCCCTCGACATTCGAGCGACAACCCCCAAATGTCGCAAATTGAATCTTGTCTTAATCAAGCAATGCCAGAGTAATATCATTTCCACTAAAAGTATGCACAAGCACGATATTTTTCGCAATAGCACATATCAGTAGTAGTTAGGGGTGCGTTTCTGAATGCCGTATTTTTTTTTAAACCAAATGCGTGAGCTTAGCTTAGGCAGCTGGGAAGATATCATTCTTTTATTGAATCAAAAATGTTACTCGACCTTTTGATAAAGTCCTTCGCATCAATCCACACTTAAATTCCGATTTTAGTGAAAATCACAAACCAACCACTAATTTTGATGCCGTGTAGGACGGAGATGGTTAGTTGCACACGAAAAATGTGAAGACCAAAATTATGCAGAATTTTGTTCTCTCCATAAGTCAATGGAAGCTTTTTTCGATATCGCTTACCAAAACGGCGTTATTTTTCAAAAATTGTCGCGACGCAGAGTTTTCATCCCCCCACCCCTCGAGCGGCAACCAGCTGAGGTCGCAAACTTAGCTGTAGGTTCAGGGCATCAATGTCTACTATACCACCAAATTTCATTTCTTTCCAACTTTTACTGTCAAAAAACCTCTACCGCATGGGCTATAGTTCGTTTGTATCTTTCTGCTAAGTTAGTTATTTTCTTCCATCAGAACACGTTTTTGTTTATATTTCATGGCCTGTTAGGCTGTTTATACGTAGGGGAATTGAAAATCACTGGTTTGATTTAAATTACATGAAAACTACCAGAGATTCATATTCACAACCTCATATCATTAGAGCATTCCCATTTGAAATCAAGTTACCTCTGATTGAAGCTTGCTTAATTAATCTACCGATTTCCCCAAACACAAATGTGATTTAAACTTGACCCTCTAACCTAAGCTGACGTACTTCATGCTAAGTGATATGGCAAAGTCACAGCCCAAAGTTTTGTACTCGTTGCGATATTCAATTTTTTTCTGAGATCTACTTATACTTAAAAAAGTGATTTGCACCTAAACGGTTCGCTTTAAGTCGCATGTATATGGTACATAACGTCACACGAGAATTGACCTAGGAATCTAAATATGCAATAATATACCAGGTGTTTCTTCAAAAAAACCTAACATTGATATGTCACGCTTTTATTATACATCCTGTATAAAACTCATTATTTTTATAATGTAGTACAACTCGACCTTCCTATACTCGCAAAGTTAATTTCCTGAAAAGAGCTATGGTTTGATCGCAGAAGTCCGAGGCGTTGAGCTTGACTTGCATTGATGTACGTAAATGTTTATCAGAATAAAATATTATAGCTGAAAAAATCAAACGAACTGGGTAATTAAGGTATACAAATTTATTCCAGTTATAGTGGAGATAAAGTATTCCCGATGATAGTACAATATACACCACTTTTTTATAGTATACATAAGAGCAGTAGGTATGGAACACCTAGTAGGGTGTATGCGGAGGATAGCGGCTAAGCCGTTACGAAAAAGTTTTTTTACAAGAATTGTTCAAAGTCAGATGATCTGCCACGTAATATTATGTTTGCCTATATAGAGTTGTTTCATTAAGACGAGGCGTAATACATAACGTTGTTATTTCAAATGACACACCCTGTATATTACTGCATTTTTGAATTCTACGCTTCACTTAACGCGAAGTTCATTGATATCCCTAAACAGCTAATTATCAACTTAATAACTAAATATTGGGAGAAAATCTGTGAATTCACTAATATTCCTCTAACAACGTTTATAGAAATTATCAACGTTTGCTTTGACACAAGCTACTTTGTCTTTCATGGAATATTTTATCAACAGTTAGATGGTACAGCAATGGGTAATCCTTGTAGTCCTGTCTTGGCTAACCTAGTTATAGAGGAACTGATTCATTCAATTATTCTATCCTGGGATTTTGAGGTTCCACTAATTAAACTTTATGTCGATGATACCATATTAGCTATTCCTGCAGATAAGGTGGAACGTGTTTTAAATTGTTTTAGCTCTTATCATCAAAAAATACAGTTCACCATTGAATATGAAAACAGTAGCAGTTCAATTCCGTTTTTAGACATCTGTTTAATTAGAACAATTGAACGTAAAGTGTTATTCAGCTGGTATGAGAAACCATTCAGTTCAGGGAGGCTTTTGAACTTTTATTCCTACCATCCATTCAGTCAGAAGTATAGTATTATGTGTTCCTTGAAGAATAAGATTATCAGGTTAAGCAGCCCACAGTTTGTTCAAGAAAATATATCTAGATTCAAAGAGAAACTTAAACTTATTGACTATCCTGAATACTTCTGCAACTTAGTTATTAACAATAGTTCAAACACTATTCCTCCTCCTTCTATTCCACGCACTAATCAAAACAGTTCCAGCATAATAACTTATTCAAAAATTCCCTATGTCAAAAGACTTTCAGAGAGAATTAGACATCATCTTGCTGATAACACACATAAAATAGTTTTTTACCACACAAAAACTGTATCTTCACTTTTTTGTTCACAAAAAGATAAGCTTGATACCAAGTACAAATCCAATGTGGTCTATAAAATACCTTGCGAGCAATGTGATGCTGTATATACAGGGCAAACAAAACAAAATTTAAAGAACAGGATTTCAGCCCACAAGTCATCTTGTGAAGATACTCATAAAAATGATAGGGATCATACAGCCTTAGCGTCTCACCATTTCGAGTATAATCACCATTTTAAATTCGATTCTGTCAGTATACTTGACAACGAGATTAATTATAAAAAATGACTGATCAGCGAAATGATTTATATCTATAAGCATGAGAAGGCTGTCAATAAGAAAACTGACTCTTGATCTAAGTCAGATTTATAATTTCTTGATTACTAATAATTACATTAAACTAAAAAGAACGTAATCAAAGAATTGGTTGACTTTATGACTGAACCTGGTATATTCATTAAATAGTATGTAAGTATGAAATATTCATATTTTCTCACACTGTCTTCTGTGTACAGCAGCATATATCAATAAATGGTGTATTGACGAACGGCATCTACGATTCTTTTTATCAATCTTCTGGAATGTTTTTTGTTGTTTATTTACACAAAGGGATATGTTATTTCTTGTTGCTTTAGGGGTGCGCTCGATAGGTAAGGATGTATGCTCTACATTTTAGTGTATTTTAACATTCTAGTGGAAAATTGTATTATATTTTTAACTTTTATATTTTTATTCAATGTACCGGCTTTCTATTTTGATTGTTTTGCCGAGTTAACTTTTTTAAATGTTAAAATCTTTTATATTGTAGTTGTAACTTTATGTGTAACAATTTTAAAATTTTTTAAATTTGTCTGTTAGATTGAATAATTGTCAACGCTTGTACTCATCGTTTTGGCACTTCATGTTTTACTTATATATTTTTCGTCTTCGTATGAATTTTAGCCCTGAAGAAGGCGTAAAATAAACGCCGAAACGTCGGCTCTTTGAGTTAAAAACCTCTTGCATTAATTTATCCCAAAATCCCAAGAAACCTGTTCTACTAATAACGTAAAAATATTTTCACTTAAATTTTGACGTTTATACAGGGTGGTTCATATCAAACTTACATTTTTTAGAATGGAATCCCCTACATATTAATGCATAATTATTTTAAACGAGCCGTTTAGGCGCAAATCACCATTTTTGGTATCAGTAGGTATCAGAAAACAATTGAATATCGCAAGGATTATAAAACCTAGAAGACCGTGGCTTTGCAGTATGATCAAGCATGAAACGCGTCACTTTAGATTAGACGGATAAACTTGAGTTCTTTTTATAGTTGGAGAAATCAGTAGATTAATTAGGGAAACTTTAATCGCAGATAACTTGATTTTTTTAAATAGGAATGCCTATTTTGGTTTACAGAATCAAATGTAAAATTTGATTACCTTTCTAACGATATAGGATTATCAATATCAATCTTTTTTTTTTTTGTTTCCATTTTATTTCAAATGTTCAGTCAAATCGGTGTTTTTAAATTTTCTTGCGTGGAAGCAACCTATACCAGGCCATGAAAAATGAACAAAAGCCCATTAATATGGAAGAAACCAACCGACCAAGTAGAAAGATGTAAACGAACTAGAGTAGCGAGGCAAGATCATGAAAATTCCTTACAACACATCAGCTCTAACGGGATACAACAGCGGCAAGATATCTCATGTAAATGAGAAGCTTGGGGTATGACAGAAGTGTTTGTTTTTCACAGCCTACTAGCTACTGAGGTCTACTAGAGCTTGACAACTTTCCAAAAAGATTAAAATTTTTGAAAGAAAAGGAAAACTACCGGCAATTTTTGCTTACAGTCTATCATCTTTAGAATGAAATTTCACATTTAATGGGTTAAAAAAAAAATAGTCATTTCCGTTTAGTTAAGTCAAAAGTGAAGATATCTCTAAATGGAGCATTTTGAACATCTACTGAAACGATTGCTAGAATATTTTACTTACGCTACGTTGTAATTGTGTTTATTCCATATAGTTTTCTACAAACTAAATTATGTTTTACAATTCGAACAGACTGCAATTAAATTTTCATTTTCCGCGAGTTTGCTAATAAGTAGAAGTACCTACTGAAGAATTTGAAGGGTTCCAGTCAGAGGTGCCATTACTTTTGACTTATGGAAATGGCTGCTTTTTGATGGCATTAAATGTGAAAATTTATTCAGAAGACATAGATATTCTACTGCCAGCAACAATCTTTAGTAGTTTTCCTTTGATTAAATATTTTTTTACTGACCTTGGAAATTGGCTAATAGCTAGTAGGCTGTGAAAAATGAGCATTCCTATTACCGCTATTGTTTCTGGTTAGAGCTAATATGTTGTAAGGAATTTTCGTAATCTTGCCTCGCTACTCTAGTTAGTTTGCATCTTTCTACTAAGTTAGTTGGTTTCTTCCATATTAACGAGCTTTTGTTTATTTTTCATGGCTTGCAGGTTGCTTGCACGCAGGAAAATTGAAAAACACGATTTGACTCAAAACTTGAAATAAAATTAAAACCAAAAAAGATTGATATCGAGAATGCTATATCGTTAGAAAGGTAATCAAATTTTACATTTGATGCTTTAGACTAAAATAGGCATTCCCATTTGAAAAAATCAAGTTAGCTGTGATTGAGGTTTCCTTGATGAATCTAATGATTTCTCCAAGTACAAAAGGACGCATTTCATGCTTAGTCGTACGGCAAAGTCACGGCCTTCTAAGTTTTATAGTCGCTGCGATATTCAGCTTTTTTCTGATACCTACTTATATGCCAAAAATGGTGATTTGCGCCTAAACGGTTCATTTAAATTTCGATGAATTATACCTACATAAAGTCACACTAGAATTTACCAAGGAATCCAAATATGCAATAATATATAGGAGGTTCTATTCAAAAGAATGTAAGTTTGATATGAATCACCCTGTATAAACGTCAACATTTAAGTGAAAATATTTTCACGTTATAGCCCTCAAGGGTCCCTACCATGCTCAAGTAACAGATTTTTGCTTTATTTTTTAGTAAGCAATCTTCCGTCCACGCACGCACTGTTGGCCCACCCTGTATATGCTTATATTTTACATTTTCTATATCCTATCCATATGTCTCTCTCAGACGTTGAATAGACACCTAGCTCACCATGTATTATTATTATTATTTATCATTCAGACTGTGAATGTTTATAACCATTACTTTATTACACAAATATCAACAATAAGAGCCAGTTATTGAGACATCTTTGAGTGGTATATTTCAACATATGAATATAATAGGTCCTACGCAGTGGCGCTTCTAGGAAGTTTGTCTGGGGGGGGGGGGGGGGTAGTTACTCGATGGATAATGTAGTGAGCGCCGCCAAGGAAACGGGGGGGGGGGGGAGGGTACAATAAACATCTTGTCAAATGAAGATATAATACGGTAAGAGATGAATATTTATGAAATTAAAATTTTTCAGCCGCAAAGATCAAATTAAACATTACACAGGTATTTTCCATTTTGTTATTATAAGGAAAATTAACAAAACAAAACACATATAATAAAACAAGACTTATTATAAATAATGTAAACAGAAAAATATATTTAAAGCAATAAACATGAACAGTTAAATTTCAATGCATCTTATTGCATCTTATTTTTAATTAGTCAGTTTTGTTCCGTGTCCTTCCGTATTCTGGGGGGGGGTAATTACCCCCTCTACCCCCCCCCTTGGAAGCGCCCTTGGGTCCTACACAAAGTATTTCCGATGAATAACCACCACTTTTATTTAAAACTTGTGACGTTTCGACACACAGTATCTTAATCAAACAATGATTTTAAACTTATAAGCTAATTATACAAGATATACACTATTCACGGTTAATAGGATAACTGTCATGGCTAATGTTTTGTTCTCCGAAAACCATCAGACAGATTTAGTAAGGGTGAGTACGAGTATACGAGTCCTAGGTACTCTAATCGATTCATAATTTTTAGATCGTTGTGACATTTTCCTGCGGAATCATTGAGAAAAAAACGTAAATAAAAGTAAAACTTGGACACCCTGTATCTTGGAAATTAAGAACTTTAAGGCTTCATGTTCCTATGTCAATGTTCATAGAAAAGTGAGGTCTATCATTATCACCTGTCAAGCATTAGGCGTTTTCGGTCGAGTATCCGGACACCCTGTAGAAGAGATTATTTTTTTTTTCTGGTTAAAATACCTACATAATGCTCTCACAATAAATAATTCATACATAATAGACATAACTACTGTACTGCGGTGCATATTTTCAAAACAATAATAACAATATAAAATATAAGTATTCATTTAATCAACAGACATGCATTTTTAACGGCAGGACGCCGAGCGAACTGATGATGATTCAGGAAAACAGCGGATGAATCCCCAGTGGCGCAATTGGTTAGCGCACGGTACTTATAAGACAGTAGTCGTGAGCGATGCCGGGGTTGTGAGTTCGAGCCTCACCTGGGGAACGTTTTTTTTTCTTGAACATTTGTTTGAAGTTCTTCTAAATTACTGCAATTTTTTATATTTATATGGCTGACATAATAGAAATGTCTTGTAACTTGGTTTTACAAGTTACCATTAGAATAGGTCTAATAATTTGGGTCAGTACCGAACAAGAAATGGCGAAGCCGTCGGCGTCGGTTGAAGCTTGGGTTATGCCCGGCAATTATTAAGTAGCATTTATAGTGCGGTAAGGTAAGAGGTAACGTAAGACGTAAGAAAATAAACCTATGGAATCAGATGAGAGTGTTTATAGTCGTAACGTAAGAAGAAACGTTACGACTATAAACACTCTCATCTGATTCCACAGGTTTATTTTCATACCTCTTACCTTACCTCTTACGTTACAGCACTATAAATGCACCCTTATTATTATTGTTAAATCCGCTATTAGAAATCGCTTAAAATAAATTTCGAGTTCCGCAACTGGCCGCTAGGACGCAGAATTGTTACGGTGAATCAGAAAGAATACTTTCTCTCAAAAAATATGAGCATAAAGGTGTACCTATTATGAATATTACAATCGTATTTTTTGATTTTCCTTGGTTATTTGTATTTTGTTTCTTTCCTAATGATCTGTTGCACAAAAATTATTATTGATTCTTCCGTGGTTGCTAGAGGGCGCTACTTGACATCACATCAAATATTACGCATTATTACGGACATTTCAAATTCAATGCAGGTCGGGAAATTCTATTGCTGTTTAAAGCTAGTAAGTGATATCCATTTTATGTCATAATATCCATTTTACATTAATAGTCTGATACAGACCAGTGACCTGAGGTTACGCGTACACCAATAGGTAGGTACTCTTCCACAATGGGTTAGAACTTAGTTACTTAGCGATCCCAAAAAATATTGATCTATCACTGGAAGCTGAGAAATCACCCACAAATGCTAGAAATATATTTCGCTTTCAACTCAAACTTCCATCTCAAAAATAATATGATTCTTTGCGAAACAAGCCTTATAGCAAAGAGGTTTCTATTTCATTTTGACGTTGAAACTCTATAACTTGCCAGTTCCTTCCTTCTAATGGAGATAGTGTTGTTGGTCATGCTGTGGACCATTGCCCTTGAATAATTTGGGCAAATTGTCCAGGCACGTATCCAGGATTTGGTTTTGGGAGGGTCCAGATTATGGGTGTCACTTGGTTGACCTTTCGGGGACTAGAGTTGCCACCTTACATTTGCGGGGGGGGGGATGCAAATTTGTGGATTCCATTTTTTAGACGGCATTTCATAACGTTTCGGGGGGGGGGGGGGGAGGGGGGAGGGGTCCGGACCCCCTGGACCCCCCTCTAAATACGTGCCTGAAATTGTCTAATAAGGTACCAGTATGGCGATTCTGTAACTTTCGCTATAGTAACGAAAGCAGACGAAAGCGAAGCTAATCATTTACGAAAACGATCTTTGACGGCATTCCATAACCAACGTTTAACGCTTCGTTACGCTTTTGGCATGGAGCTCGATGACTCACGAGCATTCACGAGTTGGCTTAAATATCTCTGGATGAGACTCTTCGAAATCCAGCAATACTGACCATTGCGAAGGATTAGTTTTTTCTCTTCGATTCATTGCTGATAATTAACTACCTATAAAATAAATTTAAGCGAGTTGTCACTTTGACACACAGCGATAATAACATCAAAACTTGACAAATTAGATCCAAAATCTTTCGATATCGCTTATAACGTTCGTCTGCGTTCGTTATATCCGAGTCGGAACGAAGACATTTGTGGAATACCGAAACGAGCGAAAGCGTTGGAAAAATGTCGCTATCGCTTCGCTATCGCTTCGCTTAGAGTTACAGAATCGCTACACAGGAATTGTCGCAACTATTTAAATAGAAATTGGATAAAAGTGAGCTTTTTCGGGTTAGGTTCAACAGTGGGTTCAACTATTACTTCTTTTACGTCATAAATGTAAGAATCAACACAAGTTGCTTACATTTCACTAGTTTTTACGTACTTACCTTTGCTCTCCACTGCAACCATAATTTAAAAATGTCATTGTGTCTACCACATTGAATCACCTTGTCGCCAGTGTCGTATCTGATGTCATAAAGCTTGTCCTGCATGAAAAGGTAGTCAGCAGACATTTGGTTACAGCTCATCAATAATCCCTAAAAACGGATATGCTATTAATTGAAACACTTCACATTAATAAAAAGTACAATAATTCCCATAATCTCTTCATTTCAAGAATAGGAATCAAAAGAACTGTAATTTCACGTCAGATTCTTACGAATTCCTTTATTTTAATTATTGAAAGTATTTCATCCATTTGTTCTTTTATTATCTGTAATATATCTTTGAACATAATTTGAGCTTAAAGAAGGCCTTATATATAGCGAAGTAAGCGAAATCTCACTCAAATTGGATAAAAAATTAGTTCACGGTACATAGGCCGATTCAATCAGATTTCTTTTAATCAGGTTCATTTTCATAACAAAGTCATGCTTACAGTGACTGTAACATTTTAATGTAACTTTGGGAACCTATCCTTTGCTTGTCTCACTGGCATATAAATATACTCAGTGACATAGAAAACAGAACACCCAGCATTAATGAATTTTTAAGACAGAATTTCTAGTAAATCTGTTTGTTTATGTTAGGATAAAACACGATTAGCTTTTCAACCATATAGATATAGAGGTTTTTTGTTATCGGCTATCCTCTCAAAACGTACGTTACAATATTGTTTTGTAGCTACTATTCCCATTCGTAGTAAAATCGATAAAATGTTCATCAGCCCAGAAGTTTGATAGGGGGATTATGCGAGGCGGTATCCGAGAAAAAAATGCAGACGTGTAAATACGGTGGTGGTTTGTTTTAGGGTATGGAATGAAGAAGGCCAGAGGTACAGGACGTGTCAGAAGAATAACGAATAACCCCACCTGAAGACTGCCGCCTTAGGCTTTTGGGTCTACGGGACCGCTTCACGTCTGCAAGGTTATTTGTGGATCAATGGTTTGCAGCGCATGGAGTCCAATCACAACGCAAACTTTTTATCGCTAGATCAGAAATTTTGGACTAAATTCTGTCCTCAGTTAGTCATATCTCAAACTCCTAGGCACCGAAGCGATCGATTGGCTTGGTATCTGGAGTTCCTCTATCCCTATACCAACCTCATAGAGACACTAGGCAGTGATCAAGAACATTTGGTGCAGAGAATGGCGGAACTGGACCTTGAATGTAATAACATTATCTTTAGCGATGAATCCGCATTCTGTTTGGACATAGATCTGCACCACACTGTTGAAATTTTAGTATGGAGGACGATTGCTTATGGAGGAAGGCCACCTCTGGTATTCATTCAAGGCAAAATGGACGCCATTCGTTACATCCAGGAGGTGGTGGTACCACATATTCTGCCTTTTATTCTGATGCTCCCTAACGCACTTCCAACAAGATAATAAATTCACGGCGACATGTAACCAGAATTACCTCGCCCCCTTAGACCTCTCAATATTTCACAGAACATGTCTGGGACATTGTGGGAACAAGATTGCTGCATTTGACCCAGCCTCTACAAACTCTATAATAACATACCTCAAGAAAAAACCAATCATCGCATTAGGAGGCTGTTCTGACGTGTTTTTGGGTGCATAAGACATCGTGGATGTCTCACTCGTTACTAATCTTCCAGTTTTTCCAACTTTTGGATGTTCTTCAAATTTTGACAGACCACTTACCTAACCCTAAGGCACACGTATACAAAAACTTATGCTAACAAACTCATTGATAATGGGTGAACTGATTTCTATGACACTAGTATAATGCCACATCCGTTGGTGAAATCTTTCCAATTTCAACTACACAACAAGCATAATCATTACAAGAGAACGGTAGAGTGATCAGCCTATTTTGTGCTGAAGATTGATATGAGTTTCTAGTTGATCAGCAGAATGTGAACCAGTGAAGTTAGATATATTTCAAGAAAATCAATCTCATCTATACCAAGGAGTTGTGCATGCGTATTTCTACATTTTCTTGTATTTTTTTCTTATGCCTCGAGTGAAGGTCATTTCTGTATCATTGTCTTGAGCCGCACTGTCGTTTTTTCAAAGATAAAGTAATAAATCTCTCAATAACTCCATATTCTACCAAACGCCACGTCAATTCATTCGAATGATAGTTCTACAAAAATATCTCCGCTGTTAATAAAATTCAAATATTTTGTAATTTGAAGTCAGCTGCAGAGTCGGCTGAAACATTTTCAAAGAATTTACTTTTCTAACGTATCTGGCTTTATTAATGGACTTGTGAAAAGTGATGAACTATAATATTTTATCAAATTATTATTATTTCTTTTATATTGAGGCAATTATTTTTGGTATCACGGTAGGAAAGTGTTGAATACACTTACGTCTTCTTTAAAGTGGATTGTAGAGCATTGTAATAATGCGCCCATAAGCTTGTGTGGGTTCCACGTTACGGAGTCAGCCCTGGAAACAGAAATTCATGAAATGACTGCCATAGCTATACCTGTAAATTTTTTAACGTAATGATACAGTATTAGCTAATTTTTGGTTTGAGGTTAGAAACGTCTTCAGCAGAATGGCTTTTAAGCTGATTAAACTTTTGAACCACCCCGAGGCTCGGTCATGGACTAGACACATTACACATTCATTCAAACCATTTTTGAACGGTAAACCATATATGTATATGTAAATGTTAAAATTGAGAATAACCTGCAGGTAGACAAAATTTACAATTCTATTCTTATAGAATTTATTATTGCTGAGCTAGGAAGTAATGATTAGTAAAAATACTATAATTATAATACTCGTCATGCGTAGGCTGTGATATTATTAACTAACATAAGACGTAAATTCTCAGTTCAAGGGGAGCGTCGAGTTTTGTAAGAGCTTTCCACGTCGGATTGGTACAAATAAGTGCGATTTAAGTTAGTCGCAATCGGATGATCTGGTGCCCGGAGTTTTGCTGAGGAGGGAACTCTGCCACTTTAGTCGCATCTGGCTTGGTTCTCATATAATCGAGGATTACCGAAGGACATTTGCAGGATGACAAGCTTTCGCTTTTTGCGAGATAGGCTCAGGAGCATCTGCAGCTTTGCTATACGTGTTTGAGCTCTCGTTTTTTCTCGGAGGCATCTTATGACTATTAATAATTGTTATACCTACTTATGATAGAAAAATTGAGAAGATTTATTCAATGGAGTATGAGGCCTTTTTAGAGGAGGTGTCAACTGGAACAGTTGACGAAAATGCAACGTTCATGTAGCAATAAATATGAAAGACCAAGAAGATGGAGCAATTGCAGGCAAAACCTAGAATTATTTATGAATAAGACACCAATTCTAGGTTGAACTGTCATGAACAAAAACCTCGCAAAAACCTCAAAATTTAAATAATGTATTGTCATAATATCGATCCCCTTATGTAAGGTATATCCTTCAAGGTTGACTACAATTTGTAAAATAGTTACAAATAAACAAATGAATACTTAGGAAATACAGAACATCTAGAAGTTTACTATTATTGAAAAAATGTATCATACAGCATTTTTTTGCCCCATCGCGCTCTTTTCGTCGATCAATAAAAATACTAGATATACTTCGTCGTCATTATCTTCATCAGCATCTTAATTTGTACTATTGTGATACAATACAAATACTATTATTAAGCATTGTCAATGTTTCTATTTCAACGAAACGCACGCAATGCTTCAAAAGTTATAGTAAAGGCAAACACATTTTTTGATATTCTTTTTTAATTTTTTTGGTCGATAAATTGTGGTCTGGCTCCACCCATTTTTGTTTGTGCACTATATCTAGGAACATCCTGTATATATTCGTGTATACATGGTAAATAGGACAGAGTGGAGTCTTCTAGGATTTTTTTTTCGTGAGGGGTGATTTCTAAGAAATAAAACGTTGCAATATAATCATTAAACCCAATAAAAAGAAATCGATTTAAATTAAGTGATCTATTAAATTTTACAAATATGGCCATAAACTGAAACTTAATTTGTTTCTTAATGAAGGATGATATTTTAAGTGACATCTGATGTCTTATCGAGATGTCATCCAATACCTTTCTAAATTACAGAAATAGCTTTGATGTAAGTCTACAAGCACTCTTTTACGTCATGTCGTTTTGGCACATCCGCCATCTTGGCTGGTGGACAAAAATTCTATGATTACCTTTGCAAATTGTATGTTCGTGTGCGTTTGTATGGTCTTTTACAGTATGAGTTGTCAACAAATATAATAAAATTCGTGGTCGATGGAGGCAAGCAGGAAGGTGCTTGCGAGAGAAGGCGAAATATAAAGTAATGCGTATGTTGTTATAGGAACGGTAAGCTAATCATACAACTTCACCTATTTTATCCATATAGCCAACCATTTTCTTAAAATAGCTACGGTGTACCTTTATTTTTAGGCAAGTCAATATCAGAAATTCAAGGAAAAACTATTAAAAGTACAGACGCATGCGACTGCAATTTATTCTTTTTAAATGTACAGTAGATGAAGTTTGCATGTCTAAATTATCTATCTTGTCAGTACCTACTACGTTTAAAAAAATCAGTCAAGTTGATTGACTCAATACCTCCTACACATAATAATGATACAATTTTCTTGTTTGCCCATTGCATGAAGCTATAGCCTGAAATCCCCTTGCAACCAAATCATCGCCCAACCGCCCGCAAAAAACATCCCACACACAAACTCTCATAAATAGTTTCTTGCGTCTCGCTCCATAGGAACTAGGGCGCCACAGTTTTTATTCTGCATGCTTCAACTGGACGATGCGAAATGATCAACAGCCTCCAAACCGTCTAAAAACAAACTTTGAGCTGTTTTTATATTTTTAGTTTTTTTATTATTACTGCGCCGCCACTGACACGATTTTTCCAAGACAGATACGTTTCCTATGCCCGTAGCGGTAGTAATACTGTGTCAAAATTTCATTAAAATCAATTCAATAGTTTTTGTGTCACGTAATATAGAACGATCTAAAACAATACTCTTATGTATACATGACAAATTCTAAGTCCCTTGGTTTCTGTAATGAGCAATACAACGTTCGGATGGACCTAAAAAAGTGTATTATGCCGCTAGGTTTTTCATTCACAGGTCAATGGACAGCTCATTATGAATACAACAAATTTTTCAGTTTTACAACCCCCCACCCCCTAACCACGCCAAATTCACCCCCACCCAAAAACAAGTAGAAAATGATCAGGATCTCCTAAAACGCCTAAAAACGAAGTTTGAGGAATATTTGTTTTTTTTTTTGTTTTTTTTGCTCCGCCGCCAATGCACCGATTTTCAAAATTTTAGCAGCATTACCTTCCACAACCCCACAGCATATCTGTACCCAAATTTCATCACAATCCATGTCGCGGTTGCTGAGATTACGAGGGTAGAAAAACGCGACAGACAGACAGACAGACAGACCGACGGAAATGAGTGACGTAGATTTTCCTTATGTAGACATCATAAAACGCCCAAAAAGCGCATTATTTCAAAATCGAAAATTTTCGCGATACACAAGTAAAATGTATCAAGAACATAAGTTGGGCAAGGAAGACTAGCACAAAGGATTCAGCTGTAGTCCCAAAATTAACGGCAGTGAAACTGGGCGATTCTTTTTATTCATTGTACAATATTGGAGAAACATCAGCAGTTTACCAGGCTTGTAGATTCTGTTAAATATATACAGGGTGAGTTTTTAGTACCGGCTCGGTCGATAACTCCACTACTGTAGAAGATAGCGAAAAAAGTTGTACCCAAAGGTTGTATCCAAGGATATGCTCCTTGCTTAGAAAATATTTTGATTTATACAGGGTGATCCATCACTACGTGGTGAAGCAAACATGTATTTTTTTAAATGAGACACCCTAATATTATCCCATTTTTATATTCTCTAATTTTATATCCAAATCGCTGTCAAACGAACGTACTGCATATCAAAAAGTTATGAATCATAAATTATTTTTTTTACAGGGAAAGATTAAAAATGTCCTCTAGTTGAAAATCGGCTATAAAAAAAGCTCGCGATGCATAATCGTATACAGGGTGATGTAGAATGCAAAATCCAGATTTTCTCTCTTTTTTTTAAATGTAACCCCCAATATTTTATTATACCAGAGAATTGCCTTTAATAATTATGCTCTTTCATCTTTATATAGAACTTGTTGTACCTACGTCCACCACTTTCCGAGATATTTCGATTTTTGGTAAATTTAAAATATAGCTTATGTTTGTGTACTGAAATTTATTTTGAGAAAGTACTATTGAATTTGTTTTTTGTTTAACCAGCAACTAAATTATAAGGTCATCATAGTATTTGATGAAGTTAAAACCGTGAATCATCGAGATAATAACGTCAAGTATGCTGAGGAAACAATTTTGTAGGCCTGATCTTTGAGAAATTGCTTACTTGCCTCTAGAGTATATCAACTATGAACAGCCATATCCAGAACAGAGGCACTCTAAAACTAACTGTGTCATTTAATATTTCATAGCTTACCTGATAGATCTGCTTGATAATTACGGGTGACGTCTATAAAATTGTTTCCTCAGCACACTTGACCTGTAATATCTCGTTAATTCCGTGATTTGACTTGATCAATTACTATTATGGTCTTATATTTTAGTTTGTTAAGCAAAAATAAAATTTGATAGTAATTTCTCAAAATAAATAAATTTTAGTAAACAAATAGAAGGTATATTTAAAATTTGTAGAAAAATCGAAATATCTCAGAAACTAATGAATGCAGCCATAACAAGTGCTATACAAAAAAGAAGAATTAAAAGCAATCCTTTGGTTTGCTAACATATTGGGGGTTACGTTTAAAAAAATAGAGAAAATCTAGATTTTGCATTCTGCATCACCCTGTATACGAATATGCGTCGCGGGCTTTTCTTATAGCCGATTTTAAAACTAGGGAATATTTTTAATTCATCCGTGTAAAAAATGATTTTTGATTCATCACTTTTTGATATACAGTACGCTCATTTGACAGCGATTTGGATATAGAAATGGTCATAACTTTTGAAATACCCTGTATAATGTAACAATACTCTACATTGGAAGAACGGAAATAATTAGTAGAATTTGAGTATGGAATAATATATAGGGTGCCTCATTTAAAAAAATGCACGTTTGCATCACCACGTAGTTATGGATCACCCTGTATAAATCTAAATATTTTCTGAGCAATGAGCATATCCGTGGCTACAATTTTTATATACAACTTTTTTCGCTATCTTCTACAGTAGTGGAGTTATCGACCGAGCCGGTACTAAAAACTCACCCTGTATGTGTATTACAATGTATGACAGTACTTTTTGTATCCTACTTAACTAGTATGCCTTAGTACCTGGTTTTGAATTATTAATAAATAATACAAATTGGGATGCTTTGGTGATATACATATATTTATTCAAGAAACAATTTAAATTCTGTAACTGCTTACTCTAATGTTACTTTATAACATAAAGTGCATTTTTGTGTTGCTTTAGCGCCGGTGCACACTTGCGGCTGTTTACCGTCCGGCGCCGCAACGGCACCGGAATTGCGGTCTGAAGTACTAAAGCGATAGACTGAACGGCACCGCAGCGGCGCCGGACACTAATGTGCATCTTTCAATCTATCGCTTAGTACTTCTGACCGCAATTCCGGTGCCGTTGCGGCGCCGGACGGTAAACAGCCACAAATGTGCACCGGCGCTTAACAAAACATATCAGAATTAATATTTTCAGCACACGTATTTGCCGCAAGGCTTTTGGTAATATGAAAAATTGATGTATTTTTTTGTTCTAAAAACAATGGAGCATCGAAACAGTAGTAATGTTATTTGCGATAAAGTCAAACGCGTAGAAGTTTTTTTGAAAGGGTAATGGCACATCCATGTCTCCGTCACTAATTTCTGTAAATTGTAAATTATTTTATTAATTATTAATTTATATTGTAAATTATTATCACCACATTTTCTACATCCATCATAAAGGATTCTGAGCTCATCCTATGTGCCAAATTTAACATTTTTCTAAGTTGTGGTATTGGCAATATTGAAAGTAATAGTTTTTTTAAATAAAGAAAGCGAAGATTTCTCGGGTATAAGTATTTTAGGAGATTATCATTATTTTAACATTATTAATGATGTTCTGAAATTATGCTATTATAAACTGTATCTACGCCAGTGAGTGAGGCTTATCTATGATCTAGCCTCTTTAGCTGAGGTCGCCCTTCTGCATGTTGTATCTTACTGATGTATATAAGGACTGAGTTATTTGTTGTCTCTATTTTATAATAATTACCTTGTACCCAAGCACAAGTTTTTAACTTTTTTGGGCCACAGGTCTGTTCACTCATTCTAAGATACTCAAAAACTTTCTGCCATATTTTCTCACTTCCTGGTATTTCCTGTAGCGAAACCCTCGACAGCTTCTACGCCGCAATAAAAGGCAAATCAAAATTGTAAACGGACAAATGTAAGAGACATTTTATTTGTCGTATGTTTAGGTTAAGTATCAGTACGCTGGCGCCGGTAATAATCGCGTGGTGATATTTCGCAGTGCAGGTTTACCCTAAAAGTTATAAAAGTATAGGATGCTGTGGTGTAGGCCAGCGATGAAATGTAATTCCGTATGAAGGTTATTCTCCCCATTCTCTGTAACAGAAGCTTGTTTTGAGTTTTGAACATCGTACGACGTTTTCTCAATTTTAATTGTGAATGCTCAACAGTTTTGTGGAAATGAGGTGTTTTTTGGTAGTGTGCAGATAAATTAGTAGACCCACACGAAGGGAATTCTGGACAGAGTTGGATGGTTGAGACGTTTTTATCAGATGTATTATAAACACAATATTATGTTATTTATACAATATTACAATATGTTGAAGTGTCTAATAGATATTTTTTTGATACACTAATATTATATCATGAAAATGAAATGAAAATGTTTAAGTTATGTGGGTGAAATATTTCGTGGTATGTCATCTCACATTAATCACACTTAAGAGGGGGTTATAGTACGTACATGAGAGCTGTTTGCAATGGTTCAGCTGGTACCATTTTTTGAATATCAATTTTAAAAAAACTGAACTGAAAAAAATATGAGCATGAAGAATAAGGGCAGTTCTAGGTTAATATCGACGTATTTTTTGAAATTTCCTAATAGACAATTATTCAAAAATTGCCAGAAGTGACGCTTTTTTGACTAAATTCGCGGTCTCATCAATCACCCTGTATAAACTTATTCTAAAATCGGGATTGACAATAACATAGATTGAAGTTTTAAAAAAACGAGAACCACGTTTTGGTGCCAAAAATTATTAATATACAGGGTCAAAAATGGTACCAGCCAGAGCCTTGCATTGAACAATCGCGCGCCTTTTGGGACACTGATAAAAGCGCCACCAATACAAAAGCATGCAAACTACTGTTTATGAATGAGTTGAGATTCATTCATTTCTGAAATGGGATAGATTTTGTTTTGGGTATCGACTAAATTTGTAGTCAGTGGTTTTGGGTGATTTAGACATATACACTGCAGGCCAAAAGTTAAGGACTATTAAAATTCAAATAAATCGCGGTAATTGATTTTGAGCAGTTGCCATTGTCAAGATTACTGAGATCTCTTACCAAATTTGTTGCCCATTGTCCTATGAAAGATCGCGGCATAATACACTTTTTTAAGTCCATCCAAGCATTGCCTTGCTTATTACAGATACCAAGGGACTTCATTTATCATGTTCACATCCTTTAGATGGAGTAAAGTTGGGGTAGTTTGGGGATGGGGGGTTATGAAACTGACAAATTTCTTGTATTTGTAGTGGGCTCTTCATTACCTTGTGAAGGAATGACATAATATAGTTTTCAGCTTTATTCGAATGCTTCCTGAGACAAAACAAAATTTTTCAAAGCTGCGATCGATAACGTCTATGGTTTTCGAAAATTGTGTTACTGACGGTGAAACTAAATAAAAGGAAACAGTACAATATAAAAGCCGTTCAAACTCTGTTTTTGGGTACTCTAGGGATCTCTGATCATTTTCTATTTTTTTTTTGTTTGGACTGATTAAAATGAGCCGATGGAGTCTCGGATACGATGGTTAGGAAACCCCGGAACACTTTTCATTGCCTTATAAGGATTGATACTGACAATATGTTTTTAAATATTGGAAAATCGGGATGCCATGTGAAGGATATCAGTTAAAGCCTGCGAATAAAAACTGTGTCTTCCTAGTTCCAGTGAGTAATGCAAGAAACTATTTACGAGAGTTTTTGTGATTGATATTTTTTGCGCGCAGACGAGCGATAATTTGGTTGAAAAGGGTTCTCATGCAATGGCAAAGTAATAAAAACCGTATCGGCGTTATATGTCGGAGGTACTGAGTCAATCAATTTGACCCAATTTTGCGAACTAGGACTAGGAATTTATTTGTATACTCAACAAATAAATATATTGATTGATTGATATTGATTGATTACTTTGTATTCAGAGGGAATTTCATTACATAAATACCCTTATACCCGAAACACAGACAAGGGATCAACTGAGATGCCAGGATCTGGTCACAGGTATGCACTTTTTTCAGGACGCTTCTACCGCCTAGCCGAAAACCGGTTCGGCGTAACACCAAAGAAAGCGGTGAGTAAGTCGTCGAGGGACCGGGGCGTCATAACATTTTTTGTCCGTTAGCGGTATATCTTTGTAGTAAAATTTTATTGTAAATAAGCCCGCAAATATGATCCCATGAAGCAGTTTACTATAACCTCCACTTAAGTATTTTTGAGTGTTTTAGCCAGATATGTGTGAGAATGTCTCTTTGGATTTCGTCTCTTATAAGATTTCTAAATTTATGGTATACCTACCAGCTTCTGTCATTATAAAATTAATACTTTTTCTTAGTTTAAAACAGTATTATCACATCTAGTTTCAGCAATCCCATACTTTGTGACTAAAGAAGGTAAATTATGCCCATTTGTGTCTGATAGCGTGTATAAACAATTAAGATGACTGAACCAGCTTCAAACATCAAATCCACATAATTGCTTTTTTTGTTTAATTAATTGATCAGGACGTTATAATTATTAGGAGCCTATGTCGTTATGCCCGGTCATTGCCGAAATTGTCGGCTTTTACGCGCTCCCAAAAAATCTCCATCGAACAGCCTTAATCCCGTGCACTTTAAAATTATTACACCTCATTCAAAAGCGAAGGGCATTTTAAACCACAATTAGGGGTCCCACGAGCAGGATTAATTATGGGATGGCCATTAATCAAGGCTGTTGAATGGCGCCTTTGTATACAGCGTTGGGGTGCATAGACTTTTTGGCTGTGCAAACAGACGCCGAAGTGCACGTGTCCCTTGCGTCATATGGAACTGACTAGAAGAGAGCGACTGTCTTTATATCATATTATTCCAGTTTTGTGCGTGCAATTTGATTAATCTTTCTTTCACACCGATCCGGAACGATTTTTACACCCGATAGCGTAGCTGAGGGAAGAGGGAAGTATTGTATTCGCTAATATGTTCAATTTTGTGATATGAATTTTGAAGTTTTATAATATAGTAATTCACTATGTTTACACGGCTTGTTAAACTGTTTTTAATTTGAAACGGTACAACTAAAACCGCATTACTCAATGGTTTACATGTCAATTTTGCGCAACGATCTGTGGCAACGATTTAAATCGGCTGATTGAAAATAATAATAGTGCTGCCAACCTACCACTTATTGGACCAAAAATGTCAAAATAAAAATGCTTTAACAAAAATATAATATAACCATATTCATTTTGTGGTATAAAATTCGATTCTCGAAGTGCTAAAGTCTGTTCTCATCGTATTTTATTAAAGCTGATGTTGTAAACGGTCAAACGATAGACTAAGTAAGGTTAGCTTTGAACATCGCAACAAGGATTTTGAATTTGTTGTAAATGGTCGTTGGCACCACTGCATCTAACACGATTTAAACCATTTTCTCTGTTTTATACGGCATTTAAAACCGGTTTAAGCCAAGTTAAACCACATTTTTAAAACGCCTTGAGTTATTGTTTTAACCAGCGTTTATACATGGGTATTGACTAAACTGTTTTATAGTGAACCGTTTTAAGGCTCGGCTCCTTAAATTATTTTTATTTTGAAACGGTCCAACTAAAGCCGCATTACTTAAGAGTTTACGCGTCAATTTTGTGAACGGATTTAAATCAGCTGATTAGTGATAGTGCTGCCAACCTATCTAGTCATGTCAAAATGAAAATGCTTTAACAAAAAAACTCACTTTTTAACAAAGGTGTCATCCGTGTGGAAGTGTAAATAACCGTAGCCGTTTTGTGATGTAAATTTCGATTCTCGAAGCGCTACGGTTTGTTTTTATCGCATATTATTAAAGCTGTCATTGTAACGGTTAGATTGTCAGAAACATCTGCCTTGAATGTCGCAAAAGGGATTTTGAATTTGTAAGTAGTCCTTGGCATCACTGCAACCAAAACAAGTTAAACCGTTTTTTCTGTTGCCGATAGAGACGATACCCAAGCGTTTCGTAGTAAACCGTTTTAAGGCAAACGTGTAAACGTAGTAATTATTGTCTACAACTCTACATCACGAAAATATATCTTATCTCATATACCTATATTACTCATTTCTACCCCTCTGTCTCTCTTTTTGTCTGCCCCTCTCTGTTTGTGTCATTCTCGTAATATCGTAATCTCAGTAACTGCTGCACCGACTTCGATGAAATTTGAGGGATGACATGATGAGGGATGATAGTAGGTAATGCAGGTTTTGCAAGTTTGTCCACTGGGGGCGAGGAAATTAGCCAAAGTAGGAAATATATAATAATAGGGAGATTTTGGACCACCACCATTCGTTATTACGAACTCCGTGGTTAACATTACTTTGAGCATGCGCAGTAATAGGAAAAGATAAGGTAAATGCTTCCCAATAACGATTATGGACGTCCCTTATTTATGGCGGATAAGGATAACAATTTTTGTCGTTCTTTTTTAATATAAAACACAACATGCTTACATGTTTTGCACAAGACAGATTATTGTACTCGTATGCTTCTACGCTTCGAAGTTTCATCTTCCACGGTATTTTGAAAGATGTGATGTACATTATCAATAAGATAATGGAAATAATTTAACGCTTTAAAGGTTATACTTGAGCACAGCATTAAAACGTCAAATAAAGAAAAATTTGGTTATTTTTACTGATCCAAAAAGTTATTCTTGTCTAGCACCAGTTAACACCATCGCAAATAACGTTAACGAGGATTTTCGTTATTTTAATTGGTCCAAAAACTAATATATCTGGTGGCAATTTTTAAAACAAGTATTATCATAAGTCAGTACCTTCCAAGGGACGGAAAGTCGTTGACGTCATCGTGATCCCAAAGAACATTTGTTTTTTTCGGATAATTATCTTCTTTTAGTCTAACCTCTGTTAAGTATATCTTTACCGAATAGGTGGCGATATCGCTATTTTGCAGACCAAAGAGGTTTTCGCGGACTGGTTTCCGTATTCCAGACTGGTTCGGATGACAAGCGCATCCGCTTTATGATTAAGGGCGTTCGCGGTATGTTAATCTTGTTTAAATACTGATTCTATTTACATCACAGAATCAGTTTACATAAGCATATATATCTACATACCGCGCATGCCCGTAATCATACCATGCATGTGCCTTTTATCCGAACTAGTCCCAAACCAGTCCGGGACATGATCTGTGAAAACATCTTAATTTACATAATTATGTCAGTTGCTTTTATATAATATCCACTGCTGCCCGATAGACAGCGCTCTTGTTTGTAACAGCTAAATGATTATTTTATTCATTTATCTGCAAGTACTGTGCATATTATTTGTTTATGTGTACAGGGTGACCTAATAAGGACGGACGCCGGCAATATCTCGGTAACCGTTAATCGTATAACTTCAAGCAAAAACTATTATCAGGTAAATCGGCTAAGAGAAATCGCTGGAAATTATTTTCAAGTTCCGTAAGTAGCCGCAAGGGGGCGTAACTGTTACGGTCAATCAGAAAAACGGCCTTTTCTCAAAAAATATCCAAATAAAGGTATATTATAAATTCTACCGTCATGTAGACTGAGCAACTTTAGATTTCTTCTGTTAGTCGTTTTTTGCTCTATCTTGTAAGATGTAGTGGTGGGGGAATGTCATAGAGCTTATTATTTGAATGACCGTAACTTTGGTATAAGTTGCCAGAATTAAGCAAGCTAGGTCTTTTTTGAAAGAGCTTTTCTTACCTAATAATCTTTTATATAAAAATTTTACAAGGTTATCTTGGCTTAGCAGCTACAGGGCGGTATTTGACATCATAACAATTATTACGCATTATTACGAACATATCTTTTAACATAAATATATAGAGGACAAGATTCTTAAAAAGCCAGCAAAAGATTCAACTTCCTAGCTATTTTCTAACCGGAGATATCAGTAAAACAAGTATTCTGACAAGTGTGCTGTGAGTTTCAGAAACAATTGCCGCCCTATAGGGGTATAGCCTCCGTATAATCGTTTTAGTAATTATTTTATAGATAATATTCAAGTAAAAATACTACAAATCATATTTTGACTTTCTGAAACAACCACCAGGTGGCGGAGTAGGCGCCAGCTAGCTGCTGTATTCAATTTTCATAATAATGGAACTTTTTAAAGAAGCAATAAAAAACAAATTACGGCATTCACTTGGTAAAAGAGGGCCATTGCCCACACTCAAGTATTGTTGCTCGTGTTAGTAGGATAGGTAGTCGATCAGGTTTACAAGCACACAAGAATATCGCTCGTTCGCAGTGTCATTGAAAAGATCAATTAAGAAAATAACTACACATTTCCGTTTCCGTTAAAAAGGTGCTACCAATCTGAATGTATCCAAGAACCTGTATTTCAAACTTCAGCAGTGGGATGTGTCGTATAGTATTCTACATATCGACTGTATTCTACATCGAGATGCGACATACACCTACCCTCGCTTCGTCGCTATCGGCTTTGGTATATCGAATTCTATTCCGAATGACATCGTTGACATTTGGTACATGTTTGTGTTTGGGCTGTCATTGAATTTATATGCCACGCAAAGCCTTGCCTTCGGTGTTCAGCTGGTGTGATATTGTTTACTACCCGTGTTTGTATCGTTTGATGAAAAGGAGAATTCAAATAATCCAAAACAACTGTGTTCGCTTTGTATTTGGCCCGAAGTGGTAGATCATGTCAGTGAGAAATATAGTCTGGATGTGTACAGTGTAGACACTTTTCATAGTCAATTGAATAATTTTTGAACACTATCATGTTTCCGTTCATTAACACAGAATCCTTTTAGTATCGTTTCACAAAACCAATATCGTTAGGTAAACATCATAAAATCATTGTACAAGGGGCGGAGTAACTAGCAAAAAACAAAAAAATTGAAATACTCCTCAAACTTCGTTTTTAGGCGTTTTAGGGGTTCCTGATCATTTTCTACTTTTTTTTGGGTGGGGGTGAATTTGGCGTGGTTGAGGGGTGTGGGGTTGTAAAACTGAAACATTTGTTGTATTCATAATGGGCTGTCTATTGACCTGCGAATGAAAAACCTACCGGCATAATATACTTTGTTAGGTCCATACGAACATTGCGTGGCTTATTATAGGAACCAAGGGACTTAGAATTTGAGGTGTATACATACAAGTATTGCTTTAGATCGTTCTATGTATATTGGGTAACGCGAAACTTATTGAATTGATGTTAATGAAATTTTGACACAGTATCACTACCGCGGCGAGGATGGCAAACGCGTATATTTTGGAAAAATGGTGTCAGTGGCGGCGCAGCAATAATAAAAACACCCTCGCACAAAATTTTCCCATTATGGTTTTTTCCCGACCCTATTGGGTTAACCTGACGATAGTTTCAGCCAGTGGTAATCAAAGTAGCACGTCCGACTGTGTAAAACATGACGCGTTTATGTTTTTTTCAGCTCTTTAAACGTCGTATTGTTTTGTACAGCAGACTGCTACTACAGGGTGTTTTGTAATATTTCGAAGAGACTACTCATATAATTATGACCAACATTCCTTACAGGTAAATCGATTGAGAATATCGGTGTTCGGTCCTAATAACGTTGTGATTTCTAACAATATTCTTACACTCCTACCATTCTTCAAACGATGCTATCAGGGACTACATCTGAACATTCACCATTTTTGACAAATATGGGATGCATAGATTAATAATAATTATTATTAAATCCTCATCACATCCTTTAACTGCTAATGTGCGACAATTAAACGTAACCACTAACGTGCAATCTGAGATCATCATCATCATTCCCGTTTGAACTTTTTTGGTTACGAGAATATCAGGTGTCAAGGAATTTCGGAGTGATATTGTATTGTACTGTATTGCATTTCTTTATTGTCTTGTGATCTTACACGTATAAGACTAGTCACAAAAATATAAGTGAAAATTTAAATATTGCAAGCTAACGAATGAAAAGAAGACACAAAACAAAGGATGCAAGCAAATAAATACACAGTTCACTGAACTCGCTACTGAGAAGCAGAAAAAAGCAAAAATCACTGTATTCTAAAAGAGGAAACAAGTTATGTGCCAAAAAAGTCGCCCATCCAGTAGAAAATTGCGTCACAAGAAGTTTTCGGAGATGTGTTTTAAAAAGCATTATTTAATTCAGACATATCAATTCCACCGGTTTGCTATTGAACATCTTTTTACAGGCAATACGGGCGATTTTTCAAATAGCACTGGCTCGGGCGGTATAGCGAACTTTGATGTAATTATTTCTGGTAAACCTGTCCTTAATGTGAAGTATAGATATCTTCAAAAAGTACTCTGAATTGTTTGGCATCTTCAACGAAAACTTGTATGTCGGAAATCCTTTAGAGGCTTTGGCCTTACCTGGTTCACCAACCTTTGATACGGTTAGATAGGAAATTTTGATATTTCTTCCCAGAGGACATGCAACTAGATTTCAGCAGTTACCTGATACTGTTTTACTTGATTAACCGTTCCTGAAAATGGGTTTTTGTGATTTTCTGAGTTTATTACTCGATTGACGTGGTCCTGTTTATCCAAAATGACAACCTAGTTTCCCTTATCCGCTTTTTGGTAAAGATTTATATTTATTTGCTGTAGTCCGTTTGTAAGTTCAAATATTTCTGCAAATTTGACTTCTAATTTGACATGGAGCAGGTGGAGCGTAATGTAAACTTTTGTTTAAAAGACCTAGTTCATCTTTATAGAATGACACAGGTTTTGGACAATAGCGCTCGAGTGTTTTTATTTACTTTCAAAAAAGTTTTGTCATTTTCCTATTCAAGGTAGAAAATTTCTTTATGTACTTTGTGTCCGAAACTTAGAACGTATTAATACCATTGTCCCTATTCACAGTTTCCTAACTTATTACACATGTTAGGTTTTTTTAACGCTACTTCTGCTTAACTTGGATCAGCGTACATAAATTTGATTTCTGATTTTAGGCATTTCTGTTTGGCAAACTTTTCTATAGATCTGCAAAATGTATAAATATGAAAGCCTACAAATAGCAAAGAAGGAAAGCAATGTAACGAATAGGTCGGATCAAGCCCCGACTGCAAACAATTTGCTATTTGTTTTATATAGTTTCTTAAACATCATGTGGTTATGCGTTGTGTCCCTTTAAGAATTGAAATTTCCTTTCCCGAAAGTGCTAACGTACATAGCTGGCGAGACACGTGTCGGCTTTAGAGACTACCGGTTTGATGTGTGGTTAGACTACACAGTGTGGTAAAGTTTGCTTTTGACTGAGTAATAACTACTTTTATATGCAATAAAATCCATCTGGTATCATTGACCTACAAATCAATCAGAAAATGTTATCGCATAGCGAACCGCCTTCACACTAAACCCAAGCATCCCCATCGAAATTCGTAATCCGATCAAAAGACCCCCTCTGGCGGCGATAAAACCGAAGAGTGCTCCTCAATTTGCATCTCAACTGCCTCCGGGGGTCTCTAAAACACTATTGTGGGATGTGACGTCTCCCACGCACCCCTCAATTGACTTAAAACTCATCTATTAAGATGTCGATGACGTGATCCGTAGGGGCGTCTATAAGGTCTGCACCTGAAATAAATATGGAGGAAAGCATGCATATAAAATATTGCCTTACCTCTCAATTCCAGTTAGCCTTGGATGACGATATTTTTTTGATAGAAGCAGCCCTCCTCCCCAAGCAGCCTGAAATATTTTTGTAAAATTTAATTTATCTAATATATTTTATTTAATTTAACAAACAAAAGACTGCCTGGAAATATACAGCATACAAGTACAGAGTGTACAGGGTTTGTGTAACATTCCTGAATGTTAAAGGTAATGAATTAAATACCTCAACCTTGACACTCAATCTATACGAGGCCTTTAAAAATGTGGTTGATGCTTCACACCAAACCTAGAATTTTATGTGCTTTAGATATCATTAGCAGATGTGGAAGGAAAATGTCATTTTTATATCATATTAGTGCCTTAATATCGAGAAAGGAGTAAGGCAGGGATGTGTCCTCTCACCCCTATTATTTAACGTCTACTCGGAGGAGATATTCAGGAGAGCTTTAGAAGACACCACGGATGGTATTATTATAAATGGGCGATGCATTAACAATTTGCATTACGCTGACGACACAGTTATTCTATCAAATAGTGCTGAAGCACTGCAACGACTTATGAACCGAGTAACAACAGCATATGAAGTGTTTGGGATGAAATTAAACACAAAGGCAACAAAAACGATGGTTATCAGCAAACACCAGAACAAGACAGTCAAAATTAACGTCAACGGATTAGTAGAGCTGGAAAGAGTAAGAAGAATAAATTACCTTAGAAATAACCTTGACGAAGCTTGGGATCATTCACTAGAGATAAGAACACGCATAGAAAAAGCACGTAACGTATTTTATAGAATGGAAAAGGTATTAGGCAGCCGCCAACTTAATATCTCCTTAAGAGCTGGAATACTGAAGTGCTATGTTTTCTCCACTGTACTGTATGGTGTTGAGGCTTGGACAATGAGAGAAGCAACACAAAAAAGAATACAATCTTCCGAAGTCTGGTGTTACCGTAAAATGCTCAGAATATCTTACGTGAGTCATACGACAAATGACGAAGTTCTGCGGAAAATGAACAAGACAACAGAGCTTATGAACCTCATAAAAAAGAAAAACACAATATTTTGACCACATTATGGGAAACGAAAGTACAAACTGCTCCGTCTAATCATCGAAGGCAAAATCACTAGCAAGAGGGGAGCAGGAAGAAGACGCAGCTCCTGGTTCAAAAATCTGCGACAATGATCAAATATGACATCAATAGAATTATATAGAGCTGCCACTGATAAGATTAAAGGGGCAAATGCAATAGCCAGCGTCCTCAAGAATGAGGCACCTTAAGAAGAAGGGAGTTATTGAAATAGTGACATCCACTAATAGTGCCGTCCTTACACTCTGCTTACACTAATAAGGCCTTTACAACAACTCTGATTGGGTTAACCCGATCACTTGGATCACTGATCCTGACGTTCGGAAAGTGATCTAGGAGCAGTCATAAATATGGTCAGTTTCTCTTGTACGGTGAAGCGATCGCGATTGGGCTACACAGATCTGTAGCTTTTTTCCTAACCATCTGTTTTTTATTCTTAAACCAAGTTTTTCATTGTTCGGTATCTGTTAGATCCATGGAATCGTAAGTCCCACTTGACAGCTGTTGGACAGATAACTTATCGATCCGGATCCAGATCACTGTTTCCGTAAAGGCCTAAAACACCGTACCTATAGTAACAGGCACTGCCTGACTTTAAAATTGTCTCTGAAACAAAGCTATTGATGCGTTCTGTCAAGCGCGGATTTAATTCTAACCTAAAAGGGGACAGAACTCTGGTTTTATTTTTTGTACTGTGTTTTGCTTACAGAAGTTTATGATTTTCACCTGAGCTACAATCACACAGCAACAATAAAAACTTTTTAAAAACTATTGTTGACCTGCTTGCACCTATTTAGATGGTATATTTTCAATCTTATCATCATCAATCCTCATTATAATTATTTGTCAAGTATACAAATAAATATCCTAGTTCTCAAAAGCTTATCCTATTTATGAGCTTATGGTTATTTTCACCAGTCACATTCATAAAATATTAAATACCGTGTCTCAAAATAACGAATCGAATCATATGTCAAAATAGTGCCTTGGCAGGGCCGCGGCACAAGGCGTCCATAAATAGTGGCAGGCACTAACGTTATTACTGCCAGGCAGGATTTTTGTCTTAGTGCGCATGCTCACATGTCAAATACGGGCAGGAACTTTTAGTGCCTTGTTACATCGCGTCTTCAATAACTCCCTATTATATAATACCTAGGTTGTTAATTCAATCCGTACCGGCAACGTTTGCATGTTTTATTTTGTAATGAAATTCTAATATTAATTCCGAAATGTGCAATTTCATAACACCTATCTTAGCCACGACGTTTCATAACATAAGGCTAGGCATAGACGCTACGGTCTACCTTGCCGAAAGGAAAACCTGTACTCTCCTCTCATGGATACTCGGTACTCTTAGGGCCGGTTTCTCAATGTCCAGTTAAAGTGTCAGATAGGTATCTGCCAGATAGCGTTGCTATGGATACATCTGTCAGGTAAGATTTACGTGACTTCGTAAGTTTAGCCTTCAATTGTTTAAACAATTTATCTAACAGTTGCTGTTATCTTGCAGACAAATATTTAACTGGACATTGAGAAACCAATCCTTAGTCGGAGAGTTTTATTAAGCTTTCACCCCCGAAGGACCTCAAAAAATGATGATGATGAGTTAATAGGACTTGGGGTTGCTGTCGGGTCAGTTGTTTCAATTTCGCCATCAACTGACTTTTCGTACTTACAGCCGGAGAGCTCGCTACGAAAGAAGATCACTCGGTAAAGTCAAAATTTTGTCATTTACATATTCGATAAGTATCAACATAGGGATAGGTGGGTCGTCAGAACGCGATGTGGGCGGATAAAGTAAGCGTGGGGGGTTAAAGATTTAAATATGCTATTTTTTCGCATAAATAATAAATGATGAAGTACAGCTCTGAACATTTGCAATACAAACGTAGATATTATAAGAAAGTACGGAAAATTTTTTCAGTAGTGTAGGCGAAAGCTGAAGCCGTCAGAGGGCGCTGAAGTTGCGGAAAATTTTGCAGCTCGGTAACTCGGTACACCTCTGACAATTTACATACTCATTCTATAAGTCAAAATGAACCACAAGTCGTCAGAACGCTAGATGGAAGAATGTCGGAGATATTATCTATAGTAAGAACGTCGGTTCACCACTCAATTTATTATTATATATAAGAAGAAAGAGCATATTAAAAGCAATTCTTTGGGGTAATAAAATATTGGGGTTACATTTAAAAAAAAGAGAAAATCTGGATCTTGCATTCTACATCACCCTGTATACGAATATGCGCCACGGGCTTATTTTATAGCCGATTTTGGAACTAGAGGATATTTTTAATCCTTTCGTGTAAAGAAATAATTTTTGATTTATTACTTTTTGATATACAGTATGTTCATTTGACCGCGATTTGGATATAAAAATGGTCATAACTTTTGAAATACCCTGTATAATGTAACAATACCTACCCTATAATGGAAGATCGGATATCATTAGTAGAATTTGAATAAGGAATAATATAAAGGGTGTCTCATTTAAAAAAATGCATGTTTGCATCACCAAGTAGTTATGGATCACCCTGTATAAATCTAAATATTTTCTGAGCAAGGAGCATATCCGTGGCTATAACTTTTATATACAACTTTTTTCGCTGTCTTCTACAGTAGTGGTGTTATCGACCGAGCCGGTACTAAAAACTCACCCTGTATATTTGACGGTCACTAATCGAGATTATACTTACGTCTACGTGCAGCCACATCCCATATTTCTTGCAGATGTCAGCAATGTCGTTGATAGGGTCGAAGGCACCCAATACGGTGGTTCCAGAAGTGCAACAGACAAAGAACGGTAAGTGCCCTCTAGTTTTACGTTCCATTATCAGTCGCTCCAGTTCTGTAGGAATCATCCGACCAGTTTCATCTGAGGGTACCATTACACAGTTGTCTGTGCCAAGACCACAGATCGAAGCGCAAGACTTAACTGAGTAGTGACTCTGGAATGGAATTAGATCAAACATTTTACTTCCCACACTGTTGGTGAGTAGATCATTGCAATCGCGAATATTTTCGATTTTTGGACGCTCTGCATTACTAAAATCTAGGTCATACTTATTTCTGTCGGCCTGTTTGTCTCTCACCATTTTTCTAACAGGGTATCTCAGCAACCACCTTTTGATGGAATTTGGCGTGGAATATGTTGTGTGAGGACGTAGTGGGAAACATTGCGATATATTTGAAAATCGATGCAATGGCATCGTTGTAATTAGCAAACACTTAAAATTCTCCAAACTTTCGTATTTAGGTGTTTCGACGAAGAGATTTTAACGTTCAAACTAATAATCATATTTCGCTTTACTTCCCACGCCGATAGGCGTTATAACCTTTCCAATGATATGGTTGTGAAAATAAATCTCTGGTAGTTTTTATTTAATTTCAAATTTTCAACCAAATCGGTGTTTTTCGATTTTCCAACCTATAAGCGACCTAACAGACCATGAAATATAAACAAAAACCTGTTCAGGTAGAAGAAAGCAACTAACTGAGCGGAAAAATACACACGAACTAGACTAAAGGGACAAGAATATAAAAATTACTCACAACAAACAAACTGTAGCCAGAAATAACGGCGGTAACATACCCATTACTCACAACAAACAAACTCTAGCCAGAAATAACGGCGGTAACATACCTTTGGTTAAAGAGAAGCTGCAGTACAACAGAAATGCATCTTCTTCACGGCCTACTAGCTACTGCAATGTACTAGAGATTGGCAATTTCCAAAACAATTAAAAATTTTGAAACAAAACGAAAACTACTAGAGGCAGTTTATTAAGTTCGTAATAAAATTTCACATTCAATGATTTAAAAATATGCAACTCTGTCAAAAGTCAAGTCAAAAGTACCGCTGATGGGAGTTCTGAAAATCCTTCAGTACCTATTAGCAAGATCGCAGAAAATGAAGCATGAATTAAAATTTGTTCAAATTATAAAACAAATTATATAGCAGAAAATTTAAGTCTGATTTATCAGTATTCCTTTTTTGCAATATTGCTAATAGATATGAAAAAATAGAAGGGTTCCAGGTAGAGGTATTGTTTCTTCGACGCGAATTACTACTTCTTATACCATTCCATGTTATTACTAATTGCGTGCTGGAGCAACAATCCCTGGTTGTTTTTGTTTCATTTCGGGGTTTTTAATTGTCATGGACATTTTTAACATCTAATAAATTGCGGTAACCAGTAGACTGTAAAAAATATCTATTACTGTCATACTCCAGCTTCTCTTTGATCTTAGAGATGTTATCGCCGTTGTTTCTGGGAGAGTTGATTTGTTGTAAGGAATTTTGATGTCCTTGTCTCTTTGTTCTAAGTCGTCTGTATCTTTTCTCTAAGTTACTTGTTTTCTTCCATCTGAACATGTTTTTGTTTACATTTCATGGCCTGCTAGGTTGCTTATAGGTAAAAAATTGAAAAACGCCGATTTGTTTGAATATTTAAAATTTAAAAATACCAGAGATTGACATTCACAACCTTATGTCATTAGAAAGGTTATAAAATTCTACATTTAACCGTGTAAGAAATTAGGCATTCCCATTTGAAAAAATCCAGTTATCTCTGACCGAAGTTTCCTTAATTAATCAACCGATTTCTCCAAGCATAAACGTTATTTAAATCTGATAGCCTCATCAAAGCTGACGCATTTTATGCTTAGTAATAGGGCAAATTCACAGCCTTCCAAATTTTATAATCTCTGCGATATTCAATTTTTTCCTGAAATCTACTTATACCGAAAATGGTGACTTACACCCAAATGGTTCGATTTAAGTCCCATGTGTGATACATAGAATCACACTGGAATTGACCAAGGAATCTGAATAATATATGGGGTGTTCCATTTAAAAAATACAACTTTGATACGTTTCGTGTTTTGGGGACATCCTGCATAACATGAAAATATTTTTAAAATGTAGCCTTAATGGGTTCCTATCCATCCGAAATTATGATCTTCTTTTTTATCAAATATTTTATCCATAATGCTCCGTGTCGAATAACGTGAATAACCCGGTATTTTAAACATAGTCCAACTCAGCCTACATACACTTGCATAGTTATTTTCCTGAAAAGTGATCACCAGAGTCCGATGCGTTGAGTTTGACTCACCCTGTATACATGCAACCTGTTTTACGCGATACAGAAATGTAATCTGATGGCAGTGGCATTCAACGGTTTGGGGGTAAATTGAAATTGTTGCCCAAGATCACTCCATAAAACTGAACGCGCCATGCATGTACACCACCGTATTATGGTGTCAAAATTTCATTGCAACTAAGCAAAATACATTTCGTAGGATTATGTGTAAAAAAATCCACCGATAAGTCTTTAAAAGATCGTATATGTCTATAAGGTATAAAGTATCAGTATTTAAAGACAAAATTCCTTCACAAATATAGAATGTCCCCTATCCCCTACCCTCGCTGTCAATCTAATTTGACCTCCTCCTTATGCCTACAAACAAAATTTGTAGCTGTTCTGAGAATTTTACTTGTTTGCTAGATACTCTGCCACCAACGCACCGATTTTTGAAGATATAACAGCATTAATTATTACGACGCGGTCGTTATATTACGCTCCAAATTTCACCAAAACAGGTGCAGCAGTTACTGAGATTACGCGAATAAAGCATACAGGATATTCCACACTCCACAGATATGTTTTCAAAGAATTTTTTCGGATAGGCCCATGAGCCTGTAAAGTATAAACTATCACCAAGACCATTAGCTTAGTCCTTTATAAAATAGTCATTAGCCCTATAACACCTAGACATGGAGTTTGGAGCAGTTCTTGGAATTTTTGTTTGTTGTTAACTACCTCTATGCCACTGCATTGGTTGTGGAAGATTCAAAAGTGTAGGAAGAAAAGAGGAAAGCCAGCGACCAATATAACGTATTAGTCGAGTTTGTATTTTTCTATGGTAGTTAATAAGCAACTTACTTGATCTGAGGTGAACATGACCAGTTGTCCCTGTATAGTTGCTATCCCCTTTTCTTTGTAATTTGGGAACATTTTATGCCTTGCAGCTAAGAAGGCGTACAGATTCGATATGGAACCACCTGCAACAGGATAAGGAAGTTAGGTCAAGGAATACTTTTTTGCAGGATCATTAGTGGACGTAAGCATTCCAATATCATATAATCATATCATATAATACTCTAAAGCAGACGCAGGCATAGCACTGTTACAGCAGTTGCAAGTATATGTGACGATTTCTTCAGATTTAACTAAGGCATTCGATTGTTTAGACCACCGAATGTTGCTAGCAAAACTGCAATACTTTGGTTTCCCTAACGATGCTCTATAAATTTTCAGAAGTTATCTTTTGGTCAGAAAGCAACATATTAAGGTATTTTCGAACAATAGCTACAAATTATCAGATGTACATCCTGTCACCACTGGAGTACCGCAAGGATCTATATTGGGTCCTATATTTTTTTTGCGTTATACTTGTCAGATATGGTACAGTATTGAAATGTGCACTCATACGCAGATGATACACAACTATATCTATCATATAGCCCAACTAAAGTGACTTCTGCCACACGCGTTACCAATGATGACTTGCAAAATATAGTAAACTGGCTTAAACATGTGTTAGTATTAAACAGAAATAAAACTATTTCCATAACTATCAGACGTGTACACGTTGTGGCGAGAAGGACGAATCCTCGGCACACATTCTTTGTCGTTGTGAAGCCCTTGGGTGTCACAGGCAGATTATACTCGGTTCAAGGGTTCTTGAACCTGAGGGCAGGACCCAAGGTCATCCTCACCTTTGCGATGAGAGCTGGCCTTGCGTTGTGAAGCCCTGGGGTGTCACAGGCAGATTATACTCGGTTCAAAGGTCTTGAACCTGAGGATATAGGATGGGCAGGACCCAAGGCCATCCTCATCTTTGCGATGAGAGCTGGCCTTGGGAACTAGGGTAAGGAGAGATGCAAAAGGGCCCGTTGGTAGTCCTATTCACTGGTGGTTCCAGCCACCAGATAGCCTCTCTCCCTCTTTCATTAATTCACTCATTTCCATAACTAGTTTCAAATCGAAACGGAAAGTTTGATAGTGGACAAGTATGTACGTTTGTGTGTTGATGACGATCTCATAACTAACTGTGATTCTGCGAAGAATTTTGGTGTTACTTTTGATGAAACTTTCACTTTCTCTGGTCATATGAATAAGCTAGTTCAGGCTTCGTATTTAAAAGTTAAATCCTTATGCGGTCATAGAGATGCATTGACTAGGAGAACGAAACAGAAGCTCATCAGTTCATCAATATTGGCAAAGATTGGGGATATAGTAATTATATGGCTCTAAGATTACTGCGCATGAGTCATACAGATTACAAAAAGTACAAAATGCTTGTGTACGTTCATTACCAAAGCTTCGAGGCGTGAACTCATATCACCTTATCTGAAAGATCTTGAAATGCCTACCATACGTCATAGATGGCAGGTTCATATTTTATGCCTCGATCGGTGGCAACCAATATGAAGCCAAATTGCTTGTGTACGTTCATTACCAAAGCTTCGAGGCGTGAACTCATATCACCTTATCTGAAGGACCTTGAAATTCTTACCATACGTCAGAGATGGCAGGTTCATATTTTATGCCTCGATCGTTGGTAACCAATATGAAGCCAAGCTGAAAAGTTGATATTTAGGTCTCAGAAAATCGACACAAACCTTCGACATACCTCTTACACTCAGACTTTTCATTTATTGCACCAAATTTGTACACTACCCTTGTACCACCTTAATTTAGAAATTCGTCTTGTTTAAATTATCCAGCTGCCAAACTTAGATGTGAAAATGTGAAAAACGTTAACATTATTTTTTCTTGGAAGATCAATCCCAAATTTTATTAGTATTAGTATTTAATGCATATGAAAATTTAGATAAACAAAACAATATCAAAGAATATTTATATATTTAAGGGTGCCAAGCAATACACACTAACAAAATTTTTTTGAAGAAATCACAAATAAATGTCATTCACTGAGATCTTATAGACTACTGGCCCGTCTTAAAAAAATGATGGGTCATTTGAACCACCAGGTGACCTATGTAGAACGATGTAAGAGCATAAAATAATGAGACTCAGCACTATGCCGTCACTTGTAAGCTATCCAACTGAGTGTAGGTATGAATTCAAAAGTACAGGTAGAGTGGGTAAATTTTGGTCATATATTTTTGTACGGCATTCTTACCATCGATAGATCCATGAAAAATAATAAGAAAATGTGCAGTGCCGTACAAAAATGGTGGTCCACAAAGTCGAATTTTTTTTTATTTTCCGACAATTTCCACTGTAAATTTGGTCATTTGATTTTGTACGGCATCAGTTTCATGCTATTTCAATAATGCTTCTAATCCATTATTCCGCAACTCCGTACAAAAATAATGCGACAAGTTGAAAAAATCGAGGGTGCAACCCCCTCTTTTTCCGTGGTCCAAGGGGTGATTTGAAAAAGTACGGCTTCTGTTCCAAAACATTGTCTGGCACTCAGAAGTACTACTAAAAATAATGCCGTCCAAAAATGATTGTTCATTTGAATGTACATCGACAATTATCTTAATTTCATCGTAGCCTTGATTTGAAAAACCTGTAAAATCATTTGATTCTGTACGGGAACTTTTTTTTTAACATTATATTGTAAAATACAATTGCTGTGTAGTAATGCCGTTCAAAAGAAACTGTCCTAAAAAAATTATAGAGAAATACAAATACTGAAATTTTGCAAATTATTGTAAAAGTTAAAAGTAGTTAAAATACCATAGATTTTTGAAATATAGCAGTTTTCTACATTTTGTCCCTTGTTTTAAATAGTATTAACATAAATAAATTAGGAAAAAATGATGCCGTACATTTTAATGCAGACCATACCTTTTAGGCTGATGAAAATGACGCTACCATTTTAAGGGTACCATATGGATATCTGATACAGTACGGCAGGGCCGTAGCTAGGCGTTGACGATGGGGGGATTCATGTTGACCTTGGGGGGGGGGTCATGTATAAAAGAAGAGACTTTACTTTGTAATGTCTTAGGTCCGTATTCATTGTCGTCCCTCAAGGATCCCTTGAGTAATACTTATAAGTAATCTCAAGGGATTCTTGAGTATTACATGAGTAATCTCAAGGGATACTTGAGTATTACTTGAATAATCTCAAGGGATACTTGAGAGTTGCTCGAGAGACCTTCAAGTGTGGCTTGCCTTGTGTATCTGTTTCCTAGATATCATCTACCAGATGGAAGAATGCATTTGGCGACGTTGTCCTATTGCAAAAGTCAATTTGTTATGCCTATGCCCACGCATTTTGATGTTTTCTGTTATCTCTTTTTGTATTGCACCAGTATTTCGTGTTCTGTGGCGGATATTTTTCAGGATGTGACAGAAACTGACAACACCGTAACTCCAAAATTAACCTGCAAAATCAAAGAAATGTTGACATTTCTTTACTTGAGTATTACTCAAGTGAGCCTTATGTAAGAGACCCTTAAGTTACGACTATGAATACGACCCTAAATTTGCTTAAAAACTGTATAGATGGTATCGCTGCTGATGTGTCGTGAGCGCCGAGCGATTGGTTAGTAGTAAAATAAATCACTAAGCTTGGAGAAAGCATTTTGACTATTTTTATTTTATTATTATTTTAGTAGTCATTTCATTCACGGGAATACTCATGGGGGCGTTTGAACCCCCCAAAACCGCCCCCCTTATATACGGCCCTGCAGTCCTGCATTAACATATTTTTGAAGAGAACAGTTGATAATATGATAAAATCACTATGACGTCTAACTGCACTGAAACGGTGTGTTTTGTTTCATTGTAATGATGTGAATAAATAAAACAATCATTTTTTAGAAAAATTCGATATATTCAATGATGATAATAAAAAATATGGTTATCATTAGGATCACCTGGCAAATCACAAATAAAACAAACACATTCTTGCCCTTTTTCTGAAGCATTTCTTTCACTTTCACTAGAGTTTTCATTCTCCACGAGGTCAGACATGATCGGAGTGCTCGTAAGACGTAAACAACAGCTGTTTGCAATCTCCGCGTCGACTCAGAAGCGAACAGTACACACATATACTAATCGAGCTTTGTGTAAGCGAGCCCAAACAAACACCTTACTCGGGTCCAAGCCGAATAAAATACGATATTGCCCACAATTGCTAAACGTCGTAACAGAACGTCGCTCCGTTCCAACGCCTGTCAAATGCTAATACCAAACTGCCAGGTGTCGCCACAATTACACCTTTACTAGACCTTATTTTGGTATAAATCGATAGTATTATGTACAGCGCACCTATTTGATTCATATTATTTTATTCGTTCTCTGTATAACACTATTTGTATTTGTAGGAGATCTAATGATATTATGTTAATCACGGCAACGCCGCGCCCTAGTCCCATCTACTTGTCTAAAACCTTCTAGAACGATGACATCATCCCGTTGGTTTTGACTGTTTTGAGTTTCTTCAGTTTTACGTAGCGTAGGCCATGGGCGAGAGGGCGAGGGATGCCGACTAGTGCAAAGCAAAAGCAGGCCGTGATAGATAGCATTGTTAATATTGTTATATGTTTGGCAATAAACTGTTTTTGCACTGAGCCGTGAGAAACCCGATAGAAAATGTCAAATACAAGAGTCATTTGGTTACTTAACACGCATATCCTAAAATGATTTTGAAATGTACATGATGTTGCGGGAAAGTAGGATAGTCATCAATTTGATGTTTTTATATGGAACCATAACTTTTTTTTTAATTTTTCTAGTTTCCTCATCGATCTCTATTTCACCCTAAAATATTTTTGGGATCAGTTGCGACGTTGCCAAGTTATAATTTATTCTCTATTAATTTCCGGATTTGCGAGCTCGCAGGTAATACGTCCAAATTCATATATTCTTTTAACTTTTCCCAATAATATTATACAGCGAGTTACTTGAATATTAAATGAATATTATTTATATAGGCAAGTAGACCCTACAGATCTAACACTAGAAATGTTCATTACCTCCTAGAGAATAACTTTTTGTTGAATCAGGCCAGAGCTTTTGGTCGGTATCAATTAACTGAGTGTAATGATTCCTCTTAAAACTCCGTCGTGTAATTATAACTTGGCAACGTCGCAACTGGTCCCAAAAATATTTTAGAGTTGAATAGAAATCAATGATGGAAGCTATAAAAATTAGAAAAAAGTTATGGTTCCATATAAAAAAATCAAGTTGATTACTATCCTACTTTTCCGCAACATCCTGTATATTTCAAGATATTTTTAGGATATGCGTCTTAAGTAACCAAATAACTTTTGTATTTGGCATTTTCTACCATCAGGTATTCTTTGCGAGATATCGAAGAATTACACACTAAATGGACACCCTGTATAGTATACAAACCCATATTTACGTAGTTTCTAACTAGGGACCTAGAATCACGAAAAGACTATGAAAATTAGTACAAATAAACTATCTAAATGCCTAAAAGATATCGTCATGAATTTCACCTTACATTTCGTTATATGGAATTTTTTTATTTCTTCTTTTTCTGTTTTTCCCCTTTGGACCAACGAAAATGTACGGCATATGAAAAACTATTATCTATGCATAAAATACTTTCAAAATAAATTAATTTTATGTTGTCTCAAATCACCCCGTGGACCACGGAAACAGAGGGGGTTGCAACCCTCGATTTTTTCGACTTGTCGCATTATTTTTGTACGGCTTTGCGGAATAATGGATTAGAAGCATTATTGGAATAGCATGAAACTGATGCCGCACAAAATCAAGTGACCAAATTTACAGTGGAAATTGTCGGAAAATAAAAAAAAATCGACTTTGTGGACCACCATTTTTGTACGGCACTGCGCATTTTCTTATTATTTTTCATGGATCTATCGATGGTAAGAATGCCGTACAAAAATATATGACCAAAATTTACCCACTCTACCTGTACTTTTGAATTCATACCTGCACTCAGTTGGACAGCGTACAAGTGACGGCATAGTGCTGAATCTTATTATTTTATGCTCTTGCATCGTTGTAGATAGGTCACCTGGTGGTTCAAATGACCCATCATTTTTTTAACACGGGCCAGTAGTCTATTAACTATCACCTTCTGAAATACTGTCTATGTAGTTTGAAAAACAAGTTCTATTCGAAATGGGAATCCGTGTTTTAACATGGCAAACACATATGTATACCCAGATCCCTTAAAAAGCCACATTGTGGACATTTCCATTGAAAACTCAACCAATTTAAATTTCACACGCTTCATCAATTCGTGCGAACATTTTTATATCTTTGAACGGTACGTAAATGATTGAAGACTGTGTATTATACTGTTGGATGCTGATTTTTCATTGCTTTTACTCCTAAAGTTTCACTTAAAAAGGAAAGTTGAACTTCAGACCACAATAAGCTTTTCAAGAATACTTTTGGAGTATACGGCGTTTATTTTCGAAAGCAGTGTACTCTGCATGAGAGGAATTGGAATATTTTCACCTTTTATTCGCCATTACACGTGTAACAAGATAATGCCTATAAACGTAGGGTAATCGGTAAAGTTAATGGAACTAAATTATTCAGACTCCAGTTTAATCTTTGCCAGATGCCATTGTTCCCGGGAACAGCTCGTAAATTAATGTTGCTTGTTGACGTTTGTGATTAGGGAAAGAGGGAACATTCGAAAACACTATCAGGGCTGATTCAAAGGTTCATGATAGGGTAAAAAAAACTGACTGAACGTGTATTTTTAACTCCATCGAATATAGTTTGAGTAAAACATTTTTTGTGATAAAAGAAATCATTTCCACTGCTCCAAAATACTGTTGATTACCCTCTATCTAATCCAAAAAACTCGAGATTCGAACATATGAATTTTCAGTTCCTTGAGCTCGTGGCATGCCACATTACTAAAAACACAATAGGGTAGGACAACATAATTTAATTGATCAACGTGTTTTTAACTGTCCTCAAAGTCAGTAATACAGAGGAGCAGATTCCGTTTGAATACCAGTATAAAAGTGGGTGGTCGCCAACCGCACGCCGGTGAGAAAGAGGCTGGAGGTGGCGGAGGTGGCACATTAAGGTTAGGTTATCGATTAGTCGAATTGCTGTTCTCTGGTTCATCAATTTCAGCCGAGGTAGTAGGGGCAATAGCTCCCCATATTTGCGAAAAATACTTCAGGGCAGGCCTTATATGAGCTTTAAAAAGCGTGAAATGATTGGAAGGCGAGACGTACTTTCTAGCTTTGAATATCCGTGCTGTTTTCTAGCAGGTGTTGCAATTGACAAAACGTGTTCGGGTCATTTCATGTTTTCTGTAATGTTGAGTCCTAAAAACTTGAACGGGTGATTTTTGTCAATGCTTGATTGTTATGAAAATATCGGGAGCAACGATGTGAGCCTCGCCAAATGAATGGATGAGTTTGCTCCACACATGTGTGACGAAAGGGATCTCCAGTTGACTTTTGACGTCAAAATCCATACTGTCTGTCGCTGATTAAGTGATGGAGGTCAAGGTATCTCATGAGCTCTTGGTTGACACAGTTCTCCATCATTGGCTGGATACAAGCTGACTACCAGTTTGTTAAGAAGATGCCGGAGTTATAAGATATTCGAAAGTGGCGACTAAGTATGGGAGCGATTTCCGCTGCAAACTTTTTCACAATACCGCAGATATCACGTCGGGTGCAATCGCATTATTGACTTCGGATGACCTTCCGAACTGTTGGTTTTGACATTATCTCACTCATATCATGGTGAATACTTCGGCATTGTCCTTAGAAGCTGTTGCTATGGTCTTGGAAGCTACTTCTGGGGAAGTTTCCATCTATTTCTTTGGCTAGAGTCCAGAATGATCGGTCGCCATTAGGATGCGACATGTCCTTCTGTTTTATTTTGGCATCGTGTTGGCTCTTTGCATATGGAACGGTTTCTTCGTTCCTGAACTCAACATCAGCCTGTCTGTTCTCAGCGATGGGGTTCTATAGGTAAGTTTGACAGGTCAGAACTTTTTGCCGACAGAGCTGAATCATAGAACGTGTCCAACCAGCCGTTGGACCCTGGCTTAAATGTTTTGATTGTATGCGGGATGTACGCCTCCATGCTTACTTGCATGGCTCCGATTTCCTAGTAGACAGTTGATACATCGTGTTTCATAAAGTTGACATTGCTCCAAAGTATCTCAGATCATCCTACTCAAGCATGGACGTAATGCCAGCTTTTGTAGCTTGGGCAAGCTTCCGCTGGCACATCTGTCACGGAAGATAACTGAACCTCGACTAAAGCCATGACCTTAGTTGCCTAAAGAAAAGTGTATGCCGATTTTATAAGGGGCAGGATCTGTGATGGAACGTAGGTGAATACCCAAAGGGTGGGTAAATAAAATTGGGGATATGCTCGGTATATACACACCCATCTAGTGAGGAGAGATGGCTAAATACATGATAAATACCCAAAAGCTGGGTAAATAAAGTTGGATATATACATACCGGGTATACAGGATAGGATACAGAATTTGGGCTATATACCTATTGTACAATGTTGTGCCTGTGAGATCTGTTTAGTGACCACAAGATGACGCTATGCCGTGTGTACTATACTTATCACTTATGCCAGAAATCCACTAACCAGTTGACAGGAAGTGACTTTTAATGAACACGAATTTCTAGGATTTTCTGTCAGAGTTAAAGAACAAAAGACCTCCCGATTGATAGGACAGTGTCACCGCTGGTAGAAGTATGGGCATGCTCACTCATACTGTACTGCTTCTCCAAAGTGCCTGAAATATGCTCAAGACCACATGACACATCTCTGCCTTTAAACAGGACAAGAGGTGCGCAAATGTGCGAACTGTGGTGGGATCATCCGGCAAACAGTCCTACCTGACGATTCACTCCCAGCAGGAATCTGCAAGTCATCGCACAAAGGCGAACCAATTCATACGCGGACGCAGCCAAGGTTGCAACCTTGACGACTCCTGCTGCTTCGAGCTCACCTTCGACTGCTCAAAGCGTGGACTTGGCAACAGCGCTCAAGTCCTCGCAGCAAATAATTAGTCCTCTGATAGGCGCCACACAGGCCTTGCAGGCGATTTTTTCAGTTAATGTCTAGGTACAATAGTAGACAGCCTTCATTTATCAAAATTCTTTTTTGGAATTATTTAGGTCTAAGGGATATTGCCAAAAAACGGGAGTTTCGCCAAGTTCTTTTAGATGAATATATAGACGTAGCTCTACTACAGGAAACATTACTAAATCCGGGAGATCGCCTAGCTTTCTCGAATTATGATGTCATCCGCGCTGATAGACTGAATGGACGGGGTGGCGGCTTGGCAGTGCTGATAAAAGGTGGTATTGAGTACCACAGAAGCACAAATGCTGAAATGCAAACCATCGAGGCCACTTCCATGGTGGTCAATATGGCAGGAAACTCCTCCAAAGAAACGAGTTGATTGGGAACTAGTCCCTTTTCACAGAGTTTCCAAATACCCCGATCATAGATGATGAAAATGAAATAGGTGCAGCTCAAATGGAATGGACAGGGTTTATTCAACAAGCTTTATAGCGTGCAGCCGTTCTTCCTGTATGGAGACCGGACAGACCTTCCCTCCCTGCCGACATTAGGCTTAAAATTGCTGACAAAAGGTCAGCAATTAAACAAGCAAAAAGATCTTGTCTTCCCGACGACATCCGCAGAGCAACGAATCTTGTCCATGAAGTGCGAAGCGCCCTTCATGAATTCCGAAACGAGCAGTGGGGCGACTTTCTGGCGAAAATGCTTGACTCAAGTGTTTCTCTTTGTAAAGTTGCGAAATCACTCAGGAATGGCAAACGGGAACAACTTCCTCATATCCATGGTCCTGGGAGTGTTGTCTTCACGACTGCGGAAAAGGTGGAGGTTTTTGCGGATGCCATGGGAGATCAGTTCTCATCCAACTATGATTTGGATAACGACCTCGAATAGGAGCGACAAATTGTACGATATGTCAGGAGATATTTCGGAGCCAATGGTGTCAGTGGCGATTATGCTTCTGGTTGTGATTCCTCTTCTGAAGTTCCTTCTTCGGCAGATTTTTCTACAGAAGCCCTACATAGTACACCCGAGAGATCACAAGTTATTCCTCATTGCACATCAGCAGAGCTTTAAGGTCATACTGAAGACCTAAAGGTACGTAAAGCACCTGGAGAGGACCAGATCACAAATAAGGCATTGAAGTTGCTTTCGCCGAAGGCTTTGTCATATATGATGGCAATAATTAACGCAATTCTCAAAACCCAGTACTTTCCAAAGACATGGAGGTTTGCTGAGGTTATCATGATTCCAATGAAGGTGGATTTGATGTATCCTCAGGATTATCGTCCCATTAGTCTACTGTCTGCGCCATTTAAGCTTGCCGAATAGATGATTAAACGTCGTTAGAACTGCTCGTCAGATCACAGCACGATTCCTGACCTTCAATTTGGATTTCGGTCTGACCACAGCACGGAGTTGCAGGCAGTCAGGCTGGTGGAACGTATAACCAGTGGATTCACCTAAGACAAAAGTACGGGCATCTTGCTTCTGGATGTTTCAAAGGCTTCTTCCCTCATCCAATCATCCCAGTCTGGGATGATTAGTGAGTATCTATTGTCTCGACTTAAAACGAGATCAGGTCTCATACTACATGAGAGAGGTATTTATAAGAGGCAAGTAAAGGAATCTGCCTATATTGAGTTGAATCACTATTGCAGTTCGAATTCATCAGTGCAATGTGACTCAGTATGGTTGGATATGCTTTATAGGAAAATAAGATCAATGTTTCTCTATCAGTTTTGTATGTTTTTGTTGTGATTTCTTCTTGAATGCCGAATAAGATGCGCTATTATCTTGGAGTTTTAGTCTGTGTGGTATAATATAGTATTCACTTATGACTAATAACAATAACAAACTATTTCACTTATTCAAAATTAGTCTTTAGCCAAATCTTGTACTTTATCAATCCCACAGAGGTGACCAAAGCATTAGTAAACGTTTGAATTCCAGCATATGTCGTTTTACTGATGGGTCAGTAAAGTACAATGGAACATTTGGATTTGTAGCTACTAAATTTGGGACTAAAGGCTAGGGGTTTACCGGGTGCCAAGATAGAATCTCCTTTCCTCCAGTTTTTTCCGATCACTTCTCTCATATGAGTCATGACAACGTTCTCCATCAAAATGAATACAGGTGCAATCTCGTAAGTAAACATGTTGGTGTTTGCTGTTGCTGTTAACCATTCACCGGCCATTGAAACTAAGTCAAGACCACAGGAAAGCTGGTTGAAGAAATGGGGATGACCTGCAACAAAACAATATTTTAGTAGTCGAATTTTTATGAACCCAACTATAAGTTTTGCTTCACTATTTCGTACACTGGATGTACGACGGTTTCTAGCTCAGATATTCATCGACATGCATTGGTTTGCTTGATATGGTAAAGCTCATTTCTATACCTCAGAGCGAACACTCGTTCATAAATTTTAGATTTTTGGCTTAAGTAACACTAAAAATTAAGTCTCAATACCAACTAATATGAGCTACAGCAGTTTAAATGACCTTAACCTATTGCACACAAGAGAAATTTAGAAGAATCATAGAAAGTTAAGTCACGCATGACCCACTGTCTCCTCTCAGATCGTTCGAAACAGTTCAATAATGATGGTCAACTTACCATGGATAGAGAACAGTATTAAATGACTACATCTCGAAAGGTTGTACCAAGGTCCAAACCTACAAAAAGATTTATTTCCTTTTTGTGCACCTGCAAATGCATTTGCCATGATAAATTCAAAAGAAGCCAGTTCTACCTCCGCAAGTAGACATAGGTTTTCTTTCTCAATTGTGAGGCCGTTTCCAATGTTATGAGGTACCATTATCCCGGAAAGCCTTCATCCTTTTCAAGATGTTACGGATATGTCAATTATAATGCTTGAAAACCCTTATGATCCATTGAGAAGCAAAATGCAGATTAAAACTTAAGTAACTTGGCCTTTGCTTCTGTTAGAGAATATATTGAAAATTCTACGAACGACAAAAATCCAACTCAGAAAACTTAAACTGGTATCGAGGATGGTCATCCAGGGATTTCTAAGACCTGTATTGCAGAACGTAAGGAGAAAGTGAAATTATTGATACTGGGAACTCAACTCACAGTCTAATGGAACTTTAGCGTCAAACATAAATACGTAGATGAAAGTTACAAGTGATTCATCTCAAAATAGCGACGTTGAGTACGATCGCGATCACAAGTTCAAGACGGCGACTACGCCTCCGAGAAAAGAAAAATATACAACGAAGAAAACGAATACGAAACGAAGCACAATGGAATGCAAACAAAAGAACGAGGGCGCATACTTCTAGGAAAGAATATACATCAAGCAGAAGAACCGTAATTAGGGCTGTTGTAAAGAGACCTGCAAATTAAGATGTTTTGAAGTATTCTCTAATAAATATTGTCAAAATATCCTGCAATCATTATGGAACAACGATGTCGACTGCGATAGGAAACGACAGCGTTGATTAAACTCCAGTGCAATGATATCGGAACTGAAATGGAACTAGCGAAGGTAAAAAAACCACCACGTACATTTATACCCTAACTTCAAGTAATGGCTCCAGAAAAAGGGTATGCAATATTTTTTCAATATTCTAGACATCTCGCTAAACTTTGCAGATCGTGCTCTTCTCAGAACCTTAGCATGTGGAATTATTAAAGGTTATTTGCTGAAAGGCCACATTCCAGAAAGTAAAATTCCAGAGGATATAAGACATGGGGATTCGTGATTATATAAACAATTATTATGACTCATACTACAGTAAAAAAGGTCATCTAGAAAATACTTAGAATGTAACTTGATTGCATCAAAAATGTATCAGCTTCACTAAGATAACTTAATTTTAGCGAAAATATTGGTAAACTTTGGCTTTACATATATTCAATGCAGAATTTAACTCATCATTTACGATACCGTCCAACGATACTTCTGATGACTGTGATACTTTAACCATGGAGATAAATAACTCATTAGAACCCAGTCAACGTGAAACGTTGCAAATTGGATACAATAACCATATTGAGAATTTCTAGCTTAGGTATAAAATGAATGCTGCTGAAAAAAATGTACCAAAGAAGCTTAGAACAAAAAAGTAATTATGATTGACATAAAAAAGTGTTTGATAATTCCACTGTTAAGAGATTCATAGTTTTCATTCTCTCAAGCTGTGGACTTTCAACCTCACTGTTAGTGACTCACCAGTAAATGAAACATTCTGTATGACGTGGGACCAGACGGTGGCTGGGAAGGGTGGTAACGAAGTTGCATCCGCAATTTTGAAATGGATACAGGTATCAAGCTTAGATCCTCAAATAGAGGAATTGACCATTTGTTTAGACAACTGTCTTTCTCAGAACATGAATTTTATGATGGTGATGTACTACTTCCATATTTTCAATATACGTAACAATCTTCGGACTATAAAACATAAATATTTACTCAGAGAATACGCATCTTGAAGCTGTTGGCACGATAATGTATTAATGGAAAAACAAACCAAGATAACTCTTGCTTCTCAAGTAGCTACCCCGTGGGATTAGCAACAGCTTGTTAGCGGGCATCACAGATTTTTAGACATGAAAATCTTATATGTACAATGACAAAAATTCTGCATTAACTTGAGAACATCAAGCATTGCGGTAACGTCCGAGATGACGATAAATAACTTTTTTGTATACATCCTTGAGTATTTTAAACTCATATATGCTGGAGGTAAATTGGTTAACTATAGTTATGTTCTACCAGCAATTTTCTGATAGTCAGAAACTGGATTGGGGATGCTTGACAGCGGATGTCTATACCCTGTTACTACAATTGATGGCACCAACGCCATGCGGATGTCTACGTGGTTTGTGCACTAGATGGAGAATTACAGATTTTCGTTCACAGCTCATGCGTACCCTGATCTTAGTACAATTATTTGCGAACCTATAGTAGATTTGAATGGTTTTTAGGCCGGCATCGTTTAGCGTTAAGGCTTGACGTTTTGCCACCACAAGTGGACGGCATCTTCAGAAGCTATTTCACTTCGGCGACTTCCAAAATACTTAGTATTAGTACGAAATGCTTACCCAAGAACCACAAATTAATTGGACAATGGACGCGAAAGCTACACAGTACAGCCTGACAAGTGTAGCAAGAGACTTTGGAATTTCGCCGCTGTCTCACACTCACACGTTATTTCATATCCTCTCGTCTCTTGCTATCCTTGTCTATTTCATATTTCTCACGGCTCTTGTTACACTTGTAAGGTTGTACATATAGTATATTTGTTTGAGGGAGACCTAACAATATTGCTTTTGCTCGGTTTGTACTCATTTGGTGCCATCAATTGCGATAACAAGGTATAGTCAGATAAACGGTTGCAAACAGTTTGGCGACATCAATTGTTAAAACACCCTATTCGCATGTCTATATGATGTTTGACAGAATGTTTAACGTAAGCGTTTTTTATTTTTCCCTTGAACCTCCACTTTGTGTTGTTACTGTTACCTAAACCTAACCCATTGTTAGATATTTGTAACGGGAACAGAAACAGTAGACAGGAAAATAAACACATGAGCGTTCCTGACAATTACGCAGTATATCTATAGACTCTTCATCAGCTGTGGAATTTTTGGTATTTATCTAATCTGAATCTGAGCTAGAACTGGAAATTTCTCATGTAATTTTTGTAACAAGGTTTAGGAGCCCAACAAATGATTAAATCGGTATAATAAATAAAATTAGATCTACTTTATTCTGTATTATGTTTACTTCTGCGATGTTTACTTCCCAAAACAAGAAAACTTCGTCTCATAACCTCAAGTTTGAAGCACAGAAGAAAAATCTAAGGTCTGCAAATGTTTCTAACTCCCAGTCCCACCGAAACCCTGTTTACTGTTTTGACAGTCCAAAATCAGGCCTCAAACTAAAATTGTTGTTGCTCGAACATACAACGAATAGATCCAAAGTGGAGTTTATCTTGCTTGAAGATGATTTCGTCATTGTGCACACTCAAACCTAAATCTATGAAAGTTTTTACATACCTATAATGGTTTTAGTTCAGCCTTTTTTAGGCACGTAATAGCAATGCAAGGTTGCCAGTAATCTTTTATGACCTATTTTAACCATGCTTGTATACCCTTGTTTCACTATTAGTGTATAACTTGCTACTTTCAACGCATAATTATGTATCGTTCTGTCAATTGGCTTTCCTTGCCTATGAATTGGTTCTTTCTCTCTTTTTGTGTGAGACTGCGACTTTGCATCAGCACTATGTTGTTAGCAGTTGGCGCTACATGAAAAATGGGTTTCTTTGAATCTGCAATTACAGTTTTTACCTTTTGACGTATTTAATTGAATAAATTTTCGTCCAGGCCCAACTGTTAGAGGTGTATTTAGATATCTTCCCAGCGTAGGTGTTCGACTATTCTTATAGGTTGAAATCAAATAGGTAACTTTGCCATTGACTGAAAAACTATATTTGGCCTATGGGCTGGGAAACTTTTGTTTGTGTAGATATTTCGACGTCTCAGTATTAATTGTTCTGGAGTAGGTACCAATGTCAGTATAATAATTATAATGTGGATCCAAAGACTACTTTGGATCTGTGTTTTTTGTTAGTTTGTTTCTTGTGGCTGGTGCTTGATGTATGATAGCTGCAGAGTTATGTCTGGCTGTGTCCTCGTAGAGCCTTGCATGCGCTTGTTATGTCTTCTATTTTTTCCTTCAGTTCGTGGCATCTTCTGCCGTGATCGAGTATGGATGATTCTCTCTGTGGATAGCAAGTATAAACCTCTCCGTTTCTGGCAAAATCTGGCTATTCTGCAGTCAATAATGTAGTCTTTTGTAACACAGTACATCATATCTATGTTTGCTGTGGAATGCTTTCTAGTCTAGGTGTTTATTTTTTTGTTCTGATTGTATGTAACTGTGTGCGTCTGCTGCTTGGCTCGGAAAAGAGCGGGTATATAGTTCTTGTCTGTTTGTCCTATGTAAGTCTGTTTGTTCGCTTTGGAAAACATGTTCCAGTGTTTTTATTTACCGTGTACCGGCTAGAGAATTGGCAGCGAATAGCTTCAATTTGAGCAGATGCGGTTTTAATTTATGGGTCCCTGCAATGTGGTGAATATATTGAATATATGTTACAATATTAATCCTTATCTATTGATTTCCAGAACTTGTATCTATGGAAATTTGATCAGTAGGGGTATAGTTAAGTCAAGTTGACCAGAAATATTATTTTCGACTATTTAGTGCGGAAAATTAAAACTTCTTATCATGACTACAAAGGTAATATTTTGAAAATTATTTTCTTACCGGTATAGTTATTTTGATTCTTCAATTCAATATTTACATACTATGAAAAAGAGAAATAAACGTTTCTTAACCTCTCTGAAAGTGTAGCAAGCAACTGAAATATTAGACGTTCAAACTTGAAAGACAAATATTGAAAGATATAGTAAACACCAAGCCAGTCTGCCTAAGGGTGTTCGGCATATGGCGACAATAAGTAAATCTGGTGTTTAGCCGATGTAAGCGAAATCCCTCTTTCTGTCAGCTGCAGGGGTGAGTTGAGTGGCAGGAATCGCGCTGTTTCCCGCCTAATCTCTATCTGAATGCAGGGATGAGCAGGGTTCTCCTGCTTCTGCTCCTACCGCCAGCAGGAATTACGTCCATCGGGCTGGAAAATGACGTTCGACACACACCCGCCAACTGGCATATACAGCTGATGCTATCACAGACATACGTAAGTAGCACACTGGTTTTTTATAGCTGTCCATTCATTCAAATTAGACAATCTGTCAAGCGCATCTACCTACTGTTGTAAGTATTACATGGAATAAGTACTATAAATAATTTGGTTGCGTAGGTTCAGGCTGTTAACTGCCTGCTTACATCCTAACGACAGTATAACGTCAATGTGGAAAATAAGGGAATCTGCCCATGTATAAATATCTGATCACTTTTGTCCAAACCAAAGAGTGGTTAATTTTTTTCATGTTTCCTTATGGTTTGTTGTTGAATCACAAATGAAATTTATTATAGATAATAATTGTCTAATCTTGGCATTGCATTCTGTATGTTACACTATTAATGCATGAAACAGAAGACAGACAGTATCGTGATCTTAACATGCTGAAGCATTACTGGCGCTCATTTTGCATTTGTTGACAATGAGAATGCAACACTCTGTATTCTTTAAGATTTGTAAGCGTAAATAAGGTTTATCTAAAGTATATTTGGTTTTTACATCGGAGAACCTTGTACGCATGCTAAGCTTCCATTTATCGGTTTCAATCATATTGTATTTTATTGATATAGGTACAATATATAAAGAATTGCTGCGATAGTATAACTCAAGAATGTGAATAAAAAATCATGCAACCGTGGATACATCCTTGACTATGACATTCACTATCGCCTAGAGCTAGAGTTCACCTTTTCGCCAAGCCCAAAAAAGTTATTTTTACAGCAAACATAAAAGGATTATTTTTTTTTTACCAATATCTACGCCTTCATATAAATATGATCCTAATCAGTTCCATTTTCTTGTTGTTCTTCTAGTTTTAGCTCTCACTGTAAGACAGCTTATACAGGTGCTAAAAAACCTAAATACATATTCGGAATCACAGTAGCGTGCCAAGGTCTTCGGGGCCCCCTCGCAGTTTTTTTCACGGGGCCCCCCTCTATATAAAAAAAAAATATTTCAAATCGGCTTATAGATAGGAAACATTTGGTGTGACCTCAACTTTATATTTTTATTTTTTTCTTTCGAGTTTTTGAAGAATAAGTAGAATTCATAGACCGTAGGTACAATATAACTATACATCGATTCACATTCATGTAACAAACTCCATCTATATTATTATATATGACCACTATGAGTTTTAGGTTTAGAAAACTACAGAATTTGAGATATAACTTTATTTAATAAACATCACTAACACAACACAAAACTATAACAAAATCAAAAATAAACAAATAAAACATCGTAAGTCTGAAACATGTATTATTATGCTTTGACTTGCATCACATGTAAAGAAAAAAAATATTTTTCTGTATGTAAAGCAACAAATGTATCAACTATTTGGTCTTCTGCCCGAACATTTTCTATAGAAATCAATGCCAAAGAGCCTAGGTGCGATTCACCCATTGTCGATCTTGCAAAACTTTTTATTTCTTAGTTTTGAAAACATGAGCGCCAAGGCATCGGCATCGACTATCTGGGATTCCCAGAAATAACTTTTGTTAGCACCAACGAATTCGAATATGTTAGAAAAAGTAAACAATCCAAAGTAGTCTTTTAGCGGCAGCTTAATGATGGTATTTATAGCATACTGAGCGCTGATAAACCCGTATATCCTTTGTTTCTACACCCTCTTCGAGATAGCAGGTAAACAACTCTAAAAATAGTGGCACAAAGAGTGGAATAATATAAATAGCAACTTTATTTTGGTTGATAATTTCGGGTTTATTGTTATAGTTTTGAGTAATTTTTGGGTTTTAACAGTGCAAAAGGTAAAAGACTATTTTAAACAGTTCCACAAGATTTAAATACTGCGGATTTCTGTGAAAAGAAACATCGTGTTCCTGAACACAGTATATAATAACAACGGGATCTTGGGAACACTTAGAGCATTTTTCTATAACCTATTCGAATCGAAATCGTTGGTTGGCACAGATACGCGTCGCGTCAGTGTAACGTTGCACTTATTTTTTCCGTTTTGGATTTTAAGCTCGACAACGTTGTCGTGTTGTCAAATTTTGCCATTAAATAAGTCCTGAAAAGGCAAAATATGGTAAAATATATCTAATTTGATTTTGGAAAATTATGGTTCCATCGCTAGAAAATTAAGAATATGTATTATAGTTATTATTATGTACAAAGCGGAAGCTTGCTCGAGGTAGTCGAGGTCGAGGCTAAGCGGGGGCCCCGGACATCCGGGGGGCCCCCGCTGCGGCCCTTTCGGCACGCCGCTGCGGGATCAGCATAAAAAACTAGTTAAGGAAAAATCCGGTTTTGTCAATATCGCTTCCGGTTCACAGTGAGAGCGCCGTTTGAATTTACTCAAGCAAACTCTTTCGTACTTTCTCCTTCTTACATATTTATACGATTTAAGTCAAATTTAGATATCAAGTTTATTGATTTCATTGCATTGCTTTTATTCCCAAGATAAAAAGTATGCAATTTGCATTAGGCTAACTGAACTAACCTTGAAATAAGCTTGAATAACGCAACCCTTATCAGCATAAGCTTGAACAATGCAATCATTATCAGCAAATATGTATTTGAGCAATGTTAATTTGAACTAAAACACCACACTGCAAGTGTTAGAATAGTTCTCTCAATCATAGCCTGTTACTGAAATACCAGTTTATGTTAGACGTTGACTTTCTGTAATAGAAATGAAAATCCAAAAATAAATTATAAACATAGCAAATTTTCTTACACTGTAAAGCATAAATGGGAATTAGGTGTATTCTAAGAATTTCGATAATGGTACACAATGCTTTTTCCTTATCTTATCAACAGCTTGCTAACTGATGATTAGAGAGACAAATATGTTCGTACCATACGGGTGATGCAGTTACTTTCTATGAATTGTATTTTGGCGATTCTTATTTATCCAATGAATTGGAAGAACGACTGTTATGGTCGGACTTTAGTGATACTCTAAAAAGGAATCCCAGCGACCGGACTATGAGATTTCTACCGCAACGTCGCGCGTCGATCGGACTGTGGAAACTGCAAAAAATTTTAAGAAACATCGCACAACCAAGCAACATGTTTTCCATAATTTTGTATCTCGTGGTTAGAAGTACGGAAAACTAATAAAAAGAAGTCATTCCGCTGCAGAACCCTATTTTCTTCCCAAAAATGTTCACTGCCGTTGTCTTAAACCGAACTGGATAGTTTTCCGCTTTTTGATAGATTTCTACGATATCAATTTGCAGTTTGAAAGTCGACAATTAGACTGAGCATCAGCGTAGATCGGATTTTCAAAAAAGAAAATGATACGTAGCTCTACCTGAACCTTTTTCATTTTCCTCTCGTCCGCTATGCTTGTTCGGTTTTGAACGTTTACGATCATTGGCTCCATGTCAGTAGTTTGACAGATGGGACGGGACAGGAAGGACAAATTAGTAGCCATTTTAGACACTTCAAGAATATTATACTAGGGGCAAAAGGGGGAAATCGAAATGGGTAGCCATCTTGAGCAACTCCAGAGCGTTTGAGGCATTACGCACCATCATCGGCTTTGGAGGCGCAGGGTTTATCACATGCAGCTAGTGTCTAACCGACAGTTCGCCGGAATTGCCGAACAAAAGATAAATTTAAAATTTAAATTAATTATACTCACATTTATTTTCTTAGTACGTTAGTTAGTCTTTGTACAGCAAATAATAATTATGATCGAAAAAACTGATAAACTCATTTACAACTGTACGATGAACGAATGTAGTTAAGGCTGTAAATACGCTGACAGTGCTAGTTGCATATTTAATTATCCAGTAGATTTTCATCATCTGACATAATTCATATATTCGTAGATGATTTTCTCCTACATATTTTTGGGATTTCTAAACTGTTGACAAATTTATGTCGTATCAGTTCGCTTTTGGCCCTAGAATATATAAATTTTAACGTTTTCAATTTTTCAAAATTCATAAACTTCAGTTATATCTATAAATCCCCCTTTTCCCTCGAAAGCTGTTCGCGTAAGTCGTAGATAATTGCAGTAGCGATAGAGTTTGTAAACAGGGAAAGTTTGCACCCTCTGGAGTAATTAAGGGCACTCAAAACGACCCCATCGGAGGCCAAGAGCTACTGCCGGATTAAAACGGGACTGCGGGAAGCGTAGGAATGCGCTTTTAGTTTTTATTTTCTAAGCACTGGGGCCATACTTAATCGTTTCTTAACTGTACACTACTGAAAATATCCTAAAATTATTTCTTGCACAGTATGCCCATATCGGTGGATTCAAAAACATATAGTTTAAATACAGTTTAGGAAGCTTTAAAGAAAAAAATAGTCCCGACAGCATTATCTAATATACAATGCGTTCCACCATCATGTCAAAAACTTTGAGGTATGAAAATATAATTAAGGCTATCGAGAAAAAATGCGAAAAAAAGGGGTCAACCTTTTTTTTTTTATTAACACATAACCGCATCAACCACGCAGGGTTATTAGCGGTGGACGGCACAACTCAAAAATACAATAATTGTCAATTGTAATATTGCACAGGTATCATATTGAAAAATAAAGGTTAATGTCTCTTATAAATTTTAGAAGGCTATCAATATTTGAAGTTAGTATATCTTGTAAACTATGCTGTAGGTGGTTGGGTCGTCTTGCAGGTTCATAGCTGGGGCATTCAAGGAGGATGTGTTTGATTGTCAACGAGGTGTGTAATGTATGATGTAACTAGGTAAGGCAGTATATATTTGTGCGTGTGCTTCGTGAGTGTTGAGCAGTGTATAAGTAAGTAGTTAAGTAAGCATTAATTGCAATGAACAATAAACATTGGAATTAGGATAGGTAGTGATGTAAAAATAGGAAATAAACGGGGATTCACGATGAGAACATCGATAAGATTGTTTGATTAAAATGAACCTTCAATCCCAAGAGCTGAGTTTACTACATGGCGACCCTGCCAGGTCAATAATGCCGGCAATGCAGCAGCATCCTCACGTGGCTTCCTAGACAGAACAGCCCACGAGTCCCTCACGATCGTCGTAGTCGTCCTGCTAGCTATATCCCTAGCAACTTATTTATATAGACGGTTAAAGAGCAGACTAGAGAAAATAATAAGGACTGAACTAAGGAGGAGCCAGGAACAAGTCTAGCGTAATACCAATATGACCACACAGGTACCAGTGTTGTCGGTTCAAGGGTTATGGAATGGACTGGAAGGAATTTAGGCATATCCTGGAGGAGCTAAGGGTGTTCCATAGAAATCTACAGAAAGACGGAGAGCCCAGGCGAAGAAATGAGAAAGTAGTGCATAGGAAACTTAAAAGGTTGAACAAAGTGAAGAATGGGTTTATGGACTTAAGAAAGGTATTTAATGAATCTAATGTTGAACTTGCAATTAAAGATGAGGTTAGGCCGATTGTTGAAGCTATTTGTAAATATATAGATAATATAGAATTAATCCTAAACAATAGGTTGAGAGATATAGGTAACACCAGTGCTGAATCAGTAACATTAACAGATTCACATTCAGACTCTTCAGAATCAGAGCATACAATTGTCAGGATGGGGGAAAAATTTGATTTGAGAACCGCTGCAGGTTTACTTCCCGTTATGGATGGAACTGAATCAGTCACTAAACAGTTAATCGATGGCATTGAGTTTTATGATGAATTGTTGGATGCTCAAGGTAAGAAATTGCTTACTAGCTATGTTTTGAAAACACGTCTGTCACCAGGTGCTAAAGTCAGGCTCAAACCGAGTTACACTACTAATGATGCCTTGATTTTCGATATGAAGAATCATTTTATTAGCAAGAAATCTATTCCATCTTTATCCTCTCAGTTGCATAATGCCAAACAGAACAACGAGTCTATTGATAAATTCGGGAAATCAATAGAGGAATTGCTTGTAAGTTTAACTATATCCCAGGCAGAGGGTGATAATAATGTTGTCCCTGCCCTACAAAAAATTAATGAAAAAATTGCAGTAAGTACTTTTGCTAGTGGGTTGGGAGATCAAGAATTAAGAACTATAGTAAAAGCAAGAAATTATGAAAAACTGAGCGATGCAATACAAGGGGCTAAAGATGAAGAGATCAAATCAGGAGCCACATTTTTCAGTATGCGTGGCTCAAGAGACATTGTTAGAGGTCGCGGATCACCTAGGAATCATTCAGTCAATAGAACTTTCAATCAGTCCAGTCGTCAGTTCAATCAACGTAGAGGCCAAAGATATAGGTTCCACCAAAATTCATACAGAGGCAACATTCGTAGCAATAGCTCTCGCGGTAGATTCAACACCTATAACCCCCCCAGGAATTATCTTGCGACCAATCCAGAGGCTGGAACTGGATCGGTGCGTGATCAAGGTCTACCGGAATCATCTCAGTCTATACATGGCAATCAGTTTTTTTTGTTCCTCAGTATAGCGAAACATTACTTTTTAGCAATAATTCGTTGAACTCTGTAACATTTGGATATAATGGTAAAAATTTATCATTTTTAATTGACACAGGAAGTACCGTCAGCATTTTATTTCGGAAATACTTAAAGGAAGGTGAAAATGTTGATTTTTCAAAACACGTAAAAATAAAAGGTATATCTGGGTCAACGATTTCAGACGGTGAAGCAAATATTATATTACAGGTGAATGGATTAAAATTGTGTCATTCATTTTTGCTGATGCCAGAATTCGACGACTCGGTACATGGTGTGTTGGGCTCGGATTTCTTTACTAAGTTTCATGCAAATATGGACTATGAACGTTTCGTATTTTCCTTTTGGTTGAGTAACGCACAAAAGATTTGTTTAAACATGCATTCTCAGCAAAACACGTACACCATTGTACCTGCTAGATGTGAAACGATAAAGTATATTAGAACAAATATTAATGATGATTGTGTAATTTTACCTAAGCAGCTATGTGAAGGCGTCTTCGTCTCCGGTTCCATAGCAACGCCTCGGAATAAAATGATTCCCGTAAAAATTTTAAACGTACGTGACGTAGATGTAACTATAAAAAACTTCGATCCACTAGTTGAAAGATTAACTGACTATCAATCATTTGAGTTTGAACAAAATCTTAATATCACAGTTGATCGCATAGATACACTGTTGAATTCTATACAAACGAAACATCTCAGTCAACAAGAGAAGCTTTCTATTGACAAGATCTGCGCGAAATATTCAGATGTCTTTTATCTAGAAAATGATCGATTGACTTTCACAAATATTTACAAAGAAAACATTGTTCTGAAAAAAGATGCAAAGCCGGTGTATGTTAGACCTTATCGCCAGCCACATGCCTTAAAAGGTGAAATAAACAAACTTGTCAATGAAATGTTGAATAATGATATTATAGAGCCAATCAGATCTGCGTGGTCTTCTCCTGTTCTCATAGTACCTAAGAAACCAGATTGTAATGGCAATAAGCGGTACCGATTAGTAATAGATTATAGACAACTAAATAAACAAATAGAAGATCACAAATTCCCTCTTCCCAATATCAATGAAATACTAGACTCTTTGTCTGGGGCTATGTACTTTAGCCATCTCGATTTGGCACAGGGTTACCATCAAATAGAACTGGAGCCTTCCAGTAGACCTTATACTGCATTCACCACCGACCAAGGCCAGATGTGTATGAAGCGCCTTCCACAAGGCCTTCGGACTAGCAGCAGTAGCTTTTCACAAGCAATGACGGTAGCTATGTCTGGATTAAACTACGTAAGTTGTCTCACTTACCTTGACGATCTGATCGTTTTTGGGGAAACCCTAATGATTCATAACAAAAACCTAGTCAAGGTATTCCAGAGACTAAGGGAAGTAAACCTAAAGCTTAACCCTCATAAATGCCAATTCTTGAAAAAGGAAGTCTTGTTTCTTGGTCATATAGTAACATCAGAAGGAATTTCTCCCGATCCATCAAAGATTGAAGTCGTCAAGAACTTCCCTGTACCGAAAGATTCATCCGAAACAAAAAGATTTGTTGCATTTGCCAATTATTATAGGAAATTCATAAAAAATTTTGCAGAAATAGCATCACCCTTAAATAACTTGACTAAAAAAGGTACAATATTTAATTGGACTCCACAGTGTCAGCATGCTTTTGAAACATTAAAGGAACGGTTAGTGAGCCCACCCTTGATACAATATCCAAATTTTTCACCCGACAATACATTCATTCTGACAGTTGACGCATCTAAAAAGTCATTAGGTGCCGTACTTGCAAATTCAGATAATAGACCCGTAGCTTTTGCAAGCAGAGCTTTGAACAAGGCGGAACAAAATTATCCCTCTGTTCATCGAGAGATGCTCGCAATCGTGTGGGGAGTTAAACATTTCAGACCGTACCTTCACTCAAAAAAATTCATTATTAACACAGACTGCAGACCATTAATGTATCTCTTCGGAATGTCAAATCCCTCTAGCAGACTTTTGAAATTCAAACTTGTATTGGATGAATACGACTTTGACGTAAAATATATAAAAGGGAAGGAAAACGCAGTAGCAGACGCATTATCAAGGATCGAAATTTCTTCTGAGGAGCTCAAGCAAATGGAAAATACGGTAACCAACACTATGTATATTATGACAAGAAGTCGTTCCAAACAACAGGAGAACGCAGTTCCTTCTACAGGTAGTTTCTCTAATTCAGACGAAAGGACTGATCACCCTGGAGTCGTAGAATTATTGAAACGGTCCAAACAAGGCTATCAGCTTTGTCCTGTAACGGGAGAACAATTTCAAAAGTTATTTGAAAGTGAGAATTGCGATTATACGACAGATAATTTACTGTGCCTTAGTGAAGCACAGATTGTTTATATACGTCAAGATTCCTTATCATCGTTCAACTTAGGTAAAACGTTGAAGGACTTGAAAATAATATGTAATCGTTATAATATTCCGGAACTAACAATATATAAAAATAAAACTGGTGCAGCAGTCATAAACGCAATTCTCAGCAATATAGGTAGAGTAAGTAAGTTAGGAATTAAATTGTCAGTAATAAAAGACGTGACCGAAATTACCGATCCCGAAATTAGGCATCTTATTCTAAATGACTATCACATATTACCAACAGGAGGTCATGCAGGTATAAATCGTATGTACAATAACATTAGAAAGAATTATTCCTGGCCTGGTTTAAGGAAACATATTGAACGCTTTGTTAAACATTGTGACGACTGTCAGAGGTATAAGCACAGCAAAACAAACTTCGAACCCATGACTATAACTACTACTGCTTCTGCAGCATTCGAAAAAATATTTTTAGACATTGTTGGACCACTAGAAGCAGATATAGACGAAAACCGTTACATTTTAACCCTTCAATGTGAACTAACGAAATACGTTGAAGCTTATCCTCTTAAAAATAAAGAAGCACCTACAATTGCTAGATCATTTGTTGACAATTTCATCTTGAGATATGGAGTACCTAGTACAGTAGTTACAGATAAAGGCGCCGAATTTCTTTCTAAAGTATTCAAGGAGACATGTAATCTTCTTGATATCAAACAACTAAACTCAACGGCGTATCATCATCAAACACTGGGCTCCCTAGAAAATACCCACAAATGTTTAGGTGATTATTTGCGAATCCAAGTGTCACATTTCCCAAACTCTTGGAGCTCCTGGGTGAGCTACTGGTGCTTTGCTTATAACACTACAGTCCACACAGAAACAAAGTATTCACCATTTGAACTCATATTTGGGAGGCAAGCAAGACTCCCTAATAACCTTGCTACTCAACTGGAGCCTATATACAATTTTGACCAATATCCCTTGGAATTGAAGTATCGATTACAAAGGGCATGTAACGATGCAAGAAACAATTTACTAGAATCAAAAGAAGTTCGTAAACGCAAATACGATGCTAGAGAACATTCTCAAAGCTATAACAAAAACGACTTAGTTTTGATTAAGTCAGAAGTAGGCAATAAGTTAGAACCAATTTATAAGGGCCCATATAGAGTAGAAAGCGAAATATCGCCAAACATATTAGTAGATTTAGGTAATGGATGTTTAAGTGAAATTCATAAGAATAGAGTTAAGCCATATAACAAATAGAAAAAAATATTTATGAGCTCAAATATTTTTTTCTCACATCCAACTGGGAAGTGTAATGTATGATGTAACTAGGTAAGGCAGTATATATTTGTGCGTGTGCTTCGTGAGTGTTGAGCAGTGTATAAGTAAGTAGTTAAGTAAGCATTAATTGCAATAAACAATAAACATTGGAATTAGGATAGGTAGTGATGTAAAAATAGGAAATAAACGGGGATTCACGATGAGAACATCGATAAGATTGTTTGATTAAAATGAACCTTCAATCCCAAGAGCTGAGTTTACTACAGCACGTGGAACAGGCTGGTGGTTCTGCGTTGTTAAATAGATGCTGGTGTGTCAGAAGTGTGTGACCAATACGCAGTCTCGGTCAGATAATGTATTTTTTTACCTTAGTTGATATATCCAGTCATTCCTCTATAAAATGAGTACAAAAAGTCGTGAATCGATTGATAGATAATCAAGATATGGCGTTACAACTGCGTGAACACATGGCGCTATGATAAAGAACCTTTTAATTAATATTTTATTACATTTTCAATTTCTGTATCACGACTCCATGGGTTCGCGCAGTTGTAGCACCATAGTTTAATTATTTATCGACCGATTCACGATATTTTGGACTCATTTCATAGGAGAATGACTGGGCATATCAACTAAAGCAATAAAAGATAATACCTGATAATCTCAAAGGCTAAAAAAATTCACCAAACTGAAAAAAATTTTTTTTGTAATGCTCTTATTTGGGTTGCTTACAAATAATTTGAAAAAAAGCCGTATTAGTGCCTACTTATTAAGACATTTTAATATTTGGCAAGATGTTTCCTGTCTTACCACATGCAATTCGTGTATGTAGCACTAAAATTTTCGACAGAATAGGCCATTTTGTATTATGACTTCTTTATCATAGCGCCATGTGTTCACGCAGTTGTAACGCCATATCTTGATTATCTATCAATCGATTCACGACTTTTTGTACTCACTTTATAGAGGAATGACTGGATATATCAACTAAGGTAAAAAAATACAATATCTGACAATTTCTGAAGCTAAAAAAATTCACCAAACTGAAAAATTCGTTTTTTTTGTAATGCACTTGTTTTGGTTACTTGCAAATAATTTGAAAAAAGCCGTATTACTGCCTATTTATTGAGACAGTTTAATGTTTAGCAGGATGTTTTTTGTCTAACCACATGCAATTCGTCTATGTAACATGAAAATTTCTGACAGAATAGGCCTTTTTGTATTATGACTTCTGTATCATAGCGCCATGTGTTCACGCAGTTGTAACGTCATATCTTGATTATTGATCGGGCGATGCACAAGTTTTTGGACCCATTTTATAGGGGAATGACTGGGCATATGAACTAAGGCAAAAAAATAATATCCAAAAATTTGTAAGGCTTTTTTTTTTTATGGTCGGCCTCCCGCAAAGGCTGAAAGCCTATGGCGCTTTAGAAGCGCTGCGAGAGGATAAGTACCGGTTCACGTTAGATTTGAAACGCTGCAGGTTGTAGCCGTCGGGAAACAAATTCCCCGGCAGCTGATTCCACAGCGTCGAAGTTCTCCAAAAGAAGGAATGCTGGAGGAGACTGGTTCGGGGATTAAGGACCTCGACCTGGTAAGGATGAGCTCGAAGAGCTTCTCTAGTGGTCCTGGCTCGGACGGCCTGTGGTGTTATTATCTGAGAGAGCTCACTCGAACATCTTCCGTGATAGAATCTGTAAAACAGGGATGGGTCAGCCACCCTCCTTCGATGTTCCAGGCTGTGTAGGTCCTTTGTGAGGTTAGGCGTATCGATTAGTCTAATCGCTCTTTTCTGGATAGTGTCCAGAAGCTTTAGAGAGTGCTTCGGAGCGCATCCCCACACATGGGAGCAATACTCCAGCGATGGTCGGATCTGTGCCTTGTAGAGCAGCAGCAGTTGCTCTGGTGTATACAACTTCCTACAGCGGAACAAAACTCCAAGCTTCTGGGATGCCGTCTTAGCAATACTGACGACGTGGTCGTGCCAGGACATGTTATTGTTGATGTTGATTCCCAAAAGCTTGACGGAAGGTGATTCGACTATGGGGTGACCCTCCATTTCCACGGTTGGTAAGCCATTGTGAGACTTCTTTGTAAGTGTTGTTGCCTGAGTTTTTTGTACGTTGAACTGTACTTTATTTGCTAATCCCCACTCGACAATTGTTTTGATATCTGCGTTGATCTGTGAGGCATGCTGCTGTCGCCGACGTACCGTCTCCTGGGATGATAGTGGCTTGCCTGGTTCCATGCACGACACTAATGTACTGTCATCTGCGAAGCTGTAGATTGGATTGGATGTTATTTCCAGCAGCTCGTTGATGTACAGCAGAAATAGTGTAGGGGATAGGACAGATCCCTGAGGAACACCGGCGTTTATTGAAAATACGTCTGATGAACAGCCCTCGACTACAACGAACAGAGATCGGTCTTTCAAAAAGCTATTCAGCCACTGGCGCAGACCAGGTGGTAGTCCATAAGCAGCAAGCTTGACCAGAAGTCCGTCATGCCATACTCTGTCGAAAGCTTTGGATATATCAAGTGCAACAACACGGGATTCGCCATGGTTGTCTATTGCTCTGTTCCACAAGTGAGTGATGTAGGCAAGGAGGTCACCTGTAGACATGTGCTTACGGAAGCCATACTGGCGATCATTTATGATGTTATTGTTGTCCAGGTATTTCAGGAGCTGTGTGTTAATGACAGTCTCCATAACCTTAGACATGATGCTGAGAAGAGCCACAGGTCTATAATTGGTGGGATCAGTTTTTTTGCCTTTCTTAGGGATGGGTTGTACGCAGCCAATCTTCCACGAAGCGGGAAACACGCCTCGTTGATACGAGAGTTTGAAGAGCTTGCAAAGAATAGGTGCAAGCTCAGCGGCACAGCGTTTAAGGACAATGGCTGGAATTTGGTCAGGGCCAGTAGCTTTATTGGTGTTCAGTTTTTGGAGGATGCTTTTTACATCTCGATGTTGAAATTTGACCTCTGCCATTCTCGAGTTCACGCTTATGGTGGTGGTCGGAGTACTTCCTTGAAAGTCTACGGTAGAATTGGCTGCGAAGAGTTTCCCCAAGATGTCTGCTTTTTCTTTAGGAGCAGAAGCGATGGATTTGTCCTCTCTGGTCAAGGGTGGTATTGACGAGTAGGAAAAGTTCTGACTAACAGCCTTAGCTACAGACCAGAATGTTCTGGACGAACTAGGACATGAGAGGAGCTTGCTCTTAATTTTTTGGTTGTGTTCCTCCTTGCTGCTGTCAATCACGCGTTTACAGTGATTTCTGGCGTCGATAAAACTGCGGTGACTCTCAGCATTTGGATTTTTCCTCCATTCTCTGTAGTGTTGGTTTTTAGAGGTAACTGCATCTCTGCAAGGCTTATTGAACCATGGCTTATTTTTGGAGGGATGCTTGACGACATGAGGAATATAGGCTTCCATGCCGGATATTAATACCTCTGTTATTTCTTGGGCGCAAGCGGCTAAAAAAATCCACCAAACTTAAAAAAAATTGTAATGCACTTGTTTTGGTTACAAATAATTTGGAAAAAAAACCATATTAGTGCCTATTTATAAACACAGTTTAATGTTTATCAGGATGTTTCCTGTCTAACGACACGCAATTTGTTTATGTAGTACTAAAATCATCGACGAAATAGGCTTATTTATTACGACCAATTTTGAAATAAACAAGAATTTGGTATGCACATTGTCTTTATTGGACTTCGGTACAGATTATTGCTTAAATGTAATTTACATGAACAAATGTGATTATTTAGTATTTAAATTAATCAACGAAATTTTCAAAATGTCCGCCATTTTTATTTATGCACGCTTGACTTCTGAAACTAACGCTCTGGGTTACTCGAAGCTAAGCTACGCTCCAGTCTGTTTTCTTTGATTTCCAAGTGATTCCAACATATCTCATTTCAATTAGTTGCCTTTCAGTCATTTGGCTAAATACTAAATAAATAATACTAAAAATAAAAATAATAAAATGTATTCATGTAAATTGCATTTAAGTAATAATCTGTACCGAAGTCCAATAAAGACAATGTGCATACCAAATTCTCGTTTGTTTCAAAATTAGTCGTAATAAAAAAGCCTATTTCGTCGACGATTTTAGTGCTACATAAACAAATTGCGTGTCGTTAGACAGGAAACGTCCTGGTAAACATTAAACTGTGTTTATAAATAGGCACTAATATGGATTTTTTCCAAATTATTCGCAAGTAACCGAAACAAGTGCATTACAAATTTTTTTTTAAGTTTGCTGGATTTTTTTAGCCTTAGAAATTGTCCGATATTATTTTTTTGCCTTACTTGATATGCCCAGTCATTGCCCTATAAAACAGGTCCAAAAGCTTGTGAATCGCTCGATAAATAATCAAGATATGGCGTTACAACTGCGTGAACACATGGCGCTGTGATACAGAAGTCATAATACAAAAAGGCCTATTCTGTCGAAAATTTTCGTGCTACATACACGAATTGCATGTGGTTAGACAGGAAACATCCTGCTAAACATTAAATTGTCTTAATAGATAGGCACTAATACGGCTTTTTTTCAAATTATTTTCAAGTAGGTAACCAAAACAAGTGCATTACAAAAAAAAATTCAGTTTGGTGAATTTTTTAAGCCTTATAAATTATCAGATATTGTATTTTTTTTCCTTAATTGACATATCCAGTCATTCCCCTATAAAATGAGTCCAAAAAGTCGTGAATCGCTCGATAGAATCAAGATATGGCGTTACAACTGCGTGAACACATGGCGCTGTGATACAGGAGTCATAATACAAAAACGCCTATTCTGTCGAAAATTTTAGTGCTACATACACGAATTACATGTGGTAAGACAGGAAACATCCTGTTAAACATTAAAATGTTTTAATAATTAGGCGCTAATCCGGCTTTTTTCCAAATTATTTGTAAGTAACCCAAATAAGTGCATTTCAAAAAAAAAATTTTTTTTCAGTTTGGTGAATTTTTTAGCCTTAGAAATTGTCAGATATTATCTTTTTTTGCTTTAGTTGATATGCCCAGTTATTCTCCTATAAAATGAGTCCAAAGTGTCGTGAATCGGTCGATAAATAATCAAGCTATGGCGCTACAACTGTGCGAACCCATGGAGTCGTGATACAGAAATTGAAAATGTAATAAAAAATTAATCAAAAGGTCGGCCCCTTTTTTTTCGCATTTTTTCTCGATAACTTTAATTATATTATCATACCTCAAAGTTTGTCGACATGATGGTGGAACACATTGTATAATTATGTACATGAAAAACAATAAATAAAAAAAATGTGCAGCCGGGGCCCAATACACCAGGCTGCTGTTCAATTACTCACCACTACTACTCACACCATGTGTGTGGGATCGTGCGTCCTAAGTTTACGATGGAACGTAGAAAATCTTGGGGAGTGTCCGCAAAAGAGGAAGAGGTTGAAGATGAGGAAAACTGAAGGAGGGTAACTCGAGTGATACGTATTTCTGCTAATTGGCTTCATCAGACCCAAATGGATGTCATATGCCCACAACTTGAGGTCACATAACATAACACCAAATTTGGTTTTGGGTGTAACCTGAAGAGTCAAGCATGAAAAAAAGGCACAGCCAGAACAACAATAAACGTCGCCACGGAGACCAGCTACAGCTTCATGCCGATGCCGCCCTAAGTAGACGAAGGGACGACGAAAATCATGAGAAGTGTCTCCGCGAAAGAGGAAGAGGTTGAGGAGCAGAAAAAGTGAGGGATAGTAACCAGAACAAGACGTATTTCTCCTAATTGGCTTCATCAGGCCCAGATGAATGTCATATGCTCACATCTATATGAGATCACATGACACTGGTTCAGGTGTAACCTGAGGATCAACGATGAAGATGGACGGAGATCTTTCGGCCGAAGCCATAAACATGCTGGATGCGCCTTATCGGTGGCTTGTTGCTGTGTTTTTTTCATCCTTGGCTGCCAAGTTGCCAGATGTATTTATTCTGAATCATTCGTCCTAAGTTATTTCTTAAAAGTTTTTCCAACTAGTATCACAACAAGTTATTTCTTACAATTTAGACAACCGTAACCGGCTGCATTTAAGACCAAACCCTTTTATACGCTATTGCACTGCATACAGACTAGTAAAAATACCTTTTTTTATATTTTGTTGATGAGATAGTGTTCCAAGCATCCATTTTTAATTGATTTTTTTTCAGCAAAGAGTAGTTTTAAGCCTTAAGAATAACCAGCATAATATCATATATTGGATAGATTTTCAAGAGAAGGTTGCGTAGAACTTAATCCATAAATTCCACGGAAATCGATGCGTGTTGACATAATTGTGACATAATAATACTATATATTTACGGTGGTGTATGAAGTGATAGGCATTTTACCGAGAGACAGACAGCCCGATGGAGTGACATTGTTTTTTGTGACGCAAATTCATGACGCAATTCTTTTGCGATTATGCTACTTATTGGACATTGGGAAGTAAAATCATAACTTCACATCACATCTCTCTTAACGATATTTCATCTATACAAAAGATTATCTTGACATCAAATACCGCCCCTATGTCTGAAAAGGGAGCTTAACCCTAATCAAATAGGTCGCGTGCTACTGGGCTGGGGTGGCCACCACGGCTGAAGTAATGTCTTTGTTTCAACTTCACCGGCATTCAATTATTCTGAGCAATAGACCGCGATGATGGCAGATTGATACCCAGAGATGTTTTTCTCAAATGTCTCGGAAGTGCAGATTCTTTTATACCCACCCGACTGGAAGTAACTGAAGTCGCTCCATTTAAATTGTGTCGTATAGGATCGCTTTGAGGTTTTCTCTGACGCTGCATTAGAAATGTTACATTTAAACAGAAACCATGATGTTCGTTGTGCAGTTTACGATTACAGTGATTATAGAGGCGCTATTAGTATAAGATAGCGCAGCACATACATATACCACCAGCTCAACCCCTCACTGTTATGGGGGATTTACATGGGTCGATTTTGCAGTGCGGCTAGTCGCTTCAAAAATCACCTCACCAGGCCGCATGGCTACCCCGTTTACAAAGGTATCTTAAACCGCATGCCGCTCCGTCATTGCCTTCAAAAATGAAAGATTTGCCTAAAGAACAAGCAGTGAAGAAGAAACAAGAGGAAAGAAGAAAACGTAAACGTTGGGTACGTCAATGGATTTCTCGACGTAAGGTCTTAGGCGCTAGTGGAATGCAATTTAGAAGATCCTGATTATCTTAGAAAACGATTACGAAGTACTACATATCAGTTTGATACTTTACTACATAAGGTTACTCCGCTTATATAAATGACTGTAATACAAACATGCGTGAAGGGCTTTCTCCGATCGCCTGCAACTGATCGTTTACACCAGTCGCATGCTGCCGGTTGTCGCGCGGCCAAAGCATGATGCTAGCCAACTTAGGGATTTGTGACTTTAGTTGCCTGAAACCTAGCCGAATTTCCATTTAGACGGTCGATTTTAGCCGCGCGGCAGAAATCATGCGGTTTTAGTCACCTGTGTAATTCCCACATTATGGGGGTTCGTGCATAGCATCATGCACATTTTTTCGCCGGTAAGGCCCGCTGAGAGGGAAATCGACCAAGTCGTCTCACCTGGGGATTTCAGAGACCGAAGGGCCTTGCATAACAACGGAAGGTCCTTGAAGCTGGCAGATTTAAAGAGAGAGGATGAGGTTGTTGGTGAACGTCTATCGGAGGCCTCTGACATTTGGAGCATCAATTGCGAAATTTACGCTGCGGCTCTGAGGCTAGCTAGACAGGGGAGAGTGAGAGACTCTCCTGTTGAGAGAGCACAGAGACGGGTGCGCCAAATGGAAGCGAAAATCCAGTTGGCTCGCCAGGAAGCATCCCGTATCCAGTGTGTGATGGAATATAGAGCGGCTGGGAAGCCATTTACGCGCCGAGTGCGTCAGATAGCCTACGGGTTGAGGCGCGACCATCATACACTCAGTCAAGCGGTACTGGTTGTTGTCAAGCAACACTGTCTTGACAGGATACGGATGCTAATCGCTGCTAAGCGATCGATGGTGGCGCGGGCGAGAGGTCTGGAACAGAACAGAATGTTCTACGAAAGACCTTCTCGCCTTTTCCAACAGCCGCCTCCAGCCATAGAGCAGCCGCCAACTGCTGATCGCGTGGAGGCCTTTTGGAGGGACATTTACGAACAGCCCAAACCTCTCTCAGCAGACACTCCGGCCTTGGCGCAGTTCGAGTCCGTTTGTAGGAGGACTCCTAACTTGAATGTACTGCGTCACCCGATAAACACGGAAGAAATTCTTGACGCCTTATGAGGCGCAAAGAATTTCGCAGCTCCTGGCCCGGATGGCATAAACACCTACTGGTGGAAAAAATTCCCCAGTTGCCACCGGCATTTAGCTAGAGTTTTTAACTCGTGGCTAAATCAGGAGCAGCCAATTCCGGCTTGGTTTGTCGAGGGTCGAACCGTGCTTCTCCCGAAGACCGGAGATTTGTCTGATCCCAAAAACTACAGGCCAATAACATGTCTGAACGCATGTTACAAGCTCTTCACCAGAATCTTGTACATGCGTCTCCTTCAAGCTGTGAATCCTGTATTTCTTGACGTGTATGAACAGAGAGGGTCAAAGAAAGGAGTAGCTGGCTGCAAGGAGAACTTGTTGATTGACCGATGTGTCACGCAGGACTCCGTGCAGTACAAGCGAAACCTTTCTATGGCCTGGATTGACTATCGCAAGGCATTCGACAGCACGTCTCATGAGCTCATTGTGCGGCTGTTGGAATGCTTTTCGGTGGATAATCAGATAGTGGGATGCATCAAACAACTGATGCCACTCTGGAAGACCCGGTTCACTATAACATCAGGTGAAACTCGGGTTCAGACAGAGTTGGTGTCATTGAAAAGAGGTGTCTTCCAAGGTGACTCCTTGAGTCCCTTGCTCTTTCGCATCTCACTTTTGCCTCTGTCCATAGCGCTGAGAAATACTAAAGGATACAGCTGTGGCACGCCCAATAACCGGAGGCACAAGGTCACCCATCTGTTTTATATGGATGACCTAAAACTTTATGCCTCCGGCCAACGCGAACTACAACAATCGCTGAGGGTGGTGCAGGAGTACAGTCATGCTATCGGAATGGAGTTCGGGACAGACAAATGTGCATTGGTTCATCTCAAGAAAGGACGAAGCAGAGATAGTGGAGATGAGGAACAGCTCGTTGATGGGAGCATCTTGCGACAACTGCATGCCGGAGATACTTATACCTACCTTGGAGTGGCGCAGCGTCATGTCCAAGAGGCAACATTGGTTAAAGAGTGTCTCCGCCGCAGGTATTTGCACCGACTCCGGCAGATCTGGTCGTCAGAGCTGTCCGGCACGAACAAAGTCGCTGCCACAAACATGCTTGCGGTCCCATTGTTATTATACACCTTTGGTGCTATACACTGGAAAGTGAACGAGCTGAAGGAAATCGACACGAAGACCCGCAAAAGCATGAATATGGAGAGAAGCCTGCATCCTAAGTCCTCTGTCCCGCGAATATACCTCCCGCGACACCTGGGAGGGCGTGGACTATTGAGTTTGGAGCGTCTGCACAACAGAGTAGTACTGGCCACTGCCTGCTATGTAACGAACAGCACCGATCCCCTGATCCGCTTCGTGCGAGAGCACGAGAATGCGGGAAAAGGAGCCTTTATTTTTAGCGCAGCGAAACGAGCAGCCGAGGAGCTCAGCCTCACACTCGACTTCAAGCGGAGGTGTCAGCAGTCCATTACGGAACTTGCTCCCGCAGAATTAAAAGCCCACATTAAAACTGCCGAAGTCGACTTCCTCTTAAGACTTCATAAAGATAAGCCAATGCATGGAATCTTCTACAAACATCTAGAAGAGCATAGCTTGTCTGAGCAGTTGACCTTCTCTTTCCTAAGGTCTAGTGGGTTGAAGTCGGAGACTGAGGGCTTTATAATGGCTTGCCAAGACGGTGTCTTCAACACCTTGGTATACCGTAGAAGGGTTATGGGTGTAGATGTACCCGACACCCATTGTAGAGCTTGCCGACAGGCGCCAGAGACGCTTATGCATCTCTTGTCGGCGTGTAAGACGTACGCTGGGACGGCTTACGTCCATCGGCACAACGCGGCTCTACGAGTGCTCTACTATCATTTAAGGCACTCATACGGTATCGATGAGACACCGGTGCTGCCATACGCTGCAGGGGATATAGAGTCCGTTGTGGAGAACGAGAGATGCCGGATTTACTGGAACTACTCGTTCCCCACGCTCGAGCTTGTACAGGCAAACAAGCCCGACATAGTCCTTCTCGACCACCAACAGAAGACGATGTTCGTTATTGAGTTTTCGGCGCCTGCCGAAGTGAACATCGTCTCTAAGGAGGAGGAAAAGCGGACCAAATATCAGGAGTTGCTCGGACAACTTCGCAGCCTCTGGCCAGACTACACTGTAAGTCTGCTGGTTATGGTCATTGTATCCCTAGGTGGAATGAGGGATACGCTGCTCTCTGCACTGCGCAAAATACCGGTGTGCCGTGCGGCGGCGCACATCTTAGCCGCCAGAATGCAGAAGGCAGTCATCCTTGGGTCCCTTCGTCTACTTAGGGCGCACGATTCGCGGACCCAATGATTGCTCACCTCACGGTGTGAGGAGTAGTCATTGGGTAATGGAACAGCAGCTCGGTGTGTCGGAGCCCGGGCTGCACTTTTTGTTTTTGATATAATAATACCCTTTCATTCGTCAACAGAAACTATGATAATTTTTATGACTTGTCACAAAATTTGAGACTATGTAATAATTAGGTATTTGAAGGTAGGTGGATAGGATGACGGGGTAGTGTTGAGTGGCCAGCACGGTCGCCAGATTCAAAGCCACGGATTACTTTCTGTGGGATTATTTGAAAAGCAAGGTATACAACTAAACCAATAAGGTCGGATTAATTACGTGCTCGAATAAATCAAGAATTGGAGGCCTATACCCTTAGATATGTGCCGCAATATTACCCGGGCATTTTATAGGCCTGCGGTCTGTCAAACCGTCGAGGGATACCACTATGAATATTTGTGAGCATTTTGGCTTTACTGGCCGAGTCTCCAATCAACATTGCCTTCAGTGGAAAACATTCTGTAACATTTTTGCGGACAGTTGACAGAAAAGTCTGCCAAGACCAAAATTTTGGGGCTAGAGCCCATAATTATGTGTCTTACTACGTGAAAAATATTCTAAAAATTAAGAAACACGAAAATCTTTTCGTGTTAAATATTAGATTTTGGCTATACCACTAAAAATAGTTTGATGTTTCAGTCTTCTGTATTATTGAATTTTCCAGCTACCAGCAAAAAACTAAAACGGTTTTGTACACTTAATTTCATTGGCCTAGTAGACATGAGTTTAACAAATTGACTGGTATTTAATGTCGTCAAATGTTTTCCCTCCCTCCCGTATTATTCAAGTGGACATTCAAGTATTAGTTAAACTGACAATGGACTAGTATCATGAATTTTTGTTTTGGTTGCATATGATAGAGTATGTCATAGAAAGCACCTCATTTTTTTCTCCGCTTTTTTTGGGCACAGGAAAGCCGTGAAAATAAGGAAAATATTTGAATTCTCCTAGGGCAGTGACGTCACTGGGGGTGAACAGTCAATCAAAAGACAGATATGTGTGCTGTGTTGCCGCATTCAGATGGCGCGCGAAATGCCGGAGCTGTACGCGGGCTGTCTCATCTACCTTGTCTTCTGTTCTCGTCTGATATGTTTTGTGGTTTTAATATCCCGTGATCCGAAAATCCAAAAGCTAGGTTAAAGTTCCTGATCCGTGAAGTGAAATGTAAATGTTTTGCGAGTCGGAGCTGTTCTTGGCAACAATGCACTGCTGATGATTTGCGCGGTTGCCACTGGTCGGCTGAATTTGAATTCCTTTCTTTAAATTTTTGAATGGAATTACTAAAAAACAAAATAATGTAGAAAGTAACGAAATGCAGCAGTACGTTTATTTTTGTATGCACTAAGCGGTTATAACAATTAAATCATTGTTCTTAACCTCGTGATACTAGTCCATTGAGTATTACTTAAGTGGACACTTAAGCAAGCACTATGAATATGGCCCTTGGACACTGACATCCTTGGCGTCACCCCAGGCGTTATGAGGTTTGGATGTACTACTATCACAGCGGAGATGGAAGGATTATTTAGTTTTTTTAAATTTTACCGGTGGCATCAAATAACAAAAAGCATTCATATTGATCAAATATTATTTCAAGGCATTTTGAATTTTTTCATTTCAAATTTCCCTGATCAATTTCTACCTTTTTGAGAGGGTGAATTTTAGGTTGGTAAGGAGATATATGGTGTTCCAAGAGCAAACATTTTGGTGACTAGTGGCCGCGATAAGCCCATATATCCTGGGTTCTGCTCGTACTGGAACGTTTATACCGTGATTAATGCGTTGCTCTCGCCATTTCAAAAACATTCTCTATCAGCTGTGGCATTCGGCTCTCCGAAACAACTTTCATCCTGCAGCCTTTCCATTAAACTTTGCGGATGGTTAACCGACTTCTTCACTAGTCTCGAAATTTTTGTCGTGATAAATGTCTTCTCCAATTTATCCCACAAAATTGACGCGACGGTTCCGAACCGACCGGTTTTAGCTCCGAAATTATTTCTGAATCTCATCAAAGACCTACTCTCCAGCACTACAAACCTGATCCACAATTTTTCAGCTGGAACGCAGAAGGCTGGTCACAGCTGCTTCGTTTTCCAGGAATCTGAAGACAATTACCGTCTGGAGACTCAAGAAAGACTCAGTACTGTCAATACTGGACGCAGTCTAGAAAAGAGCAATTCGACTAATGAATGACCTTGCCCAGCATGCCGTGCTGACCTATTCATAGCCCACATCAATAGATGTCTCCTAACCTAAATTCTTCATAGCAGCCATGTAGGCTTTGTCTTTGCGGCTGTTTAGTTATAAAAATGTATTAATGCTTAACATTCAGTCTCAGATTTTACGCCTCTCAGACAGAATCTTTAACTAAGGGGGTGGTAAAGAATATCTTCTATAACCGTAGAAGTTTCCAGAATGTCTGTATACGGGGGTACGAATTTCAATCGTGAAACCGTGTATCAATCGGAATCAGTGCCCCGCTGCGCAGCGCCCATGTTATAAGGCTGATAGTCTCAAGAGTCTTTCGAGCACCCTTCTGCATGTGGCATCAGCGGTGGCACGTGCCTCGGTCCTCCAGGGACTTATTGTGTGTTTATTATCGGTGTCGCGCCTCAAAACGCTCCCTGATTCGGCATTCAATCCAGCCCGGACCCCTGCGGCGATACCGCCGTGTTGCTTTTCATTTAACATTTCCTCCTTTTCTTCACTGCCAATCAGCAAACCGAAATGTATCGGATATATACTTTGATAACATCTCGCAATGGTGAGGGTTGGCAATCAGGAAAACCGAGAGATAGTAGAAGCCTTGCATCGAAATAAATCATTTGTGATACTCCTACCTAAAATAAGTATGGGTATCTTCTATATTATACGCTTCTTACTTCCCACACCGATGGGTGAGGGAAGTATTGTGATGTGAAAATTTTCAATTTTAAGATAACACACTTTTTGAGCGTTCCATGATGTCTACATAACAAAAATCCACGTCACTCATTTCCGTCGGTCTGCCTGTCTATAGGTCTGTCTGTGCGCGTTTTTCTAGCCTCGTAATCTCAGTAACCGCTTCATGGATTATGTTGAAATTTGGGCACCGTTATGCTGTGGGGTCTTAGTAGGTAATGCTGCCATAATTTTAAAAATCGGTGCATGGGCGGCGGAGCAATTAGCAAAAACCGAAAAAAAATCAAATATTTCTCAAACTTGGGGCTTCAGGGGTTTCTGATCATTTTCTACTTTTTTGGGTGGGGTTGAAATTGGGGAACTCTTATCTGCAGCAATTGTGCAGGGAAGTAGAGATGCATGCCAATACTAACCATCCGAAAGACATGTTTTTTAAGGTCAAATGCCTCAGTAGAGGTTTTAAACCCAAATCTTGGGCTGTTAAAAATCCTGAGGGACAACTAATTACCAACTTGCATGGAGTTATTGAGGTGTGGTGAAATTATTGCGAAAATCTGTACCATGAGGATGGCTTTCAGGCCCTCTCATTGGATATTGAACATGAACCGGATATTCTTTTGTCTGAAGTGGAACATGCCCTTAACAAGTTAAAAACTAATAGAGCTACAGGAACTGATGCTATTTCAGCCGAAACATTAAAATGTGCACACAATACTCCCCTCACCTACGGTGTGGGCAATAAAGCGGATACCTATTTTTATATATTTTCATGCACCCTTTTCGCATTACAAACTTCATCATCATAGTCACAATGTCTCAACATGTTGTGGACTCTTAAAATTCATTAAGTCCTAGCTACAGCATTGCCGAGACAAATATTACCAATAGTTTTGAGAACTGTAGCTCGCCATCGTCCGCGATTTACTGTCAGTTTAGCGGCGCTCTTGATACTTATATCCAGCAACTGTTTCGTCGTATCCACCCAGCGTGTAGGGGAATGGCCACGGCGCCGCCCACTCGGGGCATGACCCTGAACTACAAGTTTCTCCATTTTATTGCTTCTGTGTGTATTACAAACTTTCCACTTCTTATATTTGCCGCCTTTGAAGCGATTATGGAAAAAAAGGTGTCTAAAAAGAGTTCCTCAACAGTATACCCTTTCCGACTCTTTATAAAGCATTGATATCAAAAAACATAAACATAAAGGTCGGTTGGAACTTGGAGAAGATGTATAATGGTTTTCAGCGTTCATGTGCCAATACTGTTGATTATACGAAAAACAAAATGTTACTACAAAAGCGGTAGGAGATTTTATCTGAATTCAACTCAGACAAGAGTATATGCGTTTGCGCCAGTTTTTTAATATAGCGGAGCGGTAGACAAAGATATGAGGTAACGTAGCTGGAAGACCATAACGAAATCTATAATACTAATACTACCCTTTTTCAAAACTCCCGGTACACTGTTCATTGTTCAGGTACCCTTTTTTAGGAATAAGCGAAGTATTTCTACGCCAATGCAACACTCGGCATTTGCAACCGTCAGACCCCATCAAAATCCCGTTGTTTGCTTCGACAGCGTTGGCGTCGACGTAGTCAGTACGTAATTCAATGATAATATGTTATCTACCCCTGAGCAGATTGTGGTTGGAATAATAATAGATACGGGGAGGAGCGGGAAATAGGAGGAAGGGAAGTGAGAGAGGCGCATCTCTCGTCTGCTTACATAAATTTTCCAGATTACTTCAGCCGCGGTGCGGACGGAAGCTGCCAGATAAGGTAACGACGCAGCTAATCTGCAGCTAGTTTAAATTGAAATTTACAAAGCGGAAGGGTGGACAAAAACTAGGGGCTCATATCCCCGTATCCCCCCATTTATGACAGGGTCTATGGTTTAGCCAAATAATGCAGTGTCAGCCACTGAAAGCTAAGAAAGAATTTTCCTTCTAATGACAGCAAATACCGTTGTTTTTTTCATGCCTGTTTGTTAAAGATTAAATAATCTCTCTCCATCATAAATTTTGGGTTTAAACCATTGTTTTTCTCTTAACTAGTTGTTCCACCTCATAACTTCGGGTAGATCACCGCCAGATGGGACATAGATAAGTATCGCTCCATTCATGCTTAATCAGGTATGATCAGGTGTTTTTACTACAACAATGGTTTATTGTGATGTTGGTAAGAGCATTGTTTTTAGTACTCGTAGTAAAAACACCTGATCACACCTGATTAAGCATCAATGGAGCGACACTTATCTATGTCCCATCTAGTGGTGATCTACCCGAAGTTATGAGGTGGAACAACTAGTTAAGAGAAAAACAACCGTTTAAACCATCTTCATCTGTCTCTAAAGATTGAAGTTTACTACTTGTGTAATAATAAAACAATTAGACAAGTCAGGTTTATATGTATGGCCACACAGCATATCACACTCCAAATTTCATCAAAACCGATAAAGTGGCTACTGTCCTGTTAGAAAAATGGCAACAGACAGACTGTTGAAAATAAGTGACATGACAAGTATGATCGTGATGTAGACATCGTAAAACGCTGTTGATTTAAAGAACGCGCTTCGCCTACGGCGTGGAAAGTATAAAAAAGAGAACGACATGAAGGTAAAAAAGCGTACAAGTATATGTTTTTTTTTTGTGGAAAACACATTTCAACAAGTCTGGTAGCCTACAGAGTACCATATACAGCGCAGCCGCCCCATTCCTACCCGAGGTATATAATTGCTCAACCCAGTGAAGCGGTCTCAGTTTCTCGGAACAGGCCGGATGTCAACCTCTCGTGTTAGCAAAGTGTCAAGCAGCGAAATTATTTTATATTAAATTGTTCAATATTACATCTGTAACGTTTTAGTATATGTTACTATGGCACGCTATCCATTTTATTCTGACACATCGCCTTACACAATGGAATTAGGTGTTTATTGAACTACGAAAAGGGTACGGTTGACCTATTACATATTGAATTTCAGCACATCAGATCCGTAAAGGATGAGGGGGAGATACACTATAGGAGATGTCAAAGGAAACTTATTTCCGGTGAGCAAAAATGCAGGAAATAGAATATTTGGCATGTGGATTGGAACTTTTGTAACGAATAGAGTATTATGTATTTCCTCACCGTAAAGGTAGAAATCAGAAGCATTTAGTTCCTTACTAATCAATCATTATTCAAAAATATGTGGCTGCTCATTAAATCTCAACCACTTTTGGGTTGATTTCATCTTTGAAGGCACGAATTTGAATGGCTATCAGTTTTTATGTTGCGTTAAATTTTTCAATAGATGCTTTTCTAGTCGAAAATAGTGTCACGTGTTTTGTGCTTGTAGCTAAAAATACGTTGCTGATTTTCAACTTGAAAGCGTAAGCGACGGATCAATTTGTTTACCTAATAATTCACGAGCAAACAATCACTATTTTGCCATTAGGTAAAATTACAAACATTATTCTTTTATCTAGATGTAGCCAAGCTGGTGATATTGTTATAGATTAATACGTTCATGGGACAATAAAAAGGTATACAGTGCTGGATGTATTCCAGTCCAGTTCCCATTGCCAAATCCATGAGTAAGAGAAAGACAAGAGTAAGGTAATAAGGAACTTAAATGACAGAAATAGTGCGCCAATATCTCAACGCTTGGTAACGTAGAATTTCAATCATTCGTCTCGTCTGCTCGCCTGCGAGCAGGGCCGGCTCAGCGGCCGGCACGCTTTTGTAGACGTTACCGTGCACTGAACATTTTTTTTGAAACAGGATGTTCCGTTTTGGACCAGTATTTACAAACACTAGAAACAGAATGGAATGCGTAAACGTGAAGTCATCATTATAAAAATAATAATTATTGTGTATAGGAGCTGGAACTGTTCCGTCGATCCTACTTCGAATACGTATTTTTTGATACCATACATTTGATGCAACTGATACACCTCTTGCGGGTTAGAAGAAAAATTCAAATCATCCATCCACAAATTTTATTCTACCTGCCACCGAAGTCAATGCACGAATTGCGATAACAAACTTTTTTCAATCCGAAAGACTAAAAAATACCAAAATATACCAAGGCAGTTCATACAAAAATTTTTGAATGTAAAAAACCAAAAAGTACGAAATTGAATCATGGGCGTTCCCACTAAAATGAAATATTCAGGATCAGGTTACATTTGGAGGCATAATCTCTGCACAATATCATATACAGGGTGTTCTGAAAGTTGGAACTTTCCTCTTTAGAAGCAACGGCACTTGAAACGGCGAAGCTAATGCACGGTGAACAAGCAGCAAAACAGTAAAAAAAAATTCAAGCAAGTACTCGCTATTTGGTTGCTACGGAAGTTGTAGTAGGTCCTGTCGCAGGCGTCTTAACAGGTAAAAGTACGATTTACGATGTCTTCTTCAATTTAGACCATACGAGGTTGTTTAGGTCTTCCAGCTTGTCCACCACGATGCGGATTCAGACATCCTGTCATCCTGTATCTCTAGCTCTTTGCACGAGCGAGACAAATCGACGAGGTGCAGGGTGAGTACGGTTAGGGAAACGATCGGCATACACTCGCAAAGCCGCAGCGGTATTTTGACCACACTCACCGTACATTAAAATCATCTCCACCAGTTCATTATTGTTATAAGCGTGCGCTATTGTTGTTGTTTTTAAAGTCCGATCGGCAGATGTAGCACCAGCAACGCGACGGTATGACGAACTGCCTGTTTTTGCGTTTTCTTATCGGCATCGGCATAGCGCTCCCTTGTTTGTTGTGATATTATGACATGGTGAGCCATTGCCCAGGGACGGACTTAGAATTGAGGATTTCTTTAATGGTCAGTATCTCGTTTTCTCTAAATATTTCCTTTATATGTTACTGTTACTCAAGTGCTTTAACTCTCAATGCTTCAACATACGACGACACACGGCTCTTAAGCACTGTCTTATAACTTGTTTTGTACGATTTCAAGCTTTTTGAAAAGCGTCTTGCTTGCGGATCCATAAAATGCCAAAATATTTTATATTAGATACAACCTGGAAAATTATGCCACCAAGAATAATATTATCCTACTGAGGAATGTTATACCGTGGAAAGAAGCACACTGCAGGTTTGGTATTGGAGATCTCAAAACCATTATCTATAAACCATACACCTATAAACCATACTCCAGTGACTCGTAAACGAGTAAAAGTCACTGCAGGCATCGATACATTGTAGTAGTAGTGTAGGAAAGAACGTTCTGCATATAACCACAAATCATCGGCATATTGTATGGCACGATTTGATGTGTCTAAGCTGTGAAGATCAGCCGTATAAATGTTAAAGATGATAGGACTAAGAACCGTACCCTGAGGTCCACAAAAACCTGGCGTGGACCTATTTTGTTATTCAGATTGTCTCTATTGTGATATAAGTTGGCTATGACATGTGATACAAGAGATGGTAAGCCAAACATCTCCATTTTTGTTTTTAACCAGCTAAGGTCGATATGACCATAAGCCCCTGTGAAAAACAATTTTGTATAATAATAATATAATAATAATTTATTGGTGCCAATATACATTAAAAATGCTTGCACATGTCAAGATAAGAAAAACGAAACATAAGTAAACACAACAATATACGTATCTTCTTAATAGGACAAAATACAACATATTAAAAAAGAAGGCATAAGGCTTTACTTAGAAGATTCTTCAAAATTGTTATTACAGAACTTGTAAATATTGCAAAATGCTTCATTTATTAGAAATTGCTATACGGTTTTTTTAAACATTATTAGCGACATTAATCTGCAGTGCTCAGGTAACAAATTGCAAATCTTTATGCCATAATAGTTAGTCCCGCATCTTGTCCTTAGCTACCGGGTAAAGTGTGGAATTAATTAGTCTCTGTGCCGCCTTGTATCGTAGCTATGAACGTTGCCTTGTCTGTTGGTCAGAGTATTTTTTTACATGCAAAAAACACTCTAATATGTAAATGCTTGGAATAGTCAGTATTCCAAGGCGAATAAAAGCTTGTTTGCAGCAGTCTCTGTAGTTCATAATATGCTGTTAATAATATCTTTTTGGAGACTGTGTTATTTAAATTATGAATCATGAAGGTGATTTTAGAAAGTTTTTTTGAAAGGCTTGTAATGTGCGTCTGCCAAGTTATGTTTGAGTCAATATGAATTCCTAAAAACTTAACTGGCTCTATAAGATTACTGTCATGACTTCTTGTGCTAATTATGAGTTCCTGAGATTTTGATGTATTCATTGACAGTTTGTTTGAAAGCAACCATTCCTGTACAAGAGCTATACTTTCTAGGGACTTTTCTGTTCAATTATTCAGGATCTTACCGGTGTTAATCGTCTTTGTGTCATCGGCAACAAGGATTACTTTACCATTTACACCATAGTTTGGTAAATCGTTGATGTATATCAAGAAAAGTATTGGACCTAGAACTGTACCCGGGCTTGATGATACTTTTATCTGATTTGTTATTTTTGAAACTAACATACTGCTGTCTATTTGAAAGATGCGAACTAATAAGGGATATACTGTCAGGGCTAAAATTACAGAAAAATAATAGATCATGCTCTACACAGTCAAAATTCTTGGAAAGATCATGAAAATTTGTCAGAACATACTCACTATTTTCCAATGCATTAATTACGGTTTGTACAAAATCATTTATAGCCATTGCTGTTGTTTAATTTTTACGATACCCAAACTGACTAGAGTAGAACAAGTTATTATTTTCAAAACATTCAGTCCTTTGATTTTTTTATAAGATTTTAAAAATTTTTGCTACAATCGCAATTATTGATATAGGCCGATAGTTAGATGGATCGTCTTGGGATCCTATTTTAAGAATTGGAACTACTTTGGCAATTTTTAAGAAGTCTGGAAAAACATTACTGTCTATGCATTCATTTATTAGTTTAGTTAATGGTATAATAATGACCACCCGTGTGGGGACGGGTTAGAATATCTCCCATCGTATATCCTGCGTGTCGTAAAAGGCGACTAAAGGGAACCGAACTACTGTCGGTATAAGCAGTAATCTCTTCTCAACCAACATCTTTGGGTGGACGAGTTGAGAAGAGTCAGGACACCTTCTTGTCCTTGGGGTGAGAAATTGTCCCTAAAGGCGGATAAACCAGTAAATACATCTGGTCAACGGCATGAGGATGCAGAAAGCAAATGGGAAATTACTGCATTGAAGATCTTAAGGATATCTCAAGAGAAACTCGTAAAATGAGTACATTTTACGAGTTCACAACATGTCTGTTAAGACATTGTGACTATGGTGATGATAATAATGACATTTTTCAATGTTTTAACAATTTTTGAGGTCAAGTCATAAGGTTCGTTACTTTTTGAGTTCTTCAGGGTTGATATACCATCACAAACTTCAATAAATGAGACGCGTCTGAAAGTGACAGATCTAGTTTAATCAGTTTTGATGTAATTAGTTTGTATAACATGGGAATTTGGGAGCTTATTGACAAGAGATTGGGCTATATTTGAAAAATAATGGTTAAACTCGTTAGCAGTTGATTTATGTCCATTAGTAGACATTTTATTATTTATTTGGACATTATTATTCTTTATCACATTCCAGATCGCTACTTGCTTATTGGATGAATGAAGTATATAATTATAATTAACCAGCTTTTTTGGCCTCTTTATTTCCGTTCTTGACTTCAACTTGGATATGTTAACTTGGTCTTTCGATACTAACTGGGGGCACTGTTTGTCTACGTGGACCATGAACTTCAATAATTCCCTCATTTCAGCCAATCCGGAATCAAACCATTGCAAATTGTTATGCGAATTAAAATCTACCAGTCTTGATTTAATTGGCAAACACAGCACAACAGCCTCCAGTATCATATTAAGAAACATTTGAAATTTGGTTTCAATATTACTATTTGAATTTAAGACACTCTGCCAATTGATATTTTCAATATGGGTGTATACAACATGAAGAGGACCTCGTCAGTTATAGGTTGATAATTAGTTATTATTTCACAAGGTTTCTTACATTTCAATTCACATTCAAGACGAATACCATGATGATCAGAAAAATATGTGTCAAGGGTAATGACTGATGCTAAGGTGAGGTCAATATTGGTGAATATGTTATCTAAACAAGAGTTGTTCCTGGTATTCACGAAAATACTTTGGTGGTGTCCAAATAACAGCGCAGAATTTAGTCTTATTTATCACCAAATAGAACGAAATTTTCCGTCTGATGCACCATTTTCCAGCTACAAGCAAAAATCAAAAAAAGTCCAAAAATTTGACAGTTTTTGGGCTGTCAAAGGTTCTTACCACCTGCGGCGGTGCAAACTCAGATTACACGTATCTAGGACCCAAAAAAGGTATTAAGACAATTTCCAACCTGCTGGGAATTAATTCCAGAATCCGTTTTTTTCGATTCAATTTGATTGGCCTATAAGACCAAATCGCTAGCATCTTTTGTGGATCTAACTCCTACCTTAATACGGTTTTCCCCAGTGCGACTAATCGTTGTGATTTTATCTCTAATTCCAATTTTCTGATGTAATATGTGGCCTGCGTTAGAGGATGTAGTCTGCCAATGTTTGAGGTATTAGTTTTTTCAATGACAACATATATGTTGTTTGAATATTGAACGTAATCAAGGTTGAAAAGCGTTGGGAGATTTTTCTTTGGGTCCGGCTCAGCGAAACTATTGCGATCATTTGCTGCATTCTGCTGCATATCCATATTTTCAGCTAGACTATTATCACAGGTCAAGTCAAGAACATACACATTGCTTTGTCTTGTGGTACCCCCACACCAGTGGGAACGACTTCCAAAACAAAAATCATATTATGTATGCACACGACACAACAACGACACAACACTATTAGTAACTTCTTCAAGCATCTGGCAAGCAATATATACCGCTGAGGAACTTAAACAGGTACATATTTGGTTTTTTAGTTCCTAATGAGTTAATATTGAATGGGCAAAAATCTTAGTATGTGCACTTCAGTTATAGTCAACTTAACCGCGGTAGTAACACCTCTTGACTAGATCTCTGCATGGATCAGTAAAACAAGAGGAGATAGTGAAGTTCATAAGTATCTACTTATGCGAGAACTGCAAATGAAGCGATCACATTTACAGAGTTTGCAAAAAATTAAGACCAGTATCATACTGCATCAACCTGATGAGAAATGTGGCAAATCAGTAAGTTGTCATCACCTACTATTATGCGTCTTCTCGCTCCACTATGTCATACTGCATAACAGTTTGGGATGGATCATAATAAGCTAAATGACTGTTTGTTATGCAGGAAAGAGTACTGAGATTAATTGCAAAGATTCATAGCACCAAATGTGTATAATAGCAATGCGACCGCAAGCATGTTTGGGGCAGCATATTCTTACCGGACAGTTCTCACGACCACATCTTTTTTCAAATACTCACATACCCGGAAATGTGATACAGAATCTGCCCGCCTGACGTTGAGCCAGCTTGAGTCCTCTGATCACATGTCCAATGGATGCAACCACGTCCACCTGACATGTCATCACGGCCGCACCGGCTAAAACCCGTTCCCTCTTTCATACCTCTGATGCTATATCTCCATCTGCACCGGGCATCATCGTGAACGATATTCTTCGCAGTGCAAGATGAGGTGATGATTAAAACTCATTTATGAATAACTTCCAATCCTCATTTACCCTTCAAGCCGATCCTCTTTCTCCTTTGCAGAGAGTATTTTGTTGACCACCTCATGTATGATGTTCCATGCCTCTATGCTGGACAACATCAGCGGGACCATAGTCTCTGGGGTCAGCACCTCATCCAGTTTTGGACTGTCTGTACGCCCCCCATCGGTCACACAGAATGCTTGGCCGTATCTGCCGCCTCGCAGTGCAAGCATCTTTCGTCCATCACCCATCCTATCCGTTTCCTATATACTCGAAAAGGCCGGTGCCCAGACAGTGCCGGTGCAGCGTTACGAAATAGGACGTCTGCCGACGACTGCATTCCGCCTATTCTTTTGTCGACGGTATTAGTCGTTTCATCCACTGTCCGATCTCAGTGGTCTCATTCCATATGCTTTGTCACTTGCTGTCAGCCTTTTAGCCTCAGCGCGGCTTATCGCATTGCCTGCTTGACCATGGCGAATCAGTGTCATCTCTTCGGCTAGCAAGTATAATGGTGGTATCGCCGTTATAACTTGCAAGGCTCTTGTAGATACCGTGCGATAAGCACTGGCCACCCTTAGCAGACGCTTTCTTTGCAAGCTGTCTAAGATCTTCTGATACCTCTTCCTTTTCGTGGCTTTACACCGCACAGGAGCTCCTACATTTGGCATCAGTCGCGACAGTATTTCCGTCTTCTTATCAGGCTTTGTCACTACTCGTTTAAGGTGTTCTTCATAACTCCTCTTGTTATCCAGTGTGACTCCGAGGTACACCATGGACCTGCTTGGTGGGACCTGCACTCCTTTTAGTTGGAAGACCACGTTAGCTCTCTTGCTACTTGGGCCGCGCATTATAATTTCCTCTGTTTTCTCAGGAGCCAGCTTAAGCTTGTGATCGGACATCCACCTATCAATATTGCACAGCGATGCATTGGCTTTATGAACCAACTCTGCCTTTCATTTGCCACGATAACTAGTGCCAGATCGTCGGCGTATGCTACCGTCTTTATGCCGCTGGCCAGCGTCAGCACCCCATCATACATGATGTTCCAGAGTAACGGCCCTGAAGCAGATCCTTGAGGCACCCCTGTTGTCATAGAGATTTCGGTTTCGGCAATGCAAATCAATCTGGAGTCTAGGTAGCTGCTTATAAGATTCCGTAGGTATTTTGAGATATTCAGCTTTCCTAGTTCCTCCATAATCGTACTCCAAGTGGCTGTATTAAAAGCATTGCGGACATCCAGCGTCACCAACGCACACCATTTCTTCTTGGTATCTTCCGCAATCCTCGTTACCGTTTCTAGGGCATCGATGGTGGATCTCCCGAGCGGAAACTGAATTGGCATGGCGAGAGTCCTCCCGCCTTTTTGATCTCTTTCTCGAGCCTCTGCCTTATCAAGATTTCGTACAGCTTTCCAATGGTATCTAACAGTCAAATTGGCCTGTATGAGGAGGAAAGCTTGGCGGTTTTACGATCATGCTAAGCACGTTTGCCCTTTTCCACGCTTTTGGTACGGTTTGCTTACTCAGAAGGTGGTTGAATAGACCTGATAGCAGCTGTGGTGCTGCAGATGCTATCACCTTGATGACCTCAGGAGGGACATCATCTGGCCCAGGAGCTTTACCATTTTTCATCTTCCCCGCAGCCGCCTTAATCTCTTCCACCGTAAAGATCTCCGCATTCTTTTCGGTGCTGTCCGTCTTCCAAGCTTCTGAAATACTTGAGCGTGTGGCTTTCCGTTGATCTCCTTTTAACTTTGAGTTTCATGTCCATCTCAACATAGATGTACCTAGGGTCACTCGAGGTTTCGTCTTCCAAGACCTTCCACCTTTGATGAGATGCTAGAGTGACGTCGATGAACGAACACGAATCTCTCCTGCAGAAGGCAGCAAACCACCATCATCCCTCTTTTATCTGTGATTGGTGACCACCAATCTGCAGCTTTAGCATTTAAATCGCCAAGAACAAGAACGTCTCGGTCCGCCGCAGCTACATCATCCCAGAGCGTCTGCATATACTTTTCGTATGTCCCTATATTTGGAGAGCAGTAACAACAGAAAATCGTCAGTTTATCGAGGTTTAGGCGTATATAGCCATCTTCACTAACCACCGAATTTACGACGATATTCCTATTTCGAACATACGCCGCTACGTCGTTGCTGTGGTCGGTGTACCACCTGGATTGACTGCAGATTTTCCGATTTGGCTCCGATGTTAATATTAGATCAATGTTCTTCTCCATGGCCAGCGCATGAGCCGTGTCATGCGCTGCACGTGACCTGTTTAATTTAGCTTGAAGTATCGTCGCCATTTACTGTTCCATAGTTTCTACTTCGCAGTCCGAAAGATCGCCTTCGGTCGCTACGGACTCCAGAAGTTTTGTCCACGTTTTTCTCTTTTGTTTGGCCTATAATGCCTTTTTGTATACAGGGCAGGCAAAAAAAGAACCTGCTCTGTGTCCTTCGACAGCACATATCGGGCAAAATGCCAGGCTTTTGCATTCGGACTTCTTGTGCTCCGTCTTGCCGCAATTTAAGCATAATTTCTGCCTATTTTCTCCCCTGCACGTGCCGGCTTTGTGCCCGACGCCCCAGCACTTTCTGCACTTTTCGATAGACACTGTTTTCTGGACCGTGCACATCACAATCCCCAGCTTGAAACGACTTTTACTGGTCAATTCTTCAGCCAGTTTCCTTGAAGCGAGGACAGTGGCTATCTGATTGCCATTTCTTGTAGGCCTCGAAGCTTTTACCTGTAAGTCGTTGCTTCCGTCGTTAACTATCTCGCGAAGCGTGCTTCCCACTTCTGCTCCGGAGGTAGCACCATCTATGCCTCGCACATGCAGGGCAACCCTCCCGGAATGCCTGGTGTCGATTCCTTCTATTGGAAGTTTTCCAATAGCGTCCCTTAGTTTTCCAGCTCCCCCACTCGTCTTCGAAACCGTGAGCAATAGTTCTCCATTTTCCGTTTGCCTGATGGTTTAAATAGTCACCTGGAGGTCGCTTTTCTTCGCCTCCACTTTGAATTTCCTCAGCAGCTGCAAATAATTCATGTCTTTCGCAGAGACTATTACAGCTACTGTACTGCTCCTCTGCCTGTTCTTATAGTTCGTCTGCGATGGTTCCTTGGCTTCATTGGCCTGTCTTCGGGGGGGGTGAATATATTCCTATATTCACGTTCGTTCCCGCGAAAACAAGCTCAGCGTGCTTTTGCAATCTGCTCGCCGTTGGGAGGTCGGGGGCTGGAATCGCAGTATCTAGCCGTTCCTCTTTAGTGGCGAAATCCCTAAATTCCCTAACGTTGTGGAACGTTTTACGCTCATCGTTGTTCCTAAGTACTTTATAGGCGTACCTCTTGCTTATCTGCTGCGGCCCTTTACTTTTGGCGACGTATGTTTCGTACTTCAGGTACGAAAAACCGTCGGCCCCACCTTCCTCTTCTCCCAGGGTCACGATTTCTGGGTATCTGGACCTGAAGTGCCAGTTTATCCCTTTGTCGTAGCTGTGTCCTAGCTTGGTACTTAGTGCGAGGTCACTTTAGCACGTTTGGCCCCATACCGGATTACCTACTACCTCTTGGTATTTAGATAGGTGTTTTCTGGCCATTGCTTCTTTTCAACTTCTACAAAAACGTTGTAGTCGTCGTGACCTCTAGTTATGGTTGGACTTAGCTGCCTTGCCAGTTCGTCTTCCCCGCTTTTTGTGCTGTGGCACACACCCTCCGTCCGTGTGGCCACACATGCCGTTGCAAGTGCTGCAATGTAAGTCCCCTGCGTCGCTTCATATGGTATCAGGTCGCTGTATGTTCCCTTCCATACTCATCACCGTCTCCTCGCCAGGTCGTACTCGTCGTCGTAGCACTACCAAAGAGGCTAGCCGGACTTAGATATCCCAGCCAGCGGAACGCGGGAGCCCTTGGCGCGTACTACGCCAACCAAGCGTAGTACGCGCGTTGTCGGCATCGGTATGGCGAGAGCCCCTCTGCTCCGGAGGCCAGTGTCCTCTTCGGGTTGGTCGGTTCGGTCACGACCACATCTGCCGGAGTCAGTGCAAGTACTTGCGGCGGAAACATTCTTTGGCCTGATATTATAGTGAACCGAGTCTTCCAGAGTGACATCAGTTGTTTGATGCATCCCACTATCTCATTATATGCCGAAAGACATTTCAACAGTCGCACAATCAGCTCATGAGGCGTGGTGTCGGATGCCTTGCCATAGTCAATCCAGGCCACAGGAAGATTTTGCTTGTACTGGACGGAGTCCTGGATGGCACATCGGTCAATCAAACGGTTCTCCCTTCTTTGACCCTCTCTGTTAATACACGTCGACAAATACAGGATTCGCAGTTTGAAGGACATGCGTGTACCAGATTCTGGTGAAGAGCTTGTAATATGCGTTCAGACATCTCATTGGCCTGTACAGTAGTCTTTGGAATCAGACAACTGCGTGTGAACTCCGTATGCTAAATGTGATGTGCTGTGTAAATTTTATGACTTCCCACACCGATATCGCGTGATCGCGAAAATTTTCGATTTTGAGATAACACGCTTTTTGGGCGTTTTATGATGTCTACATAACGAAAATCCACGTCATTGATTTCCGTCGGTCTGTCTGCCTGTCTGTCTCTCGTTCTGTCTGTCTGTCGGTCTGTCGGTCTGTAGGCGTCTTCTAGCCTCGTAATCTCAGCAACCACTGCATGGATTTTGATGAAATTTGGGCAGCAATATGCTGTGGGGTCGTAGTAGGTAATGCTTTTGAAAATCGGTGCATAGGCGGCGGAGTAATTAGCAAAAAACGAAAAAATTCAAATATTCCCCAAACTTCGTTTTTGGGCGTTTTAGGTTTTCATGCTCAGTTTCTCCTTTTTTTAGTGGGGGTGAAATTTGGGCTGGTTGGGGGGTGGCAGGTTGTAAAAATGAAAAATTTGTTGTATTTGTAATAGACTGTCCACTGACCTATGAAGGAAGACCTAGCAACATAAATAGCTTTTTTAGGTCCATCCGGACACTGTCTTGCTTATTACAGAAACCAAAGGAGTTATTGTTTCTGATGTAAACACACGAGAATTGCTTTAGGCTGTTCTGTACTGTGTAACGTGGAAACTGTTGAATTGATTTTAATGAAATTTTGACAGTATTACAAGGGGCAGGGATAAAAATGCGTATAGTTTTTATGAATGGTGCCAGTGGCGGCGCAGAATTAACAAAAAAACTAAAAATATAAAAACAGCTTAAGCTTCATTTCTAAGCGTTTTAAAGGTTCCCGATCATTTTTCGCGTTTTACTTCCCACACCGATAGGTGAGGGGAGTATTGTGATCGCGAAAATTTTCGATTTTGAGATAATACGCTTTTTGGGCGTTTTATGATGTTTACATAACGAAAATCCACGTCACTCATTTCCGTCGGTCTGTCTGTCTGTAGGTCTGTCTGTCTGTCTGTCTGTCTGTCTGTCTGTCTGTCTGTCTGTCTGTCTGTCTGTCTGTCTGTCTGTCGCTTTTTTCTAGCCTCGTAATCAGCAACCGCTGCATGGATGAAATTAGGGCAGCGATATGCTGTGGGGTCGTAGTAGGTAATGTTCCTATAATTTTGAAAATCGGTGCATGGGCGGCGGAGTAATTAGCAAAAAACAAAAAAAAATAAATATTGCTTAAACTTCGTTTTTAGGCGTTTAAGGGGTTCCTGATCATTTTTTACTTTTTTTTTGGTGATAGACTGAAGGACATGAAGGAAGACCTAGCAACATAAATAACTTTTTTAGGTCCATCCGAACATTGATTTGCCTATTACAGAAACCAAAGGACTTAGAATTTTTTCTGGTGTAAAGATACGAGAGTATTGCTTTAGATCCTTCTATATTGTGTTACAAGGAAACTGTTGAATTGATTCTAACGAAATTTTGACACAGTATTACTGCCGTGGCGAGGATGGAAAACGCGTATGGTTTTTATAAATCGTGCCAGTGGAGCCGCAGAAATAATAAAAAGACTAAAAATATAAAGACAGCTCAAACTTCGTTTTTAAGCGTTTTAGAGGTGCATGGTCATTTGCTGCGTTTTTTTGGGTTGGGGGTGAAATTGGGGTGGTTGGGGGGTGGGGGGTTGAAAAACTGAGAAATTGCTTGTATTCATAATAGGCTGTAGACTAACCTGTGAAGAAAGACCTAGCGACGTAAATCAACTTTTTATGTCCATCCGAACAACGCCTAGCCTATTACGAAAACTAAGGGACTTAGGATTTTTTGTATACATACGAGTATTTATTGCTTTAGATCTTTTTTTGTATTTTGTAACGTGGACACTATTAAATTGATTCTAATTAAATTTTGACACAGTATTATTACCGTGGTGAGGATCGAAAACGTGTATGTTTGTTAAAAATCGTGTCAGTGGCAGCGTATATAGCACTAATCAAAAAGCTAAAAGTATGAGACCAACTCCAACTTCGTTTCTAGATGTTTTAGGCTGTCCATTGATCTCTGAAGGAAAGACCTAGCGGCATAAGACAATTTTAGGGGGGGGGGAGGCTGTTTGCATGTTTATCATAGTTGGGAAGTAATACTATTAATAATAAGATACATGGAAGTACAAAATACCTGTTTTAACCTGGTACTTGAGAGTAGTAGCGCAATCGTGTATGAGTTGCTGAAGGGTTAGAGGTTGCTCGGGCACCCTCAGATCTAACAATTTGATCATATCCTCTGGGTGATGGAAATCTAAGATTTTCTCGTTCCTGTCATTGGTGGATTTCACGAAGTCTAGTAGTATTTCGACAACCTTCATCAGGAACTCCTTGGTCTTTTGTTCACCATCTAGTTTGTAAGGCAGCATGTCTGCAAAGAACACATCATTTAGAATAGTGAAATTTAATGGCACAGATCAGAAATCAAGAAAACACCTACGCATTCCAAGGTATGCTTGAATAGGTTTCCTATTCCACTGTAATACTGTGCATTTGTTTTGAGCCATTAGGTATTATTACCATTACTTGTATTGTGAAGTATTAAGTAGCAGTTATTGTGAAGTATTAAGTAGCAGTGCGACGTTTTGCGGATAGTGATTTCTCATCAATCTGGGAGAATAAATTGACGAGTGCTGAGATAACTCTGGGATTTTATAGAAACAGTATATTACCACACATATATACTGTCGGAATACCCACATTACGGAGTACGGTAAGAAACTGCAAAACCAATCAAAGTCGCAATCCTCTCGAACCATGCATACCGTGTGTCTTAATATGTTGTTAAGAATATAATAGACAAAATTCTTAGTTGCAAATAATCATAATCACTGTAATTCAGCCATTCTGATGTAGAAGCTTTCTCAATACTAACGCATGTGAAGTAAGGGCTTTGCTGACCCCACAAAACCAACAATAAAAATCGTCAACCTGGAGAGCTCCTTGTCAAACCTACCAGACCTCCTGACGAATGTCGGAACGTTCAACCAGTTCACTGAGCATAGTAATTCCTTTTCAAACTCTGACGTACCAAATAGCTGAACACTGAGGTTGCCATACACAGAACATCTGCCCAGGAAGTGAGACAATGCTCCGTATTCTTCCCAACATATGCAGCAGATGAGGTCCTCTACCAATCTCGTGCCCTGCGCTTTTAGCCTGAACGTTAGCCAGCTGGCGCATACCAGAAGTCTTCTATGCGCTGGGTCACCAGATCGAATAGCAATTCTGAGTCCTGGATCTGATGACTGCCGTTTGGAACCGGTCTAGAAGCTTGAGCTTAAACCCCAACAACGCAGAATGGTAGCTATCGACTCTTTGTAAGCAGTCTACTGTCAATCTAATATCTACAGTCTAGTAACGATCACCACCTCCAGGTACTTGATTCCTTGTCTTAATAATCTGCTTTATTTCTGCGAGTGACTAGGACCAACTCGGTATTCGGACGATTGACTAAGAGCACTAATTCGTCATACTACTTGTTTAAATTATTGCAGGCTACTTGCATCGTATCACAGGCCATACTGCAAAAAATGTTACTATAACTTGTACAAATTAAATGATATTCATTGTCATGTATCTCCACCTTCAACCAGTGACATTAACTACATCAGAGACATCACAAAAGGTCTAGCCTTTTGGTTGCATTATTTTTATTGTACTCACTTCAATTATTTATTACCTTAGTCCAACGTGTCCGGACACCATCTTAAGTATAACTATAGTATAGGACAACTTTACGTTTAGTTAGTTCAGTACTACAACCTTCTGATATACATACACTGTACATGAATATCACTCACTGAATATCGTTACTCATCGTTCAGAATAGTTAGGTTTATCAAGTACAGTCTAAGACCACCCATGGAATTGTAATCCCACACCTGATACTAGGAGTCAAATACTGTATATAATTATATCACGACATATGAAGAGTCCAATGAAGGAACCCTTCAAGTCCAATTTTTAACGATACTGCGTTATCCACCTGTTCTTGCATAGTTTGAAATTCTGCATCGTTCAGTGCAAAAACGAAAACGAAGCTGCTATCTTATACTGCACGCGACACAGAACAGTATTTTTGGTTGTCTGGTCCGTTATACCGTGCAAAAATCGGTTAGGTCCCTGACTTGACTTGACGAACCAAATCAACCAAACATCTTTCATTTTACTGCCCACACCGATAGGTGAAGGGAGTATTGTGATCGCGAAAATTTTCGAATTTGAGATAACACGCTTTTTGGGCGTTTCATGATGTCTACATAACGAAAATCCATGTCACACATTTCCGTCGGTCTGTCTGCCGGTCTGTCTGTTGGTCTGTCTGTCGATCTGTCTGTCAGTCTGTCTGTCGGTCTGTCTGTCGGTCTGTCTGTCGGTCTGTCTGCCGGTCTGTCTGTCGATCTGTCTGTCGATCTGTCTGTCGGTCTGTCTGTCGGTCTATCTGTCAGTCTGTCTGTCTGTCTGTCTGTTTGTCTGTCTGTCTATCTATCTGTCTGTCTGTCTGTCTGCCTGTCTGTCTGTCTGTCTGTCTGTGCGTGTTTTTCTAGCCTCGTAAGTCCCTGACTTGACGAACCAAATCAACCAAACCTCTTTCATTTTACTTCCCACACCGATAGGTGAGGGGAGTATTGTGATCGCGAAAATTTTCGAATTTGAGATAACACGCTTTTTGGGCGTTTCATGATGTCTATATAACGAAAATCCATGTAACACATTTCCGTCGGTCTGTCTGTCGGTCTGTCTGAGGGTCTGTCTGTCGGTCTGTCTGTCGGTCTGTCTGTCGGTCTGTCTGTCGGTCTGTCTGTCGGTCTGTCTGTCGGTCTGTCTGTCGGTCTGTCTGTCGGTCTGTCTGTCGGTCTGTCTGTCAGTCTGTCTGTCTGTCTGTGCGCGTTTTTCTAGCCTCGTAATCTCAGTAACTGCTGAATGGATTGTGATGAAATTTGGGCAGCGGTATGCTATGAGGTCAGAGTAGGTAACATTCTTATAATTTTGAAAATCGTTGCATGTGCGGCGGACTAATTAGCAGAAAACAAAAAAATGAAATATTCCTCAAAATTCGTTTTTAGGTGTTTCAGGGGTTCCTGATCATTTTCTACTTTTTTTTTGGGTGGCGTAAAATTGGGGTGGTTGAGGGGTGGGGGGTTGTAAATCCCAAAAATGTGTTGCATTCATAATAGGCTATCCATTGACCTGTAAAACAAAGATCTACCGGCATAATACTCTTTTTTAGGCCCATCCGAACATTGCCTTGCCTATTCCAGAATCCAAGGGACTTGGACCTCTGATAAATACATAGCAATATTGCTTTAGTACGTTCTGCATTGAGTAACGTAAAAGTTATGGAATGGATTTTAATGAAACTTTGTCACAGTATTGTTACCGCGGCGAGGATGGAAAACGCGTATGTTTTGGAAAAATCGTGTCAGTCGCGGCGCAGCAAGAATAAAAAACTAAAAATATAAAAAAGCTCAAACCTTGTTTTTAGGCGTTGTAGGGGTTCCTGATCATTTTCTACTTATTTTTGGATAGGGGTGAATTTGGGCTGGTTGGCGGGTGGGGGGTTGGAGAACTGAAAAATTTGTTGTATTCATTATAGAAGCCAAGGGACTTAGAATTTGTGATATATTGTTTTAGATCGTTCTATATTGCGTAACGCGAAAATTTTCAATTGATTTTAACGAAATTTTGACAAAGTATTACTACCGTGGCGAGGATGGAAAATGGGTATGTTTTGGCAAAATCGTGTCAGTGGCGGCACAGCAATAATTAAAAACTAAAAATATAAAAACAGCTCAAACCTTGTTTTTAGGCGTTTTAGGGGTTCCTGATCATTTTCTACGTTTCTTTGGGTGGGGGTGAAATTAGGGTGGTTGGGGGGTGGGGGTTGTAAAACTGAAAAATTTGTTGTATTCATAATAGCTTGTCCATTGACCTATGGAAGAAATACGTAGCGGCGTACTTTTTTTAAGTCCATGTCCATTGCCTTGCCTATTACAGAAACCTAGGGACTTAGAATTTTGTGATGTATACCTATACGAGTGTTGCTTAATTTGGTAAGTAAAAATTATTAAATTGATTTAAATGAAATTTCGACACAGAGAACGAGCGAGAGTGGAAAACGTGGCAGTGTCTGAACAATCGTGTCAGTGGCGGCGCAACAATAATTAAAAAACTAAAAATATAAAATCAGCTCATACTTCGGTTTTAGATGGTTTAGAGGCTCCTGATCGTTTCCATCCTTCAGTTGAAGCATGCAGAATGAAAACTGTGGCGTCCTAGTTTCTAACGAGGGAGACGCAAGAAACTATTTAAGGGAGTTTTTGTGTTGGATGTTTTTTTGCGGGCGGGCGGGCAATGATTTGGTGGCAGGGGATTTCAGACTATAGCTTCATCCAATGGGAAAACAATAAAATGGTATCATTATTATGTGTGGGAAGTACTGAGTCTATCAACTTTACTCCATTTTTTGGTATGACATTGAATTTCTTGCTGGTAGGCAGTCTGTGTAGCATAGGTGTAACAATAGTAGCAAATAGCGTGTATATTTTTGGGCACTCATACCGACACTGACGAAGATTATTTGCCGGAAAATGCCAACTCTAACCTCAATGATGACCCAATACCAGGATACGGCGAAATTGATTAGAGAAAGTACGAGAAATCATCGTATATAGTTTGTTTAACGGACTATATTTTATAATATTTCGTGGAATAAAAGATACATTACGAGGATTGCTCTATATCTCCGTCAATCCACCAGTACGCAGACAGCTGTTTCACGCTTATTAGCGATCATGAGTGCGCCATAGGTCGATTGACGGAAATAGAGAGCATCAGATTTTTCATGTTTACTAAACATGTGAAACACGTGAGAGCAGACGACACAAAGGTTCTGCCGGTGCGCCATCTGGTACACGAAGGTAACGGCAACCAAAGAAAATCGCAGCTAAGCAGCAGCAACCTTCTTGGTGGAACGCCGCGGCGCGTCCGCTTTAGCCATCAGAGAGCGCGGTTCTAGGTATATGCTACTACATATTAAAGTCGATATACGAGGGTTGCTCTATATATCTCCGTCAATCCACCAGTACGCAGACAGCTGTTTCACGCTTATTAGCCATCATCAGTGCGCCATAGGTCAATTGACGGAAATAGAGAGCATCAGATTTTTCATGTTTACTAAACATATGAAACATGTGAGAGCAGACGACAGAAAGGTTTTGCTGTCCTCTGCTCTCACTGAAAAATTTGCTCAGCCACATTCTGGTATGTTTTCCAGAGTTTTTGAGAAACTCGGGGTGGATTCCATTAAATCGAGGGGCTTTGCCAGGCTTAGTGTTTTCCAAGGCGTTATTTACTTCTTCAACAGTGAATGGTGTGGAGTACACAGGGTGAGCTGATGTTGCTTGACGACGTTCTTTCAGTTGTTTTTTAACATCTTTACACTACTGTCTATTACTTGGGACCTTAGAGAGCGCTACAACTCGTGCTGCGATTTAGTCAGCCGATACTTCATTATTTTGGCGTGTGGGTGGGTTAGAGCTCCCTAGTTTCCTAAGAACACTCCAAGCTTTCCTACTTGACTTTTGAAGTTCATTTTACTAGCTGCTTGTTTCCATTTTTTGCAGCGTTCTGCATCTAGAGAGTGAAGGAGTTCCTCAGCTATTTCAGGATCTCCACTGTTCTTAAACTCTTGGTAAAGCCTCTCTATGTCATCGTTCCATCCCGGAACATATTCTCTTCGGAAACCTAGGAGGATACACCTACAAATACCTCATTGGGTATCAGAATAATAAGAGAAGTTGCTATATTTAATCTTATTTACACCCCCAAAATTATAATTCGCTACTATTGTCCAGTTCTGATATATTGCTTGTCTTAATCGTCGTGGGACACCCTGTATGTATAACATTCAAGTCATACTTCCAATTCATTATCATTTACACATTCAAGCGCGCTTTGTAAACGAGAAACTGTTGCCTGATTTTGAACTGATCTTTTCTTAGCAATGAGGGGGTTAGGGTTGTACAGCAATTCTTAAACCTTATCGTCATTGGAATTTATAAGGGAGCTTTATGTCTATTTGATTCTACAATAACCTTGACTCTAATCTCTTATATGTATAACATTGAAGTCATACTTTCAGTTCATAATTTTTTACACATTCAAGCGCACTTTGTGAATCATAAGCTTCCATATTGCTTGATTTTGAACTGACCTTCCCTTAGTAGTGAGGGGGTTACGGTTGTACAGCAATTCTTAAACTCCTCTACCTTACCGCATTTCCTACATAATGGACTCGGTATACTAATTATTATATAATATATACATATAATAATTGTGATAGATAATATTATAAGTAGGAATCATAGTCGTTAACAAATATTTTGCATTTGTAAGGTTGACAAAAATCCTATCCAAACGTTTTGATCATTAGTACAAAAGAGGTGCTCTGATTTTCAGACAGCAATCCTCTTAATGAAGAGCTGGAAACAAAACCAGAGCTAGCCATGCATAACTAATGTCCTGAGGCCCGCATCTACGAACTATCCATATTCAGACTGGAGTTGGAGCGAACTCCTTTGTTCCGCCAACATTCGCAATGGGAGTTTTAATCAGAGCGCTTTAGACGCCTGACAAATGGGAGTTTCATTATTGTATAGCGATAAAGAATTGTTTTTCGATTAGTGCACGAGGCGATGCACAATATCAATGAATACGAGAGTCAATAGTAATAAGAAAATTTCAGAAATGGCGAAATTATGTCACTGAAAGCAAATTATTGCCATTAAAAGATATTTAGAAGATAATATTGTAACATCTTATATATAGCATTGCTTATTTGTATTGTTGTTGATGTTTCTTTCAAAATGTTAGGTTGGATTTTTAATGTGCAAACGTCATCGAATCATCTGGAATTTCCTAGACTGACAGATCGGCATTCTCGAATGTCATCTGAATGTCTCGAATCTTCTAGATGGTTCGATGAAGTACATAAGGCGCCACGAGTAGAGTGGCAGTAGTTCAGTTGAGTTTAGTTCTAGTTGAGATAAGGTAAAGAGATATTGTATTGAGTTGTGAAGTAAAACAGTGAAAGTTACGTCCAGTTTGATTCTTTGGTGAAGAAAAAGAGGCCGTCGTGACAATATGTATAATAATCACTTATCTTCTAACTCACGCACGCTCACAAATCATAGAAAGTCGGATAACTAGCTGTTTTCTTTAAATCATGGATCGTTTGGATTTCAAATTTTAAGGTTTGGAATGGAATTATATTGTCACGACGGCCTCTTTTTCTTCACAACAGGAATCAAACAGGACGTAACTTTTACCGTTTTACTTTATAACTCAATACAGTATCTCTTAACCTCATCTCAGTTACAACTCAACTCAACTCAACTGAACTGAACTACTGACACGCTACTCGTGGCGCCTTATAAACTTCATCGAACCATCTAGAGAATTTGATGACGTTCTAGAATCCATCCGTCATTCCAGAAAATTCTAGACGATTCGATGACGTTTACACTTCAAGGATCTAACCTAACACTTTGACTTTACATCATGCATGACAACTAATACACAATACACGATTACCATAATATACAGTATGTTACAATATTTTTCATTTTTTAGCTTTCGAAGTTTGGCAGCTTACAGCCTACATCTTGATTTCCTTTAAATATCGTAACCACTGTCGAGCGATTTATAGCAACAAATCCTATTTATTAGAATTTTGAGATTTTCATGTATTATGCTATAATAATGTAGTTCCGATGGGTGAGGTGAGTATTGTGATCGCGAAAATATTCGATTTTGAGATAATACGCTTTTTGGGCGTTTTATGATACCTTCATAACGAAAATCCGTTGGTCTGTCTATCTGCTTGTCTGTTGGCGTTCTTCTAGCCTTGCAATATCAGTAACCGCTGCATGGATTATGCTGAAATTTGGATAGCGATATGCTGTGGAGCCGCATTAGGTAATGCTGCTATAGTTTTGTAGTTCAGTTTCACAAATCCCGCCCGCCCGCCTTTAAAAAAATGTGGAAAACGATCAGAAACTCCCAAATCGCGTAAAATTTTCTACACACCTGATATCTACATAACGAAAATTGTGGTTGTAAAGCGGAAAAATTTGTTGTATTCACGCGTAGAAGAAGTACCGAGCGGCATATTATACTTTTACTTCCCACACCAAGAGGTGAGGGGAGTATTGAAAAAAAATTCGATTTTGGGATCACACGCTTTTTGGGCGTTTCATGATGTCTACATAACGAAAATCCACGTCACACATTTCCGTCGGTCTATCTGTCTGTCTGTCTGTCTGTCTGTCTGTCTGTCTGTCTGTCTGTCTGTCTGTCTGTCTGTCTGTCTGTCTGTCTGTCTGTCTGTCTGTCTGTCTGTCTGTCTGTCCGTCTGTCTGTAGGTCTGTCTGTCTGTCTGTCTGTTGTCGTTTTTATAACGTCATAATCTCAGCAACCGCTGCATGGATTGTGATGAAATTTTGCTTGCGATATGTTGTGGGGTCGTAAAAAATTTCAAATATTCCTGAAACTTCGCTTTTAGGCGCTTTAGTGTTCCCTGATCATTTTCTCCTTTTCTGGGTGAGGGTGAATTTGGGGTGGTTGTGGGATGGGGGATTGTAAAACTGAAAAATCTGTTTTATTCATAATGGTTTGTCCATTGACCTGTGAATGAAAAACCTAGCGGCATATACAGTTTTGTAGGTCCATCCGAACATTGCCTTGCTTGTTTATGTAGAAGCTAAGGGAATTTAAGGAAAGGGTATAGTTCTGTATAAAAAAATCAAGTTGATCACTATCCTACTTTCCCGCAACACCCTGTATATTTAAAAATATTTTTAGAATATGCGTCTTAAGTAGCCAAATAACTTTTGTATTCGACATTTTCTTCTATCAGGTATACCTTGCGAGATATCGAAGAATTACACACTAACTGGACACCTTGTATACTGTGCACGAACATCACCCACTGAATATCGTTACTCATCGTTCAGAATAGTTAGGTTTATCAACTACAGTCTAAGACCCATGGAATTGTAATCCCATACCTGATACTAGGACTCAAATACTGTATAATTATATCACGATATATGAAGAGTCCAATGTAGGAACCGTTTAAGTCCAATTTTTAACGATACTGCGTTATCCACCTGTTCTTGCATAGTTTTGAAGTTCTACATCATTCAGTGCAAAAACGAAGGCCCATCCGAACATTGCCTTGCCTATCTCAGAAACCAAGGGACTTGGACTTTTGATAAATACATAGGCATATTGCTTTAGTACGTTCTGTATTGAGTAACGTAAAAGTTATGGAATGGATTTAAATGAAACTTTGTCACAGTATTACTACCGCGGCGAGGATGGAAAACGCGTATGTTTTGGAAAAATCCTGTCAGTCGCGGCGCAGCAATAATAAAAAACTAAAAATATAAAAACAGCTCAAACCTTGTTTTTAGGCGTTGTAGGGGTTCCTGATCATTTTCTACTTATTTTTGGGTAGGGGTGACTTTGGGGTGGTTGGCGGGTGGGGGGTTGGAGAACTGAAAAATTTGTTGTATTCATTATAGAAACCAAGGGAATTTTGTGATGTATACATACGAGTATTGTTTTAGATCGTTCTGTATTGTGCAACAGGAATATTATTGAATTGATTTTAATGAACCTTTGACATAGGATTATTACCGCGGCGAGGATGGAAAACGCGTTATGTTTTGGAAAAGTCGTGTTAGTCGCGGCACGGAAATATTATAACAAAATAAAAAAATATGTTTTTGCGTTGGATGCTTTTTTGCGGGCGGGTGGGCGATGATTTGGTTGCAAGGGTATTTTAGATTATAGCTTCATGCAATGGGAAAATAATAAAATGGTATCATCACTATGTGTGGGAAGTACTGAGTCAATCAACTTGACTCCATTTTTTACTACAATACAAAGGTATATTGCATGCATTTATGATTATTATCGGTAGTAAATTATTGTTTTATCCAAATAATGCAGTAATTTCAATTACTTGTCATTATTATCATTTGACAGACCAACAATCCAGTGATCAAATTTACTGTTTTTGTGGAATCTTATCGGTTGAGATTAGCAATTGCTAGATTCTTTGTGGCAATTCTTCACCGATTTAGGATGGAAAATCAGACTGAAAAAGATACTAGATAGTCCACTATGGTGGATTGTATGTAAAGCATGTCATTTTTTACCTTTTTGAGGTAAACCTCAGAAGAAATCAATAATTTTCAGAGTACTGTGACAGATGCATGTTCTTGAATGGGCTGCTCTGATTGGTCAAAGTCTTTGTTAAAATGAGCATGTTGATAAAATGGGGCCATAGTATTTTTACTATTTTTTTTAGACAAGATAATACACGGCACTACCGGGCCTTGAGAACCTGAGATAAAAGAGAGCGTCAGTGATGCTTACCTGAATTCAGCTTTGATCTCGCTGGGAGATTTTCAGATTTAGAGCGTCATGATAAATAAAAGGGAGTAGCGAATATGCTGCTTCTGTTATGACTGAAAATGAACAGCCGCTAGTTTACTTACATTCTCTCTCTCTCTCTTCTCTCTCTCTCTCTCTCTCTCTCTCTCTTGGTGCACTGTTAAAATACGTCATGTTTTGTGTGCGGTTGAGTTGCTTATTTTCAACAAAAAAATAATAACTTTATTGCACAAAAAATAGATGTATTATGAACAAAAATATAAATCTATGTCCGAAGGAAAACGAAATTTATCATAAATTACTTCTTTCAAATATTTGTTTGAAAAAACTTCCTATGTATAGCCAGCCACAAACCGCTACGTGTAGTAACACTGACTAAACCCCGTAACTTGCGGTCCCCAGCCACAGTCAGGTAGCTGAGCTCGTGGATAATGGAGAGATTGGAGCGGTATCGTTCAACTGAACGACTCTCAACATCTAAAGAGAGCTGAACGAAGTGAGCGCGTCCAGTACAAGCCTACTTGGTAGGTATTAAAGCAGCTTTAATGATTGTACTTAAGAAGATTCATTCTGGAACATCCGGTATAGATTCATAAATTTTTACCTACAATTTGCACGTGCTATATTTATTTATAAGGCTTCGGCAAACTCAGTGCATTGTAGAACGTCATAGATGTGGCGAAGCAAAGAAGAAGAACGCACAAACGTTGTGGTATGTCGTTAATGTAAGCATACGAGTTATTTTAAGCACCGTTCTGCATGAAACTTATCCTGCAGGTACTCGTGCCGTGTTCGGAGATGAGATATGACTTACTTTGCGAACATCTTGAGATTTTGTTTGTTTATGTTATTAAGACAGCTCGAGATGGCTTCTAAGGGTCACATTCTCTACACCTGTCATCTAAGTATTGTTTTCGTTGTGTTATGTGTGAGTCTTATCATTTGGACTGGTGAGTTATTCGTTGAGTATCTTTCTATGTTTCTTCGTACTTCTTTTGACGCGTATTATGCATTGCTAAGTAACTGTTCTAGTTTTGAGTTCATCACCCATTCCAGCTGATCTCAACACTTCTTCTCCGCAGTAAGGAGGTAACATGGTTGTACCTGAACGCCAACCAGCCTTCTTTTGTAGCACCTGAGACTATCGTCTAGCCTACCTATTGCTCTCGGAGAGGCAGTTGAATGCTTGCTTTTGTAGGAAGTAGGAAGGCTATTGTCCCCGCTCCAAACACAGCCTAGCAACGAGACAGTGGTTAGATAATTCAAAGTGATGGAATATAGATATAGGTAAACCAAAGGCATAGTAGGTAAATAAGATTATGTGCCAACTATTGCACAAATCGCTCCATTTTATCGTCTAGCCAGGTTTGCGAGTCAACATTCGCAGGTAAATGCCAAAAATGGAATGTTGGCCGGAATAGATAATTCCTCGCCTTCCTTACAAAAAAGTTTGTCTCATTTTTGGTGAACTTCAGGAGTTTGCTTGCAAGTGGCCTATCTTGAGATGGGCGACTTTGTGAGATTCTTTACGTGTCAAAATTCAGAGAGCCACGTCATAACTTCAAGACTAAAAAATAATCCTATTTGGCATTAAAAACGTCTAAGCCATCCGCAACATAGGAATGCAAGCCTTAAAATATTAAAAAACCTGTTAGTTGTAAACTGTTATATTATTAAATTGATTCATAGACTCATTACTTTTTCATTTCAATGAATGATCTAGTAGTAGCATATAGCAAAACAATGATAATAGTATCAGGATAGATTCAAACCCTCTTCCAACAAAACATTACCTGCAACCACCCAGTCAGATAATGCCCAATGCACTGGCAACCGGGATGATGTTGTGGCTGTTTATAAAATATTACCTTATCACCTAGACTGATTAATATCTTCAAAAATCTTAATATCAGAATTGCATTGACAAATGTTATTACAGTTTTCAAATGTTTTTCTTCGAAATTAAAAATCCCTGTCAAGTTGTTAGAGAAATCCAATGTTGTTTATAAAATTCTCTGTAGTGGTTGTATCGCAATGTAACTTGCTGTGGTTTAACACAACATATTGAAACAGGCCATACAGTGTCTTGGAGTAATGCTAAATATCTTGGATGTTGAAACGAACTAATTTAAAGGAACATTTTTCTAAGTTAAGAACACCCCTAATACCTAACTTGAACAAGAAGTCAGACATTGATGGTTTGAGCTGCATTTACTACATTTTAAACATGGAAAGGGAAAGTTTTGGCAGGGCTCCATCACGACCTTAATAGTGGTGTTGGACTCAATGACAAATTGTTCGTTTATACCTTGTGAAAATTATTATCTTATTGTTTTAGGCCTCTTACAACTGAGCTTCTGTTTCCCTGGTTTTTTGACTTTTCAGGTACTTGTTTTCTCACATTTGGTATCGGCACCGATCAATATAATTAATAATCCATATGTCAATCATTCTCCCTCGCAGCATTCTGTCTCCACGCTTCACAAAGAATCTCTATCAAGAAAATCTAAAACGAAAAATGTAGGTATGTATTTAAGCCACGAATTTTATAATGCTTTCGTGTTAAGTAACACGTCAGGGTCGTTGTGTTTCTGTAATTTTTCATCTATATGATGTTTGCTCCTGACCTGCTTATTGTCAAGACACCGACACTAGCTTAGACATTTTAGAAAATTGTTTGATGATTTTGTATTAGAGCTGGCACTTTAAGTATTCGACTCAATGCAGTGGTGTTTTTTCATTGGCAAACCTCAACGTTGTGAGTATACTGATAAATTTTTATTATAATATTTTTAAACTCAATTCTTTTCTTTTCTTTAACTATTGTGGACAGCCCTAAAGATGGCAATAAATATCGCCGAAAGCTTGGCACTTAACACCAAAGTCGCCTTTATGCAGTGACCCACAGCTTCTTTTTGAAGTTTTGGCCACAACCCCAAGATTTTCTCATCTATACTAGCTTCTTGTCCATAAGCTCTCTTCGTATTAAAAAAATAAAGTCAAGTTGATTGACTCAGTACCTCCCACACATTACAGTGATACGAGTTTATTATTTCCCCTTGCAACCAAATCATCCCCCCCCCCAAAAAAATTTGTGTTATGCGGCTAGGTCTTTCCTGCATAGGTCAATTGACAGCCTATTATCAACACTACAAACTTTTCAGTTTTACAACCCCCCATCCCCCCAACCACCCCAATTTCATCCCCACCCAAATAAGGTGGAAATTGATCAGGAACACCTAAAACATCTAAAAATCAAGTTTGAGCTGTTTTCATATTTTTAGTTTTTTGATTATTGCTACGCTGCCACTGACACGATTTCTAACAACCATACGCGTATCCATCCTCATCAATCAATTTAGTAGTTTCCACGTTACAAAATACAAGACGATCTAAAAGAATAAATACTCGTATGTATACAGAAAATTCGCTTAGTCTCGGTAATAGGCAAGGCAATGCTCGGATGGACCTAAAAACATCATTTATGTCGCTAGGTCTTTATTTCACAGGTCAATGGACAGTTTAATATGAATACAATTTTTTCAACCTTACAACACCCACCCCCACCCAACCACCCAAAATTTCACCCCACCCAACAAAAGTGGAAAATGGTCAGGAACACCTAAGACGTCCAAGAACGAAGTTTGAGGAATATTTGAATTTTTTTGTTTTTTGCTAATTACTACGCCGCAGATGAACCGATTTCAAAATTATAGCAGGATTATCTACTACGACCCCACAGCATATTGCTGCCCAAATGGATACTGAGATTACGTGGCTAGAAAAACGCGTACAGACAGACAGAAAATTTTCGTGATCATAATACTACCCTCACCTGTCGGTGCGAGAAGCAAAATTAACATAGATTTCAAAAAACCAACAGAAATAGACAACTAGTAGTTTGGGGGATGATTGAAAAATGTTAAAAATTACTTAAATTCCATAGAACTATTTAAATATGAAAAATGCTCATTTCGTATTAGTTATATATAAATTATATATAAATTCATCCGAACTTATAAAGTGGACTGTAATCAATACTTAAATAAGAATTCCTTGTTTTTGGAATACTATAATAGAAACCATTAATATTTTCTATTAGTGCTTGACAATATTTCTCACAACTCTCTCTTTTGAGTCTTTTGGGAAAGATTCTAGCTTCTGTTATATAAGAAGAGACTCGTAAAGATCTGACTAAGAAATTTTTACATACGTATGACAATCGATTCAATTAATGTTCTTACAAATGGCATTATTCTTGAAATTTACTCTGATTTCAATATAAGCTATTGTAACTAAATTCTAGTATCTACCCTTTTTAATTCAATTAGCCAGGAATCTTCTTAAACCGACCCTGTACTGAATGTATGTATATGTAAAGACGTAGCCAGCGCAAGGTCATCTTTGGTTATGAATCGCCAGAAAAAAGTCATATTTCTTTGGAGTTGCGCTGCTGGTTATGCACGCCACTGGTTTTATTCCAGCTACAGACGTACAACAGAATGTCGGCATCCACCACCCACATTCCAGATATTCTGCAGGCATTCAGTATTGATTATATGTTCTCTGCAGCTGCTGTGCTGAGGCTGTGATTTTCCGCCATTTTATGTGAATTTCCAGAGGAATTTTCTTATTAGCGGATTCAATAGAAGTTTCGACTTCCTCATAAATCTTTGTAGGATACATTAGATTTCTAATAGTCAGAACTAATTTGTATTTTTTGAGAGCTCAATTTTGTGTGAGAACTGTATTGTTGAATACGGTAACCCGTAACTTATTAGCATTTTAGAGATCCTAGAAGAAGCTGGTCTTTGAACCTCTATTTCTCGGCTAATATATCGGAATATCCTTAATGCACATTTGTACGTTGAATTCAATAGTGAAGGCTAATATACGACATACCTACCCCACAAATTTTAACATATCCTGAATGTTGAAAAATAAAGATCTATTGCTGTTATTTTACCTCCAGCACTACTCTAGATCAGTTCATCATAGTAGTACTGTAGTAGTAGGAGTAGTAGCGCAGGTGAAGCGCAGCCAGGTAAATAAGCCTCGTTTGACCCTTTTTGCCAAACTTACGGAATTAATAATAAAATCCTTCAGGCCTTCTGGAAAAATCCTTCTTGAACCTACCCGATCCCCTGATAAATTTCAGTATATCTGGTCAATTTACTGAATACTGTGATTCTTCTTTAAATCTGTTGCGTCGAAAATCTGAATCCTGAGGTTGTAACACAAAGTATATCTGCCCAGGAAGTGAGACAATATTTCATCTTCTTCCCAATATCTGGAGCAGATAGGGTAATTTACCACTTCCGTGATTGATATATGTCTGCTGAGCTGGCAAAGGAATGAGAGAACCCCTACCAGAAGGTAGAGGGTCTCTATGCCGTTGTTCAAAGGCCAGATTGTACGTTTCTTGTCAGGGGCTACTATAAACCTTTTTGCTTGCTTGCAGTCATCTCCTCCTAAAAAAAAAATTCACCAGTTCATTCGTCTACTCATCTATGGCAACATTGACCTGGTGCACACAGACTCCTAGCATGGGTCCACATCCGCTGCGGGAGCTGTTGGTTTCATCCTGGCCAGGCGTTCCTCTGCTCTCTCGTTACGCGATGTGTCTGGGGATCCACAATATCTCTTCCAGAGCTGTTTTTTTGTCGATCCAGAATTTCAGGAGTGACAAGCCCAAAGGTATCTCAAGGGCAGCAGTAGAAGTAGGTGTTGGTCTAACGAATATTTTTATACCCAGCGCTGCTAGCCTCTGAGCCTTAGCCAGCTTGCACATAGGTAACGTCATCTCTACGCTCGTCCATAAGATGGAGCAGCCTGGATCTAACAACTTTTTGTAAGCACGATCAAGGTGCTGCGCCCATGTAAGTCTACTGTCAATCACAACCCCAGGGTTCCCGATCATTTTCAATTTTTTTTTGGATGGAGTGAAATCGGAGCGGTTGGGGGATGGGGGGTAGTAAAACTGAAAAATTTGTTGGATTCATAATAGTCCGTCTATTGACCTGTAGAAGAAATACCTAGTGGCATATTACACTTTTTAGGTCTATCCGAACATTGGCTTGCCTATTACAGAAACCAATTTTGTGATCTGTACATACGAGTTTTTCTTTATTTCGTTCCATGTATATTGCGTAAAGCAAAAATTATTGAATTGATGTTAATAAAATTTTGACACAGAATTTATTACCGCTGCGAGAATGGAAAACAACTCTGTTTTTGAAAAACCGTGTCAGTGGCGGCGCAGCCTATAATCAAAAAACCAAAAACATAAAATCAGCTCAAACTTCGTTTTTAGACGGGTTGGAGGCTCGTTTCGCATCGTCCAGTTCAAGCATGCAGAAAAAATTGTGGCGCCCTAGTTCCTAAGGAGGGAGACGCAAGAAACTATTTACGAGGGTTTTTGTGTTGGACGTTGTTTCTTCGGGCAGATTTAGTTGCAAGGGGATTTTAGACTATAGCTTCATGCAATGGGAAATAATAAAATGGTATCATCATTATGTGTGGGAAGTACTGAGTCAATCAACTTGACTCCATTTTTCTGTTTTGATATCCTACCCATAGCAGTTTTGTGGAAAATAATTTCTGCACATTAATTCAGTTTATTGTGTTTGTCATACAAACAATTGAAATATTAAATCCAAATGACAGAACTAAGGAGATTAGAATAGAAACATACATGAAGGTAGTTTTTGTTTCTTTATTTACATGTAATTCTTTCGCACTCTGATCAGTACTTTTACAAAAAAAGTGATACAAATATATCCATTTTTATTTTTCTACATATGCAACACATAGATATCGCATGTCATCTTTGCAAGCGTATTTACCGAAATTTGCTCAGAACTTCCTTGTTGTTAATTTACCGACTAAACGAAAGAAATGTGTCTCAAATATAACCACAGAATAAGTTTTGGATGTCGCATCATATATTTCTGATTTCTGAGGGGAAACCCCACCTAGGCCACCCTGTAGTTACAGTAACCCTTACCATGACGAAAATGTGTCTTAACAACTTTTAAAACTTATCTTTTTGAGATAAAAATCAGAAACAGAAAACACTGCATCCACGTTGAACTGTAACATGTTTGGTCGCGCGAGTTACAATTGTAGCCCAGTCGAATTTCGGCGCCAATAGTCTTGCGATAAGCTCACTATAAATACAGCTGATCAACTGAACGTTCAATTGGGAACCTTGTCGAAAGGTACTGAAACGGAAACAAGAGCCACCTGTGGGATAGAGGCTTGGTGCATATATTATAAATGCGCGTGGTGTACCAGTGTAGCCCACGCGTCTAACGAAGCGTTAATTAACAGGAAATTGGTATTATAATAAATTAATGTTAACAATATTTTTATGTATTAGTGCTTTTCCTGATGTTTACCTAACAATGTATGTCATCTTTTTTCTTCTTTTCTGAAGGTTAGCGGGTGCTCGACATGCCCCGCGGCTTGAGATGACTCCAGGGTTTGTTCGTCTGTCCACTCTATGGCATTCACAAAAAACAACATCGATTAAGGATGAACCACCTTCTAGCATGGACAACCACGAGACTACTTTATTTTTTGTTCAACAGAAGCCGACTGGCAGGTCTACACTGTATAATTTATACTGATTCGATTCGGCTTTCTTTAATCCGCACCGACATGGTTCGGTACCGATTCGGCACTACTCGAGTCGGCTTTCGGCACGTCGGGCAGTCCGACAGAGTCGTCCACACTAACTCGGCTTTTTCATTCGGCCTTAGCCGAACCATGCCGCTCGGCATAATGTGGACGCGCCTTAAGAGTTTACCATACAAGTGAATGATGATGATTGCTTTGTCTTGATAAGCCTCTAAAAATAAATTCTAACGACTTGCCGCCCTTTTCCATGTACCTCCATTTCTTCATGATTGTAGATGTGTGGATGCTGCAGGGAATTATTTACCGTAAGATGGAGAAATTCACGTGTCTTTTACCAGCAAGTCACTGATACCTTTCGGTTGGAAACCACACTCTGCTAACAATGTTCGTAATTAATTTTTTTGAAAAGAAAACATACACCAAGTTACTGCGGTATGTTTAATTAACAGCGAACTCGTATTATAATAAGTTATTTTTGACAATCTTATTTATGTATTAATCTTTATTGACGTCTAGCCAAATTTTTGTCATCTATTTTTCTCCTTCTTCTCTGACAGTTAGCGGGCGTTTGACAATATACGTACTCCAAATTACATAAGAATCAGTAAGGCGGTTACTGAAATTACGGTCTCAGAAACACTGCAATAAGCAAACATACAGACAGGCATACAGAAATGATTGATATATATTTTCGTGGTATAATATGGGAAACAAAAAATACTGATACGTTTAATAAGCTTCGAATACTGGCCATAGTAACATGATTTATATAAATTTTAATCTGAGTAGTTAAATAGAAATTGGCTGTAATTGATTCGGATCAGCCCAATGTGACCAATCCAGAGATACCATTTCTATGCCATTAATTGTCCATTTAAAGTACACAGCTGCAACCAAACAAGCTTTAATCCCTAATTGCCATTTGAGCTGTCTAATTAATCATTTACGCTCTTCCCGCAGGGTTTTGGGGTGCGCTTGGATGGCGTAGAGGGGTGGCGACTGCATCAAACTGCCGATGCCGTCTGATTTCGGATAAGGGTTACAACTACTTGCGATCTGCATTTAATGTGCTTTCACTTCCAGCCAAATCGCAGGGATAGTGGTGTAATAAATGACAAACTGTGTCTGTTCGTTAATGAGAAAATATATAGTAATTGAAAGCAGGCAATTTTAGCAAAGTAGCTTGATTTTATCTTCCGCATTGTATTGGATATTGTAATTGTGAAAATGTTGAACTTTTTCTAAGTTTTTGGATATCTACACCTCCAAAATATATGTCACTTGTATGATAGGTGTGTTTTTTGTCATTGACTGTCAGATATGATGGGGGTGTCAATCACCATGTCAGATGAGAGAAGGAGAACTTTGCGCGACCACCGGAGCCACTATCCCTGGAGGGTAACGTGTCAGACAACTGGAAAAAGTTTTGGCAGGGGTATGAACTCTTTACGAATGCCACAGATTTGTGTGACAAGAAAGATAAAAAGAAAATAGCTGTTTTGCTAAACCTCATTGGTGATGATGGATTAAAGCTGTAAAACTTCTTCAGGCTCGCTAATGATGAGGCTGGATCTCTGTAGGCAATAAGATCCAAATTTGAAGGGCACTGTTCACCTAGAAAAAACACAATCTTCGAGCGTTACAAGTTCAATAGTATTCACCAAAAAGAAGGCCACTGTTTTGACAACCTTTTAACAGAATAACGGAAAGTTGTGAGGTCAACAGAATATAAACATCAAGATGAGATGGTACGGGACCGGATAGTAATGGGTGTTATTATTCAAATACAAAACATAATCATTCACACAACACAAATCACCATCCTTCCGATAAAGAATGTCCCATACTCAAAATTTATCAACATCAATTTATGTCGAAAATAGATATCTAAATTATGAAAATATATTTATATGCTTTCTATGCTTTTAGATTAGTCATAAGTGTTCTTATTTATTTTTCTACAGTCAGTTTTGAAATTCTCCTTGAAACATTACATAATATCGGTATCAGAGGTCAATGTAATAATTTATTTAGAAATTACTTGTACGAAAGGACTCAGCATGTGCAAATCGAAGATGTACTGAGCAAATCAGAAACACCAACTTATGGAGTACCCCAAGGTTCAATCTTAGGTCCTGTATTGTTCCTGCTTTATGTTAATGACATATTCCTACTAAATTTGAAGGGTTCAATAATCTCATTTGCTGACGACACCGTGATATTCTATCAAGCAAACTCTTGGGCAGATCTCAAAAACATAGTCTCTGATGAGTTGGTACAGATAAAAAAGTGGATTGATAGCAGACTACTCACGATAAACTTCAGTAAAACATGCTTTCTACCTTTCTATAGCTATATAACTGTAGCTCCTTTTTTCAACGGGATAGACATTAGATATTCTGGTCAGCATTACAAAATTCAGAGTTGTAAGTCAATAAAATATTTAGGTATCTATATTGATAGTCAGTTGCGATGGGAAGATCATATAAGCTACATAGTAAAGAAACTCAGATATATTATGCATGTCTTTCACAAAATTAAAACTTTTTTGAGCCACAAACATTTATCAACTGTTCATTATTCTCTGGTTGACCCACATATATCTTACGGCATAACAGCATGGGGAGGTGTACTGAAGTCTCATCTACAGCCGCTACAAGTACTCCAAAAAAGATTTTTCAAAATTATTCTACAAAAACCCTTATCATATCCAACTAAACAACTCTTTCAGGAAATAGGTTTATTGAGTATCAGACAAATGTATTTCTATAAAGTTGGGGTGTACATTTATAAAAACAAACATATTCTGGAACATCCGACACATGATTATGCCACACGACAAGCTAAATCAGTATATCAGACTCAATTAATGAATAAATGCATTGGTCAGAGATCTCTAGCATTCCTAGGTGTAAGGTTGTTCAATCTCATACCTCTATCAATACAAAACTTAGGCTCAATTGCCTTATTCAAAAAGAAATTAAAATTATTTATTAAAAATTATCCAATGGAATGTCTGTCTGCCCTAACGGACTAATATTTTATTATCGATTGCGTGCTTATACAATATGTGTGTATCCTTTAATTTTTTGTTCATCTATTGTATTTCATTGTATGATAAAAATGTATTTCTCCTTAGGTGTTAGTGGAGTTTATATTTCTAGAAAATTAGTTTATTCTTATTTAGGTAATTTGCCCTAATCGAGTCATTTACAATCATCTTAATAATGGAACTATTTATTATTTATTTTTTCTTATGTATTTTTAATAAATTGTTATATTTATTCTTATTTCTCCACATACAGTGCCTCGGCGCTCAGTGGATTGAATGTTCAATGTTTATTGCAGGTGTTGTTGCTGTCATATTATGACCCCTATTATGTATACTACTTTTACGCCAATAAACATTATTATACCCAAGTAAGGTTACTAAGGGAACCTAACCGTACATTAACTAAGGCAATAGATTTTTGAAGAGCAGTTGAAATAAGCAAGTCTCAGGCAAAATAAACCTTGAAACCACTTGACAATTAGGCCCTGGGAAAGAATAAGTAGTTCTACATTTTCATTGGGTAATAATTAATATTTAGTTGTAATGGATACTCTAATTGCTTAGAGATTTTAACTCTGAAAAATAAATCAGCTAAGGAGGTAATTCTTAAATTAAAATCTATATTTTCCAAATTCTGCTACCTTGATGTCTTTAAACTGTGACCCTTCAGTAGTTTTAGTATAAAAGATTGAGAATGGAATTTTAAAATACAACTATCTACAATCTAACGGACTAGCTAAAAGGGCTCTGGGAATTGCTAAAGGTATGGTAAAAAATCAATTTAAAGCATTTAAAATGAGAATATTATGACGTGTAACTTTAAAGTGGTAAATTTGGCAACGCTGCTGTTAGAATTTTTGAATTCTGCATGTTCGAAAACCTGTAGGTATTGATTTTTTCGTTCCAGCTGTGCAAGTTTTGAAGATATTTAAGCGTTCCTGTACTTTTTGCTGACCTGGTACTCAAAATAGATAGTATGTGCAAGGCAAATGGTTTTGTTATTTTAGGAACACCAGTTAAACTTGTTCAAGCCGTAAACCATTACTAGGGAGTATTTCTATGTCAAATAAAATATACAGTGTGTTTTATTAATAAAAATCCGGGATATTTGTTTGAAAATTTGGAAGAATAATTAATACGATTTAAAGTAAAACATACAGGGTGTTACATATAGAAAAACAAAGTAAAATGACCTTCAAACTGCCGCAATTTAAAATTCTGCCAGAAACACCCCGTACATGCACATTGCTGGTAACATACAAAATAATATTCAACTAATATTCAAGTTACTCGGTGCATAATAATATTGAGAAAAGTTAAAGGAATATACCAATTTGGACGTATTACTTGCAACCTTGCAAATCCGGAAATTAATAGAAAATAAATTATAACTTGGGAACGTCGCAACCGATCTCAAAAATATTTTAGGGTTAAATAGAGATCAATGATGGAAACTAGAAGAATTTGAAAAAACTTATAGTTTCATATAAAAAAATCAAGTTGATCACTATCCTACTTTCCCGCAACACGCCGTATGTTTTGAAATATTTTTAGGATATGCGTCTTAAGTAACCAAATAACTATTGTATTTGACATTTTCTTGTATCAGGTATAGCTTGCGAGATATCGAATAATTACACACTAAATGGACACCCTGTATACTAGAAACTCCCACCTCCTTCAAATTCCAGCACAATTAACCAAAGCGTACTACAGTCTTAGGGCGCATACACAGTAGAGCAGGTTAGCCTGCTTTCAGATACCCGAAGCCGGAAACCGCACAGCAGGCAATTCGCACGCAGGTACCAGCGCCGGCAGCTCGCGTGAACGCTTTCATAGTAACAGTTGAACATGTATCAGTATCAGTCACATATTCATCTAGGTAATTGACAAATTTCAGCTAAATGGTTCTAATGTATATGATGTGAATCTACATGTGTATGCATACGAACACGGACTTACGTACTAGTCGTTCATTTGAAAACTTCCCACCACGGATTTATCACAAACCGCTGATTAAACAAAAAAAAACGCCAAGACACGTCAAAATATCTGTTCAGGGGGACAACTTCTTGACCAAAAACTATTTCACCCCATTGTACCCTCTGGCTCCTCAGGGGAATCATTTCCAGTGTTTTTGCAGCTGTCCATCATTGTTGTACCAATAATGGGCAACATTTTGAATCTTTATTGCATGTTTCCTATACCGTGTCTAGGTGCGACTGGCAAATCTTTGTACTCTTTTTCTTGCTTGTTTTCACTGTACCGGTGTGCTTGCCTGCGTGCGGAACCGGCGACGGCCGAGGCAGGTTCTCGCTTCGCCTGCTTATATCTGCTAGGGGGCTCGGCGTTGCCCAACGCCGGTAAACTGCCGCTACTGTGCAAGCATATTTAGTAAATATTTCAATGACCCAACGCGCCCAACCTTAGATAACTCCCAACGGGCAGATGACACAAGCTTTTTGTCTTTTGACTTTCAATGTTTTTTATAGAATCATGTCCCTCAGTGCTGTTTTCTAAAAGCCTACAGCTAGCTATTATGATTTTATCGTTAGATTAATATCAATAGATTAGTATACAAGTCGGCTTATAAAAGAAACTAATATTTTATCTTAATTTCTTTTAAACTTCTTTTAAACATTATGCTTAATTTGGATGTCCTACGTTATGCGTAATAAGATCTAACACAACTTTTTGACTTTACGTGATACATGATAACTAACACACACACATCAACACTACAGTATACAGTATGTTACAATATATTCGCTAACTAAAAATGAAGTTTGGAGCGAGTCATTTTTTTGCTAATTACAACACCTCCAATGACCGATTTTTTACAAAAGCAGCAACATAGCTTGCCACCGCTGCATACTGAACCTCTGGTTTACAAATTTCATCATATTGACGAAGCAGATACCTAGATTAGGTCACATCTCCCAACGTGGGGAGAAGTATCACAGATCAAAGTAATCGCTTTGGAACCAGTATTATACAGCATTACATGGCTTGAACAGAGTGAGCTTCTCAAGACACATGACTTGGTCTGTAAAGATACGAACCGTATTTTTCACTCACATTGGGGAATATTAACGACCAGCCATTCCTCGTCAAAATCCCGCGAGAGCACTTCCGGTCTACCATGGAAGACAACGGTAATCCCACACTAAATAAAGCTAGGGAGACCTGGATTACCGTTGAAAAATTACTTCCAGCTACAATACAATCGACCGGATCGAAACTCAATGGCATTTCCTGGGATATATTCGTTTCTAATTTGTTTGTGTGAATGGACCAGAAAGAAAAATGGAAATTGAATGTTGCACGGCAACATTTTTAGGGATGCTTGCTGGGAACACTGCGCTCTAGATAATCGTGATGAATAGTTTTGTGACTGGGTAAGCGATGATCAGCTGTTTGAATGAGTATGCTAATAAAATTGCGAATCACTGAATTATATAGGGGAGTAGGGGAATCCTTGATAGATACAAGTACTCACAGTGTCATTTTTCTTTTATACTAAATAAATCGGGAAATTATATGAATTGCACTGAAATTGGATCATTGTGTGTCTGCTAATAATTAATAATACTTACACCGCGAAACTGCAGACTCGCATAAAAGTATTGAGAACATATTACATCAGTGCAAGCGTTAATAGTAACCAAAATATAGGGTATCAGTGTTGAAATTAGCGTTTTGTTTTTGCATACTAATGCATTAGCGGCTGTTACAACTCTACGAAATTAGCAGTTTGCTAGTTTTTAAGACAACAAATTCAAATTTACTCTTCATTCGGATACCACTTTTAGAGACGATTGCTTAATTCACGTTGAACGGTGAAGATTATGTTATTATGAAGGTTAAGTTTTGTTTAAGTATGAATGACCTTAGGCTAGGCTCCGCCATTAGTATTTATGCAATAAAGTCGTTATAATATTATACATATTATTCAAACAAAACGACCCGGGCTCCGACATACCAAGCTGGTATGCCATTATCCAGCGACACACACTGTGGGGTGAGCAATCACTGAGTCCGCGAATTCCACGTAGTGATCCAAAGACCATAACGGTAGTGTTCACGGGCTGTGCCAAGTCTACACCTGAACTATTATTGATCTGAATTTTGGAAGGATCGTATAATATTACAGGTCTTCAAGATTATACACTTTTGGAATACTCTGTGTAACTTTTCGTCCAGGTCTAACTGTTGCAGGTGTGGTGTGAATATGTTTGATGTAAGGCCTAAGTACCGAGATAGTGAGGAGGAAAATAAAAACTTTATTGTTTCCACAGTCGTTTTATTTGTATGCAAGGTCTGTGTATTCGTATATCTTCCTAGCGTAGGTGTTTTGAACATTCAGATCATGAGATAGCAATATCTAATAGGTAATTTTATCTGATTTCGACTGAAAACCTATATGTGGTCTATTGGCTGGGATAGTTTTGTCTATGTATTTCAACGTCCCAGTAAGTTCGTATTGATTGTTGTCGAGTGCAGATGTCGGTGTATAATTATAGTATAGATCTGTGATTTCGATTAGTTTGTTAGTTGTGGCTAGGGCTTGGTGTGTATGACTTTGGCTGTAGAGCTATGTCTGGCCGTGTACTCGTTTCCAGCGATGGCTTTACGTGCACCTGTTATGTGATGTATTGTTGCCTTCTGTTGGTGAAATGTTCTGCAATGATCTTGGGTTATAGATGGATCTTTAATTATGTATTTTTTGTAGTTACTCGTCGCAGTCACTTGGTCACTTGCAAGCTCAGAGTAATAATTCTTCTCTCTAGAGGGAACATAAACATACAATTATACAGGTTTGTTTTGGACTAAGAGTAACTGAAAATAGGTATATGTAAACATAAACAATCTAGAGGTTGCTAGGCGATAGTGGGCGACGCTAAACAAATACCAGTGGCGTCGCGTATTTTCTGCATGATGGATCTAGCGACGGCAGTGTGGACTGCGTAATCCTTGTCATTGCCATGTTGTTATTACTATTGGAAAAATCTCTTACGTATATAATATCATAAATCATCGATAGTGAGTTAAAGTGTAAGGTAACTGTGTAAAATAGTAGGTAGGCTTTGGGTTGTCATAGTTAATGTAGCACTATTTTGTTTGCTGTAATTGTTTGCTGTAATTATTTATAAATGTTTCAAGCTCCTGTACAGGGTGAGTCAACGATTGGGCAAAGTAAGATTTCTCTCTTATTTTAAGAGATATAGAAAAATCTTGTATATGAAATGAAAGCTTTGGTATCGTTAAGGTATACAATTGTAAGATATTTTTGAGTGTACAGGGTGGCTCAAAAAAGTGTGACGAGTATAACAGATGTTTTTAGACGGAACACCCCATTTTTTAATAGAAAAATTAATAAAAAATAGGGTGTTTCATCTAAAAAAGATATGTTATACTCGTCACACGTTTTTGAGCCACCCTGTATACTGGAAAATATTTTAAAATTGTACACCTTAAACCTATTACTGACAACATTTTTTTGTACCGCTTGAAATGAGAGAAATCTTACTTTGCCCAATCGTCGACTCACCCGGTGCACAATGTAAATTAAGGAAAATATTGTCTTCTTTGGATTTCCATTTCGACGACAACAATTTTTGTGTGAATGGCACCCGCCCGACTTGTGGTACCCAGGACGGACCGCGGCTGTTCATTTCTATAACGCAAAGAGGGAAATAATGGATACCTGTAGAACATGTTTGAGGAATAAAACGCTAGTAGTTTGAAAAAAACTTCATTAAAATCAATCCATATTAATAAAACCATCTACATATACAAGCTTGAGATACCTAATGGATCATTAAGATACCCATAATCTTTAATTACGAAGAAGTAGGTCAGTGGACAGTCTTTTATGAAAGCAACAAATTTTTCAATTTTACAACCCCCCACCCCCCAGTCACCCCAATTTCATCCCCACCCAAAAAAGTAGAAAATGATCAGGAACCCCTAAAACGCCTAAAAACGAAGTTTGAGCAATATTTAATTTTTTTTTGTTTTTTGCTAATTACTCCGCCGATTTTCAAAATTATAGGAACATTACTTATTACGACCCCACAGCATATCGCTGCCCCAATTTCTTCACAATCCATGCAGCGGTTGCTGAGATTACGAGGCTAGAAAAAAGCGACAGACAGACAGACCGACGGAAATGAGAGACGTGGATTTTCGTTATGTAGACATCATAAAACGCTGAAAAAGCGTATTATCTCAGAATCGAAAATTTTCGCGATCACAATACTCCCCTCACCTATCGGTATGGAAACCAAAAACAGATATTTTGTCCATTTTTAACTGTAAAGCCAGAAAATTACCATATAGGTAAATTTCTACACAGCAGATAATCACTATCTTCAATTCTGATATCTAAGCATCAATATCCTTATCAGCTCTTATCAATATGAAAAAAAAGATTCGCTTACTTCATTCATTTGAGAAAAAGATTCATTGAAGTACCAGATTTATCATTTTATATTTCGTGTTATCTAGCCAGTTATGGTTATTTCTTTTATAGATATTTTGGCATTACCCCGTTTTCAACACCACTGCTCAACAAAACAGGTGCCTACTAACCTGTGATAGGTTATATTTCCTGGGTCAGAATTACCACACACTACACACTTATTTCTACACCTCATTTTCACTACAAAGTCAGTTTTATCAATTTATAGTTTATATAAGCACCAACACGCTTTTTAATTGCAGTAAAACGCAACACTCTACTACTACAACAAAAACAAATTAGAGGGCTGGCACCACGTGCTATAGAAACAGTGGGCTGCCGCGTTGCCACGTTTCTGTCGAAAGTCTAAATATCTGTGGAGTTGTAACTGCGATTGAACCTTACAGATTCCAAAATTCTAGGTAATAAAATAGCAAATCTAATTACACGGTAACTATAAGCACGTCAAGGGGTATACACTAAAATGCTAATAGGAGTACTCCAACAGTTCAACCTCACGGAATTATAGTTTACTTAACCAAATGAGTATAAACAGAAAATTGTCAACGCGGTAATATATCCATGTACCATGATATTTGAATAATACTTCCTCTAGAAAGGAGAATTATTACTCTGAGCTTGCAAGCATGAAATCCCCCGCTTCTGGAAAAAGCTGGCCATCCTGCAGCCAGGTGTATGACCATTTTTTATTTATGTAATCTTGTGTAAAACGGAATCTATGTTTGCCGTGGAGGCGTTTATGTTTTCTTGTTGTGATTGCATGGGATTCTGTATGTCTGCTGCGTGGTATGGACTGGAAAGGGTGAATGCTGTATAGTTCTTGTCAGCGTTAATTATTACCTTATGCAAATCCGTTTATTTGATTTGGCAAACTGTATATCAATAATTACTCTGACCCCTTGTTTTCTGCCTTAAGCCTTTGCATGCATGCGTGATATTCTGTGTTTCGTGAGTTCTGTCCGTATGAGGATTGGGATGTTTTCTATCTCAGTGTGCGACCACTTGATGATACTGAAGGGGTATGTGAGGACCGGTATCGTAAATGTGTTAGTGGGTAGGTCTGATTTCTGGAATTCAATTTTGTTTTCAGTAGCTTAATTAGGCGGTCTTTAAGCTCTTGTATTAGTTATGACTTGACTTGTGGGTGGTCGAGACCTAGGTAGTTTCGTACGTACGTTTCGTCTTTGTCCACGTTATCCAACGTTTGGTCAGTTACTATTTCCTGTTCTGAATTGTTCTTCCATTGGTCTTTGCTGATGTGGAGCACATTGCATTTACTCATTCCTAATTCCATCCTGACGTCTAGTGTGCAAACTTTTGTAATTTTGAGTAACTCTCTCAGTTGTACTTCAGTGTGGCATATAGTTTTATAACATCCATGTAGAGTGGATGACTGATTCTTTTAACACGATACCTACCTAAAGATGCAGTGCCGTCCAATCAGTCATCTTAATCCGAAAGCGTTTTTACTTCATATACTCTATTTAGAGTGTGATTCTTCAATAACTCACAAGATATGCTGGTAGAAGAAAATGTTAAATACAAAAGTTATTTGGTTGTATAAGGCAAATATCCTAAAATTATTTTGAAATATACAGGGTGTTGCGAAAAAGTAGATAATGATCAACTTGGTTTTATTAAATGGAACCATTATCTTTTTTTAACCTCATTTGGTTTCCCTTACTGGTCTCTATTTAACCGTGACATATTTCTGGGATCGGTTGTGACCTTACCAAGTTATAATTTATTTTTAGTAAATTTTTGGATTTGCAAGGTCGCAAGTAACACGTCCAAATTGATGTATTTCTAAACCATTTCTTAATATTATTATGCAGATGGTTACTTGAGTATCAAGCAAATATTGTTTTGGATGCTACTATGTGCATCTACAGGATGTTTTATGAAGAATTTTAAATTATGATAATTTGAAAGTCATTTTACTCAATTTTCTCAAATCTAACATCGTGTATATTTTACTAAAAATCGAAGTATCTACTAATACCCTCGCAATCTGGTTTTTTCACTTTGCGGCGTTGCCAAGTTATTCATTAATTATCTAAAATGAAAAAGTTTTCTAAATTTCTTTTTTATCTTTCATAGTGGGTATAATAATATATATATTGACCTTAACCCTATCTACCATATTATGGTGTAAGGGGTACAGTCAGTTCGCACCATACACTAAACTCTGCCACTGTTTTCTGTCCATAGCCAGTTTCCTTGCATTTCTAACCGTTTGCCCTCTGCGCACTATAACTTCTTCCACCACTTGGTTCCATGATGTAGCTGGACGTCCTCTTCCTCTCCTAGGTAAAGTTTTGCTGTCCCAAACTTTTCTGACTTGCCTGTCACTATCCATTCTACACAAGTGGCCAAACCATTTTAATTGGTTTCTCTCAAGCACCTCCGTAACCGATTCTATGCCAAGTTCCTTCCTAATGTCCTCATTTCTAATTCTATCTGCTCTTGTCACACCTTTAATCCTCCGAAGAAATTTCATTTCCATCGCCTATAATTGTTGCTTCATTCTTTTCGATAGTACCCAAGATTCAGAGCCCCACAATAATACCGGCAGCACCAAAGCCTTGTACACTTTTAACTTAGTTTTGATTGAAAGCTCCCTCTTACTAAAGCATGATCTATTTAGTGCCCAGTATAGCTTCCCAGCACCGCTGATCCTTTCACTCATATTTTCGTCCTCTTTTCCCGAAGAATCGATCACCGTCCCCAGGTATTTGAATGTATCGACGTTCTCTAGCTTCTTTCCATCAATGCTGACATTTGTAGCTGCATGGTATCTTGCTACTGTCATTATTTTACTTTTATCTACATTGACTTTCATGTTAAACTGTTCAAGTATATCATTCCAAGTATTCAGATTTCTCTGTAAGTCTGCTTCGGTGTTGGCAAATATAGCTAGGTCATCAGCAAACGCACATTCAGATACCTCTACGGGCTGTAAACTTCGATAACCAACCTGTAATCTTCTGGTGGTCTGTCGGGTCTCTTTCATTACCTCGTCCAGGACTATGATAAATAAAATCGGGCTGAGAACGCTGCCTTGACGTAAACCCTGCTCTGTGGTAAATTCTTCAGTTTCAATTCCATTTACCCTCACATAGTTTCTGTTGACCTGGTACAAACCTTGGATAGCCCGGATAAGTTTCCCGCCCACTTTCCTTCTTGTTAATATTTCCCATACTTTGTTTCTCTCTACCCTGTCGAAAGCCTTTTCGAGGTCTAAATATGCTATATATGCCTCCCTGTTTTGTTCGAGAGTTTTAGATATTATTTGTTTTATGGTAAAAGTGTGATCCTGCGTGCTAAAACCCTTCCTAAATCCACTTTGTGAGTCCAGTAATTCATGTTCAACTTTGCTGTACAATTTTCTTTCCAAGATTCTCTCGAACGTTTTTACTACGGTACTTAGTAGGGTAATGCCTCTGTAGTTTCCACAGTCTTTAGGGTCGCCCTTTTTGAAAATCGGAATGATGACTCCCACCTCCCAGTCTTTTGGCACAACTCCCGATTCCCAGACCTTCGAATACAGACTCAATAGCATAGCTTTACCTTTCGGTCCCAAAGCTTTGATGATTTCCGGTTTTATATTATCGTGTCCTGCAGCTTTTCCTACTTTGATCTTCTGTATTGCTAGAGTCCATGCATCTCTATTGTTTCTAGATCATTATTTATGTTCCTTATTTGTTGTCTTGCTGGTTTTCCAGGGTCTCCAGTACAGAGCAGCTCGAGAAAATACTCTTTCCATCTCATTTCCACGTCTTTCAAATCAGTTAGAGTATTGCCTTGTTTGTCTTTGACTGTGCTTGATCTAAGTGGTTTTTTATCGCGTGATTTGTTCAGTATACTGTAGAATAATTTCTGATTGCCTTGACTGTTTTCTTCCATCTGTTTGCCAAAGTTTTCCCATGATTTTGCCTTTGCCTTCAATACCAAATCTTTTACTTTCTTTCACTGTATCTTATAATCATTGTATGCTTCAACTGATTTCTTTTGTAGGTACTCCCTCCACTTCTTTTTCTTTTTTTCCGACTTCTTCTTTGACTTCCGCTGACCACCAAGCTGTTTGTTTGATGTTTCTATTCACCTTCATTACCCCACATACTTCTTTAGCAGCATCTATTAGATTTTTTTTAAGAATCAGCCATGTCTTTTCGACGTTCCAGTCCCCAGCGTTGTCATACATATAACTCATTTTTCCTTCGACGACATCCATAAATTTTTTAGCCACATCCGGCTCCTTTAATTTGTACATTTTTATGGTTTCAAATTTTACTTTTCGTTCTGCAAATTCTTGTCTCTTCTCTATGTTTACTCCACTTTTTATCCTAGCTACCAGTAGATAATGATCGCTAAATAATTCAGAGCCTCTCTTAACCCTAACATCCTTGACTGCGCTCCGATTATGCTTTGGTACCAAAACATAGTCTATGATAGATTTTTCTCCCCTGCTTTTAACTTCTCTGGTATATTTGTGTACGTCCTTGTGCTTGAAAAATGTATTTGTTATTATATATTGATTTTCAATGCAGAACTGGATAAGCCTTTCTCCGTTGTTGTTCTTCGTATCTTCTCCTTCTGCGCCAATGGTTCCCTGCACGGTCTGGGTATTTTTCCCTACTCTTCCGTTAAAGTCCCCTATGATATAAACATTTCCCTTACTGTTTTCAGTGATAACCGATAGATTTTTCCAGAAATCTTCCTTCACTGCTATTTTTTCACTTTCACTTGGGCCGTAGACGGTTATTATGGATGTTACCTCGCTGTTTACATTGAGCTCTACTTTAATTATTCTCTCGTTTACATACTGGGTATTTTGCACGTATTTAGCCCAGTCCTTATTTACTATACAACCCACCCCCGCCTCTGCCCTCTTTTCCATGGAAACTCCTGAGTAAACCATCAAATGACCGCCTTGCAGTACAATTTCTCCTTTCCCTTTCTTTTTTGTCTCTACTATCCCTAGTATGTTAAGTTTAGCTTTGTCAAACTCCTCACTCAATTCCACCTCTTTACCATTTATTCCTCTGATGTTCCATGTAGCAAGTCTCCACTCCTTCTGCTTATTTATGTTTCGTGTACCTTGTTCTCGCCTTGTCGTTTCCAAACTATCCTTGAGCTTCGGGTGTGTTAGTTTTTTAAAACATGGCCTTTGGGCTTCGATTCGCCGTTTTCCTCCAATGTGCTATTTTTTCTGTTCCACGAATACTTCTTTCCATTTAAGATCATATATTGGTAGCCAACTTTAACAGTGTTGCCATTGCTTCTTTCCCGGGTGGCGCGGTCTCTTATGGTTTTTTGGATTGCCCTTTCCTTTTTTGTCAGATCGCTACTGATATATATTTTGTTTTGTTTGAGCGTGTCGATTTTTCCTTTTAATCTCATGATTTCCATTTTTTTATCGAAGCTTTCGATCTCTGCAACGTGCATCTGGCTGTTTACTTTTATCACTTTCGGTATGTTAACTTTGACCTTGATTTGCTCTTCTAAGAATCGTTTTACAACTTCACTCATAGTTTCGTTTTGCGAAGATTCAATTCTCAAACCACTAATAATCACGTTATTTTTCCTTTTCATTCGGTCTTCCCGTTCGAGTCTTTCTTCGATGGTTTCCAGTTGTGCAACTCTACTTTGCAACTTATATATTTCTTCCTTTAGTTGGTTGTTTTCTTGCCTTAGTGCCATTAGTTCATCTTTAAAATCCTGGTTTTCTTTCCTAATTTCCTTCAGGTTCTCGTTGATATTTTTCATGAAATCCCGTATCTCCTCCATTTCCTTTTTATTATCACTTCGTTTGACTGGTGTACGTTTGGTCTTTTTGCTCCTGCTAAATGGTGATGTTTCTGTGTTGTCTTGTCTTTTCCTCTTGCTATCGTCTGTCGAACTGTCCCCGGAGTCCCATGCGCTAGGCCATGCACCACTATCTGCCATTAACAGATTCCACCCTTTATGTGCGCTTATGTCCTATTTGGCAGTAGAGCGCCGCGCTACCTATTCAGTTGTACTTTGTACTGCAAGCCGAGCGCAGGTACCTATACGAAGCGTGGTACTACCGGTACAACCGTGTCAGATACTTCTCGTTTAAATGTGTATAATATGTTGCCTATCACACTTAGCTACCAAATTGGCGCCAAGCATCATATTCTCTCAAAATCAAAACGTTTCTACCACTATATTCTTACAGACGTCGTTTGCCATATTATATGAGTCATTGCGATTTGTGTATAACCATTATTTGTTTTAGGCTGACTTTGTTTTGTGGTCAGCCTCCAGCAAAGACCTATGGCGCTGTAGAGGCGCTGCGAGAGGATAAGTGTCGATGCATGTTAGATTTGAAATGCTGCAGGTTGAAGCCGTCGGGAGACAAATTCCCCGGCAGCTCATTCCACAGCGTCGAAGTTCTCCAAAAGAAGGAATGTTGGAGAAGGAACAATTTCGAACAGCTTGGAGAAATTTGACAGAACGGATATAGCTCTATAATTAAAGATCTCAGATCTGTCACCTGCCTTAAAGATTGGTAAAATTTTTACAATTTTCCAGTAATCAGCAAACGTCAAAATATCTATTGCAAGATTAAACAGTATGCACAAAGGACTAGCCCGAACACATATACAATCCTTGATCATGAAAGAAGGTATCTTATCCACGCCAGAAGTTATTTAATATCTCAATTTTTTAGAAGCAAATATAATTTCGCATTCTGTAATTTTATTTATATGTATCAACTCTGGGATGCCATTTAAATCAAAAACCTTGTTAGTTTATCCATTAGGCTTAGATGAATTTACAAAAACACTACCGAAAAATTTTGAAAATGCATTGACAACATCTTGTTATTCGGAGATAACTGTATCATCATAACGCATACGATCAGGGATTCTAGATGAGTTGTTTTTATTTCTTATGCTATCCAGGATCACTGATTATTTTATCTTGCATACTTATCGCATATTTATCAAAAGATATTCTTATACTTTCTTTTATTTGAGATCTCAGATTCTTGTATTCACGGAATAGATGTTCGTTACCCTTGCGACGATATTTTCGCAGAACTTTCTCTTTGTTTTTTATCTGTTTGAAGATGTCTGAATCAATCCAAGGTGGGAAATTACGTTTGAAGTTCTTGTATAAGGGCACATGCTCATCGAAAGCAGAATATATAAAACATAAAAGCAGTCAACGACAGTATTTATATCACTGTAGTTGTCCACACATATGCAACAAGGCATTATATGCAACAAGGCATTATATGCAACAAGGCATTATACATATTTATATAATTTGCTTTATGAAAATTGTAGGCTTATTTATCTATATTCGGTACAAACATATCGCTGGAAGAATTTGTCGTAGCTATAGTTACAATTAGTGATGGGTGATGAGGATCTTTTGATCTTTTGACAATAGGAGGCAGGTTATGTTCCACAAGACAGGATGTGTTGCTGATAACGAGATCAAGTAATCTGCCATTTTGATTCAGAACAGTATTAAATTGGCTTAATAAAAGAAAATCCATAAACTGATTAATTGCTATAGATTTTTTGCCGTCAGTATTTGTATTAATGTATTCTGATATATTCAAGTGACCTAATATAACAACTTTCTCACCATTGATAACTTCAAATAGTTCAAGTGATTCAAAGAACGATTCAAAAACTTCACTTCCTGTGCTGGTGGAATATAAACGACTACCATAAAAAAGACAAAATGTTCGATACTAACCTTTTTTTTCACCTTACCTTACAAACAACTAGGAGATCAATTGTTGGAAAATTATCATTAAAATGACTAATATCTATGACAATACATCTGAAAGTACTCCTACAGACAAGTACAACACCACCACCTCTCAACAGTCTAGTTTCACTTAAATTCCTGTCCTTCCTGTACACTTGATAATCTTCTGTAAATATTTCCGAGCTGGATACATCTGGTTGCAGCTAAGTTTCAGTAAGACAAATTATATCACATTAGTAGTCGCCAATATATGTAAATACATTGTCAATTTTGTTGTTCATACCTCCAACATTTACACAAGCACACCAAACCAGACTGCTGAGCGTTTAATGTTTAAATCTACAATTGTAGGTACCCCATTTCTGTATCTGATTGCACATTTCCACCTTTCTCCTTTCTTCCAATTACATCTGCTCTTAAGTGTTTTAACTTCTCCATCTGTGCAGCAGTCAAATCAGCTTCTCCCTTGTTCTCTTCTGTCAGGTACTTTTTATCCTTCAAAATCGATAAAGCATCATCTTGACATTTGAACACTACTTTCAGTGGTCTATAGTCATTTTTGTTTATTTTGTCCATCCTAACTGCCTTCACTATTTGCGGTTCTCCAGGTGATAAGTTTCGTGATCTCTTTGATTTTGGCCAAGTCCGACTCTTTAACTGCTTTGTTATCTGCATCTTGTGAGAGATTGAAGATCATATCATTATTAGCTCTGATCTGTCTGTCATAAATTTCTTTTAGAATTTCTTCCTCTGGGAGACTAGAATCTCTATTTGCATTGAGCACAGACCATCGTGGTAAATGTAGCACGCCACTGGTCGTCTGATAACGTAAACAGACTTTTGTTGCGAGGTGTAACAGTATTTTTTACTGCTCATGGTTAGAAATGTTTTTTACCGCCAGGATAATTCGCCATCAATATTGGTAATGTACTAGTTCGGAGCGAATTTTACTGAAAAAAGTGTAGTATGAGAACTATAAAACACAGTTTAGTATTATTCACTTCTAGGCTGATTATTGAATAAAATCAGGGGTAGCATTGTTAGAAAAGACTTTTTCCAACGACAGAAATAAACACGTCCGCTCGCTTGCTATCTGTCTTATGTCTTTTATATACACTCTTTGATGTTTGGTCTGCATTATGTATAAGCCATGTATAAGCCTCATATCCATCCAAATTGCTTGGCACGAACCCATCCGCTGGATTTTTAGTAAACCTGAGATAACTTTTGCTCACTAACTGTAGCGTGGCTGGATGAGGAAGAAGTGTAGCGCATAACAATTTATCATGCGCTACACTTCCTACAGCGTAACAAAACACCAAGCTTCTGAGATGCCGTTTTAGCAATACTGACGGCGTTGTCGTGCCAGGACATGTTATTGTTGATGTTGATTCCCAAAAGCTTTACGGAAGGTGACTCGACTATGGGGTGACCCTCCATGTCCACAGTTGGTAAGCCAGCGTGAGACTTCTTTGTAAGTGTTGTTGCCTGAGTTTTATGTACGTTGAACCGTAGTTTACTTACTAATCCCCACTCGATAGTTGTTTTGATATCTACGTTCATCTGTGAGGCATGCTGCTATCACCGACATATCGTCTCCTGGGATGATAGTGACTTGCCTGGTACCATGCACGATATTAATGTAGTGTCGTCTGCGAAATTAGTCAACAACTAACTTAGTTCGTTAATAATATGGTAGAACAAGTGAGAAAAATGTATGTTTTTGAATTTATATTAATTTATTTCTAAAGATGAAACATTTCAAACTCAAACTCAAACGGAATTGTATTTACCCAAACCATTGTAAACAAAAAAAAAACAGGAATAAGAGCATCTATGAATAACAATAACGTAATTTTTATTAAATAAATTGTGTCTTCCGCCCTGGTTTATGCACCCTTAAATACGGATATTAAAGTTTTCTCTAGCGTGATACAAAACCTATGCTGTTATGCTTTGAAACGCCCCTCTAGTTCGTTGCTTCATGCCATCTCTTGTGACTGTAGGCAGGTATTCGATAAACTAAAGACTTGTTATGGCCCCACAGACCACTACCTATTCATTTTTCTTGAAACTGTACATCTAGGTGAGCAAAAACATTCCTTTGTGAAAGTATGCAGGCGCCCCATTAAGCTGAAAACCATAACAATTTAGCAACTACTAGTAACAATACAATATTACACTCGTTTGCTAGACCAATTTTTGGATTTATTTAATTGATCGTATTATGCAATAAACATGTATCAAATAGATAGCATTTGAGCATGAAAAATGGTCTTATCACTTTAGGAAAATTATTTAAAACTTTGTCGCGCCGTAAACCATTACTAGCGAGTACTTCCACGTTAAATAACATATACAGTCCTTTCTACTAATAAAAAACAGGGATATGTTTATTTGATATTTGGGAAAATAATTTTAAAAAAATATTACGGGGCGACATAGGGTATTAGTAGATACTTTGATGTGAAATAAAACATACAGGGTGTTACATTTAAAAAACAAATTAAAATGACTTTCAAATTATCATAATTTTAAATTCTTCAGAAAACACCCTGTAGATGCACACAGTATCATCCAAAATTATATTCACTTGACACTCAAGTTACGATCAGTATAATAGTATTGAGAAATGGCAACGTTGCAACAGATCCCAGAAATATTTGGCAATTAGCACTTACTTTGTAAAAAATCGTGCATCGTCACTTTCCTCGATTTCGGCATTTTGACGAAAACAAAAAGAACACAACACTATCGTAAACACTTTCGCACGCTGTGGGCGCCTGAAATATAATGAAGCAACAACGAGAGGCACGGGATGGCGGGGAGGTGGAACTATTTTTGCTGTAAACAAAGATGCCGCAAGCGGGGCATGAAGCATGATCACAGGGTGATCTCGAGGACGGGGCCTTCGAAGTACAATTCAGCATATTAATATTATAATACTGCGTATTTTAATTTTTCTTCTATTTTAGACACAGTAAGTTAGTCTTTATAGGCTCCTTAAGATGTCCTAAATAGAAAACTCTGAGAAATCGCGATAAAACGAGTTTCAATCACTGACCGGTATCACTGAAAAACGGCGATCTTTAGTAGTGGTATACCCTGTACGTTGAAGAGAGTAGAATAGTGGATCAGATCTTATTACTCCCATATCTCCGGCGCTGTAGCAGCACTTTTTTGCAATAAAGCCACCCCATCCCGTCGGCTCTGCACAAGCTGTGGCCCAGCCAGGAGCAGATGTTCCCGATAGTCCCCCTCCTTTTACCCAACTCTCTGACGCAAGGGGCAGTTAGGCCCCAGCGCAGCGTCGGGAATGTCTGGAATTGAAAATTATTCACTGCCACTGGTTCCTAAATGAAATACCCCTTGTCTGTCTGCTTATTGTCATTTTGATTTATTGCACGTCCCACGCATATGGGGCACTAGCATGCATCAATTCTGTACAAGTATCTGTTTATATATAGATTCTAAAGATTCTTTGTATATATTTCCCAAAGCTAATGTTAAAATCTCGATATAGTTCGCAATTCTCTGCAATTTTACTTCCCGCACCAATAGGTGAGGGGAGAATTGAGATCGCGAAAACGTTCGATTACCTTATAATACGCTTTTCGGGAGTTCTCTCTACATAAAGAAAATCTACGTAACTCGCTTTCGTCGGTCTGTCTGTCGGTCTGTCTGTCGGTCTGTCTGTCGGTCTGTCTGTCGGTCTGTCTGTCGGTCTGTCTGTCGGTCTGTCTGTCGGTCTGTCTGTCGGTCTGTCTGTCGGTCTGTCTGTCGGTCTGTCTGTCGGTCTGTCTGTCGGTCTGTCTGTCGGTCTGTCTGTCGGTCTGTCTGTCGGTCTGTCTGTCGGTCTGTCTGTCGGTCTGTCTGTCGGTCTGTCTGTCGGTCTGTCTGTCGGTCTGTCTGTCGGTCTGTCTGTCGGTCTGTCTGTCGGTCTGTCTGTCGGTCTGTCTGTCGGTCTGTCTGTCGGTCTGTCTGTCGGTCAGTCTGTCGGTCTGTCTGTCGGTCTGTCTGTCGGTCTGTCTGTCGGTCTGTCTGTCGGTCTGTCTGTCGGTCTGTCTGTCGGTCTGTCTGTCGGTCTGTCTGTCGGTCTGTCTGTCGGTCTGTCTGTCGGTCTGTCTGTCGGTCTGTCTGTCGGTCTGTCTGTCGGTCTGTCTGTCGGTCTGTCTGTCGGTCTGTCTGTCGGTCTGTCTGTCGGTCTGTCTGTCGGTCTGTCTGTCGGTCTGTCTGTCGGTCTGTCTGTCGGTCTGTCTGTCGGTCTGTCTGTCGGTCTGTCTGTCGGTCTGTCTGTCGGTCTGTCTGTCGGTCTGTCTGTCGGTCTGTCTGTCGGTCTGTCTGTCGGTCTGTCTGTCGGTCTGTCTGTCGGTCTGTCTGTCGGTCTGTCTGTCGGTCTGTCTGTCGGTCTGTCTGTCGGTCTGTCTGTCGGTCTGTCTGTCGGTCTGTCTGTCGGTCTGTCTGTCGGTCTGTCTGTCGGTCTGTCTGTCGGTCTGTCTGTCGGTCTGTCTGTCGGTCTGGCTGTCGGTCTGTCTGTCGGTCTGTCTGTCGGTCTGTCTGTCGGTCTGTCTGTCTGTCGGTCAGTCTGTCGGTCTATCTGTCGGTCAGTCTGTCGGTCTGTCTGTCGGTCGGTCTGTCTGTCGGTCTGTCTGTCGGTCTGTCTGTCGGTCTGTCTGTCGGTCTGTCTGTCGGTCTGTCTGTCGGTCTGTCGATCTGTCGGTCTGTCTGTCGTCGGTCTGTCTGTCGTCGGTCTGTCTGTCGTCGGTCTGTCTGTCGTCGGTCTGTCTGTCGTCGGTCTGTCTGTCAGTCGGTCTGTGCTGCTGTTCTTCTAGCCTTATAGTTTCAGTATCCGCTGCATGAATTGTGATGGAATTTTGTTGAAGATATGCTGTGGGGCTTGCAAATCGGTGCATGAGAGGCGGAGTAATTATTAGAAATAATAGAAAAATCCTAATATTCCTCAACTTCGATATATGCGTTTTAGGGATTCCTGATCATTTTCTATACTTTTTTTGTGAGTAGGGTTAAATTTAGGGTGGTTGGGGGGTGGAAGGTTATAAAATTAGTTAAGAGAAAATTAAGAATTCAACCTATTATAAGTCGAAGATATCATTTGGGTGCTTACTATCTATTAAGATTTATTCCCTAATCAGGTATTCGGTTTTCGATGACAACGAGACCGAAACGACGAAAATGCCGTGAGCGTTTCGTAATCACCGTGTGAACACGTCCGTTTAAAGGCTCGCGCGCATTAGACCAGGCCGGCCGGCAACTAACCACATAGGAACAGAACGGGAATTTATTTTTCCCTGGTACATAAACGAAGCAGCGCGCACTCCTCGGCAACGGAACGAAACGCCGCGGCCGGCCGTCAGCGGAAATCTTGGGCGAGAATACTTTTGCCGGTAGGACAGGTAGGTTCGTTGCATTCCGCCGTGAGATGAGGTAGTGCGCGCTGCGTTGTGGCGAAGAAAATGGACAAGGGAAAATTAATAATGCTTGTTAGCGGGTACATGGAATTGTATGTACTTTCTCATTCACATTATTTAAATCAGGAAATAAAGTAGCAAATTCACTTTCGATTTTCCTCTTTTTACAGATTTCGTGTACCAATTTTCGTTTTCTTTTTTTGTTTAACTGCTGTATTTTGTTTTTCCTGTTCCTCACACAGTAAACTAATAGTTATAGTATTTGGATCCAACGTATCTGAGTGACAAGCGGCCGGTGACTGGCAAAAATTATTACCGGCTAGTACGCTTTACCTAAAAGAATTGCCGGCCGCCGTCGCGCGTTCCTCTCCGGGCTATTGCCGACTAATGCGCGCGAGCTTTAAATGTACGCGCTTCTGCAGTACATGGTGTAAGTGTAAACCAGCAGCCCAACTGAAGCCAAATGTTTGAGGACATTATGATGTCGCGTCAACCATCGCGTTAGAGAAGCCATTCATATAGGACCTGAGTGAGAATATTATACATATAAGTAAAAAATCCCATAGTGATTATAATTATATGCACGCCCAGGTACAATGGCCCGCATAACCATTAAAAGACTTTGGGCAGATAATAACTCGGTAATCCCTGAAAACCGGCAAAGCACAATAAAGCAACTGAATAAGGCCCTGGGATTCACCATGTATACTCGACAACGGCAAAGCGAATACTGAAAGTGACCTAACCCTCTGCATAAGGAATGCATCGGGACGTAAACGGAAAAGATTGTGCAGGGTGGCCTAATAAGAATGGACGCCGGCAATATCTCGGTAACCGTTAATCATACAGGGTGTCCATTTAGTGTGTAATTCTTCGATATCTCGCAAGGTATACCCGATAGAAGAAAATTTCAAATACAAAAGTTATTTGGTTACTTAAGAAGCATATCCTAAAAATATCTTGAAGTATACAGAGTGTTGCGGGAAAGTAGGATAGAAAGTAGGATAGTGTTGATGAAGTTGATGATTTTTTTACGGAACTATAACTTTTTTCAAATTCTTCTAGGTTTCGCCATTCATCTCTATTCAACTCTAAAATATTTTTGGGATCGGTTGCGAAGTTATCAAGTTATAATTTATTCTCTATTAATTTCCGGATTTGCAAGGTCGCAAGTAATACGTCCAAATTGATATATTCCTTCAACTGTTCTCAATAATATTATACAGCGAGTTACTTCAATATGAATATTATTTTGGATGTTACCAGCAATGCGCATCTACAGCGTGTTTTTGGCAGAATTTTAAATTACGGCAACCTGAAGGTAATTTTACTTTGTTTTTTTTTAATGTAACGCCCTGTATGTTTGTAAATATCTACTAATATTGTATATCTCCTTGTGATATTTTTTTGCGTTTGCGACGTTGCCAAGTTATAACTAATTTTTCCAAATTTTCAAACAAATATCCCCGATTTTTATTAATAGAACACAATACTCGTATATATTTTATTTAACATATAGGTGTTCCCTAGTAATGCTCTACGGTGTTCAAAAACCCCCAAGTATTGAATTTTACCGCTCCAGCTGTGGCAGTTTTGGAAATATTTAAGCGTTCTGGTACTGTTTACTGGAAAAGCGGTGCTGCCGTATCTCAGTAATTAATAGAAACAAAATTTTGAAATTGTGAGATCTTACTAAATTCAACATGCGCAATTCATTGCAATAATTCTGCATGTTCAAAAACCTGCAGGTATTGATTTTCTCGTTCCAGCTGTGCAAGTTTTGAAAATATTTAAGCGTTCCTGTACCTTTTACTGACCTGGTACCTGAAATAGATAGTATGAGCAAGAAAAATGGTTTAATTATTTTAGGAACACCAGTTAAAACTTGTTCATGCGTTAGACTATTACTAGGGAGTACTTCTATGTTAAATAAAATATACATTGTGTTCTATTAATAAAAATCAGGGTTTGAAAATTTGGAAAAATAATTTACAACTTGGCAACGCAAACGCGAAAAAAAGATATTACAAGGCGAGATAGGGTATTAGTAGACATTTCGATTTAAAATAAAATATACAGGGTGTTATACTTTAAAAAACGATGTAAAATGACCTTCAAGTTGCCGCAATTTAAAATTCTGCCAAAAACACCCTGTAGATGCACATTGCTTGTAACATCCAAAATAATATTCACTTATTATTCAAATAACTCGCTGTATAATATCATTGAGAAGAGTTAAAGGAATATATCAATTTGGACGTATTACTTTCGACCTTGCAAATCCGGAAATTAATAGAAAATAAATTATAACTTGGCAACGTCGCAACCGATCCCAAAAGTATTTTTTAGAGTTAAATAGAGATCAATGATGGAAACTAGAAGAATTTGAAAAAAGTTATAGTTCCATATAACAAAATCAAGTTGATCACTATCCTCCTTTCCCGCAACACCCAGTATATTTTGAAATATTTCTGAATATGCGCCTTAAGTAACGAAATAACTTTTGTATTTGACATTTTCTTCTATCAGGTATACCTTCCAAGATATCAAAGAATTTCACAAAAATATGCAAATAAAGGTATATTATAAATTCTACCATCATGTAGACAGGACAATTTTCGATTTTTTTGTTAACAGTTTTCTGCTCTTTGTTGTAAGATGTGGTGGTGGGGGAAGGTCAAAAAGGTTTTCATTTAAATGGTGATAACTTTGGTATAAGTCAACGGAATTAAACAAGATAGATCTCGTTTGGAAGAGCTATTCTTGCCTAATAATTCGTTATATAAAAATTATCAAGTTTATCTTGACTTAGCAGCTATAGGGTGGTATTTGACTGGGGGCAGGAGCGAGAGTAGTTGGTACTAATCCAAGAGTTGAAATTCCAGTCAACCTTGGGAGGTATACCACAGTCTTCCAAGCAGAAATGATTGCCATAGAGCTGAAAGTCAGGGAACTAATCGAAAGGCCACTGACAAACAGATCTATAAAAATCTTTTCAGACAGCCAGGCTGCATTGAAAGCACTGTGCTCCAGTCGGGTTGATTCAAGACTGGTATGGAACTGCATGCACCTCCTCAACAAACTCGGAATGGGAAACAGGGTAACCTTGATTTGGGTTCCGGGTCACAGCGAAGTGGAAGGCAATGTATTGGCCGACGCGCTCGCAAGACGAGGAACTGGATCTGTGTTCATAGGACCAGAACCATTTGCGGACATTGCAAAAAGACCGCCAAAAAGACCATCTCAGACTGGGCAGTGAGGAAAGCACTCCTCAACTGGCGAGATACACCAGGGCTACTGCACTCGAAGGCGTTCATAAGATATCCCTCGAGTCAGGCCCCCCGAGGATCATGGAATGTAACAGGAACGATTTCCGCATTCTGGTTGGTATGCTGACGGGACATGGTCGTGTGAGGAACCATATGTGGAAGTTGGGTCTTGAACAAACTTCAGACTGTCGCTTCTGCTACGTAGCAGGGCGAAACAGCGGAGCATATCCTTTGCTCCTGTCCAGAACTGGATAATGCTAGGTTCCAGACGTTTGGATTTGCCCAACTGGAACCTCATGACTTCAAGAAAGTTTCCTCCTTCACGTTGATCGCCTTCGCAAAGAGGTGCGGACTGTATGGTGAACTCTAAAAAGGTGTGAGCAACAATAGACACAACTGAGTCGCAGTGGATGGAGGCAGCGCTGCCCCACTGACTTTCAACCTAACCTAGGCTATCTACATGAGCGTTTGTGGCACTTATCAGTATGCGTTTAAACAGCTACTGGCGGCCGCAACGCTACTGCGTCGCTAGTTAGCTGCTGAACAGACAGTTTTGAAGTACAAAAACCGGATTTATTAGGACAATACATGCGTGCATACGTTTGTGATGAGCATGGTACAAAAGCTTCAATTTGAACTGCTACCTCATCCGTTATGACTTTTTTCAGGTTGCCCAATAGTTCTATTTTGACATCACTAATGAGACACGATTTTGTCCTCTCTTGTCTGCCTCTAAACTATTCGTTCATACGACACTGACGCTGATCCGTTACTGGCCCCGATTGCGAATTTATCGATAATGCAAACAATATGTTCTACTTAAGATTCCAAAATGAACAACTTACTTAAGAGATCAATTCTTAAAAAAATCCAAAGCTGTTTTCTGACACAGTTGTCAAACAATCTCACTCATTCAAGATTGGAAGTGTCTGAATATTTTTTGGTCCAATGGCTAGTCATTTTTCGTCAATGGTCTCGACTCTGTGACATATAACAACTCAGATTTCGTATAGGAATTGAAGTATTGTAATTATTTTTGGTTGCATTTCGATGTTATTCAACTGCACCTGTATATGGTATCTCAAGGTTTTTGCAACTTGACAGTTTTACAAGAAATTGGCAATGAAACGAAACTACTCAGTTCCCCTCTCAACAGATTGCTACGCGGTCGCTGCTTCACCGTAGCATCGGCAGAGTTTAATTAAAACTCCCCCAGGCCCGTTGTGGATGTTTAAATCAACTATGTACAACAACGGGCTTCGCCAGGAATTTTTATTATTTTATCTGGGGAGCGGAATTTGAAAAGAGTTCCACTGCAATGTTGGTATGTTAAGAATTGATTAAAATGGGACTATTTTGCACTGCAATAGCTCGACGATCGGATGATTTTGCTTGTCTAATGCCTATGCTTCCGCATCGTTGATTAGAATATCAGTATACGATAGCTAAAAAAACGTTAATATTTTCTCATTTCGAACCTGACACCGAAAGTAAATTAAATATTTCATTCATGAACTTGTGTATCTTGTGCAATCATTAAAATCTATTTGGCAGTGGTATGCTAAAGATGACCTATCGTTTATCCTAAGTAGACCTGCTTCATTTAACTGATAAATTTCACATTTGAATGTACTTAAAAGTATATGAGGATATATACCAGCGTATAACGAGACTGATTCTGTAACTCCTTTCAAATGTAGAATTTTCTAACACAAAAAATGCCACATGTAATACCCGTTTTTTGTCAACGACTTCCTCGCGAATTCATGCATGGATTGATCCATGGTCGTCTTCAAGGTTAAACAGATTGTGTTTTACATATGTAAATGAAACCATAAATTTTGTGACATGATGTAGTGCTGCCAACAACTGGAGGCTAGCGACACCGATTCCACTTTGGCTCCCAGCTTTGCGCATGCGCCAGACATTGTCAAATGTCAAATCAGAAACTTTAACCTAGAATTTTAGCAAGGTGATTATAAATAATAGATTATTATTTATTGTAACTCATCTGCCAAAGAGTAACGAACTTTGTAATAGTCCTTGCGTTTTGTGTTACTGTTTTGTTGAGAAAGGATACATTGAGGTGTTGAAAACGTGTATGATTCCAGAGGTAACAACTATTATAAACTTAATATCAAGTAAACCCTAGTAATAACAGTATTTTAGGAAATTTGGAAGAGGTTCCAGCTGGGAAGAAGACTAAATGTGTTGCTGTATGCAATGCCTGTAACAAAACCTTTGTTAAATATTCGAATTTAATGAGACATGCAAAACAATGTCATCCAGGTAAAATCATTTTTTAAATGTAACTTTTTTCAATATAGGTATCTAATGATATTCTCTTGTTATTTTAGATCGAGTTCACGAACTTACCAAGTCTAAAAGATACAATTATGAGTGCAGCCTCTGTAAAAAGCATTTTACTCATTCCAGGCATTTTAAAAGTCATTTAAAGTGTCATGAAGATCTGAGCAATACTATGAATGGTTTAAAATGCGTACTGTGCCAGGACAACTATGAATCCCAGTTCAGTAAAAAGTTAGATCTATATGAACATTTGGAAAGCAAACATGACTTAAGCGTGGTAACAAAAATGATACATTTTAATAATAAAGATGAATTTGATGTTTGAAAAAAGAAGAAGAGAGTAAAACCAATGAATTATTTGTAAATGCGCATGGGAGACAAATAACCAAATCTTCTATTAAAATCAACTATGTTTGTCATAGGTCTGGGTTATATAAATCCAAAGGAAAAGGAGTGAGACATTTAAAGACACAAGGCTCTAAAAAAATTAATGGACTTTGCATTGCAGAGATGTGTCTGAAAATATTTTAAGATGAAAAATGTGAAGTAAGATATGTAAGTACACACATTGGTCACAAAAATGATTTGAGACAGGAACTGGCTGCAAAAATTGCCTTAAAGATACCGTTAGAAGCAATATTGGATGAAGTCAGGGAATCGATTTATGATGGCAACTTGGAGCGCTCACATTTGTTAACTAAAAAGGTCCTATACAATATAGAAAGAAGTTTTAATGTCAGAAAGGAGACCAGGCATGCCAACGATGCGATAAGCGTAGATGCATGGGTAGAGGAAATGAAGACAAATGGCTGTGTTTTATTTTATAAACCACAGGGTGAACCTTGTGAATACCCAGAACTTACGTTGGATGACTTTGTCTTGGTAATAATGAATCCAGGACAAGCAGAAATGTTAAAGAAATATGGCACAGATTGTATATGTGTTGATGAAACACATGGTATAAATGCTTACCATTTCAATCTTACCACCATTATAGTACTCGATGACATGCGTGAGGGCTTCCCCTGTTGTTTCCTTATATCCAATCGGTTAGATGAAACCATGATGTATATATTTTTCACACAAATTAAAAATTACATGGGAGAATTATTACCGTGCAAAGTTTTTATGTCAGATATGGCACAGGCGTTCTACAATGCATGGGTCCAGGTAATCGGCTTACCAGTGCACAGACTGTTTTGTGCCTGGCATGTAGATAAGGCCTGGCGAAATAATTTACACAAAGTACACTCTAAGGAAAGGCAAGTGAGTAAACGAGTGGATAATTTTCAAGTAAAAAGTGTGTTAAATAAATATTAATTAGGTAGCTGTTTACAAACAACTTCGTACCCTGCTTCAAGAAAGAGATAATAATGCATTAACCATCATGATCAATACATTTTTGATGCTGCTATCAAATGATCCTGATACTAAAGAGTTCGGCAAATATTTTACCGAACAGTATGTTAAAAATGTTGAATCATGGGCTTACTGCTTTCGCATCAATGCTGGCATAAAAACTAATATGCACATAGAAAATATGCATCGAATTATTAAATACATCTACTTAAATGGGAAAGTTAACAAACGTCTTGATAGGGCAATACATTTCCTGATAAAGTTTGTGCGAGATAAACTTTTTAATCGAATAATAACATTAAATAAAGGTAAAGTCAGTAATAAACTAAGGGATTTAAGAGCAAGACACAAGGCGAGTAAGGATTTGGACATACATTCTGTTATGGTAGATGAAAATGGGTGGATAATACCGTCGTCAACTTCCCAGGAGTTATACAAGATTGAAGAATATGTTAAAGACTGTTTCTGCAAGTTGTTCTGCAGTGATTGCGGAGTCTGTATCCACCGATACTCATGCTCATGTTTAGATGCTTCCATAAAATGGAATATGTGCAAACACATCCATTTACTATGCAAACTCTTACAAGCACATGGAAATACTGATACCAGTAAACATAATTTACAAGATTTAGGTAAATATATTGTTGTGTAACTATAGACCAGGTATAATTTGTTTATTTGAAAATATATACTGTGGGATGTAGGAAATAACATTACTAACTTATTTTTATCTTGAAATGATGAAAAATGTAGCTTATACGCTAATATTAGGCAACAGAAGTATAACTTTTTTAAGCCTGTCCAATAACACTTATTGTTGTGATTATGGAAGCTATTTTATGTCTAAGAATTTACATCAGAAGAAACTTTTAAGAATTAAGGTATATTTTCAAGACGCACGAGGGTCAAAGAGGCCAAAAACACAAATGTGTTGCAAGGTATTTTCAAATAGCTTTCACTTTGGTGTTTGATACCATTTGTTACCAGAAGGTATGCATCCTATCTAGTAATTGGTAGATTAGATTATTAGCAATTCAATACAATAATAATAATAAGCCTCCTTTATTTCTAATAATCCAAATACAAATAGATGAAACATGAAAAGAAATGACGTCAATTTATTCCTACTTGGCTAGAGCAGACAATTATTTACAGAAATATTGAATGTTGAATGTAAAGGTGTGTGAAATTATTTTTTAGGTTTCTGTGATATTTTTTAGTATTTAACAATGTTTTTGCACACAGATGACACACCCAACCTGATTGTTAATGGAGGTGTGTACAATCAGGAAGAATTAAACAATCTGACTGCGGCACTATCCCGAGAAAAAGCAGATATGAGTGAAGACCGTTTTTCTGCAGAACAGAAAAAATTGAAGCTTCAGATAATGCAGTCTATAGATGACATATCAAGTGTGGGCGAGTTGGAGGCTGCCAAAAAAATAATAGGATCCATTCAGCCCACTATAATGGCCTTAAGAAACTGCCAAAAAGAATTAACTTCAAAATTAAATAAGAATGTACCACATAATAAAAATATTTGCAAACAAAGGAGACCGTTTCAAACTAAAAAATTAAATCAAAACAAAAAAATCTATTTGTTCAGCCTAATAGCCAAGAAGCAAATAAAATTGCGTTTAACTTATGTGATCATACAGTTAGAGAATAAATTAATTTGAATTGAAGAGTATTTTATTCACCATTTACTGCACTGAGAGAAAACTTTAATCGCTACGATTAAAATTTTAATCGCCGCAATTAAATTTTGCATCAAAATACGTGACAATTGACAATTATTTAATTGCTGCAATTGAATAGTGAATTCTGTTTAGAATTAATTGTGGTAGTGAGCTACATCAAATCAGTGGTTGTTAGAAAAATGTCACTGTGACTGTAGCTTAGTTTAATAGTTACAATTAAACCACGTCTCCAAGGTTATTAACTTGTTTAGTACCCTTAATTGAACAGGATTATTTATTACGGTTATTTATTTGTGACATTCTTTTCTTTTTCTACAGATAATGAGTTAAACTGTTATAATGAAAAACTTTAATACCGATACTGTTTTTTTCTTAATTTAATACGGATAATTCCTATATTTAATTAAAGGGATTAAGAAAAGCAAATATATTCAAAAGAATCTTTATACCTGGTAAAATAATTAATTAAAAATCATTATAACAAAAATTAAAATCTCTAGTTTATCATAACAAAAATGTTATTATTGCACATAAAACGTCTATTACACCTACGAACACACATAGTCATTGGAAAATTGTTACATATTGTGACCTTACAGCAAAGTTACCAGCAATGTACGACTCGTGTACTCCAAAGCCATACTTGACCAATCAAGTGCCTATTCTATTCCACACACAAAGACACAAGCACGCATAAAACTTATAGGAACACAAAATAGTATGTGATAGTAAAACCGAACAGCGAATGCACCTCACACCTGTCACCCTGCTGTAACCACTAACGACTAACTGAAGTGTAAAACAACAGTGAAGAGCATCTATCTCTATCGCACTCGCTCACTTGCCCTCTACGAAGAAGAAAAGAGATGGAGCATGGTAAACATCCCCCACCTCTGAAAACGACGTTATGCGTATTTCGTGACTTATCACAGCTGTAATATCCTTTAACTCTGGCAGTTAAGATGTTTAATTGGAAATTGCAGTACTTCAACCAGTTTAATTGTCATTGTAACCTGAAGTGTCTACGATAGGAATACTCATAACGACAGTTACTGATTTATTTTTATATAACTCTCGTTAATCATTACTATTAAAATGTTTAATTGAAAGTAGTGGTACCTAAACCAGTTTAATTGTTACAATAATATGCGTTTTCTGTGACAAAATCGAAGTATCAGAATTCACTTCTTATGACTCACTATGAAGATACAGTTCAGAAACAGCACGCAACTTTAATATAGGCTATTAAAAATGTACCAGCTAAACACTTTAACAGGGCTGGTTTTCTCAGTGTGTAATACATACTTCGTATGGTACCATGTTTTTCTTAAATGTTCCATTTAAATTCATAACATTGATAGAAAATTTGTAGTATCTAATGCGGAAATAATAACAATAATCTTTATTGACATGCAGTACACATCAAAAATGGAGTCAAGTTGATTGACTCAGTTCTTCCCACACATAATGATGATACCATTTTATTATTATTTCCCATTGCATGAAGCTATAATTTAAAATCCCCTTGCAAATAAATTATCGCCCAACCGACCGCAAAAACAACATCCAACACAAAAACCCTCGTGAATAGTTTCTTGCGTCTCCCTCCTTAGGAACTAGGGCGCCACAGTTTTTCTCTGCATGCTTGAACTGGACGATGCGAAACGATCAAGAGCCTCCAACCCGTCTAAAAACGAAGTTTGAGCTGATTTTATGTTTTGGTTTTTTGATTATTGCTGCGCCGCCAGTTTTTTAAAAACAGAGTCGTTTTCCATTCTCGCAGCGGTAATAAATTCTGTGTCAAAATTTCATCAAAATCAATTCAGTAATTTCCGCTTTACGTAACATACATATGTACAGATCACAAAATTGGTTTCTGCATTAGGCAAGCCAATGTTCGGGTGGACTTAAAAAAGTGCAATATGCCGCTAGGTATTTCTTCTACAGGTCAATAGACGGACTATTATGAAGAATACAACAAATTTTTCAGTTTTACTACCCCCTACCCCCCAACCGCCCCGATTTCACCCTACACAAAAAAAAAATTGAAAATGATCAGGAACCCGTAAAACGCCTAAAAATATAGGTTGAGCTGTTTTCATATTTTTAATTCAAATATGCCTCAAACTTCGTTTTCAGGCGTTTTAAGGGTTCCTGATCATTTTCTAGTTTTCATTTCCGTCGGTCTGTCTGTCTGTCGCGTTTTTTTACCCTCGTAATCTCGGTAACCGCTGCATGGATTGTGATGAAATTTGGGCAGCGTTATGCTGCGGGGTCGTAGTGGGTAATGTTCCTATAAATTTGTAAATCGTTATACGGGGGGCGGGGTAATGAGCAAAAAACGAAAAAGTTCAAATATGCCTCAAACTTCGTTTTTAGGCGTTTTAGGGGTTCCTGATCATTTTCTAGTTTTTCTTGGGTGGGGGTGAATTTGGGGTGGTTGGGGGGTGGGGGGTTGTAAAACTGAAAAATTTGTTGTATTCATAATGGGCTGTCCAATGATATGTGAATGAAAGACCTAGTGGCATAATTCACTTTTTTAGGTCCATCCAAACATTGCCTCGCTTATAATATAAACCACGGGACTTAGAATTTGTGACGTATACATACGAGTATTGTTTTAGATCGTTCTATATTGCTTAACGCGAAAATGGTTGAATGGATTTTAATGAAACGTTGACACAGTATTACTACCGCGGCGAGGATGGAAAACGCGTATGTTTTGGAAAAATCGTGTCAGTGGCGGTGCAGCAATAATAAAAAAACTAAAAATATAAAAACAGCTCAAACTTTATTTTTAAGCGTTTTAGGGGTTTCTGATCATTTTCTACTTTTTTTTGGGTAGGGGTGCATTTGGGGTGGTTGGGGGGTGGGGGGTTGTAAAACTGAAAAATTTGTTGTATTCATAATAGTGTGTCCATCGACCTATGGAAAAAATACCTAGCGGCATATTATTTTTTAAGTTCATCTGAACATTGGCTTGTCTATTACAGAAACCATGGGACTTAGAATTTTGTGATGTTTACACAACAAGTGTTGCTTAATCTCGTTCCATGTATATTGCGTAAAGCGAAAATGATTGAATTGATTTTAATGAAATTTCGACACAGGAATTACTATCGCGGAAAGAATGGTAAACACGTCAGTTTCTAGAAAATCGTGTCAGTGCCGGCGCAACAATAATCAAAAAACTAAAAATATAGAAACAGCTCATACGTTTTTAGACGGTTTGTAGGCTCCTAAGCATTTCGCATCGCATGCAGAATCAAAACTGTGGCGTCCTAGTTCCTAAGGAGGGAGACGCAAGAAACTATTTACCAGAGTTTTTGTGTTGGGTGTTTTTTTGCGGGCAAATGGGCGATGATTTGGTTGCAAGGGATTTCAGACTATAGCTTCATGCTATGGGAAAATAATGAACTGGTATCATCGTAATGTGTGGGAAGTACTGAGTCAATCAACTTGATTCCATTTTTTCATCCTCGCCTTGGGAGTAATACTATGTCAAAGTTTCATTACAATCAATTGAACAATTTTCGCGTTACGCGATATCGAACTGTCTAAAATAATACTCGTATTATACATCACAAGTCCCGTGGTTTCTATAATAAGCATGCAACGTTCGGATGGACCTAAAAAAGTGTATCATGCCGCTAGGTTTTTCATTCGCGTATCAATGGACAGCCAATTACGAATACAACAAATTTTTCAGTATTACAACGTCCCACCCGCTAACCACCCCAAATTCACCCCCACCCAAGAAAAACTAGAAAATGATCAGGAACCCCTAAAACGCCTAAAAACGAAGTTTGAGGCATATTTGAACTTTTTCGTTTTTTGCTCATTACCCCGCCCCCCGTATAACGATTTACAAATTTATAGGAACATTACCCACTACGACCCCGCAGCATAACGCTGCCCAAATTTCATCACAATCCATGCAGCGGTTACTGAGATTACGAGGGTAAAAAAACGCGACAGACAGACAGACCGACGGAAATGAGTGACGTGGATTTTCGTTATGTACACATCATAAAACGCCCAAAAAGCGTATTCTCTCAAAATCGAAAATTTTCGCGATTAGAATACCCCCCTCACCTATCGGTGTGGGAAGCAAAAGGCGGAGCTCAGTATAGGTCATAGCCACCGAGTCATAGCAATGATCGGAGATCGTACTGTTAACCACAATTCTTAACTGGACAAACCTGTTGTCGGTGTATTACAATCATTGACACTCTAACCTAATAATGATATCTATGATTGCAATCACCCTGCTTCCTGCTAAAATTCCAGGTTAGAGGAACCTAACCCAACCCAAAAATCTTTTATCGCAAGTTAGAGGTTAAAGTTTTTGATTTGACATTTGAATTTGACAATGTCTAGCGCATGCGTAGAGCTGAGAGCCAAAGTGGAATCGGTGTCGCTATCCGCCAGTCTGCCAACACTGTTGCTGCCATATGGTTTGGCAGTTTTCCCAAGATATTTTCAATTCGCATTTTTTGTGGCCTTTTGACAGTAAAACTCTTAAACTCTGAATGAAAATTTTTACGCACAAGGTTTTATGTGTTTTAAAGGTGCGTCAAAACAATTTGCTGTTCAGACTGAGGGGTCTTAAATGGGGGTGAGAAGTATGGGGGCGTTAGCAAAAAAATACATAAGGAAAAATGCTTTCTAGCACAATAAACATATTTCCAGCAAAATTTCATTACATTATCATTGAAAAACACCAAAAAAGTAACAAATAGCTTACGGCACACAGACGTCCGTGCCCCATTACAAATAATAATAATGCCCTATACAAAATTTGTAAAATCAATGCCCCAAAGAAGCCTGTACTTCTACTCTGAAACTTTCTTGTGCGGCGTCGTGTTCATTGATTCAGATTTGCCAATAAAATTTGATTTTTTATTACATGTAGCCTCCGCAGGTATGTATGTCAAATTTAATGGTGGAATTATTACCGAGGTTGTGCTAAATTCTGGGTCACTTCTCTTGGCGTCATTTGTTTATTATAAAGATTTGGGACTGACCGTCCAACATTCGTAACTTTGCTTAATTTGTACAATAAGTCAGCGTTTCCACCAGAAATGTGCCAGGATGCGTTACGCGAAATGTGTTTTTAACCAACCGCTTGAATTACTTCGCCTCACTCAGCACAGCTCTGGTGGAAACGGTTTAGCGGAGCAAGGTTTTTGTACGTACAAAAAAAGGCATGTTGACGAGGAATGTGTGCTAGGAATGTGTTTGCTAGAAATGCGTTGCGAGGGATGTGTGCTACGGATGTGGGCGAGAGATGTCTGCTGTGGATGTAGGCGAGCAAATAGAAAAATCTGGAAAGAGCCCGCTTCACATCCTCGCAACGCTCATCTGCACACCGTTTCACAGCTCTGCCACACATTTTCGCACCGCTCATCTTCCTAGCACATCCCTAGTGGAAACAGTCACATCGTTTCACAGTTCCGGTACACAACGTCGCTGCGCTCATTTTCCTAGCACATCTCTGGTGGAAACGCAGCCTAATTCAAGCGCTTAAAAAGCCTTTTATATGTATGTGTACCCTGGTTTGATCTGTTGAAACTGTCATATACCGATGACCCACATGAATTTGGTTTGTCATTATCCTAAATTAAGTAACACCGTATCTTCTCTAAAACCAAATCTAAATAATCACCTTACTCATCACGTAAATGGAGAAACTCATTTCTTTCTTTTAAACGAAGTCATTTATAACAATAATAAGAATAATAACGTCTTTATTTCCAAAAGCCACTAGCATTTCAAAGTGATTCTTTTTAGATAAATCATAAACTTTAAGTAGGTATATGATTTAAGCTTAATATCGGTTAAATTGAAAATATAGATTTTGCTGAGCTGCAGTAGGAATACCAGCCAAGGCTCTGTTTTCAGTTACCCTGCTTAAGATGATGTCGGTGGCTCTAGGGCAATAGACACCCTCTTGATATTCAATAGATTATCGGCAGCGCACAGGATATGGGTGGATTTTTGGGGCATTAAGGATGACGAACCTCGAATAGACGGTCTTGTAAGAGCAGATTTAGTCCGCAGCCCCTTTAATAGCCCATCAGTCAACTGTAATCTCTATACACCATTTTTATCTTGATAAATTGTGCGGGAGCAGTGTTTTAATATAATCGAGGCAATATTGAGATATCATTTTGGGAATACTCAGCTCAATTTACCAACCATAATGCTCGTACTCTAGCAAAGTAAATAGTAAAAGTAAACTGCATAGTGAAGTAATCAACAACAAACTGTGCAACACAAATACAGTTTGCCTGGATTTAAATGAACAAAAGTCTAGCTAATTCTAAATCCGAATTACTAATGCACTTTATACAGGGTGGCGCAAATTGAGCTACCTAGCTTGTTCCTTCTGTAAAATTTCAACGAAAACAAGTAAATAAACTATCTTCACCACAAATGATAGCCTTGTTCTAGTTATTTCTTTATTTAACCTAAAAAATCACGTCGCGTCGGACAAATGTCCACCATTCTCCTGCTCGCAAAGATGTGCTCTTCCGATAGCGTTTTTAGACTTTCCTCAGCATTTCAGGAGATACTGCGTGTCAGCTGTTGCCCCTTAGGATGGCAGTGGTTCGGAGGTTGTTGACAAAGACGTATTGCATACGTTCTTCTCTCTTCCACAACAATTCGGATAAAAATGTAAAAGTTCTATGGATTAAAGGACATACAGGTATACCTCAGAATATTGATGAGAAATTTCAAAATTCCCTACAGTGTCTTGAACAGTAAATTAAACAAGAACCTGAAAGAAAAGTGGAGCGGACACTACCATAGAAATCCATCCGGAACGATATACATACAGATCCAGCAGAACATAAGAACAGAACCCTGGTTTAAGGAGAAACGAATAGACCACCCGTGAGAACACTTTGCAGATTGAGGTGTGGTCATTGCTTAAGCCCTCAACACAAAACTAGAATAGGGCTAGACAATGACCCTCACTGCAGATGTGTAGAGATTGGTACTTCTCAACACTGTATATTAGAATGCCAATTGATCAGTAATGAGGTAACAGACCTGTATCACAAATTGTCAAACTATTTTCCGTTACCTACTAATATGATCTCTATACTAGCTAGTTAAAACAACTGTGCATACAAACTATTATACAGCTTTTGCACACAAAAACTAAAACTAATACACTAACACTGTAACTTTCAACTATAACTAATATAAAACAATGTTCATATTATTTAGAAAAAATAGATGTCCATCCAAAATAGAACTGGCCAGTTGGTTTCAGATCAGAGCCAATAACATAAATGAAAAAGTAGGTTTTAATATGATTCTTCGTAAATTTAACCTAGTTCCAACAATTTTTTGGCCAACTAAAGTGAGTAGTTCATGCACTAGTACGCTGGATCAAATATTCATGAATTTTGATTTTGACAGTTCAACCTGTGTTATAGATAATTCGATATTGGTATCAGACCATAAAACTGTGCTTTCTGAGCTTAATTTAGATAGTAGTTGTAGTAGTAATAACAAAACTCATCACTCCACAAGAACTTTCAACGACTATTCAATTTATAAGTTCGCTACCGATCTAGGATCAGAAGACTGGTCTACTTTACACAATGCACGACATTGACTCTGCTTACTTCTTTTTTTCAGATTTTTAATTACCATTTTGAGATTAATTTTCCACTACAGAAACGTCCCAGTGCTAATCATAACAAAAAATGGGTGAACGATGATGTGAGAATATCATATCAGCAGCTAGGAGATCAACATTTTTTGACTAAAATATTTCCGGAAAGGAAACAGTTGTACTTGGAATGTAAAAAACAGCATGAAAAATTGGTGGCAGACACAAAGCGACGGTATTATCAAGAAAACATTTTTAGGGCAAGTAATCCAATACGAGCCGTTTGAAGAGTGGTTTCGGAGTTAACTGACAGCAAAAAATCTAAACACTATATTGTTCTGAAGGGGAATGAATCAACGGATTGAAATCCACACATTTTTGCACAAAAATTTAAGGAACATTTAAAAAATACACCTTTAGAGCTAATAAATAAGCAAACAACAACTAATATTAGTCAAAATTATACTACACGCTCTGAAAAGAATAAAAATGGAATGTTGTTGTGACCTTTCACAGAAGATGAATTTTTAAATCTAATAGTTTCAAAGCTAAAAAATAAAATCTCCTCAGGACTGGACGGCATGCCAAACTTTTTGCTGAAAAAAGTCATCAGGTATATAATAAAACCAATTTCTTTCTTGATAAATCTATCGTTTTGTACTGGTAAATATTATTATTAGCGTGAAAAAGGGAAAGGTTATTCCAATTCATAAAAAATGAGAATACTTTTCTTGGATCGATTAATGGCGTATCTAAATAAAAATAATATATTTTCTACTAATCAGCATGGTTTTCGTAGCCGTAGATCTACTTTCACAGCGACGCTTTCCTTTTACGGGCAACTCATTGATATAATTGAAGCGGGAGAGTGCTCTGAAGAACTATTGTATAGGTTAATTCAATGTGGCATTGAGGCACATAAATGATATTCACATTTTATTTATAATCTTGTGATACCTTGGTTTTATACGCCAACCTATTCTTTACGTAAAATCATAAGCATAATATAAATAAAATAAGTGTTTGTTTGACACAAAAGACTGACGAAAAGGAAAACTAAGTGGGTTTTTAAGTGTACTCATTGACCTATTATACATGCTTTCGAATTAATGTATTTTTTATCATGTTTTATTACGAAAATATTACGCCTCAAAAAAACCTTATTTTATTTATCTTATGCTTTAACTATAAAAAAAAACTGTTGTGTGTGTGTGTATGAAATCAAAAGCACTACGAGGCTTTGTATAAAATAATGACCTCATTTATTTAGGAAAAGCTGTGGAAAGCTATTTGAGAAAAAAATGTTGGGATGAGTTTTAGGGTTTCAAGTACAAAAATTTGTTTTCAATGTATGATATGTCCTTCAGTACCCTTGAAACGCCCACTTAGTCTTTTTTATCTGTTTTTCTTACTAAAATATTACGCCTCAAATAAATCCTTATTTTATTTATATCGTGCTATGACTACGCATCACTTTTGTATTCTTGACCGTTTTCTCAGTATTTCAAGAAAGTGCTCGTAGAGCCGTAGTTTCTCTATTAATCCCTGCAGCTACGTCCGGCGACTTGTGTGACATCACAAGCAGCAGCATCAGGCCCGATCGCTCTCAGCGGTCCCGGATAAATTTGCTCACACCTATCCATATTTCTTGCAATAGGTACATCCTAAGGAAGTAGGTTCGCTTATTGGGAGGGGCATTTTCAGATGGTTTGTCTGGAGCACTGAGTCACGGAACAATTTATCTGATCCAACGCATTGCAGGGTAACTGCATAGTATATGGTTTGCCTTCTGTTGTAACCTAGTTTGCACTTGGTGTCGTAATCTGCAAAGATCAGTGTACAATTTCTCATTTAGATCCGGAAGGCCGAGAGTCTTAGCATGGATGATTTCCTCAGTGCTGAAGTATTTTCAATTTAATTTCAGTAGAAACTCTGCGTTTCGCCATTTTATATGCAACTTCAGTTGCCGGATCTTATCCACGTAGGAAGTCCTAGCTCCTCGGTTAACTAAGAGATCTGCTGTTTGGTAATTTTCGTATCAAGAATGTTCTGGTATCCATACTAGGTGGATTTCTTTCCGTTACCTATGTTAGCAATAGCTTCATGACTACTCCATAATTGGATCGATAGTGAATGGATTTAAGTGATTTAAGTTGTCTGAGTGCAGTTTGCTTATAGAATCAGGTTTTTATAGCTTTATGCTTCAGCAATCGTTCTGCGACCATTTGGTTAAAAATGTTATAGTATGCCGTGCCACGTAAAAAATAAATAGTTGCCAGACTGATTGATTCCTCAATCTTCAACCTGAGTACGACGATTTTAGTTCCACTATATCAGCTATGAAAGCATCTCTATCTGCCCCTGAGAAGCTCTTTTGTCCTAATTCCTCCCTTTCCGTAACTAATGCATACTGAGATGGGCCTAAGGACTACCTCAGAAACAGGAATATAGTCACCATTCATCATTCTTTGCGCAATGTATGTTCTAGACCCTGAACCGATAAATACATCGTACTCCACATTACATCACCCACGGTCACCAAAAAATGTTGGGACCAACAGACCAGATCAATACATCCCACGCATGTGCATTTGGATTCCGAATCTGATCTATTTTACCAAAAACATTTTTTTTATTTATTTATTAGTACTATACAATACAAATATTGCCACCTTGGAGGCTACGTCCTGTATGAGATATTGGCTTGACATACGTAAATTCTACATTGTAATTTAGCTAACCTATCGTTAGCTGCTCTCCATCTTTGGACTGGCATGTTTGTATGAATTTCAATGGTGTTCACTTCATGATCTTTAATTTATCCTTCCTAGCAAGCAGGATACATTCATCTTCAATGTTATTGACGATTACATCATTAGAAACTTAAAATTTTGATGTGACGTCCGAGTGAGTTGAATTCATTCTGACTCTTTAGAGTTAATACGTAGCCGCGGGGAGTTACCCCAATATTTTAGCTACTACAGCATTTGTTAGAAAAGATAAAAACTTCCAAGTTTTCTTGAGCACCGAATAAAGCAAGAAAAACTGCGAAGGATAGCAAAACAACTTATTTTTGCATCTTGTGACAGATAATATTGATAATAACTCATAGTTCAGAGATATTTTTTCAAGACGGGTGAAAACTAAAACATAGTTTTCCGATTAGCTATAATTCTATTCCTACATTGGCGTTAGTACCAAGGCACAAATAGTAAATGTTTTCGAAGTTTCATGTCTGTCGATGATGATATGACCTATGATTTTAAGTACGTGTTGTGTAGTTAGTAAGAACACACTTGGGATTGCTGTAGTTTCTTTACATTCCACAATACCGTGATATCGAACATTTTTCGTCTGAATACGTGGGCATCTGTCAATTCAATTTTGTATTAAATAACTTTCGATAGATCGTTCAGCCCTTTCAGGAGATAGTTTTCTTTAACCATGGTTGTTAGCCTTAGGATTCTCAGAATGTCCCGATGAAATTTAAAGATGAATCATTACGAGTATACTCAGTGAACTGGTTGGTCATAATGACCTTCACCGAGACCGTCACCAGGAGGTGTAGTAGGTTGGAAAAAAGGAGTGTTCAGGAGGCCATTAATGTGTTTAGTGATGGTTTCCTGGGGTAGGAAAGAGATGTCAAAGGTGACTGGCCTTGCTTCGCCTACCCATTACTACTACTTTTACTTCTACTGCTCTTAGCTTTCACAAAATTTAGTTATATGAATTTTAGTGTTTTTCGCTGAATTATTTAAGACCATGGGTGGTTTACTATGTCACATAGCGGTAGTCTTGGAATCTAAAGTTCATTTTAATATAGTTTTCGATCTCATAAGTTAAATGCCTTTATCTTAACCAACAAGATATTAGGTAAGTGAGTTTCCAATCTTATTCTGATGTCTGCCTTACGTCTGCGACTGACACTGCCCACAATTTTAATACGGATCATTAAGGTTTTCATTCAATCCCGGAGATATTGTTGGCTGAAAAAAGAAATAGTTGGAGGAGTTCGAAATTTTTAGAAACCTGAAATGGATTCCTCATCCAATGGAATATGTTGGATAGATTTCTGATTCGAAAAACTTTAACAAAACTTAACTATCAGAAAAAGATGTTCGCAAAACAGCCCCGCAACAGCGGACATAGATCTGAAAACTATTTATAATGCTTCAATCGACGAAATACGTCTAACAAGCATCTGAAGATTTGCAGAATGTACTGTGACGTTCATGCACACTCACCATCATACTGGGCATTGCCCGTGGCCTGGCTGAGCTTGTAATCGGAGGTATTGAAGGCAGCCATTTTGGAACTACCGCACAAGGACGAAACACGCTGCATGTTGAACGATAGATCAGCCCGACGATGGTTTCTGGGAGCTTCTGGTCGGCACGAGATGGAGCACGGACACGATCCGGGCGACGTTGACCTAGATTCAGGAGGCGGCCGGAGGCGCGAGCTTGCTTAAACTGTGGGCGTTTTGTTGGAAAGGGGCGGCAGGGTGCCGCCTCCGCTGCCATGGCGACCAGGCGGCGGAATGCCAGCATTCAATGGCAGAGGTTGGATACTTTGCAAATACACCAATCAATAGAGCGCGGAATTGAAACCCTTGAAAATTCGTTATTCGTTATTTATAGTTTACCAAGCGTCAACTAGTGAATAAGTCGTATTTAAAACATTGTTAAAATGAGAAATAATGACGCCAAGGTGCTTGACTCAGTAATTTAAAGTTATCAACAACACCTTCCCACCACCCCAGTTTCATGCCCTTAGTTATACAAAATATAACCAAATGTTATTGGTTTTTTATTCGGCAAGCACCAGCAAACACTACTGAAAATTGTTCTCCACAGTTCAAAATGCGTTCGGTACTAAAGTAGCAAACAAAAAATAGGCGCTACAGAAACGTACAAGACTAGGATTTTATAAGATACTGATATCACTTTCTATAAAGCAGCATAATTCCAATGATACATGGAGAGGCTTCCGGCAGCCTTATTCACGGAGCCAGTCGGCAATGGATCGTTGGAGAATCGTTAGATAACCTCTGGAACACACGTCATTTCGTACGCATGCGCCAATTTTAAAAATATTCAGCGAGTGGCAATCCTGTTAGACATGTCATGATTGTGATGGTGGTTTCCTGTTTCTCAGCCGTCAGCTGATGAGCCTAACATAACCGTACTGGGCTACATGTTTATGCTGATCAGCTGTTAGTCGCTGACCAAGTGGTAGAGGATCGTATGGTGTTATGAACAAACGTGCATTGAATGTGTCTATTTCAGCGTGTATACTGCCCCGCACTATGTTACGAGTAGTGTTGCTTATCTAAGCTTGGGAGCGAGATCGAAGACCCGGGACTATACTAGCCTACGCCGAGATCTTGCTGAACACGGGAAATCGTCCCATCTGACAATTAGTGTAGGGCTCACAAAGCTGTTGTTTTAACAGGCCTGACACGATCTAACGCCTTACCTCTTGGACGCATGAAGAAGTCCGGCTGTAAATATAGAGTGCAGTGTGAGTGCTTGAACTTGTCTGACTAATGCTCAGTAAGTGCCTATGTAGTTTAGGTGCTTGCAGCTCTGTCAGTGTTGGCCACTCTCCACCCTCTCTACTCAACAGCGAACAGCCTGTTGCCCGTCCGCTTCCGCGCCGCCATTTTCGGTTTTCGGATTGTCGCATTCGCCGCCGTCTTTAGCACCGTAGCGTAATACCTGCATCCTGGATCCTGCATAATAGCTCATAATACTATCTAGTCAAACTGTTAAATAAATTGCCATTGCCACGTAATACCCGTGATACCACCGTCAACCATCAGTCGTCGAATCTGCCGGTAGTGCTGGTCCACCGCCATTTGAGTCGCGTCCCAGTTCCCATTAGCTTCCTTTTCACTGGATCTATCCAACCATGAATGAGCTATTAAAAAAATTGGGATGCGAAGACCCGACTCAGGTGTTCCTAGATAAGTACTAAGTATATTAAAAGTGATTTAAGAAATTTTGCAGAACTATTTATCCAGAAAAATTTCTACATGCTCATAGAAGAGTTTGAATGCAAATTAATACTACTAGATTCCTCATCCAAGAATATCACAATTTCAGAATAAAGTTGAGCTACTTGCGTCAAGTTTATGAAATGCTCCCAGTTAAGATTATGAAATGCTTAATTTAAGATTTTGGTATTCTTACTATCCAGAATTTCCCAGTTTTGCATTGAAGATATTTGCTCAATCTAACCCTTATATGGTCAAAGATATCGTATTGTCACTTTAAGATTAGCATAACTTTGCGCGTATAGAAAGTTATGATATGTGTACTTGAATTAAAGCTGCACCTCAATCTGTGCTCCATCTAAGAAATTATTTTTATGTGTGTACATTGCTACGGGCCTGCATTTTACTAAATACTTGCACAACAGTATATACAAATATTTGAAATGAGGGGTAGCTCTGAAATGAAACCACCATGAAGCCAGACTCTTCAATTAGGCACATTACCATTCATGAAATGTTCGAATAGTAAGAATTTTATTATTTTATTTCCCATATATCATATCATTTAAAAAGCTGTGATGGTATCCATTAAATGATGCAGTATGTATCAGTATTTACCTCGGAATAAGTGGTAATTAAAAAAGCTTTGGGGTACTGTCTAGGTTATACAACAAATAACAAATTTTCCATATTCACAGATTGCAAAAGTGCTGCACACAAACCAGAAAAGCTAAGTCCATCGCCAGATATTAATTATCTGCTAACTGGTGTCATCGATCTCATTAAAAAGTGCCAGGACTCAAATGAATAGATAAAAATTATATGGATCAGAGGACATTCAAATATAATTGGGAATGAAACTGCATCCAGCACACACCATTCCTTGTAGCTTCAGAACCTTGTGTATTTTACCTGCCAGTCAACCCATCCTACGTCCTATGGTCTCAGTAAGCCTTCCTCCAAACTCACTAGCCAATAGAAAATGTTCTTCTACCAACGTATGTCTCTCAGGTTGGGTGTTTGCTCCAGTGTATAAAATGAAAAACAACATACGCACTTGTTACCCACACAGTATCTGAGGCGCGAATAACATCTACCTGCACATACCACTTCCATGAACCCCAGATCGTGTACTGCAGTGGTCTCCTCACATTACACACTGATATGGCATTAGAACAACAACAATCTTCACTGATACCGTTCTACGGCAACTACTACACAATTCGTAACTATCAGAAATCTCATTCAAAGACCGAATTTCGTCGATATTTATTATTGCCTTTTTCATTATCACCTCCAGGCACTATTATCACTATCGAAAAAAGTAGAGGAAAACCAATGAACCAACACTCACTCATACGATACGGATATGCCACGTCTATCACGTCTTCTTCGATACAATAATTAGACCAATGTACGTTTGTTGTTTATAAAACACCATATGATCCTCAACCTCTTGGCCAGCGACTATCATCTCATCAGCACAAAACCAACAATAAGTACGGTTAGGTTAGCTTCGAGTCTAGAATCTAGATATTTTACTAATAATTGGGAATGTTCAAGTGATGTTCCAAAGAAGATTGGACCGATATGCCTCCAATTTCTTTCTTATGTGAACATAACTAGGGCGGTCTTCTCGGCATTAACCGATAGATCTACCTCGTGGCATCACGACTTCACAGTGCGCAAAGCGCCTTGCATCATCTCTGCGACAGTACCTACCCATGATTCGACCCCTGACCTCTGACTCCTATGCTGAGATTATCTGTGTAAGCCTACACTTATACACATATATTGCTCAGCCTGACCAGAAGTTCATTCACCACCAGACACCACAATAAGGGAGATAAGGCTTCGCCTTGCGGGCAGCCCCGAGCTACTTCAACGCTATTCGAAATGTTATCCAGCCACTCGACGACTCGACCCTTTAAGGTGGAGAGGATATATTCCACGAGAGACGACCTCACGCCATGCCTGTCTGAGGCATACGTTATCAAATCGGATGTCCTACTGACTATCCCGGCTGTATAGGTTAGGCAGTCGTACTCGGACCTTCATCGGGAACCCAGACATGACGCTGTACGCAGTCCGAGTTTACGAACTATTTTCTAGAATTTTATATTTTTAATCTCCGTACCGAGTGTAATGTGTAACCCACTAATAGATGTTGCATCGAAGTCAGTGGCCGTTATTTTTCGAAAACCACATCCCTGGGATAAACTACAAGGCGGATTTAGTTGCCTGTTGCTTTACCCAAGCCTGTGATGTCCGCAGCTAAAAAAGCTGCGTTACGATTTTTGGTTTGTGTAATAATACGAGTTTTATATGCTAGCCTTAATATTTTTTGCGCGATGTTTAATGGCTGGATCCCAGATTCATAGTATAAACTAGTGTCCTGAGTCCCATATTGTGGATAGCTTCTATCCTTTCAAAAGCAAACTCCTGACCGACGAATACACTATGAAGCCATAGTCGATTCTAGAGAGAACGAGGCATCTGTAGATTTTTAGCAAGATTTTTGTTTCTGCTCTCCAGCGGGTTGAGCACAAGCGTTTTATTAGATTCAAGATTGATCTACACTTGCGGGTTAAATTATCAATATATGATCGCCATGTTAAAGATCAATATTGTGGATATCTGTAGTGTCAGCTCAATTTACCTCCGACGCATTATTATTGACTACTAAAATTAGAGGTAGCAAAGTAGCTGATGACGAAGCAATTTGAGTAAATTGGTTTTAAACTAAATAAAGATGAAACTGATCTTACTTATACGTATACAGTGTAGTAGGAAATTATAATAAACGCTAGAAACTATCACTATCAAAAAAATAATAAAAAGACCTGTCCCTTAGAAAAACGAATGTTGTTCATAGCGAAGAGTTTTAATTGGTGACAGCTTTCTATGTCACATTATGCATTTCTAAGGTAGAAATTATCATGGTCCTAAGATACATATGTAAGTATTACTAGCTCTCATTTTGGATTTACTAGTAACGAGAGTGCAACACAGTGCGTCCTTTAAGATTTCAGAATCGAATTAGGATGTTATTTCTCAAAAAAAAACTTGTCTCCAACTACAGTTGGCAGAAAATATACGCAACATACAAACAATACTCGTATGTATACATCACAAATTCCAAGTCCCTTGTTTTCTATACCTAATAAGCAAGGCAGTGTTCGGATGGACCTAAAAAAGTGTATTATGCCGTTAGCTTTTTCATTTACAGGCCAATGGACAGCGCATTATGAATACAACAAAATTTTCAGTTTTAGAATCCACCACCCCCCAACCACCCCAAATTCACCCCTCCCAAAAAAAGTAGAAAATGATCAGGGACCCATAAAATGCCTAAAAACGAAATTTGAGGAATATTTGAAGTTTTTTGTTTTTTGCTAATTACTCCGCCCCCGCACAACGATTTCCAAAATTATAGCAGCATTACCTACTAGGACCCCACAGCATATCGGTGCCCAGATTCCATCATAATCCATGCAGCGGTTACTGAGATTACCAGGGTATAAAAACGCGAACAGACAGACCGACAGACCGACAGGTCGACAGACCAACAGACCGACATACAGACAGACAGATCGACGGAAATGAGTGACGTGGATTTCCGTTATGTAGACGTCTTAAAACGCCCAAAAAAGTATTATCTCAAAATACGAAAAAGACATTTGTTTTCGAAAGCACCATGTATGTTAGATCATTCAGTACCCTTAAAAACCCCTTAGTTTCCCTTTTCATCAGTTTGTTGTGTCAAACAAATTCTTATTTTACGAGGGTTGCTCTACACCTCCGTCCGGCAGAATTCCTTCTGTCTTACTCGCAAATTCTTATTTTATTTATATTATGCTTATGATTTTACGAAAAAAATAGGTAAGTACCACAGGATTTTAAATAAAATAGAAATATCATTTATGTGGGAAAACTTATGGGGTGCTATTTGAAAACAAAAAGTTGGGAGCGAGTTTCCGGGGTTGACGTGCAAAAAAATGTTTTGAATGCATGCACTTTACAGTAACTGTTAAGCAGTATTTTACAAAATCTGTGAAGACAATTTAATTTTAACTCGAGGAACTATTAAAGTCGTACCATCAAACCTGATAGTATCAGTACGAATTTATTGCAAATCTCCCTTCCAATATTATAGAAGAATCCTTCATCGTGAAGATATCTCGATGTATAGCGCGTAACCACTGATTCCGTTTTATAACATCTTTTGGAAATTACGATACAGGTATGCGCTCTGCATCGATATAATTACTATTGCAGAAGGGTGCACAGCAACAATAGACGGTATTCATGGCTAGAGAAATGTAAATCCCAAAAATTTAATGAAAAATCCCTGCGGGTATTTGACGATTACAAACGCGACCGGACGGTCGCTCGGCGTCTCGCGTGACGTAGACGCTGTGGTGGGGATACACCATCAGGCCCGGTAGCTCTCGACAGTCGACGGTCCCGGGTGTCACAGTTGCCAGGTCTAGTGAAATTTCACTAGATCTAGTGATTTTCCTGTAATTTAGTGATTTAGTGAAAAATTTCATAAAAAATGTCATATTCTAGTGATTTTTTCACACTGACATATTGCGTCACACATTATTTTAGTATCTTATTATTTTTAGTATCTTGATCTTATAACACGGCATGCATGCTTGCTTGATTACATAGCAATTTTTTAAGACGAAAACTTGAATTTTTCTATTAAAATTATACAATTTTGAGACCTTATACCGAAGTTTTGGTTAATCTAACCTATCGCTTTTTATGACTGATAATGATTTATTCAGCAGACTAGTCAAGTACCCATGTCAAAAATTAGAAATCCGATGCCAAGGTTTTGCCGAATGCTCTGTTGAAGCTTTTTACTCTCGGAAATTCATTATGCTATTACAGATTAAATGCAATCTTACTACCTCTGTTTACCACATTTACAACAAATTTGTGGTACCAATGAATAACTAGAAAGAAGGGCATGTTTTTACTGCAAAATGCACGGTTAATTATTTGGTGCTATTTCAAAATAAATAAATTTTTTGTAATATTTCTTGAATTCACTATTCAATATTTGCTGATTTTGACACTAACTATCTCGCAAAGTGTTTGATACATTATCACTTTCTTTCAATCATAATGACGTAATAGTAATTTTTTGAGGGCTTATACCAAAAATTCCAAAATCCGACAATAACATTTTGTTTCATTAGTTCACGTTTGGTCTGCATTTTAATTAATTGTTTTTTTATGTTTTTTTTATGATCAACCTCCCATGTAGAAGCGCTGCGGGAGGATAAGTGTCGGTTCACGTTAGATTTGACACGCTGTAGGTCGTAGCAGTCGGGAAACAAATTCTGGTCCCACTTACTACATTCGTGTAAGGCATTTTTCACACAAAAGGATTTTTAAAGATTTTACTTTCTTCCAGACACATTGTATGGTAGGTTCTAGTACATGACCTGCATTTTGTGCCCATCATATTCGAAGTTATATTCATAGAACAGGGGTAACATGATATTTTTTTCAGAATAGCTTGATCGGTTTCGCTTAGTTTTCTATATTGGTGGCATCTGAAAGAAATATACTTTTCCGCACTATGATAATTCCTACAGTTTAAGTGTTAAGAAGTTTTCAACAATATTAGTATTTTGTTTTTCACAATCTTAGTCGCGTGCCAAGTAATAGACAACTGGCCCTTTTGGGTTACCAGTAGTTGGCACGTGAATATTTTCTACAAAGCCTTAAGAAATTGCATTTTCAGACTGAATATAAATAGCTGTGATAGTATTCGACTATTTCTGATTACTGGTAGTGTAAAAAAAAAATGGAAATTTTCTAAAAGAATGCCCACAAAATAATCTCAGTGTTACAGAACAAAGGTAGATTTACTACTACCAATAGAAAATAACAAACTAACAGAGAACATGAATATTGTTTCCCTACGATAACTATTTCCATTACTATCTCTTTTTCCTATCAACTACTTAGATTTAAATTATTTTTATGAACTAAGTAGGTCAACAAACAGGAATTATGAAAGTGCCAACATTAGGCAGGCTTATTTTTACCAGGTACCAATAGTTGGCACAGGCGTGCCGGTAATTGGCATTACGCACATTTTATGTGACCAGTGATTGGTACCCTATTCTTTTTGAACAAATATAAACTTTATCAAAGAAAAAATAGATAAATATCTAACCTACGACATTACTTCAAGGGCATATGGTACTGGAAGTTGATACTTTCATTAAATAGTTTTTTTATATCAATAATGCCCTGATAGTACTTCTTAACAAAACGCTAATAATTTTCCGCGATTTGCTCTTCTCAAAAGCACAACCCCTTCGCTTTGCTCTCGAAGGCATACTAAATCACATAGGCACGATTAGGCTATTGGAAAATATTAAGCAATGTTGCAGGTCATACGAGAAAGAACATTGAAAGGACATTACTTTACTGTTACCTTATTTCTTGGGAAAATAGATCAGAGTGCCAACGATAGGAAGGGTGCCAACAATAGGCGAGTTTACCCTAAGGAAATAATCGTCTATAATATTTTATCAAATATGAGACACCAAATAGACTCCACTAATTCGTAAATGAAACTATTTTAAGTATGGGCAATAATAAAAAAATAATGTACACTTCAAGGCTGGAGGTAATCAATGCCGCTACTAATTCTTTTCCTTCCGAAACATCTTTCACCAAACATTTTGATGCCTAGAGTAGACATATGATCTACTTAAAATGAACATTTAGTACGTGTGGTAGCTGAACCCTTCATTATAATAGCAGAACATTACAGGCTTTATACTGACAATATATTTTGCATGTTGGCGTATCCCGGGCGACGGTGCTCGAACGATCGTGGGCGCGTGTGACGTCATCCACAGTGCCGCTTTCCCATTGGTCGAGCGGTAATTGATTCTCAAGGACGGCAGCGTGTTATGCAACAGAATCTGGATGAAGAGGGTCGCTTTTTTGACTGCAGCCAGCGGTGGAGCTAAGTTTCCAATCCAGTTATAATATTATACCGGAAGGGGAAAAATTGATTACATTCTAAAGCAAGATCTTTTCCACACTAATAGGCGAGTACTGGTTTTGGTTGTAATTTCAAGCGAGTTGCCTATAAAGTTTTACTGGAAATATCAGTGGCATATATGGAGGAAAAGGGTTACAGACCAAGTATACCTTTGGAAAACCTTTCCATTGATCATTACATCCTTTATGAACGATGAGTGCTTCTCATTCCATTATGAAAATATACCTTATGCAAAACCGCTTTTTAGTATCACCCAACATCCAGTCATATCCCTGAATCAGTATGTCGATAAAAGGTGTTTACAGAAGTAAATCGCACGACAAGCTTTTATGAGCATATAAATTGTGTATAATGAGGCTACAGGTTGATAGTTAACATTTTAGAGGAACACTTTATTTTCTTCTTTTTAGAGTTTTTTGTTTTAATTTATTTTTTACTTTTTAGTCATTAACCTGCATTTATATCAAAATATTTTTTTAATTATTCTCGCCAAGCCCTTTTATTTGATACCCATATTGTAGAAATGCACTAAAAATAACTATTTCGCCATCTTGCAAGCCCTTTCATTGCGCAAAGGCTCTCTTCTCTTAGGTTATAAACAAGGTTCATGCTTATACCGGGATATTCACGTTGTTCGACACGGAGCATTATGGCTAAGGTATTTGATGAAAAAGAAAATAATAATTTCCGATGGATAGAGACCCGTTAAGGCTATATTTTAAAAATATTTTCATGTTATACAGGGTGTCCCCAAAAGACGAAACGTATCGAAGTTGTATTTTTTTAAATGAAACACCCTATATATTATTGCATACTCAGATTCCCTGGTGAATTCTAGTGTGACTTTATGTATCTCACATGGGACTTAAAGTGAACCGCTTAGGTGTAAATCACCATTTTCGGTATAAGTAGATATCAGAAAAAAAATTAGTATTTATCGCAGACATTATAAAACTTAGAAGGCTGCGACTTTGCCATATTACTAAGCATGAAAGGAGTCAACTTAGGTTAGACGGTCAAATTTCGATTACCTTCAATCAGATCTAACTTGACTTTTTCAAATGGGAATGCCTATTTTTTTATACGACTAAGTGTAAAATTTGATAGCCTTTCTAATGATACATAAGATTGTGAATATCAATCTCTGGTAGTTTTCATTTATTTTCAAATTTTTAATCAAATCGATGTTTTTCAATGTTTCTACGTATAAACAACCTAGCAGGCCATGAAATATAAACAAAAACATGTTCCGATAGGAGAAAACAAGTAACTTAGACGAAACATAAAGACGAATTGGAGTAAAGAGACGAAATTTAAAAAAATCCTTACAACAATGAATTTGTGGTTTTTGAGTTTTTAGGCCGGCGTCGTTTAGCGTTAAAGCTTGACGTTTCGCCACCACGAGTGGATGGCATCTTCAGAAGCTATTACATACATATAATACATACAGTATTTTGGAAGTCGCCGAAGTGAAATAGCTTCTGAAGATGCCATCCACTCGTGGTGGCGAAACGTCAAGCTTTAACGCTAAACGACGCCGGCCTAAAAACCCAAGAACCACAAATTCATTGGACGATGGCCGCGAAAGCCTGACACAGTATAAATCCTTACAACAAATCACCTCTAACAAAAACAACGCCGGTAACATATCTAAGGTCAAAGAGAATCTGGAGTATGACAGAAATAGATACATTTCACAACCTACTTCCTACTGCAATACAGGTACTACAGATTGCCAATTTCCAAAACCTTCAAAAATTTTGAAATGAAAGGAAAACAACCAGCGAATGGTGTAGGCAGATTATTATCTTCAGAATAAAATTTCACATGCAATGATATACAAAAGTATTGAATTCTCGAAAGTAGCGATACCTATGACTGGAGTTCTGAAAATTCTTCAGTGCAAGATCACAGAAAATGAAGAATGAATCAAAATTGGTTCAAATTATAAAATACAATTCACCTGGCCGTTTTTCCGATGTAACTAATAGATACTCAAAAATTGAAAGAGTTTCAGTTATAGGTCGCGTTACTTTGACGCATATTACTACTTTTTTATACTATTACGTGTGATTATTCAGTCGTAGTCAGACACCCGTAGAGTACAGTTCGTGTGTTTTACCTGTGTTAAGACAAAAAGCGACGAGTTTTTACGGATAAGTACATTTTTCTTAATATTTATTTTTCATTATTCATAAATATACACATAGGTGGTAGCAAATAAGAGAATGGACGTGATTACGGGCGGCGAGCCGCCGCCCAACATTCCACTTGATATTTGTAGAGATAAAGAAAACAATGCAATATCGCAAGAAAATATTCCATACGATTTTTCCAACAGATATTCAGCCTCAGACTCCGGCCCATTTATGGTAGTTATGGAACACACAGATAAAAATTTAGGTCGTCTCTTCCCAATTAGGGTAGGTCATTTTCTACAGAGCGATAATGTGCTGAGGAAAAGTATCGTTGATATTAAATCTTTGGGGTTAAACAGAGTTAAAGTAATTTTGGATTCATATTTAGCTGCTAACTCGCTTGTTGATCACGAGGTGATATTAAAAAACAATCTCATTGCTTACATTCCAAAATTCTTCAACCATAAAAAGGGAGTTCTCAGGATGGTTGATACATTTTTTAGCACAGAATATTTAATGAAATCGATAGAGTCTAATATAAAAATCACTGAAGTAGTACGGATGAAAAGAAGGGTACGGGTTGAGTCTAGTAATACAGTTTCTTATGTAGATAGGCAGATGGTTATAGTCACTTTTTTAGGTAACAAAATTCCGGATAGCGTAAAGATTAATCTAGTTCATTTTTCAGTAGAACCATACATACACCCGGTTGTACAATGCTTTAAATGTCTTCGTTACGGACACACTAGCAAACAGTGTAAGGGTAAACCTAGATGTAGAAATTGCGGTAAAATAGACTGTAACATAGACAGCTGTCAAAATGAGGGGACTTTATGCATACATTGCGGTAGCTCAGAACATAACTCGACATCACGAAATTGCCCTGTGCACAAAAAACAACATAATATAAAAAAAGTTATGGCCAGTCAAGGTATATCATTCAAAGAAGCAGAGCATATAGTTAATAATCCATCGTATTAAAAAATTACAACAAATAATAGATTCTCAATACTGAATAATGAAACAAATTTTCCCGAATTACCTACGCCATCGGCTCCATTTATTAGTCCGATCAGGAAGCCACAGAGAAATAACACCCAAGTCAGAATTCCCCCAACAAAAAAAAGAAAAACCAACACCTCTCAATCCCTTTCCCCCTCTACATCGACACAAAAGTCAGAACCAAAACCTATAGTTCCCAACCCACACAATGACGATTTCAGACAACACAGAGAAGAATTAATTCTCAAAATAGCAAATTTCATATCACATGTAATAAGTAACCGAACCAGCGTCAATGAACAAAACATTAAAGAATATGTAACATCAATGCTTGATAACGATATATTAAATACTCGAAAAATAACGGATACAAGTGACGTCATAATATTAAATGATGATGACGATGACAGCGATACTTAGCTCTGCTTATGGCTGACACACAAACAAAGGTTAGTAAAGATTGTATTCAAATCTTACAATGGAATGCTCGTTCTATTGTAGCTCAGAAAGCAAGTTTGCAATATTTTTTAATCAATCATGATGTTGATATAATAGTTATTTCAGAAACGTGGCTAAAAGAGTCACAAGTATTCTCGCTGAGCGGATATAATTGTATTAAAAAATGCAGAACAAATGGGACGGCAGGCGTTGCAATTTTTATAAAACAAGCAATAGAATTTCAAGAATTCAAAATTATCCAAAATTTCAATTCAAGTATAGAGGCTTGTGCCGTGACATTGAATCACCTCAAGTATAACATAGTGTCTATCTATAAACCCCCTGATATATGTGCAACCCTAGGTGATGGGAAAGTTTATTCAACCAGTTCAAAACACCCACAATTTTTTGTGGTGACTTTAACGCACATCATGGCCTTTGGGGTTATTCATATGATAACTCTCAAGGAAGTATCCTTGTAGAAGCTACAGAAATAAAGAGTTTAGTCATTCTTAACAATGGTAATCCTACTCGAATAAGTGCACCAAGCAATGTAAATCAATTTTCGGCGGTTGACCTGACTCTAGTTTCCTCGGAAATTGCAGATATCACTGAGTGGGAAGTACTACCAGTCTCAATGGGCTCAGACCATTTCCCAATTCTCCTTACTATTCACAACAATAATCAATCTTTTGAAATTTCCCCCTACTGTAGATGGAATGACGCTTGTGGCAACTGGGATAAGTTTCAGGATTCACTAAACAAATCACTGAATGATATAGCAAACCTAAACGACTTGCCAAACCAAGAAAAATTCACTAACCTGTTAAACGCTATTACAGTCGCTGCTGATTCTTCTATGCCCATTAAGAAACCTTTCACGCCAACCACAGTCAAACCCATATGGTGGGATGAAAATTGCACCAGAGCATACGAAACACGTAGACAAGCTCTATTTAACTACAGACAACAAGGTAACTTTGAGAATTACATTTCGTATAAAAAATACTCTGCGCAGGCCAAGCGAATCTTTAAAGACAAGCAAAGGTGCAGTTGGAAATCTTTTTTAGACAAATTGAATAGAAGAACTCCAATAAGCGATATTTGGAGATTTGTAAAGTCCATTAATAAAAAATCTAGGATAAGTAGTTCTCAAATACCCCCAAATCTCGTGGAAAAGCTTTTAGACAAATTGGCACCATTAGCAGCATCAAGTCGCCCCCCAGATATCTGCAGTCCGTTGGGCTTCATCCCCCAACCACTCTCATATGTGGACAAACCTTTTATTTTTCAAGAATTAGATATTTGCATGAAAAATTGCTCCAATACAGCCCCGAGTATTGATAGGTTCACCTACAAAATACTGTTCAACTTATCTCAATCTGCTAAACAATTACTCCTTGTCATCCTAAACGACTGGTGGACCAAACACATTTTTATTGAAGGCTTCAAAACAGTAGTAATATGTCTAATACTAAAGCCTGGGAAGGACTCAGCTGTACCTGACTCCTATAGACCTGTATCACTTTTGTCATGTGTAGTAAAAATTTTTGAACGCATGATCAAGCTAAGACTCGAACATTATGTCGAGTCAAATAAATTGCTCCCAGTGTCTCAGTACGGATTTAGAAGAGGGCAGGGAACTTTGGAAGCTGTGAGTCAGCTAGTATTGGATATTCAAATATGTTTTTCAAATAATAATTATCTTCTTTGCTGGTTTTTGGATCTAAAAGGAGCTTACGACTCGGTAGACTTGCAGATACTACTTAAATCTCTAGTAGCAAAAGGAATATCCGTGAGATCTTCAACTAGCATAATAGAACTATTTAGAGATAGAACTATTTATATTAGGGATCACAAAAATGAGCTTCATGGTCGAAGAATACTTTATAACGGCTTGCCTCAGGGTTCAATTCTCAGTCCGATATTATTTAATTTGTACACTGCAGAATTGCATGACATGAGGGACGACGAAATTCGAATTATCCAGTACGCTGATGACATATGTCTGTATACAGCACACCGTACTTATGAAAAATGCTTACAAACCTTAGAACGTATGGTAAATAAAGTGGAGAATTGGTTGCTACAAGTAGGATTTGAATTGGCACCGGAGAAGTCCGCAATAATGTGCTTCACAAGGCACAGAGTTGCACTTCCAAGTGCCATCGATGTAGGTGGCTATAATATCCCCATTACAACGCACTATAAATACCTAGGTATAATACTGGACTGCAAGCTCCTATGGAGCAAACATATCCAGTACATAAAGACTAAGTGCGAAAAAGGGATTAATATTTTAAAGTGTACCACCAAGAAGAAATGGGGAGCTGATCCCAAAATAGCACTAATTTTCTACAAAACATATGTTCGATCTATCTTGGACTATGGTTGTGCGCTATACGGCTCCGCGGCAAATTCACATTTGCTGAAATTAGATCGGGTTCAATATCAAGCCCTGCGAATATGCATTGGTGCTATGAAATCGTCCCCATGCCAGGCAATTCTGGCTGAATCAAAAGAACTGCCGCTTAAAATACGGCGGCAATATTTCGCAGAAAAAGCAGTTTTAAAGTATAGAACCTTTGACTCATTTTTGCTGGATAAGATTTCTCGTATTAATACGGAGAACTATATAAACAAGTTCTGGATGAAAAAGAACTCGCCCCTGCTAGCAGAATGTTTCACAGATACCAGCCAACTGGACATTGACATAATGCCTAGAAATATGTTTCCTCTATATACTGCTGCATACGACATCTTTCTCACAGACCCTGTGGTTATCACACCACAATATTATGAATCACCTCAACTTAACAACCTAGTTCTAAATTCCGTGCTGAGAGACCTGATGAGTGATTTAGTTATTTTCACAGACGGATCAAAAAGTGATGCAGGAACAGGAAGCGCTTTCTATATTCCTAAATTAAATATGTTGGAAAAATTTCGAATTCCTAACGCGGCTTCCATCTTTACGGCTGAGGCTTTCGCCATACTAAAAGCCGTAGACGGCTGTTCAGAAAGAATTGGAAAAAGTATATCCATTGTTACCGACTCCCTATCTGTATTGGAAGCAATTAAAACGCACCCTTTGAAGTTTTACAATAATACTATTATATGTAATATTAGAGAGCTACTTGTGGAATGCGACAATAAAAATGTAAATATTAACTTTGTATGGGTCAAAGGACATGCAGGTGTCGAAGGTAACACCATAGTTGACCAAGCTGCTAAAGATGCCACGAAACTTGATATAATAACAAAAGTCCCATTGTACTCTGATCTGTTAATTGAAAACAAAAGCAATATTAGAAGAAGATGGGAAACGGTCTGGGCTGAATTCGTATCTACTTCACAAAACCATTATACTCTGATTCACCCTTCACTGCCTCACATCGTACCACACATCGATAGCTTCTATTCAAATAGAGAACAGTCAGTAACAATTTCACGGCTTAAACTCAATCATGGCTGCTGTCCGTCCCATCTGTACCGCATAGGGGTTACTGAATCACCCCTTTGTCCTTGTGACTCCACCAGCATTGGTGATATGAACCATTTACTCTTCTCTTGTAGACTATATGAAAGGCACTCGAAGGAACTTTTGAAAGACCTCATTGATCTGGGAATAGAACTTCCCACAAATATCACAATCATTCTCGCGACATTTAGCAAACTAGTTTATCAGGCTGTAATCAAATTTTTGAAAAGATCAGGCATAAAAATATAGATCACATCGGTAAAATATTAATCTCCTCTGTGGCAAATGGACTCAGATTCCAATGCCATTCCCATCTACACACACACACGTGTGATTATTAATTGCGTTCTGGAGCAACAGTTCGTAATTTTTGTTTAACTATAGGTTTTTTAATTATTTTTGAAATTTTTAACCTTTACTACATTGCAGTAGGCAGTTACAGTCGTTGTTTCTGTTAGAGGTAATTTTTGTAAGATTTTCTTATTGCGTGAAGCTGTAGTCTGAAATCCCCTTGCATACAAATCATCGCCCACCCTCCCGCAAAAAAACGTCCAACACAAAAACTCTCGTGAATAGTTTCTTGCGTCTCCCTCCTTAGAAACTAGGACGCCACAGTTTTCATTCTGCATGCTTCACCTGAACGATGCAAAACGATCAGGAGCCTCTAAACCATCTGGCGCGTCTAACCTCAATAAAAAATTTGGAAAAAAGAAACAAACAGCAAAGATATACCTTGAATCTTAAGACGCCAACCTAACCTAAATTCGAAGATTTTCGTTCCACCAAAAGATCATATCCAAAGATTGTTATTTAGCCAGTATCGACTTAAAAGACGCTCACTTCCTCTTATTACATACATGCATAGGAAGTATTGTAATTTCTTAAAAGTGAAATATACAGCGTGGCCAATAGTGCGTGGACGGAAGATTGTGGGATTACTAAAAAATATTTCAAAAATCTGTCACTCGATCATGGTAGCGACCCTTGAGGCCTATCACGTAAAAGTATTTTCACTTAATTTTTGACGTTTATACAGGGTGATTCATATCAAACCTGCATTTTACTTCCTTCACCGAAAGGTGAGGGGAGTATTGTGATCGCGAAAGTTTTCGATTTTATGATGTCTACATATGAAAATCCATGTCACTCATTTCCGTCGGTCTGTCTATCTGTCTGACTGTGCGCGTTTTTCTAGCCTCGTAATCTCAGTAACTGATGCATGGATTGTGATGAAATTTGAGCGGCGATATGCTGAGGGGGTCGTAGTAGGTAATATTCTTATAACTTTGAAAATCGGTGCAGGGGCGGCGTAATAATTAGCAAAAAAGAAAAAAATCCTCAAACTTCGTTTTTAGGTGTTTTAGGGGTTCCTGATCATTTTCTACTTTTTTTTGGGTGGGGGTGAAATTAGTGTGGTTGGGGGGGTGGGGGGTTGTAAATCTCAAAAATTTGTTGTACTCATAGTAGGCTATCCATTGATCTGTAAAAGAAAGACCTAGCGGCATAATACCCCGTTTTAGACCCATCTGAACATTGCCTTGCCTATTCCAGAAACCAAGGGTCTTAAAATTTTCTGATAAATACATAGAAATATTGCTTTAGATCGTTCTGTATTGAGTAACGTAAAAGTTATGGAATGGACTTTAATTAAACTTTGTCACAGTATTACTACCATGGCAAGGATGGAAAACGCGTATGTTTTAGAAAAATCGTGTCAGTGACGGCGCAGCAATAATAAAAAAAAACAAAAAAAACCCTCAAACTTTGTTTTTAGGCGTTATAGGGGTTGCTGATCATTTTCTACTTTTTTTGGCTAGGGGTGAATTTGGGGTGGTTGGGAGGTGGGGGGGTTGGAAAATTGCGAACAGCGGGTACACCTCACACCTGAAACCGCGCTGTAACCACTAAATGAAATGTAAAACAACTGTGGAGAGCCCTGGTAAAAAGACATCTAATCTAAAGTTCTGAAGGGAGCATCTATCTCTATCGCACTCGCTTGTCATCTAGAAGAAAAGAGATGGAGTATGGTAAATATCCCCCACCTCGAGAAAGGACTGTTATGCGTATTTCGTGACTTATCACAGCTGTGATATCCTCTAACTCTTGCAATTAAAATGTTTAATTGGAAATTGCAATACTTCAACCAGTTTAATTGTCATTGTAAGCAGAAGTTTCTACGATAGGAATACTCGTAACGGCAGTTACTAATCCATTTTTATAGTTACCGTCGTTAATAATTACTATTAAAATGTTTAATTGAAAGTAGCAGTACTTTACCCAGTTTAATTGTTACAATAATATGCGTTTTCTGTGACAAAATCGGAGTATTAGAATTCAGTTTTTATGAGCGACTATGAAGCTACATTTCAGAAGCGGTATGGAACTTTAATGTAGGCTATTAATAATGTACCAGTTGAACTCTTTAGCTGGGCCGGTTTTCTCAGTGTACCTCAGTTCATTTTCATTAACAAAGTAATGTGCCCAGTGAATCTTTTTGTTATTCCCGTCATGCAATGTTGCCAATCATGGCGTTATGGTCACTCGCTCTAAAGGTTAACAAAAATGTAGGAGGTGTGACACCGAAAGTGCAGACCAATGTACCTGCTGTATTTTCCGAGAGTGTCCCATTCATGAGAAACAATAATAAAGGACTGAAGATGCAATGTTCAGTTTGAACTTATCATTGAAAGAGGCTGAGAGTATTGTTGATAATCTCGGCTAAGCGAGCATAGTCCAAAAGAACAGATTTGCGCCACTTTTAAATTCAGATACCGAAAAAAAATCTTCCTCCATCATCCTCCTCAGGTAACCCTCCTAAATACAGAATAGCGGAAAACTCTCCTAAGCTCCCAGCTGCCTGGAGAGAATTTAATACAGTATTCTGCGCAGGACCTGTATGCTAATTTGGGCAAGAAAAGCAGTGAGATATGTCGAACAATTTATTAATCAATTCACTGCCACATTAATAAATCAGCTACATCTCCTAAACGTAATACCATTCCAAATTTGAGTCCCATGAAATTGATGGTAAAGTGCAAAAGTTGATAGACGACCTTTTAAATTAACCAATGGACAATAAACGTCTCATGACTATTTAATGGCATGTTAGATCTTTACGCTCTAATAGACCCACTATGCAACAATTTGGAATTTGACACCGCTTTAGTGTCGGAGACCTTGCTCAAACCGTTACAGACCTTTAAATATAAAAATTTCAACATCGTTGGAAAAAATTGATTGCTATATTGATATCCAATAGGATTCAATATGAGATCATAATATCCTTCACCGGAAATTTTAATAAAAAATATTGAGGTTTGCGCCATTGACATCACTATGGCACAGAAAAAAATACTGTTGCGTTTCCAATTAATTGTTAGTATTTGGATGTTTTTCCATCGCTTTAAATATATTTACAGTTGATTCACATCCGTGTCATTGAAAGAGTTTAATCCTTATATTCGAAGTAATCACAGGTACGCCAATAAATTCAAAATAATTTTATATTCGTTCTAACGATATGTATAATCCTTCTAGTACCAGTATTGACATATAATGCAATCAAAACATCCTTTTGTTTTCGAAATTTACCAACGACGTCCTACTGATAGACCACGCATCCAAGGCAAATTGTCGGCATTCCAAACATCGGGAATATTTTCAATGGTACACCGCAGCGATGCCAACTTGACAATCATTTGGAATTAATAGCCAGAAAAACGTATGAAACAGCATCGTCAATATGCTGTAAAAAATTATGATTATGGCTTACTTATCTGTAACAGAAAAAGTACTCTGAAAATACTGCTTTGTAAAACACGTGTAATATTGCAATTCTGTCGAAAATGAATCCCATTTTTAATTTTACAAACATTGCTGCATGCCCTAATGCACAACTGGCAACGTCGGGACTGTCTATGCCAAGTGTCGACCACGTGTCTACTCAGGCGCGTACACAAAATTTTCGCTGGAGGGTGGTTTCAAAAAAGAAAGCGGGATGTCTGTTATTTAAAAAAGCAACATAGCACATATGTGAATGGGTAGTTGTCAGTGCTAAACCGGTCAGTGATAGAGGTCCACATCCAGCCAACAAAACAGAACACAACAAAGCTTCAAGTTTTCGAAAACGAAAACAAATTGGCAAATGCTGAGCACATATTTGTAGGCAACAATTAGTCAACTTCGTGGCCGCCGATAGAAAACGTGGCCTGCTCAAAATTGCGAATCGGGTTTTCTTATTATTATTATTACTATGTTTTTTCAAGCTTCTCTCGCATGACTGCGGTGACGACAAATGTTGACGGGCTAGGCCAAGTCAACACCTGAACTATTACTGATCGGAATTTAGGAAAGATCGTACTATATTACAGGTCTTAAGGATTACAGACTTTTGGAATATTTTATGTAAACTTTCGTCCAGGCCTAACTGTTGTAGGTGTTGTGTAAATGTGTTCGGTGTGAGGCCTGAGACCGACATAATGAGGGGGACAATAATAACTTTATCTTGTTTCCAAATTCGCTTCACTTCTATGGCAAGGTCAGTGTATTTAGATATTTTCCCAGCGTAGGTGTTTTGAACATTCACATCATTGGGAATAGCAATATCTATTAAGTAGGTAACTTTGTCTGCCTTTATCTGAAATACTATATCTGGTCTGTTTGCATTGATGGTTTTATCTGTGTGTATTTCAACATCCCAGTATAGTTTGTAGTGATCGTTTTCGAGTACTGATGTTGGTGTATACTTGTAATATGGATCGGAGTTTTCGATTAGTTTGTTTTTTGTGGCTAATGCTTGATGTATGATTTTGGCTGCTGAGTTATGTCTAGCCGTGTACTCAGTTCAGCGAGAGTTTTGCATGCGCTTGTTATGTGGTCTGTTGTTTCCTTTTGTTGTTGACATTTTCTGCAGTTATCGTTTGTTATGGATGGATCTTTAATTACGTATTTCTTGTAGTTTCTCGTTGCAATAACTTGGTCCTGGATAGCAAGCATAAACCCCTCAGTTTCTGGAAAGAGCTGGCCATCCTGCAGCCAGGTGTATGACTGTTTTTCATTTATGTGGTCTTGCGTAATACGGTATCTATGTTTGGAGTGGTTTCTGCGACCAGGTGCTTATTTTTTCTTGTTGTGATTGTGTGGGATTGTGTGTGTCTGCGACGTGGTCTGGACATGATAGGTTGAGTGGTGTATAGTTTTTGTCTGCTATTGCTCGATGTAAATTTGTTTGTTTGTTTTGGAAGAAATGTCTGAGTGTCTTTATCTGTCTTGTGCGAAGCGACTGTATATCTGTAATCCCTCTGCCCCCTTGTTTCCTGTCTATGGTGAGCCTTTCTTTGCATGCGTTTGGATGTGACATTCGGTGTTTCGTGAGTTCCGTCCGTATGAGGATGTGGATGTTTTCTATATCAGTGTGTGACCACTTGATGATGCCGAAGGAGTATGTGAGGACTGGTATCGCAAATGTGTTAATGGCTTTTGTAAGGTTTCTGGAATTCAATTTGGTTTTTAGTAGCTTAATAAGGCGATCTCTGAACTCTTGGGTTAGTTGTGTCTTGACTTGTCTGTGGTCTATTTTAACGTTCTGATTGAAGCCCAGGTACTTGTACGTTTCGTCTTTATCCATGTTGTCCAGTGGTTGGCCAGTTACTACTTCCTTTTCGGGTTGGTTTTTCCATTGGCCTTTATTGATGTGGAGCACCTTGCATTTACTCATTCCGAATTCCATCCTGACGTCTGACGAGCAAGTTTCTGTTGTTCTGATTAACTCTTTCAGTTGTACTTCATTGGCGGCATATAGTTTTATATCATCCATGTAGAGGAGATTATTGATTTTGTGTTGGTTTAATCTGTCGTGTCTAATGTTGAAACCGCAGTTTGTGTTGTTAAGTGCGTTGGAGAGCGGATTCAGACAGAGACAGAACCACAGTGAACTGAGAGAGTCACCCTGGAAGATGCCGCGTCTTATGTGAAGCTCATCCGTCTTGATAAGGCCGTCCTGGGTTTTGAGATGTATGCTGGTTCAATTATTATGTGTTTAAAACAAAAAAGTGCAGCCCGGGCTCCGACACACCGAGCTGCTGTTCCATTACCCAATGACTACTCCTCACACCGTGAGGTGAGCAATCATTGGGTCCGCGAATCGTGCGCCCTAAGTAGACGAAGGGACCCAAGGATGACTGCCTTCTGCATTCTGGCGGCTAAGATGTGCGCCGCCGCACGGCACACCGGTATTTTGCGCAGTGCAGAGAGCAGCGTATTCCTCATTCCACCTAGGGATCCAATGACCATAACCAGCAGACTTACAGTGTAGTCTGGCCAGAGCCTGCGAAGTTGTCCGAGCAACTCCTGATATTTGGTCCGCTTTTCCTCCTCCTTAGAGACGATGTTCACTTCGGCAGGCGCCGAAAACTCAATAACGAACATCGTCTTCTGTTGGTGGTCGAGAAGGACTATGTCGGGCTTGTTTGCCTGTACAAGCTCGAGCGTGGGGAACGAGTAGTTCCAGTAAATCCGGCATCTCTCGTTCTCCACAACGGACTCTATATCCCCTGGAGCGTATGGCAGCACCGGTGTCTCATCGATACCGTATGAGTGCCTTAAATGATAGTAGAGCACTCGTAGAGCCGCGTTGTGCCGATGGACGTAAGCCGTCCCAGCGTACGTCTTACACGCCGACAAGAGATGCATAAGCGTCTCTGGCGCCTGTCGGCAAGCTCTACAATGGGTGTCGGGTACATCTACACCCATAACCCTTCTACGGTATACCAAGGTGTTGAAGACACCGTCTTGGCAAGCCATTATAAAGCCCTCAGTCTCCGACTTCAACCCACTAGACCTTAGGAAAGAGAAGGTCAACTGCTCAGACAAGCTATGCTCTTCTAGATGTTTGTAGAAGATTCCATGCATTGGCTTATCTTTATGAAGTCTTAAGAGGAAGTCGACTTCGGCAGTTTTAATGTGGGCTTTTAATTCTGCGGGAGCATGTTCCGTAATGGACTGCTGACACCTCCGCTTGAAGTCGAGTGTGAGGCTGAGCTCGTCGGCTGCTCGTTTCGCTGCGCTAAAAAGAAAGGCTCCTTTTCCCGCATTCTCGTGCTCTCGCACGAAGCGGATCAGGGGATCGGTGCTGTTCGTTACATAGCAGGCAGTGGCCAGTACTACTCTGTTGTGCAGACGCTCCAAACTCAATAGTCCACGCCCTCCCAGGTGTCGCGGGAGGTATATTCGCGGGACAGAGGACTTAGGATGCAGGCTTCTCTCCATATTCATCCTTTTGCGGGTCTTCGTGTCGATTTCCTTCAGCTCGTTCACTTTCCAGTGTACAGCACCAAAGGTGTATAATAACAATGGGACCGCAAGCATGTTTGTGGCAGCGACTTTGTTCTTGCCGGACAGTTCTGACGACCAGATCTGCCGGAGTCGGTGCAAATACTTGCGGCGGAGACACTCTTTAACCAATGTTGCCTCTTGGACATGACGCTGCGCCACTCCAAGGTAGGTATAAGTATCTCCGGCATGCAGTTGTCGCAAGATGCTCCCATCAACGAGCTGTTCCTCATCTCCACTATCTCCGCTTCGTCCTTTCTTGAGATGAACCAATGCACATTTGTCTGTCCCGAACTCCATTCCGATAGCATGACTGTACTCCTGCACCACCCTCAGCGATTGTTGTAGTTCGCGTTGGCCGGAGGCATAAAGTTTTAGGTCATCCATATAAAACAGATGGGTGACCTTGTGCCTCCGGTTATTGGGCGTGCCACAGCTGTATCCTTTAGTATTTCTCAGCGCTATGGACAGAGGCAAAAGTGAGATGCAAAAGAGCAAGGGACTCAAGGAGTCTCCTTGGAAGACACCTCTTTTCAATGACACCAACTCTGTCTGAACCCGAGTTTCACCTGATGTTATAGTGAACCGGGTCTTCCAGAGTGGCATCAGTTGTTTGATGCATCCCACTATCTGATTATCCACCGAAAGGCATTCCAACAGCCGCACAATGAGCTCATGAGACGTGCTGTCGAATGCCTTGCGATAGTCAATCCAGGCCATAGAAAGGTTTCGCTTGTACTGCACGGAGTCCTGCGTGACACATCGGTCAATCAACAAGTTCTCCTTGCAGCCAGCTACTCCTTTCTTTGACCCTCTCTGTTCATACACGTCGAGAAATACAGGATTCACAGCTTGAAGGAGACGCATGTACAAGATTCTGGTGAAGAGCTTGTAACATGCGTTCAGACATGTTATTGGCCTGTAGTTTTTGGGATCAGACAAATCTCCGGTCTTCGGGAGAAGCACGGTTCGACCCTCGACAAACCAAGCCGGAATTGGCTGCTCCTGATTTAGCCACGAGTTAAAAACTCTAGCTAAATGCCGGTGGCAACTGGGGAATTTTTTCCACCAGTAGGTGTTTATGCCATCCGGGCCAGGAGCTGCGAAATTCTTTGCGCCTCGTAAGGCGTCAAGAATTTCTTCCGTGTTTATCGGGTGACGCAGTACATTCAAGTTAGGAGTCCTCCTACAAACGGACTCGAACTGCGCCAAGGCCGGAGTGTCTGCTGAGAGAGGTTTGGGCTGTTCGTAAATGTCCCTCCAAAAGGCGTCCACGCGATCAGCAGTTGGCGGCTGCTCTATGGCTGGAGGCGGCTGTTGGAAAAGGCGAGAAGGTCTTTCGTAGAACATTCTGTTCTGTTCCAGACCTCTCGCCCGCGCCACCAACGATCGCTTAGCAGCGATTAGCATCCGTATCCTGTCAAGACAGTGTTGCTTGACAACAACCAGTACCTCTTGACTGAGTGTATGATGGTCGCGCCTCAACCCGTAGGCTATCTGGCGCACTCGGCGCGTAAAAGGCTTCCCAGCCGCTCTATATTCCATCACACACTGGATACGGGATGCTTCCTGGCGAGCCAACTGGATTTTCGCTTCCATTTGGCGCACCCGTCTCTGTGCTCTCTCAACAGGAGAGTCTCTCACTCTCCCCTGTCTAGCTAGCCTCAGAGCCGCAGCGTAAATTTCGCAATTGATGCTCCAAATGTCAGAGGCCTCCGATAGACGTTCACCAACAACCTCATCCTCTCTTTTTAAATCTGCCAGCTTCAAGGACCTTCCGTTGTTATGCAAGGCCCTTCGGTCTCTGAAATCCCCAGGTGAGACGACTTGGTCGATTTCCCTCTCAGCGGGCCTTACCGGCGAACTTTCAGCCTGGTTAACAGGCCTTCCGTCCGCCGAAGAGGCAGGCTGAGCTGGAGCACGAACATATCCCTGCCTCCGGAGGTACGATACATAATCTCGCAAATTCTGAGAGGTAAGCGTGCTATGCTCTGGGTGCATTTCACACCACCTCTCATACATGCGGGACATGTATCCCCTACGGCGCGGGCTACTGCTCTCGTAGCAGCTCAGCAGGTCATCCTTGAGCTCCGTCGTCCACCTAAAACGGTCCATGTCATTGCGGGGGTCGTCATCAGGGCAAATCGAAGCACCGCCACCTTGCCCAACGCCGGCTTCCGAAACCGGCTCGGTGTGGGTGCTTTTCCTTCGAGGTGGTCGAACCCGAAGATAGGGCCCGTCAGGTGGTTAGCCTTAGGGCCCGCAGCCGACATTTCCGGAGGCAGCCGTCCAAATTGCCTCCAGAGGATGGACCTGTGAAGGTTGCCGACCGACTTGCATCCTTTGGCTTCGGTATACCCCTCGGTGTCGCCACGCACCGGATAGCCTACTGATGTTGGGTGGCTTCCTGCGGGTGTATTATCAGCCGCCCCTAACATGGAGTCAGACGCTGTCGGAGTACCGCTCCTCACATGGAGATCCGTCGTGTCCTAATTGTTGAGGAATAGCCGATCCTCTGGATGCAGACGCTATTCCACTGAGCTAGTTTTGGTCCGCCCCGGGTATTTGATTTCCCCGGTACCACCCATATCTGGGAGGCGTTCCCCTATCCGCCACCTTGGGGAGGCGCCACTGAGGGGATCTAGCAACCCCTCGCGGCAATGATTATTATTATTATTATTATTATTATTATTATTATTCATCTTTCTAAGTTCCTTTCGCATAATTGCGGTAGCAACAAGTGTTGACGGGCTGAGCCAAGTCAACACCCGGACTATTATTGATCGGAATTTAGGAAGGATCGTACGATGTTACAGGTCTTCAGAATTACAGACTTTTGGAATGTTTTGTGTAACTTTTCGTCCAGGCCTAACTGTTGTAGGTGTGGTGTAAATGTGTTTGGTGTGAGGCCTGAGACTGACATAATGAGGGGAACAATAGTAACTTTGTCCTGCTTCCAAAGGCGTTTTATTTCCATGGCAAGGTCCGTGTACTTAGATATTTTCCCAGCGTAGGTGTTTTGTATATTCACATCATTGGGAATAGCAATGTCTATCAGGTATGTAACTTTGTCGAGCTTTGACTGGAAAACTATATCTGGTCTATTGGCTGGGATAGTCTTGTCTGTATGTATTTGAACGTCCCAGTATAGTTTGTATTGATCGTTTTCGAGTACTGATGTCGGAGTGTAATTGTAATACGGATCTGTGTTTTCTATTAGTTTGTTTGTTGTGGCTAATGCTTGGTGGATGACTTTGGCCGCAGAGTTATGTCTGGCTGTGTATTCGGTACCGGCAAGAGTTTTGCACCCGCTTGTTATGTGATCTATTGTTTCTTTTTGTTGTTGGCATTATTCTGCAATTATCGTCAGTTATGGATGGATCTTTCATTATATATTTTTTGTAGTTTCGTGTTGCAATCACTTGGTCCTGGATAGCAAGCATGAAACCCTCCGTTTCTGGGAACAGCTGGCCATCCTGCAACCAGGTGTATGACTGTTTTTTGTTAATGTGGTCTTGGGTGACACGGTATCTATGTTTGCCATGGAGTGGTTTCTGCGACCAGGTGCTTATTTTTTCTTGTTGTGATTGGGTGGGATTGTGTGTGTCTGCGACGTGGTCTGGACATGATAGGTTGAGTGCTGTATAGTTTTTGTCTGCTTTTACTATTGCTCGATGTAAATTTGTTTGTTTGTTTTGGAAGAAATGTCTGAGTGTCTTTATCTGTCTTGTGCGAAGCGACTGTATATCTGTAATCCCTCGGCCTCCTTGTGTCCTGTCTATGGTGAGCCTTTCTTTGCATGCGTTTGGATGTGACATTCGGTGTTTCGTGAGTTCTGTCCGTATGAGGATGTGGATGTTTTCTATATCAGTGTGTGACCACTTGATGATGCCAAATGAATACGTGAGGATTGGTATTGCAAATGTATTAATAGCTTTTGTGAGGTTTCTAGAATTCAGTTTTGTTTTCAGACCGCCTCGGTCTCTAAACACTTGTCTAAGTTCTGCTTTGATTTGTGTGTGGTCGATCTTAACACTCTGATTGAAACCCAGGTACTAGTACGTTTCTTCCTTGTCCATGTTATCCAACGTCTGGCCTGTTACTATTTCCTGTTCGGGATGGTTCTTCCATTGGCCTTTGTTTATGTGTAGCACCTTGCATTTGTTCATCCCGAACTCCATCCTGACATCTGACATATAAACCTCTGTTATTCTGAGTAATTCTCTCAGTTGCACGTCAGTGGCAGCATATAGTTTTATATCGTCCATGTAGAGGAGATGATTGATTCTGTGTTGATTTACTTTCTGATGTCTGATGTTGAAACCATAGTTTGTGTTGTTCAGTGCGTTGGAGAGTGGATTTAGACAGAGGCAGAACCAAAGTGAACTGAGGGAATCACCCTGGAAGATACCACGTCGTATGTGTAGTTCCTCGGTTTGGATATGGCCGTCCTGAGTTGTAAGGTGTATGTTGGTTCGCCATGTCTTCATGGTTTTTGCAAAAAACTGACGAAGCCCTGGGTTAATTTTATATATTTGCAGAATTTTCGTTAGCCAGCTATGTGGTACAGAATCGAATGCTTTTTTATAATCTATGAAACAGGTATGAAGGTTTCTATGTTCTTTTCTAGTTTGCTCCATGATCACACTATCAATTATAAGTTGTTCCTTGCAACCTTGGCTTTGTTTTCTACATCCTTTCTGTTCTTCAGTGAGGATGTTGTTTTGCGTGAGGTGTTGTTCAATCCTCCTGCATAATGTTGCGGTGATGATCTTATACAAGGTAGGAAGGCAAGTGATTGGGCGGTAATTCGCAGGGTTCTTGGTATCTGCATTTTTGGGTTTTATATACGTTATTCCTTGAGTGAGGAATTTGGGAAGCCTATCAGGTTGACGTATGGCTTTATTGATTTGGTTTGTGAGCACTTCGTATGTTGAGCTGAAATGTTTGTACCAAAAATTTTGCACGTTGTCCACGCCTGGGCACTTCCAGTCGTGGGTATGTTTTATTGTTTCGACTATTTCCTCTTTTGAAAGAATAACGTCTCCCTGTTCTGCTATATGTTGATGTTTTTCCTCTTCCTCTCTGATCCATGGAGCGTCTTCATTATGTGTTTTGGGCTCAGACCACAGGCTTCCCCAAAACTCGGTTAACTCTTGTTTACTGGGAGGTTCTATTGTTGTGATCTGGTTGTCGGCTGTTATCTTTTGATAGAACTGTTTTTCACTTTTCTGAAAAAGGCTGTTAGCATCCTTTCTGGCATTGGACTCGTGGTATCTGCGGAGTCTAGCTGCATAAACTGCAAGTTTCTGTTTAAGTGTATCAGTAATTTCTGGTATTGTTTGTTGTGGTGACTTGGATTTCAGTATATTTATTGTTCTCTGTATGTGCCTTGAAGGATGGTTGTTATTGATGGTGTATTGTGCGAGATGTGCCAGATCCTTTCTGATTGTGCTAATTTTGTTTTCGATTCTTATTTGCCATTTAGGCTTAGTCCTATTGCTTGTCTGGTGTTTAGACCGCTTTGAGAGTTTTTGGCCATTAACTATGAGAGTGGTTGCTGCGGCAGCATATATAACTGTGTGGATGTCCTCCAGGTTAGTGTCGTCCCTTATGAATTGTGGTATTACGTTAGCATTTACTGTATGTAATATTTGTTGAGTGTTATTTTTATTTTATTATTTGTTTAAAACAAAAAAGTGCAGCCCGGGCTCCGACACACCGGGCTGCTGTTCCATTACCCAATGACTACTCCTCACACCGTGAGGTGAGCAATCACTGGGTCCGCGAATCGTGCGCCCTAAGTAGACGAAGGGACCCAAGGATGACTGCCTTCTGCATTCTGGCGGCTAAGATGTGCGCCGCCGCACGGCACACCGGTATTTTGCGCAGTGCAGAGAGCAGCGTATTCCTCATTCCACCTAGGGATCCAATGACCATAACCAGCAGACTTACAGTGTAGTCTGGCCAGAGCCTGCGAAGTTGTCCGAGCAACTCCTGATATTTGGTCCGCTTTTCCTCCTCCTTAGAGACGATGTTCATCTCGGCAGGCGCCGAAAACTCAATAACGAACATCGTCTTCTGTCGGTGGTCGAGAAGGACTATGTCGGGCTTGTTTGCCTGTACAAGCTCGAGCGTGGGGAACGAGTAGTTCCAGTAAATCCGGCATCTCAAAATCCGTACGCTACTGTGCGCTGTGCAGACGTGTTTATTTGATCTCCTCTAGTTTCGTTCTAATTTACTGATATCTAATGCTTTAAAAATTATAATTCCTACATATTACTGTGACATTAGTGTTTGTGATCTACTGCCAGTTGAATACCAGTCCTGGGTTGCGTAAGTTACGAGTAATTGCATTATTTATTTACATAAACAACGTCGATATAGGAAGAATTTCGGCGTTCGTCCTCTCCTCCAAGACGCAACGGTAGATATATCAACGCTATCTGTTATCGCTACTCGTTCTTCAGTCACCACGTAGAGCTGATATCGGTCTGTACTACTTTACACTATCGATACGCTGCACACAATACGCGGACAGACTTTGGCATTACCCTTCGTTCACATAACCTGTTCCTTCACCGTGGTCTACCCGTCTGTCTTGAAAGTCTCTCTTAACGACCCAAGAGAGTGAAGCGTGTCTTCCTTCACCCTTCCTCGTGCCAAACTAATATATAATCTTGGTTACTTGATACACCTAACCTTTTGTTATGGCTCCAACATGTCCCACTTGTGTTAAGTCAGCGAATAGCTCCCAGAATCTTGTTTCCTGTTCAGGATGTCGCAAGTCTTTCCATGCCTCCTGTGTAAATTTAACTGCCAATGAAGTAAGCTTTCTCACAGAGAATAACGAGAAATGGCTATGCCCCGTGTGCTGTAAACAAGGGCGCACTACACGAAGCGGTTCTACATCTTCTGTAACTGCTAGCAGTTCAAACCAACCGGTTACCCCTGACCAGTTAACACTTATCATGAATCAATTGCTCAGTATAGCTAGTGATATAAAGGACGTTAAAAACTGTCAAACTCGGCTATCTAACGATATATCTGAATGCAAGTCACTCTTAGAGCAACATTCAGACAGAATATCGCAGCATGACATATCTATCCAAACATGTCTTGCTGACATTCAGTCACTACGCACCGCACAGGCAAATATGTCTTCAAACTTGACTGCCATTGAACACAGATTTACTGCTCTCCAGGAAACTGCTGCCAATTCTGCTAGTTTGGCTTCTGCTATCCTCGCTATTCCTGATAGATCTCCTGACTCTGAGATGCTCGAAAGATACCGCAGATCACACAATATCTTAATAAAAAATGTAGCTGAAAATGCAAACTCTAATGATAACATTACTGTGTCAGAGGTTCTGAACATAATTGATCCTGCCGCTAATAGCCACATTATAAGTGTTTCTCGCCTTGGAGCTCCTCAGGCCAATAGATCACGTCCACTTAAAATTTCTTTTTCCAATCCTGTTACTGTAAAAAATATCCTAAGGCGTAAGAAAACTCTGTTATCTAATCCTAGTTACAAGCATATCATCATCGATGATGATAAAACTCCTCTTCAAATGGCTCAATTAGTCCAGCTACGAGAACATCTTCGGAGAAGGCAGGCAGCTGGCGAGAGGGACATCACAATCAAATATGTCAGAGGTATTCCGGAAATAATCACTTTGCCAACGCAACATTCCACATCATCAAAAAACTAACCTCCCTCGAATGGTCGATCTGCTATAGTAATGTACAATCACTGAATTCTAAGTTTCTTGAACTACTTGCCTTCGCCAGCGCCAACTGTCCTACATTTATATGCTTAACGGAAACGTGGCTCCACCCTGCCTTACCTGATTCAGGAGTTAGTATTCCAGGTTACGATATCTATCGCTGTGACTCAATTACGACTCCAGGTCACGGTGGAGTGTGTGTTTTTGTCAAAGACAGTATTAAATCAACTTTCACTATATCTTCTTTTTCAGACGACCTTCCTGGTATCGACAATCTGTTTCTGTCAGTCAAGCATCAAAATTTTTCTTTTATTCTTGGTTGCATTTACAGACCTCGTCCTGTTATTTCTGATGCCAATTTATGCAAACTTATTAGTGACCTGTCTACTCAAACCAATAATTTATATATAACAGGTGACTTCAATCTGCATGACGTAACTTGGCCTCTGACAGAGTTTCCTGTCTGTAATTCACGTTCCGCCCCCTTCTTAGATCTGCTACGTGACACCTGCATCACGCAACTCATCGACTGTCCCACCAGATTTCGCAATAATCAGACTCCTCGGACATTGGACCTTGTATTTGTCAACGACGCCGATTTCGTCAGTGATATTGATTATCTGCCGCCATTCGGTAAATCTGACCATTGCACTCTCTTCACCAAACTACAGTTCAGTATAGTGATCCAACCCTCTCGACTAATGAAAACAATCAAACGCATAGACTATTTGCGCCTCAACCGATGTCTTTCAGAAGTTAGCTGGAACCTGCTTTTCCAATTCCTCGATACGCAATCAATGTGGGATGTTTTTCTCAACAAGCTGCATCTGCTCATCTCTAACTGTACCTCGTACAGAACTATTACATCCATACCAAACAAACCATGGATTAATGAGAACATTTTGGGATTGATTCGTCATAAGAAGGCACTATGGCAAAAATATACCAGAAGCAAGCGACAGACGGACTACGAAAACCACAGGAACTTCTCAAACTCCCTCTCTAAAACACTTGCAGATGCGAAAAGCTGCTTTGAAAAACAGTTAGTACAATCAAAGAATAAGAAAAGGTTGTACAGATATATTAGGTCTACCTTAAACTCCACTGTTTCTACTCCTGCAGTTAGAAGTCCCGATGGCCATATATCTGAAGATTCTGTCTCATCTGCAGAAATACTTGCGGATACGTTTGCTGTCGATGTCAGCCATATTGAACCACATTATTTGCCCATAATATCCTCTCCTCGGAACGAGCTATCATTAAAAAATGTAGTATTCTCTCCGGACGAGGTTCTAAAACACCTCTCTGAGCTTAGTGTATCAACTGCTCCTGGCAGAGATGGAATTACAGCTGATATACTTAAAAAGTGTGCCAGCTCTCTTTCTATTCCACTAAGTTTGATATTTACCTCGTCCTTTCAGGAGCATTATCTTCCTTCATGTTGGATGCGCGCATCCGTGACCCCCATCTTCAAGAAAGGCGACAAACACGATGCCAAGAACTACCGCCCAATTAGTCTCGTTCCCATTATAGCTAAAATTGCAGAGAAAATTATGGTTAGCAAGATTCTCAATTTCGCCTTGTCTTGCAAACTGTTTCCTGAAAATCAGCATGGATTTCTACCTGGCCGTTCCATCATTACCAACCTTTTGAAGTGTGTGAACGACTGGAGCCTCCTATATGACCAAGGAACTCCTATTGATATAATCTACCTTGATTTCTCGAGAGCCTTTGATCGTGTTTCTCATAAGAAGCTTCTCCACAAACTCGAGCATCTTGGTATTAGGGGTGATCTGCTACTTTGGATTCAAGCATTTCTCTGTGGACGGGAACTTGTTGTGAAGATTTCGGATTCTATTTCATCTCCTAGACCAGTCTTCAGTGGCGTACCGCAGGGCTCTGTTTTGGGCCCGATCCTGTTTCTTCTGTATACCTGCGATCTACCAAATCTCATAAGTTCAACGTGTTCCTCATATGCCGATGATACTAAAATATATAACACTCCTGTTAACAACTTTACTGTCATTCAAAATGATCTGAACAGACTATCTCAATGGTGCCACGACTGGTCACTACCACTCAATTTGAGCAAGTGTTGTATTATTCACATCGGTAAGAACAATCCTAGGTATACTTACTTCATCGATGGTCAAACGGTCCCTTCCCACAACAGTCACTGCGACCTAGGTGTCACGGTATGTGACAATTTATCTTGGTCGGAACACATCAACCTTGTTTCTTCTAAAGCCAAAAGGTCTTTGTATCTGGTGGAAAAGTCATTTCGCCGATGTGACACTGCTGTCTCCTCTTTCTTATACAAAACCTATGTTCGCCCTCTTCTCGAATTCGCTGGACCCGTCTGGAGCCCTATTTTGCAACGTGATCGAAATGCACTTGAATGCTTACAACGACGTGCCACTAGATTATCATATGGAGTAAGACGTCCATCGTACGAGGAGCGGCTGAGAATATTAGATGTACAACTTTTCGAGAGTAGACGTACCCGAGGTGACTTGATCATTACATATCGCGCACTACATGGGCTCTTCGGAGTTGATTTGTCATCTCTGTTCTGCCTTAATACTGGCCATCTGCGAGGTCATTCTTTGAAATTAAAAAAGGAATCGTTCAAGACCACCGTTAGACAGCATGTCCTGCCCAATAGAGTGTTTGATGTGTGGAATAAGCTCCCCTCCAGCGTAGTGAATAGTGAGTCCGTGAACGTGTTCAAGAACAGACTCGATAACTGGAACAATAATATGCGTACGTGATGTGTCTTAGCTTAGTTATGTTTGTATTGTCTCTAATCTTTATTTGCATTTTGAGTTTATAGTGCTCTGCGCTCTACTCATGATAGTGTTGTAATAATAATAATAATAATAATAATCTCTCGTTCTCCACAACGGACTCTATATCCCCTGGAGCGTATGGCAGCACCGGTGTCTCATCGATACCGTATGAGTGCCTCAAATGATAGTAGAGCACTCGTAGAGCCGCGTTGTGCCGATGGACGTAAGCCGTCCCAGCGTACGTCTTACACGCCGACAAGAGATGCATAAGCGTCTCTGGCGCCTGCCGGCAAGCTCTACAAAGGGTGTCGGGTACATCTACACCCATAACCCTTTTACGGTACACCAAGGTGTTGAAGACACCGTCTTGGCAAGCCATTATAAAGCCCTCAGTCTCCGACTTCAACCCACTAGACCTTAGGAAAGAGAAGGTCAACTGCTCAGACAAGCCATGCTCTTCCAGATGTTTGTAGAAGATTCCATGCATTGGCTTATCTTTATGAAGTCTTAAAAGGAAGTCGACTTCGGCAGTTTTAAGGTGGGATTTTAATTCTGCGGGAGCAAGTTCCGTAATGGACTGCTGACACCTCCGCTTGAAGTCGAGTGTGAGGCTGAGCTCCTCGGCTGCTCGTTTCGCTGCGCTAAAAAGAAAGGCTCCTTTTCCCGCATTCTCGTGCTCTCGCACAAAGCGGATCAGGGGATCGGTGCTCTTCGTTACATAGCAGGCAGTGGCCAGTAGTACTCTGTTGTGCAGACGCTCCAAACTCAATAGTCCACGCCCTCCCAGGTGTCGCGGGAGGTATATTCGCGGGACAGAGGACTTAGGATGCAGGCTTCTCTCCATATTCATCCTTTTGCGGGTCTTCGTGTCGATTTCCTTCAGCTCGTTCACTTTCCAGTGTATAGCACCAAAGGTGTATAATAACAATGGGACCGCAAGCATGTTTGTGGCAGCGACTTTGTTCTTGCCGGACAGTTCTGACGACCAGATCTGCCGGAGTCGGTGCAAATACTTGCGGCGGAGACACTCTTTAACCAATGCTGCCTCTTGGACATGACGCTGCGCCAATCCAAGGTAGGTATAAGTATCTCCGGCATGCAGTTGTCGCAAGATGCTCCCATCAACGAGCTGTTCCTCATCTCCACTATCTCCGCTTCGTCCTTTCTTGAGATGAACCAATGCACATTTGTCTGTCCCGAACTCCATTCCGATAGCATGACTGTACTCCTGCACCACCCTCAGCGATTGTTGTAGTTCGCGCTGGCCGGAGGCATAAAGTTTTAGGTCATCCATATAAAACAGATGGGTGACCTTGTGCCTCCGGTTATTGGGCGTGCCACAGCTGTATCCTTTAGTATTTCTCAGCGCTATGGACAGAGGCAAAAGTGAGATGCAAAAGAGCAAGGGACTCAAGGAGTCTCCTTGGAAGACACCTCTTTTCAATGACACCAACTCTGTCTGAACCCGAGTTTCACCTGATGTTATGGTAAACCGGGTCTTCCAGAGTGGCATCAGTTGTTTGATGCATCCCACTATCTGATTATCCACCGAAAGACATTCCAACAGCCGCACAATGAGGTCATGAGACGTGCTGTCGAATGCCTTGCGATAGTCAATCCAGGCCATAGAAAGGTTTCGCTTGTACTGCACAGAGTCCTGCGTGACACATCGGTCAATCAACAGGTTCTCCTTGCAGCCAGCTACTCCTTTCTTTGACCCTCTCTGTTCATACACGTCGAGAAATACAGGATTCACAGCTTGAAGGATACGCATGTACAAGATTCTGGTGAAGAGCTTGTAACACGCGTTCAGACATGTTATTGGCCTGTAGTTTTTGGGATCAGACAAATCTCCGGTCTTCGGGAGAAGCACGGTTCGACCCTCGACAAACCAAGCCGGAATTGGCTGCTCCTGATTTAGCCACGAGTTAAAAACTCTAGCTAAATGCCGGTGGCAACTGGGGAATTTTTTCCACCAGTAGGTGTTTATGCCATCCGGGCCAGGAGCTGCGAAATTCTTTGCGCCTCGTAAGGCGTCAAGAATTTCTTCCGTGTTTATCGGGTGACGCAGTACATTCAAGTTAGGAGTCCTCCTACAAACGGACTCGAACTGCGCCAAGGCCGGAGTGTCTGCTGAGAGAGGTTTGGGTTGTTCGTAAATGTCCCTCCAAAAGGCCTCCACGCGATCAGCAGTTGGCGGCTGCTCTATGGCTGGAGGCGGCTGTTGGAAAAGGCGAGAAGGTCTTTCGTAGAACATTCTGTTCTGCTCCAGACCTCTCGCCCGCGCCACCAACGATCGCTTAGCAGCGATTAGCATCCGTATCCTGTCAAGACAGTGTTGCTTGACAACAACCAGTACCGCTTGACTGAGTGTATGATGGTCGCGCCTCAACCCGTAGGCTATCTGGCGCACTCGGCGCGTAAAAGGCTTCCCAGCCGCTCTACATTCCATCACACACTGGATACGGGATGCTTCCTGGCGAGCCAACTGAATTTTCGCTTCCATTTGGTGCACCCGTCTCTGTGCTCTCTCAACAGGAGAGTCTCTCACTCTCCCCTGTCTAGCTAGCCTCAGAGCCGCAGCGTAAATTTCGCAATTGATGCTCCAAATGTCAGAGGCCTCCGATAGACGTTCACCAACAACCTCATCCTCTCTCTTTAAATCTGCCAGCTTCAAGAACCTTCCGTTGTTATGCAAGGCCCTTCGGTCCCTGAAATCCCCAGGTGAGACGCGGGGGTCGTCATCAGGGCAAATCGAAGCACCGCCACCTTGCCCAACGCCGGCTTCCGAAACCGGCTCGGTGTGGGTGCTTTTCCTTCGAGGTGGTCGAACCCGAAGATAGGGCCCGTCAGGTGGTTAGCCTTAGGGGCCGCAGCCGACATTTCCGGAGGCAGCCGTCCAAATTGCCTCCAGAGGATGGACCTGTGAAGGTTGCCGACCGACTTGCATCCTTTGGCTTTGGTATACCCCTCGGTGTCGCCACGCACCGAATAGCCTGTTGATGTTGGGCGGCTTCCTGGGGGTTTATGAAAACAGCCGCTTCTAACATGAAGAACAGACGCTGTCGGAGTACCGCTCCTCACATGGAGATCCGTCGTGTCCTATTAATTGTGGAATAGCCGATCCTCTGGATGCAGACGCTATTCCACTGTGCTAGTTTTTGGTCCGCCCCGGGTATTTCATTTCCCCGGTACCACCCATATCTGGGAGGCATTCCCCTATCCGCCACCTTGGGGAGGCGCCACTGAGAGGATCTAGCAACCCCTCGCGGTTATTATGTTAAAAACAAAAAAGTGCAGCTCGGGCTCCGACACACCGAGCTGCTGTTCCATTACCCAATGACTACTCCTCACACCGTGAGGTGAGCAATCACTGGGTCCGCGAATCGTGCGCCCTAAGTAGACGAAGGGACCCAAGGATGACTGCCTTCTGCATTCTGGCGGCTAAGATGTGCGCCGCCGCACGGCACACCGGTATTTTGCGCAGTGCAGAGAGCAGCGTATTCCTCATTCCACCTAGGGATCCAATGACCATAACCAGCAGACTTACAGTGTAGTCTGGCCAGAGCTTGCGAAGTTGTCCGAGCAACTCCTGATATTTGGTCCGCTTTTCCTCCTCCTTAGAGACGATGTTCACTTCGGCAGGCGCCGAAAACTCAATAACGAACATCGTCTTCTGTTGGTGGTCGAGAAGGACTATGTCGGGCTTGTTTGCCTGTACAAGCTCGAGCGTGGGGAACGAGTAGTTCCAGTAAATCCGGCATCTCTCGTTCTCCACAACGGACTCTATATCCCCTGGAGCGTATGGCAGCACCGGTGTCCCATCGATACCGTATGAGTGCCTTAAATGATAGTAGAGCACTCGTAGAGCCGCGTTGTGCCGATGGACGTAAGCCGTCCCAGCGTACGTCTTACACGCCGACAAGAGATGCATAAGCGTCTCTGGCGCCTGTCGGCAAGCTCTGCAATGGGTGTCGGGTACATGTACACCCATAACCCTTTTACGGTATACCAAGGTGTTGAAGACACCATCTTGGCAAGCCATTATAAAGCCTTCAGTCTCCGACTTCAACCCACTAGACCTTAGGAAAGAGAAGGTCAACTGCTCAGACAAGCCATGCTCTTCTAGATGTTTGTAGAAGATTCCATGCATTGGCTTATCTTTATGAAGTCTTAAGAGGAAGTCGACTTCGGCAGTTTTAATGTGGGCTTTTAATTCTGCGGGAGCAAGTTCCGTAATGGACTGCTGACACCTCCGCTTGAAGTCGAGTGTGAGGCTGAGCTCCTCGGCTGCTCGTTTCGCTGCGCTAAAAAGAAAGGCTCCTTTTCCTGCATTCTCGTGCTCTCGCACGAAGCGGATCAGGGGATCGGTGCTGTTCGTTACATAGCAGGCAGTGGCCAGTACTACTCTGTTGTGCAGACGCTCCAAACTCAATAGTCCACGCCCTCCCAGGTGTCGCGGGAGGTATATTCGCGGGACAGAGGACTTAGGATGCAGGCTTCTCTCCATATTCATCCTTTTGCGGGTCTTCGTGTCGATTTCCTTCAGCTCGTTCACTTTCCAGTGTATAGCACCAAAGGTGTATAATAACAATGGGACCGCAAGCATGTTTGTGGCAGCGACTTTGTTCTTGCCGGACAGTTCTGACGACCAGATCTGCCGGAGTCGGTGCAAATACTTGCGGCGGAGACACTCTTTAACCAATGTTGCCTCTTGGACATGACGCTGCGCCACTCCAAGGTAGGTATAAGTATCTCCGGCATGCAGTTGTCGCAAGATGCTCCCATCAACGAGCTGTTCCTCATCTCCACTATCTCCGCTTCGTCCTTTCTTGAGATGAACCAATGCACATTTGTCTGTCCCGAACTCCATTCCGATAGCATGACTGTACTCCTGCACCACCCTCAGCGATTGTTGTAGTTCGCGTTGGCCGGAGGCATAAAGTTTTAGGTCATCCATATAAAACAGATGGGTGACCTTGTGCCTCCGGTTATTGGGCGTGCCACAGCTGTATCCTTTAGTATTTCTCAGCGCTATGGACAGAGGCAAAAGTGAGATGCAAAAGAGCAAGGGACTCAAGGAGTCTCCTTGGAAGACACCTCTTTTCAATGACACCAACTCTGTCTGAACCCGAGTTTCACCTGATGTTATGGTGAACCGGGTCTTCCAGAGTGGCATCAGTTGTTTGATGCACCCCACTATCTGATTATCCACCGAAAGACATTCCAACAGCCGCACAATGAGCTCATGAGACGTGCTGTCGAATGCCTTGCGATAGTCAATCCAGGCCATAGAAAGGTTTCGCTTGTACTGCACAGAGTCCTGCGTGACACATCGGTCAATCAACAGGTTCTCCTTGCAGCCAGCTACTCCTTTCTTTGACCCTCTCTGTTCATACACGTCGAGAAATACAGGATTCACAGCTTGAAGGATACGCATGTACAAGATTCTGGTGAAGAGCTTGTAACACGCGTTCAGACATGTTATTGGCCTGTAGTTTTTGGGATCAGACAAGTCTCCGGTCTTCGGGAGAAGCACGGTTCGACCCTCGACAAACCAAGCCGGAATTGGCTGCTCCTGATTTAGCCACGAGTTAAAAACTCTAGCTAAATGCCGGTGGCAACTGGGGAATTTTTTCCACCAGTAGGTGTTTATGCCATCCGGGCCAGGAGCTGCGAAATTCTTTGCGCCTCGTAAGGCGTCAAGAATTTCTTCCGTGTTTATCGGGTGACGCAGTACATTCAAGTTAGGAGTCCTCCTACAAACGGACTCAAACTGCGCCAAGGCCGCAGTGTCTGCTGAGAGAGGTTTGGGCTGTTCGTAAATGTCCCTCCAAAAGGCCTCCACGCGATCAGCAGTTGGCGGCTGCTCTATGGCTGGAGGCGGCTGTTGGAAAAGGCGAGAAGGTCTTTCGTAGGACATTCTGTTCTGCTCCAGACCTCTCGCCCGCGCCACCAACGATCGCTTAGCAGCGATTAGCATCCGTATCCTGTCAAGACAGTGTTGCTTGACAACAACCAGTACCGCTTGACTGAGTGTATGATGGTCGCGCCTCAACCCGTAGGCTATCTGGCGCACTCGGCGCGTAAAAGGCTTCCCAGCCGCTCTATATTCCATCACACACTGGATACGGGATGCTTCCTGGCGAGCCAACTGGATTTTCGCTTCCACTTGGCGCACCCGTCTCTGTGCTCTCTCAACAGGAGAGTCTCTCACTCTCCCCTGTCTAGCTAGCCTCAGAGCCGCAGCGTAAATTTCGCAATTGATGCTCCAAATGTCAGAGGCCTCCGATAGACGTTCACCCACAACCTCATCCTCTCTCTTCAAATCTGCCAGCTTCAAGGACCTTCCGTTGTTATGCAAGGCCCTTCGGTCTCTGAAATCCCCAGGTGAGACGACTTGGTCGATTTCCCTCTCAGCGGGCCTTACCGGCGAACTTTCAGCCTGGTTAACAGGCCTTCCGTCCGCCGAAGGGGCAGGCTGAGCTGGAGCACGAACATATCCCTGCCTCCGGAGGTACGATACATAATCTCGCAAATTCTGAGAGGTAAGCGTGCTATGCTCTGGGTGCATTTCACACCACCTCTCATACATGCGGGACATCTATCCCCTACGGCGCGGGCTACTGCTCTCGTAGCAGCTCAGTAGGTCATCCTTGAGCTCCGTCGTCCACCTAAAACGGTCCATATCATTGCGGGGGTCGTCATCAGGGCGATTCGAAGCACCGCCACCTTGCCCAACGCCGGCTTCCGAAACCGGCTCGGTGTGGGTGCTTTTCCTTCGAGGTGGTCGAACCCGAAGATAGGGCCCGTCAGGTGGTTAGCCTTAGGGCCCGCAGCCGACATTTCCGGAAGCAGCCGTCCAAATTGCCTCCAGAGGATGGACCTGTGAAGGTTGCCGACCGACTTACATCCTTTGGCTTCGGTATACCCCTCGGTGTCGCCACGCACCGAATAGCCTCTTGATGTTGGGCGGCTTCCTGGGGGTTTATGAAAACAGCCGCTTCTTACATGAAGAACAGACGCTGTCGGAGTACCGCTCCTCACATGGAGATCCGTCGTGTCCTATTAATTGTGGAATAGCCGATCCTCTGGATGCAGACGCTATTCCACTGAGCTAGTTTTGGTCCGCCCCGGGTATTTGATTTCCCCGGTACCACCCATATCTGGGAGGCGTTCCCCTATCCGCCACCTTGGGGAGGCGCCACTGAGGGGATCTAGCAACCCCTCGCTATTATTATTATTATTCTGATTTATCATGTTTCTCTCGCATTACTGCGGTAGCAACAAATGTTGACGGGCTGTGCCAAGTCAACACCTGAACTATTACGGGTCTGAATTTAGGAAGGATCGAACAATATTACAGGTCTTCAGGATTACAGACTTTTGGAATATTTTGTGTAACCGTTCGTCCAGGCAACTGTTGTATGTGTGGGGTAAATGTGTTTGGTGTTAGGCCTGAGACTGACATAATTAGGGGGACAATAACAACTTTGTTTTGTTTCCAGAGTCGTTTCACTTCTATGGCAAGGTCTGTGTATTTAGATATCTTCCCAGCGTAGGCGTTTTGAATATTCATATCGTTGGGAATGGCAATATCTATCAAATAGGTAACTTTGTCTGCCTTCGACTGGAAAAATCTATCTGGCCGATTTGCCGGGATAGTCTTATCTGTATGTATTTCAACGTCCCAGTATAGTTTGTTTATTATTATTTTTTTTTTCAAGCTTCTCTCGCATGACTGCGGTAGCAACAGATGCTGACGGGTCGTGCCAAGTCAACACCTGATCTATTACTGATCGGAATTTAAGAAGGATCGTACTATATTACAGGTCTTAAGAATTACAGACTTTTGGAATATTTTGTGTAGCTTTTCGTCCAGGCCTAGTTGGTGCAGGTGTGGTGTGAATGTGTTAGGTGTAAGGCCTGAGACCGACATAATTAGGGGTACAATAACAACTTTGTTTTGTTTCCAGAGTCGTTTTACTTCTATGGCAAGGTCTGTGTATTTAGATATCTTCCCAGCGTAGGCGGTTTGAACATTCGTATCATTAGGGATAGCAATATCTATTAAATAGGTGACTTTGTCTGCCTTCGACTGAAAAACTATATCTGGTCTATTGGCTGGGATAGTTTTGTCTGTGTGTATTTCGACGTCCCAGTATAGTTTGTATTGATTGTTGTCAAGTACTGAGGTCGGTGTATAATTATAATATGGAGCTGTGTTTTCGATTAGTTTGTTAGTTGTGGCTAGGGCTTGGTGTATGATTTTGGCTGCAGAGTTATGTCTGGCCGTGTACTCGGTTCCAGCGAGGGTTTTGCATGCACTTGTTATATGATCTATTGTTTCCTTCTGTTGGTGGCATTTTCTGCAATTATCGTTGGTTACGGATGGATCTTTAATTATGTATTTTTTGTAGTTCCTCGTTGCAATTACTTGGTCCTGAATAGCAAGCATAAAACCCTCCGTTTCTGGAAAGAGCTGGCCATCCTGCAGCCAAGTGTATGACTGTTTTTCATTTATGTGATCTTGTGTAATTCGGTATCTATGTTTGCCGTGAAGTGCTTTCTGCGACCATGTGTTTATTTTTTCTTGTTGTAATTCTATGGGATTGTGTGTGTCTGCTGCGTGGTTTGGACTGGAGAGGGTGAGTGGTGTATAGTTCTTGTCTGCTTTGACTATTGCTCTATGCAAATTCGTTTGTTTGCTCTGAAAGAAATGTCTGAGTGTTTTTATTTGTTTTGTGCGGAGTGACTGTATATCTATAATTCCTCTGCCCCCTTGTTTTCTATCTATGGTAAGCCTTTCTTTGCATGCGTTCGGATGTGACATTCTGTGCCTCGTGAGCTCTGTCCTTATGAGGATTTGGATGTTTTCTATGTCAGTGTGAGACCACTTGATGATGCCGAAGGAGTATGTGATGACCGGTATCGCGAATGTGTTAATGGCTTTTGTAAGATTTCTGGAATTTAGTTTTGTTTTTAGTAGCTTAATAAGGCGGTCTCTAAACTCTTGTCTTAGTTGTTCTTTGACTTGTGAGTGGTCTATCTTAACACTTTGATTGAAACCCAGGTACTTGTACGTTTCGCCCTTGTCCATGTTGTCTAGTGTTTGGCCAGTTAATGTTTCCCGTTCTTGATGGCTCTTCCACTGACCTTTGTTGATGTGGAGCACCTTGCACTTACTCATTCCGAATTCCATCCTTACGTCTGACGTGCAAACTTCCGTTATTCTGAGCAATTCTCTCAGTTGTACTTCAGTTGCTGCGTATAGTTTGATATCATCCATGTAGAGGAGATGACTGATTTTATGTTGATTAACTTTCTCGTGTCTAATGTTGAAACCACAGTTTGTGTTGTTGAGTGCATTGGAGAGCGGATTTAGACAGAGGCAGAACCACAGTGAACTGAGAGAGTCTCCCTGGAAGATACCGCGTCTTATGTGTAGTTCATCCGTCTGGATATAGCCGTGCTGAGTTTTGAAGTGTATGTTGGTGCGCCATGTTTCCATGATTCTTGTAAGAAACTGACGAAGTCCTGAGTTGATTTTATATATTTGTAAAGTTTTCTTTAGCCAGCTGTGGGGTACAGAGTCAAAGGCTTTTTTATAATCTATAAAACAAGTGTGAAGGCTCCTGTGTTCTTTTCTAGTCTGCTCCATGATTACGCTGTCAATTATAAGCTGTTCCTTGCAGCCTTGACTTTGTTTTCTACATCCTTTTTGTTCTTCAGTGAGGATGTTGTTTTGTGTTAGGTGTTTTTCAATCCTTCTACATATTGTTGCAGTGATGATTTTGTACAGGGTGGGGAGACAAGTTATTGGACGGTAATTGGCAGGGTTCTTGGTATCTGTGTTTTTAGGTTTAATATACGTTATTCCTTGTGTGAGGAATTTAGGAAGCCTATTAGGTTGTAGTATGGCTTTATTGATTTGGTCTGTGAGCACTTCGTATGTTGAACTGAATTGCTTGTACCAAAAATTTTGTATATTATCCACGCCTGGGCACTTCCAATTGTGAGTATGTTTTATTGTTTCCGCTATTTCTTCTGGTGTAAGAATAACGTCACCCTGTTCCATTATATGTTGGTGCTTCTCCTCTTCTTGTCTGATCCATGGAGCATCTTGATTATGCGTTATGGGCTCTGACCATAAGCTACTCCAAAACTCAGTTAAGTCTTGTCTACTTGGTGGTTCTATGGTTGCTTCCTGGTTGTTTGCAGTTATTCTCTGGTAGAACTGCTTTTCACTTTTTTGGAAAAGATTATTAGCGTTCTTTCTCTCGTTGGATTCATTGTATCTGCGTAGTCGGGCTGCGTAAACTGCAAGTTTCTGTTTCAGTGTATCAGCTATTTCTGGTATCGATTTTTGGGGTGACTTGGATTTGAGTATATTTATTGTTGTCTGGATGCGTTTTGAACGGTTGTTGTTGTTAGTGTATTGTGCGAGGTGTGCCAAATCCTTTCTGATTGCGGAAATTTTATTTTCGATTCGTATTTGCCATTTAGGTTTAGGCCTGTTGCTTGTGTGGTCTTTAGACCGTTTCGGAAGTCTTTGGCCGTTTACTGTGAGTGTTGTTGCTGCTGCAGCGTATATAACGGTATGGATGTCCTCTAGGTTATTGACGTTTGTTAAGAATTGTGGTATTATGTTGGAATTTATTGTGTGTAATATTTGTTGGGTGTTGTTTTTAAAAATCAGTCTGGGCAAAGGATCTCGCAGCGCAGGATTGGTGCCACACCATTTGTTATATTGTGTGTCCATCACTTGTTCTGTGGATTGTGTGATGGAAGGCGGTGGCGTAACCTTTTGGCTTTGTGTGGCTGTGAGGGGTAGGTTAATTGATGTCTGGTCTGGTGTATCTGGTATGTGCTCATGTTCTGAGTCCATATCTGAATGTATGCTGGTGTCATTGGTTGTGTCTGTATTTGAAGTCTGGCTATTTTGGGAATGAATATTTTGCCTTTCTGTGGTTGATTCATCCGCTAACGAGTCATTTGGTGGGACAGTATTTATTTCGTTGGATACAAGGCTCTTTATAGCTTGTAGTTCTTGCGGGGTAAGACGGTTGTTTTTAGTTATGACTCGTTTTTGATCAATCAGTCTTTGTTCGGTTACATTATTATTATGTTTAAAACAAAAAAGTGCAGCCCGGGCTCCGACACACCGGGCTGCTGTTCCATTACCCAATGACTACTCCTCACACCGTGAGGTGAGCAATCACTGGGTCCGCGAATCGTGCGCCCTAAGTAGACGAAGGGACCCAAGGATGACTGCCTTCTGCATTCTGGCGGCTAAGATGTGCGCCGCCGCACGACACACCGGTATTTTGCGCAGTGCAGAGAGCAGCGTATTCCTCATTCCACCTAGGGATCCAATGACCATAACCAGCAGACTTACAGTGTAGTCTGGCCAGAGCCTGCGAAGTTGTCCGAGCAACTCCTGATATTTGGTCCGCTTTTCCTCCTCCTTAGAGACGATGTTCACCTCGGCAGGCGCCGAAAACTCAATAACGAACATCGTCTTCTGTTGGTGGTCGAGAAGGACTATGTCGGGCTTGTTTGCCTGTACAAGCTCGAGCGTGGGGAACGAGTAGTTCCAGTAAATCCGGCATCTCTCGTTCTCCACAACGGACTCTATATCCCCTGGAGCGTATGGCAGCACCGGTGTCTCATCGATACCGTATGAGTGCCTCAAATGATAGTAGAGCACTCGTAGAGCCGCATTGTGCCGATGGACGTAAGCCGTCCCAGCGTACGTCTTACACGCCGACAAGAGATGCATAAGCGTCTCTGGCGCCTGTCGGCAAGCTCTACAATGGGTGTCGGGTACATCTACACCCATAACCCTTTTACGGTACACCAAGGTGTTGAAGACACCGTCTTGGCAAGCCATTATAAAGCCCTCAGTCTCCGACTTCAACCCACTAGACCTTAGGAAAGAGAAGGTCAACTGCTCAGACAAGCCATGCTCTTCCAGATGTTTGTAGAAGATTCCATGCATTGGCTTATCTTTATGAAGTCTTAAAAGGAAGTCGACTTCGGCAGTTTTAAGGTGGGATTTTAATTCTGCGGGAGCAAGTTCCGTAATGGACTGCTGACACCTCCGCTTGAAGTCGAGTGTGAGGCTGAGCTCCTCGGCTGCTCGTTTCGCTGCGCTAAAAAGAAAGGCTCCTTTTCCCGCATTCTCGTGCTCTCGCACAAAGCGGATCAGGGGATCGGTGCTGTTCGTTACATAGCAGGCAGTGGCCAGTACTACTCTGTTGTGCAGACGCTCCAAACTCAATAGTCCACGCCCTCCCAGGTGTCGCGGGAGGTATATTCGCGGGACAGAGGACTTAGGATGCAGGCTTCTCTCCATATTCATCCTTTTGCGGGTCTTCGTGTCGATTTCCTTCAGCTCGTTCACTTTCCAGTGTATAGCACCAAAGGTGTATAATAACAATGGGACCGCAAGCATGTTTGTGGCAGCGACTTTGTTCTTGCCGGACAGTTCTGACGACCAGATCTGCCGGAGTCGGTGCAAATACTTGCGGCGGAGACACTCTTTAACCAATGCTGCCTCTTGGACATGACGCTGCGCCACTCCAAGGTAGGTATAAGTATCTCCGGCATGCAGTTGTCGCAAGATGCTCCCATCAACGAGCTGTTCCTCATCTCCACTATCTCCGCTTCGTCCTTTCTTGAGATGAACCAATGCACATTTGTCTGTCCCGAACTCCATTCCGATAGCATGACTGTACTCCTGCACCACCCTCAGCGATTGTTGTAGTTCGCGTTGGCCGGAGGCATAGATTTTTAGGTCATCCATATAAAACAGATGGGTGACCTTGTGCCTCCGGTTATTGGGCGTGCCACAGCTGTATCCTTTAGTATTTCTCAGCGCTATGGACAGAGGCAAAAGTGAGATGCAAAAGAGCAAGGGACTCAAGGAGTCTCCTTGGAAGACACCTCTTTTCAATGACACCAACTCTGTCTGAACCCGAGTTTCACCTGATATTATAGTGAACCGGGTCTTCCAGAGTGGCATCAGTTGTTTGATGCATCCCACTATCTGATTATCCACCGAGAGGCATTCCAACAGCCGCACAATGAGCTCATGAGACGTGCTGTCGAATGCCTTGCGATAGTCAATCCAGGCCATAGAAAGGTTTCGCTTGTACTGCACGGAGTCCTGCGTGACACATCGGTCAATCAACAAGTTCTCCTTGCAGCCAGCTACTCCTTTCTTTGACCCTCTCTGTTCATACACGTCGAGAAATACAGGATTCACAGCTTGAAGGAGACGCATGTACAAGATTCTGGTGAAGAGCTTGTAACATGCGTTCAGACATGTTACTGGCCTGTAGTTTTTGGGATCAGACAAATCTCCGGTCTTCGGGAGAAGCACGGTTCGACCCTCGACAAACCAAGCCGGAATTGGCTGCTCCTGATTTAGCCACGAGTTAAAAACTCTAGCTAAATGCCGGTGGCAACTGGGGAATTTTTTCCACCAGTAGGTGTTTATGCCATCCGGGCCAGGAGCTGCGAAATTCTTTGCGCCTCGTAAGGCGTCAAGAATTTCTTCCGTGTTTATCGGGTGACGCAGTACATTTAAGTTAGGAGTCCTCCTACAAACGGACTCGAACTGCGCCAAGGCCGGAGTGTCTGCTGAGAGAGGTTTGGGCTGTTCGTAAATGTCCCTCCAAAAGGCCTCCACGCGATCAGCAGTTGGCGGCTGCTCTATGGCTGGAGGCGGCTGTTGGAAAAGGCGATTATTATTATAATATGTTTAAAACAAAAAAATGCAGCCCGGGCTCCGACACACCGAGCTGCTGTTCCATCACCCAATGACTACTCCTCACACCGTGAGGTGAGCAATCACTGGGTCCGCGAATCGTGCGCCCTAAGTAGACGAAGGGACCCAAGGATGACTGCCTTCTGCATTCTGGCGGCTAAGATGTGCGCCGCCGCACGGCACACCGGTATTTTGCGCAGTGCAGAGAGCAGCGTATTCCTCATTCCACCTAGGGATCCAATGACCATAACCAGCAGACTTACAGTGTAGTCTGGCCAGAGCCTGCGAAGTTGCCCGAGCAACTCCTGATATTTGGTCCGCTTTTCCTCCTCCTTAGAGACGATGTTCAGTTCGGCAGGCGCCGAAAACTCAATAACGGACATCGTCTTCTGTTGGTGGTCGAGAAGGACTATGTCGGGCTTGTTTGCCTGTACAAGCTCGAGCGTGGGGAACGAGTAGTTCCAGTAAATCCGGCATCTCTCGTTCTCCACAACGGACTCTATATCCCCTGGAGCGTATGGCAGCACCGGTGTCTCATCGATACCGTATGAGTGCTTTAAATGATAGTAGAGCACTCGTAGAGCCGCGTTGTGCCGATGGACGTAAGCCGTCCCAGCGTACGTCTTACACGCCGACAAGAGATGCATAAGCGTCTCTGGCGCCTGTCGGCAAGCTCTACAATGGATGTCGGGTACATCTACACCCATAACCCTTTTACGGTATACCAAGGTGTTGAAGACACCGTCTTGGCAAGCCATTATAAAGCCCTCAGTCTCCGACTTCAACCCACTAGACCTTAGGAAAGAGAAGGTCAACTGCTCAGACAAGCCATGCTCTTCCAGATGTTTGTAGAAAATTCCATGCATTGGCTTATCTTTATGAAGTCTTAAAAGGAAGTCGACTTCGGCAGTTTTAAGGTGGGATTTTAATTCTGCGGGAGCAAGTTCCGTAATGGACTGCTGACACCTCCGCTTGAAGTCGAGTGTGAGGCTGAGCTCCTCGGCTGCTCGTTTCGCTGCGCTAAAAAGAAAGGCTCCTTTTCCCGCATTCTCGTGCTCTCGCACAAAGCGGATCAGGGGATCGGTGCTGTTCGTTACATAGCAGGCAGTGGCCAGTACTACTCTGTTGTGCAGACGCTCCAAACTCAATAGTCCACGCCCTCCCAGGTGTCGCGGGAGGGATATTCGCGGGACAGAGGACTTAGGATGCAGGCTTCTCTCCATATTCATCCTTTTGCGGGTCTTCGTGTCGATTTCCTTCAGCTCGTTCACTTTCCAGTGTATAGCACCAAAGGTGTATAATAACAATGGGACCGCAAGCATGTTTGTGGCAGCGACTTTGTTCTTGCCGGACAGTTCTGACGACCAGATCTGCCGGAGTCGGTGCAAATACTTGCGGCGGAGACACTCTTTAACCAATGCTGCCTCTTGGACATGACGCTGCGCCACTCCAAGGTAGGTATAAGTATCTCCGGCATGCAGTTGTCGCAAGATGCTCCCATCAACGAGCTGTTCCTCATCTCCACTATCTCCGCTTCGTCCTTTCTTGAGATGAACCAATGCACATTTGTCTGTCCCGAACTCCATTCCGATAGCATGACTGTACTCCTGCACCACCCTCAGCGATTGTTGTAGTTCGCGTTGGCCGGAGGCATAAAGTTTTAGGTCATCCATATAAAACAGATGGGTGACCTTGTGCCTCCGGTTATTGGGCGTGCCACAGCTGTATCCTTTAGTATTTCTCAGCGCTATGGACAGAGGCAAAAGTGAGATGCAAAAGAGCAAGGGACTCAAGGAGTCTCCTTGGAAGACACCTCTTTTCAATGACACCAACTCTGTCTGAACCCGAGTTTCACCTGATGTTATGGTAAACCGGGTCTTCCAGAGTGGCATCAGTTGTTTGATGCATCCCACTATCTGATTATCCACCGAAAGACATTCCAACAGCCGCACAATGAGGTCATGAGACGTGCTGTCGAATGCCTTGCGATAGTCAATCCAGGCCATAGAAAGGTTTCGCTTGTACTGCACAGAGTCCTGCGTGACACATCGGTCAATCAACAGGTTCTCCTTGCAGCCAGCTACTCCTTTCTTTGACCCTCTCTGTTCATACACGTCGAGAAATACAGGATTCACAGCTTGAAGGATACGCATGTACAAGATTCTGGTGAAGAGCTTGTAACACGCGTTCAGACATGTTATTGGCCTGTAGTTTTTGGGATCAGACAAATCTCCGGTCTTCGGGAGAAGCACGGTTCGACCCTCGACAAACCAAGCCGGAATTGGCTGCTCCTGATTTAGCCACGAGTTAAAAACTCTAGCTAAATGCCGGTGGCAACTGGGGAATTTTTTCCACCAGTAGGTGTTTATGCCATCCGGGCCAGGAGCTGCGAAATTCTTTGCGCCTCGTAAGGCGTCAAGAATTTCTTCCGTGTTTATCGGGTGACGCAGTACATTCAAGTTAGGAGTCCTCCTACAAACGGACTCGAACTGCGCCAAGGCCGGAGTGTCTGCTGAGAGAGGTTTGGGCTGTTCGTAAATGTCCCTCCAAAAGGCCTCCACGCGATCAGCAGTTGGCGGCTGCTCTATGGCTGGAGGCGGCTGTTGGAAAAGGCGAGAAGGTCTTTCGTAGAACATTCTGTTCTGCTCCAGACCTCTCGCCCGCGCCACCAACGATCGCTTAGCAGCGATTAGCATCCGTATCCTGTCAAGACAGTGTTGCTTGACAACAACCAGTACCGCTTGACTGAGTGTATGATGGTCGCGCCTCAACCCGGAGGCTATCTGGCGCACTCGGCGCGTAAATGGCTTCCCAGCCGCTCTATATTCCATCACACACTGGATACGGGATGCTTCCTGGCGAGCCAAAAAAAAAAAAAAAAAAAAAAAAAAAAAAAAAAAATGTCAATGTCACTCGGACATCCCATCCAAATTTTTCGTTCAAATTACGAAATCATCAAAAAAATTATAGAAGAGAATGTCCTGCTGCTGCTGAGATGCTGAGAATGGATCGATAGAAGGTCAAGGAGAAGAAGAAGAAGCAAATCATTGAGAAGTGTGCAAATATAACAGTCCAAAGAGAGACAGCAGTGAAATTAGGTTAGGCAAAATTTTAGTGTATATTCCAGGCCAATACCTCAAACAAGGCATAGCCTTCGAGGTGGCAATATTTGTATAGTACAATACAAAAAATAAAAATGAAATTTGGCGCACCCGTCTCTGTGCTCTCTCAACAGGAGAGTCTCTCACTCTCCCCTGTCTAGCTAGCCTCAGAGCCGCAGCGTAAATTTCGCAATTGATGCTCCAAATGTCAGAGGCCTCCGATAGACGTTCACCAACAACCTCATCCTCTCTCTTTAAATCTGCCAGCTTCAAGGACCTTGCGTTGTTATGCAAGGCCCTTCGGTCTCTGAAATCCCCAGGTGAGACGACTTGGTCGATTTCCCTCTCAGCGGGCCTTACCGGCGAACTTTCAGCCTGGTTAACAGGCCTTCCGTCCGCCGAAGGGGCAGGCTGAGCTGGAGCACGAACATATCCCTGCCTCCGGAGGTACGATACATAATCTCGCAAATTCTGAGAGGTAAGCGTGCTATGCTCTGGGTGCATTTCACACCACCTCTCATACATGCGGGACATGTATCCCCTACGGCGCGGGCTACTGCTCTCGTAGCAGCTCAGCAGGTCATCCTTGAGCTCCGTCGTCCACCTAAAACGGTCCATGTTATTGCGGGGGTCGTCATCAGGGCAAATCGAAGCACCGCCACCTTGCCCAACGCCGGCTTCCGAAACCGGCTCGGTGTGGGTGCTTTTCCTTCGAGGTGGTCGAACCCGAAGATAGGGCCCGTCAGGTGGTTAGCCTTAGGGCCCGCAGCCGACATTTCCGGAGGCAGCCGTCCAAATTGCCTCCAGAGGATGGACCTGTGAAGGTTGCCGACCGACTTAATCCTTTGGCTTCGGTATACCCCTCGGTGTCGCCACGCACCGAATAGCCTGTTGATGTTGGGCGGCTTCCTGGGGGTTTATGAAAACAGCCGCTTCTAACATGAAGAACAGACGCTGTCGGAGTACCGCTCCTCACATGGAGATCCGTCGTGTCCTATTAATTGTGGAATAGCCGATCCTCTGGATGCAGACGCTATTCCACTGTGCTAGTTTTGGTCCGCCCCGGGTATTTCATTTCCCCGGTACCACCCATATCTGGGAGGCATTCCCCTATCCGCCACCTTGGGGAGGCGCCACTGAGAGGATCTAGCAACCCCTCGCGGTTATTATTTTATTTATTTATTATTATTATTATTATGCATGTCTTATTTTTTCTCGCATGGTTGCGGTAGTAACAAGCATTGACGGGCTGTGCCAAGTCAATACCTGACCTATTATTATTCTGAATTCAGGAAGGACCGTACAATGCTACAGGTCTTGAGGATTACAGACTTTTGGAAGGTTTTATGTAACTTTTCATCCAGGCCCAATTGTTGCAGGTGTGGCGTAAATGTATTTGGGGTAAGGCCTGAGACCGACATAATGAGAGGGACAATGACAACTTTGTTTTGTTTCCATAGTCGTTTTATTTCTATGGCGAGGTCGGTGTATTTAGATATCTTCCCAGCGTAGGTGTTTTGGATGTTCATATCATTGTTAATCGCAATATCTATTAAGTAGGTCACTTTGTCTGTCTTTGACTGGAATACTATATCTGGCCTGTTTGCTGGGATGGTTTTATCCGTATGTATTTCAATGTCCCAGTATAGTTTGAATTGATTGTTCTCTAGTACTGAGGTCGGTGTGTAGTTATAATATGGATCTGTGTTTTCAATTAGCTTGTTTGTTGTGGCTAGTGCTTGGTGTATGACTTTGGCTGCAGAGTTATGTCTGGCTGTATACTCAGTTCCAGCGAGAGTTTTGCATCCACTAGTTATGTGTTCTATTGTTTCCTTCTGTTGGTGGCATTTTCTGCAATTGTCATCAGAGATGGATGGATCTTTCATTACGTACTTCCTGTAATTTCGTGTCGCAATCACTTGGTCCTGGATAGCAAGCATAAAACCTTCCGTTTCCGGAAAGAGCTGGCCATCCTGCAGCCAGGTGTATGACTGCTTTTCATTAATGTGGTCTTGTGAAACACGGTATCTATGTTTGCCGTGGAGTGCCTTCTGCGACCAGGTGTTTATTTTTTCTTGTTGTGCTTGTGTGTGGTTGTGTGCGTCTGCTGCGTGATCTGGACAAGAAAGGGCGAGTGGTGTGTAGTTTTTGTCTGCTTTTACTATTGCTTTATGCAAGTTTGTTTGTTTACTGTGGAAAAAATGTCTGAGTGATTTTAATTGTTTTGCATGAAGTGACTGTATATCTATAATTCCTCTGCCCCCTTGTTTTCTGTCTATGGTGAGCCTTTCCTTGCATGCTTTGGGATGTGACATTCTGTGTTTTGTGAGTTCTGTTCGGATGAGTATATGGATGTTTTCTATGTCAGTGTGCGACCACTTGATAATGCCAAATGAATATGTTAGGATTGGTATAGCAAATGTGTTAATAGCTTTTGTAAGATTTCTAGAATTTAGTTTCGTCTTTAACAGTCTAATAAGGCGGTCTTTAAACTCTTGTGTTAGTTGTGATTTGATTTTTGTGTGGTCTATCTTAGCGTTTTGATTAATACCCAGGTACTTGTATGTTTCATCCTTGTCCATGTTGTCTAGCGCCTGGCCAGTTACTACTTCCTGTTCGGGATGGTTTTTCCATTGGCCTTTATTGATGTGAAGCACCTTGCATTTACTCATGCCAAACTCCATCTTGATATCTGACGTACAAGCTTCCGTTATCCTGAGTAATTCTCTCAGTTGCACTTCTGTGGCGGCATATAGTTTTAGATCATCCATATAAAGAAGATGATTGATTTTGTGCTGATTTGCTTTCTGGTGCCTGATGGTGAAACCACAGTTTGTGCTGTTAAGTGTGTTGGAGAGCGGATTGAGACAGAGGCAGAACCATAGTGAACTGAGAGAGTCACCCTGAAAGATACCACGACGTATATGTAGCTCATCCGTTTGAATATGACCGTCCTCAGTTTGAAGGTGTATATTTGTTCGCCATGTCTCCATCGTTCTTGTAAGAAACTGACGAAGCCCTGGGTTGATTTTGTATATTTGAAGAGTTTTTGTTAGCCAGCTATGGGGTACAGAGTCGAAAGCTTTTTTATAGTCGATGAAACAGGTATGAAGATTCCTGTGTTCTTTTCTGGTTTGCTCCATGATCACACTATCAATTATAAGTTGTTCCTTGCATCCTTGGCTTTGTTTTCTACATCCTTTTTGTTCTTTAGTCAGGATGCTGTTTTCCGTGAGGTGTTTTTCAATTCTTCTGCATATCGTTGCGGTGATGATCTTGTACAAGGTGGGAAGACAGGTGATTGGGCGATAGTTGGCAGGGTTTTTGGTGTCTGCGTTTTTGGGTTTTATATACGTTATTCCTTGCGTGAGGAATTTGGGAAGCCTATTGGGTTGGAGTATGGCTTTATTAATTTGGTCTGTGAGCACTTCGTATACTGAGCTGAACTGCTTGTACCAAAAATTTTGTATATTATCCACGCCTGGACACTTCCAGTTGTGAGTATGTTTTATTGTTTCAGCTATTTCCTCTGGCGTAAGAATAACGTTTCCCTGTTCCACTATATGTTGATGTTTTTCCTCTTCCTGTCTGATCCATGGAGCGTTTTCATTATGTGTTTTGGGTTCTGACCATAGGCTTCCCCAAAATTCAGTTAACTCTTGTTTACTAGGAAGTTCTACTGCTGTTATCTGGTTGTCGGTTGTTATCTTTTTGTAGAATTGTTTTTCACTTTTCTGAAAAAGGTTATTAGCGTCCTTTCTGTCGTTTGATTCATTGTATCTGCGTAGTCGAGCTGCGTAGACTGCAAGTTTTTGTTTGAGTGTATCAGTTATTTCTGGTATTGATTTTTGGGGCGACTTGGATTTGAGGATATCTATTGTTGTCTGTATGCGTTTTGAACGGTTGTTGTTGTTGGTGTATTGTGCGAGGTGTGCCAGTTCCTTTCTGATTGTGGTAATTTTGTTTTCGATTCGCATTTGCCATTTAGGTTTCGACCTTTTGCTTGTGTGGTTATTAGACCGTTTCGGAAGTTTTTGGCCGTTAACTATAAGTGTGGCTGCTGCGGCAGCATATACGACGGTGTGGATGTCCTCTAAGTTACTGCCGTTTGTTAAGAATTGTGGTATTACGTTGGTATTTATTGTATGTAATATTTTTTGGGTGTTGCTGTTGAAAATTAGTCTGGGCAGGGGATCTCGCAGTGCAGGGTTAGTGCCACACCATTTGTTAAATTGTGCGTTCATCACTTGTTCGGCAGATTGTGTGAAGGAAGGTGTTTGAGTAACGTTTTGGTTTCGCGTGGTTGTGGGAGGCCGGTTAGTGCATACTGTGTCTGGGGCATCTGGTATAAACTCATGTTCTGGGTTTTCTTCTAAGTGTGTGCCGGTGGTGTTGGTTGTGTTTGGGTTGGGAGTCTTATCGTTTAGGGTATGATCGTGTTGTGTTTCCGTGATTGATTCATTGACTAGAGAATCATTCGTTTCAACTGTATTTATTTCGTCCGCTACAAGATTCTTTATAGCTTGTAGTTGTTGAGGTGTAAGTCGGTTATTTTTGGTAATGACACGTTTTTGGTCAATAAGTCTTTGTTCAGTTACCCGTGCTGAGAGGTGTGGGTATTGTGCTGTAAATAGCCTGTGAAGTTCATGCCTGTAGCCTGTGGAGATTGTTTCTAGTTTTGTGGCGGTATAGTAACAGTGCATTACAGATGTGTTCATCTCAGTAGTCCACTGTAAGCGCTGTCTTGGCTTGCCAGCTTTGGTGGTTGCCGGCTCTACCGGCAAAACATCCGCAACTGGGTTATCTCCTATTGGTTGTTCTTTTTCGGTTTGGGGTTCAGGTGAGTTTAATCGACGTACCCTAGGCCGTCGTTGGTTATTTATAAAATTAACTCTATCCATCGTGTTCCCACGAGTAGGGACGATCTAAATGTCGCTCTCCCGGGTGACGCCCATTCCAGGAGAGAAGGGACTTATATTTACTCCGAAGTTGGCCCAAGGTGCTCCGGAGGATTTGCGACTTTACTGTCGGGTTTTGTTGAGGCTTTCTCCTCGCGGGCCGGCCGGTTAAGGCAAGCCCCCCGGTTGCGTACCCCCCACAACGTTCCCCAGCCACGCCCTGCTGAGGTCGTTGAAGTGTGGGGCGCAATAACGGTATATGACAGAAGGACCGGCGCTCAGCCTTCTGTGGCATTTCTCCCCGGATTTGCCAAATCCCTATCTGACTGAGGTCAGGATAGCTTGGGGAAAGAAGCTTTGTGCTCGGTAGAGGATGTAAAGTCTACCTAGCCCACAGCTTCCTGAGTGTGCTAGCCTTGGTTGAAGTGACTTGTTGATCACGAGCCATGCCGGCATAACAACCCCGCGGTGGTATTAGAGCCTCCGATGAGCCATCAACCGACATATCTTGCCCATCAAAAAGTCACTTTCTAAGCCCCCAAACGAGCGACAACGTTCTAGCACCTGATGGGGGTTATTATTATTTTATTTTATTATTATTATTATTATTATCCTGATTTTCCAAGTTTCTCTCGCATGACTGCGGTAGCAACAGGTGTTGACGGGCTGTGCCAAGTCAGCACCTGAACTATTACGGATCGGAATTTAGGAAAGATCGAACTATATTGCAGGTTTTCAGGATTACAGACTTCTGAAATATTTTGTGTAACCTTTCGTCCAGGCCTAACTGTTGTAGGTGTGGTGTAAATGTGTTTGGTGTGAGGCCTGAGACAGACATAATTAGGGGGACAATGGTAACCTTGTTTTGCTTCCAGAGTCGTTTTATTTCTATCGCAAGGTCTGTGTATTTAGATATCTTCCCAGCGTAGGCGTTTTGGATATTCGTATCGTTGGGAATAGCAATATCTATCAAATAGGTAACTTTGTCTGCCTTCGACTGGAAAACTATATCTGGCCGATTTGCCGGGATAGTCTTATCGGTATGTATTTCAACGTCCCAGTACAGTTTATATTCATTGTTTTCGAGTACTGATGTCGGTGTGTAATTGTAATATGGATCTGTGTTTTCTATTAGCTTGTTTGTTGTGGCTAGTGCTTGGTGAATGACTTTGGCTGCAGAGTTATGTCTAGCTGTGTACTCGGTTCCAGCTAGAGTTTTGCATGCGCTTGTTATGTGGTCTATTGTTTCTTTTTGTTGGTGGCACTTTCTGCAATTGTCGTCGGTTATGGATGTATCTTTAATTATGTATTTCATGTAGTTCCTTGTCGCAATCACTTGGTCCTGGATAGCAAGCATAAAACCCTCGGTTTCTGGAAACAGTTGGCCATCCTGCAGCCAGGTGTATGATTGTCTTTCATTAATGTGGTCTTGTGTAACGCGGTATCTGTGCTTGCCATGAAGTGCTTTTTGTGACCAGGTGTTTATTTTTTCTTGTTGTAATTCTATGTGATTGTGTGCGTCTGCTGGGTGATCTGGGCGGGATAGGGCGAGTGGAGTATAGTTTTTGTCTGCTTTTACTATTGATCTATGTAAGTTTGTCTCTTTGCTTTGGAAAAAGTCTCTGAGTGTTTTTATTTGTCTTGTGTGGAGTGACTGTATGTCTATAATTCCTCTGCCCCCATGTTTCCTGTCTATCGTAAGCCTTTCCTTGCACGCTTTCGGATGAGACATTCTGTGCTTTGTGAGTTCCGTTCGTATGAGTATGTTGATGTTTTCAATATCAGTGTGCGACCACTTGATGATACCAAAGGAGTATGTGAGAACCGGTATCGCAAATGTGTTAATTGCTTTCGTAAGATTTTTGGAGTTCAATTTTGTTTTCAGAAGTGTAATGAGACGGTCTCTAAACTCTTGTGTTAGTTGAGCCTTAACCTCTGAGTGGTCAATCTTAATGTTCTGATTGAAGCCTAGGTACTTGTACGTTTCGTCCTTCTCCATGTTATCCAGAGTCTCGCCAGTTAATATTTCCTGTTCGGAATGGTTCTTCCATTGGCCCTTATGGATGTGGAGCACCTTGCATTTGCTCATTCCGAATTCCATCCGGACGTCTGACGTACAAACTTCTGTTATTTTGAGTAATTCCTTCAGTTGCACTTCAGTGGCTGCGTACAGTTTTATATCATCCATGTAGAGAAGATGACTGATTCTGTGTTGATTAACTTTCTGGTGTCTGATGTTGAAACCATAATTTGTGCTGTTGAGTGCGTTGGAGAGTGGATTTAAACAAAGGCAGAACCACAGTGAACTGAGTGAATCACCCTGGAATATACCGCGTCTTATGTATAGCTCCTCCGTTTGGATATGACCGTCCTGAGTTTTAAGATGTATGTTGGTTCTCCATGTCTCCACGATTCTTGTAAGGAACTGACGAAGGGTTGGATTAATTTTATATATTTGAAGAGTTTTCGTGAGCCAGCTATGGGGTACAGAGTCAAAAGCTTTTTTATAATCGATGAAACAGGTATGGAGGTTCCTGTGTTCTTTTCTAGTTTGCTCCATGATCACACTATCAATTATTAGTTGTTCTTTGCAACCTTGGCTTTGTTTTCTACATCCTTTCTGTTCTTCGGTCAGGATGTTGTTTTGAGTAAGGCGCTGTTCAATCCTCTTGCCTATTGTTGCGGTGATGATCTTGTACAAGGTGGGGAGACAAGTGATCGGACGGTAATTGGCAGGGTTCTTGGTGTCTGCGTTTTTTGGTTTTATATATGTTACTCCTTGTGTGAGGAATTTGGGTAGCCTGTTGGGTTGGAGTATGGCTTTATTGATTTGGTCTGTGAGCATTTCATATGTTGCACTGAATTGTTTGTACCAGAAATTTTGCACGTTGTCTACGCCCGGGCACTTCCAATTGTGGGTGTGTTTTATTGTTTCTTCTATTTCCTGTGGTGTAAGAATTACGTCTCCCTGTTCCGGTATGTGTTGTTGTTTTTCCTCTTCTTGTCTAATCCATGGAGCGTTTTCATTATGGGTTTTGGGCTCTGACCATAAGCTTCCCCAGAAGTCGGTTAACTCTTTTCTACTTGGAGGTTCTATTGTTGTTATCTGATTATTTGATGTGATCTTTTGGTAGAACTGCCTCTCACTTTTCTGAAAAAGGTTGTTAGTATCCTTTCTGTCGTTGGATTCATTATATCTGCGGAGTCTAGCTGCGTAGACTGCAAGTTTCTGTTTCAGCGTATCATATATTTCGGATATTGTTTGTTGTGGTGATCTAGATTTGAGTCTACTTATTGTTGTTTGGATGCGTTTCGAGAGGTTGTTCTTGTGGATATATTGAGTGACGTGTGCGAGATCTTTTCTGATTGTGCTAATTTTATTTTCGATTCTAATTTGCCATTTAGGTTTAGATCTTTTGCTTGTGTGGTCTTTCGATCGTTTTGGAAGTTTTTGGCCGTTAACTATGAGGGTGGTTGCTGCAGCAGCATATATAACAGTATGGATATCTTCTAGGTTACTGTCCTTTGTTAAGAATTGTGGTATTATGTTGGAATTTACTGTCTGTAATATTTTTCGAGTGTTGTTTTTAAAAATCAGTCTAGGCAAGGGATCTCGTAGTGTAGGATTTGTGCCACACCATTTGTTATATTGTGTGTTCATTTTATTATTATTATTATTATTATTATTATGTTAAAAACAAAAAAGTGCAGCTCGGGCTCCGACACACCGAGCTGCTGTTCCATTACCCAATGACTACTCCTCACACCGTGAGGTGAGCAATCACTGGGTCCGCGAATCGTGCGCCCTAAGTAGACGAAGGGACCCAAGGATGACTGCCTTCTGCATTCTGGCGGCTAAGATGTGCGCCGCCGCACGGCACACCGGTATTTTGCGCAGTGCAGAGAGCAGCGTATTCCTCATTCCACCTAGGGATCCAATGACCATAACCAGCAGACTTACAGTGTAGTCTGGCCAGAGCCTGCGAAGTTGTCCGAGCAACTCCTGATATTTGGTCCGCTTTTCCTCCTCCTTAGAGACGATGTTCACTTCGGCAGGCGCCGAAAACTCAATAACGAACATCGTCTTCTGTTGGTGGTCGAGAAGGACTATGTCGGGCTTGTTTGCCTGTACAAGCTCGAGCGTGGGGCACGAGTAGTTCCAGTAAATCCGGCATCTCTCGTTCTCCACAACGGACTCTATATCCCCTGGAGCGTATGGCAGCACCGGTGTCTCATCGATACCGTATGAGTGCCTTAAATGATAGTAGAGCACTCGTAGGGCCGCGTTGTGCCGATGGACGTAAGCCGTCCCAGCGTACGTCTTACACGCCGACAAGAGATGCATAAGCGTCTCTGGCGCCTGTCGGCAAGCTCTACAATGGGTATCGGGTACATCTACACCCATAACCCTTTTACGGTATACCAAGGTGTTGAAGACACCGTCTTGGCAAGCCATTATAAAGCCCTCAGTCTCCGACTTCAACCCACTAGACCTTAGGAAAGAGAAGGTCAACTGCTCAGACAAGCCATGCTCTTCTAGATGTCTGTAGAAGATTCCATGCATTGGCTTATCTTTATGAAGTCTTAAGAGGAAGTCGACTTCGGCAGTTTTAATGTGGGCTTTTAATTCTGCGGGAGCAAGTTCCGTAATGGACTGCTGACACCTCCGCTTGAAGTCGAGTGTGAGGCTGAGCTCCTCGGCTGCTCGTTTCGCTGCGCTAAAAAGAAAGGCTCCTTTTCCCGCATTCTCGTGCTCTCGCACGAAGCGGATCAGGGGATCGGTGCTGTTCGTTACATAGCAGGCAGTGTTATTATTATTATGTTTTTTTCAAGCTTCTCTCGCATGACTGCGGTAGCAACAGATGCTGACGGGTCGTGCCAAGTCAACACCTGATCTATTACTGATCGGAATTTAAGAAGGATCGTACTATATTACAGGTCTTAAGAATTACAGACTTTTGGAATATTTTGTGTAGCTTTTCGTCCAGGCCTAGTTGGTGCAGGTGTGGTGTGAATGTGTTAGGTGTAAGGCCTGAGACCGACATAATTAGGGGTACAATAACAACTTTGTTTTGTTTCCAGAGTCGTTTTACTTCTATGGCAAGGTCTGTGTATTTAGATATCTTCCCAGCGTAGGCGGTTTGAACATTCGTATCATTAGGGATAGCAATATCTATTAAATAGGTGACTTTGTCTGCCTTCGACTGAAAAACTATATCTGGTCTATTGGCTGGGATAGTTTTGTCTGTGTGTATTTCGACGTCCCAGTATAGTTTGTATTGATTGTTGTCAAGTACTGAGGTCGGTGTATAATTATAATATGGAGCTGTGTTTTCGATTAGTTTGTTAGTTGTGGCTAGGGCTTGGTGTATGATTTTGGCTGCAGAGTTATGTCTGGCCGCGTACTCGGTTCCAGCGAGGGTTTTGCATGCACTTGTTATATGATCTATTGTTTCCTTCTGTTGGTGGCATTTTCTGCAATTATCGTTGGTTACGGATGGATCTTTAATTATGTATTTTTTGTAGTTCCTCGTCGCAATTACTTGGTCCTGAATAGCAAGCATGAAACCCTCCGTTTCTGGAAAGAGCTGGCCATCCTGCAGCCAAGTGTATGACTGTTTTTCATTTATGTGATCTTGTGTAATTCGGTATCTATGTTTGCCGTGAAGTGCTTTCTGCGACCATGTGTTTATTTTTTCTTGTTGTAATTCTATGGGATTGTGTGTGTCTGCTGCGTGGTTTGGACTGGAGAGGGTGAGTGGTGTATAGTTCTTGTCTGCTTTGACTATTGCTCTATGCAAATTCGTTTGTTTGCTCTGAAAGAAATGTCTGAGTGTTTTTATTTGTTTTGTGCGGAGTGACTGTATATCTATAATTCCCCTGCCCCCTTGTTTTCTATCTATGGTAAGCCTTTCTTTGCATGCGTTCGGATGTGACATTCTGTGCCTCGTGAGCTCTGTCCTTATGAGGATTTGGATGTTTTCTATGTCAGTGTGCGACCACTTGATGATGCCGAAGGAGTATGTGATGACCGGTATCGCGAATGTGTTAATGGCTTTTGTAAGATTTCTGGAATTTAGTTTTGTTTTTAGTAGCTTAATAAGGCGGTCTCTAAACTCTTGTATTAGTTGTTCTTTGACTTGTGAGTGGTCTATCTTAACACTTTGATTGAAACCCAGGTACTTGTACGTTTCGCCCTTGTCCATGTTGTCTAGTGTTTGGCCAGTTAATGTTTCCCGTTCTTGATGGCTCTTCCACTGACCTTTGTTGATGTGGAGCACCTTGCACTTACTCATTCCGAATTCCATCCTTACGTCTGACGTGCAAACTTCCGTTATTCTGAGCAATTCTCTCAGTTGTACTTCAGTTGCTGCATATAGTTTGATATCATCCATGTAGAGGAGATGACTGATTTTATGTTGATTAACTTTCTCGTGTCTAATGTTGAAACCACAGTTTGTGTTGTTGAGTGCATTGGAGAGCGGATTTAGACAGAGGCAGAACCACAGTGAACTGAGAGAGTCTCCCTGGAAGATACCGCGTCTTATGTGTAGTTCATCCGTCTGGATATAGCCGTGCTGAGTTTTGAGGTGTATGTTGGTGCTCCATGTTTCCATGATTCTTGTAAGAAACTGACGAAGTCCTGAGTTGATTTTATATATTTGTAAAGTTTTCTTTAGCCAGCTGTGGGGTACAGAGTCAAAGGCTTTTTTATAATCTATAAAACAAGTGTGAAGGTTCCTGTGTTCTTTTCTAGTCTGCTCCATGATTACGCTGTCAATTATAAGCTGTTCCTTGCAGCCTTGACTTTGTTTTCTACATCCTTTTTGTTCTTCAGTGAGGATGTTGTTTTGTGTTAGGTGTTTTTCAATCCTTCTACATATTGTTGCAGTGATGATTTTGTACAGGGTGGGGAGACAAGTGATTGGACGGTAATTGGCAGGGTTCATGGTATCTGTGTTTTTAGGTTTAATATACGTTATTCCTTGTGTGAGGAATTTAGGAAGCCTATTAGGTTGTAGTATGGCTTTATTGATTTGGTCTGTGAGCACTTCGTATGTTGAACTGAATTGCTTGTACCAAAAATTTTGTATATTATCCACGCCTGGGCACTTCCAATTGTGAGTATGTTTTATTGTTTCCGCTATTTCTTCTGGTGTAAGAATAACGTCACCCTGTTCCATTATATGTTGGTGCTTCTCCTCTTCTTGTCTGATCCATGGAGCATCTTGATTATGCGTTATGGGCTCTGACCATAAGCTACTCCAAAACTCAGTTAAGTCTTGTCTACTTGGTGGTTCTATGGTTGCTTCCTGGTTGTTTGCAGTTATTCTCTGGTAGAACTGCTTTTCACTTTTTTGGAAAAGATTATTAGCGTTCTTTCTCTCGTTGGATTCATTGTATCTGCGTAGTCGGGCTGCGTAAACTGCAAGTTTCTGTTTCAGTGTATCAGCTATTTCTGGTATCGATTTTTGGGGTGACTTGGATTTGAGTATATCTATTGTTGTCTGGATGCGTTTTGAACGGTTGTTGTTGTTAGTGTATTGTGCGAGGTGTGCCAAATCCTTTCTGATTGCGGAAATTTTATTTTCGATTCGTATTTGCCATTTAGGTTTAGGCCTGTTGCTTGTGTGGTCTTTAGATCGTTTCGGAAGTCTTTGGCCGTTTACTGTGAGTGTTGTTGCTGCTGCAGCGTATATAACGGTATGGATGTCCTCTAGGTTACTGACGTTTGTTAAGAATTGTGGTATTATGTTGGAATTTATTGTGTGTAATATTTGTTGGGTGTTGTCTTTAAAAATCAGTCTGGGCAAAGGATCTCGCAGCGCAGGATTGGTGCCACACCATTTGTTATATTGTGTGTCCATCACTTGTTCTGTGGATTGTGTGATGGAAGGCGGTGGCGTAACCTTTTGGCTTTGTGTGGCTGTGAGGGGTAGGTTAATTGATGTCTGGTCTGGTGTATCTGGTATGTGCTCATGTTCTGAGTCCATATCTGAATGTATGCTGGTGTCATTGGTTGTGTCTGTATTTGAAGTCTGGCTATTTTGGGAATGAATATTTTGCCTTTCTGTGGTTGATTCATCCGCTAACGAGTCATTTGGTGGGACAGTATTTATTTCGTTGGATACAAGGCTCTTTATAGCTTGTAGTTCTTGCGGGGTAAGACGGTTGTTTTTAGTTATGACTCGTTTTTGATCAATCAGTCTTTGTTCGGTTACACGTGTTGAGAGGTGTGGGTATTGTGCTGTAAACAGCCTGTGTAGCTCATGTCTGTAGCCTGTAGAGATGGTTTCTAGTTTTGTGGCGGTATAGTAACAGTGCATTACAGATTTGTTCATCTCAGTAGTCCACTGTAAGCGCTGTCTTGGTTTACCAGCTTTGGTGGTTGCCGGCTGTACCGGCAAAACATCCGCAGTTGGGTTGTGTGCTATTGGTTGTGGTGTTTGGTTTTGGGGTTCAGGTGAGTTTAATCGACGTACCCTAGGCCGTCGTTGGTTATTTGAAAAACTAACTTTATCCATCGTGTTCCCACGAGTAGGGACGATCTAAGTGTCGCTCTCCCGGGTGACGCCCATTCCAGGAGAGAAGGGACTTATATTTACTCCGAAGTTGGCCCAAGGTGCTCCGGAGGATTTGCGACTTTACTGTCGGATTTTGTTGAGGTTTTCTCCTCACGGGCCGGCCGGTTAAGGCAAGCCCCCCGGTTGCGTACCCCTCACAACGTTCCCCAGCCACGCCTTGCTGAGGTCGTTGAAGTGTGGGGCGCAATAACGGTGTGTGACAAAAGGACCGGCGCTCAGCCTTCTGTGGCATTTCTACCCGGATTTGCCAAATCCCTATCTGACCGAGGTCAGGATAGCTTGGGGACGGGAGCTTTGTGCTTGGTAGGGTACGTAAAGTCTACCTAGCCCACAGCTTCCTGAGTGTGCTAGCCTTGGTTGAAGTGACTTTTTGATCACGAGCCCTGTCGGCATAATTCCGCGGTGGTATCAAAGCCTCCGATGAACCATCAGCCGACATAGCTTGCCCATCAAAAAGTCACTTTCTAAGCCCCCAAACGAGCGTCAACGTTCTAGCACCTGATGGGGGGGATATTATTATTATGTGTTTAAAACAAAAAAGTGCAGCCCGGGCTCCGACACACCGAGCTGCTGTTCCATTACCCAATGACTACTCCTCACACCGTGAGGTGAGCAATCATTGGGTCCGCGAATCGTGCGCCCTAAGTAGACGAAGGGACCCAAGGATGACTGCCTTCTGCATTCTGGCGGCTAAGATGTGCGCCGCCGCACGGCACACCGGTATTTTGCGCAGTGCAGAGAGCAGCGTATTCCTCATTCCACCTAGGGATCCAATGACCATAACCAGCAGACTTACAGTGTAGTCTGGCCAGAGCCTGCGAAGTTGTCCGAGCAACTCCTGATATTTGGTCCGCTTTTCCTCCTCCTTAGAGACGATGTTCACTTCGGCAGGCGCCGAAAACTCAATAACGAACATCGTCTTCTGTTGGTGGTCGAGAAGGACTATGTCGGGCTTGTTTGCCTGTACAAGCTCGAGCGTGGGGAACGAGTAGTTCCAGTAAATCCGGCATCTCTCGTTCTCCACAACGGACTCTATATCCCCTGGAGCGTATGGCAGCACCGGTGTCTCATCGATACCGTATGAGTGCCTTAAATGATAGTAGAGCACTCGTAGAGCCGCGTTGTGCCGATGGACGTAAGCCGTCCCAGCGTACGTCTTACACGCCGACAAGAGATGCATAAGCGTCTCTGGCGCCTGTCGGCAAGCTCTACAATGGGCGTCGGGTACATCTACACCCATAACCCTTCTACGGTATACCAAGGTGTTGAAGACACCGTCTTGGCAAGCCATTATAAAGCCCTCAGTCTCCGACTTCAACCCACTAGACCTTAGGAAAGAGAAGGTCAACTGCTCAGACAAGCTATGCTCTTCTAGATGTTTGTAGAAGATTCCATGCATTGGCTTATCTTTATGAAGTCTTAAGAGGAAGTCGACTTCGGCAGTTTTAATGTGGGCTTTTAATTCTGCGGGAGCAAGTTCCGTAATGGACTGCTGGCACCTCCGCTTGAAGTCGAGTGTGAGGCTGAGCTCCTCGGCTGCTCGTTTCGCTGCGCTAAAAAGAAAGGCTCCTTTTCCCGCATTCTCGTGTTCTCGCACGAAGCGGATCAGGGGATCGGTGCTGTTCGTTACATAGCAGGCAGTGGCCAGTACTACTCTGTTGTGCAGACGCTCCAAACTCAATAGTCCACGCCCTCCCAGGTGTCGCGGGAGGTATATTCGCGGGACAGAGGACTTAGGATGCAGGCTTCTCTCCATATTCATCCTTTTGCGGGTCTTCGTGTCGATTTCCTTCAGCTCGTTCACTTTCCAGTGTATAGCACCAAAGGTGTATAATAACAATGGGACCGCAAGCATGTTTGTGGCAGCGACTTTGTTCTTGCCGGACAGTTCTGACGACCAGATCTGCCGGAGTCGGTGCAAATACTTGCGGCGGAGACACTCTTTAACCAATGTTGCCTCTTGGACATGACGCTGCGCCACTCCAAGGTAGGTATAAGTATCTCCGGCATGCAGTTGTCGCAAGATGCTCCCATCAACGAGCTGTTCCTCATCTCCACTATCTCCGCTTCGTCCTTTCTTGAGATGAACCAATGCACATTTGTCTGTCCCGAACTCCATTCCGATAGCATGACTGTACTCCTGCACCACCCTCAGCGATTGTTGTAGTTCGCGTTGGCCGGAGGCATAAAGTTTTAGGTCATCCATATAAAACAGATGGGTGACCTTGTGCCTCCGGTTATTGGGCGTGCCACAGCTGTATCCTTTAGTATTTCTCAGCGCTATGGACAGAGGCAAAAGTGAGATGCAAAAGAGCAAGGGACTCAAGGAGTCTCCTTGGAAGACACCTCTTTTCAATGACACCAACTCTGTCTGAACCCGAGTTTCACCTGATGTTATAGTGAACCGGGTCTTCCAGAGTGGCATCAGTTGTTTGATGCATCCCACTATCTGATTATCCACCGAAAGGCATTCCAACAGCCGCACAATGAGGTCATGAGACGTGCTGTCGAATGCCTTGCGATAGTCAATCCAGGCCATAGAAAGGTTTCGCTTGTACTGCACGGAGTCCTGCGTGACACATCGGTCAATCAACAAGTTCTCCCTGCAGCCAGCTACTCCTTTCTTTGACCCTCTCTGTTCATACACGTCGAGAAATACAGGATTCACAGCTTGAAGGAGACGCATGTACAAGATTCTGGTGAAGAGCTTGTAACATGCGTTCAGACATGTTATTGGCCTGTAGTTTTTGGGATCAGACAAATCTCCGGTCTTCGGGAGAAGCACGGTTCGACCTTATTATTATTATTATTATGCATGTCTTATTTTTTCTCGCATGGTTGCGGTAGTAACAAGTATTGACGGGCTGTGCCAAGTCAATACCTGACCTATTATTATTCTGAATTCAGGAAGGACCGTACAATGCTACAGGTCTTGAGGATTACAGAATTTTGGAAGGTTTTATGTAATTTTTCATCCAGGCCCAATTGTTGCAGGTGTGGCGTAAATGTATTTGGAGTAAGGCCTGAGACCGACATAATGAGAGGGACAATGACAACTTTGTTTTGTTTCCATAGTCGTTTTGTTTCTATGGCGAGGTCGGTGTATTTAGATATCTTCCCAGCGTAGGTGTTTTGGATGTTCATATCATTGGGAATCGCAATATCTATTAAGTAGGTCACTTTGTCTGTCTTTGACTGGAATACTATATCTGGCCTGTTTGCTGGGATGGTTTTGTCCGTATGTATTTCAATGTCCCAGTATAGTTTGAATTGATTGTTCTCTAGTACTGAGGTCGGTGTGTAGTTATAATATGGATCTGTGTTTTCAATTAGCTTGTTTGTTGTGGCTAGTGCTTGGTGTATGACTTTGGCTGCAGAGTTATGTCTGGCTGTATACTCAGTTCCAGCGAGAGTTTTGCATCCACTAGTTATGTGTTCTATTGTTTCCTTCTGTTGGTGGCATTTTCTGCAATTCTCATCAGAGATGGATGGATCTTTCATTATGTACTTCCTGTAATTTCGTGTCGCAATCACTTGGTCCTGGATAGCAAGCATAAAACCTTCCGTTTCCGGAAAGAGCTGGCCATCCTGCAGCCAGGTGTATGACTGCTTTTCATTAATGTAGTCTTGTGAAACACGGTATCTATGTTTGCCGTGGAGTGCCTTCTGCGACCAGGTGTTTATTTTTTCTTGTTGTGCTTGTGTGTGGTTGTGTGCGTCTGCTGCGTGGTCTGGACAAGAAAGGGCGAGTGGTGTGTAGTTTTTGTCTGCTTTTACTATTGCTTTATGCAAGTTTGTTTGTTTACTGTGGAAAAAATGTCTGAGTGATTTTATTTGTTTTGCATGAAGTGACTGTATATCTATAATTCCTCTGCCCCCTTGTTTTCTGTCTATGGTGAGCCTTTCCTTGCATGCTTTGGGATGTGACATTCTGTGTTTTGTGAGTTCTGTTCGGATGAGTATATGGATGTTTTCTATGTCAGTGTGCGACCACCTGATAATGCCAAATGAATATGTTAGGATTGGTATAGCAAATGTGTTAATAGCTTTTGTAAGATTTCTAGAATTTAGTTTCGTTTTTAACAGTCTAATAAGGCGGTCTTTAAACTCTTGTGTTAGTTGTGATTTGATTTTTGTGTGGTCTATCTTAGCGCTTTGATTAATACCCAGGTACTTGTACGTTTCATCCTTGTCCATGTTGTCTAGCGCCTGGCCAGTTACTACTTCCTGTTCGGGATGGTTTTTCCATTGGCCTTTATTGATGTAAAGCACCTTGCATTTACTCATGCCAAACTCCATCTTGATATCTGACGTACAAGCTTCCGTTATCCTGAGTAATTCTCTCAGTTGCACTTCTGTGGCGGCATATAGTTTTAGATCATCCATATAAAGAAGATGATTGATTTTGTGCTGATTTGCTTTCTGGTGCCTGATGGTGAAACCACAGTTTGTGCTGTTAAGTGTGTTGGAGAGCGGATTGAGACAGAGGCAGAACCATAGTGAACTGAGAGAGTCACCCTGAAAGATACCACGACGTATATGTAGCTCATCCGTTTGAATATGACCGTCCTCAGTTTGAAGGTGTATATTTGTTCGCCATGTCTCCATCGTTCTTGTAAGAAACTGACGAAGCCCTGGGTTGATTTTGTATATTTGAAGAGTTTTTGTTAGCCAGCTATGGGGTACAGAGTCGAAAGCTTTTTTATAGTCGATGAAACAGGTATGAAGATTCCTGTGTTCTTTTCTGGTTTGCTCCATGATCACACTATCAATTATAAGTTGCTCCTTGCATCCTTGGCTTTGTTTTCTACATCCTTTTTGTTCTTCAGTCAGGATGCTGTTTTCCGTGAGGTGTTTTTCAATTCTTCTGCATATCGTTGCGGTGATGATCTTGTACAAGGTGGGAAGACAAGTGATTGGGCGATAGTTGGCAGGGTTTTTGGTGTCTGCGTTTTTGGGTTTTATATACGTTATTCCTTGCGTGAGGAATTTGGGAAGCCTGTTGGGTTGGAGTATGGCTTTATTAATTTGGTCTGTGAGCACTTCGTATACTGAGCTGAACTGCTTGTACCAAAAATTTTGTATATTATCCACGCCTGGACACTTCCAGTTGTGAGTATGTTTTATTGTTTCAGCTATTTCCTCTGGCGTAAGAATAACGTTTCCCTGTTCCACTATATGTTGATGTTTTTCCTCTTCCTGTCTGATCCATGGAGCGTTTTCATTATGTGTTTTGGGTTCTGACCATAGGCTTCCCCAAAACTCAGTTAACTCTTGTTTACTAGGAAGTTCTACTGCTGTTATCTGGTTGTCGGTTGTTATCTTTTTGTAGAATTGTTTTTCACTTTTCTGAAAAAGGTTATTAGCGTCCTTTCTGTCGTTTGATTCATTGTATCTGCGTAGTCGAGCTGCGTAGACTGCAAGTTTTTGTTTGAGTGTATCAGTTATTTCTGGTATTGATTTTTGGGGCGACTTGGATTTGAGGATATCTATTGTTGTCTGTATGCGTTTTGAACGGTTGTTGTTGTTGGTGTATTGTGCTAGGTGTGCCAGTTCCTTTCTGATTGTGGTAATTTTGTTTTCGATTCGCATTTGCCATTTAGGTTTCGACCTTTTGCTTGTGTGGTTATTAGACCGTTTCGGAAGTTTTTGGCCGTTAACTATAAGTGTGGCTGCTGCGGCAGCATATATGACGGTGTGGATGTCCTCTAGGTTACTGCCGCTTGTTAAGAATTGCGGTATTACGTTGGTATTTATTGTATGTAATATTTTTTGGGTGTTGCTGTTGAAAATTAGTCTGGGCAGGGGATCTCGCAGTGCAGGGTTAGTGCCACACCATTTGTTAAATTGTGCGTTCATCACTTGTTCGGCAGATTTTGTGAAGGAAGGTGTTTGAGTAACGTTTTGGTTTCGTGTGGTTGTGGGAGGCCGGTTAGTGCATACTGTGTCTGGGGCATCTGGTATAAACTCATGCTCTGGGTTTTCTTCTAAGTGTGTGCCGGTGGTGTTGGTTGTGTTTGTGTTTGGAGTCTTATCGTTTAGGGTATGATCGTGTTGTGTTTCCGTGATTGATTCATTGACTAGAGAATCATTCGTTTCAACTGTATTTATTTCGTCCGCTACAAGATTCTTTATAGCTTGTAGTTGTTGAGGTGTAAGTCGGTTATTTTTGGTAATGACACGTTTTTGGTCAATAAGTCTTTGTTCAGTTACCCGTGCTGAGAGGTGTGGGTATTGTGCTGTAAATAGCCTGTGTAGTTCATGCCTGTAGCCTGTGGAGATTGTTTCTAGTTTTGTGGCGGTATAGTAACAGTGCATTACAGATGTGTTCATCTCAGTAGTCCAGTGTAAGCGCTGTCTTGGCTTGCCAGCTTTGGTGGTTGCCGGCTCTACCGGCAAAACATCCGCAACTGGGTTATCTCCTATTGGTTGTTATTTTCCGGTTTGGGGTTCAGGTGAGTTTAATCGACGTACCCTAGGCCGTCGTTGGTTATTTATAAAATTAACTCTATCCATCGTGTTCCCACGAGTAGGGACGATCTAAATGTCGCTCTCCCGGGTGACGCCCATTCCAGGAGAGAAGGGACTTATATTTACTCCGAAGTTGGCCCAAGGTGCTCCGGAGGATTTGCGACTTTACTGTCGGGTTTTGTTGAGGCTTTCTCCTCGCGGGCCGGCCGGTTAAGGCAAGCCCCCCGGTTGCGTACCCCCCACAGTTCCAGTAAATCCGGCATCTCTCGTTCTCCACAACGGACTCTATATCCCCTGGAGCGTATGGCAGCACCGGTGTCTCATCGATACCGTATGAGTGCCTTAAATGATAGTAGAGCACTCGTAGAGCCGCGTTGTGCCGATGGACGTAAGCCGTCCCAGCGTACGTCTTACACGCCGACAAGAGATGCATAAGCGTCTCTGGCGCCTGTCGGCAAGCTCTACAATGGGTGTCGGGTACATGTACACCCATAACCCTTTTACGGTATACCAAGGTGTTGAAGACACCATCTTGGCAAGCCATTATAAAGCCTTCAGTCTCCGACTTCAACCCACTAGACCTTAGGAAAGAGAAGGTCAACTGCTCAGACAAGCCATGCTCTTCTAGATGTTTGTAGAAGATTCCATGCATTGGCTTATCTTTATGAAGTCTTAAGAGGAAGTCGACTTCGGCAGTTTTAATGTGGGCTTTTAATTCTGCGGGAGCAAGTTCCGTAATGGACTGCTGACACCTCCGCTTGAAGTCGAGTGTGAGGCTGAGCTCCTCGGCTGCTCGTTTCGCTGCGCTAAAAAGAAAGGCTCCTTTTCCTGCATTCTCGTGCTCTCGCACGAAGCGGATCAGGGGATCGGTGCTGTTCGTTACATAGCAGGCAGTGGCCAGTACTACTCTGTTGTGCAGACGCTCCAAACTCAATAGTCCACGCCCTCCCAGGTGTCGCGGGAGGTATATTCGCGGGACAGAGGACTTAGGATGCAGGCTTCTCTCCATATTCATCCTTTTGCGGGTCTTCGTGTCGATTTCCTTCAGCTCGTTCACTTTCCAGTGTATAGCACCAAAGGTGTATAATAACAATGGGACCGCAAGCATGTTTGTGGCAGCGACTTTGTTCTTGCCGGACAGTTCTGACGACCAGATCTGCCGGAGTCGGTGCAAATACTTGCGGCGGAGACACTCTTTAACCAATGTTGCCTCTTGGACATGACGCTGCGCCACTCCAAGGTAGGTATAAGTATCTCCGGCATGCAGTTGTCGCAAGATGCTCCCATCAACGAGCTGTTCCTCATCTCCACTATCTCCGCTTCGTCCTTTCTTGAGATGAACCAATGCACATTTGTCTGTCCCGAACTCCATTCCGATAGCATGACTGTACTCCTGCACCACCCTCAGCGATTGTTGTAGTTCGCGTTGGCCGGAGGCATAAAGTTTTAGGTCATCCATATAAAACAGATGGGTGACCTTGTGCCTCCGGTTATTGGGCGTGCCACAGCTGTATCCTTTAGTATTTCTCAGCGCTATGGACAGAGGCAAAAGTGAGATGCAAAAGAGCAAGGGACTCAAGGAGTCTCCTTGGAAGACACCTCTTTTCAATGACACCAACTCTGTCTGAACCCGAGTTTCACCTGATGTTATGGTGAACCGGGTCTTCCAGAGTGGCATCAGTTGTTTGATGCACCCCACTATCTGATTATCCACCGAAAGACATTCCAACAGCCGCACAATGAGCTCATGAGACGTGCTGTCGAATGCCTTGCGATAGTCAATCCAGGCCATAGAAAGGTTTCGCTTGTACTGCACAGAGTCCTGCGTGACACATCGGTCAATCAACAGGTTCTCCTTGCAGCCAGCTACTCCTTTCTTTGACCCTCTCTGTTCATACACGTCGAGAAATACAGGATTCACAGCTTGAAGGATACGCATGTACAAGATTCTGGTGAAGAGCTTGTAACACGCGTTCAGACATGTTATTGGCCTGTAGTTTTTGGGATCAGACAAGTCTCCGGTCTTCGGGAGAAGCACGGTTCGACCCTCGACAAACCAAGCCGGAATTGGCTGCTCCTGATTTAGCCACGAGTTAAAAACTCTAGCTAAATGCCGGTGGCAACTGGGGAATTTTTTCCACCAGTAGGTGTTTATGCCATCCGGGCCAGGAGCTGCGAAATTCTTTGCGCCTCGTAAGGCGTCAAGAATTTCTTCCGTGTTTATCGGGTGACGCAGTACATTCAAGTTAGGAGTCCTCCTACAAACGGACTCAAACTGCGCCAAGGCCGCAGTGTCTGCTGAGAGAGGTTTGGGTTGTTCGTAAATGTCCCTCCAAAAGGCCTCCACGCGATCAGCAGTTGGCGGCTGCTCTATGGCTGGAGGCGGCTGTTGGAAAAGGCGAGAAGGTCTTTCGTAGGACATTCTGTTCTGCTCCAGACCTCTCGCCCGCGCCACCAACGATCGCTTAGCAGCGATTAGCATCCGTATCCTGTCAAGACAGTGTTGCTTGACAACAACCAGTACCGCTTGACTGAGTGTATGATGGTCGCGCCTCAACCCGTAGGCTATCTGGCGCACTCGGCGCGTAAAAGGCTTCCCAGCCGCTCTATATTCCATCACACACTGGATACGGGATGCTTCCTGGCGAGCCAACTGGATTTTCGCTTCCACTTGGCGCACCCGTCTCTGTGCTCTCTCAACAGGAGAGTCTCTCACTCTCCCCTGTCTAGCTAGCCTCAGAGCCGCAGCGTAAATTTCGCAATTGATGCTCCAAATGTCAGAGGCCTCCGATAGACGTTCACCCACAACCTCATCCTCTCTCTTCAAATCTGCCAGCTTCAAGGACCTTCCGTTGTTATGCAAGGCCCTTCGGTCTCTGAAATCCCCAGGTGAGACGACTTGGTCGATTTCCCTCTCAGCGGGCCTTACCGGCGAACTTTCAGCCTGGTTAACAGGCCTTCCGTCCGCCGAAGGGGCAGGCTGAGCTAGAGCACGAACATATCCCTGCCTCCGGAGGTACGATACATAATCTCGCAAATTCTGAGAGGTAAGCGTGCTATGCTCTGGGTGCATTTCACACCACCTCTCATACATGCGGGACATCTATCCCCTACGGCGCGGGCTACTGCTCTCGTAGCAGCTCAGTAGGTCATCCTTGAGCTCCGTCGTCCACCTAAAACGGTCCATATCATTGCGGGGGTCGTCATCAGGGCGATTCGAAGCACCGCCACCTTGCCCAACGCCGGCTTCCGAAACCGGCTCGGTGTGGGTGCTTTTCCTTCGAGGTGGTCGAACCCGAAGATAGGGCCCGTCAGGTGGTTAGCCTTAGGGCCCGCAGCCAACATTTCCGGAAGCAGCCGTCCAAATTGCCTCCAGAGGATGGACCTGTGAAGGTTGCCGACCGACTTACATCCTTTGGCTTCGGTATACCCCTCGGTGTCGCCACGCACCGAATAGCCTCTTGATGTTGGGCGGCTTCCTGGGGGTTTATGAAAACAGCCGCTTCTTACATGAAGAACAGACGCTGTCGGAGTACCGCTCCTCACATGGAGATCCGTCGTAATTGTGGAATAGCCGATCCTCTGGATGCAGACGCTATTCCACTGAGCTAGTTTTGGTCCGCCCCGGGTATTTGATTTCCCCGGTACCACCCATATCTGGGAGGCGTTCCCCTATCCGCCACCTTGGGGAGGCGCCACTGAGGGGATCTAGCAACCCCTCGCTATTATTATTATTATTCTGATTTATCATGTTTCTCTCGCATTACTGCGGTAGCAACAAATGTTGACGGGCTGTGCCAAGTCAACACCTGAACTATTACGGGTCTGAATTTAGGAAGGATCGAACAATATTACAGGTCTTCAGGATTACAGACTTTTGGAATATTTTGTGTAACCGTTCGTCCAGGCAACTGTTGTATGTGTGGGGTAAATGTGTTTGGTGTTAGGCCTGAGACTGACATAATTAGGGGGACAATAACAACTTTGTTTTGTTTCCAGAGTCGTTTCACTTCTATGGCAAGGTCTGTGTATTTAGATATCTTCCCAGCGTAGGCGTTTTGAATATTCATATCGTTGGGAATGGCAATATCTATCAAATAGGTAACTTTGTCTGCCTTCGACTGGAAAAATCTATCTGGCCGATTTGCCGGGATAGTCTTATCTGTATGTATTTCAACGTCCCAGTATAGTTTGTTTATTATTATTTTTTTTTCAAGCTTCTCTCGCATGACTGCGGTAGCAACAGATGCTGACGGGTCGTGCCAAGTCAACACCTGATCTATTACTGATCGGAATTTAAGAAGGATCGTACTATATTACAGGTCTTAAGAATTACAGACTTTTGGAATATTTTGTGTAGCTTTTCGTCCAGGCCTAGTTGGTGCAGGTGTGGTGTGAATGTGTTAGGTGTAAGGCCTGAGACCGACATAATTAGGGGTACAATAACAACTTTGTTTTGTTTCCAGAGTCGTTTTACTTCTATGGCAAGGTCTGTGTATTTAGATATCTTCCCAGCGTAGGCGGTTTGAACATTCGTATCATTAGGGATAGCAATATCTATTAAATAGGTGACTTTGTCTGCCTTCGACTGAAAAACTATATCTGGTCTATTGGCTGGGATAGTTTTGTCTGTGTGTATTTCGACGTCCCAGTATAGTTTGTATTGATTGTTGTCAAGTACTGAGGTCGGTGTATAATTATAATATGACGTTTTCGATTAGTTTGTTAGTTGTGGCTAGGGCTTGGTGTATGATTTTGGCTGCAGAGTTATGTCTGGCCGTGTACTCGGTTCCAGCGAGGGTTTTGCATGCACTTGTTATATGATCTATTGTTTCCTTCTGTTGGTGGCATTTTCTGCAATTATCGTTGGTTACGGATGGATCTTTAATTATGTATTTTTTGTAGTTCCTCGTTGCAATTACTTGGTCCTGAATAGCAAGCATAAAACCCTCCGTTTCTGGAAAGAGCTGGCCATCCTGCAGCCAAGTGTATGACTGTTTTTCATTTATGTGATCTTGTGTAATTCGGTATCTATGTTTGCCGTGAAGTGCTTTCTGCGACCATGTGTTTATTTTTTCTTGTTGTAATTCTATGGGATTGTGTGTGTCTGCTGCGTGGTTTGGACTGGAGAGGGTGAGTGGTGTATAGTTCTTGTCTGCTTTGACTATTGCTCTATGCAAATTCGTTTGTTTGCTCTGAAAGAAATGTCTGAGTGTTTTTATTTGTTTTGTGCGGAGTGACTGTATATCTATAATTCCTCTGCCCCCTTGTTTTCTATCTATGGTAAGCCTTTCTTTGCATGCGTTCGGATGTGACATTCTGTGCCTCGTGAGCTCTGTCCTTATGAGGATTTGGATGTTTTCTATGTCAGTGTGAGACCACTTGATGATGCCGAAGGAGTATGTGATGACCGGTATCGCGAATGTGTTAATGGCTTTTGTAAGATTTCTGGAATTTAGTTTTGTTTTTAGTAGCTTAATAAGGCGGTCTCTAAACTCTTGTCTTAGTTGTTCTTTGACTTGTGAGTGGTCTATCTTAACACTTTGATTGAAACCCAGGTACTTGTACGTTTCGCCCTTGTCCATGTTGTCTAGTGTTTGGCCAGTTAATGTTTCCCGTTCTTGATGGCTCTTCCACTGACCTTTGTTGATGTGGAGCACCTTGCACTTACTCATTCCGAATTCCATCCTTACGTCTGACGTGCAAACTTCCGTTATTCTGAGCAATTCTCTCAGTTGTACTTCAGTTGCTGCGTATAGTTTGATATCATCCATGTAGAGGAGATGACTGATTTTATGTTGATTAACTTTCTCGTGTCTAATGTTGAAACCACAGTTTGTGTTGTTGAGTGCATTGGAGAGCGGATTTAGACAGAGGCAGAACCACAGTGAACTGAGAGAGTCTCCCTGGAAGATACCGCGTCTTATGTGTAGTTCATCCGTCTGGATATAGCCGTGCTGAGTTTTGAGGTGTATGTTGGTGCGCCATGTTTCCATGATTCTTGTAAGAAACTGACGAAGTCCTGAGTTGATTTTATATATTTGTAAAGTTTTCTTTAGCCAGCTGTGGGGTACAGAGTCAAAGGCTTTTTTATAATCTATAAAACAAGTGTGAAGGCTCCTGTGTTCTTTTCTAGTCTGCTCCATGATTACGCTGTCAATTATAAGCTGTTCCTTGCAGCCTTGACTTTGTTTTCTACATCCTTTTTGTTCTTCAGTGAGGATGTTGTTTTGTGTTAGGTGTTTTTCAATCCTTCTACATATTGTTGCAGTGATGATTTTGTACAGGGTGGGGAGACAAGTTATTGGACGGTAATTGGCAGGGTTCTTGGTATCTGTGTTTTTAGGTTTAATATACGTTATTCCTTGTGTGAGGAATTTAGGAAGCCTATTAGGTTGTAGTATGGCTTTATTGATTTGGTCTGTGAGCACTTCGTATGTTGAACTGAATTGCTTGTACCAAAAATTTTGTATATTATCCACGCCTGGGCACTTCCAATTGTGAGTATGTTTTATTGTTTCCGCTATTTCTTCTGGTGTAAGAATAACGTCACCCTGTTCCATTATATGTTGGTGCTTCTCCTCTTCTTGTCTGATCCATGGAGCATCTTGATTATGCGTTATGGGCTCTGACCATAAGCTACTCCAAAACTCAGTTAAGTCTTGTCTACTTGGTGGTTCTATGGTTGCTTCCTGGTTGTTTGCAGTTATTCTCTGGTAGAACTGCTTTTCACTTTTTTGGAAAAGATTATTAGCGTTCTTTCTCTCGTTGGATTCATTGTATCTGCGTAGTCGGGCTGCGTAAACTGCAAGTTTCTGTTTCAGTGTATCAGCTATTTCTGGTATCGATTTTTGGGGTGACTTGGATTTGAGTATATTTATTGTTGTCTGGATGCGTTTTGAACGGTTGTTGTTGTTAGTGTATTGTGCGAGGTGTGCCAAATCCTTTCTGATTGCGGAAATTTTATTTTCGATTCGTATTTGCCATTTAGGTTTAGGCCTGTTGCTTGTGTGGTCTTTAGACCGTTTCGGAAGTCTTTGGCCGTTTACTGTGAGTGTTGTTGCTGCTGCAGCGTATATAACGGTATGGATGTCCTCTAGGTTATTGACGTTTGTTAAGAATTGTGGTATTATGTTGGAATTTATTGTGTGTAATATTTGTTGGGTGTTGTTTTTAAAAATCAGTCTGGGCAAAGGATCTCGCAGCGCAGGATTGGTGCCACACCATTTGTTATATTGTGTGTCCATCACTTGTTCTGTGGATTGTGTGATGGAAGGCGGTGGCGTAACCTTTTGGCTTTGTGTGGCTGTGAGGGGTAGGTTAATTGATGTCTGGTCTGGTGTATCTGGTATGTGCTCATGTTCTGAGTCCATATCTGAATGTATGCTGGTGTCATTGGTTGTGTCTGTATTTGAAGTCTGGCTATTTTGGGAATGAATATTTTGCCTTTCTGTGGTTGATTCATCCGCTAACGAGTCATTTGGTGGGACAGTATTTATTTCGTTGGATACAAGGCTCTTTATAGCTTGTAGTTCTTGCGGGGTAAGACGGTTGTTTTTAGTTATGACTCGTTTTTGATCAATCAGTCTTTGTTCGGTTACATTATTATTATGTTTAAAACAAAAAAGTGCAGCCCGGGCTCCGACACACCGGGCTGCTGTTCCATTACCCAATGACTACTCCTCACACCGTGAGGTGAGCAATCACTGGGTCCGCGAATCGTGCGCCCTAAGTAGACGAAGGGACCCAAGGATGACTGCCTTCTGCATTCTGGCGGCTAAGACGTGCGCCGCCGCACGGCACACCGGTATTTTGCGCAGTGCAGAGAGCAGCGTATTCCTCATTCCACCTAGGGATCCAATGACCATAACCAGCAGACTTACAGTGTAGTCTGGCCAGAGCCTGCGAAGTTGTCCGAGCAACTCCTGATATTTGGTCCGCTTTTCCTCCTCCTTAGAGACGATGTTCACCTCGGCAGGCGCCGAAAACTCAATAACGAACATCGTCTTCTGTTGGTGGTCGAGAAGGACTATGTCGGGCTTGTTTGCCTGTACAAGCTCAAGCGTGGGGAACGAGTAGTTCCAGTAAATCCGGCATCTCTCGTTCTCCACAACGGACTCTATATCCCCTGGAGCGTATGGCAGCACCGGTGTCTCATCGATACCGTATGAGTGCCTCAAATGATAGTAGAGCACTCGTAGAGCCGCGTTGTGCCGATGGACGTAAGCCGTCCCAGCGTACGTCTTACACGCCGACAAGAGATGCATAAGCGTCTCTGGCGCCTGTCGGCAAGCTCTACAAAGGGTGTCGGGTACATCTACACCCATAACCCTTTTACGGTACACCAAGGTGTTGAAGACACCGTCTTGACAAGCCATTATAAAGCCCTCAGTCTCCGACTTCAACCCACTAGACCTTAGGAAAGAGAAGGTCAACTGCTCAGACAAGCCATGCTCTTCCAGATGTTTGTAGAAGATTCCATGCATTGGCTTATCTTTATGAAGTCTTAAAAGGAAGTCTACTTCGGCAGTTTTAAGGTGGGATTCTGGTGAAGAGCTTGTAACACGCGTTCAGACATGTTATTGGCCTGTAGTTTTTGGGATCAGACAAATCTCCGGTCTTCGGGAGAAGCACGGTTCGACCCTCGACAAACCAAGCCGGAATTGGCTGCTCCTGATTTAGCCACGAGTTAAAAACTCTAGCTAAATGCCGGTGGCAACTGGGGAATTTTTTCCACCAGTAGGTGTTTATGCCATCCGGGCCAGGAGCTGCGAAATTCTTTGCGCCTCGTAAGGCGTCAAGAATTTCTTCCGTGTTTATCGGGTGACGCAGTACATTCAAGTTAGGAGTCCTCCTACAAACGGACTCGAACTGCGCCAAGGCCGGAGTGTCTGCTGAGAGAGGTTTGGGTTGTTCGTAAATGTCCCTCCAAAAGGCCTCCACGCGATCAGCAGTTGGCGGCTGCTCTATGGCTGGAGGCGGCTGTTGGAAAAGGCGAGAAGGTCTTCCGTAGAACATTCTGTTCTGCTCCAGACCTCTCGCCCGCGCCACCAACGATCGCTTAGCAGCGATTAGCATCCGTATCCTGTCAAGACAGTGTTGCTTGACAACAACCAGTACCGCTTGACTGAGTGTATGATGGTCGCGCCTCAACCCGTAGGCTATCTGGCGCACTCGGCGCGTAAAAGGCTTCCCAGCCGCTCTATATTCCATCACACACTGGATACGGGATGCTTCCTGGCGAGCCAACTGGATTTTCGCTTCCATTTGGCGCACCCGTCTCTGTGCTCTCTCAACAGGAGAGTCTCTCACTCTCCCCTGTCTAGCTAGCCTCAGAGCCGCAGCGTAAATTTCGCAATTGATGCTCCAAATGTCAGAGGCCTCCGATAGACGTTCACCAACAACCTCATCCTCTCTCTTTAAATCTGCCAGCTTCAAGGACCTTCCGTTGTTGTGCAAGGTCCTTCGGTCCCTGAAATCCCCAGGTGAGACGACTTGGTCGATTTCCCTCTCAGCGGGCCTTACCGGCGAACTTTCAGCCTGGTTAACAGGCCTTCCGTCCGCCGAAGGGGCAGGCTGAGCTGGAGCACGAACATATCCCTGCCTCCGGAGGTACGATACATAATCTCGCAAATTCTGAGAGGTAAGCGTGCTATGCTCTGGGTGCATTTCACACCACCTCTCATAGATGCGGGACATGTATCCCCTACGGCGCGGGCTACTGCTCTCGTAGCAGCTCAGCAGGTCCCAACGCCGGCTTCCGAAACCGGCTCGGTGTGGGTGCTTTTCCTTCGAGGTGGTCGAACCCGAAGATAGGGCCCGTCAGGTGGTTAGCCTTAGGGCCCGCAGCCGACATTTCCGGAGGCAGCCGTCCAAATTGCCTCCAGAGGATGGACCTGTGAAGGTTGCCGACCGACTTGCATCCTTTGGCTTCGGTATACCCCTCGGTGTCGCCACGCACCGAATAGCCTGTTGATGTTGGGCGGCTTCCTGAGGGTTTATGAAAACAGCCGCTTCTAACATGAAGAACAGACGCTGTCGGAGTACCGCTCCTCACATGGAGATCCGTCGTGTCCTATTAATTGTGGAATAGCCGATCCTCTGGATGCAGACGCTATTCCACTGTGCTAGTTTTGGTCCGCCCCGGGTATTTCATTTCCTCGGTACCACCCATATCTGGGAGGCATTCCCCTATCCGCCACCTTGGGGAGGCGCCACTGAGAGGATCTAGCAACCCCTCGCGGTTATTCGCGGTTATTATATTTTTTTTTTCAAAAAACAAAAAGTGCAGCCCGGGCTCCGACACACCGAGCTGCTGTTCCATTACCCAATGACTACTCCTCACACCGTGAGGTGAGCAATCATTAGGTCCGCGAATCGTGCGCCCTAAGTAGACGAAGGGACCCAAGGATGACTGCCTTCTGCATTCTGGCGGCTAAGATGTGCGCCGCCGCACGACACACCGGTATTTTGCGCAGTGCAGAGAGCAGCGTATTCCTCATTCCACCTAGGGATCCAATGACCATAACCAGCAGAGTTAGAGTGTAGTCTGGCCAGAGCCTGCGAAGTTGTCCGAGCAACTCCTGATATTTGGTCCGCTTTTCCTCCTCCTTAGAGACGATGTTCACTTCGGCAGGCGCCGAAAACTCAATAACGAACATCGTCTTCTGTTGGTGGTCGAGAAGGACTATGTCGGGCTTGTTTGCCTGTACAAGTTCGAGCGTGGGGAACGAGTAGTTCCAGTAAATCCGGCATCTCTCGTTCTCCACAACGGACTCTATATCCCCTGGAGCGTATGGCAGCACCGGTGTCTCATCGATACCGTATGAGTGCCTTAAATGATAGTAGAGCACTCGTAGAGCCGCGTTGTGCCGATGGACGTAAGCCGTCCCAGCGTACGTCTTACACGCCGACAAGAGATGCATAAGCGTCTCTGGCGCCTGTCGGCAAGCTCTACAATGGGTGTCGGGTACAACTACACCCATAACCCTTCTACGGTATACCAAGGTGTTGAAGACACCGTCTTGGCAAGCCATTATAAAGCCCTCAGTCTCCGACTTCAACCCACTAGACCTTAGGAAAGAGAAGGTCAACTGCTCAGACAAGCCATGCTCTTCTAGATGTTTGTAGAAGATTCCATGCATTGGCTTATCCTTATGAAGTCTTAAGAGGAAGTCGACTTCGGCAGTTTTAAGGTGGGCTTTTAATTCTGCGGGAGCAAGTTCCGTAATGGACTGCTGACACCTCCGCTTGAAGTCGAGTGTGAGGCTGAGCTCCTCGGCTGCTCGTTTCGCTGCGCTAAAAAGAAAGGCTCCTTTTCCCGCATTCTCGTGCTCTCGCACAAAGCGGATCAGGGGATCGGTGCTGTTCGCTACATAGCAGGCAGTGGCCAGTACTACTCTATTGTGCAGACGCTCCAAACTCAATAGTCCACGCCCTCCCAGGTGTCGCGGGAGGTATATTCGCGGGACAGAGGACTTAGGATGCAGGCTTCTCTCCATATTCATCCTTTTGCGGGTCTTCGTGTCGATTTCCTTCAGCTCGTTCACTTTCCAGTGTATAGCACCAAAGGTGTATAATAACAATGGGACCGCAAGCATGTTTGTGGCAGCGACTTTGTTCTTGCCGGACAGTTCTGACGACCAGATCTGCCGGAGTCGGTGCAAATACTTGCGGCGGAGACACTCTTTAACCAATGCTGCCTCTTGGACATGACGCTGCGCCACTCCAAGGTAGGTATAAGTATCTCCGGCATGCAGTTGTCGCAAGATGCTCCCATCAACGAGCTGTTCCTCATCTCCACTATCTCCGCTTCGTCCTTTCTTGAGATGAACCAATGCACATTTGTCTGTCCCGAACTCCATTCCGATAGCATGACTGTACTCCTGCACCACCCTCAGCGATTGTTGTAGTTCGCGTTGGCCGGAGGCATAAAGTTTTAGGTCATCCATATAAAACAGATGGGTGACCTTGTGCCTCCGGTTATTGGGCGTGCCACAGCTGTATCCTTTAGTATTTCTCAGCGCTATGGACAGAGGCAAAAGTGAGATGCAAAAGAGCAAGGGACTCAAGGAGTCTCCTTGGAAGACACCTCTTTTCAATGACACCAACTCTGTCTGAACCCGAGTTTCGTGGTCGAACCCGAAGATAGGGCCCGTCAGGTGGTTAGCCTTAGGGCCCGCAGCCGACATTTCCGGAGGCAGCCGTCCAAATTGCCTCCAGAGGATGGACCTGTGAAGGTTGCCGACCGACTTGCATCCTTTGGCTTCGGTATACCCCTCGGTGTCGCCACGCACCGAATAGCCTGTTGATGTTGGGCGGCTTCCTGAGGGTTTATGAAAACAGCCGCTTCTAACATGAAGAACAGACGCTGTCGGAGTACCGCTCCTCACATGGAGATCCGTCGTGTCCCATTAATTGTGGAATAGCCGATCCTCTGGATGCAGACGCTATTCCACCGTGCTAGTTTTGGTCCGCCCCGGGTATTTGATTTCCCCGGTACCACCCATATCTGGGAGGCGTTCCCCTATCCGCCACCTTGGGGAGGCGCCACTGAGGGGATCTAGCAACCCCTCGCGGGGTATTATTATGCATGTCTTATTTTTTCTCGCATGGTTGCGGTAGTAACAAGTATTGACGGGCTGTGCCAAGTCAATACCTGACCTATTATTATTCTGAATTCAGGAAGGACCGTACAATGCTACAGGTCTTGAGGATTACAGACTTTTGGAAGGTTTTATGTAATTTTTCATCCAGGCCCAATTGTTGCAGGTGTGGCGTAAATGTATTTGGAGTAAGGCCTGAGACCGACATAATGAGAGGGACAATGACAACTTTGTTTTGTTTCCATAGTCGTTTTGTTTCTATGGCGAGGTCGGTGTATTTAGATATCTTCCCAGCGTAGGTGTTTTGGATGTTCATATCATTGGGAATCGCAATATCTATTAAGTAGGTCACTTTGTCTGTCTTTGACTGGAATACTATATCTGGCCTGTTTGCTGGGATGGTTTTATCCGTATGTATTTCAATGTCCCAGTATAGTTTGAATTGATTGTTCTCTAGTACTGAGGTCGGTGTGTAGTTATAATATGGATCTGTGTTTTCAATTAGCTTGTTTGTTGTGGCTAGTGCTTGGTGTATGACTTTGGCTGCAGAGTTATGTCTGGCTGTATACTCAGTTCCAGCGAGAGTTTTGCATCCACTAGTTATGTGTTCTATTGTTTCCTTCTGTTGGTGGCATTTTCTGCAATTCTCATCAGAGATGGATGGATCTTTCATTATGTACTTCCTGTAATTTCGTGTCGCAATCACTTGGTCCTGGATAGCAAGCATAAAACCTTCCGTTTCCGGAAAGAGCTGGCCATCCTGCAGCCAGGTGTATGACTGCTTTTCATTAATGTAGTCTTGTGAAACACGGTATCTATGTTTGCCGTGGAGTGCCTTCTGCGACCAGGTGTTTATTTTTTCTTGTTGTGCTTGTGTGTGGTTGTGTGCGTCTGCTGCGTGGTCTGGACAAGAAAGGGCGAGTGGTGTGTAGTTTTTGTCTGCTTTTACTATTGCTTTATGCAAGTTTGTTTGTTTACTGTGGAAAAAATGTCTGAGTGATTTTATTTGTTTTGCATGAAGTGACTGTATATCTATAATTCCTCTGCCCCCTTGTTTTCTGTCTATGGTGAGCCTTTCCTTGCATGCTTTGGGATGTGACATTCTGTGTTTTGTGAGTTCTGTTCGGATGAGTATATGGATGTTTTCTATGTCAGTGTGCGACCACTTGATAATGCCAAATGAATATGTTAGGATTGGTATAGCAAATGTGTTAATAGCTTTTGTAAGATTTCTAGAATTTAGTTTCGTTTTTAACAGTCTAATAAGGCGGTCTTTAAACTCTTGTGTTAGTTGTGATTTGATTTTTGTGTGGTCTATCTTAGCGCTTTGATTAATACCCAGGTACTTGTACGTTTCATCCTTGTCCATGTTGTCTAGCGCCTGGCCAGTTACTACTTCCTGTTCGGGATGGTTTTTCCATTGGCCTTTATTGGTGTAAAGCACCTTGCATTTACTCATGCCAAACTCCATCTTGATATCTGACGTACAAGCTTCCGTTATCCTGAGTAATTCTCTCAGTTGCACTTCTGTGGCGGCATATAGTTTTAGATCATCCATATAAAGAAGATGATTGATTTTGTGCTGATTTGCTTTCTGGTGCCTGATGGTGAAACCACAGTTTGTGCTGTTAAGTGTGTTGGAGAGCGGATTGAGACAGAGGCAGAACCATAGTGAACTGAGAGAGTCACCCTGAAAGATACCACGACGTATATGTAGCTCATCCGTTTGAATATGACCGTCCTCAGTTTGAAGGTGTATATTTGTTCGCCATGTCTCCATCGTTCTTGTAAGAAACTGACGAAGCCCTGGGTTGATTTTGTATATTTGAAGAGTTTTTGTTAGCCAGCTATGGGGTACAGAGTCGAAAGCTTTTTTATAGTCGATGAAACAGGTATGAAGATTCCTGTGTTCTTTTCTGGTTTGCTCCATGATCACACTATCAATTATAAGTTGCTCCTTGCATCCTTGGCTTTGTTTTCTACATCCTTTTTGTTCTTCAGTCAGGATGCTGTTTTCCGTGAGGTGTTTTTCAATTCTTCTGCATATCGTTGCGGTGATGATCTTGTACAAGGTGGGAAGACAAGTGATTGGGCGATAGTTGGCAGGGTTTTTGGTGTCTGCGTTTTTGGGTTTTATATACGTTATTCCTTGCGTGAGGAATTTGGGAAGCCTGTTGGGTTGGAGTATGGCTTTATTAATTTGGTCTGTGAGCACTTCGTATACTGAGCTGAACTGCTTGTACCAAAAATTTTGTATATTATCCACGCCTGGACACTTCCAGTTGTGAGTATGTTTTATTGTTTCAGCTATTTCCTCTGGCGTAAGAATAACGTTTCCCTGTTCCACTATATGTTGATGTTTTTCCTCTTCCTGTCTGATCCATGGAGCGTTTTCATTATGTGTTTTGGGTTCTGACCATAGGCTTCCCCAAAACTCAGTTAACTCTTGTTTACTAGGAAGTTCTACTGCTGTTATCTGGTTGTCGGTTGTTATCTTTTTGTAGAATTGTTTTTCACTTTTCTGAAAAAGGTTATTAGCGTCCTTTCTGTCGTTTGATTCATTGTATCTGCGTAGTCGAGCTGCGTAGACTGCAAGTTTTTGTTTGAGTGTATCAGTTATTTCTGGTATTGATTTTTGGGGCGACTTGGATTTGAGGATATCTATTGTTGTCTGTATGCGTTTTGAACGGTTGTTGTTGTTGGTGTATTGTGCTAGGTGTGCCAGTTCCTTTCTGATTGTGGTAATTTTGTTTTCGATTCGCATTTGCCATTTAGGTTTCGACCTTTTGCTTGTGTGGTTATTAGACCGTTTCGGAAGTTTTTGGCCGTTAACTATAAGTGTGGCTGCTGCGGCAGCATATATGACGGTGTGGATGTCCTCTAGGTTACTGCCGCTTGTTAAGAATTGCGGTATTACGTTGGTATTTATTGTATGTAATATTTTTTGGGTGTTGCTGTTGAAAATTAGTCTGGGCAGGGGATCTCGCAGTGCAGGGTTAGTGCCACACCATTTGTTAAATTGTGCGTTCATCACTTGTTCGGCAGATTTTGTGAAGGAAGGTGTTTGAGTAACGTTTTGGTTTCGTGTGGTTGTGGGAGGCCGGTTAGTGCATACTGTGTCTGGGGCATCTGGTATAAACTCATGCTCTGGGTTTTCTTCTAAGTGTGTGCCGGTGGTGTTGGTTGTGTTTGTGTTTGGAGTCTTATCGTTTAGGGTATGATCGTGTTGTGTTTCCGTGATTGATTCATTGACTAGAGAATCATTCGTTTCAACTGTATTTATTTCGTCTGCTACAAGATTCTTTATAGCTTGTAGTTGTTGAGGTGTAAGTCGGTTATTTTTGGTAATGACACGTTTTTGGTCAATAAGTCTTTGTTCAGTTACCCGTGCTGAGAGGTGTGGGTATTGTGCTGTAAATAGCCTGTGTAGTTCATGCCTGTAGCCTGTGGAGATTGTTTCTAGTTTTGTGGCGGTATAGTAACAGTGCATTACAGATGTGTTCATCTCAGTAGTCCAGTGTAAGCGCTGTCTTGGCTTGCCAGCTTTGGTGGTTGCCGGCTCTACCGGCAAAACATCCGCAACTGGGTTATCTCCTATTGGTTGTTATTTTCCGGTTTGGGGTTCAGGTGAGTTTAATCGACGTACCCTAGGCCGTCGTTGGTTATTTATAAAATTAACTCTATCCATCGTGTTCCCACGAGTAGGGACGATCTAAATGTCGCTCTCCCGGGTGACGCCCATTCCAGGAGAGAAGGGACTTATATTTACTCCGAAGTTGGCCCAAGGTGCTCCGGAGGATTTGCGACTTTACTGTCGGGTTTTGTTGAGGCTTTCTCCTCGCGGGCCGGCCGGTTAAGGCAAGCCCCCCGGTTGCGTACCCCCCACAACGTTCCCCAGCCACGCCCTGCTGAGGTCGTTGAAGTGTGGGGCGCAATAACGGTATATGACAGAAGGACCGGCGCTCAGCCTTCTGTGGCATTTCTCCCCGGATTTGCCAAATCCCTATCTGACTGAGGTCAGGATAGCTTGGGGAAAGAAGCTTTGTGCTCGGTAGAGGATGTAAAGTCTACCTAGCCCACAGCTTCCTGAGTGTGCTAGTCTTGGTTGAAGTGACTTGTTGATCACGAGCCATGCCGGCATGACAACCCCGCGGTGGTATTAGAGCCTCCGATGAGCCATCAACCGACATATCTTGCCCATCAAAAAGTCACTTTCTAAGCCCCCAAACGAGCGACAACGTTCTAGCACCTGATGGGGGTTATTATGTTAAAAACAAAAAGCAACAAAGTGCAGCTCGGGCTCCGACACACCGAGCTGCTGTTCCATTACCCAATGACTACTCCTCACACCGTGAGGTGAGCAATCACTGGGTCCGCGAATCGTGCGCCCTAAGTAGACGAAGGGACCCAAGGATGACTGCCTTCTGCATTCTGGCGGCTAAGATGTGCGCCGCCGCACGGCACACCGGTATTTTGCGCAGTGCAGAGAGCAGCGTATTCCTCTTTCCACCTAGGGATCCAATGACCATAACCAGCAGACTTACAGTGTAGTCTGGCCAGAGCCTGCGAAGTTGTCCGAGCAACTCCTGATATTTGGTCCGCTTTTCCTCCTCCTTAGAGACGATGTTCACTTCGGCAGGCGCCGAAAACTCAATAACGAACATCGTCTTCTGTTGGTGGTCGAGAAGGGCTATGTCGGGCTTGTTTGCCTGTACAAGCTCAAGCGTGGGGAACGAGTAGTTCCAGTAAATCCGGCATCTCTCGTTCTCCACAACGGACTCTATATCCCCTGGAGCGTATGGCAGCACCGGTGTCTCATCGATACCGTATGAGTGCCTTAAATGATAGTAGAGCACTCGTAGCGCCGCGTTGTGCCGATGGACGTAAGCCGTCCCAGCGTACGTCTTACACGCCGACAAGAGATGCATAAGCGTCTCTGGCGCCTGTCGGCAAGCTCTACAAGGGGTATCGGGTACATCTACACCCATAACCCTTTTACGGTATACCAAGGTGTTGAAGACACCGTCTTGGCAAGCCATTATAAAGCCCTCAGTCTCCGACTTCAACCCACTAGACCTTAGGAAAGAGAAGGTCAACTGCTCAGACAAGCCATGCTCTTCTAGATGTCTGTAGAAGATTCCATGCATTGGCTTATCTTTATGAAGTCTTAAGAGGAAGTCGACTTCGGCAGTTTTAATGTGGGCTTTTAATTCTGCGGGAGCAAGTTCCGTAATGGACTGCTGACACCTCCGCTTGAAGTCGAGTGTGAGGCTGAGCTCCTCGGCTGCTCGTTTCGCTGCGCTAAAAGGAAAGGCTCCTTTCCCCGCATTCTCGTGCTCTTGCACGAAGCGGATCAGGGGATCGGTGCTGTTCGTTACATAGCAGGCAGTGGCCAGTACTACTCTGTTGTGCAGACGCTCCAAACTCAATAGTCCACGCCCTCCCAGGTGTCGCGGGAGGTATATTCGCGGGACAGAGGACTTAGGATGCAGGCTTCTCTCCATATTCATCCTTTTGCGGGTCTTCGTGTCGATTTCCTTCAGCTCGTTCACTTTCCAGTGTATAGCACCAAAGGTGTATAATAACAATGGGACCGCAAGCATGTTTGTGGCAGCGACTTTGTTCTTGCCGGACAGTTCTGACGACCAGATCTGCCGGAGTCGGTGCAAATACTTGCGGCGGAGACACTCTTTAACCAATGTTGCCTCTTGGACATGACGCTGCGCCACTCCAAGGTAGGTATAAGTATCTCCGGCATGCAGTTGTCGCAAGATGCTCCCATCAACGAGCTGTTCCTCATCTCCACTATCTCCGCTTCGTCCTTTCTTGAGATGAACCAATGCACATTTGTCTGTCCCGAACTCCATTCCGATAGCATGACTGTACTCCTGCACCACCCTCAGCGATTGTTGTAGTTCGCGTTGGCCGGAGGCATAAAGTTTTAGGTCATCCATATAAAACAGATGGGTGACCTTGTGCCTCCGGTTATTGGGCGTGCCACAGCTGTATCCTTTAGTATTTCTCAGCGCTATGGACAGAGGCAAAAGTGAGATGCAAAAGAGCAAGGGACTCAAGGAGTCTCCTTGGAAGACACCTCTTTTCAATGACACCAACTCTGTCTGAACCCGAGTTTCACCTGATGTTATGGTGAACCGGGTCTTCCAGAGTGGCATCAGTTGTTTGATGCACCCCACTATCTGATTATCCACCGAAAGACATTCCAACAGCCGCACAATGAGCTCATGAGACGTGCTGTCGAATGCCTTGCGATAGTCAATCCAGGCCATAGAAAGGTTTCGCTTGTACTGCACAGAGTCCTGCGTGACACATCGGTCAATCAACAGGTTCTCCTTGCAGCCAGCTACGCCTTTCTTTGACCCTCTCTGTTCATACACGTCGAGAAATACAGGATTCACAGCTTGAAGGATACGCATGTACAAGATTCTGGTGAAGAGCTTGTAACACGCGTTCAGACATGTTATTGGCCTGTAGTTTTTGGGATCAGACAAATCTCCGGTCTTCGGGAGAAGCACGGTTCGACCCTCGACAAACCAAGCCGGAATTGGCTGCTCCTGATTTAGCCACGAGTTAAAAACTCTAGCTAAATGCCGGTGGCAACTGGGGAATTTTTTCCACCAGTAGGTGTTTATGCCATCCGGGCCAGGAGCTGCGAAATTCTTTGCGCCTCGTAAGGCGTCAAGAATTTCTTCCGTGTTTATCGGGTGACGCAGTACATTCAAGTTAGGAGTCCTCCTACAAACGGACTCGAACTGCGCCAAGGCCGGAGTGTCTGCTGAGAGAGGTTTGGGTTGTTCGTAAATGTCCCTCCAAAAGGTCTCCACGCGATCAGCAGTTGGCGGCTGCTCTATGGCTGGAGGCGGCTGTTGGAAAAGGCGAGAAGGTCTTTCGTAGAACATTCTGTTCTGCTCCAGACCTCTCGCCCGCGCCACCAACGATCGCTTAGCAGCGATTAGCATCCGTATCCTGTCAAGACAGTGTTGCTTGACAACAACCAGTACCGCTTGACTGAGTGTATGATGGTCGCGCCTCAACCCGTAGGCTATCTGGCGCACTCGGCGCGTAAAAGGCTTCCCAGCCGCTCTATATTCCATCACACACTGGATACGGGATGCTTCCTGGCGAGCCAACTGGATTTTCGCTTCCATTTGGCGCACCCGTCTCTGTGCTCTCTCAACAGGAGGGTCTCTCACTCTCCCCTGTCTAGCTAGCCTCAGAGCCGCAGCGTAAATTTCGCAATTGATGCTCCAAATGTCAGAGGCCTCCGATAGACGTTCACCCACAACCTCATCCTCTCTCTTCAAATCTGCCAGCTTCAAGGACCTTCCATTGTTATGCAAGGCCCTTCGGTCTCTGAAATCCCCAGGTGTGACGACTTGGTCGATTTCCCTCTCAGCGGGCCTTACCGGCGATCTTTCAGCCTGGTTAACAGGCCTTCCGTCCGCCGAAGGGGCAGGCTGAGCTGGAGCACCAACATATCCCTGCCTCCGGAGGTACGATACATAATCTCGCAAATTCTGAGAGGTAAGCGTGCTATGCTCTGGGTGCATTTCACACCACCTCTCATACATGCGGGACATGTATCCCCTACGGCGCGGGCTACTGCTCTCGTAGCAGCTCAGTAGGTCATCCTTGAGCTCCGTCGTCCACCTAAAACGGTCCATGTCATTGCGGGGGTCGTCAACAGGGCAATTCGAAGCACCGCCACCTTGCCCAACGCCGGCTTCCGAAACCGGCTCGGTGTGGGTGCTTTTCTTCCGGGGTGGTCGAACCCGAAGATAGGGCCCGTCAGGTGGTTGGCCTTAGGGCCCCCAGACGACATTTCCGGAGGCAGCCGTCCAAATTGCCTCCTGAGGATGCACCTGCGAAGGTTGCCGGCTGGATTACATCCTTGGGCTTCGGTATACCCTGCGGTGTCGCCACGCACCGGATAGCCTACTGATGTTGGGTGGCTTCCTGCGGGTGTATTATCAGCCGCCCCTAACATGGAGTCAGACGCTGTCGGAGTACCGCTCCTCACATGGAGATCCGTCGTGTCCTAATTGTTGAGGAATAGCCGATCCTCTGGATGCAGACGCTATTCCACCGTGCTAGTTTTGGTCCGCCCCGGGTATTTGATTTCCCCGGTACCACCCATATCTGGGAGGCGTTCCCCTATCCGCCACCTTGGGGAGGCGCCACTGAGGGGATCTAGCAACCCCTCGCGGGTTATTATTATTATTATTATTATTATTAACCAAAAAAAATTTTTTGAGTTAGACTATGGCCGACTCTACTCACTAGGCCGGAGCATTGAAATATGGCAACACTGAATCGGGGGCCGAGCATTTATTTGTTGTTAAGTCATTAGTGTAATCTTCCAGAGCAAAAAATGAGATTGGAAGGTGATTTTTAATGTGTTTCTAATTATTTACCTGCACAAACGAAACTATAAAGATAAGAATATGCCTGCAAAGTGTGTAGTACCAGGTTGCACTAGCAATTAATTGTGCTTTCAATAAAGGACATAAACAGAATTCAATGAAAGGTATTCCTCGGAAGGGCTGATTATATTGTAACATACTGTATATTATGGTAATCGTGTATTTGTATTAGTTGTCATTGGTTGTCATACATGATGTAAAGTCAAAGTGCTAGGTTAGATCTTTTGAAGTGTAAACGTCATCGAATCGGACGTCATCGACGGATGGATCCTAGAAATGTCATCGAATGCTCTGGATGGTTCGATGAAGTATATATAAGGTGCTACGGGTAGCGTAGGGGTTCAGTTGAGTTGAGTTGTATCTGAGATAAGGTTAAGAGGTATTGTATCGAGTTGTGAAGTAAAACGGTGAAAGTTATGTCGAGTTTGATTCCCTGGGTGAAGAAAAAGAGGCCGTCGTGACAATTGGTGTCGGAAGTGTGGGATTATCCATCGAATCAAGCCAGGAAAAGGAAAGAAGAAGTGAGTACAGCGTCAGTTAATGCCAGTTACAAGAGCTATGGCGTCCGAAATGAGTGCATTGATGGCTATGATGCAAGAAATGAAGGCAGATATGAAAAACAGCTTCGAAAAGAGTGAAGAAAAGTTGAAGCAGCACCAGGACGAGCAAGCAAATGTTATGCAAGCGACCGTCGTGGCCCTGGAAGAAAAGCTAAAGCACCACCAAGAGGACCTTGAACACAAGTTGAAGCAACATCAAGACGAGGCAGTTGCAGGCTTGAAGAGTGGCGTAAGCCAGGAATTAGAAAATCAAGACCAGCGTATTAGTGCAATAGAGACTCAATTGGAAATATCACAAAAGCGCGTCGAAGAACAGCTACAGTAGGTGGAAAATCGTGTCAAAGAAATCGTGAGAGATGAAATGCGAGAACTTAGTGGAGGTGAGCGTGAACAACTACAGCAAGTGAAAGATTGTGTCAAGGAAATCGTCAGAGAGGAGCTGCGAGAACTTGGTGCAGGTGAGCGTTGTTTAACAGCTGTACCATCCGTTTTTCCTGATAGACACAGTGGCGTAGTAGCAGAGCCCTACCCATATGATGGCAAGATATCATGGGACGTTTATTTTATGCAATTTGAAAACATCGCACGAATGAATAACTGGTCGAATGAGGAAAAAGCTTGTGCCCCAACATCAATGCTCAAAGACTCTGCAGCAGGTATTTTGGAAAGTCTCTGCTCTTTAGAACTACGTGACTATGATAAAATGGTGTCGGCATTAAAGTTACGCTTTGAAGATGCACACTTAAACGAGTTGTTGTATAGCCAATTACATAACCGGACACAGAAAGCCAAGGATGACTTGACGACGTTTGCATATGAGGTCCAAAGCTTAGCCAAAGAAGTATTCGTCAACAGTCCCATCGAGACACAGGAATACGTCGCTGCTCGTCAGTTTGTCGAAGGAATAGCCGACCTGGACATTCAGAGAATCGTAAGACTATCCAGACCCATAACCTTACAAGACGCTTTGGTCAAAGCTCTAGAAATTGAAGCTGCCACAAAAGCCACGCCAATGACACGGAGGGTGCGCTCTGTAGAACAAGGTGATGAAGTAGAAGTCAGGGCCACATCGTTCGTCCCGAGAAGAGGAGGTGGTACCTCCCAGAGAAACCCAGTTCACAGAAATCTAGGAGGAGCTGAGAAGCTTGCGTGCTGGAGATGTGGGCAGAAGGGGCACCTTAGAGTAGGCTGCCGGATACAGGTCGATAAGATGCAGGTGGATGTAGAAAAGGCAGATGAATATGCGAACAAAATGAAATCTATGCAAGACACGACAAACTCAATGAAGGCGCAGTTTGACAGAGACATAAAGAATTTGGTAAAGAAGAACGAAGGAAGTACTGCCAAGCTTCAACAACAACACGCAGTAGCCATGAGGGAACTTAGAGCAGACCGGGATAGGATGAAGCAGCTGCTTGCCTCTCAGGAGTGGAGAAGTATGCATATTAAGAGCACGTTTGAAACGAATAGACAGAATCTGCTAAAGAAGGATGAACAACACGAAGTAGCCTTGAGGAAGCTCAATAAAGAAGTGTCTGCTTTGAAGGGCGAAATCAAGAGATTGAAAGCTTTGAATCAAGAAAGCAAAGAGGGAATGCAACCAAGTTAAAGATGAAAATGCAGCGCTTAAACAGAAGATAAATCAGATGGAGGCTGAGTGTGCATTTTGTAAAAAGAACTTGGACAACGCGATTGATAAAGCCAAAAGGTATCAAGAAGGATGAGTCAAAGTAGAGAGAAAGGTTGGCGCAGCTTGAAGCAGAAAATAAGAAGCTGAAAACAGATTTGAGTGGCGAGGTTGATAATGCGAAAAAGCGAAAGGAAAATTTGTGTAATGCAAGAGAAGTTGATAGTAAAACTAAACAGCGACTGATGAATTTGGAAAATGAGAACGCTCGACTGAAAAAAGAGCTGGAAAACGCATTGACTGAAGTAGAGTATGGTAGCTCCGGGATGAAGCATATGAAGAATGAAAACAGGAACGTGGAGCAGAAGACCACACAGCTGGAAAATGAGATCGATAAGAAGAAGAGAGAACTGAATAAGGTTACTGAGGATACAAAGAAGAGTGTGTCCGCAATATTAGCGAAGCCATTTTACGATGTAAAGTTAGAACAGAGATTGGCGCAACTGGGGAAAGAAAACTCGAAGATAGGGGCAGAGTTTGGCGCTGCACTCAAGGACGCACCATGGGGTTTTGACCAGACCACGCAACTCAAAAGCGAGAATGTTAAGCAAAAGAACAGAATTGTGCAGGTGGAAGACAGACTCAGCAGGGTCATAGAGGAAGTGGAAAATCGCAAGTTGGGCAAAGAATAACGCCATGGAGAGGAACCCTACGACGTAGTCTACAGGTTATGTACGGAAAGTGGAAAACCGAAGGTTGACTATGCTGATGTCTGTGGTGATACAAGAGGACGCCGAACGCTAAGGGGGGAAGAATGTAACATACTGTATATTATGGTAATCGTGTATTTGTATTAGTTGTCATTGGTTGTCATACATGATGTAAAGTCAAAGTGCTAGGTTAGATCTTTTGAAGTGTAAACGTCATCGAATCGTCTAGTTTTCGAGAATGACGGATGGATTCTAGAAATGTCATCGAATGCTCTAGATGGTTCGATGAAGTATATATAAGGTGCTACGGGTAGCGTAGGGGTTCAGTTGAGTTGAGTTGTATCTGAGATAAGGTTAAGAGATATTGTATCGAGTTGTGAAGTAAAACGGTGAAAGTTATGTCGAGTTTGATTCCCTGGGTGAAGAAAAAGAGGCGATATTTATAAGAATAAAGACAATAATTTACAAAGTTTCAAAGGATAAGACCTATTTTAAAGCACAATGTGGTGCCTACAATGTTCTCTGGACCTCCCAAATATCACAGAAAAATACAGTTAAGTAATAGAACTCATCTGGGCATACCTACGAAAAGATTTGTTAGTGAAAGGGAATCAAGACCAGCAAGAGTGACAATTACAAAGTAAATTGAGTGTTCAGTTAAGTGGAAGTGGAAGTGGCAGCAGGAAACAGGTTGCGTTTATTTTTATTTTTTAGTGTTTGACTACGATGAACCAGACATCAGATGTAAGTGGTATTAGTAGTAGTAGTTCTAAAAAGTATTTTTCTTAATTTATTAACCGAGATGAATTCTAATACATATAAAATGTAATAATTATTCTGAAACTATAGGCCCACTATTTGACAGCTAAGCCACGTTGCCACATCTAGGTTAGGTTAGGTTAGGGGGGTCAAACGTACAGGCCGGGTTAGGTAGCCCCAACACTGCAGCCATTGGCTTATTGTATTGTCCTGTGCGCTTGTTAATCCGTGAAGAGTTTTGTGACCTTGATAAGATCCAAGAGTCTCTTCACGATATCTCGATTGGGGAGTGATTTGGGGTTGTTTGGCCCTATCAGTCTGTATCTCCACCAGCGTAGGGCCTCACATTCAAAGATTATGTGAGAGGCTGTTTCGTCGTCCTCGTCACATAGTCTGCATATTGGCTTTTCTTTGAAGATCCCTAATGTGTGTAGATGTTTTCTTAGGCCGCAGTGTCCGGTTAGGAGGCCGGTTATTAGCCTAGTTTCTTTCCTATTTAGTTTTAGGATCTCTTCAGCTAGTTTTGGTGTGGGTTGTTTCACCATCAGCTTGCTGTGTCTGAGCTTTGGATGTGACTGCCAGTATTTTAGATGCTGTGAATGCACCCACCGGTTCATCGTAGTTCTTACCAAAGACCTTGAAATGCCTATCGCCGGTTCGGGGCCGGTAAAGCTGGATGCCGATCCGTTTCGTGCTAAGATATCTGCTTTTTCGTTCCCTTCAATTCCCTTGTGACCTGGCACCCATTTCAGGGTTACCTTGTTCGTGGCACTAAGTTGTTTGAGGTTTTCTAAGCATTCGCAGACGAGTTTGGATTTGATTTGGCAGCCGTTAAGAGCTTTAATCGACGCTTGGCTATCCGAGCAGATAAGAATGTTTTTACTTTTGTATCCCCTTCTTATGTTTTCTCTCAGAAAAGAGTCGATTGCATATATTTCTGCTTGGAATACAGTGGCGTAAACTCCCAGAGGTTGACTGATGTCACATCTGGGAGATTGACCGTGAATTCCTGCTCCTGTTCCATTGTCTGTTTTGGAACCGTCAGTAAACCAAACTACTTCTTGTTTTGGTGTTTCCTCGAGTTCTCCTTTCCATTCGATTTCGACGCTAAAGGGTTTCTCAAGTGATGTTGTTGGCATCCTGTGATCACTTCTCATGATTAATATAGGGTGTGTAATTAAATCAGTGATTGCCGCGTGTCCGTTTCGGTACGGGTACCAGTTATTATTTAACTGGAGGCGGTATGCCCCAATCCTAGCCTCTGCTTTGACAATTAAGTCAATTGGTGGGAGGTTCAGAATTGTTTTCATTGCTGCCGTTGCCACATCTAAGGCTCCGGCCTAGTGTAGAGTCGGTCATGTTTAGACCCAGCCTAAAAAGATCCGACACAAAAGCTATATTGAGGAATTATTGGAAGATTTACGAAAATGAACGAATGTCATGGTAATGCCAGTATTAGTAGAGAAATGCGATCTAGCTTCTAGCAAGTACAATTCTGCAATCACTTGTGGCCATCATAAGTACTGCTTTCCTCATACAGTTAAAGCTCTTTATTACTATTTATTGATTGACGAGGTTTAGGGCTGAGGCTGACTAGTTTTAAGTTTGTTATTATAAATTTGCTATAGACTCAGGTTCAATGCTGTCATTAAAAATAATTGATTTTTTGTGTACCTACTTAATTTACGTAATAATGTTGCTAACCTCAGATTATGTACTGTTGTAAATAATAAAGACATGAATAAAATCCTAGCGCGTTTTTTACTTCCAAAAAAATGATCATTTCTACAGACCCTGTCAGAGTAACTACCTAGTTAAAAGACAATTTTTTGCGTATCATTGATACAAATCATTGCCATATAATGTTTTGATTTCACTGTGACGAAATTCGAGTATTCATTTAGGCATGTTTTTGCCAATGCAATGCTAACAATTCTGAATGCTTATTATAATAACACGTGGTAATTGCACTATATTGGCTGAATATACAATTTTATACGTACATTTTCTTTGCAGACTTTAGAATTAACATATTTTATGATCAATAAACTAGTATCAATGAAAAAAGTCTTATTCATATCTTATTTTTCAAGAGTACCACTTTGAATGAGAGAAACTCATGCAGCAGTTATATTCTTATTTGAGCACACAAGCAAGTGGTGTGAAAGGGAAAGGAGAAACGGATAAATAAAATTTTATTATTTTATTATGTGTATGTGTGTATACAGGGTGTCCCAAACAATAGTGTTAAGCGGAAGTCCAGAGATAGAACTCACCTAGAAGTATCTGAATCATCCCCATATATGATGTCATGCAATTTTTTGTAGTTTCTGAGTTATGAATTTTTTTCTGAATTTTAGAGAATTCTCTTTAAAACTGTTCCAAAAGAAAAATTAAAAGACTTTTCCAAATTATCTTTTTTGGTAATTAAACTCCAAGAGTGTATTGTTCATACATAAAATAATCGGCTTCGTAACTTTGATGAAAGTCTAAAAACTTCTTCAGACTCTCAGCTATCACAACCATTGAAAAAAGTAGTACTTAATAAGGCTACTTTCGCTCCAATTGACCTTCAAAGACAAGAGGCGAAGATTTCTTGAAATTATGTTAAGGCGTTAATAGCAGATTGATTGTCAGTATCGAAATAATAAACGTTAAAAACGTTGCATAAATTAAACATTTATTAAAAAAGATCCTATTCCTATTTCTTGCTAAAAACCACAAGGAGCGCATTCTTCAAAACCGGTTTTTACCTGAGCGCCAACAAAAGGGGCTAACGCTAACGCAGTAAACGATGGCAATGTTAGAAAGAGATAGCTATGATATTGTTGTGATGTCTTTTCAAAATGTGTCATTGCATAGGTTGTTTTCTTTGTCTTTATTCAGTCGTCTGTCTGTCTTTGCGGCTTTAAAACGATACGCTTTTGTTTAGACTGGTGTTGTTTCTGTTGTCTGACTACTTGGCTATTCCTACGGACCTTGAGTGCACGACCACTGAATTTAACGATGCTGTTTTCCGCAAGAGACTATACAAGAAATGGATAGGTCGTGGTGGACCCACTGAGTGGCCGCCACGGTCACCTGACTTAAATCCGATAGAGTTTTTTGTTTGGGACTACTACAATAACTAGTTTACTTATGCTAAAGAGTGTCGAAACATCAGTGAATTACGCAACAAACTAACACAGGATGAAGAAACAGTAAAAAACAATCGAAGAGCTTTTGTTAATTTAAAAAATATTTTTTTCAGAAGATGTAGATTATGCATCGAACAAGAAGGTAGACATTTTGAAAATTTCTTGTGAAATTTAATAAACTTAGTGAAGAAATTTGATAATTTCGTATCATTTTACAATTTTCCACTTACAAAAGAGAAGTCGTACATGTAACAGAAAATCTTAGCAAAGTGACACAGGTGGTCATCTATCGATATTCTGGTCGCACTGAATGTTTTTTACTGCGGCACTGACAATCATTCCGCTATTAGCGCCCTAAACTTAGTTATAGTTTCATTTAAAATCCCATCGCTAATTTCAAGAAATCTCGACCTCTTGTCGTTGAAGGTCGATTGGAGACAAAGTAGCCCCATTAAGTACTCCTTTTTTTTAATGACTGTGATAGCTGAGAGTCTGAAGAAGTTTTTAGACCTGAATAGAAATCATGAAATCACCTCTTTAGATTTTCAGTTGCGAGTTGAAAATCTAAGTCATAATTAACATAACGTAAATTTTTCACTTTACACTAAAATTTTTATGACTTTCATCAAAGTTACGAAGCCGATTATTTTATGTATGAACAATAAACTCTTGGAGATTAACCAGCAAAAAAGGTAATTTGGAAATGTCTTTTAATTTTTCTTTTGGGACAGTTTTAATTTGACGAGGTAGAGAATTCTCTAAATTTAGAAAAAAATTCATAACTCGGACACTACAAAGAATTGCATAAGATATATGGGGGTGATTCAGATACTTCTAGGTGTGCTCTATCTCTGGACTTCCGCTTGACACTATTTTTTGGGACACCCTGTATATTCAATAATTCTAGATTCTACGTTTTTTTAGCTGCCTAAAATGAACAACAGTTTGACAATTACTTAACACATCTATTATGTCATATTGTTTGAATGTTTATTTGAAAACTTCTGTCATTCTAAAAATTAAATGTCTACGCCACTGACTCGGTGTACGCTCATAAATACAGCTGATGTTCCCCCCTTCCGGCGCATCGCCAGAAACGCTTACAAACATTTGGTATACAAAGCGTAGTCTATCAGTAGGACGTCGTTGAAGTCTACCGTATGTTTCATTTAAGCAAAGCATACAATCTATTAGATGTACAAAAATTATTACCGCAACAGCAGTTCGTGATAATTCATGTGATAAAAATTAATTTTGTTTCAAAAGGTAACTATTACGCGAACAATAACCCATGCTTTCAAAACATGTCTACGCTGTTAAAGAAATTGGTAAGTAGTATTCGTAACAGCAACATCATATATTGAATTCAATGGCCCTTGTTGTACGCTGAAGTATAATCAGTATTCGGCGAGACTGATGTCCCGATTCAATGAACGTAAAAAGAAAGAACAAGGGTATCGTCTTAGTGTTACTATCGGTGCCAACCCGCCAACATTGACGAGGTCGTTTCGTTGTGTTTCGTCGTGTTATTTCGGTGTTAGCCGTGTTGTGTCATCCGTGTTTCTGCTTTTTGCATCAGCAATTGTGTGATTTAAATGTGTCCAGTTATACATTAAATGGAGGACCTACTGAGAAATTGGGGCTTAGAAGAGCTAACACTAACATTTGAATGTAGGTATTTAGATTAGTCAGACAGTTATATTTCAAGTGAAAATGCAACAACTGGTGCAGGCTTATGTCTAATTCTTATATCATGGTCCATATATAACTTCATACAGCATCATACCATTGAACATCCAAACGAATCTATCAGCTGTCCTCGCAATAAGAGGTGTTGGTCCAAGGAAAAGAAAGTAGTTTAGAATCAATTACCAAACACAGATTCTATTCAACGACAGGCTGCGGTTGAACAATTAATTGGTATCAAATGACATCTTGTAGTTGAATCGACAATACGATATAATTCGTTACCAAGTATACACTTCCCATTGGATAAAACATCACTGTATTTGAGGAATGCTGAGTGTAACGTCCCATTGAATCCAAGCGTAAGTCTTTGACAAAACGACATATTTTTCTGTGTGTGTCAACCAAAAATCATCACTTAGGATATATCTGATTTAATTAGCGGAGTATTTTTGCCTCCATTTAATATGAAAGGGGTGTAGTTTTCTAGTATTATCAATATTGTTGTTTGAAATTAAATTTCATTCACAGTGATTATACCACAGTTGTATTTCATATTATAACTTGGAATCATGTATATTAGTACACTAAACTATAAACTATTAAGAGCCTACATTCATTTAGAATATCACCCAAAAAACGTCAAACAAGTTTGGTTCTATTAATTTAGGATATAAATCTGTAGTTTTTTCAGGTTCATCCATATAAATCCATATTGTGTCCGAGACGTATCCTCGGACACAATATGGAACTGGTTTTCAGTGACTTGTGTTAAGAGCAGTGTTTTTAACCTGGGTAAATATATTAAGAAAAAGTTGAAAAAACAGTACTTGCTGTATTATCTATACAAACACAAACCGCTTTTCGGGGAGCCGTTCATTTTAGTTTGAAGGTTGCGTCTGAGTTTGTCCAATCAACGTCTCCCATCGCGGATCTGTTTTTGCAACATGGGGTATTGAACGTTTTCTAAATTTGAGCGACTTCTTAGCTTATTGATGAAGTTTCCAACTCGCACAAGTACGAGGTAGAAAATGGAATGAAACACATCACTCGGTTGTTAATTCCGGGTATTCTGTTTTTCTTTTTAACCAAATTTTCAGACTTCAACTTCAAGTGTAACAACCCTTCGGCAGATAATTCCAGCAGATTCTAATAATGCAAACGCCTAAATGTTCTGTATGGATTAAATATTTTTAACATACATGAAAATATTGGGTGGGGGGGGGGTCACGAAAGAGGGGTCATGTCATGAAACAGGTTAAAACACACTGTGTTAGACAGTCGCTTAGAAGAACTAGATGGGGCTCTTCTAGGTCTAACAGTCCAATACACACGATATCGTCATATCAGTGCCACGAGTGACAGAAAACGCTCTTCTTTGATACGAGCGCTTCAATTGTCAGCACCGATTGTGAGGAGAGGATATGAGAATCGAAGCAGCAAAGACTTTCGCTCCCCTCGTCGTTATCTCCCCACGCGAGAGATCAAAAATACCGGCTCTGGAGTATTGCTCTCATAATTATGTGGGTAGCTGCTGCCACTACTACCCTGTCTACATTTGATCCCGTCTAGAGAAGGGCAGGTTGGCTAATTGGTGACCCGGCCTTAACGTGCCACATTCAGCCGCTAATCGCCATGCGGTTGGTGACCTCTCACTCTTTTACCGATATTCGGAGTCTAGAGTCTGCTGCATATCATCCTAAAGTCGGAGTTCAACGGCGCGTGGAGCGGCAAACCTGGTGGGGCCAGTCCATCGGTGCTTGTAGGGTTCGACTTCCTTTGAACCGTGTTCATTTACCGACAGAATACGAGACTTACCACGCCGACCGAAGATCGCCAATTCTGCGGTCCCACGGTACCTGAACCGGCAAGTCTTGTGCGCAGAGTGTCACTCCACGCGCCGTTGGACTCAGGCTTCAGAGGCCTGGGTACACATGTATACATAATCTATTTGCCATGTAGTGCAGGCGCTAGAGGTAGTTGAGTATGCAAAATCCGAGTACCGGCAACTATGACCGAATTCTTGTACCTGAGACCCTAAGTAATAACAAAACACATCTTGCCGCCAGATGATATGGTCCCTTCCCCCTCCCAGCACATGTCCCTCTCCTCCCAGACAGTAGACTCAAAGCAATGACTCGTAGTTTTAGTGTCCAGAAAGAACCCGGATGACGCTTAGTATTTGGGTTCTAGAGGAAATTTGTAAACTTTTTTGTCATTGCACCATAACCTCAAAATGAGAGGGATCGGAGATGGAGGGGGAGAGGGGTGTTGAACGTGAAAGAAAATCGTTAAGTAACCAAATGAAAATGCGGTAACATTTTAGTACACCTACCCAGGTAATGTTCCAAAAAATCGTCACCCGAAATTTATGGGCGGTTTGCCCGTACCGATTATTTTAAAATGAAAATAAAAAAAATCACGACGAAACCGGTCGGAACTTGATGGATAATTTTTTGTTTCTCTGTAGATAACACAAAATATACTCACTCGTTTCTGCTGGGCAGGTTATAAGAAATTTGAGCTTATTGTTCGATTTTTCATGTCATTTTCGTTAAAAATCGTTAAAATTGTTTAAAACGAATGACGTTTCTTATATATATTTTTGGGAGGTCCAATCATAACATGTGTCAATTTTATCATTTTTTATTACCTTTAATTTTCAACCCCTAGAGGGGGCAAAAGTTTGTCATTGCACCATAACCCCAAAATGGGAGGGATCGGACATAGAGGGACAGTGTTAAACCGTTAAAAAAAATCGTTAAGTAACCGAATGAAAATCGGTAGTATTTTAGTACACCTACCAGCAAATGTTCCAAGAAATCGTCATCCGAAATGTACGGGCGGTTTGCGCGTACCGATTATTTTGTAAATGAAAATAAAAAAAATGCCGACGAAACAGGTCGGAACTTGATGGAATTTTTTTGTAGATATCACAAAAAAAACTGTCATGTGTTTCTGCTGGGCAGTTTATGAAAAATTTGAGCTTAAAGTTCGATTTTTCACACCATTTTCATTAGAAATCGTTAAAAAATTACTTATGCTGTTTAAAACGGATGACTTTACTTGTACATGTTCTTGGGAGATCCAATATTAATATGTATCAATTTCATCCGTTTTTATTATGTTTTATCCCATTTTCCAACCGCTATAGGGGGTGACATTATTGAACGCCTTCTGAAAGGATACGGACGGCGTCGGCGTTTAATAATTTTACCCCCTCTAGGGGTTGAAAATTGTGGTTAAAGAAAATAAAAACAGATAAAATTGATGCATTGGACCTCCCAAAAATATGTATAAAAAACGTCATGCGTTTTAAACGATTTTAACAGTTTTTTAACGATTCTTAACGAAAATGATGAGAAAAATATAACATTAAGCTCAAATTTATAACCTTGACCTAAATATTGAGCAACTGAAACGGTTGGAAATAGTTTGCACATATTTATTTTCAAAAAAATAGTATCTGCTGATGAACTTAGATATAAAGTATGTCAAAATATAGGTTTTGATTTCAATTTGATGAAAGTGCTACAGTACAAACATTTATATGGAAAAATTCTCACCAAACACAATTGCCACCTATTATTTATTGTTCATTTGGGTATGAAAAGATGGATGGTGACTTACGTCCACGACAAACGACGAGGCCGGCTTTACCAGAGTCATTAATTACACCCTGTAAGTGTACTGCAAATTGTTGCACAATGTCTTGTAGTTGTAAAAAAAGACAGATTTATATTGTATTTCATTATGTAAATGTATCAATAACGAATGTCAAAATAAAAATGAGTGGTAGTTTGAATTCGCTGGAGTTTCATGTATAACTGATATATTTTTATTAATTAAAAGAATTGTTACTTTCATTTTCATTTTTTTTTTCATTATTTAGGAATCCATCCTGACTTTACTATTAGAATAAATTATGAATTATTACGATAGTACTCATAAAAACATTTTTTCTTATGTACTCAATACATCACCTTTACGAATAGGTGTAGAGGGGATAAAAAAAATTGGACCAAAAACTTGACCGGCAAGATCCACATTCTTAATCTTTAATCAGTTCTTTACCCAAATCCGTTGCCAAAATGCGGTACTCGAATTTTGCATACTCAACTACCTCTAGCGCCCGCTCTAAAGTAAAGCACGAATTCGCATTTTCAACAGAACTCACTTTTTTTAAACTACATGCATAATATTTCAAGAGGTAATAGTCAAGAACTTATTGAATCACAACTCTGAACGATTTTCCCAAAAAAGCTTTTTAGTGTGCAAATTATAATAATTATTATAACAATAATTTATCAACCAAACATGATATCAAAACAAGGCCAATTAAGTGACATAGCGCAAGTTTTCTTCTTCAATTTGCTCTTTGAGTCAGTGAGATTATTTAATTATACATAAATGCTAGTTATTTCTTTGCCGCCTAATGCCATCATAGCTGTAATAGTTAATAAAAAAATAACTCAATAATAAGAATCAATAAGTTAGTTTCGTCGTTCGGTCAGAGAATAACAAAGCTTACAAGAAGCGGCAGACAAGGGCAGCGTATTTAATCTTACTTTCATTTCGATTGGACCAATTTCGACGATCATGCATCTCTCTCTCTTCCCTTTGACACTTCCACAGTATAGTATGTTGTTTGAACTTGTAAACATAAAGTAAATTAGTTTATGAATTGGTAAAAATCGTGTTTCTTCTTCTTATTATTATTATTTGAAGGCCTGGTAGGTGTTATTCGTAATAATATTTATGTATAAATATGACTAAAATAAAGAAAATTCAAGAAATGCTCGATAAGGCCAGCCTTGCACCCCCAAAATTTTTTCGGCAACTGAAGACATGCAACAATAGGATTAATTTGTGTTTATGGGATACCGCGCATTATTCTTTTTAACACGTGAAAACTGACACACCTGGAACGATAATACCTGCGGCGTTTAGAGGGTCTAAGAAAGGAGTAGCTGGCTGCAGATATAACCTGTTGATTGACCGCTGTGTCATACAGGACTCCGTGCAGTGCATGAGAAACCTTTCTATGGCTTTGATTGGCTTTCGAAAGACATTCGACACTATGTCTCATAAACTGATTGTGTGGCTGTTGGAACATCTTTAGCTAGATGATCAAAGAATGGGATGCTCCAAACAACTGATGCTCCAAACAACTGATGCCGCACCGAAAAACCCGGTTCACTAGAACATCGGGTGAAACCCTGGTTCAGACAGAGTTGGTATCAACTAAAAGAGGCACCTTTCAAGGAGACTTCTTTAATTCCCTTGCTCTTTTGTATCTCGCTACAGCCTTTGTTCATAGCGCTGAAAAATAATACACAGTTGTGGCATGTCCAATTGACGGAGGCACAAGGTCACCCGTTTGTTTTAAATTGATGACCTAAAACTCGCCTGTGGACAACGTGATTCAATCACAGCAGTCGCTGACGGTAGATTATACAGGAATATAGTCATGCTACAGGAATGGAGTTCGGAATAGACAAATGTAATATGTTTCATCTGAAAAGAGGACGATGCTTAGATAGTGAAGAGGAGAAATGTCTTATGAGTGGGAGCAACTTGCGATAACTGCATGCCGGAGATACTTATACCTACCTTGGAGTGGTACAGCGTCATGTCCAAGAGACAAAATTGGTCAAAGGGTGCCTCGGCCATAAGTATTTGCATCGACTCCAGGAGATGTGGTCATCAGAACTATCCGGTAAGAGCAAAGTCGCTGCCACAAACATGCTTGCGGTCCCATTGTTATTATATGTTATTAAACACCTTTGATGCTGTCTCCTGGATAGTGGAAGAGTTGTGACAAATCTACACAAAGGCCCACAAAAGGATGAATATGGTCTACATCCTAGGCCCTCTCTACCTTTCATGATACAAGAGGCGGCGTGGACTATTGAGTTTGGAGCGTCTGCACAACAGAGTAGCACTGGCCACTGTCTGCTATGTAACGAGGAGCACCGATCCCCTCATCCGCTTTGTGTGAGAACACGAGAATGCAGGTTAAGGAGCCTTCCTATTCAGAAGAGCTACAGGGGCAAAAAAATGCTTTGGCCTGCAAAGATGTTTGACACAAAATTTGAAACATGCCAGTTATGGCTCGATTTAAATACAGAGCATTTATGTCGAATGTATTTAGGAGATTTCCTTATATGTAATCCAAATATATAATTGAAAGTACTTTTAAAAACGGTATCGTCACAAACATGTCCTAAACCTTATATATTCAGAATTTACTCGTATCTTTGTAAATAAGACAGATTTGCTACTCGTCATATTCGTTGATTTATCTTGTAGATAAATATGCAGCAACAATATGTATTTGTAACGTGAAATAATGGGAAAGGGCAAATATCATCGACAAGAATAATAAACTGATGTTATCCATCACGACAAAATGCAACAAGCACTACCATATTGGGATACATAGCGTGTAACTGAAATGTTTTAGGTCCAAATTCTTCACCGTAGAACAGCAATGTGACAAACTTACTGAAAAAGGAGAGTTCTGCATGAAAATTAAAAATTGTGTCAGTGGATGGATTATATTCTTTACTTCGTATTTGCGATGACATACAGATGATAATCCTGAAGATTGTTGATGAGGAATTAACTATACTACACATACTTTACAAATATGGGAAAATTATATCACCCATTTACAATTGAATTAATTTTCTCAGCTATCTTTTGGTCGTCGACAATTTCTAAATGATTGCCATCGAAAAATTCAACTGACACCTTTCTTTCACAATACTCAGATAGTCCACCATCTTCGGGTAACGTTTCGCCTTTGAGAGCAGTTTTGATGCCTTTATACGCGCTGAAAAGCAGCACTTGAGACTGGAGCTTAGTTTTGCTGGAAGAGTAGTTCATCACAGCTGTCAGTCTCTTTAACACCATGTTAGCATAGTCCTTGAGGTATTTCGGATCGAATTTGACGACATCCTTGGATAAACTTACTAAGACTGTAGATTTTTCATCCCAGGAATGGCATTTTTCCAACTGCTCCTGAAAGTGAAATGAAACAATAATGAGTTGCTGCAAGCTTTGTTAGATCATTCTGTGAAGTCTTTAAACCTTTCAAACAGCGAAAACTATGAATGCCGGCAAAAAAACTAAAAAAAAATGATGTCAAGTTGATTGGACCAGTACTTTCCACACATAACGATGATACCATTTTATTACTTTCCCATTTCATGAAGCTATAGTTTGAAATCCCCTTGCAATCAAATCATCACCCATCCGCCCGCAAAAAAGCATCCAAACCAAAAACCCTCGTAAATAGTTGCGTCTTTCTACTTAGGAACTACGACGCCACAGTTTCTTTTTTGGCATGTTTGAACTTGTCGATGCGAATCGATCAGGAGCCGCCAGACCATCTAAAAACCAAGTTTGAGCTGTTTTATATTTTTAATTTTTTTATTATTGCTGACACGACATTTAAAAAACAGACGCGTTTTCCATTCTCGCCGCTGTGTAAAAATTTCATTACAATTAATTCAATAATCTTTGCATTACGCAATATAGAACGATCTAAAACAATACTCGTATGTATACACCACAAAGTCCTTTGGTTTCTATAATAAGCATTCACCGTTCGGATGGACCTAAAAAAAGTGTATCATGCCGCTAGGTTTTTCATTCACATATCAATGGACAGCCCATTACGAACACAACAAATTTTTCAGTAAGTATTACAACCTCCCACCCCCAACCACGCCAAATTCACCCCCACCCAAGAAAAAGTAGAAAATGATCAGGAACCCCTAAAATGGATGGAACTAAAACGTGTATTATGCCGCTAGGTTTTACATTCACAGGTCAATGGACAGCCCATCATAAATAGAACAAATTTTTCTGTTTTACCACCCCCATCCCCCAACCACCACAAATTCAGCCCCACCAAAAACAAGTCGAAAAGGATCAGGAACCCCTAAACCGCTTAAAAACGAAGTTTGAGCAGTTTTTATATATTTAGTTTTTTTATTGTTTCTGCGCCGCCACTGACACGATTTCTAAAAACCATACGCGTTTTCCATCCTTGGGACAGTAGTAAAACCCTGGCAAAGTTTCATCAAAATCAATTTCATAATTTCCATGTTACTTAATCAATACAGAACGGTCTAAAGCAATATTCGTATGTATTTATGTGTATCAGAAAAGTCCATTGGTTCCTGTAGTAGACAAGGCAAGGATCGGATGGACCTAAAAAAGGGTATGATGCCGCTGAGACTCTCTTTCACAGGTCAATCGACAGCCTATTAAAAAAGGGTATGATGCCGCTGAGACTCTCTTTCACAGGTCAATCGACAGCCTATTATGAATAAAACAAATTTTTGAGTTTTACAACCCCCCCCCCTCAACCACCCCAATTTCACCCCCAGCAAAGGAAAAGTAGAAAATGATCTGGAAGTCCTCAAACGCCTAAAAACGAAGTTTGAGGACTATCATATTTTCTGTTTTCCATCATGGCATGGCAGTAGTACTGTAAAAATTTCATTAAAATCAGTCTGTTACACGATACAGAACGATCAGAAGCAATAAACGTATTACCAGAAAATTCTGACTCCCTTGGTTTCTGTAATTGACAAGGCAATGTTCGGATGGACCTAAAAAAGTGTATTATGGCGCTAGGTCTTTCTTTCACAGGTCGGGGACAGCATATTATGCCACCCCGATTTCACTCCCACAAAAAAAAGCTACAGATCTAAACAGCTAAACAGCTGTGGTATAAAGAAGCGGCCAAACTGACGTTATTTTGTATTATTGTATGAAAGCAAATAATTCTCCCGAGCTCTGAATGTCATATGCCAGTAGACTTACATACTAATTTTGAAGTTGCCTTTGGCAAATGACTTTCATCGGGTGCTCTCACACTCACAAATATACCGTGACTACGCTCCTAAGATAAATTACGATTTCATCTAAATAAAACGCCTACCTGATGTTCTTTTACCAAATGAGATGGTAGAACAAAACTCAACATATAGAGACATAGTCTGGTTTGAAATTCTTTTTCTGAAGTAGCTGACATCAGTCTCTGTATGAAGTTTTTTACTATCAGAGGTGTTCCATCTAAGCAAATGAGAATTACTCCAAGATACTGCAAAGCTCTACGCCTACAACAGTGCCGAATGAATAAGCGACTATCCTGAATGGTTCAGTCTTCTTGAGGTATTTGGTGATAACCTGCAACAATAAATAAGGTAGTTGTCCGAAGAAACATAAAGCTGTTTATCATAATAAAGAGGCAATGCGGTCATATGTATCTTGATATAAATTATGTCTTAGATTGCCATTTGTTTTAACTAAAAACGGTTAGGTTTCAAATAAAAAATACAGATGGATACAGATTAGATACAGATGAGAGATAACTGAATATTTGACATTGTAATGTATCGGTATATCATGATAATTTGGTGGACTATCTGTGAAAGTGATCACTTCAAGAGATGGATGAAAAATGTACTGCGCAAAATAGCCAACTAGAATAACTTCATTATTTAAACAAATGTCATGCAATATACAGAGTATTCAAAAAGTCAACGTCAAGCCGCAACGGGATGACAAGGTTGGTTGTAACTATCATCACACACCGACAGGTGAGGGGAGTATTGTGATCGCGAAAATTTTCGATTTTGAGATAATACGCTTTTTGGACGTTTTATGATGTCTACATAACGAAAATCTACGTCACTCATTTCCGTCGGGCTGTCTGTCGGTCTGTCGGTCTGTCGGTCTGTCGGTCTGTCGGTCTGTCGGTCTGTCGGTCTGTCGGTCTGTCGGTCTGTCGGTCTGTCGGTCTGTCGGTCTGTCGGTCTGTCGGTCTGTCGGTCTGTCGGTCTGTCGGTCTGTCGGTCTGTCGGTCTGTCGGTCTGTCGGTCTGTCGGTCTGTCGGTCTGTCGGTCTGTCGGTCTGTCGGTCTGTCGGTCTGTCGGTCTGTCGGTCTGTCGGTCTGTCGGTCTGTCGGTCTGTCGGTCTGTCGGTCTGTCGGTCTGTCGGTCTGTCGGTCTGTCGGTCTGTCGGTCTGTCGGTCTGTCGGTCTGTCGGTCTGTCGGTCTGTCGGTCTGTCGGTCTGTCGGTCTGTCGGTCTGTCGGTCTGTCGGTCTGTCGGTCTGTCGGTCTGTCGGTCTGTCGGTCTGTCGGTCTGTCGGTCTGTCGGTCTGTCGGTCTGTCGGTCTGTCGGTCTGTCGGTCTGTCGGTCTGTCGGTCTGTCGGTCTGTCGGTCTGTCGGTCTGTCGGTCTGTCGGTCTGTCGGTCTGTCGGTCTGTCGGTCTGTCGGTCTGTCGGTCTGTCGGTCTGTCGGTCTGTCGGTCTGTCGGTCTGTCGGTCTGTCGGTCTGTCGGTCTGTCGGTCTGTCGGTCTGTCGGTCTGTCGGTCTGTCGGTCTGTCGGTCTGTCGGTCTGTCGGTCTGTCGGTCTGTCGGTCTGTCGGTCTGTCGGTCTGTCGGTCTGTCGGTCTGTCGGTCTGTCGGTCTGTCGGTCTGTCGGTCTGTCGGTCTGTCGGTCTGTCGGTCTGTCGGTCTGTCGGTCTGTCGGTCTGTCGGTCTGTCGGTCTGTCGGTCTGTCGGTCTGTCGGTCTGTCGGTCTGTCGGTCTGTCGGTCTGTCGGTCTGTCGGTCTGTCGGTCTGTCGGTCTGTCGGTCTGTCGGTCTGTCGGTCTGTCGGTCTGTCGGTCTGTCGGTCTGTCGGTCTGTCGGTCTGTCGGTCTGTCGGTCTGTCGGTCTGTCGGTCTGTCGGTCTGTCGGTCTGTCGGTCTGTCGGTCTGTCGGTCTGTCGGTCTGTCGGTCTGTCGGTCTGTCGGTCTGTCGGTCTGTCGGTCTGTCGGTCTGTCGGTCTGTCGGTCTGTCGGTCTGTCGGTCTGTCGGTCTGTCGGTCTGTCGGTCTGTCGGTCTGTCGGTCTGTCGGTCTGTCGGTCTGTCGGTCTGTCGGTCTGTCGGTCTGTCGGTCTGTCGGTCTGTCGGTCTGTCGGTCTGTCGGTCTGTCGGTCTGTCGGTCTGTCGGTCTGTCGGTCTGTCGGTCTGTCGGTCTGTCGGTCTGTCGGTCTGTCGGTCTGTCGGTCTGTCGGTCTGTCGGTCTGTCGGTCTGTCGGTCTGTCGGTCTGTCGGTCTGTCGGTCTGTCGGTCTGTCGGTCTGTCGGTCTGTCGGTCTGTCGGTCTGTCGGTCTGTCGGTCTGTCGGTCTGTCGGTCTGTCGGTCTGTCGGTCTGTCGGTCTGTCGGTCTGTCGGTCTGTCGGTCTGTCGGTCTGTCGGTCTGTCGGTCTGTCGGTCTGTCGGTCTGTCGGTCTGTCGGTCTGTCGGTCTGTCGGTCTGTCGGTCTGTCGGTCTGTCGGTCTGTCGGTCTGTCGGTCTGTCGGTCTGTCGGTCTGTCGGTCTGTCGGTCTGTCGGTCTGTCGGTCTGTCGGTCTGTCGGTCTGTCGGTCTGTCGGTCTGTCGGTCTGTCGGTCTGTCGGTCTGTCGGTCTGTCGGTCTGTCGGTCTGTCGGTCTGTCGGTCTGTCGGTCTGTCGGTCTGTCGGTCTGTCGGTCTGTCGGTCTGTCGGTCTGTCGGTCTGTCGGTCTGTCGGTCTGTCGGTCTGTCGGTCTGTCGGTCTGTCGGTCTGTCGGTCTGTCGGTCTGTCGGTCTGTCGGTCTGTCGGTCTGTCGGTCTGTCGGTCTGTCGGTCTGTCGGTCTGTCGGTCTGTCGGTCTGTCGGTCTGTCGGTCTGTCGGTCTGTCGGTCTGTCGGTCTGTCGGTCTGTCGGTCTGTCGGTCTGTCGGTCTGTCGGTCTGTCGGTCTGTCGGTCTGTCGGTCTGTCGGTCTGTCGGTCTGTCGGTCTGTCGGTCTGTCGGTCTGTCGGTCTGTCGGTCTGTCGGTCTGTCGGTCTGTCGGTCTGTCGGTCTGTCGGTCTGTCGGTCTGTCGGTCTGTCGGTCTGTCGGTCTGTCGGTCTGTCGGTCTGTCGGTCTGTCGGTCTGTCGGTCTGTCGGTCTGTCGGTCTGTCGGTCTGTCGGTCTGTCGGTCTGTCGGTCTGTCGGTCTGTCGGTCTGTCGGTCTGTCGGTCTGTCGGTCTGTCGGTCTGTCGGTCTGTCGGTCTGTCGGTCTGTCGGTCTGTCGGTCTGTCGGTCTGTCGGTCTGTCGGTCTGTCGGTCTGTCGGTCTGTCGGTCTGTCGGTCTGTCGGTCTGTCGGTCTTTCGGTCTTTCGGTCTGTCGGTCTGTCGGTCTGGGCAATTATACTGAGAATTTACGGTTTCTTGTAGACCAGTTTTTGCAGAGAAACGAAAAAAAAAACGTGTGTTAGTTGACGCTAATCTGTAACCCGACATTTTGAGAGTATGCGTATCTCGCAAAAAAATTTCGAGGTATTTTGTTGAAGTGGAAAATTTGCAGATGGTTGATCAAAATTCATCACAAAAAAATACGTTTTCCTGTAAAATCTGAAGCTGAAATTAATTTTTATGACAATTGATAGTATGAAAACTATAAAAATCATTGATCGGTGATGTGGATGCAGATTGTCTGTACTTTGGCGGTAGAGCACAAAATATTTGGTTAACAATAATTTCGCAAAGTAGTCGATGCCGATGACACAGAAGTAAAAAAAAAAGAACAATAATTTCGGTGGAACGTCGAATCCGCTTCCAATGTTTTTGGCGATAAAACTATATTATTGAGAGTCAAATAATTTGTTTCGCCAATACTATTTTGTACTTTCCCAAAGTTGATTAATTGAATAATTCTAATGGTTTACATTATTTGGGACACAATAAAAAGGGTGACCTTTTCAGCTGCATACAATCGAATATTAGGAAGCTATTAGAAAATACTGCTATCGTTTGTATGAAAAGCGATTGGAAACCTCATCAAAAAAACTGCACCGCTGTTATTCATATATTTGACTCGAGCTCAATGCCAGTAATATGAGCTGAGATTTCTTTGGCTTAAATAGCACAACCTATAATTGTTTTATACACATATCAGTTTGTGACGCTTGTGTTTGGAGGAAAAAAGATTGATAAGTTGGATTTTCGAATGTTATTGGAACTAAAATATCGTTAAATATGGGATTACCTGCCAGTACCAGAACTAAATTTCCGCCTAACGAGAATCGAACCCGGGACCTTCCGGTCATAATATGGTATGGGTGTATTGTATGTTAGTTGTCATGTATGACGTAAAGTTAAAATCTTAGGTTGGATTTTTTATGGTTAAATGTCATCAAATCATCTAGTTTTCGGGACTGACAGATGAGCGTTCTAAAATGTCATCTGAGTCTCTCGAATTCTCTCGATTAAGTATATTATATATAACACCATGAGTAGCGTGGGTGTAGTAGTATGGGTAGCGGGGGAGTAGTAGTTGTTGTTGAGATAAGCTGAGATAGGCTTGAGTGATTCTGCACTAGTTGTGAAGTAAAAACGTGGAAAGTATATGCATTTTGATTCCCTGGAGCGAAGAAAAGGCGACCGTGACAGTATTTTTCAGTTACTGTCACTACCGGGCCAGTGCAAATATCGCTCCTTTCTTGTAGCTAGAAAATTAGACTACAGGAGAAGGATATCTAACACTGCATCTAAAATATATAAACTAACAAAATTGAGATCTGACGCACCGCGCTCATACTTTTAGGTCAGATCTAACGTCACGTCATCAGGATGGCGATATTGATAAATATATAACGCATCATAGCACTTGGCAATACTTGAGGAGGTAAAAATCATACCAAGCTAATTCAAAACACATACTAGACACATACATACAACTGGTTAAATCTAGTACCACCATGTAGGTAGATAAGAAGGTACACCTACCGTTGTCAAGCTTTTAGCCATATCTTGTATAGTTTCAAACTTCATATCATGAGTATACTGCAATGCAATAACGTGAGCATGTAACCCGCTGGCCAGATTACACATTACTTTCGCGAAACCTTCTGTTCCAGGCAGGAAGAATACTGTAGGTCCTGACTGATCCTCCTGCAGCCTCGATTCAAGCCTTAAACACGTTCGCCTGCTCTCCTCTTCGTCTCCCAATATCCTCAATACCTGATCTAAACCTAGTGCAGTTTCCTGGCTCATGGCTGTAGCTGGAGACTTGTTGGACGAATCGGTTTCATATTTCTCCATCTCTATTTCTTTCAGTCTGAAAGTGAAAGAGTTATTGCAATAGAGATGACCGAGGTAGATATGAGCGAAGACCGATCGTGGATGTTACAAAGTGACGATCGGCAGATAAACCACCATTCGCGCCTCAGAGGTGAAGATTGCTTTTGTATGATGCAATATGAGATTTATGGATATCTGTACACCAGAAAATTGATACTGCAGAGGATTTATTTTTTCACTGTATGTATATCGTTGATGACAAGCGAGGACCGTACAGGTTTTATGACAAAGTGAGGTCTGTATATTTTCGATCAACTTTAATTGCAAAGTGAGGACCGCAACGTTGCCGTACTTGCATTGGCTGATGAAGCTTGTAGATTTTTGAAATCTTTTGTGTCCTATGCTTTACTTAGGTAATCTTTTATGACCCTCTATTGCAAAACTAGCGCAACTGGCAGGGAATAATTGATGATTTATTTTCCTCTATGATAAAACTTTCAGGCTCATTTACTGAGCGATTTTTATCAAATAAAAGCGTTAATGAAGACATAGAAAGCAAGGAATGTGGTGCTTTATAATTGCTTTTTCGTACCAAGTGATCGGAAATGCCAATAAAAATGTTTGCAGAATGCAATTAATGGATGTTGTGTATTTGATAAAACTTAAACTTAGAGAAGATATATAATAACAAAAAAATGAGGCTTGCACTCTACAAAAGAGAAATTCTAATAGCGTTTATTTTGGCTAGTCCGCTTTGAATGCTTCATTTTAATTTTATTATTTTATTATTTTTCCAAGGTGAGCATTTCAGATATAATCATATCTTTGAATCTATGTAACCTACGAATAAAGGGCATCGGCAGTTGAATTAAATAATGTTGAGAAAGTGTCAAAAAAACGCACCGGCGAGGCCTTAACCAATTTGGCCACAAAAACCTTGCGAGCAGATTTCCTAATAGCCGACTGAATGTATACGTCGCGAGGGGATATGGTAGAATCCTTTATCCGTAATCCTCCGAACGACGATACTATCATGGAAAAGAATGAATAGATATAATTTTTTGTTTTCTTAATATCACTTGCTATTTTTTGAACTTGTAAGCAAGACACGCTTTCCCTTTACTGGCCTATAAGTGGTCCTTCTCAAACTACAAAGTATTTGATAAATAATAATTGTTCCAAACAAATAATTGTCTATTTGCTACTTTGGAAGGGTAACAGATCTAGCCGAAGCATCAGAAAAAGGTTGTATTTCCACGTAAGTAGCTCTCGCCATGCACTAAGAAAGCGTAATGAATCAGAGAGGCAAGCAAAGAATAAATTTGAAAAATTAAAAAAAAAGGCAAAATGTTACCACTTTTTTGTTTTCTTCAGTGCTATTGGATACATTTTATTAATGGTTAGTGAATTATCATTCGATTTTATTGCTTTAGATCGAGGCGCATTGTATCGTATCACTTGCAATAACTTGATTCGTTTATATTCCAAAATAACCTTATAGGCTTATGTCATACGGATATGGTACCTAGCAAGGGCGGTTCCTCCTTAAGGCGTAATGCCGCCGCCCCCCTCCCCCTGAGCAGAAGAGAAGAAAATACCTTTTAGTAGATACTCATATGTATGCAGTGCTAGTATGTACCTATTTCTAGCTACAATCGGTTGTCTGATTTATGAGTAGCACACAGTGCTCAAACTATAAAATTTGGCACTCGCAGCACACTAAGCTCGAACCTAACCAGTCTCTCGTCACGTGATTGAAGGCGCCAAGGCACGGACGCAATATCTACCATCCCACCAAATTTAATTTCTTTCCGACCTTTTGCTGTCAAAAGCCTCTTCTTACGACGCAACGATTGGACTATAAACCAGCCTTGACGTTTTATATACCATTCGGCGCAGAATTTAGACCTCTGTATTATTGAATGCAATGACATTTTCCACCTGATGCACCATTTTCCAGTTACACGCAAAAAACTAAAAAAGGTAGTATAATTTGGCTGCCTTAACCAAAAGTTAATCTTACCACCTGGGATTATGCAAACTCAGATTACATGGATTAATAATCAAACAAGAGTATTAAAACGATTTCCAGCTTGCTGGAAATAAATTTCACTTAACGTTTTTTTCCACTTAATTTTGATTGGCCTAATTTTAACATGCATATTGCTGAAATCGCAGCTTCTACTTTGAACTGTTATATTTGTAATGAACGCTTATCAAACATTAGTATCAAGGAATGATTACTAACAAACTAAACGCAAGTACTTCGAAACTTCAAACCCCATATAAACTCGGTTTTTCCATGAAAAATTAAAGCATTAGATTACCATAGAATATTTTATATAATTTTTTATACAACCTACCTAGGTAAAACACATCCTTGAAGGATTACATTTCTACGTTTCATTCATTGGTTTTCAACTTAACGAAATGGACATAGCAACGCCCAAAAAATTTACAAGGCATAGGAGAAATGCGGCTCAAGTATGTTATGGTATGCAAACCTTACAATATGATGCTTACCTTGCCAGAGTTAAACTTCTAATGTCTTTCGAAGATAAAAATATTTCGAATTCCCTTTCTAAGGTTTGCTTAATCTCTACGCTTGTCATTGAGTCCATACCCAATTCTGGTAACGTGGAGTGGAGACTGATTGACTTGTGATCTTCAACACCTTAAAAAAAGTTTAAATATAAAGTTAACGGTATTCAGTCGATATTAAGTAGTTAAGGTACATAACGATTGTATTGTATAACTTAAAGTTAATTGACCCTTTGACAAAAAAACCACCTGGATTCAGTGATTTATCTTCACCAATGCCTGATCCGCCAAACCAGATAGTGCCTGATTCTGCATGAAACAGGAGTGCAGTTTACTGCCAATATTCGAAAGAATAGGAATCTTCTCGGAGACGCTTTCGAATCGGCGCGCTGTTTTTTCTCGTCGATAATTTGCACATAAACGAACAACTCGGTATACGGATCAATATGATTTTATTACATTTCAGGTGCATGTGAGTACTACAACTTTTGGCGATTTTACAATGATAAAGATATAAATTTCCTGCGCACCTGGCTGTCATACGTTAGAACGCACCTTTAGCTGTCAGGCTGCCAAAGTTTGACATTGACGGCAGTGACAGATGGTAGAAGGAAAAGATTAAAATTTGTTGTTATAATATAAGTGTATGAGTGTAGTCAGTGTGTAGTCGTTTGATGAAGTTCAGATAAGTAATGTATTTGATTATTACTACATTCTATATTGTTCAGATATTTTATGTATCAGATCATGAGTGACTTTCTATATCAATTTTCCATCTGTGATTCTGTACTACTGTTCTGTAATGCTTCCTTCCTTTTCTTTCATTCTGTGACTAAAGCTACTGTTTTGTGATGCTTTTGGGCTTTGTCACTCGAAACTTGAATAAAGTAGCGGGCTGTGATATCGTTGCTATGGTTTTGTTGATAGTTTGTTTAATAATTACGACTGGGGATTGTTTTTGAAAAACGTAACAAGCGGGAGACCAAATTTTACACAATGCATTTTGGAAGTATTTTTCACGAATATTTGCAGGTATGTTGTCTTTTGAGTTTGTATTATGAACTAATGTGGTCTGGCTACGATATTTTGAAGTGTTTCACAATGTATACTATACATTCGGGTTTTAAGACGACTTTAAATGGTGTTGGGTCTCTGATTTACGTCTTCTCTAGCTAGGTCCTGAGGTATTGCAGGCTGGTGGTGAACAGAGATAACTCTGTCTTATTTAGATGTATCTATTTCAACCTTTACTGATCCCCTTTATTTATATACGATATTTATTTTATGGTTGTGGAAACCGTGGTCTGGCCGGGACGGCCTATTCACTTACCGTAGGTGGAAGTGGGTTGATTCACGTGTTTCACGAACTATACGGTTTCCTCTAACCAGCCCTTTTATATGTTGTTTATTGTTTATATTTATTTATTGATCTATTTATGCGCTTAGATACCATGCTTGCTATGCTGTTATGCTTGCTACGCTGCTATACTTGTGATGCTATGTTTATATTTTATATACCCTATCCCATTTACCCCCTTTATTTACTCCTTTATATGTTTGATTACATTTATTTATTTATATATGCTGATATTTTACACTTTTCCACATTCTATCCATATTTCTCTCCCTGACGTTAAACAGAGATCTAGCCCACCATGTATTATTATTATTTATCATTTAGACTGTGTATGTTTATAACCATTTCTTTATTATACAATATCAATAACAAGAGCCAGTTTACCACTATTATTAAGACATTTATGAATCGTATATTTTAACATATCAATATAAATACTTCACCAGTAAAATATATGAAATACAAAGCACTCATGATTTGATAAATACAAGAATCAAGTAATAAAATAATAACATAAACACTCAGCACTCATGATTAATAAATACAAAACAAATGTTAAGAAACAAATAATAAAAAAACCATATCATAACATTTCTGTGTTTGATTTCATTCTCTCCGAGTTGGTACACATGCATGCTAAAAGAAACTGGTTAGCATGGGCACACAGACAACATTGGGTTCTAAATTCCACCACTAGACGTCTTGATCGCTTTGGCTATTTCTAAATTGGGTATCGGTTTTGACAGTGACCAGTTGCTCACTACAAAATTGGTGCCGTGACCAGGATGACTGTCTCCAGGATCCAGGGATAGTTGTTCTGGTCAAAATTGTTGCTGTTGCGAAGGAGGCATGTCACTGTGTACTAATTTCAGATGAGGTATGGTTTATTAATCATGAAAGATCTTTTGTTGTTGTCAAGTGTGATACTGCGTAGCAATGTTTGCAGGGTGGTCTATACTGAACGATGGAGAACCAAAATTCTACACCAAGAACCAGTAAGAATCTGAACGAGTTAGATGGAACTCAAATTTCTCAAGTCTTATAAAGAGGTGATGCGCCTGTTCCTGAGCAATCAGAGTGTATGACCACAAGAAAGCCCTTGTGAAGAATGTCAACCAGTTGAAAAATCTTCTAAGACAACCATCAGCGATGTTACAGCCTCTCGCAGACACTTTGACAGGTCAGTTTCATTTTTAATATCCTATCAACCATTTAAACTTCTGTTTTTTTATATTATTGTTTGTTCTCTGAGAAACAGGGAGGTTTAAAATCTTATATGTTTGGAATGTCGCTATCTCTCTACGACAAATTTTACTATGATAACATATTTCTTATTTTCTTAGGCTGTGGACAGGCTAGTTTGCTGAAACCATTGCAGCCACATATGACGAATGTGTCAGCTGATCGAAGTCTTCAGGGATCTTTAAATTTTCTTATAAGATATCCATCTACTGTTTTGCTTTTTGCTTCATGTATGTCAATCAGTACTCCTCTTCAATCAGAATTTCTTCCTCTGCTGCCAACTATGTTTAACATTCCTCTACCTCACTTTTTGGTGAACGCACTGCAAGTGAAGTGATGTGGGGTCCTCGCTTTCTCACAAAACTATTTCCTCACTCTTCCTATTCTATCTCTGATACTATTTTTTCCTTGGTGTCCCCGAAGCTTTCTTTTTCAGCATGGTCTCACCTCTAGGGGCGTGGAGCTTGATTAAGAACAAGTAAAGGTCATTTTCAGGTAGCCTACAGCCGAAAATATAAACAGTTTGGAACTTTCTTAGGATTGTGTGTTCTTTATCTTCATTTTATCCAGGGTTATAGTGATTTGCTATTAAATCCTGACATTTGTCTGGTGATGTATTTTTTGTTTCTTTCCCTCATGCATTAGTTACAATAATAATCATTGTTATGATTTTATAATACATTATACATTGGGATATGTTACGTCAAGAATGACATTTGTGAAGTCTGCCTTGACAGCTGACGGCTGGCCTCTTTCGAACTGTGCTGTCTAGCCCACGAGTGACCTATGTTGCCAGATCGTAACACATGAGACTGGTTTTACATGAGGCGTGAGGTCCAATGTTGCCAGGTCGTAACACATGTTTGGTTTTACATGAGGGGCGAGCTCCAATGTTGCCAGGTTATAACCGATCTGATTGCTTGGTCTTTTACATTAGGGGCGAGGTAGGGTCAAGTACATTTCTGACTTTTAGTTATATTATGGTCCACACTGTGTGTCAATCCTATCTTATTCTAATATTTACACTTTGTGGGTCCCACACACAGGTGAATGTTGTGGAAACTTAATATTTCCAACTTGAAGTTTTTCAGTCGAATGTTTGGCTGAAGTTTTCAATTGTTTGAATCGTTATCAAGTATTCTGACTTGAAAGAAATACATGTGTGTTCTTTGAAGTCCTTCGTTGTTGCTCATTTCTAGTTGTAGAAGATTACTTACTATTTGAATTTCATATATCTGCTGATTGAATTTTTCCTGTTGCATGTATCGACGCGGCGGTGCTCCTGAGGCCATGGAACTACAAGAACATTTTTCCAGCCAGGAACTAAGGGATGTTGGAAAACTACCCAGCCTCCTTCGTCTTTGGATACCTTTCCAAAGGGGCGTTTGTGGTGATCCGGAACGCGCACCTGGCTGTCATACGTTAGAACGCACCTTTAGCTGTCAGGCTGCCAAAGTTTGACATTGACGGCAGTGACAGATGGTAGAAGGAAAAGATTAAAATTTGTTGTTATAATATAAGTGTATGAGTGTAGTCAGTGTGTAGTCATTTGATGAAGTTCAGATAAGTAATGTATTTGATTATTACTACATTCTATATTGTTCAGATATTTTATGTATCAGATCATGAGTGACTTTCTATATTAATTTTCCATCTGTGATTCTGTACTACTGTTCTGTAATGCTTCCTTCCTTTTCTTTCATTCTGTGACTAAAGCTACTGTTTTGTGATGCTTTTGGGCTTTGTCACTCGAAACTTGAATAAAGTAGCGGGCTGTGATATCGTTGCTATGGTTTTGTTGATAGTTTGTTTAATAATTACGACTGGGGATTGTTTTTGAAAAACGTAACAAGCGGGAGACCAAATTTTACACAATGCATTTTGGAAGTCTTTTTCACGAATATTTGCAGGTATGTTGTCTTTTGAGTTTGTATTATAAACTAATGTGGTCTGGCTACGATATTTTAAAGTGTTTCACAATGTATACTATACATTCGGGTTTTAAGACGACTTTAAATGGTGTTGGGTCTCTGACTTACGTCTTCTCTAGCGAGGTCCTGAGGTATTGCAGGCTGGTGGTGAACAGAGATAACTCTGTCTTATTTAGATGTATCTATTTCAACCTTTACTGATCCCCTTTATGTATATACGATATTTATTTTATGGTTGTGGAAACCGTGGTCTGGCCGGGACGGCCCATTCACTTACCGTAGGTGGAAGTGGGTTGATTCACGTGTTTCACGAACTATGCGGTTTCCTCTAACCAGCCCTTTTATATGTTGTTTATTGTTTATATTTATTTATTGATCTATTTATGCGCTTAGATACCATGCTTGCTATGCTGTTATGCTTGCTACGCTGCTATACTTGTGATGCTATGTTTATATTTTATATACCCTATCCCAATTACCCCCTTTATTTACTCCTTTATATGTTTGATTATATTTATTTATTTATATATGCTGATATTTTACACTTTTCCACATTCTATCCATATTTCTCTCCCTGACGTTAAATAGAGATCTAGCCCACCATGTATTATTATTATTTATCATTTAGACTGTGTATGTTTATAACCATTTCTTTATTATACAATATCAATAACAAGAGCCAGTTTACCACTATTATTAAGACATTTGAATCGTATATTTTAACATATCAATATAAATACTTCACCAGTAAAATATATGAAATACAAAGCACTCATGATTTGATAAATACAAGAGTCAAGTAATAAAATAATAACATAAACACTCAGCACTCATGATTAATAAATACAAAACAAATGTTAAGAAACAAATAATAAAAAAACCATATCATAACATTTCTGTGTTTGATTTCATTCTCTCTGAGTTGGTACACATGCATGCTAAAAGAAACTGGTTACCATGGGCACACAGACAACATTGGGTTCTAAATTCCACCACTAGACGTCTTGATCACTTTGGCTATTTCTAAATTGGGTATCGGTTTTGACAGTGACCAGTTGCTCACTACACGGCTATGATACTTGGACAGTTCGCATCAGAAACCGCTGATAAAAAGTGTCACTTTGTCACTTCAAGCGTCATTTCTTCAAGTAGCGTTTGGCGATATACAAGGCGTGAACAAACTCCCCCCTTTGGAAGCTTCTAGCATTCAACACCACTTGCACTTCCTGGTAATACACACTGTCGCGTCACAGGTCGCTTGAAGACACCTGTGGAGGTTTTCACTGTCACCACTCTAGTAACGTCGTCTCTCCAAGGATGTAGTTCTAACACTTTACCTAGACTCCACTTGTTCGGCGGAAGATTGTCTTCTTTGATGACTACAACGAATCCAGGTTGAAGCAGGGTTGGATGATGTTTCTTCCATTTAGTACGTATTTGGAGCTCAGATATGTACTCTTTTGACCATCTTCTCCAGATGTTTTGGGTTAACCTCTGCGTTATATAGCGCGACAGAAGATTGTCTTTGACCAGAGTGTAGTCAGGCGAAGGAACGGTGGTAAGAGGTTCTCCGATCAGAAAATGGGCAGGAGTGAGGGGCAGAGGATCGTCAGGTTCAGGTGACATCGGATACAGAGGTCTTGAATTGACACATGACTCAACTTGAGTCAGTATGGCAAAAAATCCTTCGCAAGTCAGTTTTGTGTCATTTAACACTCGTTTGATGTGATACTTTATGGATTTAACTCCCGATTCGCAGACACCTGTAAAGTGTGGTGCTCTGGGCGGTATAAAATGCCAAATTATGCCGTCGCTGCTTAGGCATTCATTCGCAATTTTGATTTAGGAATGACTTAAGTTCCTTGTTTGCTGCAACAAAATTTGTAGCATGGTCTGTGAAAATGTGGGAAGATTTTCCTCGTTTCGCAAAAATTCTGTAGAGACAAGCCAAAAAGCACTCGCAGCTAAGTTCGGAAGCAACCTCAAGATGAACTGCATTGTTGAAAAACTTTTGAATAAACAGACGTACGCCTTGTTTAACATATAACTCCGATGTTTCCTGCCCTATATATTAAAAGGACCACAAAAATCGATTCCTGCATAAAGAAACGGACTCTGTGCTTTGGGAGATCAGCCATCAAATAATCTGTTGTAATGGGTTTGATTCTAAAACAACGTACGCAGTTGTGTACAGTTTTTCTTATTAAGTTACGACCTCCAACTATCCAGTACCGCTCACGAGCTGAGGGTAAAAGTAATGTAAAATGTTGAAAGTTTGTGTTGTTCATCCAAGATGGTTGGATGTGTTTTATTAAAATTTAATTCAGAACTTAAAAGTCTACCACCTTCGCGTAGTATGCCATGATCATCTAAAAAGGGATCTAAATTCAGTAATTGGCCTTTTTTTATTTTATCTTATGATTTTTCAGATCAATGATTTCTATAGGAAAGCTATGAAATTGGGTTAGCTTGATTAGTACAACTAATGCATGATCCAATTCATTTACAGCTAAAGCACCCTTTATACCTTTGCCTGGCGATCTGGCGTTATTGTAAAATCTAAAAATGAAACTTACCACTCTTTGCAATTTTGTAAAACTGGAAAATGTTTCAAATACCCTTATTTTGTGAATATTCAAATTACAAAGTTTTATAACCACAGACCTTTTGGATTCTAAATTGCAAGCATGCGTAAGGCAGACATTAGACTTATCTTTTTGGCGACTCATGCTGCGCTGTGAGAGAAAATGCGGTCCGTGCCACCACAGACGATTTTCTATCATATCTTGTGGATTAACACCACGAGATAAGCTATCGACAGGGTTATCCTGTGTTGCAATATAATGCCAATATTCAGTTTTAGCCAAAGATTGTATCTCGGATACTCAATTAGCAACAAAAACTTTCCACTGATGTGGTGATGACTAGAGTCCGGATTAAAAAGCATAAAAAAGGTTAAAATACGCGCTTAGAAAGCATACAATTTTACACAAAAAAAGCATGGAATATGCATAAACAAATACATAAGAAAGCATATAACAGACAAATGTTAAAATCAACAAAGCCTCTATTGAACAACAACACGGAAAGAAAAATAATTTAGTTCTTGTAGTAACAAGAAATAACTACTGCTGATTTAGATGTTCGATAGTAAAGTTCTGTCTTCTATCACTTAAAATATTTTTGTAGTCGGAATACTTATTATGGGCGCATATTTAAATTTTGCCAGCACATTTGGGGTTATCTGTAACTCTCCGTCAGTACCCCCTGCCAATGGCCTAATCAATTATTTTTAATTTCTGAGAACCTTTATTCTTAGACAGTGTAAAAACGCCAACAGACAGACAGACAGACAGACCGACAAACAGACCGACGGAAATGAGTGACGTGGTTTTTCGTTATGCAGAATCGTAAAACGTCCAAAATCGAAAATTCAAAATACGTACCTAAAATGAATAATACTACATCAACAACACTAGCTGCGTCCCCAACGCCACGTTTCTCCGCTACTACTGTGCTGGATACGACTGGTGCTTCATCCTGTCGTAAGAATATGTTCAAAGTATCCATACAACTGGATATCCTCTGTTGCAGAGTACCACCTATTTCTATTTCATGTTGCTCTGTTTGCATTTCGGCCACTAAGCCTACCTAAAAAGATTTTATGGAACAATTAAGTCCTTAAAAAATAATATCTGGAAATAAGCTAACGTATCCGTAACGTAGAACACCGCAATTCTTTTGTGTTTGACTTTTGCACCTTGCTGGTCATTTTCGTTCAACGGCTTACCAAAAGTATTTCCAAACACACTAGAACGTTCAGTCTAAATTTTCAATGCCGCACATGATAAGTACACTTGGTACTGTGTGACCATCGTATTATCATGTCCAGTTTAAAAAGCGGTAGGAAACATAAGTATAACAGAGACATTAAATATCGTCTGCCGCGATTATCGAATCTCGATGCTGGAGTAAGGTGCGGAATAAAATCTGCTGTTGTGGTTGTTATTATAAGTTTTATGGAGTAGATAAATAGGATATTAAGTGAATATAAATTATTTGACGTTTAAAGGGTGAGCTTGTAGTACCGGAACGGTCGATAACTCCACTAATGCAGAAGATAGCGACAAAAAGTTATATACCGGGTTATTCACGTTATTCGACACGGAGCATGATGGCTAAAGTATCCGAGGAAAAAGAAAATAATTATTTCGGATGGATAGAAACCCATTAGGGCTACATTCTAAAAATCTTTCATGTTATACAGGGTCTGCCCAAAACACAAAATGTATGTAAGTTATATTTTTTAAAGGGAACACCCTATATATTATTGCATATTCAGATTCAGATGGTGAATTTTAGTGTGACTTAGCGAATTAGCAAAACACTTAACTACATTATTGTAGCCATACGTGGGAAAAACCGACTCGTACATCAAGGACTCAGCCCATTTCATTACGAAAATCAAAGACGTACAGCTGGAAGAATCCGACATGCTGGTCAGCTTCGACGTGGTGTCATTATTCACAAAGGTGCCATTAAACGATGCAATAGAACACATCAAGAACATATTTCCGGAAGACATTACAAACCTTTTCAAGCACGTGTTAACGACAACCTACCTCGTCTGGGACGCCAACATGTACGAACAAATTGAAGGTGTAGCCATGGGAAGCCCTCTAAGCCCGATGGTAGCGAACTTTGTAATGGAAAAGGTCGAACAGGCAGCCTTGAAGAGCGCTCAATACAAGCCCAAGATATGGCTCAGATACGTGGACGATACGTTTGTCATTTGGAATCACGGAAGAGAAAAGCTCGAAGAATTTCTAGAACACCTGAACAGCGTGCATGAAAACATCAAGTTCACCATGGAGGTAGAAGAAAACAAAAATCTCGCCTTTCTTGATGTTCTTCTAACAAGGAAAGGAACTAGATTAGGGCACAAGGTATATAGAAAGCCAACTCATACTGACCGGTACTTGCATGAAGAATCAAACCACCACCCATCTCAGAAGTACGGAATTATTAGAACTTTGACAGAACGGGCTAGAAAAGTGTGCGAACCAGAAGAGCTCGACACCGAACTGGAACATCTAAAGAATGCTCTTAAGGCAAATGGTTACACAGAAAAGGAAATAACAAGGACAATGAGAAGAAATAGGGCAAAACCAGAACCTAAACCGATAGCAAAAGCTTTTAAGTAGTTAAGTTGAGTTAGCCCTATGTACCTGGAATAACAGACAGAATAGGGAAAATGTTACGAAAGGAAAACGTCAAGACCATCTACAAGCCCACAAGAAAGATACAGGAATATTTGAGAATGGTGAAAGATAAAAGAGACCCACTCACAACACCGGGGGTATATCGCATACCATGCACATGTGGGAGTATATACATAGGAACAACGAAGCGATCTATAAACACAAGAATTGCAGAACATAAGGCTAGCTGTCGACTAGGCTATACGGACAAATCAGCGGTAGCCGAACATGCGATTAAGGAGGGAAGTCACAGGATCAAGTTCGAAGAAACACAGGTTCCTGCCGCAACGTCTTCATACCATGCCAGACTTCAAAGAGAAGCCATCGAAATACAGAAACATCATAATAATTTCAACAGGAAAGAAGTCAACCGGACATGGATACCCATCCTAAAGGACCTGAAGACACTACCATATCGCGAAGGGGCGGGGCTACCAACGCTACCTGGTTGGGCCACGTCACCATTAGCAGGTATAAATATAGGTGCAGATCCACCAGCCGTCAGTATTTTGGAAGTCGCCGAAGTGAAATAGCTTCTGAAGATGCCATCCACTCGTGGTGGCGAAACGTCAAGCTTTAACGCTAAACGACGCCGGCCTAAAAACCCAAGAACCACAAATTCATTCAACTTGAAACTAAATGAAAACTACCAGAGATTGATATTGACAACTTTACATCATTAGAAATGCTATCAAATTTTACATTTAATCGTATAAAAAAATTAGGCAGTCCCATTTGAAGGAATCAAGTTATCCTTGATTGGAGTTTCCATAATTAAACGACCGATTTCTCCAAGCACAGCCGTAATTCAAATTTGACCGTCTAACCTAAGTTGACGCATTTCATGCTTAGTAATACGGCAGAGGCACAGCCTTCTAAATTCTATAATCTCTGTGATATTCAATTTTTGTCTGATATCTACTTATACCAAAAATGATGATTTACACCTAAACGCTTTAAGTCCCATGTGTGATACATAAAGTCACACTAGAATTCACCAAGGAATCTGAATATGCAATAATTTATAGGGCGTTCTATTTAAAAAAACATAACTTTGATACATTTTGTGTTTTTGGAACGGCCTGTATAACATGAAAATATTTTTAAAATGTAGCCTTGGTGGGTACCTATTCATCCGAAATTATAATTTTCTTTTTCATCGGATACTTTAGCCATAATGCTCCGTGTCGAATAACGTGAATAGCCCTGTACACTATTTAAATTCAAATCTGGACTGACTATACTAGGGGCTATACAATGACATTTGTAAGTATGGAGCATCTTATTGTTTTCAGACCAATATTTATTTCTTTAAAAACATATTTTTGAATATTAGTGTTTACCTCTCCTACGGCTCCCCATTCTATAGCTAATCCTGGATATCCAGCATTCCTTCGCTCCTCGCATATTCTTTCCATTATTGAGTTAGCCATACCGTAGTTCGTCTGGCCGGCATTTCCTCTGCCGCATGACACTGACGAAAATACCACAAATTCTCTGGAAAGCAAACATAGGAAAAACAGTAAGCTTGAATGGTTACTTGATGCGCATATACAGGGTGAGTTATAAGTTGATACTTTTTTTAAACTGTGTATAGAAGTCGTTAAAATAAACAACTTCGTCAAATAAGCAAACAAAATAAAAATAAGCGAGATACAGCCTAAAAAATGTATCATGACGAATCTTATCTGTTTATGTTTAGTTTTTTGCTCGGATTTTTGTCAAATCAATTAGACATTATACTAGTGGCGGCTGGTGACGTAGTGCCACAGTGCCATGGCACTACCTTAATTTTCATCAAAAACATATTTATCTATCTCTTAAACTTTTCTTATTCTATGTTAGTTTCCAACGACTTTTTCTGTTTTATATTAAATGGCTCAGCGCATAAATGCTTGCACCAGGCAACACGTGGCATCGTGGCAACTCACACGATGACAGCTGACGACGCGGCGCGACGGCGAGATGACAACAGCCTACGGTGCCGTTTCTTTTAAGGCACAAACAGAGTGAGAGAAATCTGATCACAAACGCTTATGAGTGACAGAGATAACGCTACGCTGGACGTTTGGATAGATTTTAAATACGAAAATCCGAAGTAGATCGTGCCAGGCACATTACCCATATTTCCATTCGCATGGTTCACTATTTTTGTTTTGTTTCGGCAGTTAGGATTTATTTATGTTTGATGCTGATATCGGCTTTTCTCGTTAAAGGTTTGAAATTTAGATCTTATTAGTTTGAGTGAGTTGTGCACTGTTTTCCGATCGACATCTCTTTTGTGTTGAATTAAAATATGTCTTTGGAGCGAAAATGAATAAAATTGGCGCATTAATAAACTAATTACACTACACTAATTACACTAATTTAGTAATCTTTTGCTGGAAGAAAAACTGCAGATTAAGGAATTAGGACGTCCAACACCTGTTTTAAAAGTTGAAAAAATTTATTGTAGTGCATAGAAATCGCGTTGTCGTAAATTTAATAAAACTATTTATGATGAAATCAATTGGATAAGTGACTGTGAAGAAGTTAACAAACTGTTTTGTTTTGTGTGTGCTCTATTTGGAGGCGATGACACTTGGGCGAAAAAAGGAACGGATGATCTTACTCATATATGGGAGAAAATGAAGACCCATGAAAAATCTATAGTGCATATGAATAATGTTTACCAATGCCAAAAACGTTTATCAGGCTTAGCAGATACTTCAAACAATATCAACTATTCTAAGCGGACTACATTCTACAGAGGAATCTGTTTCCAGCCGCTGACATTTAGACTCACCTTAGATCTGGACACATTTTCCTCGTCACCTCATCCAAATATCTAGTAGCTATCGCCTTTGGTCCAAAAGTAGTAGAGAATGTTTCAACTGTTTGATTTTCAAAGACAGCGTCCTGTAGAATTACAGCAAGGTTGTAAATTCCTTCTATCGGACCCATTTTTTTCGCTTCTTTTATAAGCTCCTTGCAGCCCTCTTCTGTGGTTACATTCGCTGTCGATACATGTATATTCACCCCATAAGATTCCCATATTCTAAAACAAACACTCTTTTTTAATGTGATACTATACTTAATTTGTTTTATTTACAAAATACAAAGAAACGGCTTAATACCCACTAGAATGGATTTTCATGGTTTTAGAAAAAATTGGGTAGTTCGAGTGTTAGGTAAAGTATGAAAGGTATCGGAAACCGTTTAGGAAAAGGAATTAGGAAAAGAAAATTTGAAGTGTAGAGGATTGGCCATGAAGTGGACACACCATCACGCCTTTTTTTAAGTGGAACACCCAATATATCATTAGGTAATTAAATGCCCCTTAAATTTTAAACAAAGTCGATTATTGGGTGAAATATACAAGCTGCCGAAGAAATTTAGAACAATATATTTAGAATCATACAGTGTTGAAACTGAGCAGTTAAAGCTAAATATACAGGTTTGGTATCAAAGCTGCAAACATCCTATATATACAAGGTGTCCCACATAAGAATGCATAATACAGAAGATTTACAAAGTTGATTGAATTAGAGAAAAGTTGCGCCTTGCTGAACCCTGCTAAATGACATTTTCAAAATTTTTAAATTTCGAGTACCTACTTCCGAAGATACTTGGGAAAAATCGAATTTTCCAGATTTAGTTTTTATTTTTTCTCAGTTTATTTGAAAAGATATGACAATGCAAATATCACATTTCCATTGCAAATCTTCCTGCTTTATAAACTGATGTTATTAGATTTTCAATCTGACGTTTCGTTTCTTAGCAACCATCATCAACTCAGGTTTTTTAAATACTCGATCGATTTTTCTATCCCTAATTTTAATTATAAATACAACGATATATCGCTCTTTTCATTTACCCGACGTTGCGGATTCAAAAAGACATCTTCGGTGTCATTGGATGAGGATTACGAAGAAACAAGACGTCGCGTCGGATCAAAAATCGAATTACGTCGTCATGTAGAGGAGAAAAAATGTCATAGGATTTTGAATTTTATTCTGATTTATCTTCTTTATTAAAATTGAAAAAAGTAAGCGACATGTCATCATCAAATTACAAAATATTTATTGTATACACTACCAAAAAAAATCATTATGAATTATTTTCAAAAAGATTTTTGTTCTACTACCTTCAGCGCCTACTATCCATATCGTTCAGTTTTTATTCTTTTTGTCAATGCCACAGCTTTGTATGTTATTTTATAGCCATATACCCGTTTTATATTGACGGTTTCTTGGCAAATTTATTTTTGGTTTAATCCACGGACTTTTTCAAGGTCAAAGTGATCGTGTTTACATCGCGGAACAAAACGATGGATTTTGTGAGTGTATGCAGTGCTGCCAACAGTGTTGGCTGTCATATGGTTTCATGGTATTTGCAAGACCTATACAATTCGTATTTTTGTTGTTTTGACAGTACAACTTTTGGCTTGATTGATAATTTTTGTTTCGAAAATATTTTACAATATCCAGATACGGGTATTTAACCTGCATCATATGATTCTATGGTTGACACCACCGAATTTGATATCAAACTTGACCACAGACTAGAGCAGATTCTAAATGCGTGAGGAAATCCATGGACTTATATGACGTGAAATTTCTGTTTGTCACTTGTCAAATTTGACTATGAACTAAATCCATCATCAAAAGCACGGATTTGTTGTTGATGTAAAACGGGTAGTAGCGACTCGTTCGTAGCATTGTAGCAACTTTGGCAAGGCATTCTTGTCGCTCTGGTGATACCTGTATACCCAGTTTATGTCATTCCCTAGAAGGACACATTTTGACTACAAGTCAGTTGTTATTTTTGCAAATGTAGCAATCTACGTATCTTTATGTCTGATGTTTGCAGTTACTGTGTGTGAGTTTCTCAGTGGGTTTCATTAACCTCTTTTCTATATAACTTGTAATGAATACTAGTTTTCTCCCATACCTCGATTGTATTGGTGCATTGGCTGGCTGATCAAGTTCATACATTGTTCACTCGTAATCTTCATACAGATAACCTGAATATGTTTCTTTAGTCTGTTTCTTCCTCATTTAACTTTCAGGATTGTGGAAACTGTTAGTTTCTAAATTACCTAGTCACTCAAGGCATTTCTCTATACACTATCGTACAAAGATACACAATGCTAGTCGCTCGAAGTTTGACGTCAGTGCTTAATAGAATCATAGCCTTGATTTTTATTTGAAATCAGTTAAAATGAATTGAACTCAACATTACATCTACGGTATCTACAGCACTTAAATTTATCAGACTAGGAGCTGTGGTGTTTTGTCGTTCCCGCTCCAAAGTTCTCAGTTTAAACATTCTTAGCTTATAAATCTGAAAGGCATATCAGGCATGTAGGCTTAATTTATTACTGTTTAATTGGTTAGCAGTTTATCTTCACCAGAATTTTTTTGAATAATTGACTATACTTCGTACACCCACGTACATTTTGAGGGAATTTTAGTTACTACTAAAGAAGATATTGATGGTTTACCTCCATAGTGTGAAAGCGTTCAGTATTAATCAATCATTTTAACTGATTCACCATCAATGAAAATTACGTTTGGGAGTTCCGAGTTCTGCGTTCATTGTTTGGAGTTCTAAGAGCGCACAGGCGGCGGTCAGTTACCAACGTTCCAGTTTTGTTCCTATTGTATTGTTCGTGAAACATGTATTCAGACAGCTCATCTTCCTATGAAGGCGTCCAAGAGAAAAAGGAAACACTGGGTGCACCCAACTAACAGCAAGCAAGAAGATCAATGGGAATTTCATACGCTATTTACTGAATTGCTTGAAAATGAAGAACAATTTTTTATATATTTTCGTTTGTGAATAAATAGCTTCAATGAATTGTACAGTTTAGTAAAAGTAAAACATGATATAGAAAAACAAGATACCAACTGGAGAATGGCTGTTCCTGCAAAAGAGAGGTTGGCAGTATTTTTACGATTTTCATTATCATTATTACGATTTTTATAATCATTATCACTTAAATCATATAACGAACGTCTTTCTCGAACCAATTCAATAAATTTTTCTGTTTCCGACATGGAGTTCACGCCTTCTTTGTCTTTCTGTGAATAGAATTCCGGAACGCAAGAGTTCTCAGTGACCGCTACGGTTTGACTGCCGGCAGTGTGTTTTGTTACCAAGTAGAACGCAGAACTCTGAACGCGGAACTCAGAACTCCTGACCGCCGTCTGTGTGCGCGGGCTCCCAATGTCCAAGGTTGGAACCACTATAGGTATACCTATTTATAAAATGGCTGTTCGCATTATTTTTATATATCTTCCCAGAAATAAACTTTCAACGATAATTTCAAATTAACCTAGGTATAGGTATAAAAAATTATAAATAAAAAAAATCAGGACCTTTGTTATCAGTTTCAAAACTGATTTAAAGTTGAGTATATATTAGCTTTTCAAACATGTTTGGGAAAGATAGGAGGGTATGTAAAATTTTGTTTTCAATCTGTTTTATGCTTTATTCTCCGACAAGCTTATTTAATCTGGCAATTGACGATTGAGGTCGACTGTCATTCTGTGGTCGGCGTCATTTTCATTAGTGATTTTCATTTTAGTTTTACGTGTTTTCGAATTTTATTCCCACAGTTCATTCCTTCTATCGTTGAACTTACTAAAGTGTTATTCAAGAATGAGTCCCAAAAGGATACGCCGTTGTGCTGTACTAAATTGCAACAATGATGGGTCTCAAAAGTAAGTTTTTTTTATGGTCAGCCTCCCGCAAAGGTTGAAAGCCTATGGCGCTGTAGAAGCGTTGCGAGAGGGTAAGTGTCGGTTCACGTTAGATTTAAAACACTGCAGGTTGTAGCCGTCGGGAAACAAATCCCCCGGCAGATTCCAGAGCGCCGAAGTTCTCCAAAAGAAGGAATGCTGGAGGAGACTGGTTCGGGGAGTAAGGACTTCGACCTGGTAAGCATGAGCTCGGAGAGCTTCTCTGGTGTTCCTGGTTTGGACGGCCTTTGGTGTTATTATCTGGGAGAGCTGACTCGAACATCTGCCGTGATAGAATCTGTAAAACAGGGATAGGTCAGCCACCCTCCTTCGATATTCCAGACTGTGGAGGTCCCTTGTGAGGTTAGGCGTATCGATTAATCTAATTTCTCTTTTCTGAATAGTGTCCAGAAGCTTTAGAGAGAGCATTCCCACACATGGGAGCAATACTCCAGCGTAGATCTGTGCCTTGTAGAGCAGCAGCTGTTGCTCTGGTGTACATAACTTCCTACAACGGAACAAAACTCCAAGCTTCTGAGATACTGTTTTAGCAATACTAACGACGTGGTCGTGCCAGGACATGTTATTGTTGATGTTGATCCCCAAAAGCTTAACGGAGGGTGATTCGACTATGGGATGACCCTCCATTTCTACGGTTGGTAAGACAACGTGAGGCTTTTTTGTAAGTGTTGTTGCCTGAGTTTTCTGCATGTTGAACTGTACTTTATTTACTAATCCCCACTCGACAACCGCCTTAATATCTACGTTGATCTGTAAGGCCTGTTGTTGTCGCCGACGTACCGTCTCCTGGGATGATAGTGGCTTGCCTGCTTTCATGCACGATACTAACGCACTGTCATCTGCGAAGCTATAGGTTGGATTGGATGTTATTTCCAGCAGCTCGTTGATGTACAGCAGAAACAGTGTAGGGGATAACAAGATCGCCGGGGAACACCGGAGTTTATTGAAGATACTTCTGATGAACAGCCCTCGACTACAACAAACATAGATCGGTCGTTCAAAAATCTATTTAGCCCCTGGACTTCCATGATGTAAAGTATTTAACATTCATGTATAGGTATTGTATATACATATTTTTAGTATAGAAAAGCCTCTTCCGGATGGAACCTACCTCCAATTTGTGTTAAATGCTTTTTAACTACATACCTCACATTAAACCAATGACAAATCCATGTTTTCAAATGAGGATAAGCTTGTGAATCCTTTTTACGAGTTTTGTACAAGCTTATTACAAATATTAAGAGATATCATTGAGGTATGGCCTATGTGGAGTATTTGGCATTTATTTTATATGATAGTAAGTTTTAATCATTACTACTCTTTTATTATTACCATTTCTCTTATCACATTTTGACTAGATATGGTTGTAACTTATGCCTATGTTCATGCATCCACTCATTTTTGTCTGTTACTATACTATTTTTATATTTTTATATTATATGATGTTTGTTAATTGTTCCAGTGAGTGGACGCCAACCTGTTGGAATAAATATTATTATCATTTAGAGCTGATATAATGGTGTAAGAAGGTTTTTGTAACAAGAAATGTTGAAGGTTTTTATGGAAATATTTCAAATTGTATTAATTTTTGAATGATTGAGGAAGACTGCCTCTTTGTTGTTTATGTGTTATCAATGTAAAATGTTTTTTTTTTGTTTGATAGTGCAATCTATATTCATCATTTCAATTTTTTTTGTCCTTGTAAATATATTTTCCCTTTTGTGTGTGAGAGATCTGACTGTTCATGCAATAGCAGTTATTCGTATAATAAATAATCCATATGTTTTTTATTCATATAAACCCATGTAACAGATGTCATTCCAGTGCTTGAGTTTGAGGATTTTACGTTTACTGAGGTCTGTTACCGCCATTCTAACCTAAAATCTTCATTTTTCGAAGGTTTGTTGGAGAGCTTGGCATGTCTCTGAATTACTGTTTTATAATCCGTTATGGGTTTTTAGGTTGGATTTGTTTTTGTCTGAATACAGAACGCTGACATTGACAAAAGCGACGTCAGAGTTATGTAGCTTATACCTCCATGAAGTGATTGAGGATAGCCACTTGACAAGTAGCGCAAGTGTTCCATAGGGAAGGGCCCAGTTTTTGCCCGGCGCTAAAACTCCAAGTTCACACCTCCGTAATTTTTTTTGACGCTGGCGATGAGATACAGTAAAGATTCATAACGGAAAAAATATAGCACAGACTTCCGTCTGCAAGGAGTATGGTACGACTTAAGAGAGCCAAAAATACGTCATTCTTCCGGATTTAGATTGAAAGAGAATAATCGTTATGCAGTGTGAACGAGCGAACTGTTCACTTGAGTGATTAGCCACCACGTCTTTTTCACAACTCAAGTTGACATGACCGTTTTTGTAATCCTTACTCTAGAGGTTGAGGGATTTACTCAATCGCCACCCTCTCGCCAAATTTGGTCGGTCTACAACTAGTACTATTCAAATAAAAATATAAAAACCATATAACACACCAAATCTCGAACGCATACAAGTTGTGCATCAATAAATTCAACAGCAAGGTGGCACATATGGCATGGTCAAGTTTTGGAGCTCTTATAGCGTAAGCCTTATAAAAACCGTCAATTTTCATTTGTTAACATGACAGACCAGCTGTTCACGCAGGCAATAAGTTCATTCGCCTACACTGCATACTGATTATGCAATCTGAGACCAGGAGGAAGGAGTCTCTTGGATTTTGTTTACTTGTTTCAAGGCTTTGTGCTATATGCTTTATGAAAATGTTAAAATTGTGTGAAGTTGGTGTAAGAAGTTTTAGCGCTATGCTAAAATGGGCTTCATCGGGGTTGAATTGTCACAGAACCTATGAAGTGGGTATCCTTAGTCAAAATAAATATGAAAGCACTAGAGCGACACAATGTGGTATGTTGTTTGATTTTCATTGCAAACTCTTCCTACAGTGAAGATGTAAGATGTAAATGGCAATGGAGTTAATAGGAAAGATGAAAGCTATCACAAATATGTTGTGCTAGCCATCTAACATTAGTTATAAAATATGCCAGTTTTAGCTTTCAGTGAATATTTACAAAGATTCCAATAAGGGAGTCGTGGTGACGAGTGGAGTTTCTACGCTTCAGTGATTGTGGTGTTTTTATCTCACCAGATACCATACAACCTACCATGTTAATCTGAGCGGCCCATTGGCTAGCACAGTAAATAGAGCTTGAATGAAACTGTCAACTTTTTTCACTAAAGCATCAACAATACTTTTCATAATGTACGCATTCGACCTTCAACCATTTACGAAAAGTGGAAAAATTTTGTTAAAAAAGAAATACGTACTTCATCCTGTATGCCTGATAGCCAGTGGTAACTCCTTTTCTGGACGTCAGAACTAGTTTTCTGCAACCTCTAATAATCATCCAATCAGCCAATTCCAAGCCAAAGCCTCCTAAGCCTCCTATGATTATGTAGCATTTGTCTCCACAACAGTTGTATCTGTAATTTTTATTAATGATCAACGTCAGACAGTGAGGTTGAATTCAAAGAAAAGGTCAGCAATAGTATCAATCACTATAGACAGAGTCACATTAGAAGATCGGTTTTGATTCCCGGCTGCATCGAAATAATTTTATGATAATGAGCGCATCGAAACCGGGCGAGACCGGACTTTGATTTATCCTAGTTGTATAAATACGTTTTCGACTACTATTTTCTGTAATATATTGACCATTTTTTTGGGCAAAACTGTTTCCAAGAAAACGCGCTACGCTGTATTCTCCTCAACGTCTACGTACCTTTTATATCAGCAATGCAGATATCCCGCTTTTCTGATATTTTCTGGCTATTTATGAGTTGGCTAACATCATAGCTCTCATGAAGAAATATACAATAATGAGTAGAAAGATATATCTATTAGTATTATACCAACCATTGTCGACCATCTAGGATCGGTGTTATGACTAGACTAGACTGTTATGAGTAGATGCTCGGAAATCAACTGTCAATATTAAACGAAAACACACCTAAACTAACTAGGTCATTAATATAATTTTGGGACTTTCGAAGGCATTCTGGTGCCACTGATAATGGAAAATAATACTAAACCTAAAATATCATTTTACGCAACCCCTCCACAGACAGAGAGTACAACCTGTGGGTATGCCATAATGCGGGGCCAACCAAACATCACAGTGGGAATTGTAAATAGCAAAACAATGGAAAATTTGAGGAATGAGAGTTGTCGACGAAATTGATAAGGATCTCATTACCCTACTTAGTGTCATGAGAGAAATTGTAGAGACGGTCGTACTTGTACAACTATTTACCACATATACAAACAATAATTAGTATTCTATGACATCAGCATGTATTTATTATTGAGAAATCCAAGTCCACCTAGTCCTGATAGTAAAGTAGTCTCAGATGCACTAGGGCAGTGAAATCATATAACAGCAGATTTCTCAAAAACTTTTAGCTATACCAACCACAACACATACCATTACAAATTTTAACAAGCTGGCGCCCAGAGCGATGTCATCGAAGTTACAGAAAATTGTCTGAGTTTTTGACAAGTTCGCCGCAAAACTAATCACGCGCAACCCGAAATATGCCAGCGGCACAAGATTGCACAGTTTTCTGGTAGAAAGACATCCTTGCAACATGCATAGGTACACAGGAAGTTCTTCCTAAGCAGACGTAGAATATATTACGGAAAAAATTTTTTTTAATATTCACTCTGATGCACCAAAGCGGAAGAAAGTTTTGTTAATTTAAAAGAGTTTAATGTGCCGTAAGTGGCGCCCTCTATTGATGATAGCAAAACCGTGATTGAGTTTGAATTTCTCGCCTTAAGAAACCCCCGAATACGTAATTTTACATCGTTGTGCCATTTTATTGCGGTATAATTGAAAAAAAAAACGAAAACTGGCGAGACTTTTTGCGACATCTTTTTAAATGAATTTAAATTGTGAAAGCCACATGCAGATAAAAGAATGAAAGCAAGAACAACTCAATGTCAATATAGGTTCACAAAGTAACATTTCCTATAAATCCGCACAGTCAGTGGTGAAATAAAAGGGAGTTTTTGGGTCACTTAAATTAATATCGAAGATGCTGTGTCGAAGGTAAAGGTACAGATACACATGCTCCTAAATGACATGCTTACTAAGCATGCTCAAAATTAGCATGCTCTTAAAATGGGGTATTTTCCAACTTGCTAATATTGTCTGTTTAATGGCTGAAATGGGTTGCTTGTATCTAATTTGTAATGATGGCAGTGTTTGCTCAATTTTTTTGTGCCCACGTGGAGTAAAGATAGACTTTGAAAATCAATCCCTTTGAAAAGAGCTCATTTAAATCTCTTAAACCTCCCGCCTAAGAAATCAACCAATCAATAGTGATTTTTATGCCAGATGTAGATAGGATGTGACTATTTTAATTTGAATTGGGCTTAGATTCAAGGTTGTCACGCTGTTAATATTTTGCATAGTTTTTCTATAACGGATGTAAACTTTATTTTATGTTCATTTAGTTTCGCTCTTTTTGTAGACTATAAATGCATAGCTATTCCATTTTTTGCATTGTTATGTAATTAGCAGTTTACTCTGAGAATGTTTCATAGTTACTTTTCACAATTTTGCTCGTCTTTAACAGCCTGTCACTAGTGTCATGCATACATAACCTCCCCTGGTGTCACGACTGTCACGGTATCTCATTCAACCAAGACAGATCATGAAATGATGTCAATATCGATACGAAGCGGAGGTTATGTCTGTAGATGGAGAAATGATGACAAGGTACAGTCACCTTCTAAGGATAGCTCCACGAAAGACTTATTACGTCACGCTTAGATTTACTGCGTCACAGCTTTGGCGCGAAATCTTATGTTTGAACTTTGCAGGTGCTTTTAAGCCACATCGCATTCACAGTAAAAAGTAAAAATGTTAGTTACATGGTTTTTGGGGACGTAACATCAATATTCCGTCATAAAATTTTGTTCGAAAAATACTCCATTGACACATTTGCATTTAATCGCATGACTGTCGGTTCTTGAGCTGGTAGATACACACATGGTATGAAGTAGCAGCTGCTCATTAATAGCATGCTTATGTACTCGATTTGAGCATGTGTATCTGTACCTTAACCAATATCTTCGTTGACGTCAATTACAATAGACTACTGACAGACAAGAATAGGGAGCTTTTGTTCCACCAAAAAGAACGAATTTAGTGGCTATCGTTATTTTGAGCATGCGGAGTGATAATAAATACGTAAATAATTCCCAATAGCGATAACGAAAGTTCATTGCTTACGGAGAAAGGACAACAACTTTTGCCGTTATTTTTGACTTGGAAATGTTTTGCACGGGACAAAGCTCAATGCTGAGTTCAACCTTCCAGCCAAATTTAACCTCAAATGTTGTATGGTAGTCAATATTCTTGTAGGTAAATTAAAACAACGAATGGATGATCTTCTCTTCCAATAATATTTTGGAAGACTTCATTCATAGTGAATAATATAATTAGGATAGTTTAACACTTTAAAGGTTATACCAGAACATAACAAATAAAATGTCATAAAACGAAAAATGTAGTTACTTACCAGTCCATTCTTGTCTAGCAGTAGTTAGCGATATCGTAAATAACGTTAACGAGGATATTTGTTGTTTTCCACATTATTTTAAGTGGTCCAAAAACTCTCTAATGACTTTTTGGACCAGTAAAACCAACCACGTTTTTTGTTATTTGACGTGTTAATTGTTGTGCTCCATAAGCGGTATTACCCAAGAATAGTAAAACTCGTTATCGTTATCCTCATTCGTCTTAAATAAAGAACCTCTGTTATCATTATTAGGGATTATTTACCCTTTTTTTATTACTGTGCATGCTCAAAGTAGGTAACCATAGCCCGAAAATTCGTTATTTCTGATGAACCAAAAACTTTCTAATAACACTTAACTGTTCCACGCAGTATATCCATATATCCAGTGAGCAGTTAAATCGCAAAGATCTACCCATGAATCAGAGTGGCTATTAATGTTTTTTACTCATCCCTTTTCGATAAAATAGCATACCCTACCACTTAAAACATAATATACCTGGTTAGTGCTGTGTACTTCTTTTTCTCAACAGGAGCGTTGCTTTCGACCTCTCTAATTTGCAATAGTACTTTTCCCATATGTTTTCCGGTTGTCATATACCTAAAAACAGGTATACATGTTACATTGCCACATTACGGGCCCTGTATGTATTTTCAGATGGAGCTAAATGTTTTTTATTATCTATAGTATTATAGTGATCTATAGAATATCTCTCAAAATACAAAAAAGAAATATTATGAATCCTCCGAGTTAATTCACATTTAGGGACAGGTGCAGATGACCTTCGTTCATTATTTTAGTTTTTTTATTTCTTCCAAATACAAAAAATATTTCAATGTTCAACAGTGTGATAGTGTTATACACACTTAGGGCAGTGCAATAGTGTCTTGGTAAGTCGTCAGGCAGGTATTTAGAAGGGGGTCCAGGCCCCCGCCCCCAAACGTTATATACTGCCGCTCCATAAAAATGCAGACGTCTAACAGTCATGCAAAATTTAAAGGTAGTAAGCTCACCCCGCTCCCCCCCCCCCCCCCAGATGAATATTTTGTTCTGCTGATCAAGTCCCAGCCAAGCAAATTTAAGAGGTGGCAACCATCTGGACCTTCCCTCAACAAAACTAAATGCTGGATACGTGCCTGTAAGTCGTATTTGATTGTTAGAGCGGTCCATGGGACCTTTGCTTTTGTACCATAGTTTTAGCCGAGAATAGCAATACTAAGCCCAGGAACCAGACAGCATCAAACAAAGAAGGAAGAAGAATAAGGCATAAATGAAGTCACGCTGATTGAATGATTACCTCAGTACTTCCCACACATTACAGTGATACCAGTTTATTATTGTCCCATAGCATGAAGCTATAATTTGAGATCCCCTTCCAACCAAGCTACGCTACCTCTCTTGGCTCTTAAACCAAGCAGAATAATCGCCTCCGATTTCCCGGAGGCAGCTCGAAGTCGTGGTTTCTCATCCAATTATCTATTGCTAGAATAGCCTTATTTATCACGTGTAAAGCGTGATGTTCACATCAGAAAATTCAAAGTGCCTTGGTTTCTATAATAGGCAAGCCAATGTTCGGATGGATCTAGAAAGTGTATTATGCTGCTAGCTCTATATTTTACAGGCCAATGGATAGCCTATTATGAATGCAACAAATCTTTCAGTTTTACAACCCTCCATCCATCAACCATCCAAATTTCGCCACCACTCAAAAAAAGTAGAAAATGATCAGAAACCCGAGAAACGCATAGCGTGAATGCCTTATTCCTTATTAAAAATATGTTATTATCATTATCATATTGTTGAACCATATTTTCGTGATGGAAATTTAAATGACGAACCTTATCTACAGATACTTGGAGAAAATGCTGATCCGGAAGTAGCTCACATACTAGAAAATGATGATATGTCTGAAGATCCTTTGATATTCCAACAAGATTAGGCTCTCGAAGTACAACACTTTTTAGACGAGCTTTTTGGTCGCTGGATAGGCAAACCTAGAACGCCAGATTTAACCCCACTAGACTTTTTTCATGGAAATATCTCAAACCTAAGATCTATGCAACTCAAACATAAATTTTAGGTGATTCACGTCAGAAGATTATTCACGAATGTCGGGCAATACGTTCAAAAACATAGGAACTGAGTTTGAACATCTAATACAATAATTTCTTATTGATATTTAAATAACTCCCTCTGTGCGATTCGTTGTGTGAATACACTTTGTACTATTATGATTATTAAAATGAAACGAACTAAAATTAATTGTACCTCCAAAAGTATGCATTTTACACCTTGAGTATTTCTTGGAGTCTGGCATTACAGGCGACCATCGCTAGGGATGAGGGGGTGAATATTAAAACGGAAGCAGGGGTGTCTAGTTGAATAATTTTGGACAAATGTCTACACGTTAGATTCACTGTACCCAAAAAAATTACCTGAAAGCCTGTTCAACTTCCTTCATTTTGAATATAGTCCTGTCCAGCGGTTTAACTACCTTCTCTTGTAGCAGTTGATCCATAAGTCCAAGAACCAACTGTTTTTCAGGGGGAGTGCACCACATTATTATATCTAACGCCACGGCTGCAAGCAATACAATAAATAAAACAACAATTTTAGAGTTAAATAAAAGAGTAGCCTGGGGCCAAATGAGGCGTTGAGAGCTAGAGTGGCCTATCCCAAAAAAATTAGAAATGTGGAATACTTTGAATACTGAACACAGCCCATGTATATTCAATACTTTAATGACCTATGACTGATTTTGCTCTTTTACAGATATGTCGCTATATACAGGGTTATTCACGTTATCCGCCACGGAGCATTATGGCTAAAGTATTTGATAAAAAAGAAAATAATAATTCCGGATGGATAGAGACCCATAAGGCTACATTTAAAAATATTTTCATGTTATACAGGTTGTTCCAAAAACACGAAATGTATTAAAGTTATGTTTTTTTAAGTGGAACGCCCCGTATATTATCGCATATTCAGATTCCTTGGTGAATTCTAGTGTGACTTTATGAACCACACATGAGACTTAAAGTGAACCGTTTAGGTGTAAATCACCATTTTCGGTATAAGTAGATATCAGGAAAAAATTGAATATCGCAGAGATTATAAAATTTGGAAGGCTGTAACTTTGCCGCGTTACTGAGCATAAAATGCGTCAGGTTTGGTGAGACTGTCAAATTTAAATTACGTTTATGCTTGGAGAAATCGGTCGATTAATTAAGGAAAGTACGATCAGCGATAACTTGATTTTTTCAAATGGGAATGCCTAATTTTTTTTATACGGTTAAACGTAGAATTTGATAACCTTTCTAACGATATAAGGTTATGAATACCAATCTCTGATAGTTTCTATTTAATTTCAAAATTTCAACCAAATCGGTGTTTTCCGATTTTCCAACCTATAAGCAAACTAGCAGGCCGCGAAATATAAAAAAACCTGTTCAGGTAGAAGAAAACAACTAACTTAGCAGAAAAATCCACACAAACTATACTAAAGGGACAATATTATTAAAATTACTTACAACAAACGAAGTCTAACTAGAAACAAGGGCGGCAACATATCTTTGGTCAAAGAGAAGCTGGAGTATGGCAGAAGTTGATTTTTTCACGGCCTACTAGCTACTGCAATGTACTAGAGATTGGCAATGTCCAAAACCATTAAATATTTTGAAATGAAACGAAAACAACTAGACAATGTTGTAGGTAGTTTATTATTTTCATAATAAAATTTCACATTTAATGATATAAAAAAGTATGCAATTCTGTCAAAACTCAAGTCAAAAGTACCTCTGACTGGAGTTCTGAAAATTCTTCAGTACCTATGAGCAAGATCGTAGAAAATGAAGAATGAATTAAAATGTGTTCAAATTATAAAATATCACTTAAATGGCAGAAAATTTAAATCTGATTTGTAAGTATTCCTCTTTTGCAATATCGCCAATAGATATTTAAAAATAGAAGTGCTCCAGTCGGAGGTATCGACTTCGACGCAAATTACTACTTTTTTACACCATTACATATGATTGCAAGCAACAGTCGCTGGTTGTTTCTGTTTCATATCAAGGTTTTTAATTATCTTGGAAATGTTTAACCTCTAGTAAATTGCGGTATCCAGTAGACTGTAAAAACTATCTATTACTGCCATACTCCAGTTTCTCTTTGACCTTAGAGATGTTACCGCCGTTGTTTCTGGTTAGACTTTGTTTGTTGTGAGTAATTTTTGTAATCCTTGTCCCTTCAGTCTACTACGTGTATATTTTTCTGCTAAGTTAGTTGTTTTCTTCTACTCGAACAGGTTTTTGTTCATATTTCATGGCCTGCTACGTTGCTTATAGGTAGGAAAATTGAAAAACGCCGACTTGTTTGAAATTTTAAAATTAAATGAAAACTGCTAGAGATTGATATCCACAACCTTATATCGTTAGAAAGGTTATCAAAGTCTACGTTTAACCGTATACAAAAATTAGGCATTCTCATTTGAAAAAATCAAGTTATCGCTGATCAAAGTTTCCTTAATTAATCGGTCGATTACTCCAAGCATAAACGTAATTTAAATTTGATAGTTTTATCAAAGCTGACCCATTTTATGCTTAGTAATACGGCAAGGTCACAGCCTTCCAAATTTTATAATCTCTGCGATATTCAATTTTTTCCTGATATGTATACCGAAAATGGTGATTTACCCTAAACGGTTTGCTTTAATTCTCATGTATGATACATAAAGCCACACTAGAATTCACCAAGGAATCTGAATATGCAATAATATACGGGGTGTTCCATTTAGAAAAACATAACTGTGATACATTTCATGTTTTTGGGACACCCTGTATAACATGAAAATATTTTCAAAATGTATCCTTTATGGGTCTCTATCCATCCGGAGTTATTATTTTCTTTTTCGTCAAATACTGTAGCCATAATGCTCCGTGTCGAATAACGTGAATAACCCTGTATACATAAACAGGGTGTCCCACGACGATTTTGACAAGCAATATATCGGAACTGGGCAATTGTAGCGAATTATAGTTTTGGGGGTGTAAATTAGAGCAAATATAGTATCTTTTCTTATTATTGTGTCACCCAATGAAGTATTTGTTTTTGGTCACGTGACGTCCGATTCAAAATTTTTAATAGGACACCCTGTATATTTGTGACTTTTTGTGTTCCTCCCGACAAAAAAAATTCCAACGAACTGCACACTTGGGGTCTAAAGTGATTATTTCAAGAACTACAGGTACTTAAAGCATGGTACCACTACCATTGATTATAACATGTACCCCTACAGTTAAGTAATTATTACTTTGGTAATTATACGTATATACACATTTTCTTTCAAACATAACTCCTAAATGAACAAACACATTATAAATTAATAGGTATTTTAACACTTTGCTACAAAAAATGATATTTTGTTGAACAGTAAAGTCTTGCACTTATTGATACCCTTTTTGTTTACAAACCAAGCCTTTATTGGACCATTACTTTTTTGAAAAAAAAACAATTGTAAAGTTTCCTACCGATGAAGGAAGCTCCTTTCTCCAGCAGCATCAAGCTCATTTCACTATTCCTTGTTAAATCGAACTTTCCTATTTCGATGAATCTACCTCCCTTAGCAAGACATCGTACTGATGAGATTAATTTATCTTCCGCTAATGAGTTAAGAACCAAGTCAACACCTCTCCCTCCAGTTTGCTTCATGATCATCTGTTCAAAAGATGTATCTCTCGAATTGCCAATGTTATTTGCTAAAAGAAATGGATGGGATACAATATTTATTTTTCATTCTGGTGATGATTTGATGTCTAAAAGCACTCACAAAAGAGAGGCCTATGATAATACGATACTGGTAGAATCATTCAGCTTGCAAATTTAGCCAAACGTGACCTAGTGTACATTAAAGAAAGCGGTTCAATTACACTATTGGACAAAATTGAAGCAAATTGTATGATACAATAAATAAACTGCTCAACTTAAAGGAACGCTTTTTGGATGCTTTTTTCTCCATCTCTGTGTTCTCGATGAGATCACGGTTTAAATGCAAATATAGCCCTGAGTTTTCTCTAAACAGAGGTGTGATTCGCGTCGCGATCACGTAAAGTGTGTCGCTGCTAAGACAAGTAGAGTTACTAGGAGTCCAAAATAAAGTTGCCGGTGTGTATGACTGTGACCCGACATACGTGGTAAAGAAGATCCAACGAATTTGTGGTTCTTGGGTTTTTAGGCCGGCATCGTTTAGCGTTAAATCTTGACGTTTCGCCACCACGAGTGGATGGCATCTTCAGAAGCTATTTCACTTCGGCGACTTCCAAAATACTAAAGAAAAAAGATCCGCTGTAAGGATTCTCCAATAATAAGTTGTAAAGGAACATTTGGGGTGCTGGACAGACTTTGGGAAAGTAATCGAGATAAACTCGTATTGTTAGTGGACTCTTATCACCAACACAGTTTTGTGGTTATGTAGGTACATGTTTTTAGTTTAGTTTAAGGTTTTCATAGAAGGAAATCTACGAAAATGAGTGGATATCAGGATAGCGCAAATTCTACATTAGAAACTGTCATTCGAATGATGGCGAATAGTATGTATTTTTTAGATATAATACGTTGAGTTTGGGGAAGATATACTATTCAGAGTCAGTGTCACTGCACGAACCTTGTTTACGACCTGAGAGAAGAGAGTCATTGCACAGTGAAAGGGCTTGTTGAGACTGACACGAAAAAAAATGTGACGTCATTCTATATCAAATATGGCGGACCATCCAAGATGCCGGACTAGCTATTTTTAATGTCTTCTACAATATGGATATCCAATGGAAAGGCTTGTTGAGAGTGACTCGAAAAATAATGTGACCTCATTCTAAATCAATTATGGCGGACCATCCAAGATGGCGAAATAGTTATTTTTAATGCACTTCTGCAATATGGGTATCAAATAAAGGGGCTTGCCGAGAAAAAATAAACAAAATTCTGATATCAATGCAAGTTAATAACTGAAAAGTAAAAAAATAAATTAAAACGAAAAAACTTTAAAAAAAAGCTTTTACTGAAATGTTCTAAAAAAAGAAAACAAAATGTTGCTTTAAAGTGTTAACCATCAACGTATAGCCTCATTATATACAATTTATATGATCATAAAAGCTTGATGTCGCGAGGTTTACGTAAGTACCTATAAGAATTCATTTAAACTGAAATTTTAACACAATTAAACTTAGCAGACCAAGTTACTCAATTGAATAGATGCTAGTTAATTTACACAAGTAAATCGCGCGACAAGCTTTCATGATCATATAAATTGTGTATAATGAGGCTATAAGTTGATAGTTAACACTTTGAAGGAACATTTTATTTTCTTTTTTTTTAGAACATTTGAATAAAAGCTTTTTAAAAAAGTTTTTTTGTCTTAGATTATTATACTATACTTCTGGATCCTTAGTTTAATTTTTGTCTTACATTACAAACTTACACAGACTAAAAAATGTTTCCAGCGCCGTCCAAATTTATGAATAATATTTCTGAATAGCTGTATGTATTGTATCATAAAAATAGAATAATTTTGGGTTACATGTTTGTCGTTTCTTTATATGACCATCTGGAGTAAAAATAATCAATCGAAAACGTTTTTATAACGACAAGCAGGAGTTTTCCAATAACGACACAAACTCGTCACAAAATTTAACTACATTGGTCTACTGCAATTGAAAAGGGTTTGTTGCCTACAGGAAGAGGACACAGAGTCGCGTAATAAACACTTTCGCTCATAGCGTCGACATTATGCTTATGCAGAGAGTTACAGTTTCGATACAATAAATAGATTTCTACTGAGCTCATGTCTACTGGCATGAGACCTACACCCAGAAAAACTACTACACCATTGCTCAAAGAACCTATTGCGATGTTTCTCCCTGCAAAAACTGTGTATCAGTCTTATTTACATGGATATTCTCTTTTTATTACTTCAGTTGGTGTACTAAGCACAATTTTTGGCCATATTATAGTTAACTACACGATTGAGATTGAAAAATGGTTTTGTCTGGACTTTTAATATAAATACCTATGTGCGTTACAGGGATTCCTGATTATTTGTATCACGAAAGGAGTTAAATTGGCGTTGGTGGGAGGTTTGGGTATAGAGCAGATCATTTTTTTGTAATTATAAGATAATTAAAAAGCGACGCTGGCGATATTCTATAATTTAGACCTATAGTTGTAACCTCTTCTACGGAGTCGAGCGAGTTTTCTGGCTGGTGCTGTGCCCGAATGCAAACACAATTTCGGAAAGCAGCTTACAGTGGAGTTCGTTGGGCATCGTATACCCACTTACTTGACAATATTCGATTATTTACAACAGAAGGCATCCCCAGCGATCGGAGTGATATTGGGATGGTGCTATTATGGAGAATGCGCCAAGGTAAGCACTGAGTCAAGCCACATTTTATATAACTACTGTATTCTGCGTTTCTCCATTTTTATCGTAAACTATGTGTTGGTTTAAAAAATACACTATACCTTTGATTTGTGGGAACGTCTTCAATAGGTATTCTTTTTTGTCTTTGGTACCAACTGTGACATAGATTGTGGCACCATAATGGATTGCGATCCTTATGGCCGCCAAGCCGATGCCTCCAGTAGCAGAGTGAATTAGAATAGAATCTCCTCGCTTCAGTTTACCTTTCTGAAAAGGAGGAACAAATATTGTAGTCCAATAAAATAACTGTGAACAAGAACCTAATATTTGTTTAAATTAAATCTTTTCAGCTGTTGGTAATGGGACAGCGGCAGCTAAGCGGAAGCAGTTCGGGGTCTTGTTAAATATACAGGGTGGTTCTTACGGTTTCCATTAAAAGAAAATGGCTTGAGATGGTGAACATCCGAATATACCGGAAGTAGGTTTAGCATCGATTTTCAGATCCAGTTTGTGAGCCATAGTCTATCTCTACGAAGTCTATTTTCGAAGTTATTCAGAAATCTTTAGAAGGTTAGGCGTTTGTAGTACTTTACAAAAAATGTTGATATCTCGGAAACTAAGTACAATAGAAAGGATGCGGTGTTCGGTTTTAAAATGGGCAAGAAACGTGCTTATGTTTTAGTAAGATCATTGTTTCAAAAGCACATTAAATCAATAACCCAGCAATTTTCAGATTTGAAAAGCTTAAAACGTTGAAAACTTTTTGTTTCAGATGGGATGGTATAATAAGTTTCGCATTATTGGATTCGAAATTAAATTCTCTTTGACTTTTATCTGGACAAATATGGTTCTATATTTGATGGTTTCCAAGATACTTACGAATTTGTAATTATTTTCTAATGGCGCGTAGGAATTGGAAAAATCGTAGGTAGCGTGAATCAAAGACGAAACAATTGGCTGGAAACCTCTCATCCAAAGTGTTTCGGCCTGTAATACTAAGATGTGCGTTTTCTCCATTTAACGTATCCACATTATTCTTAAAAACAGTAATGGTAAATTTTTCAGCAGGTTGTCCAGTTATATTCCAAATCCTTATTTCGAGAAGAATATCAGCTATATAAAGAACAAATGATACTCCAAACGTCAAATCGTATTGTTAGTAGTAATAGATTCACAAACTGCAATTTCTCCAAAAGACATTAAGCGCATTATTTGACACAAATACAGAACTAAACACTTTAAGAACTATCGCAGAGACAATACTATCGTAAGTGTCAATGAGCTCTAGAATAATTGATTACCCATCCAACACTTCAAACTCGCAAACAAAAATGAACGAAAACCTATACAGTTTGCAGTGGAATGTACGTCCGATTATTGCCAACAGAGCAAGTTTGCTTTTTTTAAACAACTGTTACATACACTTTGTAGTTATATCACAGCTATGGTTAAAATAATCACATAATTTCATATTTAAAGGGTATAATTCCATTAAAAAATGTCGAGAAGATATGTTAGGTGGCGTAGGCAGGGTACAAACTTTTCAGCGATTAATATCGCCAATACCTTCAATCAAGGTATAGAGGTTTGTGCAATCACTATCAATATAGCTTCTATTTACAAACCCTCAGATAATCGGATTACAGTAAGAAATTGGTGCAATTTTTTTAATCAGTTCAGTAGTTGTACAGCTTTTTGTGGAGATGTTTACTCACATCATAGCCTTTGGGGTTACAATGATGACCACTCACAAGGTAAGCTCTTCCAACGGCGAAGCTTCCCCCACATGAGGCAGGCACAGCCCAAATCCTGTGGCGGAGGCTTCGGCGGAGGTCTGTCCACGACCTACTTGGCGCGTCCCGATGGCTGATGGGGTGTCCTCAGAGGCGCGGGGTGACTGTTGAGCAGTGAAATGCTGAGTGGAGTTCACCTCGCCCTTCTAAGTAGGAAATACCAATGCCGGCAAAGCGCGTACTGCGCTTGTTGGCGTCGGTGAGACGATGGCTCCAGCGTTTCTGCTGGCTGGGATACCTTAGTCTGGGCTAGCTTCTTTGGTAATGTTAAGAGGATGAAGACGACCTGGCGAGGAGACGGAGATGAGTATAGAAGGGAACACACAGCGACCTGGTACCAGATGACGACAAGAGGATGGACAAGGACGAAAGGTTTTTATTAAATCTGGAAGGCACATGTACAGCGAAACTGTCTACGGAGCAGTTCCGGTCGGAATCGCGGGTGAGCGAGCAAGTCCCACCCGACCGTTATCGAGCGACTGCTCAGCACTATCGGCGGGATGCTAGGCCGAGGTGCAGCAAAATGCTAATGACATTATGACAGCGACTAAAATGCTCGCAGTTCTGCGGTAGGCGAGCAGGCCGGTTTCACTGGAAGAAAATACCAGCTAGGCAGTACAGGTGTTAATCCATTTAGGAGAAAGGACCTTGTTCCAAGAAGTCCTCCGAGAGGAAGATCGACATCTGTTTTAGAGATGGACCTTAGACACACGGAGGAGTATTTGGACAATCCACCACAGAGAGGACCAGGTGGTAGCTGAAGTCCGCGACAGCTCGTCACCCATTGTAAAGAAGCTGACCGAGAAGATCGAAACATTAAAATCGATTCTAATAGTTAACACTGACAAGACTTATGAAAACCATACGCGTCTTTAAGCCTCACCACGGTAGTAATACTGTGTTAAAATTTCATTAAAATCAATTCAATAGTCTCCTCGTTACACAATACAGAACGATCTAAAGCAATGTTTACATCAGAAAAAATTCTAAGTTCTTTGATTTCTGTAATAGGCAACGTTTGGATAGACCTGAAAAAGTTATTTATGTTGCTAGGTCTACCTTCACAGGTCACTGGACAGTCTATTATGAATACAACAATTTTTTCAATTTTACCACCCCCTCCCCCAACCATCCCAAATTTCACCTCCACCCAAAGAAAGTTGAAAATGATTAGAATCACCCAAAACGCCTAAAAACGAAGTTTGAGCTGTTTTTATATTTTCTGTTTTTTTATTATTGCTGTGCCGCCACTGAGACGATTTCAAAAAATCATATGCTTTTTCCATCGTCGCGACGGTAGTAATACTGTGTCAAAATTTCACTAAAATCAATAATTCAGCTATTACTGTTACACAATAGAGAATAGTCTAAGGGCCTGGCCAAGTCTCCACGTCACGACGTCGTCAACGTGTAACGGTGCAGTGCCGCTGCAGGGTACCGTTGCCACGATGTGCTAGTGACGGTACGGCAACGTCGCCGTGGAGCGCCACGCCGAACGTCGTCGCTGACGTGTGGCTAGTGAAAAATAACAGTCTCGTTCTAGATATGGACCGCATAATACGTATTCTGATTCTGCTATTGTTAAAAAGACGGAGAGAGGGGTAGAAAAAAATATATGTGAAAAGACAATATTGGGTGCACCCCTACCTTTCAATTATGAATAGTGATGGAAATCATTTCACTAAAAAATACGAAGCATTGAAAACATTTGACCACAAATTCTACAGTTATTTTCGAATGTCTTCATCAACTGTTGAAGAATTATTAATAAAAATTACAATGCCAATAAAACATTAACTGATAGAAATAACCACACGTCGCCGACGACGTTCGACGTGGTGTCCCACGGTGACGTTGCCGTACCGTCACTAGCACATCATGGCAACGGTACCCTGCTGCGACACCGCACCGTTCCACGTTGACGACGTCGTGACGTAGAGATGTGGCCAGGCCCTAAAGCAATGTACGGGTGACCTAATAAGAATGGACGCCGGCAATATCTCGGTAACAGTTAATCATATAACTTCGAGCAAAAAATATTATTAGGTAAATCGGCTAAGAGAAATCGCTGGAGATTATTTTCAAGTTCCGCAAGTAGCCGCTAGGGGGCGTAACTGTTGCGGCTTTTTCTCAAAAAATATGCTGATAAAGGTATATTACAAATTCTACCGCTATGTAGACTGAACAATTCTCGATTTTTTTTGTCAATCGTTTTTTATTCTAAGATGTAGTGGTGGGGGAATGTAATAAAGCTTTTTGTTTAAATGGCCGTAACTTTGGTATAAGTTAACGGAATTAAACAAACTGTTCTTACCTAATAATCTGTTATATAAAAGTTGTCCAAGTTTATCTTGACTTAGTAGCTACAGGGCGATATTTGACATAATAATAATTATTACGCATTATTACGAAAATTTTAAATGGTATGCTATATATCTTTTAGCACAGGTATATAGAGGACAAAATTCCTAAAAAGTCAGCGAAAGATTCAACCTCCTAGCTATTTTCAAACCGGAGATATTAGTAAAACAAGTATTCTGACAAGTGTGCTGTGAGTTTCAGAAACAATTGCCGCCCTATAGGCCGCCCTAGGGGAACCTTTTAAATAAGCAATCAAAAACAAATTACAGAATAAAATTGATTATTATTTTTACCGTTATTAAACGTCAATTTGAGCAGCATAATATCTCTGAGGATTTCCCCTATAAGAATGGTTTTGACCTTGGGATAATTTTACGGATGTGAAGTTTGGGTAGAGATGCGAAAATGAAAATATCGATACCGGTACCAACTCAATATTTCTTAGCCAAATAGGCGCGTTTGGTTCGTACAAAGCATCCTGTGCAACGGATTAAACCCCTCAATAATTATATAGTTATTTTCGATACCGACAGAAAAGTATCGATACGAGCTTGGAATGCCTCAAAAAGTATCAGTGACAAAAATACTCGATATTAGTGCAGAAATATCGAAGTGTCGTTAGCATCCCTACAAAAAGTAATCCAAAAGGGGGGATGCGCGTGTAATGACCGCCAACCTGACTTATTGTGCTGGTTTATTCCTATGCGTCTTAGTAATGTTAACGATTGTCAAAATTCTAAGATGACTTGGCCGAAAGCAAATTAATTATTTAGTGATGGTATGTCGTGCTGGGAACTCCAAAATGCGGCTGAAAACCCTATCTAGTTGACCTATTGAAAATTGGAAGAACAAAAATGTGAACGAGCTGCGGAGCTAAGGAAGGTTGATTGATTGATTGATTGATTGATTGATTGATTGATTGATTGATTGATTGATTGATTGATTGATTGATTGATTGATTGATTGATTGATTGATTGATTGATTGATTGATTGATTGATTGATTGATTGATTGATTGATTGATTGATTGGTTGATTGATTGATTCATTGATTGATTAACCATAACTGTTCAGTGTGATAAAACGCAGAAGGCACACTATTCATACGGTATATCTACATAGCAGACTAGTTGTGCTTTCTTTCCTGATAGTACTAAAGAAACTTCTGTAATGAAATAATAGCATTATGAGGGAGGTATTGTTTATCTAATTCATCCATTTCAAATAATTTGTCTATTTTGTTGGCTTGCCTCCATAAGATAAGTTACTTACATGTAGTAAACCATAGGCAAGAGTGCCATATACCGTTGGAACCGTAGCAGCGTCTTCTAAGCTCAGGTAGTCAGGTACCTTCCATTCTAAGTAGGGATCCGACAAGATCATTGTGCTTATAGCACCAGCTGGTATGAATCCCATAACTCGATTCCCTCTGAAAATTTGAGCAATTATTGTAACTAAAAGAAAATCGCCATAGGGAATGACAGCAGACCTTGCTAATAAAATATGGTCAAGTAATGATCGAAAGTGAGGAAACTTTCTGATAAATTACTGTTACTATAGTATGTCAACATGTCATTTAATAATAATAGCATTGTACGGTCCCTCCTGAATTCCGAATAAAAATAGGTCAGGTGTTGACTTGTCACAGCCCACCAACATTTGTTGCTAGCACAGTCATGCGAGATAAACTTGGAAAATCAGGATAATAATGATAACCCGCGAGGGGTTGCTAAATCTCCTCAGTGGCGTCTCCCCAAGGTGGCGGGGAAATGAAGTACCCGGGGCGGACCAAAACTAGCACAGCGGAGTAGCGTCTGCATCCAGAGTATCGGCTATTCTGCAATAACTATAGGACACGAGGATACTCCGACAGCGTCTGTCGTCTGGTGGCCCTAAGGCTAACCACCTGACGGGCCCTATCTTCGGATCGACCTCCTCGAAGGAAAAGCACCCACGCCGTGGTTTCGGAAGCCGGCATTGGGCTAGGTAGCGGTGCTTCGAATCGCACTGTTGACGACCGCCGCTATGGCATGGACCATTTTAGGTGGACGACGGAGCTCAGGATCATCTGTTGAGCTGCTACGAGAGCAGTAGCCCACGCCGTAGGGGGAAGGTACATTTCGCATTGATAAGAGATGGTGTAAAATGCACGCTGAGCATATAGCACTCTTACCTCTCAGAATTTGCGGAATTATGTTTTGTACCTCCGGAGGCAGGAATATGTTCGTGCTCCAGCTCAGCCTGCCTCTTCGGCGGACGGAAGGGCTGTTAACCAGGCTGAAGGGTCGCCAATAAGGCACGCTGAGAGAGAGAGAGAGAGAGAGATCGACGAAGTCGTCTCACCTAAGGATTCCAGCGATCGAAGGGCCTTGCATCGAGAGAAGATTTGAAGAGGGAGGATGAGGCAGCGGGTGAACGTCTATCGGAGGCTTCTGACATTTGGAGCATTAATTGTGAAATTTGCGCTGCGGCTCTTAGGCTAGATAGACAAGAAAGAGTGAGATACTCTCCTGTTGAGAGAGCACAGAGGCGAGTGCGCCAAAAGGAAGGAAGGAAGGAAGGAAAATCCAGTTGATGGGCCAGGAAGCATCTCGTACCCAGTGTGGGATGGAATATAGAGCGTATGCGAAGCCTTTCACGATCCGAGTGCACCAGATAGCCTACGGGTTGAGGCGCGACCATCATACACTCAGTCAAGCGGTACTGGTCGTTGTCAAGCAACACTGTCTTGACAGGATACGAATGCTAATCGCTGCTAAGCGATCGCTGGTGGCGCGGGCGAGGGGTCTGAAGGAGAACAGAATGTTCTACGAAAGACGTTCTCGCATTTTCCAAAAGCCACACTAGCCGTAGAGCAGCCACCGACTGCTGATCGCGTGAAGGCCTTTTGGAGGGACAATTATGAACAGCCGGAACCTCTCTCAGCAGACACTCCGGCCTTGGCGCAGTTCGAGTCCATTTGTAGGAGGATTCCTAACTTAAAGGTGCTGCGTCGTCCGATAAACACGGAAGAAATTCTTGGCGCCTTACGAGGTGCAAAGAACTTCGCAGCTCCTGACCCGGATGGCATAAACGCCTACTGCCTACCAGCTTGGTTTGTCGAGGGGCGAACCGTGCTTGTCTATCTCTCTCTCTATCTGAACGCATGTTACTAGCTCTTCACCAGAACCTCGTAGATGCGTATCCTTCAAGCCGTGAATCCTGTATTTCTCGACGTGTGTGAACAGAGAAGGTCTCAGAAAGGAGTAGCTCGCTGCAAGGAGAACTTGTTGATTGACCGATGTGTCACGCAGGACTCGGTAGAGTACAGGAGGAACCTTTATATGGTCTGGATTGACTATCGCAAGACATCCGATACCAGGTCTCATGAGCACATTGGGCGGCTGTTGGAATGTGTTTGGGTAGATAATCAGAGAGTGGGATGTATCAAACAACTGATGCCACTCTGGAAGACCTGGTTCACCAGGCGAAACTCTGGTTCAGACAGAGTTGGAATCATTCAAAAGAGGTGTCTTCCAAGGAGACTGAGTCCCTTGCTGCATTCAATTTTAAGTGAACATTACAGTTGGCGTTGCCACACTGTGATATAATGAGTTAAGTTCTGTTCTGTTTCCAACGTTGCCTACGAGTTGATGTGGAACAGTGATGAGATATTTAACGGGAAAACCTGACAACATCCACATAATCTAAATACAAGGACTTTATTATTGATATAGAGTAAGCCCTCATTGCCACTATACTTTGGCGCAATGCTAATTCTATTCACCTTTAATATTCGGGGCATGATATGGTAAGGGATCTGCTTATATGTAAAGTAAAGCCCAGAGATATACCATTTGTTTACAAAGTGAGGATCTCCGCAAAAAGTGCCGACAAAGAAAGGGAACGGGGTCGGACTGGGCATTCGAATTCGTTGGAGTGGGCAACAACGAAAATGTTCATTCCATCCAATAAAGTGCTCATACATCAGTTGGTTGAACAAGATGTTTGAAACTTTATTATCTGTTGATAAATATATGGCAGAGGTAAGATAATAAGGTAATGATCATATAAACCATAATTACGGTAAATTATTCCTTCCTACACTCAATTTTAACGTTCGATTTGTTGTTTTAGTTGTCCCCAAATTAATTCTATAGGACTGAAAATGCAAAAATAGGGAGGCAACCTTAAGACATCATGACCATACTTTTTAGCTATGATTTCTATGACATATTGTTTCTCAAACTGTTCAGTGTGGAGGACTTCCAATAATTCAGTTTTTTTTGTAAGTTTCTTCAAAGTACAAATCCTGTTTTATGAGAAAATCTTGTATTTCCGCCTTCGATAACGTTGAATTCGGAATTTTGTACCTTTGTCTGGAGTGATAGTTTACGTTGTCCATTACGATGACGCTAAATGGTTTTAAATTGGGAATAAGAGTATACTCAAACCATTGCTCAAATATTCCCGAGCCCATGTTTTTGTGGTAGTCTATATTGCAGTCTTCAATTTTCTTTCCGCATAATTTGAGTGCGTTTTCGACCTAGCCGTCAGATGATCCGCAGTTTAAGATAACTATACGGGATCCTTTATTTGGTGGAACGCCTTTTAGCTAACACATCTTTGTACCGTCGGTCCATCCCTTTTTAGCGGTATCAGGTCTCGTCAAGGTAGTACACTGACCTCCCCTCGTTCCGGTATTGCTCTATCTTATGCAAGTAATCGTGCCGCCATCTCACAATCCTTGCACTTTCCATTATAGCCATTCGTTTGTTCACGGTTCTGTAGCTAAACCCAATCTTCCTAATCCATCACTGCAATGTACTCCTTGGATACTGTTACCCCATTCTAGCCAATTGTTTTTGAACGGATTCGATTGTGGATAGTTCATTAATTTTGTACTTTTCGTACACAATATTCCTCAACAATTTTGTGATCGTGGGATCTAGTTCTTTTGAAACACCAGCATTAAACCTACGCTTCCTCTTTTGTGGCCCCTTTCTCAAAATTTCACATACTGTTGGATATGGAACGTGTGTTAGAATTGACGTCTTTTTGATCATACTCCCCTTATTTTCATTCTCCGGATCCTTCGTTAGTTCATTATCATTTAGTACTATTTGTTTTGCATCTGCGCTAAGATGTGACCTTTTTTGAGGTTTTAATTGGTCTACCTCCACCTCCCTCTGTCCAAATTCATTATCAGTGTCCGTACTATAGTCACTACTTTCACCACCGTAATGACAAACCGCCGACGTAGCTCCACTGCTGCAGGGTAATTCACATCGCTGTGAAATCCCATTATCTTCCCAAGGCCGAAACATACTCTAGCTGTCACACTTCCGAAAAAAACGTCCGATTCAGACAGAAAAGTAAACGCACAAAAGTAAAAGCAGACTGGCGTTGCTATCAATAACGGTAGCAATACCTGCCTAAACAATTTGACTAAGTCCGGTCCTCTTCATCGATCCAGTCGCTAATAATCCTGGAATGTGTCGGTTTTAACATAGTTCAGTGAAAATATACATAGTGAACGTCATCCGACAGATTTACGTTCAAATACGACTTAGTGTTTCATTTTCACCATTCTAAAAGGTTACGTTTTGTTAGAAAATTCGTTAAAAGCACATTCCATGAATTGGTTACGAGTACGAAAGTAAAATAATGGTAACCATTGAATATTATCAAAACTGTATCTATTCGAAATGATGAACTGTACTAAGAGATGGTATGCAGTTTTTATATAGCGCAAAACGTACACAAATGGTATATCTCTGGGCTCTACTTTAAAAAAATCCTATTTGGTCTTAAACATTGTAAATAGAATTACAAAAGCTGGCGATACGCTTCATAAAAAATATTAGACAGAAAAACACGTAATCTACGCTTCATAAAAAATATTAGACAGAAAAACACGTAATCTGCAATTAGTTGGTAGAACCATTTAATAGCCAAACTACAAATGTCTCTGAAACGGAAAACTGAGTCTGTTGTATTTAAAGGACCTTGGCATGAAATATAGGTAATGATTTGTCTCATAATTTATGAAATACTTGCAAATCTGTACACTAACATACGGCATATAGAAAAGTAGCAATTTTTTGAGGAACTAATTGTCATAGGAAATATCTGCATCGGTTAAACTGAATCGCAAGCACAAAAAATCTGTCGTAAAAGCAAAAAAAATCAAAAAAGCAAAATGGCGATGGCTGAAAATGCCCTTAATGCAGTTATTTGTAAAAATAAATCATAGCACGTATTATCAGTAGAGGAATTACTAAAGAGGCTATGTAATTTACCTCATTATTTCCCATTCTTCCCTGTATAAAATGCACCGATGAATGTAATGATGTACTCTCATTAGCCCAGCGACATCGCATTTTCAAAATAACTTTTTTTATGAATATGCAGACCTAGGCGAAATTCAAAATATTTTTCTTACTTTAAGCAAGGCACACGAGTCTTTGACATGATTGAGAACCGAAAATTTTGCTCGAATCTGTTTTTTAAACACATTATTATTATTATTATCCTGATTTTTCAAGTTTCCTCTCGCATGACTGCGGTAGCAACAGATGTTGACGGGCTATACCAAGTCAACACCTGATACATTACGGATCGGAATTTAGGAAGGATCGTACAATATTGCAGGTCTTCAGGATTACAGACTTTTGAAATATTTTGTGTAACCTTTCGTCCAGTCTCAACTGTTTTAGGTGTGGTGTAAATGTGTTTAGTGTGAGGCCTGAGACAGACATAATTAGGGGGACAATAGTAACTTTGTTTTGCTTCCAAAGTCGTTTTATTTCTATCGCAAGGTCAGTGTATTTAGATATCTTCCCAGCGTAGGCGTTTTGGACATTCGTATCGTTGGGAATAGCGATATCTATCAAATAGGTAACTCTGTCTGCCTTCGACTGGAAAACTATATCTGGCCGATTTGCCGGGATAGTCTTATCTGTATGTATCTCAACGTCCCAGTATAGTTTGTATTCATTGTTTTCGAGTACTGATGTCGGTGTGTAATTGCAATATGGATCTGTGTGTGGCTAGTGCTTGGTGTATGACTTTGGCTGCAGAGTTATGTCTAGCTGTGTACTCGGTTCCAGCGAGAGTTTTGCATGAGCTTGTTGTTTGGTCTATCGTCTCTTTCTGTTGGTGGCACTTTCTGCAATTGTCGTCGGTTATGGATGTATCTTCCATAATGTATTTCATGTAATTCCTTGTCGCAATTACTTGGTCCTGGATAGCAAGCATAAAACCCTCAGTTTCTGGAAAGACTTTGCCATCCTGCAGCCAGGTGTATGATTGTTTTTCATTAATGTGCTCTTGTGTAACGCGGTATCTGTGCTTGCCATGGAGTACTTTTTGTGACCAGGTGTTTATTTTACTTCCCACACCGATAGGTGAGGGGAGTATTGTGATCGCGAAAATTTTCGATTTCGAGATAATACGTTTTTTGGGCATGTTATGATGTCTACATAACGAAAATCCACGTCACTCATTTCCGTCGGTCTGTCTGTCGGTCTGTCTGTCGGTCTGTCTGTCGGTCTGTCTGTCGGTCTGTCTGTCGGTCTGTCTGTCGGTCTGTCTGTCGGTCTGTCTGTCGGTCTGTCTGTCGGTCTGTCTGTCGGTCTGTCGGTCTGTCTGTCGGTCTGTCTGTCGGTCTGTCTGTCGGTCTGTCTGTCGGTCTGTCTGTCTGTCTGTCGGTCTGTCGGTCTGTCGGTCTGTCGGTCTGTCGGTCTGTCGGTCTGTCGGTCTGTCGGTCTGTCGGTCTGTCGGTCTGTCGGTCTGTCGGTCTGTCGGTCTGTCGGTCTGTCGGTCTGTCGGTCTGTCGGTCTGTCGGTCTGTCGGTCTGTCGGTCTGTCGGTCTGTCGGTCTGTCGGTCTGTCGGTCTGTCGGTCTGTCGGTCTGTCGGTCTGTCGGTCTGTCGGTCTGTCGGTCTGTCGGTCTGTCGGTCTGTCGGTCTGTCGGTCTGTCGGTCTGTCGGTCTGTCGGTCTGTCGGTCTGTCGGTCTGTCGGTCTGTCGGTCTGTCGGTCTGTCGGTCTGTCGGTCTGTCGGTCTGTCGGTCTGTCGGTCTGTCGGTCTGTCGGTCTGTCGGTCTGTCGGTCTGTCGGTCTGTCGGTCTGTCGGTCTGTCGGTCTGTCGGTCTGTCGGTCTGTCGGTCTGTCGGTCTGTCGGTCTGTCGGTCTGTCGGTCTGTCGGTCTGTCGGTCTGTCGGTCTGTCGGTCTGTCGGTCTGTCGGTCTGTCGGTCTGTCGGTCTGTCGGTCTGTCGGTCTGTCGGTCTGTCGGTCTGTCGGTCTGTCGGTCTGTCGGTCTGTCGGTCTGTCGGTCTGTCGGTCTGTCGGTCTGTCGGTCTGTCGGTCTGTCGGTCTGTCGGTCTGTCGGTCTGTCGGTCTGTCGGTCTGTCGGTCTGTCGGTCTGTCGGTCTGTCGGTCTGTCGGTCTGTCGGTCTGTCGGTCTGTCGGTCTGTCGGTCTGTCGGTCTGTCGGTCTGTCGGTCTGTCGGTCTGTCGGTCTGTCGGTCTGTCGGTCTGTCGGTCTGTCGGTCTGTCGGTCTGTCGGTCTGTCGGTCTGTCGGTCTGTCGGTCTGTCGGTCTGTCGGTCTGTCGGTCTGTCGGTCTGTCGGTCTGTCGGTCTGTCGGTCTGTCGGTCTGTCGGTCTGTCGGTCTGTCGGTCTGTCGGTCTGTCGGTCTGTCGGTCTGTCGGTCTGTCGGTCTGTCGGTCTGTCGGTCTGTCGGTCTGTCGGTCTGTCGGTCTGTCGGTCTGTCGGTCTGTCGGTCTGTCGGTCTGTCGGTCTGTCGGTCTGTCGGTCTGTCGGTCTGTCGGTCTGTCGGTCTGTCGGTCTGTCGGTCTGTCGGTCTGTCGGTCTGTCGGTCTGTCGGTCTGTCGGTCTGTCGGTCTGTCGGTCTGTCGGTCTGTCGGTCTGTCGGTCTGTCGGTCTGTCGGTCTGTCGGTCTGTCGGTCTGTCGGTCTGTCGGTCTGTCGGTCTGTCGGTCTGTCGGTCTGTCGGTCTGTCGGTCTGTCGGTCTGTCGGTCTGTCGGTCTGTCGGTCTGTCGGTCTGTCGGTCTGTCGGTCTGTCGGTCTGTCGGTCTGTCGGTCTGTCGGTCTGTCGGTCTGTCGGTCTGTCGGTCTGTCGGTCTGTCGGTCTGTCGGTCTGTCGGTCTGTCGGTCTGTCGGTCTGTCGGTCTGTCGGTCTGTCGGTCTGTCGGTCTGTCGGTCTGTCGGTCTGTCGGTCTGTCGGTCTGTCGGTCTGTCGGTCTGTCGGTCTGTCGGTCTGTCGGTCTGTCGGTCTGTCGGTCTGTCGGTCTGTCGGTCTGTCGGTCTGTCGGTCTGTCGGTCTGTCGGTCTGTCGGTCTGTCGGTCTGTCGGTCTGTCGGTCTGTCGGTCTGTCGGTCTGTCGGTCTGTCGGTCTGTCGGTCTGTCGGTCTGTCGGTCTGTCGGTCTGTCGGTCTGTCGGTCTGTCGGTCTGTCGGTCTGTCGGTCTGTCGGTCTGTCGGTCTGTCGGTCTGTCGGTCTGTCGGTCTGTCGGTCTGTCGGTCTGTCGGTCTGTCGGTCTGTCGGTCTGTCGGTCTGTCGGTCTGTCGGTCTGTCGGTCTGTCGGTCTGTCGGTCTGTCGGTCTGTCGGTCTGTCGGTCTGTCGGTCTGTCGGTCTGTCGGTCTGTCGGTCTGTCGGTCTGTCGGTCTGTCGGTCTGTCGGTCTGTCGGTCTGTCGGTCTGTCGGTCTGTCGGTCTGTCGGTCTGTCGGTCTGTCGGTCTGTCGGTCTGTCGGTCTGTCGGTCTGTCGGTCTGTCGGTCTGTCGGTCTGTCGGTCTGTCGGTCTGTCGGTCTGTCGGTCTGTCGGTCTGTCGGTCTGTCGGTCTGTCGGTCTGTCGGTCTGTCGGTCTGTCGGTCTGTCGGTCTGTCGGTCTGTCGGTCTGTCGGTCTGTCGGTCTGTCGGTCTGTCGGTCTGTCGGTCTGTCGGTCTGTCGGTCTGTCGGTCTGTCGGTCTGTCGGTCTGTCGGTCTGTCGGTCTGTCGGTCTGTCGGTCTGTCGGTCTGTCGGTCTGTCGGTCTGTCGGTCTGTCGGTCTGTCGGTCTGTCGGTCTGTCGGTCTGTCGGTCTGTCGGTCTGTCGGTCTGTCGGTCTGTCGGTCTGTCGGTCTGTCGGTCTGTCGGTCTGTCGGTCTGTCGGTCTGTCGGTCTGTCGGTCTGTCGGTCTGTCGGTCTGTCGGTCTGTCGGTCTGTCGGTCTGTCGGTCTGTCGGTCTGTCGGTCTGTCGGTCTGTCGGTCTGTCGGTCTGTCGGTCTGTCTGTCTGTCTGTTGGCGTTTTTCTAACGTCGTAATCTCAGTAACCGCTGCATGGATTGTGATGAAATTTGGGCAGCAGTATGCTGTGGGGTCGTAGTAGGTAATGTTCGTATAATTTTGAAAATCGGTGCATAGGCGGCGGAGTAATTAGCAAAAAACAAAAAAAAAAATAAATATTGCTGAAACTTCGTTTTTAGGCGTTTTAGGGGTCCCTGATCATTTTCTACTTTTTTTTGGGTGGGGGTGAAATTGGGGTGGTTGGGGGGTGGGAGGTTGTAAAATTGAAAAATTTGTTGCTTTCGTTATAAACTGTCCACTGGCCTGTGAAGGAAGACCTGGCGACATATATAACTTTTTTAGGCCCATCAGAACATTGCCTTGCCTATTACAGAAAGCAAAGGACTTAGAATTTTCTCTGATGTAAACATACGAGAGTATTGCTTTAGATCGTTGTAACGAGGAAACTGTTGAATTGATTTTAATGAAATTTTCAACCAGTATTACTACCATGGCGAAGATGGAAAACGCGTATGGTTTTGATAAATCGTGCCAGTGGCGGCGCAGAAATAATAAAAAACTAAAAATATAAAAACAGCTCAAACTTCGTTTTTAAGCGTTTTAGAGGTTCCTGATCATTTTCTGAGTTTTTTTGGGTGGGGGTGAAATTGGGGTGGTTTGGGGAGTGGGGGGTTGAAAAACTGAAAAATATGTTGTATTCATAATAGGCTGTCCACTGACCTGTGAAGGAAGACCTAGCGACATACATCACCTTTTTAGATCCATCTGAACATTGCCTTGCCTATTACAGAAACCAAAGGACAAAATTTTTTCTGGTGTAAACATCCGAGTATTGCTTTAGATCGTTCTATATTATCTCACGAAGAAACTGTTGAATTGAGTTTAACGAAATTTTGACAGTATTACTACCGTGGCAAGGATGGAAAGTGCGTATGGTTTTTATAAATCGTGCCAATGGCGGCGCAGAAATAATAAAAAAACTAAAAATATAAAAACAGCTCAAACTACGTTTTTAAGTGTTTTAGAGGTTCCTGGTTTTTTTCTGAGATTTTTTGGGTGGGGGTGAAATTGGGGTGGTTGGAGGGTGGGGATTGAAAAACTGAAAAATTTGCTGTATTAATAATAGGCTGTCCACTGACCTGCGAAGGAAGACCTAGCGACATAAATCACCTTTTTAGGTCCATCTGAACCTTGCCTTGCCTATTACGGAAACTAAGGGACTTAGAATTTTCTGTATACATACGAGTATTTATTGCTTTAGATCGTTTTGTATTTTGTAACGTGGAAACTATTAAATTGATTATAATGAAATTTTGACACATTATTATTACTGTGGTGAGGATGCAAAACGCGTATGCTTGTTAAAAATCGTGTCAGTGGCAGCGTAGCAGTAATCAAAAAACTAAAAATATGAAAACAGCTCAAACTTCGTTTTTTCAATTAACTTGACTTCATTTTTTACTTCCCACACCGATAGGTGAGGGGAGTATTGTGATCGCGAAAATTTTCGATTTTGAGATAATACGTTTTTTGGGCGTTTTATGATGTGTACATAACGAAAATCCACGTCACTCATTTCCGTCGGTCTGTCTGTCGGTCTGTCTGTCGGTCTGTCGGTCTGTCTGTCTGTCTGTCTGTCTGTCGCGTTTTTCTACCCTCGTAATCTCAGTAACCGCTGCATGGATTGTGATGAAATTTGGGCAGCGGTATGCTGTGGGGTCGTAGTAGGTAATGTTCCTATAATTTTGAAAATCGGTGCATAGGCGGCGGAGTAATTAGCAAAAAACAAAAAAAATTAAATATTGCTGAAACTTCGTTTTTAGGCGTTTTAGGGGTCCCTGATCATTTTCTACTTTTTTTTGGGTGGGGGTGAAATTGGGGTGGTTGGGGGGTGGGGGGTTGTAAAATTGAAAAATTTGTTGCTTTCATAATAGACTGTCCACTGACCTGTAAAGGAAGACCTGGCGACATAAATAACTTTTTTAGGTCCATCTGAACATTGCCTTTGCCTATACAGAAAGCAAAGGACTTAGAATTTTTTTTGATGTAAACATACGAGAGTATTGCGTCAGATCGTTGTAACGAGGAAACTGTTGAATTGATTTTAATGAAATTTTGAAACGGCATTACTACCATGGCGAAGATGGAAAACGCGTATGGTTTTGATAAATCGTGCCAGTGGCGGCCCAGAAATAATAAAAAAACTATAAATATAAAAACAGCTCAAACTTCGTTTTTAAGCGTTTTAGAGGTTCCTGATCATTTTCTGCGTTTTTTTGGGTGGGGGTGAAATTGGGGTGGCTGGGGGGTTGGGGGTTGAAAAATTAAAAAAATTCTTGTACTCATAATAGGCTGGCCTCTAACCTGTGAAGGAAGATCTAGCGACGCAAATCACCTTTTTAGGTGCATCCGAACATTACCTAGCCTATTACAGAAACTAAGGGACTTACAATTTTCTGTATACTATACGAGAATTTATTGGTCTAAATCGTTTTGTATTTTGCAACGTGGACACTATTAAATTGATTCTAATGAAATTTTGACACAGTATATTGTTACCGTGGTGAGAATGGAAAACGCGTATGTTTGTTAAAAATCTTGTCAGTGGCAGCGGAGCAATAATCAAAGAACGCGACAAGTATGAAAGCAACTCAAATTCGGCCTTTAGATGTTTTAGGGGTTCCTGATCATTTCCTACCAGTTTTTTGGGTGGGGGTGAAAGTGAGGTGGTTGGGGGGGGGGGGTGGAGTTTGTAAAACTGAGAAGTTTGTAGTATCGATAATAGGCTGTCCATTGACCTGTGAAGGAAAGACCTAGCGGCATAAGACAATTTTAGGGGGAGGGGGGTGGGCAATTATTTGGTTGCAAGGGATCTTAGACTAAAGGTTCATGCTATGGGAAAATAATAAACTGGTATCAGCGTAATGTGTGGGAAGTACTGAGTCAATCAACTTGACTTCATTTTTTTTGTTGTTGTGATTCCATGTGATTGTGTGTGTCTGCTGAGTGATCTAGGGATGATAGGGTGAGTGGAGTATAGTTTTATCTGCTTTTACTATAGACCTATGTAAGTTTGTCTGTTTGCTTTGGCAAATGTCTCTGAGCGGTTTTATTTGTCTTGTGTGAAGTTGCTGTATGTCTATGCCTTTCTTTGCACGCTTTGGGATGTGCCATTCGGTCCTTTGTTAGTTCCGTTCGTATCAGGATGTTAATGTTTTCAATATCAGTGTGCGACCACTTGACGATACCAAAGGAGTATGTGAGGACCGGTATCGCAAATGTGTTAATTGCTTTTGTAAGATTTTTGGAATTCAATTTTGTTTTTAGTAGTCGAGGTGGTCTCTAAACTCTTGTGTTAGTTGAGCCTTGACTTCTGAGTGATCGATCTTAATGTTCTGATTGAAGCCCAGGTACTTGTACTTTTCGTCCTTGTCCATGTTGTCCAGCGTTTGGCCAGTTAAAGTTTCCTGTTCGGAATGGTTCTTCCATTGGCCTTTTTGGATGTGGAGCACCTTGCATTTGCTCATTCCGAATTCCATCCGGACGTCTGACGTACAGACTTCTGTTATTCTGAGTAATTCCTTCAGTTGCACTTCAGTGGCTGCATATAGTTTTATATCATCCATGTAGAGAAGATGATTTATTCTGTGTTGGTTAGCTTTCTGGTGTCTGATGTTGAAACCATAATTTGTGTTGTTAAGTGCGTTAGAGAGCAGATTTAAACAAAGACAGAACCACAGTGAACTGAGTGAATCACCCTGGAAGATACCGCGTCTTATGTGTAGCTCCTCCGTTTGGATATGGCCGTCCTGAGTTTTAAGATGTATGTTGGTTCGCCATGTCTCCACGGTTCTTGAAAGGAACTGACGAAGGGCTGGGTTAATTTTGTATATATGAAGAGTTTTCGTTAGCGAGCTATGGGGTACAGAGTCAAAAGCTTTTTTATAATCGACGAAACAGGTATGAAGATTTCTGTGTTCTTTTCTGGCCTGCTCCATTATCACACTATCAATTATAAGTTGCTCTTTGCAACCTTGGCTGTGTTTTCTACATCCTTTCTGCTCTTCAGTCAGGATGTTGTTTTGATTGAGGTGTTGTTCAATCCTTTTTCCTATTTTTGCGGTAATGATCTTGTACAAGGTTGGGAGACAAGTGATCGGGCGGTAATTGGCAGGGTTCTTGGTATCTGTGTTTTTTGGTTTTAGATAATGTAATCCACCCGAAAACTCTTTTATTTCTGAGCTATTAGATATTATAGATCCTCTAGCTAATCCTCAGCGTGTGGCCTCCACCCGAATTGGACTGGCTAGCTCTTCACCTCGTGCTATCAAAGTTACTTTTTCTAATACGTACATCGCAAAATTAATATTACGCAATAAAAATAAGCTTCTTACCCACCATACCTTCAAAAACATCTCTATTTCGGATGATAAAACCCCGCTGCAGATGGCCGAACTCAACAACCTTCGTGCTGAGCTTAGACGTAGGCAGAATGAGGGAGAGGTACATCTAACGATTAAGTACATCAAAGGTAGTCCTAGAATTGTTCCCTCCCCTGTAGCACAGCAATCAAAAAACTAGCTACGTCGACAGATTCTATCCTAGAATGGTCTATATGTTACACGAATATACAATCTCTTAATTCCAAGCTTCTCGAGCTACTCGCCTTTGCTGCATCCACATCTCCTACATTCATCTGCCTAACTGAAACATGGCTTAGCCCTCAGATCTCAGATGGCATCGTGAGTATACCAGGCTATACACTCTTCCGTAGAGATTCTGTACTTTCACCAGGGCACTGTGGTGTGTGTATTTACGTCTTGGATGCAGTTGTTGATGAATTTGATGTTTCTCCATTTTCGTCCGAGTTTGTGGGTATTGAAAATTTATTCTTGGAAATAAAACTCAAAACATTCAGTATCATCATCGGTTGTATATATAGACCTCGACCCTCTCCATCTGATGATAATTTTTGTAGGTATTTAGAGCAGCTTCTTACTCGCACCAGTAACCTATACGTCACCGGCGACTTCAACCTACGGGATATCTCTTGGCCATTATCACCTACACTTTCATGCAATTCGTCTTCTGCACCATTTATTGATCTGTTAAACCGTACCTGCTTGAAGCAGCTAGTTGATCGACCCACAAGGTTTAGAAATGATCAAATACCTCGTTGTCTTGACCTAATTTTTGTTAACGATGAAGACCTTGTCGCTGATGTCTCCTATCTCCCTCCTTTTGGGAAATCCGATCACTGTACTATTGTAAGTAAACTACAACTCAGCAGGCCTGTTCTTGGCACGAAAGTTACTAAATGCATTAGACGAATTGACTACAACCTGCTGAACAATGCTCTTTTTCAAGTCGACTGGAAAACGTTATTCCATAATAGGGACACAGAAACCATGTGGACTATTTTCTCGAGTCGTCTAAACCAACTGACAATGCTATATTCCACCTCTAAAATCATAACGTATAATTCTTCCAAACCTTGGATTGACGATAACGTTCTACGCCTTTTACGCCGTAAGAAGTCATTGTGGCAGCGCTTTACAAGACACCAAACTCGTGCAAACTATGACCTTCATCGTTCCTTCTCACAGGAGGTTTCTAAAGCCTTGAGGACTGCTAAGTCATCATATGAACGCAAGCTGGCTACGTCCAAAAACAAGAAAAAATTCTATAGACATGTTAGAACCTCCCTGAGCTCTAAAGTATCTATACCAAAAATTCGCGGTGTCGACGGTCAATTTTGTAGCAATTCATCAGCTGCTGCTAACCTATTCGCCGATGCATTCAACGAAAATTTTTCCACCGCCCAAGTCTCCACTTCCTGCACTGTAAATATGCCTCGCACGGCTGTGTCTCTATGCGACATTGAATTTTCGGTCAACGAAGTGCAAGAATTGTTGCGTAACTTAAAAACGTCCTCTTCACCAGGCGAAGATAACATATCCGCAGCCACACTCAAATTCTGCGCCCCTTCCATTGCTATCCCATTAGCTATGATTTTTACATCCTCATTTCATTCACATACACTACCCCGATCCTGGCTATCTGCACGCGTAACACCCATATTTAAAAAAGGAGATAAACATAATGCCAAGAACTACCGGCCAATCAGTCTTGTTTCCATTGCCGCCAAAATTGCCGAACGCATAATCCTCAGTAGAGTGATAGAATTCGCGAACGTGAACAGCCTTATTCCTGCTAACCAACATGGTTTCTTACCAGGTCGCTCAATAATCACGAACCTGCTTCAGTGCGTGGACACCTGGACGAAATCTGTTGATTCTAACATTCCCATTGACGTCATCTACCTGGACTTCTCTTCCGCCTTCGACAAGGTACCTCACACATTACTACTTAAAAAACTGGAGCATTTGGGCTTTCGTGGCAACCTTCTTATGTGGTTTGAGGCGTTTCTGTCTAACAGATACTTCGCTGTTCGTGTTGGTAGCAGCCTTTCTTCTGGAAGACCGGTCGCTAGTGGTGTGCCACAGGGTTCTGTGCTTGGACCGATTCTGTTTATACTGTACACTTGTGATCTGTCGTGTGTCATCAAGTCGAACTACTCCTGTTATGCCGATGACACTAAAATATTCGCCAACCCGATTACTAATGCGCGAGCGCTGCAAGAAGATCTTATCCGAATCGAAGAATGGTCAAGAACATGGCAGTTACCCATGAATGCAACCAAATGCTGCGTACTCCATATTGGCAAAAACAACCCAAAGAAAGAGTTTTTTCTTCAATACGAGTCCATCCCTGAAGTGTTCAGCCACTCTGACCTTGGAGTAATTGTTAATAGTACTCTTACCTAGTCTGAACATATCAACCATATCTGCTCTAAGGCCAAAAGGTTGATCTATTTACTTGAGAAAGCCTTCAATCGTTGTGACAGCTCAACCTGCAGCCTCCTTTACACAACCTATCTACGGCCTCTGCTTGAATTTGCTGGACCAGTATGGTATCCTGCGTTGGTTCGTGACCAAGAGCTCCTTGAATCTATGCAGAGGAGGACTACTCGTATACCTTATGGCACAGTGCGCCCAGAATATAATGAAAGACTCCGAACATTCGGCCTAACTTCGTTTTTCAACCGTCGTCTTCGTGGCGACCTAATCATCACATATCGCGCCTTACATAACCTCTTTGGCGTCGACTTGTTACACCTGTACCAACGCAGTACCAATAGTCTACGGGGACATAACTTCAAGTTGAAGAAAGAAGCTTTCAAAACGACCGTGCGGCAGCTTTTCCTATCTAACCGGGTCTTCGATAGTTGGAGCAGTTTACCAGACTATATTGTGAACGCGTCGACGGTGAATAGTTTTAAGAACCACTACGATAAGTTTTGTGTATCATAACGAATTATTGTATTTCATCTCTTTTAATTTTCTTTTTACTAGTAGGCCAGTTTGTTTTTGAGTATATAGCCATTCTTGGCTCTACTCTTATTTTTTATATAATAATAATAATAATTTATTATTTTTTATAACCGCGAGGGGTTGCTAGATCCTCTCAGTGGCGCCTCCCCAAGGTGGCGGATAGGGGAATGCCTCCCAGATATGGGTGGTACCGGGGAAATGAAATACCCGGGGCGGACCAAAACTAGCACAGTGGAATAGCGTCTGCATCCAGAGGATCGGCTATTCCACAATTAATAGGACACGACGGATCTCCATGTGAGGAGCGGTACTCCGACAGCGTCTGTTCTTCATGTTAGAAGCGGCTGTTTTCATAAACCCCCAGGAAGCCGCCCAACATCAACAGGCTATTCGGTGCGTGGCGACACCGAGGGGTATACCGAAGCCAAAGGATGCAAGTCGGTCGGCAACCTTCACAGGTCCATCCTCTGGAGGCAATTTGGACGGCTGCCTCCGGAAATGTCGGCTGCGGGCCCTAAGGCTAACCACCTATCTTCGGGTTCGACCACCTCGAAGGAAAAGCACCCACACCGAGCCGGTTTCGGAAGCCGGCGTTGGGCAAGGTGGCGGTGCTTCGATTTGCCCTGATGACGACCCCCGCAATAACACGGACCGTTTTAGGTGGACGACGGAGCTCAAGGATGACCTGCTGAGCTGCTACGAGAGCAGTAGCCCGCGCCGTAGGGGATACATGTCCCGCATGTATGAGAGGTGGTGTGAAATGCACCCAGAGCATAGCACGCTTACCTCTCAGAATTTGCGAGATTATGTATCGTACCTCCGGAGGCAGGGATATGTTCGTGCTCCAGCTCAGCCTGCCCCTTCGGCGGACGGAAGGCCTGTTAACCAGGCTGAAAGTTCGCCGGTAAGGCCCGCTGAGAGGGAAATCGACCAAGTCGTCTCACCTGGGGATTTCAGGGACCGAAGGGCCTTGCATAACAACGGAAGGTCCTTGAAGCTGGCAGATTTAAAGAGAGAGGATGAGGTTGTTGGTGAACGTCTATCGGAGGCCTCTGACATTTGGAGCATCAATTGCGAAATTTACGCTGCGGCTCTGAGGCTAGCTAGACAGGGGAGAGTGAGAGACTCTCCTGTTGGGAGAGCACAGAGACGGGTGCGCCAAATGGAAGCGAAAATCCAGTTGGCTCGCCAGGAAGCATCCCGTATCCAGTGTGTGATGGAATATAGAGCGGCTGGGAAGCCTTTTACGCGCCGAGTGCGCCAGATAGCCTACGGGTTGAGGCGCGACCATCATACACTCAGTCAAGCGGTACTGGTTGTTGTCAAGCAACACTGTCTTGACAGGATACGGATGCTAATCGCTGCTAAGCGATCGTTGGTGGCGCGGGCGAGAGGTCTGGAGCAGAACAGAATGTTCTACGAAAGACCTTCTCGCCTTTTCCAACAGCCGCCTCCAGCCATAGAGCAGCCGCCAACTGCTGATCGCGTGGAGGCCTTTTGGAGGGACATTTACGAACAACCCAAACCTCTCTCAGCAGACACTCCGGCCTTGGCGCAGTTCGAGTCCGTTTGTAGGAGGACTCCTAACTTGAATGTACTGCGTCACCCGATAAACACGGAAGAAATTCTTGACGCCTTACGAGGCGCAAAGAATTTCGCAGCTCCTGGCCCGGATGGCATAAACACCTACTGGTGGAAAAAATTCCCCAGTTGCCACCGGCATTTAGCTAGAGTTTTTAACTCGTGGCTAAATCAGGAGCAGCCAATTCCGGCTTGGTTTGTCGAGGGTCGAACCGTGCTTCTCCCGAAGACCGGAGATTTGTCTGATCCCAAAAACTACAGGCCAATAACATGTCTGAACGCGTGTTACAAGCTCTTCACCAGAATCTTGTACATGCGTATCCTTCAAGCTGTGAATCCTGTATTTCTCGACGTGTATGAACAGAGAGGGTCAAAGAAAGGAGTAGCTGGCTGCAAGGAGAACCTGTTGATTGACCGATGTGTCACGCAGGACTCTGTGCAGTACAAGCGGAACCTTTCTATGGCCTGGATTGACTATCGCAAGGCATTCGACAGCACGTCTCATGACCTCATTGTGCGGCTGTTGGAATGTCTTTCGGTGGATAATCAGATAGTGGGATGCATCAAACAACTGATGCCGCTCTGGAAGACCCGGTTTACCATAACATCAGTTGAAACTCGGGTTCAGACAGAGTTGGTGTCATTGAAAAGAGGTGTCTCCCAAGGAGACTCCTTGAGTCCCTTGCTCTTTTGCATCTCACTTTTGCCTCTGTCCATAGCGCTGAGAAATACTAAAGGATACAGCTGTGGCACGCCCAATAACCGGAGGCACAAGGTCACCCATCTGTTTTATATGGATGACCTAAAACTTTATGCCTCCGGCCAACGCGAACTACAACAATCGCTGAGGGTGGTGCAGGAGTACAGTCATGCTATCGGAATGGAGTTCGGGACAGACAAATGTGCATTGGTTCATCTCAAGAAAGGACGAAGCGGAGATAGTGGAGATGAGGAACAGCTCGTTGATGGGAGCATCTTGCGACAACTGCATGCCGGAGATACTTATACCTACCTTGGAGTGGCGCAGCGTCATGTCCAAGAGGCAGCATTGGTTAAAGAGTGTCTCCGCCGCAAGTATTTGCACCGACTCCGGCAGATCTGGTCGTCAGAACTGTCCGGCAAGAACAAAGTCGCTGCCACAAACATGCTTGCGGTCCCATTGTTATTATACACCTTTGGTGCTATACACTGGAAAGTGAACGAGCTGAAGGAAATCGACACGAAGACCCGCAAAAGGATGAATATGGAGAGAAGCCTGCATCCTAAGTCCTCTGTCCCGCGAATATACCTCCCGCGACACCTGGGAGGGCGTGGACTATTGAGTTTGGAGCGTCTGCACAACAGAGTAGTACTGGCCACTGCCTGCTATGTAACGAACAGCACCGATCCCCTGATCCGCTTTGTGCGAGAGCACGAGAATGCGGGAAAAGGAGCCTTTCTTTTTAGCGCAGCGAAACGAGCAGCCGAGGAGCTCAGCCTCACACTCGACTTCAAGCGGAGGTGTCAGCAGTCCATTACGGAACTTGCTCCCGCAGAATTAAAATCCCACCTTAAAACTGCCGAAGTCGACCTCCTTTTAAGACTTCATAAAGATAAGCCAATGCATGGAATCTTCTACAAACATCTGGAAGAGCATGGCTTGTCTGAGCAGTTGACCTTCTCTTTCCTAAGGTCTAGTGGGTTGAAGTCGGAGACTGAGGGCTTTATAATGGCTTGCCAAGACGGTGTCTTCAACACCTTGGTGTACCGTAAAAGGGTTATGGGTCTAGATGTACCCGACACCCTTTGTAGAGCTTGCCGACAGGCGCCAGAGACGCTTATGCATCTCTTGTCGGCGTGTAAGACGTACGCTGGGACGGCTTACGTCCATCGGCACAACGCGGCTCTACGAGTGCTCTACTATCATTTGAGGCACTCATACGGTATCGACGAGACACCGGTGCTGCCATACGCTCCAGGGGATATAGAGTCCGTTGTGGAGAACGAGAGATGCCGGATTTACTGGAACTACTCGTTCCCCACGCTCGAGCTTGTACAGGCAAACAAGCCCGACATAGTCCTTCTCGACCACCAACAGAAGACGATGTTCGTTATTGAGTTTTCGGCGCCTGCCGAGGTGAACATCGTCTCTAAGGAGGAGGAAAAGCGGACCAAATATCAGGAGTTGCTCGGACAACTTCGCAGGCTCTGGCCAGACTACACTGTAAGTCTGCTGGTTATGGTCATTGGATCCCTAGGTGGAATGAGGAATACGCTGCTCTCTGCACTGCGCAAAATACCGGTGTGCCGTGCGGCGGCGCACATCTTAGCCGCCAGAATGCAGAAGGCAGTCATCCTTGGGTCCCTTCGTCTACTTAGGGCGCACGATTCGCGGACCCAGTGATTGCTCACCTCACGGTGTGAGGAGTAGTCATTGGGTAATGGAACAGCAGCCCGGTGTGTCGGAGCCCGGGCTGCACTTTTTTGTTTTAAACACATAAATAATAGCTTATGGTCAGAGCCCATAACGCATAATCAAGATGCTCCATGGATCAGACAAGAAGAGGAGAAGCACCAACATATAATGGAACAGGGTGACGTTATTCTTACACCAGAAGAAATAGCGAAAACAATAAAACATACTTACAATTGGAAATGCCCAGGCGTGGATAATATACAAAATTTTTGGTACAAGCAATTCAGTTCAACATACGAAGTGCTCACAGACCAAATCAATAAAGCCATACTACAACCCAATAGGCTTCCTAAATTCCTCACACAAGGAATAACGTATATTAAACCTAAAAACACAGATACCAAGAACCCTGCCAATTACCGTCCAATCACTTGTCTCCCCACCCTGTACAAAATCATCACTGCAACAATATGTAGAAGGATTGAACAACACCTAACACAAAACAACATCCTCACTGAAGAACAAAAAGGATGTAGAAAACAAAGTCAAGGCTGCAAGGAACAGCTTATAATTGACAGTGTAATCATGGAGCAGACTAGAAAAGAACACAGGAACCTTCACACTTGTTTTATAGATTATAAAAAAGCCTTTGACTCTGTACCCCACAGCTGGCTGAAGAAAACTTTACAAATATATAAAATCAACTCAGGACTTCGTCAGTTTCTTACAAGAATCATGGAAACATGGCGCACCAACATACACCTCAAAACTCAGCACGGCTATATCCAGACGGATGAACTACACATAAGACGCGGTATCTTCCAGGGAGACTCTCTCAGTTCACTGTGGTTCTGCCTCTGTCTAAATCCGCTCTCCAATGCACTCAACAACACAAACTGTGGTTTCAACATTAGACACGAGAAAGTTAATCAACATAGAATCAGTCATCTCCTCTACATGGATGATATCAAACTATATGCAGCAACTGAAGTACAACTGAGAGAATTGCTCAGAATAACGGAAGTTTGCACGTCAGACGTAAGGATGGAATTCGGAATGAGTAAGTGCAAGGTGCTCCACATCAACAAAGGTCAGTGGAAGAGCCATCAAGAACGGGAAACATTAACTGGCCAAACACTAGACAACATGGACAAGGGCGAAACATACAAGTACCTGGGTTTCAATCAAAGTGTTAAGATAGACCACTCACAAGTCAAAGAACAACTAATACAAGAGTTTAGAGACCGCCTTATTAAGCTACTAAAAACAAAACTAAATTCCAGAAATCTTACAAAAGCCATTAACACATTCGCGATACCGGTCATCACATACTCCTTCGGCATCATCAAGTGGTCGCACACTGACATAGAAAACATCCAAATCCTCATAAGGACAGAGCTCACGAGGCACAGAATGTCACACCCGAACGCATGCAAAGAAAGGCTTACCATAGATAGAAAACAAGGGGGCAGAGGAATTATCGATATACAGTCACTCCGCACAAAACAAATAAAAACACTCAGACATTTCTTTCAGAGCAAACAAACGAATTTGCATAGAGCAATAGTCAAAGCAGACAAGAACTATACACCACTCACCCTCTCCAGTCCAAACCACGCAGCAGACACACACAATCCCATAGAATTACAACAAGAAAAAATAAACACATGGTCGCAGAAAGCACTTCACGGCAAACATAGATACCGAATTACACAAGATCACATAAATGAAAAACAGTCATACACTTGGCTGCAGGATGGCCAGCTCTTTCCAGAAACGGAGGGTTTTATGCTTGCTATTCAGGACCAAGTAGTTGCGACGAGAAACTACAAGAAATACGTAATTAAAGATCCATCCGTAACCAACGATAATTGCAGAAAGTGCCACCAACAGAAGGAAACAATAGATCATATAACAAGTGCATGCAAAACCCTCGCTGGAACCGAGTACACGGCCAGACATAACTCTGCAGCCAAAATCATACACCAAGCCCTAGCCACAACTAACAAACTAATCGAAAACACAGCTCCATATTATAATTATACACCGACCTCAGTACTAGACAACAATCAATACAAACTATACTGGGACGTCGAAATACACACAGACAAAACTATCCCAGCGAATAGACCAGATATAGTTTTTCAATCGAAGGCAGACAAAGTCACCTATTTAATAGATATTGCTATCCCTAATGATACGAATGTTCAAACCGCCTACGCTGGGAAGATATCTAAATACACAGACCTTGCCATAGAAGTAAAACGACTCTGGAAACAAAACAAAGTTGTTATTGTACCCCTAATTATGTCGGTCTCAGGCCTTACACCTAACACATTCACACCACACCTGCAGCAACTAGGCCTGGACGAAAAGCTACACAAAATATTCCAAAAGTCTGTAATTCTTAAGACCTGTAATATAGTACGATCCTTCTTAAATTCCGATCAGTAATAGATCAGGTGTTGACTTGGCACGACCCGTCAGCATCTGTTGCTACCGCAGTCATGCGAGAGAAGCTTGAAAAAAACATAATAATAATATATAATATACGTTATTCCTTGTGTGAGGAATTTGGGCAGCCTATCAGGTTGGAGTATGGTCTTATTGAGGGGTATACCGAAGCCAATGGATGCAAGTCGGTCGGCAACCTTCACAGGTCCATCCTCTGGAGGCAATTTGGACGGCTGCCTCCGGAAATGTCGGCTGCGGGCCCTAAGGCTAACCACCTGACGGGCCCTATCTTCGGGTTCGACCACCTCGAAGGAAAAGCACCCACAACGAGCCGGTTTCGGAAGCCGGCGTTGGGCAAGGTGGCGGTGCTTCGATTTGCCCTGATGACGACCCCCGCAATAACATGGACCGTTTTAGGTGGACGACGGAGCTCAAGGATGACCTGCTGAGCTGCTACGAGAGCAGTAGCCCGCGCCGTAGGGGATACATGTCCCGCATGTATGAGAGGTGGTGTGAAATGCACCCAGAGCATAGCACGCTTACCTCTCAGAATTTGCGAGATTATGTATCGTACCTCCGGAGGCAGGGATATATTCGTGCTCCAGCTCAGCCTGCCCCTTCGGCGGACGGAAGGCCTGTTAACCAGGCTGAAAGTTCGCCGGTAAGGCCCGCTGAGAGGGAAATCGACCAAGTCGTCTCACCTGGGGATTTCAGGGACCGAAGGGCCTTGCATAACAACGGAAGGTCCTTGAAGCTGGCAGATTTAAAGAGAGAGGATGAGGTTGTTGGTGAACGTCTATCGGAGGCCTCTGACATTTGGAGCATCAATTGCGAAATTTACGCTGCGGCTCTGAGGCTAGCTAGACAGGGGAGAGTGAGAGACTCTCCTGTTGAGAGAGCACAGAGACGGGTGCGCCAAATGGAAGCGAAAATCCAGTTGGCTCGCCAGGAAGCATCCCGTATCCAGTGTGTGATGGAATATAGAGCGGCTGGGAAGCCTTTTACGCGCCGAGTGCGCCAGATAGCCTACGGGTTGAGGCGCGACCATCATACACTCAGTCAAGCGGTACTGGTTGTTGTCAAGCAACACTGTCTTGACAGGATACGGATGCTAATCGCTGCTAAGCGATCGTTGGTGGCGCGGGCGAGAGGTCTGGAGCAGAACAGAATGTTCTACGAAAGACCTTCTCGCCTTTTCCAACAGCCGCCTCCAGCCATAGAGCAGCCGCCAACTGCTGATCGCGTGGAGGCCTTTTGGAGGGACATTTACGAACAACCCAAACCTCTCTCAGCAGACACTCCGGCCTTGGCGCAGTTCGAGTCCGTTTGTAGGAGGACTCCTAACTTGAATGTACTGCGTCACCCGATAAACACGGAAGAAATTCTTGACGCCTTACGAGGCGCAAAGAATTTCGCAGCTCCTGGCCCGGATGGCATAAACACCTACTGGTGGAAAAAATTCCCCAGTTGCCACCGGCATTTAGCTAGAGTTTTTAACTCGTGGCTAAATCAGGAGCAGCCAATTCCGGCTTGGTTTGTCGAGGGTCGAACCGTGCTTCTCCCGAAGACCGGAGATTTGTCTGATCCCAAAAACTACAGGCCAATAACATGTCTGAACGCGTGTTACAAGCTCTTCACCAGAATCTTGTACATGCGTATCCTTCAAGCTGTGAATCCTGTATTTCTCGACGTGTATGAACAGAGAGGGTCAAAGAAAGGAGTAGCTGGCTGCAAGGAGAACCTGTTGATTGACCGATGTGTCACGCAGGACTCTGTGCAGTACAAGCGAAACCTTTCTATGGCCTGGATTGACTATCGCAAGGCATTCGACAGCACGTCTCATGACCTCATTGTGCGGCTGTTGGAATGTCCTTCGGTGGATAATCAGATAGTGGGATGCATCAAACAACTGATGCCGCTCTGGAAGACCCGGTTTACCATAACAGCAGGTGAAACTCGGGTTCAGACAGAGTTGGTGTCATTGAAAAGAGGTGTCTTCCAAGGAGACTCCTTGAGTCCCTTGCTCTTTTGCATCTCACTTTTGCCTCTGTCCATAGCGCTGAGAAATACTAAAGGATACAGCTGTGGCACGCCCAATAACCGGAGGCACAAGGTCACCCATCTGTTTTATATGGATGACTTAAAACTTTATGCCTCCGGCCAACGCGAACTACAACAATCGCTGAGGGTGGTGCAGGAGTACAGCCATGCTATCGGAATGGAGTTCGGGACAGACAAATGTACATTGGTTCATCTCAAGAAAGGACGAAGCGGAGATAGTGGAGATGAGGAACAGCTCGTTGATGGGAGCATCTTGCGACAACTGCATGCCGGAGATACTTATACCTACCTTGGAGTGGCGCAGCGTCATGTCCAAGAGGCAGCATTGGTTAAAGAGTGTCTCCGCCGCAAGTATTTGCACCGACTCCGGCAGATCTGGTCGTCAGAACTGTCCGGCAAGAACAAAGTCGCTGCCACAAACATGCTTGCGGTCCCATTGTTATTATACACCTTTGGTGCTATACACTGGAAAGTGAACGAGCTGAAGGAAATCGACACGAAGACCCGCAAAAGGATGAATATGGAGAGAAGCCTGCATCCTAAGTCCTCTGTCCCGCGAATATACTTCCCGCGACACCTGGGAGGGCGTGGACTATTGAGTTTGGAGCGTCTGCACAACAGAGTAGTACTGGCCACTGCCTGCTATGTAACGAACAGCACCGATCCCCTGATCCGCTTTGTGCGAGAGCACGAGAATGCGGGAAAAGGAGCCTTTCTTTTTAGCGCAGCGAAACGAGCAGCCGAGGAGCTCAGCCTCACACTCGACTTCAAGCGGAGGTGTCAGCAGTCCATTACGGAACTTGCTCCCGCAGAAATAAAAGCCCACCTTAAAACTGCCGAAGTCGACTTCCTTTTAAGACTTCATAAAGATAAGCCAATGCATGGAATCTTCTACAAACATCTGGAAGAGCATGGCTTGTCTGAGCAGTTGACCTTCTCTTTCCTAAGGTCTAGTGGGTTGAAGTCGGAGACTGAGGGCTTTATAATGGCTTGCCAAGACGGTGTCTTCAACACCTTGGTGTACCGTAAAAGGGTTATGGGTGTAGATGTACCCGACACCCTTTGTAGAGCTTGCCGACAGGCGCCAGAGACGCTTATGCATCTCTTGTCGGCGTGTAAGACGTACGCTGGGACGGCTTACGTCCATCGGCACAACGCGGCTCTACGAGTGCTCTACTATCATTTGAGGCACTCATACGGTATCGGTGAGACACCGGTGCTGCCATACGCTCCAGGGGATATAGAGTCCGTTGTGGAGAACGAGAGATGCCGGATTTACTGGAACTACTCGTTCCCTACGCTCGAGCTTGTACAGGCAAACAAGCCCGACATAGTCCTTCTCGACCACCAACAGAAGACGATGTTCGTTATTGAGTTTTCGGCGCCTGCCGAGGTGAACATCGTCTCTAAGGAGGAGGAAAAGCGGACCAAATATCAGGAGTTGCTCGGACAACTTCGCAGGCTCTGGCCAGACTACACTGTAAGTCTGCTGGTTATGGTCATTGGATCCCTAGGTGGAATGAGGAATACGCTGCTCTCTGCACTGCGCAAAATGCCGGTGTGCCGTGCGGCACATCTTAGCCGCCAAAATGCAGAAGGCAGTCATCCTTGGGTCCCTTCGTCTACTTAGGGCGCACGATTCGCGGACCCAGTGATTGCTCACCTCACGGTGTGAGGAGTAGTCATTGGGTAATGGAACAGCAGCCCGGTGTGTCGGAGCCCGGGCTGCACTTTTTTGTTTTAAACAATATATAATACACGTTATTCCTTGTGTGAGGAATTTGGGCAGCCTATCAGGTTGGAGTATGGTCTTATTGATTTGATTTGTGAGCATTTCATATGTTGCACTAAATTGCTTATACCAGAAGTTTTGCACGTTGTCTACGCCTGGGCACTTCCAATTGTGGGTGTGTCTTATTGTCTCGGCTATTTCCTGTGGTGTAAGGATAACGTCACCCTGTTCCGGTATGTGTTGTTGTTTTTCCTCTTCTTGTCTGATCCATGGAGCGTTTTCATTATGGGTTTTGGGTTTTGACCTAGCTGCATAGACTGCAAGTTTCTGTTTGAGTGTGTCGGATATTTCGGGTATTGTTTGTTGCGGTGATTTAGATTTGAGTCTGTTTATTGTTGCCTGTATGCGTTTTGAGAGGTTGTTATTGTTGGTATATTGCGTGAGGTGTGCGAGATCTTTTCTGATTGTGCTAATTTTATTTTCTATCCTGATTTGCCATTTAGGTTTAGGTATTTTGTTTATGTGGTCTTTAGATCGTTTTGGAAGTTTTTGTCCATTAACTATGATTGTGGTTGCTGCGGCAGCATATATAACAGTATGGATGTCCTCTAGGTTACTGTCGTTTGTTAAGAAGTGTGGTATTATATTGGAATTTATTGTGTTTAATATTTGTCGAGTGTTGTTCTTGAAAATCAGTCTGGGCAGGGGATCTCGCAGTGCAGGATTGGTGCCACACCATTTGTTATATTGTATGTTCATCACTTGTTCGGCAGATTCTGTGATGGAAGGTGGTAGACTAATGTTTTGGCTTTGTGCGGCTGTGGAAGGTACGCTAGTAGACGTTGTTTCTGGTGTATCTGGTGTATGGTCATGTTCTGGATCTATTTCCAAGTGTATGTTGGTGTTATTGGTTATGTCTATGTTTGGAGGTTGGTTATTGCAGGTATGAACGGTCTGTCCTGTTGATTCAGTGGCTAACGAATCATTAGGTAGGACAGTGGTGTCTGGTATATCTGGTGTATGCTCACGTTCTGGATCTATCTCTGAGTGTATGTTGTTGGTTGTGGTTGTGTTTGAGCTCTGTAAGTCATTCGGATGGACAGTATTTATTTCATTGGATACAACCATCTTTATGGCTTGAAGCTCTCGAGGTGTAAGGCGGTTGTTTTTAGTTTTGACTCGTTTATTTTTTCTTGCTGTGATTGGATATGATTATGTGTGTCTGCTACGTGATCTGGACTAGAGAGGTTAGGTGGTGTATAGTTTTGTCTGCTTTTACTATGGCCCTATGTAAGTTAGTTTGTTTGGTGTGGAAGAAACGTCTGAGTTTTGTATTTGTGTTGTGCGAAGTGACTGTACGTCTATGATTCCTCTGCCCCCTAGTTTTCTGTCTATGGTAAGCCTCTCCTTGCACGCGTTTGGATGCGACATTCTGTGTTTTGTGAGTTCTGTTCGTATAAGTATATGGATGTTTTCTATGTCCGTGTGTGACCACTTGATGATGCCAAAGGAGTATGTGAGTACCGGTATCGCAAATGTATTAATGGCTTTTGTGAGATTCTTAGAATTCAGTTTTGTTTTTAATAGTTTAATGAGGCGGTCTTTAAACTCTTGTTTTAGTTGTGCCTTGACTTGTGTATGGTCTATCTTAACGTTTTGATTGAAGCCCAGGTACTTGTATGCTTCGTCCTTATCCAAGTTGTCCAGCGTTTGGCCAGTTACTACTTCCTTTTCGGGTTGGTTTTTCCATTGGCGTTTAGTGATGTGGAGCACCTTGCATTTACTCATTCCGAATTCCATCCTTATGTCTGATGTATAAACTTCTGTTATTTTGAGTAATTCTCTTAGTTGCACCTCTGTGGCGGCATATAGTTTTATATCATCCATGTACAGGAGGTGACTGATTTTGTGTTGATCTGCTTTATGGTGTCTGATGTTGAAACCATGGTTTGTGCTGTTAAGTGAGTTGGAGAGCGGATTTAGACAGAGGCAGAACCATAGTGAACTAAGAGAGTCACCCTGGAAGATGCCGCGTCGTATGTGTAGCTCATCCGTTTGAATATGGCCGTCGTGAGTTTGAAGGTGTATGTTTGTCCGCCATGTTTCCATGGTGCTCTTAAGAAACTGACGAAGTCCTGGGTTGATTTTATATATTTGAAGAGTTTGCGTTAGCCAGCTATGGGGTACAGAGTCGAAAGCCTTTTTATAGTCGATAAAACAGGTATGAAGATTCCGGTGTTCTTTTCTGGTTTGCTCCATGATCACACTATCAATTATAAGTTGTTCCTTGCAACCCTGGCGTTGTTTTCTACATCCTTTTTGTTCTTCAGATGTTGTTTTGCATCAGGTGGTGTTCAATCCTTCTGCATATTGTTCCAGTGATAATTTTGTACAAGGTGGGGAGACAAGTGATTGGGCGGTAGTTGGCAGGGTTCTTGCTATCTGCATTTTTGGGTTTTTTATTCGTTATTCCTTGTGTGAGGAATTTGGGAAGCCTATTAGGTTGGAGTATGGCTTTATTGATTTGGTCTGTGAGCACTTCGTATATTGAACTGAATTGTTTGTACCAAAAATTTTGTACATTATCCACGCCTGGGCACTTCCAATTGTGGGTATGTTTTATTGTTTCAGCTATTTCCTCAGTTGTAAGAATAACGTTTCCCTGCTCCGTTATGTGTTGATGTTTTGTCTCTTCTTGTCTGATCCATGGAGCATTTCCATTATGGGTTTTTGGTTCTGACCATAGGCTTCTCCAAAACGCAGTTAACTCTTTTCTGGATGGCGGTTATATTGTTGTTATCTGGTTGTTTGATGTTATTTTTTTATAAAACTGCTTTTCACTTTTCTGAAATAGATTGTTAGCATCTTTTTTGTTGTTGGATTCGTTGTATCTGCGGAGTCTAGCGGCATAAACTGCAAGTTTTTGTTTAAGTGTATCAGCTATTTCTGGTATTGTTTTTTGTGGTGACTTTGATTTCAGTATATTTATTGTTCTTTGTATGTGTTTTGAAGGGTGGTTGTTATTGTTGGAGTATTGCGCGAGGTGTGCCAGATCCTTTCTGAGTGTGCTGATTTTGTTTTCGATTCTTATTTGCCATGTAGGTTTAGGTCTTGTGGTGATTCGGAACGCGCTCCTGGCTGCCAGACGTTAGAACGCACCTTTAGCGATCACGTGACCGAAGTTTGACATTGATGTCATCGACGGATGATTTATAAAAGTGTAAGGTCTGAGTATGAGTGTAATTAGTCGATGAAGTTAAGATAAGTAATGTATTTGATTATTACTACATCATATATTGTTCAGATATTTTATGTATCAGATCATGAGTGACTTTCTATATTAATTTTCCATCTGTGATTCTGTACTACTATTCTGTAATGCTTCCTTCCTTTTCTTTCATTCTGTGACTAAAGCTACTGTTTTGTGATGCTTTTGGGCTTTGTCACTCGAAACTTGAATAAAGTAGTCGGCTGTGATAATCGTTGCTACGGTTTTGTTGATAGTTTGTTTAATAATTACGACTGGGGATTGTTTTTGAAAAACGTAACAAGCTAGAGACCAAAATTTCAACAGAAGGGTTTTTGAGTCTTTTTCACGAATATTTGCAGGTATGTTGTCTTTTGAGTTTGTATTATTAACTAATGTGGTCTGGCTACGATATTTTAAAGTGTTTCACAATGTATACTATACATTCAGGTTTTAAGACGACTTTAAATGGTGTTGGGTCTCTGATTTACGTCTACTCTAGCTAGGTCCTGAGGTATTGCAGGCTGGTGGTGAACAGAGATAACTCTGTCTTATTTAGATGTATCTATTTCAACCTTTACTGATCCCCTTTATTTATATACGATATTTATTTTATGGTTGTGGAAACCGTGGTCTGGCTGGGACGGCCTATTCACTTACCGTAGGTGGAAGTGGGTTGATTCACGTGTTTCACGAACTATACGGTTTCCTCTAACCAGCCCTTTTATATGTTGTTTATTGTTTATATTTATTTATTGATCTATTTATGCGCTTAGATACCATGCTTGCTATGCTGTTATGCTTGCTACGCTGCTATACTTGTGATGCTATGTTTATATTTTATATACCCTATCCCATTTACCCCCTTTATTTACTCCTTTATATGGTTGGTTATATTTATTTATATATGCTGATATTTTACATTTTTCCACATCCTATCCATATTTCTCTCCCTGACGTTAAACAGAGATCTAGCCCACCATGTTCTATTATTATTCTTTATCATTTAGACTGTGTATGTTTATAACGATTTCTTTATTATACAGTATCAATAACAAGAGCCAGTTTACCACTATTATTAAGACATTTTTGAATCGCATATTTTAACATATCAATGTAAATACTTCACCAGTAAAATACATGAAATACAAAGCACTCATGATTTGATAAATACAAGAATCAAGTAATAAAACCATACCAAACACTCAGCACTCATGATTAATAAATACAAAACAAATGTTAAGAAACTAATAATAAAAAAACCATATCATAACATTTCTGTTTGATTTCATTCTCTCTGAGTTGGTACACATGCATGCTAAAAGAATCTGGTTACCATGGGCACACATACAACATTGGGTTCTAAATTCCACCACTAGACGACTTGATCACTTTGGCTATTTCTAAATTTGGTATCGGTTTTGACAGTGACCAGTTGCTCACTACAGTCTATTGCTTCGCTTGTCTTTAGAATGTTTTTGAAGTTTTTGGCCGTTAACTATGAGTGTTATTGCTGCGGCAGCATATATAACGGTATGGATGTCCTCTAGGTTACTGCTGTTTGTTATGAATTGTGGTATTAGGTTAGTGTTTATTGTTTGTAGTATTTGCTAAGTGTTGTTTTTGAAAATTAGTCTGGGCAGGGGGTCTCGCAGTGCAGGATTGGTGCCACACCATTTGTGTAATTGTGTGTTCATCACCTGTTCCGCAGTTTGTGTGATAGAAGGTGATCGAGCAATGTTTTGGTTTTGGCTTTGTGTGGTTGTGTTGCACCGTTTGTTAAATTGAGTTGTTCGTGAGTTTGTCATTTGTTCCGGTTCGCTCGAGATGGAAGGCGATTGAGCAGTGTTCACTGCTTTGGCAGATTGTGTGGCGGAAGGTGGTTGAGAAATTTGCTGGCTTTGTGTGATCGTGGTGGGTAAGTTAGTGAATGTTATGTCAGGTGCATTTGGCGTATGTTCATGCTCTGAATTTATTTCTGATTGTATGCTAATGTTGTTGGTTGTGGCTGTGTTTGGAGTCTGGTTATTTCGGGTACGGGTGTTTTGTGTCTCCGTGATTGATTCTGTAACAAGCGAATCATTCGGATGGACAGTGTTTATTTCGTTGGCCACAAGATTTTTTATAGCTTGTAGTTCTTGTGGTGTAAGGCGGTTGGTCTTTGTTATGACTCGTTTTTGGTCAACGAGTCTTTGTTCAGTTACACGTTCTGCGAGGTGTGGGAATTGTGCTATAAGTAGCCTGTGCAGCTCACGTCTGTAGCCTGTAGAGATGGTTTCCAGTTTCGTAGCGGTATAGTAACAGCGCATTACAGATTTGTTCATTTCAGTAGTCCACTGTAAGCGTTGTCGGGGTTTGCCAGCTTTGGTGGTTACCGGCTGCGCCAGCAAAACATCCGCAGCTGGGTTGTGTGCTATTGGTTGTTGTGTTCGGGTTTGACATTCGGGTGAGTTTAATCGACGTACCCTAGGCCGTCGTAGGTTATTTATGAGATTAACTTTATCCATCGTGTTCCCACGAGTAGGGACGATCTAAATGTCGCTCTCCCAGGTGACGCCCGTTCCAGGAGAGAAGGGACTTATATTTACACCGAAGTTGGCCCAAGGTGCCCCGGAGGATTTGCGGCTTTACTGTCGGGTTTTGTTGAGGCTTTCTCCTCGCGGGCCAGCCGTTTAAGGCAAGCCCCCCGGTTGCGTACCCCTCACAACGTTCCCCAGCCACGCCCTGCTGAGGTCGTTGAAGTGTGGTGTGCAATAACGGTATGTGACAGAAGGACCGGCGCTCAGTCTTCTGTAGCATTTCTTCCCGGATTTGCCAAATCCCTATCTGACCGAGGTCAGGATAGCTTGGGGAAAGGAGCTTTGTGCTCGGTAGGGTATATAAAGTCTACCTAGCCCAAAGCTTCCTGAGTGTGCTAGCCTTGGTTGAAATGACTTTTTGATCACGAGCCCTGTCGGCATGACAACTCCGTGGTGGTATTAAAGCCTCCGATGAACCATCAATCGACATAGCTTGCCCATCAAAAAGTCACTTTCTAAGCCCCCAAACGAGCGACAACGTTCTAGCACCTGATGGGGGTTATTTATATTATTATCTTGCTTTTCCAAGTTTCTCTCGCATGACTGCGGTAGCAACAAATGTTGACGGGCTATGCCAAGTCAACACCTGAACTATTACGGATCGGAATTTAGGAAGGATCGTACAATATTGCATGTCTTCAGGATTACAGATTTTTGAAATATTTTGTGTAACTTTTCGTCTAGGCCTAACTGTTGTAGGTGTGGTGTAAAAGTGTTTGGTGTGAGGCCTGAGACAGACATAATTAGGGGGACAATAGTAACTTTGTTTTGCCTCCATAGTCGTTTTATCTCTATCGCAAGGTCAGTGTATTTAGATATCTTCCCAGCGTAGGCGTTTTGGATATTCGTATCGTTGGGAGTAGCGATATCTATCAAATAGGTAACTTTGTCTGCCTTCGACTGGAAAACTATATCTGGCCGATTTGCCGGGATAGTCTTATCTGTATGTATTTCAACGTCCCAGTACAGTTTGTATTCATTGTTTTCGAGTACTGATGTCGGTGTGTAATTGTAATACGGATCTGTGTTTTCTATTAGCTTGTTTGTTGTGGCTAGTGCTTGGTGAATGACCTTGGCTGCAGAGTTATGTCTAGCTGTGTACTCGGTTCCAGCGAGAGTTTTGCATCCGCTTGTTATGTGGTCTATTGTTTCCTTCTGTTGGTGGCACTTTCTGCAATTGTCGTCGGTTATGGATGTATCTTTAATTATGTATTTCATGTAGTTCCTTGTCGCAATCACTTGGTCCTGTATAGCAAGCATAAAACCCTCAGTTTCTGGAAAGCGTTGGCCATCCTGCAGCCAGGTGTATGATTGTCTTTCATTAATGTGCTCTTGTGTGACGCGGTATCTGTGCTTGCCATGGAGTGCTTTTTGTGACCAGGTATTTATTTTTTCTTGTTGTAATTCTATGTGATTGTGTCCGTCTGCTGAGTGATCTGTGCGGGATAGGTTTAGTGGAGTATAGTTTTTGTCTGCCTTTACTATCGACCTATGCAAGTTTGTCTGTTTGCTTTGGAAAAAGTCTCTGAGCGTTTTTATTTATCTTATATGAAGTGACTGTATATCTATAATCCCCCTGCCTCCTTGTTTTCTGTCAATGGTGAGCCTTTCTTTGCACGCATTTGGATGTGACATTCGATGTTTCGTAAGTTCTGTCCGTATGAGGATGTGTATGTTTTCTATATCAGTGTGTGACCACTTGATGATGCCGAAGGAGTATGTGAGGACCGGTACCGCAAATGTGTTAACTGCTTTTGTAAGATTTTTGGAATTCAATTTTGATTTTAGAAGTTTAAGGAGGCGGTTTCTGAACTCTTGTGTTAGTTGAGCCGTGACTTGTGTGTGGTCGATCTTAATGTTCTGATTGAAGCCCAGATAATTGTACGTTTCGTCCTTGTCCATGTTATCCAGCGTTTCGTCAGTTAATATTTCCTGTTCGGATTGGTTCTTCCATTGGCCTTTATTGATGTGGAGCATCTTGCATTTGCTCATACCGAATTCCATCCGGACGTCTGACGTACACATTTCTGTTATTCTGAGTGATTCTTTTAGTTGCACTTCAGTGGCTGCATATAGTTTTATATCATCCATGTAGAGAAGATGATTTATTCTGTGCTGATTGACTTTCTGGTGTCTGATGTTGAAACCATAATTTGTGTTGTTAAGTGCATTAGAGAGTGTATTTAAACAAAGGCAGAACCACAGTGAACTAAGCGAATCACCCTGGAAGATACCGCGTCGTATGAGTAGCTCCTCTATTTGGATATGGCCGTCCTGAGTTTTAAGATGTATGTTGGTTCGCCATGTCTCCATGGTTCTTGTAAGGAACTGGCGAAGGACTGGGTTAATTTTATTATCTAAGTTTCTCTCGCATAATTGCGGTAGCAACAAGTGTTGACGGGCTGTGCCAAGTCAACACCCGGACTATTATTATTATTTTGTATTTCTTATTTTTTCTCGCATGGTTGCGGTAGTAACAAGTATTGACGGGCTGTGCCAAGTCAACACCTAACCTATTATTATTCTGAATTCAGGAAGGACCGTACAATGCTGCAGGTCTTGAGGATTACAGACTATTGGAAGGTTTTATGTAACTTTTCATCCAGGCCCAATTGTTACAGGTGTGGTGTAAATGTATTTGGAGTAAGGCCTGAAACCGACATAATGAGGGGGACAATGACAACTTTGTTTTGTTTCCATAATCGTTTTATTTCTATGGCGAGATCGGTGTATTTAGATATCTTCCCAGCGTAGGTGTCTTGGATGTTCATATCATTGGGAATCGCAATATCTATTAAGTAGGTCACTTTTTCTGTCCTTGGCTGGAAAACTATATCTGGCCTATTTGCTGGGATGGTTTTGTCTGTATGTATTTCAATGTCCCAGTATAGCTTGAATTGAATTATAATATCGATCTGTGTTTTCAATTAGCTTGTCTGATGTGGCTAGTGCTTGGGGTATGACTTTGGCTGCAGCGTTATGTCTGGCTGTATACTCAGTTCGAGCGAGAGTTTTGCATGCAATAGTTATGTGTTCTATTGTTTCCTTCTGTTGGTGGCATTTTCTGCAATTATCATCAGAGATGGATGGATCTTTAATTATGTACTTCTTGTAATTTCGTGTCGCTATCACTTGGTCCTGGATAGCAAGCATAAAACCTTCCGTTTCCGGAAAGAGCTGGCCATCCTGCAGCCAGGTGTATGACTGTTTTTCATCAATGTGGTCTTGTGTAAGACGGTATCTATGTTTGCCGTGGAGTGCCTTCTGCGACCAGGTATTTTTTTTTTTGTTGTGCTTGTATGTGGTTGTGTGCGTCTGCTGCGTGGTCTGGACAGGAAAGGGCGAGTGGTGTGTAGTTTTTGTCTGCTTTTACTTCCCACACCGATAGGTGAGGGGAGTATTGTGATCGCGAAAATTTTCGATTTTGAGATAATACGTTTTTTGGGCGTTTTATGATGTGTACATAACGAAAATCCACGTCACTCATTTCCGTCGGTCTGTCTGTCGGTCTGTCGGTCTGTCGGTCTGTCGGTCTGTCGGTCTGTCGGTCTGTCGGTCTGTCGGTCTGTCGGTCTGTCGGTCTGTCGGTCTGTCGGTCTGTCTGTCTGTCTGTCTGTCTGTCGCGTCTTTCTACCCTCGTAATCTCAGTAACCGCTGCATGGATTGTGATGGAATTTGGGCAGCGGTATGCTGTGGGGTCGTAGTAGGTAATGTTCCTATAATTTTGAAAATCGGTGCATAGGCGGCGGAGTAATTAGCAAAAAACAAAAAAAAAATAAATATTGCTGAAACTTCGTTTTTAGGCGTTTTATGGGTCCCTGATCATTTTCTACTTTTTTTTGGGTGGGGGTGAAATTGGGGTGGTTGGGGGGTGGGGGGTTGTAAAATTGAAAAATTTGTTGCTTTCATAATAGACTGTCCACTTACCTGTGAAGGAAGACCTGGCGACATAAATAACTTTTTTAGGTCCATCCGAACGTTGCCTTTGCCTATTACAGAAAGCAAAGGACAGAATTTTTTTTTAATGTAAACACGAGAGTATTGCGTCAGATCGTTGTAACGAGAAAACTGTTGAATTGATTTTAATGAAATTTTGAAGCGGCATTACTACCATGGCGAAGATGGAAAACGCGTATGGTTTTGATAAATCGTGCCAGTGGCGGCGCAGAAATAATAAAAAAACTAAAAATATAAAAACAGCTCAAACTTCGTTTTTAAGCGTTTTAGAGGTTCCTGATCATTTTCTCCGTTTTTTTGGGTGGCGGTGAAATTGGGGTGGTTGGGGGGTTGGGGGTTGAAAAATTAAAAAAATCCTTGTATTCATAATAGGCTGTCCACTAACCTGGGAAGGAAGATCTAGCAACACAAATCACCTTTTTAGGTGCATCGGAACATTGCCTAGCCTATTACAGAAACTAAGGGACTTAGAGTTTTCTGTATACTATACGAGAATTTATTGGTCTAAATCGTTTTGTATTTTGTAACGTGGACACTATTAAATTGATTCTATTGAAATTTTGACACAGTATATTGCTACCGTGGTGAGAATGGAAAACGCTTATGTTTGTTAAAAATCGTGTCAGTGGCAGCGTAGCAATAATCAAAGAACGAAAAGTATTAAAACAACTCAAATTCGGTTTTTAGATGTTTTAGGGGTTACAGATCATTTCCTACCAGTTTTTGGGTGGGGGTGAAAGTGAGGTGGTTGGAGGGCGGGGGGTTGTAAAACTGAGAAGTTTGTAGTATCGATAATAGGCTGTCCATTGACTCGTGAAAGACCTAGCAGCATAAGACAATTTTAGGGGGGGGGGGGTTGGCAATTATTTGGTTGCAAGGGATCTTAGACTAAAGCTTCATGCTATGGGAAAATAATAAACTGGTATCAGCGTAATATGTGGGAAGTACTGAGTCAATCAACTTGACTTCATTTTTACTATTGCTTAATGCAAGTTTGTTTGTTTACGGTAGAAAAATTGTCTGAGTGATTTTATTTGTTTTGTATGAAGTGACTGTATATCTATAATTCCTCTGCCCCCTTGTTTTCTGTCTATGGTGAGCCTTTCCTTGCATGCGTTGGGATGTGACATTCTGTGTTTTGTAAGTTCTGTTCGGATGAGTATATGGATGTTTTCTATGTCAATGTGCGACCACTTGATAATGCCAAATGAATATGTTAGGATTGGTATAGCAAATGTGTTAATAGCTTTTGTTAAATTTCTAGAATTCAGTTTTGTCTTTAGCAGTCTAATAAGGCGGTCTTTAAACTCTTGTGTTAGTTGTGATTTGATTTTTGTGTGGTCTATCTTAACGTTTTGATTGATACCCAGGTACTTGTACGTTTCGTCCTTGTCCATATTATCTAGCGCTTGGCCAGTTACTACTTCCTGTTCGGGATGGTTTTTCCATTGGCCTTTATTGATGTGAAGCACCTTGCATTTACTCATGCCAAATTCCATCTTGATATCTGACGTACAAACTTCTGTTATTCTGAGTAATTCTCTCAGTTGCACTTCTGTGGCGGCATATAGTTTTATATCATACATGTAGAGGAGATGATTGATTTTGTGTTGATTTGCTTTCTGGTGCCTGATGGTGAAACCACTGTTTGTGCTATTAAGTGTGTTGGAAAGCGGATTGAGATAGAGACAGAACCATAGTGAGCTGAGAGAGTCACCCTGAAAGATACCACGACGTATATGTAGCTCGTCCGTTTGGATATGGCCGTCCTGAGTTTGAAGGTGTATATTTGTTCGCCATGTCTCCATCGTTCTTGTACGAAACTGACGAAGCCCTGGGTTGATTTTATATATTTGAAGAGTTTTCGTTAGCCAGCTATGGGGTACAGAGTCGAAAGCCTTTTTATAGTCGATGAAACAGGTATGAAGGTTCCGGTGTTCTTTTCTGGTTTGCTCCATGATCACACTATCAATTATAAGTTGTTCCTTGCATCCTTGGCTTTGTTTTCTACATCCTTTTTGTTCTTCAGTCAGGATGTTGTTTTCCGTGAGGTGTTGTTCAATTCTTCTGCATATTGTTGCGGTGATGATCTTGTACAAGGTGGGAAGACAAGTGATTGGGCGATAGTTGGCAGGGTTCTTGGTGTCTGCCTTTTTGGGTTTTATATACGTTATTCCTTGCGTGAGGAATTTGGGAAGCCTATTTGGTTGGAGTACGGCTTTATTGATTTGGTCTGTGAGCACTTCGTATACTGAGCTGAACTGCTTGTACCAAAAATTTTGTATATTATCCACGCCTGGACACTTCCAATTATGGGTATGCTTTATGGTTTCAGCTAATTCCTCTGGTGTAAGGATAACGTCTCCCTGCTCCACTATGTGTTGATGTTTTTCCTCTTCTTGTCTGATCCTTGGAGCGTTTTCATTATGTGTTTTGGGTTCTGACCATAGGCTTCCCCAAAACTCAGTTAACTCTTGTTTACTAGGAGGTTCTATTGCTGTTATCTGGTTGTCGGGTGTTATTTTTTGGTAAAACTGTTTTTCACTTTTCTGAAAAAGATTGTTAGCATCCTTTCTGGCATTAGACTCGTTGTATCTGCGGAGTCTAGCTGCATAGACTGCAAGCTTCTGCTTAAGGGTATCAGCTATTTCTGGTATTGTCTATTGTGGTGACTTGGATTTGAGTATATTAATTGTTGTCTGTACGCGCTTTGAGCGGTTGTTATTGTTGGTGTATTGCGCGAGGTGTGCCAGATCCTTTCTGATTGTGCTGATTTTATTTTCAATTCTTATTTGCCATTTAGGTTTAGATCTTTCGGTTGTGCGGCCTATAGATCGTTTTGGGAGTTTTTGGCCGTTGAGTGTGAGTGTGGTTGCTGCGGCAGCATATATAACAGTATGGATGTCCTCTAGGTCACTGTCTTTGGTTAAAAATTGTGGTATTATGTTGACATTTATTGTGTGCAACATTTGTAGAGTGTTGTTTTTAAAAATTAGTCTAGGCAGGGGATCTCGCAATGTAGGATTGGTGCCACACCATTTGTTGTACTGTGTGTTCATCACTTGTTTGGCAGATTGTGTGATAGCAGGTGGTAAAGAAATGTTTTGGCTTTGTGTGGCTGTGGAAGGTAAGTTAGTGCATGTTGTTTCTGGTGTATCTGGTGTATGATTATTTTCTAGATCCAATTCTAAGTGTGTGCTGGTGTTATTGATCGTGCCTGTGTTTGGAGGTTGATTATTTTGGGTACGAATGGCATGCCGTTCTGTGGTTGATTCAGTAGCTAACGAATCATTAGGCTGGGCAGCGATATCTGGTATATGTTGTGTGTGCTCATGTTCTGGATTTGTCTCTGAGTGTATGCTACTGTTGTCGATTGTGGTTTTGTTTGAGGTCTGCGGGTGATTCGGATGGGCAGTATTTATTTCATTGGATACAAGAATCTTTATAGCTTGTAGTTCTTCCGGTGTAAAGCGGTTGTTTTTGTTATGACTCGTTTTTGATCAATGAGTCGCTGTTCAGTTACACGCTCTGCGAGGTGTGGGTATTGTGCTATAAATAACCTGTGCAGCTCATGTCTGTAGCCTGTAGAGATGGTTTCTAGTTTTGTGGCGGTGTAGTAACAGCGCATTACATGTTTGTTGATTTCAGTGGTCCATTGTAAGCGCTGTCTGGGTTTACCAGCTTTGGTGGTTACCGGCTGTGCTGGCAGAACGTCCGCAGCTGGGTTGAGTTCTCTGGGCTGTTCTGTTTGTTGAGTTTAATCGACGTACCCTAGGCCGTCGTTGGTTATTTTTAGAAGTAACTTTATGCATCGTGTTCCCACGAGTAGGGACGATCTATATGTCGCTCTCCCGGGTGACGCCCATTCCAGGAGAGAAGGGACTTATATTTACTCCGAAGTTGGCCCAAGGTGCTCCGGAGGATTTGCGACTTTACTGTCGGGTTTTGTTGAGGCTATTCCTCACGGGCCGGCCGGTTAAGGCAAGCCCCCCGGTTGCTTACCCCTCACGACGTTTCCCAGCCACGCCTTGCTGAAGTCGTTGAAGTGTGGGGCGCAATAACGGTGTGTGACAGAAGGGCCGGCGCTCAGCCCTCTGTGGCATATTTTCCCGGATTTGCTAAACCCCTATCTGACCGAAATCAGGATAGCTTGGGGAAAGGAGCTTGGTGCTAGGTAGGATAAGTACCGAGCTCCCAGCTTCCTGAGTGTGCTAGCCTTGGTTGAAATGACCTTTTGACCATGGACCCTGCTGGTGTCGTAGCTCTGCGGTGACATTGAAGCCCATCATGTGCCATCCATCGACATAGTTTGTCTGTCAAAAAGTCACTTCCTAAGCCCCCAAACGAACGACAACGTTCTAGGACCCGATGGGGGTTATTATTACATATTTCAAAAAACAAAAAGTGCAGCCCGGGCTCCGACACACCGAGCTGCTGTTCCATTACCCAATGACTACTCCTCACACCGTGAGGTAAGCAATCACTGGGTCCGCGAACCGTGCGCCCTAAGTAGACGAAGGGACCCAAGGATGACTGCCTTCTGCATTCTGGCGGCTAAGATCGGCGCCGCCGCACGGCACACCGGTATTTTGCGCAGTGCAGAGAGCAGCGTATTCCTCATTCCACCTAGGGATCCAATGACCATAACCAGCAGACTTACAGTGTAGTCTGGCCAGAGCCTGCGAAGTTGTCCGAGCAACTCCTGATATTTGGTCCGCTTTTCCTCCTCCTTAGAGACGATGTTCACCTCGGCAGGCGCCGAAAACTCAATAACGAACATCGTCTTCTGTTGGTGGTTGAGAAGGACTATCTCGGGCTTGTTTGCCTGTACAAGCTCGAGCGTGGGGAACGAGTAATTCCAGTAAATCCGGCATGTCTCGTTCTCCACAACGGACTCTATATCCCCTGGAGCGTATGGCAGCACCGGTGTCTCATCGATACCGTATGAGTGCCTTAAATGATAGTAGAGCACTCGTAGAGCCGCGTTGTGCCGATGGACGTAAGCCGTCCAGGCGTACGTCTTACACGCCGACTAGAGATGCATAAGCGTCTCTGGCGCCTGTCGGCAAGCTCTACAATGGGTGTCGGGTACATCTACACCCATAACCCTTTTACGGTACACCAAGGTGTTGAAGACACCGTCTTGGCAAGCCATTATAAAGCCCTCAGTCTCCGACTTCAACCCACTAGACCTTAGGAAAGAGAAGGTCAACTGCTCATACAAGCCATGCTCTTCTAGATGTTTGTAGAAGATTCCATGCATTGGCTTATCTTTATGAAGTCTTAAGAGGAAGTCGACTTCGGCAGTTTTAATGTGGGATTTTAATTCTGCGGGAGCAAGTTCCGTAATGGACTGCTTTTCCCGCATTCTCGTGCTCTCGCACAAAGCGGATCAGGGGATCGGTGCTGTTCGTTACATACCAGGCAGTGGCCAGTACTACTTTGTTGTGCAGACGCTCCAAACTCAATAGTCCACGCCCTCCCAGGTGTCGCGGGAGGTATATTCGCGGGACAGAGGACTTAGGATGCAGGCTTCTCTCCATATTCATCCTTTTGCGGGTCTTCGTGTCGATTTCCTTCAGCTCGTTCACTTTCCAGTGTATAGCACCAAAGGTGTATAATAACAATGGGACCGCAAGCATGTTTGTGGCAGCGACTTTGTTCTTGCCGGACAGTTCTGACGACCAGATCTGCCGGAGTCGGTGCAAATACTTGCGGCGAAGACACTCTTCAACCAATGCTGCCTCTTGGACATGACGCTGCGCCACTCCAAGGTAGGTATAAGTATCTCCGGCATGCAGTTGTCGCAAGATGCTCCCATCAACGAGCTGTTCCTCATCTCCACTATCTCCGCTTCGTCCTTTCTTGAGATGAACCAATGCACATTTGTCTGTCCCGAACTCCATTCCGATAGCATGACTGTAGTCCTGCACCACCCTCAGCGATTGTTGTAATTCGCGTTGGCCGGAGGCATAAAGTTTTAGGTCATCCATATAAAACAGATGGGTGACCTTGTGCCTCCGGTTATTGGGCGTGCCACAGCTGTATCCTTTAGTATTTCTCAGCGGTATGGACAGAGGCAAAAGTGAGATGCAAAAGAGCAAGGGACTCAAGGAGTCTCCTTGGAAGACACCTCTTTTCAATGACACCAACTCTGTCTGAACCCGGGTTTCACCTGATGTTATAGTGAACCGGGTCTTCCAGAGTGGCATCAGTTGTTTGATGCAACCCACTATCTGATTATCCACCGAAAGACATTCCAACAGCCGCACAATGAGGTCATGAGACGTGCTGTCGAATGCCTTGCGATAGTCAATCCAGGCCATTGAAAGGTTTCGCTTGTACTGCACAGAGTCCTGCGTGACACATCGGTCAATCAACAAGTTCTCCTTGCAGCCAGCTACACCTTTCTTTGACCCTCTCTGTTCATACACATCGAGAAATACAGGATTCACAGCTTGAAGGATACGCATGTACAAGGTTCTGGTGAAGAGCTTGTAACACGCGTTCGGACATGTTATTGGCCTGTAATTTTTGGGATCAGACAAATCTCCGGTCTTCGGAAGAAGCACGGTTCGACCCTCGACAAACCAAGCCGGAATTGGCTGCTCCTGATTTAGCCACGAGTTAAAAACTCTAGCTAAATGCCGGTGGCAACTGGGGAATTTTTTCCATCACGCACTGGATACGGGATGCTTCCTGGCGAGCCAACTGGATTTTCGCTTCCATTTGGCGCACCCGTCTCTGAGCTCGCTCAACAGGAGAGTCTCTCACTCTCCCCTGTCTAGCTAGCCTCAGAGCCGCAGCGTAAATTTCGCAATTGATGCTCCAAATGTCAGAGGCCTCCGATAGACGTTCACCAACAACATCATCCTCTCCCTTCAAATCTGCCAGCTTCAAGGACCTTCCGTTGTTATGCAAGGCCCTTCGGTCCCTGAAATCCCCAGGTGAGACGACTTGGTCGATTTCCCTCTCAGCGGGCCTTACCGGTGAACTTTCAGCCTGGTTAACAGGCCTTCCGTCCGCCGAAGGGGCAGGCTGAGCTAGAGCACGAACATATCCCTGTCTCCGGAGGTACGATACATAATCTCGCAAATTCTGAGAGGTAAGCGTGCTATGCTCTGGGTGCATTTCACACCACCTCTCATACATGCGGGACATGTATCCCCTACGGTGCAGGCTACTGCTCTCGTAGCAGCTCAGTAGGTCATCCCTGAGCTCCGTCGTCCACCTAAAACGGTCCATGTCATTGCGGGGGCGTCAACAAGGCAATTCGAAGCACCGCCACCTTGCCCAACGCCGGCTTCCGAAACCGGCTCGGTGTGGGTGCTTTTCTTCCGAGGTGGTCGAACCCGAAGGTAGGGCCCGTCAGGTGGTTGGCCTTAGGGCCCCCAGACGACATTTCCGGAGGCAGCCGTCCAAATTGCCTCCTGAGGATGCACCTGCGAAGGTTGCCGGCTGGATTACATCCTTGGGCTTCGGTATACCCTGCGGTGTCGCCACGCACCGGATAGCCTACGGATGTTGGGTGGCTTCCTGCGGGTGTATTATCAGCCGCCCCTAACATGAAGTCAGACGCTGTCGGAGTACCGCTCCTCACATGGAGATCCGTCGTATCCTAGTTGTTGAGGAATAGCCGATCCTCTGGATGCAGACGCTATTCCACCGTGCTAGTTTTGGCCCGCCCCGGGTATTTGATTTTCCCGGTACCACCCATATCTGGGAGGCGTTCCCCTATCCGCCACCTTGGGGAGGCGCCACTGAGCTAGCCCCCCCCGCGAGGGGTTGCTAGATCCCCATTATTATTATTATTATTATCTGACTTTCTAAGTTCCTCTCGCATAATTGCGGTAACAACAAGTGTTGACGGGCTGTGTCAAGCCAACACCCGGACTATTATTGATCGGAATTTAGGAAGGATCGCACAATATTACACGTCCTAAGGATTACAGACGTTTGGACTTCTTTGTGTAACTTTTCGTCCAGGCCCAACTGTTGAAGGTGTTGTGTAAACGTGTTTGGTGTAAGGCCTGAGACAGAGATAATGAGGGGGACAATTCTGACTTTGTTTTGTTTTATTATTATCCTGATTTTTCAAGTTTCTCTCGCATGATTGCGGTAGCAACAGGTGTTGACGGGCTGTGCCAAGTCAGCACCTGAACTATTACGGATCGGAATTTAGGAAAGATCGAACAATATTGCAGGTTTTCAGGACTACAGACTTCTGAAATATTTTGTGTAACCTTTCGTCCAGGCCTAACTGTTGTAGGTGTGGTGTAAATGTGTTTGGTGTGAGGCCTGAGACAGTCATAATTAGGGGGACAATGGTAACTTTGTTTTGCTTCCAGAGTCGTTTTATTTCGATCGCAAGGTCCGTGTATTTAGATATCTTCCCAGCGTATGCGTTTTGGATATTCGTATCGTTGGGAATAGCAATATCTATCAAATAGGTAACTTTGTCTGCCTTCGACTGTAAAACTATATCTGGCCGATTTGCCGGGATAGTCTTATCTGTATGTATTTCAACATCCCAGTACAGTTAATATTCATTGTTTTCGAGTCCTGATGTCGGTGTGTAATTGTAATATGGATCTGTGTTTTCTATTAGCTTGTTTGTTGTGGCTAGTGCTTGGTGAATGACTTTGGATGCAGAGTTATGTCTAGCTGTGTACTCGGTTCCAGCTAGAGTTTTGCATGCGCTTGTTATGTGGTCTATTGTTTCTTTTTGTTGGTGGCAATTGTCGTCGGTTATGGATGTATCTTTAATTATGTATTTCATGTAGTTCCTTGTCGCAATCACTTGGTCCTGGATAGCAAGCATAAAACCCTCGGTTTCTGGAAAGAGTTGGCCATCCTGCAGCCATGTGTATGATTGTCTTTCATTAATGTTGTCTTGTGTAACGCGGTATCTGTGCTTGCCATGAAGTGCTTTTTGTGACCAGGTGTTTATTTTTTCTTGTTGTAATTCTATGTGATTGTGTGCGTCTGCTGGGTGATCGGGGCGGGATAGGGTGAGTGGATTATAGTTTTTGTCTGCTTTTACTATTGATCTATGTAAGTTTGTCTCTTTGCCTTGGAAAAAGTCTCTGAGTGTTTTTATTTGTCTTGTGTGAAGTGACTGTATGTCTATAATTCCTCTGCCCCCATGTTTCCTGTCTATGGTAAGCCTTTCCTTGCACGCTTTCGGATGTGACATTCTGTGCTTTGTGAGTTCCGTTCGTATGGGTATGTTGATGTTTTCAATATCAGTGTGCGACCACTTGATGATACCAAAGGAGTATGTGAGAACCGGTATCGCAAATGTGTTAATTGCTTTTGTAAGATTTTTGGAATTCAATTTTGATTTTAGAAGCTTAAGGAGGCGGTCTCTGAACTCTTGTGTTAGTTGAGCTTTGACTTGTGTGTGATCAATGTTCTGATTGAAGCCTAGGTACTTGTAAGTTTCGTCCTTCTCCATGTTATCCAGAGTCTGGCCAGTTAATATTTCCTGTTCGGATTGGTTCTTCCATTGGCCCTTATGGATGTGGAGCACCTTGCACTTGCTCATTTCGAATTCCATCCGGACGTCTGACGTACAAACTTCTGTTATTTCGAGTAATTCCTTCAGTTGCACTTCAGTGGCTGCGTACAGTTTTTTATCATCCATGTAGAGAAGATGACTGATTCTGTGTTGATTCACTTTCTGGTGTCTGATGTTGAAACCATAATTTGTGTTGTTAAGTGCGTTGGAGAGTGGATGTCTTATGTATAGCTCCTTCGTTTGGATATGACCGTCCTGAGTTTTAAGATGTATGTTGGTTCTCCATGTCTCCATGGTTCTTGTAAGGAACTGACGAAGGATTGGATTAATTTTATATATTTGAAGAGTTTTCGTTAGCCAGCTATGGGGTACAGAGTCAAAAGCTTTTTTATAATCGATGAAACAGGTGTGGAGGTTCCTGCGTTCTTTTCTAGTTTGCTCCATGATCACACTATCAATTATTAGTTGTTCTTTGCAACCCTGGCTTTGTTTTCTACATCCTTTCTGTTCTTCGGTCAGGATGTTGTTTTGAGTAAGGTGTTGTTCAATCCTTTTGCCTATTGTTGCGGTGATTATCTTGTACAAGGTGGGGAGACAAGTGATCGGACGGTAATTGGCAGGGTTCTTGGTGTCTGCGTTTTTTGGTTTTATATATGTTACTCCTTGTGTGAGGAATTTGGGTAGCCTGTTGGGTTGGAGTATGGCTTTATTGATTTGTTCTGTGAGCATTTCATATGTTGCACTGAATTGATTGTACCAGAAATTTTGCACGTTGTCTACGCCCGGGCACTTCCAATTGTGGGTGTGTTTTATTGTTTCGGCTATTTCCTGTGGTGTAAGAATTACGTCTCCCTGTTCCGGTATGTGTTGTTGTTTTTCCTCTTCTTGTCTAATCCATGGAGTGTTTTCATTATGGGTTTTGGGCTCTGACCATAAGCTTCCCCAGAAGTCAGTTAGCTCTTTTCTACTTGGAGGTTCTATTGTTGTTATCTGATTATTTGATGTGATCTTTTGGTAGAACTGCCTCTCACTTTTCTGAAAAAGGTTGTTAGTATCCTTTCTCTCGTTGGACTCATTATATCTGCGGAGTCTAGCTGCGTAGACTGCAAGTTTCTGTTTAAGTGTATCGTATACTTCGGATATTGTTTGTTGTGGTGATCTAGATTTGAGTCTACTTATTGTTGTTTGGATGCGTTTCGAGAGGTTGTTCTTGTTGATATATTGAGTGACGTGTGCGAGATCTTTTCTGATTGTGCTAATTTTATTTTCGATTCTAATTTGCCATTTAGGTTCAGATCTTTTGCTTGTATGGTCTTTCGATCGTTTTGGAAGTTTTCGGCCGTTAACTATGAGGGTGGTTGCTGCAGCAGCATACATAACGGTATGGATGTCTTCTAGGTTACTGTCCTTTGTTAAGAATTGTGGTATTATGTTGGAATTTACTGTCTGTAATATTTGTCGAGTGTTGTTTTTAAAAATCAATCTAGGCAAGGGATCTCGCAGTGTAGGATTTGTGCCACACCATTTGTTATATTGTGTGTTCATCACTTGTTCTGTAGATTGTGTGATACAAGGTGGTGGCGTAACGTTTTGGCTTTGTGTGGCTGTGGAAGGTAAGTTAATGGATGTTTGGTCTGGTGTATCTGGTGTGTGCTCATGTTCTGAATCCACATCTAAGTGTATGCTGGTGTTATTGGTTGTATCTGTGTTTGGAGTCTGGTTACTTCGGGTAAGATTATTTTGTCTTTCTGTGATCGATTCATCGGCTAACGAATCATTTGGTGTGACGGTATTTATTTCGTTGGATACAAGGCTCTTTATAGCTTGTAGTTCTTGTGGGGTAAGACGGTTGTTTTTTGTTATGACTCGTTTTTGATCAATAAGCCTTTGTTCGGTTACACGTGTTGAGAGGTGTGGGTATTGTGCTGTAAACAGCCTATACAGCTCATGTCTGTAGCCTGTAGAGATGGTTTCAAGTTTTGTGGCGGTATAGTAACAGTGCATTACAGATTTGTTCATCTCAGTAGTCCACTGTAAGCGCTGTCTTGGTTTACCAGCTTTGGTGGTTGCCGGCTGTACCGGCAAAACATCCGCAGTTGGGTTGTGTGCTATTGGTTGTTGTGTTTGGCTTTGGGGTTCAGGTGAGTTTAATCGACGTACCCTAGGCCGTCGTTGGTTGTTTGAAAAACTAACTTCATCCATCGCGTTCCCACGAGTAGGGACGATCTAAATGTCGCTCTCCCGGGTGACGCCCATTCCAGGAGAGAAGGGAATTTACTCCGAAGTTGGCCCAAGGTGCTCCGGAGGATTTGCGACTTTACTGTCGGGTTTTGTTGAGGCTTTCTCCTCACGGGCCGGCCGGTTAAGGCAAGCCCCCCGGTTGCGTATCCCTCACAACGAATTTCTTCCGTGTTTATCGTGTTAACATTCTGTTCTGCTCCAGACCTCTCGCCCGCGCCACTAACGATCGCTTAGCAGCGATTAGCATCCGTATCCTGTCAAGACAGTGTTGCTTGACAACAACCAGTACCGCTTGACTGAGTGTATGATGGTCGCGCCTCAACCCGTAGGGTATCTGGCGCACTCGGCGCGTAAATAGCTTCCCAGCCGCTCTATATTCCATCACGCACTGGATACGGGATGCTTCCTGGCGAGCCAACTGGATTTTCGCTTCCATTTGGCGCACCCGTCTCTGAGCTCGCTCAACAGGAGAGTCTCTCACTCTCCCCTGTCTAGCTAGCCTCAGAGCCGCAGCGTAAATTTCGCAATTGATGCTCCAAATGTCAGAGGCCCCCGATAGACGTTCACCGACAACCTCTCTCTTTAAATATGCCAGCTTCAAGGACCTTCCGTTGTTATGCAAGGCCCTCCGATCTCTGAAATCCCCAGGTGAGACGACTTGGTCGATTTCCCCCTCAGCGGGCCTTACCGGCGAACTTTCAGCCTGGTTAACAGGCCTTCCGTTCGCCGAAGGGGCAGGCTGAGCTGGAGCACGAAAATTATGTTTGCCAAGGGCGAACAAGAGTTTTTAAAAAATATCGGTTTATTTACCGCTGCGAATCTAACTACTACAATGATTGTCGGTAGCTATCTGATTAAAGTACAAGGCGGATTACCAGTTTTATCAAAGATGAAATGTATACATAAGCTTTATTCGTAGAAGTCTGGACTAGACGGCACGTACCTGTATTATGTTACATATATGAGAAACATGCCAAGTTCATAAACCTAGGACGTCTGAAGGACTTTAAGAATATATTCACTTTAGATTTATAATTATTATGTGGTGGAGAATACCAAAATACATAACTCCTCCCCCCTTAGATTGAAACGTCCTCGTTTCGATTTCTTCCTGTTTCTGAAAGATTGATTTCTACCATGGGAGGATTAGAATTTTTTGTAAAAAACAAGTGTTTTGGAAAATATCTGTATATAAAATAAATGATCGCAAAAATTATTATAACGGCTAGTATCGAAAATCCTGTAGTAACGCTGGTATGATAAAAATTTAAATTTTGAGACGAAATCGGTTTCATTTGCTTTAGAGATGTTTTCAATTCTTTTAAATCTAAGAAATGGTAATTATTCAATTCGACTGTGGTATTGGAAGTTATATTTAAATTGGGTAGACTCATAGAAGTCTCATGAATGGTAAAATTGACATCTGATAAATAAAATATTTCTTCATCAATTATTATATCACACGGGCCATTTAATATATATGAACCCTTCAATGTAAATTTGCTGACGTTTTCCTCGCACTTTTCAACTACGGTCTGAGCTGATTTTGAATCAAAAATTAAAGCGTTTTGACTCCACAGTCTTTTATAGAGAAAATAATCGTTTTTTACTTCATGAAATAAACAATGCTTGTAAGAATTTTCTAAAGAGCAAATGTTCGTTCGTTGGGTAGTCAGGCAGATATAAAATTTTTCAGTCCGCTTACAGGGTGTGTCAGTCCAAGCTTCTTTAACATTATTACTCAAATAAAATGTAGTAGGTGGTTCTAAAATAATATTTTCGGAATTTGGTAGTGGATGTATATAATACAAATTGAACGGCAATTTCTGAAGGATAGGAATTTTAAGGATACACAGGATCTCTTTGTCGGTGTGCACAATATTTAATTTACTTTGCTGTAAAATTTGAAATGGCAAATTTTCTTCAATATTTACCAAAGCTTTTGGTGTATATATTTTGGAAAGGTGGTCTTGTATCAGACCTAATTCGCTTCTTGAAAAGCTGCCTAGATTTGGGATTCCTTGCATTGCTAAAGTGAGTGACACTTCAAGGCTCTTTACATTCTCGTACAGCTGATTTGCAACAAATAAAATTCTACTAATGACCATATGCTTATCGGAATTTTCTTTAAATTCTCTGATGGCGGCTTGTGCATTTAATAATCGTTTTTCGATCACGTTCATAGTCTCTTCCAGTTTCGCTGATATGGCGTGAGCAAAAGATATCTGAGTGTTAACTTGTTCTATAATTTGATTTTGCGTGTTATGCAACTTATGAAAATTATTTTGTATTGTAGTAAGATCATTCTGATCCAAATTTCCGGTAACGTATTTAATTATAGTGCCAAGACCATTGACTAAACCACGTCTCGACCTTTTATGAATTGAATTGAATTTCAATAGTTCTTGTTCAATAGAATTTACAGTGTGTCCCAAATCTAGAAGTAACGCATGGCCAATTATATCGTCTTTGTTTATTTGAACCCTAATTTTCTGATAACTATCTAGAACTAAGAAATAATTATGTAACGTATGTGTAATATTATGATAATAATATATTGAGTGATAATGACTTATCACTCGTGCAGGACCTAGTGGTTCCTTAAAATAACCATGGTGAGGATCAATCCGATGTGTTCTGGCTGCTAGTACCAGGTTGCGGATCTGGAGCCTGTAAATAGTTTTTTCTTAGCGGTTTAACGTTCTTGAGTGGTCTTCTAATTACATGTTTTTGTTTAGAACCTACAAATTTACCTATTATTTTCTTTCCTTTGGCTTTATCCACCTTGAGTTTAGTGTACTTTTTGCGAATTTTATTTCTGCCAGTAGTTTTTATGAAGACTTCAGCACCTTCCCTAATGTTAGGTGATTGATCGTTAATACCTTCGTTGCGCTTATCAAGAATTTTTGTACCTTTTTCTTTCATCTTTTCTGCAACTGCATTATAAAGTACCTTAACTTCGTTGAGACGTTTTTGGTTATATGCCTCATATAAAGTTTTACTCAGTTCTAATTCATGAATATCTTTTCGCTTGAACGGATTATAGATTAACTGGTGTGGAGAAAAATCTGTTGCAGAATGAATACTTTGATTATAGATAATCAGTGCAGTCTGAATAATTTCATCAAGAGGGGTTTGAGGTTCCTTAACAGATAAGGTCGTTATCTTTTCTATAAGTGTCGAGTGAAATCTCTCCACTGGACTATTTGAATTCGAATTTGTACTGGTAGTGAAATGAAGCTTGATTTCATGAAAAGAACAGAACTCCTTAAACACGGCATTATTAAATTCAGTGCCTGGATCACATACTAATCGGCTAGGAATTCCATGATGCGAAATATATTTACGTAAAGCATTGCAAACCGTCGGTCCGTTTTTATCTGTAATCTCATAAGCTTGACCGTACTTAGTAAATAAGTCAACTATAGTTAAATATGTTTTACCTTTCATGAATAGGCAATCTATGTGTATTGTTTCAAATGGATATTGGGCTAACAAGGGACCTTCTAGCGAATATTTATAAGGGCGTCTCTCATATTTGGAACTAAGGCATATTTCACACTTGTTAATAAAATTGCAAATTTGATTTTTCATATGGGGCCAGTAATATTTTTCTTGAAGATGCTTGACTGTTTCTAGAATTCCATTATGATTTTTGTTATGATAATTATGAATTAATTCCTTTTGCTGTTCTTCGTCTTCTACGTCAATAAGAAGTTTATTACAGAAAACAGCCTTTACCGAGGTATCGAACAATGTTCTGAATACTTGTGCAATATGTTTATTTAATTCCTCATTGTTATATGTATGAAAACCGTATGTGTTTTTCGGGTCTAAATATTCTAAGAAAAATGTGCTTAATTGGGAGTGAATAGAATCAGGACATAATGTGACATAAAAACGTATTTTATTTTTGAATAGAAGATATCTTGTTACCTTATACTGATGCAAAACTTTGAATTCTACTTGATGCTTAAAATAATTTAAAGGACTCTCTGAATAACTTATCAAGTTTACAGGGTCTTCGTAATCAGGATTAAGTGATAAATCTGAGTCGGTCGGCTCGCGGCTTTGTCTGTTTGTATTTAATTCATTAGATTCCGATTCTACAGTAGGACGTACAGATTCTGCCGTTTGTTTTTTGAAGGGTGCACATGCCTGAACTAGTGGGTCTTTGAAATACCTTACATTTTGATTTTTACCTTTTGTCTTATCTATTGCATTAATTTCGGCTCGGGATAAAGCGTCCGCTACTACGTTATCTTTACCTTTTACGTACTCGACTTTATACTGATATTCATCCAGTTTTAGTTTCCAGCGATACAAGCGACTGGAAGGGTCTTTCAAATTAAAGAGCCAAGTTAGCGATTTTTGGTCAGTTCTAATTGTAAATAATCTACCAAATAAATAGGGGCGGAAATGTTTGCATGAATCTACGATACTTAGTAATTCTTTTTCGACTGTTGAGTAATTACGTTCTGCGGTATTAAGGGTGCGGCTAAAAAATGCAATGGGGTGTTCGTTTTGACTAAGTACAGACGCTATGGCTACATTGCTAGCGTCAGTAGTCAGGGTGAATGGCTTTGTAAAATCGGGATAAGACAAGATAGGCGCATTTATGATCAATTCTTTGAATTTATTAACGGCATCAATAAATGACTTTTCATTATAGCATACCTTGGCATTCTTTTTTAAACACTGAGTCAGTGGTTGCGCAATTTTAGAAAAATCTTTAATAAAACGCCTGTAATATGCTATGAGACCTAAGAAAGCTTTAATTTGTTTAGTCGTGGTAGGAATGGGAAACTTTTGGATTGCATCAATTTTAGCAGGATTTGGTTTGATTCCCTCCGGTGTAATTATATGTCCAAGAAATCCTACCTCTTTACAAAGGAACTCCGACTTGTCTATTTGAATTTTGAGATTGTATTGTCGTAATTTTGAAAAAACTAACTTTATATGTTGCAGATGTTGCTCCAAAGATTTAGAAAAAATAACTACATCGTCCATATATACGAAACAACATTTGTATAGAAGTTCCTTTAGAACGTTATCCATCACTCTCTGAAAAGTGGAAGGAGCGTTTTTAAGGCCAAATGGCATTCTAACATACTCAAAGTGTCCGTTGTCTACAGAGAATGCAGTTTTTTCTATGGACTCGGGATCCATCTCGATTTGATGAAACCCTTGTGCCAAATCCAAAGTAGTAAAATACGTACATTTGCCCAAATTATCTAAAATTTCATCTATTCGAGGGAGCGGATACCGATCTTCAATCGTTTTTTCGTTCAATTTCCGATAATCGATTACTAGTCTCCACTTTTTGCGTCCTGAGGCATCAGGTTTCTTTCCAATGATCCAACATGGCGACGAATACGGCGAAATGGAGGGCCTAATAATTTTGTTTTCAATTAACTGTTGGATCTGTTTTTGAATCTCAACTTTCAGATGATGTGGATATCGATATGATTTCTGAAAAACGGGAATATTATCTGTCGTTCGAATATTATGCTTCACGCTATTGGTGAATGTTAGATCAGAATCTTCATGATAAAAAATATCTTTGAATTGTTCACATAAATTTAAAATACGAGCTTTTTAAAATACGAGCTTTTTCTTCAGTGTTCAAATGCTGAGTGCGGATTACTGAAGGAATGTCTAAATCTCTAACGACTTTTTTCGGTTTTCGAATTTCGTACATTTGGTAGGGTTCACACTCTACCGGTTCGTGAAAATTAATATTTAAAATATCTTCAAAAGGTGCTGGGATCTTAACTATGAAATTTTCAGATTTTGCTATACAGCTAGGTATAAAAAATCCATCTAGTTCTATGTCAGGAAGAATAACAGGGCCATTTTCAATTACTACTGGAATTTCTAAATAATTTACTTGCGGCTCACTGAATGGAACAAATAGGCAAGGATTAATTTCGTTGACGAACGGTATTTTTGTTTTCCCTACGTGTAAAGTATACGTGGTAAAATCTATTTTCGCACCTAATTTAGTTAATTCGCTAGCTCCTATCAAACAGTCAAATTTTGCATGCCAATCGACTATATGAAAATTTAGAGGTTTCCTGATTCCAAAATCTTTAAGCATTGGAAACCGGATATTTTCGAATCCTTCTGAAATCGTATTAAGCGCCTTGATATGGAAATTTTTATGAAATATAAATTCTGAAAAGTATTGATATGCAATGTCTGGATTGATGACGCATGTAGATGCACCACTATCTATCAACATCCTAATTCCTAAACTCGGTATAATAATATATGGTAGCGTGGATAAATTTTCAACATTATTTATATCTGCTACTTGTTGTTTTTCTCTGAGGCTTGTGTTGTAAAATTTTCTTCGATTTTCATTTGGTCAAATTCTTCGATTTTCATTTGGTCAAAGCTCTGTTCCAGTTCATGAGAATAATCGTAAGGTAAATGTTCATGATCATTTTCTAAATACTCGTAATCAGTTTCATGACTGTCATTATCAACAAAAGGTTCATCCTGATTATGTAGTTCTTCAACTATGAAAGAAGATTTTCCATTTCCTTGAAAGTAGTTAGGTCGGGGTTGAGTACTTCTAACACCTGAACGATCTACAGACATGGGGGTTGGAAGACTGTATGGCCTTTGCTGGATAGGGCGGAAATTTGGCCTAGTAGCTATGTTTTGCTGTGGCATCGGATTTTGAGAAAAATTTGGTCTAGAAAAATTATTCTGGTGTGTGAATCTACTTTGAGTCGTATTGAAACGGGGATATGCTTGTTGAACGTTAGACGTACTAAAATTCGGTCTAATTGAAGACATGTTCTGTGGTCTCGGAGAGTTAAATGCGTTAGAATTTCTCGCAGAAAACTGGGGACGATAATGTGGTCGTAATTCGATTTCGGATTTTACCTGGCTTGAAACATTTTTGTTTCTCAAAAAGTTGGTAACAGAACTTTCGTACCTGAAATTTTCTACATGCTGACATTTGAATAAAGCATCCTGCAGGCTATTTACTTCACACGTTTCAAAAATTGTTCTATATGGATCGCTTAATCCGTTAATAAACCTGTTTAAGGCTTGTTCACCGTACATTTTAGATTTTATTATAAATTCCTGTGGGTGGTCATGAAGCTTAATATGTTGCAAAAGTTTTTGCAATTGGGCGTTAATTCTGTCGAAATAATTTTGATAACTTTCTTTGGGAAACTGATACATTCGTGCTAGTTCTTGAGCTAAGGAAGACTCGTTACGTTTGTCGCCAAACCTACCAATTAAAATATCTTTCAAATCTCTCCAGGTAGAATAAGAACTATTATTAATCAAATCACGTGCCTCTCCTTTAATTTTGGATACAATGTTATGTAACAGCAACTTATTGAAAACACAATTTACGTCTGGTTTCTTTAGCAAATCAATAAATTGGTCTCCTTTATTAATAAAATCTAATAAATCTTTTGATCCACCATGATACTCGGGGACCATATCTCTCGCAAGCATTATCTCAGTACCTGTTGCTTCAGCCATATTGCGATCAAAACCTCTGAAGGGTGGTTCAATATCTGAGTCTGATTCTAAGTGGTAGCCTGTACCCGTCGTACCACCAAGCATTAAATTAGAAAATGTTTATGTATTGTAAAATATAAAATTAAGTTCCAATTGCGTATATCAATATCAATCGATAATAATAATAATAAAATCAAATATTAAAATATTCAGTCTTCTGTGCACACCAAGAGAAAGGTAAGAAAAAGATAGGGACTTACAGAGCGAACATAAAAATGATCTTCATTCCTGGTCCGTCTTCTCTTCCTAGCATCGGCAGTCGGGCGGCGTCCTCGATGGATCAGCTTTCCAACGTCCGGATGTTGACCCTCTGAGCGTTTCGGCAGTTGAAGTCGCCCAAAAGTTGGATCTTCTCTTGGTTCTCTTTACGATTGACCTCAGGTCCAAGCGGCGTGATATTCTTCTGACCAGGCGGGTGCCAGTGGACTTCTTCGCCCTGGTCTCCTCTTGTCTCCGGTGATGGTACCTCTTGGCTGGCGAATCCCTCTCAAACACTTGAAAGTGACCGGTGATGATCGATGCTGTCGATATGCCCTTGATATTACGATTCGACAAGACGGCCTCCAAATTTAGCTCGGCCGTATTTTTCGGTTTGAGGGATCCCGGTTGAGCCCCCAATTATGTTTGCCAAGGGCGAACAAGAGTTTTTAAAAAATATCGGTTTATTTACCGCTGCGAATCTAACTACTACAATGATTGTCGGTAGCTATCTGATTAAAGTACAAGGCGGATTACCAGTTTTATCAAAGATGAAATGTATACATAAGCTTTATTCGTAGAAGTCTGGACTAGACGGCACGTACCTGTATTATGTTACATATATGAGAAACATGCCAAGTTCATAAACCTAGGACGTCTGAAGGACTTTAAGAATATATTCACTTTAGATTTATAATTATTATGTGGTGGAGAATACCAAAATACATAACTCGAACATATCCCTGCCTCCGGAGGTACGATACATAATCTCGCAGATTCTGAGAGGTAAGCGTGTTATGCTCTGGGTGCATTTCACACCACCTCTCATACATGCGGGACATGTATCCCTACGGCGCGGGCTACTGCTCTCGTAGCAGCTCAGCAGGTCATCCCTGAGCTCCGTCGTCCACCTAAAATGGTCCATGTCATTGCGGGGGTCGTCATCAGGGCAATTCGAAGTACCACCACCTTGCCCAACGCCGGCTTCCGAAACCGGCTCGGTGTGGGTGCTTTTCCTTCGAGGTGGTCGAACCCGAAGATAGGGCCCGTCAGGTGGTTAGCCTTAGGGCCCGCAGCCGACATTTCCGGAGGCACTGAGAGGATCTAGCAACCCCGCGAGGGTCTCCTCTATTATTATTATTTGAACTTCTTCGATTTCCGGAGACTCTCATCCCTAATTTAGGGATGCTACCTCATTATATCCTACTTTCTTTTTTATGAAATTTACCGCTGAATGCAGTGGTGTACTCATATTGGCCCAGGGACATCGCATTTTCACTATAAATATTTTTGCATTAGCAAAAAACTCTTTCAGCTTTTTTGAGAAATGTAAAGCGCCGTCTAAAATATCTGTATTCATTATCAACTTAAATGAATAAAATGGCATTTGTCATGTTAACAAGATACATAGAACCTGACCTTTGTGCAGAAAATCGTTTTTGGAAAATTCCATTTACTAAAATTGGAATATCGAATCCCTTAATTCACACAACATTGCGAAACAGATTTTAAAATTTCTTAACATGCTTAAGGGTCTAGGATATAGCGCGCGAAATTGAGAATCCAAGAAAAGACGTATTCCCATGTTAGCGAGGAGGCGTGGCCGCCTGTTCCCTTTCTCCGGTGTGTGTGCCTAAGGTGAGGGGAGATAAGTCCAAAAATCCAAATGTAAGGTCAGAAGGTCCAATGGTGAGGTCTAAATAAAGGTCACTATACAAATAAATTTCGCATTTCCAAGCTCCTGACGTAACCTATAAGCTTACAGTAATGATACAAAAAGTAAATTGAAGAAGAAATATCGGACCTTGTCACCTACTTGGCCTTTTACTTCCCACACGTAATCGTGTAATCGCGAAAATTTTCGATTTTGAGATAACATGCTTTTTGAGCGTTTTGTGATGTCTACATAACGAAAATCCACGTCACTCATTTTCGTCGGTCTGTCTGTCGGTCTGTCGGTCTGTCGGTCTGTCGGTCTGTCGGTCTGTCGGTCTGTCGGTCTGTCGGTCTGTCGGTCTGTCGGTCTGTCGGTCTGTCGGTCTGTCGGTCTGTCGGTCTGTCGGTCTGTCGGTCTGTCGGTCTGTCGGTCTGTCGGTCTGTCGGTCTGTCGGTCTGTCGGTCTGTCGGTCTGTCGGTCTGTCGGTCTGTCGGTCTGTCGGTCTGTCGGTCTGTCGGTCTGTCGGTCTGTCGGTCTGTCGGTCTGTCGGTCTGTCGGTCTGTCGGTCTGTCGGTCTGTCGGTCTGTCGGTCTGTCGGTCTGTCGGTCTGTCGGTCTGTCGGTCTGTCGGTCTGTCGGTCTGTCGGTCTGTCGGTCTGTCGGTCTGTCGGTCTGTCGGTCTGTCGGTCTGTCGGTCTGTCGGTCTGTCGGTCTGTCGGTCTGTCGGTCTGTCGGTCTGTCGGTCTGTCGGTCTGTCGGTCTGTCGGTCTGTCGGTCTGTCGGTCTGTCGGTCTGTCGGTCTGTCGGTCTGTCGGTCTGTCGGTCTGTCGGTCTGTCGGTCTGTCGGTCTGTCGGTCTGTCGGTCTGTCGGTCTGTCGGTCTGTCGGTCTGTCGGTCTGTCGGTCTGTCGGTCTGTCGGTCTGTCGGTCTGTCGGTCTGTCGGTCTGTCGGTCTGTCGGTCTGTCGGTCTGTCGGTCTGTCGGTCTGTCGGTCTGTCGGTCTGTCGGTCTGTCGGTCTGTCGGTCTGTCGGTCTGTCGGTCTGTCGGTCTGTCGGTCTGTCGGTCTGTCGGTCTGTCGGTCTGTCGGTCTGTCGGTCTGTCGGTCTGTCGGTCTGTCGGTCTGTCGGTCTGTCGGTCTGTCGGTCTGTCGGTCTGTCGGTCTGTCGGTCTGTCGGTCTGTCGGTCTGTCGGTCTGTCGGTCTGTCGGTCTGTCGGTCTGTCGGTCTGTCGGTCTGTCGGTCTGTCGGTCTGTCGGTCTGTCGGTCTGTCGGTCTGTCGGTCTGTCGGTCTGTCGGTCTGTCGGTCTGTCGGTCTGTCGGTCTGTCGGTCTGTCGGTCTGTCGGTCTGTCGGTCTGTCGGTCTGTCGGTCTGTCGGTCTGTCGGTCTGTCGGTCTGTCGGTCTGTCGGTCTGTCGGTCTGTCGGTCTGTCGGTCTGTCGGTCTGTCGGTCTGTCGGTCTGTCGGTCTGTCGGTCTGTCGGTCTGTCGGTCTGTCGGTCTGTCGGTCTGTCGGTCTGTCGGTCTGTCGGTCTGTCGGTCTGTCGGTCTGTCGGTCTGTCGGTCTGTCGGTCTGTCGGTCTGTCGGTCTGTCGGTCTGTCGGTCTGTCGGTCTGTCGGTCTGTCGGTCTGTCGGTCTGTCGGTCTGTCGGTCTGTCGGTCTGTCGGTCTGTCGGTCTGTCGGTCTGTCGGTCTGTCGGTCTGTCGGTCTGTCGGTCTGTCGGTCTGTCGGTCTGTCGGTCTGTCGGTCTGTCGGTCTGTCGGTCTGTCGGTCTGTCGGTCTGTCGGTCTGTCGGTCTGTCGGTCTGTCGGTCTGTCGGTCTGTCGGTCTGTCGGTCTGTCGGTCTGTCGGTCTGTCGGTCTGTCGGTCTGTCGGTCTGTCGGTCTGTCGGTCTGTCGGTCTGTCGGTCTGTCGGTCTGTCGGTCTGTCGGTCTGTCGGTCTGTCGGTCTGTCGGTCTGTCGGTCTGTCGGTCTGTCGGTCTGTCGGTCTGTCGGTCTGTCGGTCTGTCGGTCTGTCGGTCTGTCGGTCTGTCGGTCTGTCGGTCTGTCGGTCTGTCGGTCTGTCGGTCTGTCGGTCTGTCGGTCTGTCGGTCTGTCGGTCTGTCGGTCTGTCGGTCTGTCGGTCTGTCGGTCTGTCGGTCTGTCGGTCTGTCGGTCTGTCGGTCTGTCGGTCTGTCGGTCTGTCGGTCTGTCGGTCTGTCGGTCTGTCGGTCTGTCGGTCTGTCGGTCTGTCGGTCTGTCGGTCTGTCGGTCTGTCGGTCTGTCGGTCTGTCGGTCTGTCGGTCTGTCGGTCTGTCGGTCTGTCGGTCTGTCGGTCTGTCGGTCTGTCGGTCTGTCGGTCTGTCGGTCTGTCGGTCTGTCGGTCTGTCGGTCTGTCGGTCTGTCGGTCTGTCGGTCTGTCGGTCTGTCGGTCTGTCGGTCTGTCGGTCTGTCGGTCTGTCGGTCTGTCGGTCTGTCGGTCTGTCGGTCTGTCGGTCTGTCGGTCTGTCGGTCTGTCGGTCTGTCGGTCTGTCGGTCTGTCGGTCTGTCGGTCTGTCGGTCTGTCGGTCTGTCGGTCTGTCGGTCTGTCGGTCTGTCGGTCTGTCGGTCTGTCGGTCTGTCGGTCTGTCGGTCTGTCGGTCTGTCGGTCTGTCGGTCTGTCGGTCTGTCGGTCTGTCGGTCTGTCGGTCTGTCGGTCTGTCGGTCTGTCGGTCTGTCGGTCTGTCGGTCTGTCGGTCTGTCGGTCTGTCGGTCTGTCGGTCTGTCGGTCTGTCGGTCTGTCGGTCTGTCGGTCTGTCGGTCTGTCGGTCTGTCGGTCTGTCGGTCTGTCGGTCTGTCGGTCTGTCGGTCTGTCGGTCTGTCGGTCTGTCGGTCTGTCGGTCTGTCGGTCTGTCGGTCTGTCGGTCTGTCGGTCTGTCGGTCTGTCGGTCTGTCGGTCTGTCGGTCTGTCGGTCTGTCGGTCTGTCGGTCTGTCGGTCTGTCGGTCTGTCGGTCTGTCGGTCTGTCGGTCTGTCGGTCTGTCGGTCTGTCGGTCTGTCGGTCTGTCGGTCTGTCGGTCTGTCGGTCTGTCGGTCTGTCGGTCTGTCGGTCTGTCGGTCTGTCGGTCTGTCGGTCTGTCGGTCTGTCGGTCTGTCGGTCTGTCGGTCTGTCGGTCTGTCGGTCTGTCGGTCTGTCGGTCTGTCGGTCTGTCGGTCTGTCGGTCTGTCGGTCTGTCGGTCTGTCGGTCTGTCGGTCTGTCGGTCTGTCGGTCTGTCGGTCTGTCGGTCTGTCGGTCTGTCGGTCTGTCGGTCTGTCGGTCTGTCGGTCTGTCGGTCTGTCGGTCTGTCGGTCTGTCGGTCTGTCGGTCTGTCGGTCTGTCGGTCTGTCGGTCTGTCGGTCTGTCGGTCTGTCGGTCTGTCGGTCTGTCGGTCTGTCGGTCTGTCGGTCTGTCGGTCTGTCGGTCTGTCGGTCTGTCGGTCTGTCGGTCTGTCGGTCTGTCGGTCTGTCGGTCTGTCGGTCTGTCGGTCTGTCGGTCTGTCGGTCTGTCGGTCTGTCGGTCTGTCGGTCTGTCGGTCTGTCGGTCTGTCGGTCTGTCGGTCTGTCGGTCTGTCGGTCTGTCGGTCTGTCGGTCTGTCGGTCTGTCGGTCTGTCGGTCTGTCGGTCTGTCGGTCTGTCGGTCTGTCGGTCTGTCGGTCTGTCGGTCTGTCGGTCTGTCGGTCTGTCGGTCTGTCGGTCTGTCGGTCTGTCGGTCTGTCGGTCTGTCGGTCTGTCGGTCTGTCGGTCTGTCGGTCTGTCGGTCTGTCGGTCTGTCGGTCTGTCGGTCTGTCGGTCTGTCGGTCTGTCGGTCTGTCGGTCTGTCGGTCTGTCGGTCTGTCGGTCTGTCGGTCTGTCGGTCTGTCGGTCTGTCGGTCTGTCGGTCTGTCGGTCTGTCGGTCTGTCGGTCTGTCGGTCTGTCGGTCTGTCGGTCTGTCGGTCTGTCGGTCTGTCGGTCTGTCGGTCTGTCGGTCTGTCGGTCTGTCGGTCTGTCGGTCTGTCGGTCTGTCGGTCTGTCGGTCTGTCGGTCTGTCGGTCTGTCGGTCTGTCGGTCTGTCGGTCTGTCGGTCTGTCGGTCTGTCGGTCTGTCGGTCTGTCGGTCTGTCGGTCTGTCGGTCTGTCGGTCTGTCGGTCTGTCGGTCTGTCGGTCTGTCGGTCTGTCGGTCTGTCGGTCTGTCGGTCTGTCGGTCTGTCGGTCTGTCGGTCTGTCGGTCTGTCGGTCTGTCGGTCTGTCGGTCTGTCGGTCTGTCGGTCTGTCGGTCTGTCGGTCTGTCGGTCTGTCGGTCTGTCGGTCTGTCGGTCTGTCGGTCTGTCGGTCTGTCGGTCTGTCGGTCTGTCGGTCTGTCGGTCTGTCGGTCTGTCGGTCTGTCGGTCTGTCGGTCTGTCGGTCTGTCGGTCTGTCGGTCTGTCGGTCTGTCGGTCTGTCGGTCTGTCGGTCTGTCGGTCTGTCGGTCTGTCGGTCTGTCGGTCTGTCGGTCTGTCGGTCTGTCGGTCTGTCGGTCTGTCGGTCTGTCGGTCTGTCGGTCTGTCGGTCTGTCGGTCTGTCGGTCTGTCGGTCTGTCGGTCTGTCGGTCTGTCGGTCTGTCGGTCTGTCGGTCTGTCGGTCTGTCGGTCTGTCGGTCTGTCGGTCTGTCGGTCTGTCGGTCTGTCGATCTGTCGGTGTGTCGGTCGGTCGATCTGTCTGTCTAGCCTCGTAATCTCAGTAACCGCTGCATGGATTTTGATGAAATTTGGGCAGCAATATGCTGTGAGATCATAGTAGGTAATGCTGCTACAATTTTGGGACAGTATTTGTGATGTATACATACGAGTATTGCTTTAGATCGTTCTTGTATTTTATAATGTGGAAACTACTGAATTGATGTTAATGAAATTTCGGCACAGTATTACTACTTTGGCAAGGATGGAAAACGCGTATGATTTTTAGAAATCGTCTCAGTGGCAACGCAGCAATATTGAAAAAACTATAAATATGAAAACGGCTCAAACTTCGTTTTTAGACGTTTTAGGGGCTCCTGATCATTTTATATATTTTTTTTAGATGGGGTGATTTTAGGGTGGTTGGGGGGTGGGGGGTTGTAAAACTGTAAAATTTGTTGTATTCGTAATGGGCTGTCCATTGATATGCGAATGAAAAACTTAGCGGCATGATACACTTTTTAGGTCCATCCGAACGTTGCATGCTTATTATAGAATCCACGGGACTTATACATACGAGTATTGTTTTAGATCGTTTTAGATTGCGTAACGCGGAAATTGTTTAATTGATTTTTAATGCATATTTCCTGAAGAGGGAGATGGAAGAAACTATTTACGTGGTTGTTGTGTTGGATATTTTTTTTGCGGGCAGGTGGGCGATGATTTAGTTGCAAGGGGATTTCAGACTATAGCTTCGTGCAATGGGAAATAATAAACTGGTATCATCGTTATGTGTGGGGAGTACTGAGTCAATCAACTTGACTCCATTTTTTTGATATCGTGTTTAGTTGTTAAATTACAGACATTTGAAGAATGTATGATTTTGCATTACGAGTTTTTTTGCACACTGAAAAACTTTTTTGAGAAAATAGCAAATAGTTGTCATTAACTAAGGTCTTAACTATCACCTTCTGAAATACTTTGTATGTAGTTTAAAAAACAAGCGAGTTCTGTTCGAAATGGGCATCCATGTTTTAACATGGCAAATACATATGTATAACTGTGTATACCCAGGCCCCTTAACTCTTAAAAGATACATGGTGAAACATATATATCTCAGTTTATCATTAGTAGAAAAAAATTAGTTGATTCAAGCGTTCGCCAAATCGGTCTCAGTATACTTTTTGTACTTTGCGGTTGTTCTATGCAAGAACGTTCCGTGTCGCCTGCTGCCTATCAGACGCGTAACAGGTGGCGAATAGAGGTATGGCCTGGCGAAGAGGTACCTCGAAACCCGGTTAGCGGCAGCAGTAGTAGAGTACGAGGGCTTAAAACATCTTCAATCCTTTTCGAAAGCTGTTGTCGTGGACCAACCCACCCAAGCTAAGGGCTGAATGGTCGCAGGGTACTATATGGCCACGACTGACCTCATTGGGGAACTAGGCGACACCCCATTGTAAAAATCCTTGTCTTGGCAAGCGGGGTTCTGCCAGTGGTGGACTAGCTCCTTCCCTTGCTACTCGTAGGAACGATTATGGAAAACACCAAACACCAGACACAAAATCCCGAAGCTGGACCGTCATGTTCACTTAAACCTAAATCTGCAGCTAAGGTTAAATAATATTCTCCTTAAACTGCGGTACATACCGAGACGGACTGGAAGGATCACCTCAGGAACAATACAACAAAACACAGTGGCCAAAGAGTCGACGAATCTGTGGCACCGAGGGTAAAAGAAGAAGGAAGGCGAGAGAGTCAAAAAGGAAGTATCTTGTCCTCCTCACCTCGCATCCAAAAGAGGTCAGGAGGTAACGACACCTAGGAAAAACCTTCACTATAGCAGCTCCACAGAGAGCACCCCGAGAAGGGTTAAAACGGCTCGCAATGACAAAAAAGCCACTGCATCTTTCCAAACCTTCACGGAGGCAATCCAAGGCATCTCGAGGTTGCCATAATGGACAAGGATAACCCCTATGGTAAGGTCAATGCCGAACGGGCAATTCTTATTAAGAGACGGCTAATGGAGGAGCTGGAGAAAACAATCTTGACGCCATCCAGCATCCAAGATAAATTGCCGACATTCGAGTCGTGAACTGACTCTTGTGAGATTTTCGGTGTCGTCTGCGACGACAATGGGATACTACAGTGGCTCTCTGAGGTCATCAAAAGCCTTGGGAGGAAGCATCAATGGCAGTCGTCAGTTTAAGCTCCCAAAGCTCACCAAAGCTTCTCTTTGGGTCTCGGAGGATGACGCTACCGCCACCTCTGAAGACCCGGAGAGAGTGCTGCGGCGGCTGACCTTACAAAATCTGGAACTGCTGATACCCAAATGGTGCATCTTCCACCATGAGGCAAAGAAAATACCTCCAAGACACCTGTTCGTCTTCGCGCGCTAGGAGAACACAGAGGCGCCCGAACATACGAAAGCCATCTCCCTTCTGACAGGGGAGGAGATGGAGTCCTAGACGAGGCAAATACATCTCATCGGAGCCATGGGCAAGGACGTCATAAAAAAGGTAAATGTCCTTCAATACAACCTCCACTACAAGAAATCGGCAATGGCAACGTTATGCCGCTAACAGCACTAATCCAAGAACCTTGGACCATAAAGACCAGAACAACAAGTCAATAACAGGTCACATTTTTGTACCTCAGATTTAACTGCGGTTAGATTGGAATGTCCATGGAAAAGCGGGAACAGCGCGGCACTGGTCCTAGCATCGATCTATCTTCCTTCAGATGCAGCGACCCTACCAACAGCAAAAGAATTGGAAGATCTAGCAAAAAATTGGAAGATCTAGTAGACCACTGCCTCAGTCAGGAATAATTGGAGCCTGTCATTAGCTGTAATTCGAACTCCCACCATCTAGGATGGGGTGGCAAGGCCATTCATTCCAGAGATCAGTCTCTTTACGACTATATTGTTGAGAAATTTAAATAAAGACACAGAACCGACTTTCATTAACGCCTGTAGCTAAACTGTTATAGACATTACGCTGACGACAGCCAAAATCTCTAATAAAATTCTAGACTGGCAGGTGGACTGGACACTTCGATGTCTGACTACCGCTGCGCTGGCTGAATTATACTCTAAGTCTGTAATTCAAAACTTTCGTCAAGTCTCGCAACCCGAATAGGATCGATGTAGATCTCCACAGCCGGCTCTTAGAAGGTGCTCTGCATAACCAACAGGTCTCTTGATTCCGTGAACTAACGAAGAATTGGAAAGATACACAATATCCATCCAAGGTAAACCAAGTCCTGCCCCATAAGGATGGTAGAGGAAGGTGGCAAAACCAATATTTGGTGGAGCGTCAAACTAGAACACCTTAGGAAAGCAGCAAGAAGAACCTACAATACAGCAAAAGGTACAAAACTCAAAAAGGACTGGGATTCATAACAATCGAACATCAAAGATCTGATTTAATCATCACTGTGACCTCGAACTGGATGGAAGAAATTAGCACACCTTTACTGATTGACTGGCAATTGACCAGATAAATATCAGCAGGAAAAGTTAAATTGGGACATATCCTGCCTCTCCCCCTTCAAGCCACCAGAGCCGGACAGCATATGTCCATCCCTATTTCAATGGTGTGTGGAAGATGTCATGCCGCACCTGGTAGGAATATTCAGAGCCTCCTTGGCTCTAAAGTATATTCCCAGAACGTGTAGAGTGGTCTTGAGTTGTTGAGCTATGTGTTCACTTCATTGACCATAAGCGCCACCACCAATAGGACGGGACCTTCTGCTAAGCCCTCTGACAGGGGAAAAGATGGAGTCCTAAGCGAGGCAAATGCATGACATCTGAGCCATGGGCAAGGACGCCATAAAAAAGGCAAAAGTCCTGCAATGCAGCTTCCAACACAAGAAATCAGCAACGCCAAACATTATGCCGCTAATAGCACTCTAATCCAAGAACCTTGGATCATAAAGGCCAATATAACAGATCAATAACGGGTCGCATTTTTGTATCTCAAATTCAACCGCGGTTAGATTGGAATCTCCATGGAAAAGCGGGGCGCTGGTCCTAGCTTCGGTCTATCTTCCTTGAGATGCAGCCACCCTACCAATAACAAAAGAATTGGAAGATCTATTAGACCACTGCCTCAGTCAGAAATTGGAGCTTGTCGATGGGTGTAACTCGAACCTCACCATCTGGGATGGGGTAGCAAGGCCATTCATTCCAGAGGTCAGTCTCTTTATTAACGCCTGTAGCTAAACCGTTATAGACATTCCCAGCAAGCAAAGTCACGTTTATAAGCATTGTATAAGTATCTATAGAATAATAACTGAGATAACCAACTTATTTCATAGGAGGTTTTTAAATCCTAATACGATATCTATACAACTAAAAAGGGCCAACTTTTATACAACGTTTTTACAGCATAAAGCCTGCAAAGTTAAGCTATATGATCCTTACACAATATGTATAGACTCACTTTAAAAATATTTATAGAACTGTTGTATAAATGCCCTCTTGAACTGCCTGATACAACAAATTAACCATTATGGTAGTTGTTTCAGAAGACACTAAAGATTACTATAAGAATGCGTTATATATCTCTTATAAATGATTACATGAAATCAACGAATATGATGGAAATCATGTCGCAGAGTTAAACAATATGATTGCAAGAATCATGTTTATAGAATCTATAACGTTCTGCATGAAAGTAAAATATGTGGGGCCGCGAACATTTAAAATGGCGATGTCATATTATTATAGAGGAAATGTGTTAATCATATCGGCATACTAGGCGATGATTTATATGCGTTTCAAGTTTTTCTGATGAAATACATATACTTTTTTAGCAAAAAAATGAGCTCCTTCAATATAATACAAATCTATTATATTTTCAGTCAAGTTTAATAATAAAAAATGAAGTCAAGTTGATTGACTCAGTACTTCCCACACATTACGGTGATACCAGTTTATTATTTTGCCATAGCATAAAGCTTTAGTCTGAGATCCCCTTGCAACCAAATCATCGCCAACCCCCCCCCCCCAATGGACAGCCTATATTAATACTACAAACTTTTCAGTTTTATAACCCCCCACCCCCCAACCACCCCAATTTGACCCGATCCAAAAAAAGGTAGAAAATAATCAGGAACCCCTAAAACACCTAAAAACGAAGTTTGAGCTGTTATCATATTTTTAGTTTTTTGATTATTGCTACTCTGCCACTGACATTATTTCTAACAGCCATACGCGTTTTCCATCCTCACCACGGTAATAATACTGTGTCAAAATTTCATTAGAATCAATTTAATAGTTTCCACGTTACAAAATACAAAACGATCCAAAGCAATAAATACTCGTATGTATACAGAAAATTCTAAGTCCCTTAGTTTCGGTAATAGGCAATGCAATGTTCGGATGGACCTAAAAAGGTGATCTATGTCGCTAGGTCTTCCTCCACAGGTCAGTGGACAGCCTATTATGAATACAACAAATTTTTCAGGTTTTCAACCCCCCTTCCCCCAACCACCCTAATTTCACCCCCACCCAAAAAAACGCAGAAAATGATCAGGAACCTCTAAAACGCTCAAAAACGAAGTTTGAGCTGTTTTTTATATTTTTAGTCTTTTTTGTTATTTCTGCGCCGACACTGGCACGATTTATAAAAACCATATGCATTTTCCATCCTCGCCACGTTTGTAATACTACGTCAAAATTTTATCAAAATCAATTCAACAGTTTCCTCGATACACAATATAGAACGATGTAAAGCAATACTCGTATGCTAACACCAGAAAAAAAGTTCTTTGGTTTCTGTAATAGGCATCAAGGCAATGTTCGGATGAAGCTAAAAAAAGCTATTTATGTCGCTAGGTCTTCCTTCACAGGTCAGTGGACAGTCTATTATGAAAGCAACATATTCCTATATACATAACAGACTCTTAGAAGGCGCTCTTTATAACCAGCAGGTTTTGATTCCGTCAACTAACGAAGAATTGGAAAGATACACAATACCTATCCAAGATAAAATAAGTTATGCTTATAAAAAGTCCTGCCCCATAAGGATGGTAGAGGAAAGTGGGAAAACCAATATTTGGTGGTGCGCCGAACTGAAACACTTTAGGTAAACAGCAAGAAGAACCTACAATAGAGCAAAACGTACCAAACTCAAAGAAGACTGGGATTCATAACAATCAAACCTTAAGAGCTTAAGACTTCCCTAGTTCAATTGCCACTGTGACCTCGAACTGGATGGAAGGAATTGGAATACCTTCACTGATTATACACTTCGAGCAGATGCACCGACTCGGCACTTCATCAAGTAGTTGTCAGAATTGAGAGATCACTGGACAACAAAGAATCCGCCCCAGGTGTATTCATAGACATTGAGGGAGCGTTTGACGTAACAACATTCCCAAAAATTGACCAGCAGCTCAAGGTTAGGAACGTAACTATGGCATTGAGTGAATGGATACTTAGCATTCTCCTCAACAGCAATGGACTCTACTCAATTGCATATGCGGATGACATAGTCATCCTTCGAAAAGGTAGATTTGAGAACACATTATGTGAGCGAACCCAAGTAGCACTCAAATCAATAGAAAAATGGTGTTTATAACTCTTATTGTCTATTGAACCCAAGAAGACTGAGATGGTCCTGTTCACCAGAAAAGGGAGTATTAAGAGGCTAAACCCCCCTGCACTTCTCAACGTGAAGCTAATTTTTTCTTAAGAGGTAAAATATATTGGTATTACCCTCGACCGAAAGCTGACGTGGAACGCTCACTTAGATAGTAGAGCCAAAAGGGCATATGTTGGGGCCTATCGCTAAGAGTGACCCACTGGATCTATAACAAAATCATCAGACCTATGCTAACGTATGGAGTCTAGGTAACTAAAGTTCTACAGGCAACAGCAATTGATAAATTATATGAGATAAAACGTATGGCCTAAATTAATATAACAGGAGCCATGAGTACAACACCGACTGCGTGAAAGTAATAATTGGCATTACCCCTCTAGATATTTACATCATTGAGGTCGCATTACTGTCAATGCTACGACGTCGTACGGTTGGTATTGATCCCGGTATAGAGATGAGACGACTGAGGCAGCTGGTATGGCGGGAAGCGCTAAACGCACTACGAATAGCTACAAGCAACCAGCGACTCAATTGAATCAGCACTTGTTTTTAAGAAACCCTACAAAATAGAAATTAAACAAAATGTTGAGCCAAATGTGACAAATGCAATTTGCGTGATGACAGATGACTCCAAAGCAAGGGAGCCACTGGATACGGGGTATACTCCAAGTCTCTCAACCTAAGAACAAAGTGGGCTATGGGTAAAAATACCAGTGTCGTTCAAATGGAGCTGGCTGGCATATCGATACCTGCTAACCAGGAGAAATGTACCTCCTGGTAAGACTGTAATAGTCTGCACCGACAGCAAACTAGCACTTCTAACCATGAAAAGATCCCGCATCACATCAGGGCTGAGGTGGGTTAAAGGTCACAACAAGAACTAAGGCAACCGTATAGTGGACGGTCTAGCCAGGAAGTCTGCTGGCCAAAGAATTTTAGGACCATGAGACCTTTCTGGAATATCGACAACCAGAATTGTGGAAATAGACAAAAAACACGCCCATACCCAAATGGTAAAACGATGGGAAGAACTACAAAGATGCCGATTTGCGAAGAAAACCCTTGCATAGTGGGATTCCTGACTGACCATTGTCATCTCAGGAAGCTTTACTTTTATGGACACACCGATATGTAGAATGTGTAAAAGCGAAGACGAAACTGTAGAACACAACATATATGAGTGCCCAGCGTTATCTGCTATTAGAGAGTGTGCGTTTGGTGCCCACATAAAGGAGATGTGCCCTACCAACTTGTCCACCTTCCTAAAATTGGCAGGATAGACAATGACCTGAGGAAACAACTCCCTGAGAGGATGCACAATGGGCCAGTTGTGGCACAAGTGCAGTGAGACTACTCGCGCTTCCCACTCTAAAGATACAGCGAGAGAGGCATGAAGAATTGTAAATGTACGGAACATGTTCAACGAGTCAAACTTCTCCTTGTATGGCTCGGTACCACAAACGAACCCAATGATAGTTCATACAAAATATATGGTTGTTCCTTACCGATCCTTTTTATGCTTCCAACAATGTCGTATGACATTAAAACATTAGTGGTCAACAAAATTGCCAAGTATTGTGAACAGAAGGAAACTGTTTTGTAGTCTAGCCCACAAATTCAGTTATTAAATTCATATGTAAAATTTTTAGATCTGAGTTCGTTAAAAAGTATCAGGCAATTTGTCAAAATGTACATTTCTGCTATTCCTAGATGTGCTTGACCAAGTTTTATCCTGAGATTGGTAATTCAATAATTTGAGTGATTTACGTAACCTAAAAATTAATGAAATCTATGGTAAAGGAAAGACCCACTCCTGGTGAGAGTATACTAATGCTGTGCAGTACCTTCTAGGAAAAAATGGAGTCAAGGTGATTGACTCAGGACTTCCCACACATAATGATAATACTATTTTATTATTTTCCCATTTCATGAAGCTTAAAGTCCCTTGGTTTCTATAATAAGCAAGCAATGTCGGGATGGACCTAAAAAAGTGTATTATGCCGCTAGGCTTTACATTCACAGGTGAGTGGGCAGCTTATACCACCGCAATACCACAAACTTTTCAGTATTACAACCAAAATTCCCTCTCTCATCGGTGTGGGAAGTAATATATCAATCTGTATGATTATTCTTGTTTTGAATCGAACGACAAATTTCTGCCATAAATGTTGTGACGAAATGTTCTATTTTTTGTTCAATAAATATGTAAGTAATAAGGTCAACAAATATTTACATTTTACAGTGAAATAATACCCTGTAATAGTTTATCTATTTCCATCATTAACTTTTAAGCATAATTTTGGGATTGCAATTTTCTATATCGAAATCAAAAACCGGACTTAGTACATTGAGAAATGAGGATTCTCATACATTATAAATAAATAATTCTACAGATACTCCTTATAAATAAATGTAGATGAGTTATTTTGTAGAATAACTGTTCAATCAAAAAAATGGGGTCAAGTTGATTGACTCAGTACTTCCCACACATAATGATGGTCCCACTTTATTATTTTTCCATTATATTATGAAGCTGTAGTTTGAAATCCCCTTGCAACCAAATCGTCGCCCACCCGCCGGCAAAAAAAAACAGACGCAAAAACTCTCGTAGTTTCTTGCATCTTCCTAGAAACTAGGACGCCACAGTTTTTTTCTGCATGCTTCCCACCCCCACCCCCCACCCAAAAAAAAGTAGAAAATTATCAGGAACCCCTACAACGCCTAAAAACGAAGTTTGAATATTTGAAAGTTGTTTGTTTTTTGATAATTACTCCGCTCCCCGAACAACGATTTCCGAAATCATAGGACTGCAACCTCTTAGCATGTAGCTGCCCAAATTTGATCACAATCCATGCAGCGGTTACTGCGATTCCGACGTTAGAAGAACGCCAACAGACAGACAGACAGACAGACCGACGGAAATGAATGACGTGGATTCTAGTTATGTAGACATCATAAAACGCCCAAACAGAGTATCATCTCAAAATCGAAAATTTTCGCTATCACAATACTCCCCCCACCTATCGGTGTGGAACGTAAAAGCAAATACTTAAAGGAAAAATCTAAATCTACAGTTCAGTACAATATAAATATATTTACGTTAACAGTTTCTTATCCTTTTTATCCATGTTATAGTGAAAAGTATGCACAAATGGAACAAATAGCTGCAGAATGACGTTTCAGTACTTTTGAGGAAGCCTTTGGGAATTATCAACCAAGGGCCTGCGTTCAAACTTGTATTAAATATTTTTTTCCAAATTCAACTCTGGTGCATGGCTTACATATTGTAACGCGATACAAAATAGTAGCTACCAAAATCCAAATGTTCATATAATCAGAAACTGCATTATTTAGCAAAACGTACCTGTAGTCTATTCCTGAGTATTCAACACCTAAGACACAATCTTGATCCAGTCTACTCTTTACAATGTCGACGTTCAGTTTTCCAGATGCCAGCATAACATCTTTGAAGTTTAACGATGAGTAATATATCTGAAATTAGTAACTTGAGTTGAGTTGAGTTGTTATTCTTTTAGGATTAGGTCAGAACTAAAACAAAACTTCTTATACTTCTATATTTCGGCTAATATCTTGTCATAATCGAAACGTGGCGTAAGCAGAATTATAAGTTTTTTTTAATTCTGACCTAATTCTGCAAAAACTACAACATAGCAGGTCAAAATCGTTACACAAACTGAGATTAGCATCACCATATTATATACGTATATCCTTTACAGGAATGGATTGAAGAGATAAGAGCAGAGGCTTGCAGTTATCAGAAGCAAAAATAGTATCCGCTACGATACCAAAAATGGCTCTTAGTGCCACAGCAACCATAATTCCCGTTATGAAGGATTGATGATTGGGACTTTTAGAATGATCTTTAGCCTAGGAATATCTGCTCACCACTACAGAAATGGCATTTCATAAGTATTACGAATGGCGATCCTGCGCGCTGCACATTATTGCCGATAGCGATTTTTGAAAGCCCTCTAATTTGATTTAAGTACTTTGTGATACTTTTTAGCCACTTAAGAAATAACACTTGGACATCAACATGGAAATAATTTTCAGTTATCTTTTGAACGATACGTGATTATCAAGTAGCTACTCGCCATTATCGAAATGGCACAAAAAATGAGCCTTTTCGCACGATTTCTTGATAATTTTAAATGATCCTTTAAGTTTAATTGACACTTTACTCTGGAAGACAAATCAGGCTAAACGCCAATTAACTTAAGACATCATTTAAGTTGGTTATAGAATATACTATTTAATATGATTGATAATTACATTTAGCACTACAATTATCCGGAATAGCGATTTTTATATAAAAACTAGTAGCTTATTCCAGACCAACCACCTCAAAAATTGATTATCTTCAACACTGTGCCACTGCGCGCTGTATTGCACGAGCAAAGGTTAAAAAAAAATTTATTGAATAAGAAATTATTTGTACGCTAGCAGACGCTCTGTGTACACGAAATGTGTATTGCGTTATTTTCCATGCTTGTTGATATAAAGGAATAAACGTTTCGTCAACATTCTTCACGTAATGAATGACAGTGCTCTAACGGTCAGCCCTGCTAACCGATCATGTAAAGAAGAAACAATCCTTGCCAGTTAATCTATATCAATTATTATAGAACTGTCGAATCAGAGCTATCCTTGTGAAATGTAGTCGGGAGTACAGTGACGCCATCTAGTGGGGAATGGATTATATGTTGTCTTTGTCTCTAAGCCTTGTTGCCATATTCAGCATTTCATGTCATGTCATGTTCAAGGGTGTATAGTAGAGTAGGTAACAGTCTGTATACGAAACGTTGCTACAACAATAAACACCAAATAAGCAAGTAAAAGTCTAGTAGTTATCTATTTATGTCAACAGTATACTGCGCCCGACGTCTGTCAGTCTGTCTGTCGGTCTGTCTGTCGGTCTGTCTGTCGGTCTGTCTGGCGGTCTGTCTGTCGGTCTGTCCGTCGGTCTGTCTGTCTGTCGGTCTGTCTGTTTGTCGGTCTGTCTGTCGGTCTGTCGGTCTGTCCGTCTGTCCGTCTGTCGGCCTGTCGGTCTGTCGGTCTGTCGGTCTGTCGGTCTGTCGGTCTGTCGGTCTGTCGGTCTGTCGGTCTGTCGGTCTGTCGGTCTGTCGGTCTGTCGGTCTGTCGGTCTGTCGGTCTGTCGGTCTGTCGGTCTGTCGGTCTGTCGGTCTGTCGGTCTGTCGGTCTGTCGGTCTGTCGGTCTGTCGGTCTGTCGGTCTGTCGGTCTGTCGGTCTGTCGGTCTGTCGGTCTGTCGGTCTGTCGGTCTGTCGGTCTGTCGGTCTGTCGGTCTGTCGGTCTGTCGGTCTGTCGGTCTGTCGGTCTGTCGGTCTGTCGGTCTGTCGGTCTGTCGGTCTGTCGGTCTGTCGGTCTGTCGGTCTGTCGGTCTGTCGGTCTGTCGGTCTGTCGGTCTGTCGGTCTGTCGGTCTGTCGGTCTGTCGGTCTGTCGGTCTGTCGGTCTGTCGGTCTGTCGGTCTGTCGGTCTGTCGGTCTGTCGGTCTGTCGGTCTGTCGGTCTGTCGGTCTGTCGGTCTGTCGGTCTGTCGGTCTGTCGGTCTGTCGGTCTGTCGGTCTGTCGGTCTGTCGGTCTGTCGGTCTGTCGGTCTGTCGGTCTGTCGGTCTGTCGGTCTGTCGGTCTGTCGGTCTGTCGGTCTGTCGGTCTGTCGGTCTGTCGGTCTGTCGGTCTGTCGGTCTGTCGGTCTGTCGGTCTGTCGGTCTGTCGGTCTGTCGGTCTGTCGGTCTGTCGGTCTGTCGGTCTGTCGGTCTGTCGGTCTGTCGGTCTGTCGGTCTGTCGGTCTGTCGGTCTGTCGGTCTGTCGGTCTGTCGGTCTGTCGGTCTGTCGGTCTGTCGGTCTGTCGGTCTGTCGGTCTGTCGGTCTGTCGGTCTGTCGGTCTGTCGGTCTGTCGGTCTGTCGGTCTGTCGGTCTGTCGGTCTGTCGGTCTGTCGGTCTGTCGGTCTGTCGGTCTGTCGGTCTGTCGGTCTGTCGGTCTGTCGGTCTGTCGGTCTGTCGGTCTGTCGGTCTGTCGGTCTGTCGGTCTGTCGGTCTGTCGGTCTGTCGGTCTGTCGGTCTGTCGGTCTGTCGGTCTGTCGGTCTGTCGGTCTGTCGGTCTGTCGGTCTGTCGGTCTGTCGGTCTGTCGGTCTGTCGGTCTGTCGGTCTGTCGGTCTGTCGGTCTGTCGGTCTGTCGGTCTGTCGGTCTGTCGGTCTGTCGGTCTGTCGGTCTGTCGGTCTGTCGGTCTGTCGGTCTGTCGGTCTGTCGGTCTGTCGGTCTGTCGGTCTGTCGGTCTGTCGGTCTGTCGGTCTGTCGGTCTGTCGGTCTGTCGGTCTGTCGGTCTGTCGGTCTGTCGGTCTGTCGGTCTGTCGGTCTGTCGGTCTGTCGGTCTGTCGGTCTGTCGGTCTGTCGGTCTGTCGGTCTGTCGGTCTGTCGGTCTGTCGGTCTGTCGGTCTGTCGGTCTGTCGGTCTGTCGGTCTGTCGGTCTGTCGGTCTGTCGGTCTGTCGGTCTGTCGGTCTGTCGGTCTGTCGGTCTGTCGGTCTGTCGGTCTGTCGGTCTGTCGGTCTGTCGGTCTGTCGGTCTGTCGGTCTGTCGGTCTGTCGGTCTGTCGGTCTGTCGGTCTGTCGGTCTGTCGGTCTGTCGGTCTGTCGGTCTGTCGGTCTGTCGGTCTGTCGGTCTGTCGGTCTGTCGGTCTGTCGGTCTGTCGGTCTGTCGGTCTGTCGGTCTGTCGGTCTGTCGGTCTGTCGGTCTGTCGGTCTGTCGGTCTGTCGGTCTGTCGGTCTGTCGGTCTGTCGGTCTGTCGGTCTGTCGGTCTGTCGGTCTGTCGGTCTGTCGGTCTGTCGGTCTGTCGGTCTGTCGGTCTGTCGGTCTGTCGGTCTGTCGGTCTGTCGGTCTGTCGGTCTGTCGGTCTGTCGGTCTGTCGGTCTGTCGGTCTGTCGGTCTGTCGGTCTGTCGGTCTGTCGGTCTGTCGGTCTGTCGGTCTGTCGGTCTGTCGGTCTGTCGGTCTGTCGGTCTGTCGGTCTGTCGGTCTGTCGGTCTGTCGGTCTGTCGGTCTGTCGGTCTGTCGGTCTGTCGGTCTGTCGGTCTGTCGGTCTGTCGGTCTGTCGGTCTGTCGGTCTGTCGGTCTGTCGGTCTGTCGGTCTGTCGGTCTGTCGGTCTGTCGGTCTGTCGGTCTGTCGGTCTGTCGGTCTGTCGGTCTGTCGGTCTGTCGGTCTGTCGGTCTGTCGGTTCTCTGTTCTGTCGGTCTGTCGTCTGTCGGTCTGTCGGTCTGTCGGTCTGTCGGTCTGTCGGTTGTCGGTTGTCGGTCTGTCGGTCTGTCGGTCTGTCGGTCTGTCGGTCTGTCGGTCTGTCGGTCTGTCGGTCTGTCGGTCTGTCGGTCTGTCGGTCTGTCGGTCTGTCGGCTTGTCGGTCTGTCGGTCTGTCGGTCTGTCGGTTGTCGGTTGTCGGTCTGTCGGTCTGTCGGTCTGTCGGTTGTCGGTCTCTGTCGGTCTGTCGGTCGGTAGTCGTCGGTCTGTCGGTCTGTCGGTCTGTCGGTCTGTCGGTCTGTCGGTCTGTCGGTCTGTCGGTCTGTCGGTCTGTCGGTCTGTCGGTCTGTCGGTCTGTCGGTCTGTCGGTCTGTCGGTCTGTCGGTCTGTCGGTTGTCGGTCTGTCGGTCTGTCGGTCTGTCGGTCTGTCGGTCTGTCGGTCTGTCGGTCTGTCCGGTCTGTCGGTCTGTCGGTCTGTCGGTCCTGTCGGTCTGTCGGTCTGTCGGTCTGTCGGTCTGTCGGGTCTGTCGGTCTGTCGGTCTGTCGTCTGTCGGTCTGTCGGTCTGTCGGTCTGTCGGTCTGTCGGTCTGTCGGTCTGTCGGTCTGTCGGTCTGTCGGTCTGTCGGTCTGTCGGTCTGTCGGTCTGTCGGTCTGTCGGTCTGTCGGTCTGTCGGTCTGTCGGTTCTGTCGGTCTGTCTGTCGGTCTGTCGGTCTGTCGGTCTGTCTGTCGGTCTGTCTGTCGGTCTGTCGTCTGTCGGTCTGTCGGTCTGTCGGTCTGTCGGTCTGTCTGTCGGTCTGTCTGTCGGTCTGTCTGTCGGTCTGTCTGTCGGTGTCTGTCTGTCGGTCTGTCTGTCGGTCTGTCTGTCGGTCTGTCTGTCGGTCTGTCTGTCGGTCTGTCTGTCGGTCTGTCTGTCGGTCTGTCTGTCGGTCTGTCTGTCGGTCTGTCTGTCGGTCTGTCGTCTGTCGGTCTGTCTGTCGGTCTGTCTGTCGGCTGTCTGTCGGTCTGTCTGTCGGTCTGTCTGTCGGTCTGTCTGTCGGTCTGTCTGTCGGTCTGTCTGTCGGTCTGTCTGTCGGTCTGTCTGTCGGTCTGTCTGTCGGTCTGTCTGTCGGTCTGTCTGTCGGTCTGTCTGTCGGTCTGTCTGTCGGTCTGTCTGTCGGTCTGTCTGTCGGTCTGTCTGTCGGTCTGTCTGTCGGTCTGTCTGTCGGTCTGTCTGTCGGTCTGTCTGTCGGTCTGTCTGTCGGTCTGTCTGTCGGTCTGTCTGTCGGTCTGTCTGTCGGTCTGTCTGTCGGTCTGTCTGTCGGTTGTCTGTCGGTCTGTCTGTCCGGTCTGTCTGGGTCTGTTGTCGGTCTGTCTGTCGGTCTGTCTGTCGGTCTGTCTGTCGGTCTGTCTGTCGGTCTGTCTGTCGGTCTGTCTGTCGGGTCGTCTGTCGGTCTGTCTGTCGGTCGTCTGTCTGTCGGTCTGTCTGTCGGTCTGTCTGTCGGTCTGTCTGTCGGTCTGTCTGTCGGTCTGTCTGTCGGTCTGTCGTCGGTCTGTCTGTCGGTCTGTCTGGTCTGTCTGTCGGTCTGTCTGTCGGTTGCTCTGTCGGTCGTCTGTCTGTCGGTCTGTCTGTCGGTCTGTCTGTCGGTCTGTCTGTCGGTCTGTCTGTCGGCTGTCTGTCGGTCTGTCTGTCGGTCTGTCTGTCGGTCTGTCTGTCGGTCTGTCTGTCGGTCTGTCTGTCGGTCTGTCTGTCGGTTGTCTGTCGGTCTGTCTGTCGGTCTGTCTGTCGGTCTGTCTGTCGGTCTGTCTGTCGGTCTGTCTGTCGGTCGTCCGGTTGTCTGTCGGTCTGTCTGTCGGTCTGTCTGTCGGTCTGTCTGTCGGTCTGTCTGTCGGTCTGTCTGTCGGTCTGTCTGTCGGTCTGTCTGTCGGTCTGTCTGTCGGTCTGTCGGTCTGTCTGTCGGTCTGTCTGTCGGTCTGTCTGTCGGTCTGTCTGTCGGTCTGTCTGTCGGTCTGTCTGTCGGTCTGTCTGTCGGTCTGTCTGTCGGTCTGTCTGTCGGTCTGTCTGTCGGTCTGTCTGTCGGTCTGTCTGTCGGTCTGTCTGTCGGTCTGTCTGTCGGTCTGTCTGTCGGTCTGTCTGTCGGTCTGTCTGTCGGTCTGGTCTGTCTGTCGGTCTGTCTGTCGGTCTGTCTGTCGGTCTGTCTGTCGGTCTGTCTGTCGGTCTGTCTGTCGGTCTGTCTGTCGGTCTGTCTGTCGGTCTGTCTGTCGGTCTGTCTGTCGGTCTGTCTGTCGGTCTGTCTGTCGGTCTGCATGTCGGTATGCATGTCGGTCTGTCTATCTGTCTGTAGGCGTTCTTCTAACGTCGTAGTCTCAGTAACCGCTGCATCCCCCGTAGGAGATGTAAGACCTTGTCGTTGGTCGGGGGGCTTCCGGATGAGGTGACTTCGGGGAAAGCCATTGCAAAGCCCCGAAGTCACCTCAGATGGATCTAAGAAACATCTCAAACCCAATCCAAGATGTCGCGCGACCCGTGTCGAGGGATGCATGGCGGTAGGGGATACCGTCACAAACGGGGCCTTTGGGAAACCAGGCGTCATCCAAAGTAAGAAACCTTAGCTCTGTGCAGGGGCACCGCCGAGCCGGACCACCCTTTCCCCATACTCGTGGGACATATATGGAAAAAGAAAAAGAAGCCATCAAGTCAAATAACCCAGAGACGGTTGTAGAGGTCAGTCCAGATGACTTAACCTCGAATAACCCCATCTCTGCGGTCCGAAAGGAACCAGAGGCCACCAACAACCTCATGGAACCAGGTAATTCATCAATGGGGAATAACTCGCCCCAGGATGAAGATACAAGGAACCTTGGGTCTAACCTTAACAGGCTGCACCTAAACAAGGAACAACTCTCTGGTGCTCAGAAGCGCAAGAGAGCAAGAGCGGGGCCATAGCTAAAGGGGAACCTATTTTACCTCGCAAACAGCGAACAAATAGGAAACCCCGGGCAGCTAAAGACCCCAAGCCTGATAAGTCTGGAGTGGACGGAGCTATGGCGCCACCAACCGCAACTCCGCCCCCTTCAGACCAGCGGGACAAGGGAAAGAAGAGAGTGCTCTCTTCTGGATCAACACCATCCCCTTCCCAGAACCCCAAAAAGATTGCAAAGCGTGACCCAGCTGCAGCACAACCCAGCAAAACGTCTGGGGCCAGCTGTAGCGGGGTCACGTCAGCAATCAAAATGTCCGTCTTCGTAGGGCTCGAACCCGAAACGAAGATGACCCCAGAACAGGGTGCCTTGGTACAGGAAGCTATCCTCCAGGAGATCTGGAAATGCCAACCTGGAAAAGGACCCAAATTCAACCACTGCCAAGTGGAACATGGCATGGTCCACTTACGCTGCACTGATAACCATGCAGTGGAGCGGTTGAAAACGATCATACCGCAACTTAAACCCTGGGAAGGTGCAGTTCTGAGGACACTCCCGTCCAAAGAAATTGCTCCAAGGGTAAGGGTGTCGGTGTGGATCCCCAAGGAACATCTCAATGTTGATGACCCGAAACAAACCCGGCGGCTAAAAACCCAAAATGAGCGCATCGACGCCGATAACTGGAAGGTCTTCAACATTAAGAAAGAACCAAAAGGCGCCATTCTGATTGTGGGAATGGACGAGTCATCTCTGAGGGAGCTGGCCAGGAAGGAGTATAAACTCCATCTTGGCTTTACTATAGTAACCTTCAGGGTCCTCGAGCCAAAACCCAAAAATGCTGAGGGTAATGCAAATAAACCTTCAGCATAAGAAGGCTGCAACAGCTGCCCTCTGCAAAATCTTCGAAGCAGAGGCAATAGACGTGGCTCTAATACAGGAACCTTGGGTATCCGGGAAAAGAGTCATGGGACTGGGCAACATCCGAGGTAAGTTAATATATAACTCAAACTCAGAGAACGTTAGAAGTTGCATTTTTATTAGAAATAATATCGATGCAATAAAACTGACACACTTCTGTTTCAGGGACCAAACAGCTGTAAAGCTGGAATATCTAGAGGCAGGTAACACAAAGGAGCTGATCATAACTTCGGTGTACATGCCCTATGATTCCCCTAACCCACCTCCATCCGAAGAACTGGAGAGGCTAGTGACGTACTGTGGGCAAAACAACCTACAGATCATCATTGGTGCAGATGCCAACGCTCATCACACCGCGTGGAATAGCAGCAACATAAACCAACGTGGTGAGAACTTACTTGACTTTATTATTTCTAACAACTTGGAAATTTTAAATCGGGGAACTAAACCTACTTTTATAATTAAAAATAGGCAAGAGCGTATAGATGTAACTTTGGCGTCACTCGAAATAAGCTCCCAAATATGCAGTTGGAGGGTTTCTGATGAGCCGAGCCTCTCGGATCATAGATATATTCAAATGGAAGTCAAACATATCGACAAACCAGAGCGAATATTCAGAAACCCACGGAATACTGACTGGGAGAAGTACCGAGTAGACCTCCAGCTTAACCTTAGAAACATCAAAACAGTAATAAAAACAACATCTGATATAGAGGAGGTAAACTTGCAACTGCAAGAAGCCATTCAAACCTCATACCACTCAAATTGCGTAGAGAGGAGGCAAACCACCAACAATCATAACAAGTGGTGGAACGCGAACCTTGAAATGCTCAGAAGAAATACTCGCAAACTTCGGAGGGAACCCGAATCCACAAAATTCTGGCCAAGAATCCGGTTCAACCGATTGGAACAATTGAAAAACCAGACGGCGAATTTACGGAAAATGGGGAAGAAACACTAAGTTTATTTCTTCAAACCCACTTTCCAGATTCCACTGTAGTTACCCCAAACGGCAGTAACCCATCAAACCCTAACACGCTCTGCTATAGAGCGAGTAAGGAAGACTGGGAGCTAGCCAAGAAAGTGGTTACCTACAACGGCATAAAATGGGCCATCAGCTCATTTGACAGCTTTAAATCACCAGGACTAGATGGAATAATACCAGCACTCCTACAAGAGGGTGTGGAGCTCATAACTCCGCTCCTCTGTAGACTGTGCAGGGCCAGCCTAGCAACAGGCTATATTCCAGAGTCTTGGAGGGAAGTGTCTTTATCCCTAAACCTGCCAGAGACCTATCTCAAGCCAGGTCCTACAGACCGATTAGCCTTTCATCCTTTATGCTAAAGGTGATAGAAAAGCTGGTTGAGATGCACATCAGGGAAACCTCTCTCAAAGAGAGGCCAATTCACCAAAACCAGCACGCCTTTCAACCAGGAAAATCATGTGAATATGCTCTACACCAGCTGGTTACAAGAGTAGAGCACTCACTTGATAACAAGGAAATTGCACTAGCAGCATTCCTTGACATAGAAGGAGCTTTTGACCATACCTCCTTCAACTCCATATTAAGAGCAGCAAGGCAACATGCGATAAATGATACCATCTGCAGATGGATCAAATCCATGTTAAACCCTAGGAACATAAACTCGACTATGGCAGAAACTTCCTTGAGCGTGGTAGCGGCCAGGGGTTGCCCGCAGGGAGGCGTTCTTTCACCTCTCCTGTGGAATCTTGTCGTTGACGAACTCTTAAAGAAGTTAAACGAACTGGGATACTTCGCCCAGGGCTACGCTGACGACATAGTCGTTGTAGTCAGGGGAAGATTTCCCAGAACAACATCCATTCTAATGCAGGATGCATTAAAAGTTGTTGAGGACTGGGTGCAAGGAGGAGCAACTACGCGTAGACCCCTCCAAAACAACACTCGTCCCCTTCACAAAGAAAAGAAAACTGGAGGAACTCATACCCCCCAGACTTTTCCAACAAACATTGAGTTTTGGTAAGGAAGCTAAGTACCTAGGAATCATCCTCGATACGAAGCTAACCTGGAACCAACACATTCAAAAGATAATCACCAAGAGCAAAATGACACTAATGTCACTAAAAAGAGCTATTGGAAACTCATGGGGACTAAAACAGTTGTACACTGGCTGTACACTACCGTTATAAGACCCATGATAACATATGGCGCACTTGTCTGGTGGCCGAAGGTGAACCAGAAGCAAGCAACCCTGGAGCTAACCAAAATCCAGAGATTAGCATGCATATGTGTGACCGGAGAACTAAAAAGCACACCGACGGCAGCAATGGAAGCAATTCTGAACCTCCCACCAATTGACTTAATTGTCAAAGCAGAGGCTAGGATTGGGGCATACCGCCTCCAGTTAAATAATAACTGGTACCCGTACCGAAACGGACACGCGGCAATCACTGATTTAATTATACACCCTATACTAACCATGGGAAGTGATCACAACGTCACTTGAGAAACCCTTTAGCGTCGAAATCGAATGGAAAGGAGAACTCGAGGAAACACCCAAACAAGAAATAGTTTGGTTTACTGACGGTTCAAAAACAGACAATGGAACAGGAGCAGAAATATATGCAATCGACTCTTGTCTGAGAAAACATAAGAAGGGGATACAAAAGTAAAAACATTCTTATCTGCTCGGATAGCCAAGCGTCGATTAAAGCTCTTAACGGCTGCCAAATCAAATCCAAACTCGTCTGGGAATGCTTAGAAAACCTCAAACAACTTAGTGCCACGAACAAAGTAATCCTGAAATGGTTGCCAGGTCACAAGGGAATTGAAGGAAACGAAAAAGCAGATACCTTAGCACGAAACGGATCGGCATCCAGCTTTACCGGCCCCGAACCGGCGATAGGCATTTCAAGGTCTTTGGTAAAAACTACGATAAACCAGTGGGTGCATTCACAGCACCTAAAATACTGGCAGTCACATCCAAAGCTCAGACACAGCAAGCTGATGGTGAAACAACCCACACCAAAACTAGCTGAAGAGATCCTAAAACTAAATAGGAAAGAAACTAGGCTAATAACCGGCCTCCTAACCGGACACTGCGGCCTAAGAAAACATCTACACACATTAGGGATCTTCAAAGAAAACCCAATATGCAGACTATGTGACGAGGACGACCAAACAGCCTCTCACATAATCTTTGAATGTGAGACCCTCCGCTGGTGGAGATTCAGACTGATAGGGCCAAACAACCCCAAATCACTCCCCAATCGAGATATCGTGAAGAGACTCTTGGATCTTATGAAGGTCACAAAACTCTTCACGGATTAACAAGCGCACAGGACAATACAATAAGCCAATGGCTGCAGTGTTGGGGCTACCTAACCCGGCCTGTACGTTTGACCCCCCCAACCTAACCTAACCTAACCGTTGCATGGATTGTGATGAAATTTGGGTGGCGATATACCGTTGGGTCGTAATAGGTGATGTTCGTATAATTTTGGAAATCGTCGTACGGGGGGCGGATTTATCAAGCAAAAAATGGAGTCAAGTTGATTGACTCAGTACTTCCCACACATAATGATGATACCATTTTATTATTCCCCATTGCACGAAGCTATAGCCTGAAATCCTCTTGCAACTAAATCATCGGCCACCTGCCCGCACAAAAAACATCGTAAATAGTTCCTTCCGTCTTCCTCCTTAGGGACTATGATGCCATAGTTTTTTCTGCATGCTTCAACTGGACGATGCGAAACTATCAAGAGCCTCCAACCCGTCTGACAACGAAATTCAAGCTGATTTTATATTTTTGGATTTTTGATTTTTGCTGGGCTACCACTGACACGCTTTTCCAAAAATCGACTTGTTTTCCATTTTCTCCGCGGTAGTAAATCCTGTGAAAACTTCATTAAAATCGGTTCAATGATTTTTGCTTTACGCAATATACATCGAACGAAATAAAGCAAAACTCGTACGTACACATCACAAAATTGGTTTCTGTAATAGGCAAGCCAATGCTCAGATAGACCTAAATAAGTCTAATATGGCGCTAGGTATTTATTCTACAGGTCAATGGACAGACTATTATGAATACAAAAAATTTTTCAGTTTCACAACCCCTCTCCCAACCGCCCCAATTTCACCCGACCCAGAAGAAATTGAAAATGATCAGGAACCCCTAAAACGCCTAAAAACGAGGTTTGAGCTGTTTTTGTATTTTATAGATTTTTCACTATTACTGCGCCGCCACTGACACTATTTTTCCAAAACGTACGCGTTTTCAATCCTCGCCGCGGTAGTAATATTGTGTCTGTGTGTTTATAATAAGCAAGCCAATGTTCGGATGGACGTAAAGGTTTTTCATTCAAAGATCAATCGACAGCCCATTATGAATATAACAAAGTTTTCGGTTCTACAACCCCCCCACCCTCCAACCACCCCAAATTCACCTCCACCCAAAAAAGTAGAAAACGATCAGGAACCCCTAAAACGCCCAAAGTTTGAGCTGTTTTTATATTTTTAGTTTTTTATTATTGCAGCGCCGCCACTGACACGATTTTTCCAAAACATAGCGTTTTCCATCCTCACCACGGTAGTAATACTGTGCCAAATTTCATTAAAATCAATTGAACAATTTTCGCGTTACGCGATATAGAACGATCTAAAACAATACTCGTATGTATACGTCACAAATTCTAAGTCCCGTGGTTTCTATAATAAGCAAGGCAACGTTCGGATGGGCCCAAAAAATTGTATTATGGCGCTATGTTTTTCATTCACATATCAATGAGCAGCTCATTACGAATACAACAAATTTTTCAGTTTCACAGTCCCCCACCTCCTAACCACCCCAAATCCACCCCCACCCAAAAAAGTAGAAAATGCTCAGGACCCCTTAGAACGCCTTAAAACGAAGTTGGAGGAATATTTGAATTTTTTGTTTTTTGCTAATTACTGCGCCCCCCGTATAACGATTTCCTATATTATAGAAACATTACCTACTACATCACCACAGCATATCGCTGCCCAAATTTCATCAGAATCCATGCAGCGGTTACTGCGATTACGTGGCTAGAAAAACGCGTATAGACAGACAGACAGACAGACAGACAGACAGGCAGACAGACAGGCAGACAGACAGACCGACGGAAATGAGTGACGTGGATTTTCGTTATGCAGACATGATAAGACGCCCAAAAAGCGTAATATCTCAAAATCTAAAATTTTCGCGATCACAATACTCCCCTTACCTATCGATGTGGGAAGTATATATATACAACAGCACTAAAGGACTAGTAGGCCCATGGCTTGGTAGGTTATTTTCCTCCATTTCTTCTTATTGGTTACTTCCTGGTTCCATTTCTCTATTCCTATTGTCTTTAGATCTTCTTCCACTTGCTGTCTCCATCTGCTCTTTGGTCTTCCTCTTCTTTTCTTCATGCCTATCGCACATGTCTGTATCTTTTTTGGTATTCGTCTGTCCGACATTCTTGCTACGTGTCTTAACTACTCCTGTTATACTTGGATGTTCATATAAAGATTTCAGCTCCATGTTTGATCTCCTTATCCAGATATTATTCCACAATTTCCCACCAAAGATTTTTCTTAATATTTTTCTTTCCCAGACTTCAAGCATGTTTTGTTCCTTTTTGTTCAGCGTCCATACTTCACTCGCATATGTTACTACTGGGAGTATCACTGTTCTATAGATCCGGGTTTTTGCACGTCTAGAAATTTCTTTACTTCTTAAAACACTATTTAGAGCATATGCACAGCGGTTCCCTGCCATTTGTCTTGATAGGATCTCTTCCGTGGTATTTGGTTGGTTCTTTCACAGTGCCCAAGTATACAAATCTCTCTACTTTTTCAAAGGTTACTGTGCCTCCTTCCTCCAGTTCTATTTTGATCTTTTCGCCTACCTGACATCCATCATCTGACCATTCCATAAGTTTTGTTTTACCTTCGTTTATGTATAGTCCTAGCTTCTTTGCCTCTCTGTCTAGCCTTCTTACTACTTCTTGTAGCTCCTTCTTACCTCTCGTCACAATCGCCACATCGTCTGCAAAAGCCAAACACTGATGCTTTCTGTGATATAGCAGCCCTTCCCTGTTGATATTCGCTCCTCGGATCACCTTCTCCAAGCATAAGCTAAATAGAACAGTTGACAATGGATCCCCTTGCCTAACTCCTTCATTGACTTCAAATTTCTCAGAAATTTCGTTATTAATTCTAACCATGTTTTCGGTTTTACGCAGAGTCAGTTGTACCATTCTTCTAAGTTTAGCATTAATTTTGAAATCCTCAAGTACTTTGTACATTCGGTGTCGTTTTATTTTATCATATGCTTGCTGCAAATCGACAAAATGTACCAGTGTTTGTAACCCGTGTTCATAGCTCTCTGCCTGTAATTCTCTGAGTGTAAATATTTGATCTATTGTGCTTCTGCCACGTCTGAATCCACACTGATATTCGCCGACAATGTTTTCCATCTCTACCGTCAATTTGTCTTTTAAGTACATTGCAAGAATTTTGTACGCCTTATTCAGCAGTGCTATCCCCCTATAATTGTGACAGTCAGCTTTGTCGCCTTTTTTGTATATGGGGCATATAATTGCTTCCCTCCAATCTTCTGGCAGTTCTTCTTTGATCCTGGAGTCTTGTCATTTTTTATTTTCTTTATTATTTCCCTTACTTCAGATATAGTAGGAGGTATTTCATCTATTTCGTTGGATTCATGTTCCTGTGTGTTCGACTCAGCTTGACATATCTCGATAGTGTTTGGGTTATTTAATAATTCCTCGAAGTACTCTTGCCATCTTGCTATTATTTCCCTTTCCCCGCTTATAATGTGGCCTTCTTTGTCTTTGTAAAATAGTGGTTTCTGTTGATATCCTCTTTTCTCAGCTTTAATTGCCCGGTACAAATTTCTAATTTTTCGATTCTTATAATTTTCTTCGATATCTGTCAGCCTGTCTGCCATGTACTTCCGTTTTCTCATCCTCAGAATTTTTTTGACTTGTTTTCTTTGTTTTTCACACTTATTTCGTGCTTCTAGCGTTTGTTTTGTAATCATTTCCATTCTTAATTTATTCCTCTTGTTAATTGCTTCTTGACAGTCATCATCAAACCAATCTTTTTTCCTTTTATTTACATGTCTATTACAATGACTTGCAGCGATATTCATTATTTGTCTTGTTTTCATCCAATCATTATTTACATTTTCTTGCAGTTGCACATGCCTTAGCTCCCTAGCTACAAATTCTTCATAATCCTTTTGTTCTTGTTGTGTCAGTAACCT